>CP143074.1:10000000-12400000 GCA_036287355.1 Kwoniella sp. CBS 6097 | reverse complement strand
TTGATCACGCAGGCTTTCGAGAAAGGACTCAAGATCGCTGGTGCTGAGGCGAGGTGGTAGTTGAAGGACGTTTCCACCGACTCTCCGTCGATTGTCCCTGTCGTCTTGTATGTATCCGGGTTAATGCATGCGTACAATTACAATTTGACAAAGACCTTCCGATTGAGCAGCAGCCGACCTGATATAGTTCCATCAGCATTATCATAACCATTGACGACACTTGATAGTGAAATAGTGAGAGGAAATTGAGACTCACTGGCTAGAACAGCGATTCCGGCAACAGCTTGCACTAGTGCGCCATATAAGATCAACCATTTCCATTCCCCTGTATGTGACAAAATCGCGCCTCCGACTAGACCACCGCCCAAACCTCCTGGACCAGTGAACATCAGGCATACCCCAATATTCGACGCTAGGTTTTCGGAGCCGAAAATCTCGGCTGCTGACATTGGTACGAGGGAAAAATAAGTCGGCGCGATCTACCCGTTCTTTGTGTCAGCGGACGATACAACATGAGATCTTTTCTATGGGAAGTTGGGGGTTTGTTGATAGGAGGGGAGGGGAGGGACTCACCAGGCCGTATATCACACCGAAAGCGATTACTCGCGCGTACGTCGTAGCAGTGAGCCACAATGTCAAGGTGAACAGCGACGATAGCAAGCAAACCAGGATCATGGCGTTCATAGCGCCTATAAGGTCGGAAGCGTATCCAATCGAGATTCGGCCGATCCCCGCGCTGAGATTGAACAAACTCAGGGGGCTAACACAGAGTCGTCAGACGCAATCAGATTATCTAGGTCGGCTTGTCTGCTCACAGTGCGCCAAGGATATCACTTTTAGGTTGTCCGATCTTATTCACATATTGAGTGATAAAGAAGAAGACGTTCCTGCTCAACAGCACATCAGCCACGGCAATCAACCACATGCCCAACAAGCAGGGGTAGTCAATCACTCACGCATAACCAAAGGTGTTGAGCAACAAGCACAACGCGAGCAAATGGAAAGGCAATAACGTCCAGACGCGTTTGTCCACCCAAGGCCCTTTCCCTTTCGCCCTTGCCTCGGGCGAGTTGGGCTGAGTGCGAATGAGGAGCGTTGCGATGATCATGAGGGTCAGGTTGATGAAGGAGTATATGCTGCGAAATGAGGTTAGCAGCTACTTTCCGGTTCATGAGAGTATCCATCATCTTACAGAAGAGTCTTTCTGACTCCGACCTCTTTGAGCAACGCTCGAACGATTAGCGATCCAAAAGCAGCACCTGGCCACTTCCGCGTCAGCCAGCGATACCGCGTATCTCGAAGAATGGACCCTATTCACTCACCGAACCCTGCACCTCCAACAGATAGACCAGACGCCAAACCTCTTTTACGGTGGAACCACTGGGAAGGCAGACTGAAGTATACCGGCTGACCAATGCCCATGCCGATACCAGTCAATACCCCCTGCGTGAGGATGATCTGCCATAGTTTCGTAGACCAGCTCGCTAAGAACAGGCCTGACCATGATACAAAGGCCGAGGCGAAAAGGATCCGCTTGAATCCGCTGAGGTCATCATCAGCATACTACCCAATATAACCATTGGGCAAACATGATACTCACAACCTGTCCCCTATTCGTCCGAAGACAAATGCAGTGGTGTTTTGGAACTAAACTTTTAGCGTACGGACATTTGCTGGTTGCACTCACCAAGCCGAAAAGCCCTCCAATAATGGTAAGTTTAGTCGTCTGTCCGGGGAAAGAGTACTCGGCGTAATGAGCTTGGAAAACACCCCAGCTCACTCCCCATCTATCAATGACGACAGTTAGCGCACGTTTCAGCGACCGGTACAGTACAGCACTGACCTACCCCATAGTCAAAGCTGCAAATGTCATGCAGCAACCCACGACCACCCATCCATACCCGCCTTCGGGATACTCATAGCCCTCCTCGAGCGTTACAATATCCGGTGGACCGGTATCTTTCGAATCAGTTAATGCGGGTGTCGGGTCGGCTGCGTGATGACTCGCTGGAGCGCGATACAGGCCCAGGCCCTCAGCTGCCGCTGTTTCGATGCCGATCTCAGTGGCTTCTTGATTCTTCTTCGCTGATGCCATGGTAGGAAGCCATTCTACTCGTATAAACAGGTTCTACTCTTTGTATCTGTGACCATGACAATCATGATTAATATGCTTAAAGGGATAGAAACGGTATTTGTCACTGCGATGGAGGAGCTCTATACAACTAATCCTTCTTCTATACTCGTACAATCTAAAATGCCGAAATAACTCGTGATCCCGGTAGCGCCCGGACCGGCGGCGGACATGTCCGATAACAAATACTCAACCTATAGACAGGTTATTACAGCCCAATGAATGTCTGGAAGTCCATGAAATCAAAGTTGAACTCTCTGTCAACCCCATCGGTATTCGGGTTCTCATTCGGGGTACCATGGAAAAGATCGCGCCATGACTCATTCAGCAGCCTGCCTGTCAAACCGGGCAACTTCTCCGCGTAGGCCTCTACAGTCTCTAGAAGTGTTTCGTCGAAGAGCGGATGGTCCAGCTGGTGCTTTGTTACCTCATGCGCACGACGAGAGCATGCCAAGCAAATCAACATGGTGGTGACCGTAGATGAAGGGAGACATGGCTCCGCAGGGATGATCGAGGTGAATTCGACCAGTAACATGTTGGCGATTCTGATCATAGCCACAACGGCTATCATTTGGGCTGGGGCGGTCAACGCAGGAGAGATTGGGGTGAATACGCATTGGGAGAGGTAGAAGTAGCGTAGGGAAAGGATGTATGTTAAGCAGGTGATGGTGATATTGTGAAGCCCTGCATGATCAGCTCCAACCCAGATCGTTCGTACTCACAGTCGTCGGGATCCCGTGCTCTTTCCAGAGCTATCAGCGTGTCTTCCCATTTGGCGTTGATGACAGACATCGATGACCATTGGTCATCCGCTTCGGCTTGGGCAAGATGTTTGATAAATTCTCGGGACGCTTCTACGATTTGTTTCTGCTGCTGAAGGTACCTGATAGTATGGCGGATATGCTCGGAGGGATGTGCAGGGAAGGCGTTGGATCGTAACTCAGGGAGGATATAGCACTTGACCGACTCGATTTGCAGACTTGTTGTCAGCATGTCACAGGAAGGAGTCGACTCACATGCAATACCTATTCTTCACCGCCTCCCACTGGAAGTAGAATCAGCACGACTGCCTCATTCCAGACTTGGCAGTCGGGCTCACCATTGTCAGCTCTTCGAGCCGCTTCGAAGCCCACGGATCTATCAATCCCCTAGTATCTCCTGACAGTGCTTTCTCCGATTTTGCTTCCAATCCTAGATCGTTTCCTATCCTATAGGCCAGTGAAACGAGTTGAAGCGGTGACAGTGGAGCGTGCGATGCAGTGTGCTGCGTACACGGGGTGAAAGAAAGGATATAGAGGGCCGTAAGAACATCTGTTGTTGCTGCGCCGGTCATGGCGTGGAGGGCGGACTCCTCCACCATTCCCATCGCGTTGATGGGAAGCATGTCCACGTAGAAGATGGCGGCTAGCACAACGAAAGGATGTTTTGGAACAGGAGTGGTGGAGAGGAGAAAGGGGATCATTGGAGCGGTTTGCGAGAACTGGTTCTTGAAGCTAGTTGGAATGTAAGAATCAGCTTGTTGTACGGTTCCAGCAGCTACTTGTGTATGCTTGTCGCTCACGGTTAAAGGACGATGCTTGCAGAAGGAAAGGGCAATATCTTAAGTGTTGAGCGATGGAGAGGCATACGTACACTTGGAAAGCCTTATTGACCTCTGACGGTCTCATAATTCCCCTCTCAACGACATCTGGGAAGCCGCCCAACATACACCTCGACCTCTCGTCCCAAGTCGTGTACAGCGGATTCATCGTGAAGCTTTTTCTTATCGCTTGCAAGTCCGGTGGTCTAGGCCGAACATAGAAGCCCGGAGTGGAGATAGAGATAGGGGTAGCGGGGCCGGTGATGGCATCGAGAGGGAGTGTCGCATAAGAACCGGTACTGGGATGGTTGAGTATGGGCGCAAGGGAATTGTCGAATGGCGTATGGTGATTATTGCGTCCGGACCGAAGGGAAGCTTCGAGCGATGCACTGTGAGCTTCCAACTGCTGTATCCTCGCTTTCAGCTGGTCCACAGTCTGATCCTGCGAGCTCGATGATCGAGCTGCTGTATCTCTGACACTGATCGGCACAGCGACATCCCCCTCCACCACGCCAGCCATGGAACATTCCGTCTCGCGTCTTCTACATCTCCCGCATCCGCTAGATGTCAGGTCTGTGCATTTCGTCTTGGACCGTACGCAGCTGCGGCAAGCGCGGTAGATCTTGCTGGGAGGAGAAGCGCTTCTCGAGCGCGTACGAGCGGTTGACATAAGGATTGGACGCAGAGTTGCGGATCATGTTAGGAGAAGACCTTGTCGACTTTTCCGGTTGACATTGATTGGCATGATGCTTTGCCCTCGGTAGCGCGTCACGGCGCGTCACGGCGATTCGGCGTATCATACAAATATACAGTACGAGTTCCGCCCATCGTCCTCAAAGGACCCTTCCCCGACCCGACGATCATATCCTTACAACAATCATAGTGCATGCATGCCACACAAGAATCGTATCGTATCACTACTTAGTAGTTGCCCAAGGCAGGCTGTTGACGGATCCACTGCTTGTTCACAATCTCCTGATAAGTCCATCTAGCCAAACTGGCCCTTGAGAGTTGCTGGGTGCCCTTAAATTCCGGTCCGTAGAACCCTGCGTACACCTTGAGATCGGCGGCGCCGTTTGTGAGGTGGGGTACACGGAAGATTGTATAGTCAAAGTCCTCATCTGCGCAGACATTACCAATGGCTGTCATTTCTGCATCTCCCTGCGGGACGATAAATGGTGGGAAGATTTGGGTAGTGAACCATTGTGCCCAGTTGTACTAGAGCGTTTGTATTGTCAGAACACATATCAAGCGACAATCTGATGTAGAGAAGCTTACTTTCTCTCCTGGCACCGAGTGCGAAGGTGTCGACAGGGCCAACAACCTCTTCACTCCATGCTTCTTCATCACAGTCTTGATAAGCGAGAATGAGTCTGCAATCGGTGTGGGTGCACCTCGCGTTACCAAGTAGTAAAATGACATATACGCGCCCTGTAATCTTCTTAGCTTGGACCTACAACGGCGTCATATTGATCCAGGACTCGCCCACTTACCAGGAAGCTGACCACCGTGGTGACACCCTTCATCGCCTCATCAAGCTTTGTCTCATCCGACAGCCCTCCCTGTACTACCGTCACCTGTGATGCATGCTGCGAGATCAGATCCTGCGGCAGTTTCGCAGCATTTCGCACGAGTAAGGTTAAGTGCGGGCCATTAGGGAGTGGGAGTGTCTCCCTAAGGAATTCCAACCCGGTAGCGCCTGCTCATCAGCACTGCTTCTCATGCCACACACTCACCTGTTGAGCCTAATACGAGGATGTTTTCTGACATGGTGAGTGGGGGTCAATGCATGCGCGGGACCATGACATCCTCCTTCTGTATTTGATGTACGTTATATACCGCTGCAGCACGACAGGAAACCCATGAATGCCAGCTGCAGCTCGGTCAGGCCTTCGGTCATGCCGTGAGAGGAGTGGTGCCTTGGGCTTATATAAGCAATACGCATATGCGTCATAGTCAATCGCTCATAGAGAATCGATCTCGACCAATTGTGTGAAGACCGCACTATACGAGGGTACTGTTTCGTACCAATAATAACTTATGCATGCTACAACGGATACCTGAACTTAAGGTTCTGCCTGTCCGTGAGGTCGAGATCCGTCTGGTGAATAGGTATGAGCTCCTGTTCCGCTCCAAATGTAGCCACTAGCTCTTTCTCGCTCGAGGCATTGGCGCTTTCCAGCGCAATTCGATCTCTACGCTCATTCTCCCTACTGAGGTAGTATCGAATGACCAAGCACATCATCGGGCATATCACCCAGATAGCTGTCATGAATGACCAGGGGAGGGTGTATCGAGGCTGGTACTTTTCTTGCCAAAACCTGTAGTGGGGTGAGCAAGACTTCGCAAGAGGTACTCTGTGCCATTGAGGGCACTCACTCTGGGGATACCATGTTAGCTACGGACGCTGATACTACGCACGTGGACATAAGCGTCAACTTTTTGGTGTAGCCCGTAGTCGTGGTGCCAGCCCAAGTGAGCCCGAGCAGATAGGAGGGCTTGAAGCTGGATATCTGGGTACCTAGCACTAATGCGACCTTGTTTGACCACGGCGCAGACAGCTGAATGCACTGTCAGTCGACTTCCGAAAGATAGAGCGCAGAGATCGATGCCCACCTCGATGATACCTCCGATTATGCAGGGTATATACGACATAGCACAGACATACCCCGTACCGAGATTGGTTGTATTCAAGAGTAAAGCGGTGATGCAAACAAGTACGGACCCCCAGATAGGCTTGACAATGTTCAACAGAGCGCTCTTGGCTGGTGTGAAGCCAAAGCCAACAACAATGAGTGGGAGTTGAGCTCCAGTATTGTTGGGCAGCTCGTTGAAGAACATGTGGAAGCTGTACCCAAAATTACAGACTCAGCTTCATCCATATCGTCCGCTGGATCCGAAGCCGATCGCTTACATGAATAGCCAGCTCTTGGGGTCTGTGAAACATTCCTTGACCTGATCCCACTTGAAAGTCGAATTTGCGATACCAGAGTGAGATTCTCGCATCATCTCGATGGTATGTACTTTCTGCTCGATGCCCAGCCACTTTGCGTCCACGGGCGAGTTGGGGAGCTGCATAACACAATCATCAGCCGAGTCCAGGGACGGTCGAAGCGTTTAATTTTCAAGTGGGATGTAGAACTCACGAAGATCAACAGCGGGACGAAGACTGCGAATGTCAAGATCGCACAAATGATATTTAACCACTTCCAAGAAGCGAGGCCTCCAAGTGAGATCCCAGTCTCCTGATTCAAGATCAATCGGTACGATACCATTGTCAGAAGGATACTAGCGAAGCTGCCTGCAGCCCACCACAGGAGCTGAACCCAGGGGCTTTTCCTCGGTGGAAAGAATGATTGGTGCAGTACGGTGGTGGAGGGGATGATTTGTGATTGGGTCTGAAAGATTGCATAGCATGTCAGTCGAGTCGCTCGTTCAAGATTGTGGTGTGCATCAAGAAACGTGTTGACCCACCAAGCCCAAGATAAACCTCAATGCTATGAGCTGTTTACCGGTCTTCACAGCCGGGTGTAGACCTATCAACAGCGACCAAAGGAACAACGACCCCGTAATGAAGTACTTATGTCCCACCCGCTGTGCAACCCAAGCTCCAGGCCAAAGAGCCACTAAGTACCCAACATAGTAGACGACGAAGAGGTCGTTGAACTGTTTCTTGGTCATATCGACATCGTCAAAGATCCCCATCGTACTGGCCTGACCTAGTGTCCCTTCGTCCAGGTGGATCAAGAACGATATCCACCATGTTTGAGCGAGTAAGAACCAGAAGTTGCGCCGAGTGATCTTGGCTGCTATGTCCGGGGTCAGAGGTGGCGCGGAGGATCTGTGCAAGTTGTAGAAGCGAGTAGTGTTGTCCGTATCGGTCTCCGCGACGACCAGAGGTGCGGCCGGGGCTGGTAGGTTGATGGCGTTCTTCTCTCCAAGCGTCTCGGCGGTCCCTCTACAGGGACCCGATGAACCTCGAGTCAGCTCTGGCACGCTGGAGTCGATTTCAGTGTGGTCCCTACTCATGGTCCTTGCTCATCGAATGTACATGCAACTAAAACATCGCGCAGACAAGTGTCATCTGTTGGCTCACAGAAGCGTATTTGAAGGAACAAGAGAAAATCAAACGCTGAAATTCCTTATCTCGCGCGTCGAATTTAGCGACTTCTTGGCATCCAAGTCAGGGCCATAAGGCCACCATTCAACCAATCATCCGTTTCCATGAATTACAGAAAAATACGCTAGCGTGTAGGACTGACTACATTGTCCCTTTTTCAGGTATATTGCCAGCATGATGATCTCTAGATTTCACTCTCTGTGCGGCCTCGACTTCTATCTTGTCGTGCTTGCCAGAAGAATGTCCGTTAAAGCCAACTGCCGTCCGGGTACTCGTTTGTCTGCTAAGCGCCCTATCCCTCTCTCTCGTCCGTTCCCTTCTGATTTCATCGCCCATCAAAGACTCCCCTTCCATCTGCTCCATCCGGCTTTCTAAGTCTTCCGAGTCGGTACCTTGCATCATCTCTGCCTCGATTCGTTTTCTCTCTTCAGCCATAAGGATCTTGCTGTATGGACTTCTTGCTCGGATCCACGGGCCTTTATAATATGCGATAAAAGGGATAGGAGCGAGGAAGATGGCGATGCATCCCATGAGGAATATTCCCCATCGAGGGGTCAGATTGTCGAACATCTACAATCGAGGTCAGTATCCGGAGTTCGTATATCGCTTTGGTCATAGCAACATCACTCACATCGTTGGTGAACATGGCGAAAGCACTGCCAACAATGATCCGCAAACAAGACATTCCAGCCACAGCAGACGATGCGTGCGATCCATAGCATTCAGACAAGCTGATGGGTGTGCGTCAGCCCTGATCGATGACAAGGTATGCGAGCGGAACTCACTAGACGAAACAGGTCTGGTAGATGGTGAAAGCCGCGGACAGTACGATGACAATACCGATACAAGGACCGATCCAATGCACTGAAGAGATGGACGTCAAGCCAAAAATAATACAACCGATGGCGAAGACAATGCCAGCAGCCATGGGGGCATATAGTCTCGCCTCGACCCCGACTCTGCCCACATTTCGGCGATATAAAGCGTCTTGATAGAAGTTGAACAACCAGCCGATAAATCCGCCGATGCTAGCGGAGGATGATTCAGAATTTAGCGAAAGAGACGAACGAAACATTGCAGACTGAAAGCTCACACAATACACCAGTACGTTGAGCCAGACGCAGTGATATCAAAGCCATAGATTGTCCTGAAGACGTATGGCAAGCCCGCAATCTGGATGAAGAACACTCCCCACTGCTTTGCCGTCAGCACTGGGTGTTGCGAGACCTAAAGGCGGAGGAGGCTACTCACAACAAGGGCGGCCCACAACGCGAAAAAGGTCACAATAGGCTCCATAGTAACGAACACTGCCTGTTAGCTCGAGTCGATATCTTTTTAGACTCACGAATAGGCCTGCTCATGCTCTGTCTCAGGGCCTGACCCAGAGCTGGCTTATCCACCTCGCTTCTCGCTGTATATCTGCCTCCATCCTGCATACCCCGCTCCTTTCTAAGCTTCTTGGCAATCCTACGGAGCAGAACAGGTGCTCTAGTCTCTCGAAGTACGAAGTATGCTATGGGCCAGTAAGCAGCAAGTGCGACTATGGTCAAAGTCGAAGATAGGACCATTAGCGGGAACCCTCTTCCAATGAACGGACAAACTCACTCATTTGGATCCAAGCTATCCACCTCCATTCGAGATGAGGGTTCGCTTCTACCCAGCACATAGTAGCAGCACCTAAGCCGGGACCCGCCACCACGGACAACGTAAAGAGAGACATGGGAAAGCCTCGTCTGACCGTCAGCAAGGAACCGAAGGGAAGCAAACTCACTTTTGAGGTGGGAAGATATCTGAAACCGTTCCGCTAACAACTGTAGCACCGATGCAACCTGTCAAACCAAGCAGGAATCTTCCTACCAGCACTGTCCCAATATTATGTGCTCTATGAAGGAGTCAGCAATCATCACGATTTGGAATTTGGAGCGCGACTCACAAGGATTGCGTCAAGTGGCACAACATGTATGTTCCTATTGATCCGATGTACATCCAATACCGTCCGAATTCTTCTGTTAACGGCGCAAGAGCAAGCGGCCCGAGTGCAAAGCCCTAATCTGTCAGCTCATTCATGACACCCTCAGACCTACCCATCCGTATAGCGAAACCCCGGCTGCAGCCTGAAGGTCCGTTGCGCCCAGATCCCTCTTCATCGAAGTAAAACCGATTGAATATGCCGAGGTCTGGTAGGCAGTGATGTTACCGAAGAACAAGGCGACGGTCATGATGAGGACCTTCTTCTTCGCCGAGAAGAAGAATGGGTTGCTGGTCGAGTTCGGAGGGAAATCAACCCATATCACCGGTATTTTTTCGTCTTCCGCAGACGGCTGAGAGACGACCCCTTGGCGTGTCAGACCGAGTGTCGGACCTCGGACGCATCCTGGAGGTAGCTCAGACGTTAGTTGCGGCCCATTTCTGGGCTGGAGAGTCGCCTCGTCCGTCGGACCTGAGACCGATGTCGACATGGTAGGCTATACACAGATTTCAATATGCACAAGAGCCATCGGATACACATTGAAGAAGACAGTAGTTCAGATGAGATGCGATAAGTTCTCGACTCAGCGACTCAGCAGTCAAGTTATTTTTGACGAGTTAGTCAGATGTCATCGGTCTCGACCGACTTTTTGGCTCTCGCGCCGATACGGCCGGTGAGTGACCCCGATCTCGGCAAAACGAAATCAGCATAACCGTTATTCGGTTTTCTGAGATTAGGCGTGCATGATACAGATTCGCGAGCGCCCGACTTAGGTGCGTCAGTCGATCAACCAGGAAGCCAGTTGAATTAGGCATCTCTCGGACGTCAGGCTGGAAGATAGTAATTATTTCTGTTTGGCTGGGCTGGCGGGCCGAGATGTCTCGCATGTATTGAAGTCGCGCCGAAATGCCAGCGAACAAGACTCCATCGCTTGTGAATAACGAGGCAGAAGATGAGCATCAAACGCTGCCTCAGTATGTCTTGTCGGATCAGGTTTGAGAGGGGATCACCAGCTTTTGATCAGAATCCTAGCGGTGGAGCAAATTTTCACGTCAACATACACATACAGAATTAATCACCCATTTCGATTGTCTTTTCAGCGGTACAGTGGTGTATACGGTGCGCGCCCGACCTTACGGTGCTCGTAAGCATCATACGCTGAGAAGCTTTGCTAAATGCTAACAAAGGAGCTCGGTATTTCCTCCCAAGAGACTTCGACGCTCTTTATCCTGTGGGCTCAGCGCACTCACGCTCCACAAAGCCAGTGCTAATGCGGTATATAGTGCCTTGACCGATCCGACGATCACCTCTGCATCTTACGCACATGTTGGACCAGAGTCTCTGCGTGCGAGAGGGACCTGATGGACCCGCGATCGACGCTGTTCACCTCCTCGTGGTCAGGCCCCAATTGAGCATGATCAACCGCCAAGTCCAGTACGCTCGCGCTGAGAAGTGCAGTCCCACTCGTTCCACCCGTGTCGTTCCGGTCCGGAGCAGCAGAGTATCGGACATAGCTCGCCCCTTAAGGAACCCAGACTGCGGAATAGCTTGGTTGGCAATAACATGTGGACATCCCTATAGCTATCCCGTGGATCACGTTAATCATTTCGGTCGAAAACCTTCAATTACTTTCCTTATCTGATACTGTGCCTGTGTTGTGTAAAAGTACTCCCGACCGAGAATTGCAGTTCCTACACCCCGTGCATTCCCATAAAAGCGACATCCGGTACGACGCACACAAGTCATTGATAGGCACCGACCTCGTCTGTAGTTTCGGCCGCTCCGCGATATGAGCCTTCCAGGGTTTCATTTGAGGGTGGCGCAGAGTCCAGGGTTCACGCTAAGCTTTGAAGATGATGGGATGGGTCGGATGTAAATACTCCTATCTGACAAGGACTGGCATTTCCTTTCAATTTTGGCATGTCAAGGCTGAATGCGAAGCATGTTTACAGGAACGAGAACAGGGTGATGCCAAGCAGAATTACAATCGGTCTAGACATAATTGGAACTTTGACCAGGTATGTCGGCCGATTCAATAGCCAAAGACAGGAGAAAAAGTTGGAGCGAAAATGGAATGATAACTGCATAGTCCGAGCCAGCGAAAATTGATAACCTTGGCATACAAGTTAAAGAAGATATACAAGGGACATGGTCAAAGCGGAGGCGGAGTAGTTCATTCACTCTGACTCTTGTCAATAACCAATCATGTCCGGTCAGCCACAGCCCGTCCGAGACCATCTCACCACTCTCGCGTTCAGCGAAAATGACCCAATCCAGGCGGAGGCGGAAGCCGAAGCCGACAAGGAAGGCTCCGAAGGCATCGCGGAGCATGGGTATGGCAAATACAATCCCGATGCTCAAGGACAGATCGCTCAAGACGGCGGTGTGACCCGGATTGAGGCGTTGTGTGAGTACTCTCTCTAGTAAGATAACATAAGACAGACTAAGCTAAAACCATGGTAGACCTCATCTTTGGCAAGGGCTGGGGAATCTACGCCTTCTGGGCCTCCATCGGACTGATCGCCTACGTCTACTCTCTTAGTCGAAGCACCACCGCTTACTGTGAGTCCTGGCGGATTCGAGAACCAGGCTGACGGTGTAGACGCTCAATTCGCTACGTCGGCCTTTGGCAAGCACACTATCATTGGTACAATTGGTGTCATCAACGCCATCGTTGCCGGTGTGGCACCTCCTTTCATTGCCAAGGTCCGTCAGATTCACATGCATCCATCAGCACCCTTCGCTGACGCGATTCACAGCTCGCCGATATCTGGTCTCGACCTCACACCTTGACGCTTTGTGTCGCTTTATACGCCATCGGCTATGCCATGTGCGCTGGTGCTAAGAACATTCAAACTGTGGTCGCCGGTCAGGTTATCTACAACGTCGGAAACACCGGTATCACCTTCAGTAAGTCAACACCTGATACAGGCGGTGCTAATAAGCAGTGAACTCCATTATCATCGCCGACACCACCTCGCTCCAGTGGCGAGCGTTCGCCGATGCCGCTGTTAACCTCCCTTACGTCGTCAATGCTTTCGTCGCGGGATATATCGTCGAAGATATCAACGCGTACAGCCAAAACGGTTGGCGATGGGGTGTGAGTTCAAGGCTTTCCTGAATTATCAAGTCTCCTGGCTGACACCGTATTCAGTACGGAATGTTCTGTATTCTTCTTCCCGTTGCCATGTCCCCCGCCCTTGCTGTGCTGCTTATCGGAGACTACCGAGCCAAAAAGCTCGGCGTCTCTTTGGCCAAAAAGACAGAAATCAGGACACAGACCCTCAATGACAGCGAGTCTCTTAGAGGCATGACGGCATGGCAGAAATTCCGATTCTACTGGACCCGACTGAATGCTTTCGGTCTCTTGCTCATGGGCTTTGGTTTCGCCTGTCTTCTTACTCCGATGACCCTCAACACTTCTGCCAAGGGTGGCTACACTAATCGTGAGTCGGTTCAAGTGAGGCGATGTTCTGACTTGATCATTAGCCTCCCTCATTGCGATGCTTGTTATCGGAGGCATCCTCTTCATTGGCTGGCTCGTCTGGGATTGCTTCTACGCCGAGTACCCATTCATGCCCAGACGTGTGCTCAACAGAACTTTCGTGAGTCTTGTCGTGATCTGGAAATGAGTCACACAACACTAAATCTTGTTCAGCTCGCCTGTGTCGGAGTCGACTTCTTCTACTTCTTCTCAAGCTATCTTGTCAACGCCTACTTCACCTCTTGGGTATATGTGGTTGTCGAATGGAGCGACCGAAACTACACCTTCTTCAATAACATTGTCACTGTCGCCATGTGTGGTTTCGCCATCTTCTTCGGTCTCTTGATGCGATACACACACCGATACAAGTACCTCCAGCTCATCGGTCTTTCCATCCGTATCATCGGTATGGGTCTCACCTACCACGCAACCAAGTCTCCTACCGATGCTGTTTTGGTGATGTCTCAAGTCTGTATCGGTTTTGGCGGTGCCATATCCGTGATCTCTTCGTACATCGGTGTTCAGGGTTCGGTTCCCCATCAGGACATGGCTATCGCTACGGCCGTCCTGAACCTTTGGTCGTCCATCGGTAGTTCCATCTCTATCGCGATTTCCTCTTCTGTCTGGAACAGGGAAGTCCCAGCTCATCTCCAAACATACCTTGGAGACACCTACAACTCAACCGAGCTTGCCGGCATCTTCGGCTCCATCTACGTCGCCCGGGCCACCGAGCCCAGAGCGTTGGTCAAGCAAGGTAAGCAGCTGATTCGTACAGTAGGCTGAACCATAAGCCATACTATTACTGATGAAACACCGTTTCTCTTTCAGCTTACATGGAGTCCGTAAACAAGCTCTTCCTTGCCGCCCTCATCGTTTCTTTCGGGTCCATCCTTTGCGGTATCTTCGCTTCCAACTACTACCTTGACCAGAAGCACAATGCTATCGAGGAGCACAAGATCATCAAGTTCAGGAACAAGAAGGAGATTGAGGAGGAACTCAAGGAAAAGGAGCGAGAATAGAATGATAGGCGAGGGCTACCAGCTGCTCTCATGTCTGACAGCAGATGCATTGCGATGAAACGTTTCAGGTCATGCCTGTGCTCACCATTGATCCCAGAAATGAGATCCGTCAATGAGCATTCGATGCTGAATGCCTTTCAAGACCAAACTCGACTACGACCGAGTGCTTACAATCTGGAAGGTAGGGTATGGCCAGCCGTCCTACTTGGGAACTGCTGGCGAGGGTCGATCCCGAGAGTGAATCGCCTCATACGGTTGCCATGGACGACAAATATGATGGTTCGGCTGACGAAGGGAATACATTTGACGACATGAGCCGGTTAAAGTGTTTGAGCTGCGCTGAAAGAGGTAGTGCGCAGAGGCCACCCGCTGAATCTTTTGCACCAATGGTGATGGAGGTTGGGTGAGAGTGTTGGCAGAATACAGTAGAATCGATCATTAGGGCCGCGCTGCGCATGGGAAGACCATTCGCCATCGACCTTGCAGACTGCGATGCGCCACTACCATGACACTACGCGGATGGTATTCGAGATGGGGAATTGACAAGCAAGACAGAGCCGGTCTTCCCTTGCTTCCGATTTTTGAACGAGTTGACCTCTTTGAGTATCCTGCTTGGTCGAGCATGTAAGTGCACAATTGGCTAATTGGCTGTCCACCGTTTACGCTTCTGTAGCTGACGGCGGCACAGACAAGCTGGTTGGAAATCCTTCAGGCCTACAAACGGCAGATGACTTGAATCTTCTGATGCTACAAGTCGATATCGACACATGGAAACACCAACTTCCCACCACTTGGCCGTATAGCATTAAACTCGTTCTTCGTCAAGCCCCTCTGCTCATGAACCTGTTCATTGTGGTGCTCGAAGTGGGTTCCGAAGAAGTATGGTATTTGTCAGTATCGGACTGATCGTTGATGCCCTTCGTAGTTCACATTCCAGCGAAGCTTCATGTGGCCAACGACACCTATACCTTCACAGCTCACTTTCCGACCTTCCAGGGACCGGTGGGTCAGCCTCTGTCAGCGAGCGGAGCAAGCGGTGTATTGGTTCAATACACTGGATGGGTCATTTTATCTCGACATATGGTCGAATACGGTTTATGCAGCCTGTAAGTCGACTCCCGCCTAGGTAGGAGGCATCATACTGATCCTTCTTCCAATCTGTTGTGTAATCATCCATCTGAAAGCGTTCGAGGAATCACGGGACCCGCATCACCGATGGCTTTTAGAGCTGGCAAATACCGTCATTCAACAATGGTCCAACCAGCAACCAGGCAATCAAACGCGTGCTAGGCTTGCTGCTTTGTCAGAACTATTAAGCTCACTGGCAGTTCAAGTAGGATTGACCGCCCAACCGCTGGGAGACGTACATGAGCTCTTTGCAAACACAATCATGGGGAGTTCCAACGAGCTAGACATGGACCCCCAGTTGTCTTTCTTGGAACAACTCGGTTTGCAAGAATTCGGCTTCGGCCCTTAGTCCGTAGCTTATCTTATGGTTGTAATGGCATGATGCAAGGGAAGGCTGTTCTAGTCGGGTTGACAAGTCGTTCGACCTCCCATAGGATTGTGTTCCCGGCCTTAGCAAGAGAGAGAGCAGCCTCGTCTCAAAAGGAGAGGTTAAATAACTATGCATGCTCACATGACCAGTTGTTGGGAGAATGTCAAATCGTTTGTCGATCGTTGGTGGATCTCGCTTACCAGTAGGTCACTTCGGACCGGCGTTCGAGATAGTGTTCCCCGAGATCACCCCGAAACCTCATTCGGGAATCGCGTTTATCGTCACCGGCGAGGACGCGCCGTACTTGTGCCGGAAGGTGTTAAGGACAAGCAAGATATAAGTGGTCGAAATGCATGCGCAGAGCAAACTTTTCACCTTATTGCTCTCCAAGTCCGTTGTCTCTCCTCCAACCCCAAACATTTTGACTTACATCACCACCATGAACGGATTTAACGGACTCGAGGCGGCTCGACAGGTTGCCGTACCCAGCCCTTTGAAAGACAAGCTCCAGGCTGGCCAACTGGCTCATGCGCTTTCCATCAAATCGTCAACAGTGTCGAGGTGATCGGCTTCGCCAAAGCGTCAGGTTATGACTGCGTTCTCATTGACCTGGAGCATTCTCCTTTCGGGCTGGAAACCACTAACCAGCTAAGTTGCGCAGCATTGAACCTTGGGTGCGTTGGGGGAATCCCTGGTCGTACAGTACGGAGATACCCGAAACTCGAGGCTTCTCGGCTAATTTCCTACGTTTGGTTCCAGCTTGACGCCAATAGTGCGAGTTCCTGCCAACACCTCCGATTGGATCTCCCGGACGCTTGACGGCGGTGCCCAAGCGATAATAGTACCTCACGTGAACAGCGCAGCCGAGGCCGCCAATGTTGTGAAATACGCTCGTTTCGCTCCTCTGGGTGAACGATCAGCAACCGGTACTATGCCGATGCTCCGATACGCCAACGTCCCCGCCAAGTACGCCAACCCGGTATGTAACGAACTCGTGACTGTGATCTGTATGATTGAGACCGAGAGGGCTCTGGAGGATGTAGAGTGAGCCGGTTCCTTGTGCCTTGAACTTCGACTATGTTGACGACTGTTTTCTAGCTCTATCGCGGCGGTGCCTGGTGTAGATGTGCTTCTCATCGGATGTGGCGACTTGACATCAGAGTGAGTGAAGGTATAGTCCAGTCTATAAGAATGCCCTCAGGCTAACCGGAGATGCACAGTATGGGAATTCCAGGAGATATGGGCAATCCTCGTGTGGAAGCCGCTTTCGAAAGAGTATCAGCTGCGGCTAAGAAGGCTTCTGTAAAAGGTCGATTGGTATCAGTAGGCTTTGGCGGTCTCCAGTAAGTTGTCGGATCACGTTGGACAGCTCCCTTACTGTGGACAGTCAGATTGCTGATGATGACGATACGGTTGGTCTATCTAGCAATCGATTGAACTTGGTGGAGAAATTCGCGAAGAAGCTCGATAACGCCCGTTTTGTTATGGCGGGTGCCGACAACACTTTCCTGTTACAAGCTATCACCGATGGTGGAGCAGCGATCACTAAGGTAGCGAACAGCATCGGAGGAAAGTGAGGCTTCTGAGATACATATATATGATGAGGATATCTACGGCAAAGCGCTGTAAATATATGATCGCTTGCTGAGGAAGACCTTCGGCTAGATAACGGTACAATGGGGGCTTGGGAATACTGCAGTCCAGCAGACGCCCTGTCATTCAAATATACCGTACGTTTGACACCGCATGCATATACAGTACAGTGACTCAAAATGCCAGCCCTGTCATCTTGTCCAACCTGCTCTTAGCTGTGGGATGCATGCAGCCTTACGATGAACATGGAGCATCTCACCCACTGAGGTCGGGAACTTGCCAAAGGAGGAAGCCACGTGGGGTGATCATCTCATCACTGACTCGTACCGTACAAGAAGCACGATCAAAGATGATTGTACTGAGCACAGACCATAGACATGGACAGGACTGATCAGTACGACATTTATAGAGTGTTCATTATGCCTGTATATCCCATATGGACTCGCTCGTTTGATAGTACTAATCCCAATCCCAGGATGCATTTCTCCCTTTCCTCTTCCCTACCTTCAACCGGACATCGACTTCGACATGGCTGAACAAGTTCACCATACTATCTCCGTATATCTGGCTCGATTGATTGCTCCTTACCGGCTTTAACAGTGCTTTTCGAATAATCGAGCAAGTCACTCCTACTTCCTGTCTCGTCTTCCATATGCTTTACACTCGCACGAGGATGTCGGAGGCTGTCCTGCCCTTCGGGCCTCCTTCGACTGTGTCTCCGAAAGACGGATATTGGCTTCTTAGGGAACTGGTATGTGCATTGCTGATATACCACAAAGCTCCCACACCGTGGACAGTCTCACGTCATCTGGTCCCTTCTTTGAACGTTTGTTCCGAAGCGATCCGGGTAACACGTGAGCCTCTATCCCCTGCCACTGACTTCCTTCCTCCTTTCGGATGCCTCTCTCTGAAACCCCAGATGGGAGAGCCGCTGACTCATCTCGCTTATCGTAGCAGTATCCGCCCCGGAAACCTCAACCGATTCGATCCAATGGACCCCGATATGGAGTGTGCATATGCGCAGGAAAAGGCAGATGAATCACCACCAGTATGTGTCATACAATGGGTACACATACACACTCGAGCGCCTTTGCTTTTCTCCACTTTCTTCACCAAGTCCTTCGAGCCGGGTTCATCGGAGATCCTGTTCTGTCAAGAAGTACAAACAGACGCACACGGGCTGACACAGCAACATAGGGCCATCTGCATCAGCCTCAGGCAACGACCAACGTAGTCATGACCGCCTCCAACGTTGGCAGTGCTTCCATCCCGGCTCACGAGCATTATGGAGAGACATGTTCCGCAGATTCCTCTCACGCCGTCAAAAGAAAGGCGAAGCAGATCGAAGGATTGACCACCATCGCCCGTCTCACCAACATACTCTTGAAATTGGATAGGCTAGTCTACGAACAGCTACTTGTTGATGGAAGTCAAAACAGCGAGCTCAACGCGGAGATGCGATCCCCTTGGTCTTTTCGTAGAGAAGCGAACGCCGTCGACATCACTCGTCGATCCAGGATGTTGAGGTCGATGATCGACCTGATCAACTCCGTCTCCTCTCAGACTGTTGTCGATCACGCATACCTTACGGCATGGGCCCAAAAGCTTAAGAGTGGACAGGTCGACGGAAGTCAAAATTCGGGCGAAATCATTAGAAATATTAAGCAGCAGATAGATGCTTTGATAGTAGGTCTCAGAGAGATTCGCAATATGTAAGGAAGAACGAAGACAATGATGGAGTACGGCCTAGTCTCAGAGTAGAGTTCGAGTAGTATCAAGGTGTCACCACGCAGAGCGAGGAAGTGTGAACGTGTGAAGATATACGCGCATACATGTGACAAGTAACCCAAGATCGAGATTTCAATTCGATTATTGGGGGTTCGTTTACAGTACGCCTTCCCCTGCACAATCCGCACCCATTTGCTTCGTTATCGTCCCTTATCTTTTCCCGCTGTAATCTCTTATCTGCGCACCCTCAGACGCTTGCTACTTCGGCATTTGACCATGTCACGTGATACTTGCAGGTTACCCCTTTGTTTTGTGGATCGAGCGCGCGACTGGGGCCCGTTCATCTTGACTTTGGATTCTTGATCTGCAGCACTGCCGTCACTGAACAAAATTTTGAGATGCCAATCTACATTTGATACGTACACAAGACATTTCATGGCGACTTTTGAGGTGGATATCAAGTCTGCAAGAGGCAGCAGCCCGCTCAATCAAGGCAAAAACAAGTGAGGGTTGCGTGCGAGCTGAGACAGAAGGAAGATGACAGCGCGTTGGTCACTTGAGTACGAACGTTGTAAGCATCACACTCGCTGCGAGTTCACAGTGACGAGGAAGCTGTGCTTATGATCCGGCTTCTTGCGTATTTGGCTCCAGGGCGTGATGCTGCATACATTGGCGCTAAGACCAGAGCATCAACAAATACTAATGCTCCATTGAAGATTGAAGAGGAGGCCCGGAGGCAAAAGCAAGATCTGACTCTGTCCCCCCGGTATAGCGGACAGGCCCGGATTAAAGAGATGTGACTGAAGGTGAGATTGGCTTCGGCTACGAGGATATGGCGTTAAGGATAATCAAAGTGAGCCGATTTGTGAATGCAATACCACGTTAGCCGCTTAAAACCGGTTCTGACCTTACTCTTCCCTGCCGCGTATAGTGAGCCGAGCCCGGTGCCTTCCCGCTGAAACTTATCTTCTTTCTAACGGCGATTACACAAGGCCTGAATCCAGCCTCACATCACGGACCTGGGTTATGAACTAAGGTCGCTATCGACTTCCATCGATTCACAAACTTCCTTTAATCGATTGATCGCCAACTCCGCTGACTTTACCACAGCCCATTGTGGCAAGTACCACCCTTTGTCGGGACTCACCCTTGTGTGTCATGCATCCTTTGTAGGAGTCACTGACGACAAAGAGAGAGCTTCTTTTCACTCGAATGCCCTTCCCTAGACTGACCCTCCCAGCTACGTATGCAAGTCACGACTCGAACATCCTGTATATAACATGGAAAGAAGCAAGTCCACAGTCATTCCCCATTATCACGAAATCGATCTCAACCATTGCACATTCGTACTCACGTCTATTCTCGATAGCTGACCTATTTTTCTTTGAGATCGACCTCGCACATAGAACCACATCCAAACGATGGATATATCCTCTACGCCTTGGCCAGACGTGGTCGATGGCGTCAGTATCACTGTTATACTCCTCAGCATACTCATTTCCTCCTCATTGATTCTGGTCGGTTGGACGCGAGCTACACACTCGGGTTCGATCAAGCTTCCCGAGACCGATGTGCAACCTGAAACACTCAAAGATCAATACCAGGCAAGATTGTCGGAACAGGTTCGACGAGATGCGCCTCATCACGGAGAGCCGATCGACGTCGACCAATTCTGGCGTACTGTAAGTCAATATAGTACAGTAACATCGTTGGTCAAGTCTGCTGACTTAAGGATATTCATCCTTGCAGACCGCTCTTTCCAAGTGGGCCCTATTGCTCGTCAGCCTCGGTAATCTCGGGATTGCCTCATACTCAGCCAGTTTCCCTCTTCGGACCTTCTCCGATACTCTTGCGGTTGTCACAAGCATCACCGAGCTTATCGCTAACCTCTTCATCACGTTACTATCACTGAGCCTGGTGCAGACAAGAAACCTCGACACCCACAGGAGGGTCATCGAACATACTTGTACCGAGCTTATCATCTTATTCCTTCATCACTATTTCCAGACGCTCGGTCAGTATCTTTGGCATCGACGGACCGTCCAAGTCTCGTGGTATGACTACACCGCGTTCGCTTTGATCGTTGTCGAGCTTTGCTTGGCGGGCTGTATACCCCTCAGTCCTAAACTATACATTGACATCATCAACCTGTACTCGAAGGCCGTCGCGAAACAGATGGAATCGGAGCCCGAGGTTGATATGGAGCATCGTCGCGAAGGCAATGTGTACAAGGAGTACACCACTTCCTTCCTCAATCAATGGATGTTCACCTTTGTATATCCGACCATCTGGAAAACTTCTCAGCTACACCAGGTAGATATCCAAGATCTTCCAGCTGTCGGCGCGGATCTCAGGACTCAGAACATCTACCACGAGATCATCGGTACCCGCAAAATCGAGGGGCCCAAGTGGAAGAATCACAAAACCTGGTCTCTCCTTTTCGCCGTTTGGTGGCCCCAACGTCGATCTGTCGCGAAAGGTGAGTTGCAGTGTACTGTACTGTCCAGTTAGCTTACATCTTCGAAAGTGTTGATCCGCTGACTCGACTATACTGTAGCTTTCAGTATGGCTGTCGGACTATGCCCTCTCTGGTATATCCCTCACATCTGCCTGCAACAGATCCTCGCCATATTGGACGACAAGATGGCACCTCGAACTTCTGCAATCGCCTTTGCAGTAGCTCTCATCCTGAGCACGCTTGCGAACAAAGTGCTCATCATGCAGCAATATCGGTTGTGAGTACGCATAATCTTCGTTTCGGTGGCCCGAGGTGAGATGGCTAACACGACTCGCAGGCAAGGAGCATACGTCGGACCCAGGATAAATGCCCACGTATCATTCTTGATGTTCAGGTATGACACTTTCATTTACAGACTGTCTGTTACAATTGTCGACTAATGGAGTCTTCCGAGAACAGCAAAGTACTGTCCCGGAATCTGTTTGCCGCCGCCGAGAAAGACGGCGGGAAAAAAGCTGTTCAGAGCAAAGCCGAAATCCTCAACCTCATCTCATCGGACGCTTCGAGCGTTCAGAGAATCGGCTGGACCTTCACCGAGCTTCTACGGGCGGCACTCGAGCTGATACTTGGCTGTACTTACGTGTGGATCCTTCTCGGTAAGTTTGCATGTGCTGCTGCGACCATGATGACGCATTGGGAAGGGGGTTAATTAACTCATATTACCGTTCACAGGTCCCTCTGGCATGTGGGGTTTGGTGACTCTTTTGTTCACCTGTCCACCAGCGTACCTCTTGACCAAGTGGGAGTACAAGGTATACGAGAAGCGTCTTGCAATCCGTGACGAACGAGTCTCACTGATGCAGGAGGCTGTCCAAGCAATCTCGATGATCAAGATGATGGCTACTGAAAAGTTCTGGTTTAAGCGCATCAACGAAGTCAGGAGAAGGGAATTCGCCAAAATCATCATCGCTTATGTGCTCGCTCATATCTCCGGTTTCTTATAGTGAGTACGAGCCCAGAATTGTTGCCTTTCGACCTGAAGAAATGTCATGCTTCGGCAAGGCTGAAGATTCCCGCAATCTAGCTCGGCCGCACCGACTGTCATCGTCATAGTGTCCTTTGCTCATTATACACTAATCGCAAAGAAACAACTCACAGCGACAATTGCCTTTGTAAGCTACATCCTTCATTGTGTGTTGACTGTCAGGGATCCGGAATGCTGACATCATTCGCAGACCTCAATTGCCGTCTTTGATGGTATGTGATCCCGCCTTATGACCATGCTGTGGATCATTGACATACATTTCATCATAGAACTTCGACCCGCATTATTGAACATGCCATCCTGTATCGCCGAGATGCTACAAGACGTATTGGGTGCCAAGCGAATCGCAACTTTCCTCAGCTCAAGCGATGTAGAGTATTTGTCTGACCCCTGCCTGGCTGTCTCCGGCGATTCTGGCGAGTCTCAACCGCTGTATGTCAAGGGTACAGTCGCTTGGGATATCGCAGAGGGCGAGACCCTGGCCGACATATACGACGCGACCCCTGATTCTACGACCGACGACGAGGCTGCCCCGCTATTGAACAGCACAGAAGTCGGGTTCCGACTGTGCGATATCGATGTTGAGTTCCCCCGAGGACAATTCTCTTTGGTAGCGGGCAAATTTGGATCTGGCAAGACTCTGCTCCTCCTGGCCCTCCTTGGTGAGGCGAAGCTCATTGAAGGCAAGATTTCTTACGCTGTCTCGCCGGTCATGGACCCCACTAAAACGGATACGTCCGACTGGAAGCCTATCCTGGGCAGTGTCGCCTATGTTCCTCAAGTAAGTCAAACCCTGTGATTTCATATACCCAATAGAAGTGATCCAAACTGATGACATTATTGCTGTAACCGTAGACGCCCTGGCTACTTAGTCAAAGCATTAGGTGAGCGCTCTCGAGGCAGGGCATGGCTGATCTGTTAGGGACAACATTCTCTTCGGTGCACCTCTCGATATTGAGCGATACCGTGCCGTCTGTTACGCTACTGGTCTCTTGCCTGACTTTAAGCTGTTGGAAGATGCTGATCTGACAGAGATTGGCGAACGGTGAGTTCACTGAGCTTAAGATTTTGTCGGTGGAGAAGACTGACCGGGTGACTGCTTTGCAGAGGGAAGATCTTGTCAGGGGGTCAGAAGGCTCGAGGTGAGGTTCAACTGCCAGCGAGTCCCTATGACAACGTGTTGGCTCACATTGAACCTTTTGCTTAGTATCTCTGGCTCGAGCGGTCTATTCTCGAGCTTCAAGCTTGTTGCTCGACGATGTGATTAGTGCGGTCGATGCTCAAACATCGAAGCACATCATCGCCCACTGCTTCTGCTCCCCACTGCTTGAAGGTCGAACGGTCATCATGGCTTCCCATGCCGTAGAGGCACTAGCGTCACTCGCACACAAGGCGATCTTCTTGGACAGTGGACGATGTGTCTGGCAAGGCAGCGGCCGAGAGCTCATGGACAGCGAACACATGTCGCATCTCAAGTCCGAGTCCCGAATGCCTAGTCGTATGCCCAGTCGCATGCCAAGCGGCACCGATCTGACTAAGAAATCACAGGCTACCCTGCCTGTCGACGAGAATGACGGCAAGAATGGAGCCTCGTCGCCCGGACATGAAGAAGCTGAAAGATTCGAAGTTGCGGAACAAGTGCCCAAGACCCCGAAACAGCTCATCTTGGAAGAACAGAGAGAGACCGGAGAAGTCGATACCGAACATTGGAAGAACTTGCTCAAGTTCAATGGTAACGGTTTTTACTGGACCGTCGTCATCACCGTCTTGCTGGCCAGCACATTATCACCTGTCGCCGAGAGGAAGGTCTTATCGTGAGTCTATTTGTTCCCTTTAAAGAATGATAGGTTGACTCAGTAAATCTCGGTAGCCTGTGGACCGGTTCGGAGGGAGAAGCATCACATGAGCAAAGCATCGTATTCTGGGTCACATTGTACTCTATCGTGAGTGCACACTCAGGCTGAGATATACTCTAGCCGTTTCAACGCTGAATAGCTGTGATAGCTCTCTTTCTCCCGAGTCATTTTGACTTCGACATTTGGTTTGGTCCGTTTCTTCGGAGGTGTTCGAGCGATGAAGCTTGTGAGTTGGTTCTCTTCCACAGTATGGGTTACCCTTCGACAATGCTGATGTTAAGACAAAAGATTCATGGACAAATGCTGGAATCCTTATTGCGGGCGAGAATGATCTTCTTCACAAGGACACAGGCAGGATCCATCATCCAGCGATTCGGTAAAGACCTAGTAAGTATACACTTGCGGCGTAGGATGCCATGTCAAAAGAGGAGCTGATGTGTAAAATCAAACACAGAATGACGTTCTGAACTGCTCAGATCTGTTTGGAGACTTATGCGTAGGATCTCTGAACAGTGAGCCTGTCTTGCTCGATGATTCTGGCCCAGATGCGCATCGCAGCTCAGCTAACAATTTATGTACCTGATCAGTCTGCATCAGTTTGATATCGGTGTCCGTCTACGGGGGTTGGCAGTTCTGCCTTATCATCATCATCCTCCTTGCAGCAGCTTGGAAGCCAGCCAAATGGTATCGAGCAGCGTCGCGTCAAATCCGACGACTTCAAAGTGTGATCCCCGGGCCGATCAACGCAATCTACGGAGAGACAGTAGCTGGAACGGCTGTCATTAGAGCTTTTGGCGCACAATCAATCTTCTTTGATGGTAAGTTAGCCCAGTTTACAGAAGTGTTTCCATCAAGCTAAGTCGATTCTGTTTTTACACAGATCTCATGCGATGGACCAATATGAAGATATGCTCGAATATTTGGACTATCGCTGTCGCCCGATGGCTTTATTGTGAGTAGTCGCGTAAAGTCTTGATCCTGTGTCACATGGAAGCGAAGCCGAAGCGGAGCTGACTGAGACATACCCGTTTTACAGTGAGTATGCAGGTCCTCGACATCATCGTAAGATGCGCCGCCTTGACTCTCCTCCTCGTTCGACCTAGTACGACGGGTGCTATTGCCGGTTTCGTCCTTACGTTTGCGGCCACGATCTCGAACGACTTGACCTGGATCTTAATCCAAATGCGAAACTTTGAGCTCAAGGGAGTCAGCTTGGAACGAACGTCAGAATACAGATGCCTCGAGAGAGAAGGCAGTGAAAGGTTATCGAGGGACAACGCTCGACCTGCCGAATGGGAGAACGACAAGAATCCCTCTAGCATGGATGCAAATGATCAAGCCGAAGGACAACAAGGTACTTGGCCTGATAAGGGCCAGTTGAAGGTAGAAGGTCTCTGCGCAAAGTATGGTCCTGATATGCCCGAGATCCTGCATGATGTCACGTTCCATGTCGAAGGTGGTCAGAGGGTCGGAATCGTCGGTGCAACCGGTGGAGGGAAGTCGACAATGGCAAAGGCTTTCTTTTCGTTCGTCGATGTCACCAAGGGTAGCATTCAGATTGATGGAAAAGGTCAGTCCGAGCTTCCCGTTCCGCGATTTGAGATGGTCAATGATCGTTTTTGAAGCTGAATCGAAACGAATAGATATTGCTCAGATTCCGCTTGGCGAAGTCCGGAGCAAATTGGGTATCATCGCCCAAGACCCTATCTTGCTTTCTGGCTCATTGCGACTCAACCTCGACATCGAAGGCAGATACACCGACGCTCAGCTGTACGATGCGCTGCACCAAGTGCAGTTGCTCAAACGAAATGGTTCGAACAACGGTTCTGTGCCTCAGAGCGAGACTGCTTCGGTGGCATCTGTCGCTGTTGGCGAGGGAAGTGTCAATACGAATGATCAGACGACTCCGAGTGAAGGAAGGAATATCTTCTCGAACCTCGATTACGAAATCAAAGGCGGCGGTGAAAAGTAAGCCCATACTGCCGTGCCCATTCAAAGCAAAAAACACCGATGACCTGATCTTTGTGCATTCGTACTGTAGCTTATCAGCTGGACAAAGACAACTTGTTGTTCTCGCTCGAGCTCTGCTCAAGAAGCATCGCGTCCTCATTCTCGACGAAGCGACAGCTTCTATCGACTCAGCAACCGATGCCGAGATCAGCAGGGTCATCCATGAGCAGTTCACCGAGGCTACAGTGCTCATCATTGCGCACCGACTGAGGGTGAGTGTAGTACAGTAGAACCCCCGACCCTTGTGATCGTGATCGTGATCGGTTTATCAAATTACGAAAGACAATCAACTGATCTTTTGGACTCGCTGTACTGTATGTATAGACAATCATGCCATGTTCCAAGATCTTAGTCATGGACAAAGGTCGTCTGATTCAACAAGGGGCTCCGATCGACTTGATCAACATCGACGGTAAATTCAAGGACCTCTGTTCGGCTGCTGGACAAGAGGAATACGAACACCTTCAAGACCTTGCGGACTTGCACGCCCATCCCACTCCTGCTCCTGCTCCCACTGCTGGAGCTGCTAGTGCTGGAGCGTAAGGCAAGGCTTGTGTTCGTGTTTGTGTTGGTGGGATGCCAATCCTGTTTCACCGATTGTTAGGCGTGCGGCAGGAGAAGGGGAGACATTGGAGTCGATTTGCCGGTTCATGACAGGGGGTAGCTTCTCACTAATATGGAAGAGGGTTAGATGGCGAGTGACAGCTCATCCATTGAACAATCAATATACGGGATGACTTGTGGACGGACCTTATGACGAGCACATTGGCACAGCTTCTTCCGTACCACTCGCTATGCATGTAACTATGTGTATAACGTACACACAGACCGTTTACGGAATATCGATGATTTGGAAAGCCCATCGCGTGAACCGTCATGTCTCAACGTAGAAGTGGGTGAGGCCATCCGTGTTCTCTCGTGTGATGTATGAACATGCATGCGTTGTGATGTATGTGCAGAGCAATCTCGCATTTATGGGCTAAACACATGATGACCTATATGAATAGGTACTGTACACATGAGGCTCGGTAATTTTGATTGTCTCCCTCGGCTTTTGATTGTATACAAGTTGGTCTAATAAAGTTGCTATGGGATTTTGAATGATACATATATGTATCTATGTATATTGGCAAATCCCGAAAGGGAGTCATCTCGAAGCTGATGTTGATTGAATAAGGACCCGAAACTGAGCACAATCAGTCGGATTGGTCGGTGTCTCCTTCAGATGCTCTCCAGAAGGCAGGCAGGACATCTGAAAGGTAGATTTGTAGCATCAGCGAATGGACTGCTAACGATGTCCCGGATTTAAGTGATACACACAGTCCTTCGCCTTGAAAGTCCACCACTGAGTGTGATCTGATTCGCCATTATCGCCGGCCCGGCCCATAAGGCCCCATCGACCACGAAGACCCATACCTACAAGCTTGGGCATGATCTCCTCTGGTAAAGCTTGCTTCTCGACCCATATGGTCAGCTCTGCAGGTTCCTCGATTGTAGCTCGTTCTTGATCGAGGTCGAGGGATGCGTCTTCGTCCGACCCATCGTTCGCATTTTCATCAGACACCTCGTCTTCGAATTGAGGCTTGTGAGTACGCCATTTCTCTTCGGGACTCCACGGGGCAGCAGCTGTGATTAAGCGGTAGCATTGAGTGGCATATGTAGGGACGCCAGGTCCGGCTGCGACGGGCGCAAGGACAGAGGTGATTCTTCGTCTGGCGTAAGGTAGATAGTGGATGATCCGGATGTCATCTTTCTGCATAGGTGCGAGTAGAGGCATAACGTGCGGGAGGACTGACGATCGTAGGTTTATCAGCGAGTCTGTTGAATTTGAAATTACGGACTGCCAGGCGACTCACCTTTCTCTTTGGTCAAAGCCTCGGGTCGATCATCAACAACTGTAGACTACATCAGCACTGGTCAATCTGTACAGGCAGGACTCGAGAACATACCAGGATCAACTGTCCATCCATGGTCATCGGCCTCTTTCTCCGCCTGTTCATCAAGGACGTTTGACGCAGATCCCCACTGGTTGTCTTCTTGCTCAAGACCTCCTCGTTCAGGACCACCATAAGTGCCTCCCCAGATCGTCCAGCACGCCCTGTTCAGACCCGTGCCAAGGCTTATGGCGTCTTCAAGTTGCTTGGCTTCGAGGAGCTGCTGAGGGGCCGCACGAGCGATGTCGGCTGCTCGTTGGAAAGCGGCGTTGAGAATGGGCTCAGAAAATACGTTGTGATGGGTGACGAAGGACATGAAAGCCGCGGTGATGACTAGAACACCATGATGTGTCAGACTCTTTCGTACAGAGCAAGAAGATGTGTGGACCTACCTGTGAGCTTGAGAGCGGGCTCAAAATGCCTGCGATCGATGGATCACTTGAGTTAGACAACTTCTGCACAATATGTACGTTAACTCACCATCCCGCTTCCGCCTCTCTTCGAGCCAGAGTCAGGAAGCCTCGGATACTGATTTCTGGCACACGCAGTAATGCGCATGCCTCATCAAGGGGATCGTAGGGTCCGTTTGCAGCTCTAGCAGGAGTGTCTTCACCATCTTCCGAATTATCTCCGGGATCGGTGGTTTGACGTCGGCGGACAGCACTTGGCGGTACATATCGAGCACCGTCTGGTCCATATCCTGGCCAATGATCCGCGGAGAACTCGGCTTTGAGGCCTAAGGCATTGCGAACCTGATGATCACGAGATACGGTTCACGTCAGCTTTAGCTGTCCAAGGACTGTCAGCTGACCTTAATACATACCAGGATGAACAAGCGCTTATTCCTGTCGAACTGGAATTCCTCGTTTCTGGAATACAGGAAGTCTCGAGTGGCCGAGAGGACTGTGCAGATCTCGTCAGCTGTGTTCTGCGATCAGTTTTACGCCCAGCTTGGTTACGCACGTCGGGTAAATGGTGGGATAGAGCTGTTGGAGGATAAGTCAGTCAGGTTCACTATCTCAAAAGGTTGCAAGAGAACTGTCTGGCCAATTACATACACGCTATAGTCCGAGAGAGTAGTCTCTGCAGGTTCTTCCCACCCCGAATCCGGGACTCCAATCTTCCAGCAGTCCTCCTTGCTGACTCGCAAAGCCTGGTTCCCATTAAGAGCTCGTCGCCTTTGATTGGCTTCTCGTCGACTGGCTCTTCGCCCCTCCTCCTGTTCTTCGAAAGAGATATCGACACCCACGACAGGTCGATCGATCCACAAGAGGGAGGTCCCATGGGCATCATGAGAAGGCCCAAATGAGGTGCCTTCGCCGAGAGAAGGGTCTGCAAGGAAAAGAATTTAGTGCACTTCCACTTGCACTTGCTGCTCATGTCATGCGGTCAAGATTCATCCGGTCCAAGAACAGTCAGGTACTGACCTCTGTCACGTTCATCGTTGATCGTATTCACTTTCAGGTGAACGCCTCGCGACTGGAAGTCTTTGTATGACTTGATCGTTCTTCCTACAGTGCTTACAGGAGGAAAGAGGAAGGGCGGGTAGAGAAGAGAGTTCTCGGACGAATTGGTTGACGTTTCCCAAGAACCTGGTTCAGCTTTATGGTCTGTCGCAGACATCGCCGTGACTGTTGCTGGCTTTGACATCAATGTCACGTTTGTATCGAGCCTGAAAATGAGAAAAGGTGAGGAAGATAGAGGGAAGGAAGTTTGGTCAAGAAATGGGAGAATGGGAGGGACAACAAATTCCGGACCAATGACCAGGTCCAAGCTCGAGCTCAAGCAGCGTGACACGTGACGTCAACATTAACTCACAAGTAACGTACGCGACTGCTTTCACATTGTCATTGTCATCTATTACGTAACTACCAAGTACGATCAATGTAAACAAACCATCAATACCTCATACCTCATACTGCGGGGCAGATACAGTACAAAAATAAATAAACAACAGACCCAGAAAAATAACAACGAGAGGCTGTCATGTCCGGCTGTGCTTCGTACATCGTAGTGTTGCGCATTCCTATCTCCATCATCATCATTAACATCGCATACATCCACGTCCTCGATCCCTACCCTTGACCCACCCCTATGTCTGCACCCACACTCTTTTGACTAGACTTGACTGCACACAACACGCATACACCGAACACCACCGTCCTCCTTCTTTTTGTGTATATTGTTGCTCCCCGTACCCGCTCTCGTATCTGGACGATCTATCCTCAGAGTTCCACTTTCATTCTACACACTGTTCTATGGACTGTTCTGAGCATTTGGCCGCTCGCTCGTCACATGCCCACCGTTGTGATTTCCGCTTGATTCACTCACGCCGCTTGACCACAGCACCTACCTTGTGACAAAACGCATCGACTCTATTGCAAAGATGCAACACGTCTCCTCAAGGAAACCGCCCCCTAGCCCACAAGGCTATCTCGCTCCTTCGACATACTCCCACAGCTCATCCGGACATTCACCAAGCTATACCCCCGTACCGAACGGTCTATCTAGAGATCCGTCTCCCGCTCCGCCGTATGACAATCGATTGCATGCTCGATCGGACCCCTTTGGTGCCAGCCGTGCTTTGGCATATGGACCCAATGGTCCTATCTCATCTCAACCAGCGCCACAAGCCTATGTACCTCCTTACGCCTCCCCACCTCCTCAACAAATAAGACCCAACTCTTATGCACCTACAACGGGGCGACTACCATTCTTCGAAGCAGCCCTAGCGCGGTCAAGAGGAGAAGAGGTTTATGATGCTGTTCCGCCATCTGTCCCAACATACGCTCAACCACTGCCATCCTACCTGCCTCCGCCTGACCCCAACCACCCCAATCTGGCAATTGGTTTTACCCAATCGAACACCATCCGATTCGCCGCACAGGACTATGGTCGAGCCGCTTCTCGATCTCCATCTCCCGGACTGGACGAGAGTTTCGACCACGGATATGACGCAAGGCTGGACTACGCAGGGGAGCCGGATATCGAGAAAGCATTACTGGACAAGGACGAACGACAGTTTGAGGGAGATGACGAGAAACTTTGGAAGAAGAAGACAGCTGGAGCCTTTGGCGACGATGGGGATCTCTCGACAGTCCCGTTCAAACAGCCGACTGTGGTGAGTTGGAGTGATCAATATCATCATTCATGGATATCCCGGCTGATCGACCCAAAGAACGGTGAGATGCTTCCCTCTTCCACCCAGCACTTTGGACCGGCACCGTCCGGTCGAGTGGGCAGGCGAACGCATAATGCTGCTGGACATCGGCGTATCAAACAGTCAGCAACCCTCGACGAAAATGGTTTCTTCGCTGTGGATATGCCTATCCCCACCCGTTTGGCCCAATTCTTGCCAGTGAAGGGTGTGGAAGAGCAGAAGAGCACCAGGTGAGTACTGATTCTAATTCCCGATTTGTGCTTCCATCTAACGTTCTTTGATCAGATATACCGCTGTCACAACCGATCCAGATGGTTTTCCCACCTCGGGCTTGCGTCTACGTCAAAATATGTTCGATCCTCCTCGACAGACCGAGCTGTTTGTTGTCATTACGATGTACAACGAAGATGCGCAGTTGTTCTGTAGGACCCTGTATGGTGTAATGAAGAACATTGCTCATCTCTGTGGCCGAAAGAACTCCCGAGTTTGGGGCAAAGACGGCTGGCAAAAAGTGAGTTCAGTTCGGCGACGATCAAGTATTGACCAAGTATAGGTTGTCGTCTGTATTGTAGCGGATGGTCGAAAAGCGGTAAACCCGCGTGTATTAGACTGCCTCGCTGCGCTCGGTGTTTTCCAAGAAGGTGAATCCCTCCAAATATAACCGTTGCATACAAGATTGGTAGCTAAAAGTCGCTTCAAAAAGGTGCTATGACCAACATGGTCAAAGACCGACCTGTCACCGCACACGTCTTCGAATATACTACCAGTTTCGCCTTGGATGCCGACTTCAACTTCAAGTATCCTGATAAGGGCATTGTTCCCTGTCAGATTATCTTCTGTCTGAAGGAGAAGAATGTGAGTGGACTTAGTCCCAGTGCAGTATCCTAGTCCATGGCCGATGACTGACGATCTCTCGCAGGCCAAAAAGATCAACTCTCATAGGTGGTTCTTCAACGCTTTTGCACCTCTCCTCTCGGTGAGTAGCCTTGGCAGTGCTACTATATCACCTATTGCATTCCTGCTAAGTTCGCATCACAGCCAAATGTCTGCATCCTGTTAGATGTCGGAACTCGACCCGCACCGAAATCGCTCTACTATCTCTGGAAGTCGTTCGATCTCAACTCCAATGTCGGGGGCGCTTGTGGAGAAATCGCGACTTTCAAGGGCAAAACATGGCTAGGCTTATTGAATCCGCTAGGTATGTCAAGCCATTGTTAGGGAAGACGTCGATTGCCAACGATCAGCTGATGTTTGATATTTGGGTAGTCGCGGCACAATGTTTCGAGTATAAGATGTCCAATATCTTGGATAAGCCTATGGAAAGTTTGTTCGGATACTGTTCCGTGCTGCCCGGTGCCTTCTCGGCGTACAGAGTGAGTAGGCTGTACCAGCCATACACGGACGTCTGCTGACTGTGTTGTGTGACCTGTAGTGGATCGCATTGCAGAACAACGCCGACGGAACAGGTCCCCTTGCATCGTATTTCCAAGGCGAGAATTTACACACCGGCAAAGCAGACACGTTCACTGCTAACATGTGAGTGCTTGTTTAAACGAGTTCTGTCAAAGTTTATTGCTGACAGAACGTAGGGTGAGCTTGACCGCGATGTATTCTAGCGGATCCCTACTAACTCCTTACAGTATTTGGCCGAAGACCGTATCCTGTGTTTCGAGATCGTGTAAGTGAAACGTGGCTTGGTCGCCAGTGACACTTGATGATTTACTTGTTTCAATTCACAGCGCCAAGAAGAAGGCCAACTGGGTGTTAAAATATGTCAAATCTGCGGTCGGCGAGACTGATTGTCCAGACACGATTCCAGAGTTCATCGCTCAGCGACGAAGGTGAGTCCTCCTGGTCCTGGCTGTGCTACATACAACTAGGCTAACGGCCCCACTCAGATGGTTGAACGGTTCTTTCTTCGCTGCCGTAAGTTATCCTTTAACAGATAAATAGTCCTCAAGCTGATCTTGACCTACAGGTCTACTCTTTGATGCACGTCGCTCAAATTTGGCGGTCCGACCATTCACTATTGCGAAAGCTCTCATTGATGGTAGAATTCGTCTACAACGCTCTCAATCTTTTGTTTTCCTGGTTCTCTTTGGCCAACTTCTACATCTTCTTTGTGAGCTGAGCGTCCCGCATAAGTGTGAATGAACAGCAGCTGACTTTTGGTTATAGGTCATTTTGACGAGAGCCCTGGAAGACAAGGCGTTCAACATTCCTCGGATCGATATCCTCAATTCGATCGCTCAGGTGAGTTACCGCTAAATACGGACGAGGCTGACTAAAATGCTAGTATGGTTATTTGGGCGCTCTGGTGGCATGTTTCATCTTCGGAATGGGTAATCGACCTCAAGGGTGAACACACTTCGATCCTCCTGCAATCTTCTTCGTTGCTAACGGTATGGATTGTAGTTCACCTTGGAAGTACAAAGCGACTATCTACTTCTTCGCTGTCTTGACAACGTAGTGAGTTGATAGGCGTTGTCCGAATAGCAGCGTATCAAATTGCTGAATGTCATCTTTAGCATGCTTGTCGCCGCGGTGCTTTGTACCGTGCAAGCCGTCAAAAACTTTGATAGCCCGATCTTCTCCCGTATGGTTGTGTCACTGGTATCGACATACGGTATCTTCATCGCCAGTAGTGTGCTGGCACTGGATCCCTGGTGAGTGTTTTCAGCTTGGCCGGTAGGGAATACGCTAAAGTTGAGACTGTCGCAATATCTAGGCATCTCTTGACCTGCTTCATTCAATTCATTCTCTTCTCACCCAGTAAGTGGTTTAGCTTGATCTCCTTTTGTAGTTGACGCAATATGCTGACGGTCATTGCTATAGCCTATGTCAACGTTGTGAGTAGAATGATCACATAGGAAGTATGTGCACAAGCTAATCTAGAGAATTGACCCGGATACGCGACTATAGTTGAACGCTGTGAGTATTGCTCGGTCGGAGGCTTCGCCGGACCTTCGCTGACCACCCTCTTGTCCTTCTAAGTATGCCTACGCCAATCTGTAAGTCGACGCTTCACCGAACTTTATATCCTGATGGCCTTTTCCTGACTCTTGACTCATATAGCCACGACCTGTCATGGGGTACCAAGGGTTCAGATCAAGCTCAAGAAGTAGATCTCGGGGCTATCCAAGGTGTAGGCAAGCATGTCGAAGTAGAACTGGTCTCCGCTCAACAGGATATCGATATCGCCTATCAAGATGCTTTGGATAACATCCGTCTGAAGCGAGCTAGGGTAGATCCAGAGGAAATGGGTGGTGCCAAAAAGGGGAATGATGAGCAGGCCCAGAAGGATACTTATGTGAGTGATGAAGTTCTAGCCATTACGATCATCAAAGCTCAGCTAACATGTGAATGGACTCCCAGGCCAATTTCCGAACAAACGTGAGCGACATCAAGTCTCGCCGAGCTGGGGTTTGAGCGGGACATAATATCAACCAAGGGGTATACTGACGAGTCTCATATCCGCAGCTGCTGCTCTGTTGGTCATTATCGAATGCCTTACTGGCCAGCGTTATCCTTTCAGGAGCGACATCATCCACATTTAGCTCCGGCGGTGACTCCAAAACAGCCATATACATGCTTGTCATACTGAGTAAGCATCGTCCCTTCATCCTCCTGATCACGATGGTCTAGTGTGCTGTGCTGATCGAAATCTACCTAAATTGGATAATGTTCGCAGTCTTCGTAGCTGGTATGGCCATGTTCCGCTTCATTTGTTCGACGCTATATTTGATCATCCGGCTGTTCGCGGGATAGATCGTCTATTCCCATATTAGAACGAAGCGAAGAGCCATTAAGGAAGAGAAGAACCAAAAAAACGAACGAATATATCAGTATAATGATCAGATCACAGCAATGCATAGAATAAGATTAATGTATAGGTCTTGTCGCTTGATAGACGCACACAAATTTATGCCACTCGGACCGCTCAGTATGCTGCGTTGCGGCCCGCTCTGAAAGCAAGTTATGCGGCTTCAGCAAGATTCTACTGACTGTGCTTGTGCAGATCGGTCGTATATATGTGCTTCTCTCTGCGCTTGAGGAGAGCTCTCGCGTTCGCGTTGGCACAGGACTAGGGGCACTCTTTTGAGCACTCGTGGAGAATGGCTTAAGAGTATAAAGCATATACATCGTCATCGAGAGGCGGGAAGAATGCGTACTGAATTCACTATGAGATGACTACACTAATACTATGACGAACACTATCTATTACTGTGACTTAATCAGGCTTGCTTTGGACCTTGTGCGCTGCTGGCTGAGGCGGTGGTATATGTATATGAACTATGAACAGAGATAAATCAATGCGTACTTACTCAACAACATGCGATAGACTTAGAAGTAGCGGAACCGTGATCGAGAATTAGAATTTGGGATAGACGCAACAAGAGGATGCGACCTCAGTCTTCCCCTGCAGAATTATGTTCACCTTCACCCTCTACTTCACTTCCACTCCTCGTATACTCACTTCCACTCTCATTCTCGCTCCTCTCTTCGTCGTCTTCTTCTTGCTCACTGCCCAATGGAGATTCATTCTCCGATACAATCTCGAGATTACATTTCTCGCAATTGACGTCGTCTTTTTCATGTCGGTCGGTACAAGGTGGGAATTGGACAGTGACGTTGGCTGGGTGGAGTGGTCTTTGCAGTGCGTAAAGAAGTCGATCTAGGTCTGCAAAGTTTTCGTCGTTCATTGCAAATCGCCGATGTTTCTTCGATGCAACGTGCTGGATAACAGAATAATAAAGCCGTACTATCAGTACAGACTGCACCATACTTGTTTGTACCTGACGATGACGATGGTCAGATGATCTGAAACGGAATGGCGTACTCACCACTGAGAGATCAGAATATCTCAATCGACAATTCTCGCAATATCCCGGGGCAGTATCCTGCTCACGGTCATTCATGCCCAAATCCACCTTTTCTCTGTTTCTCATCCTCATCTGCACCGTGATTGACGGATCATGTACAGGTTCTCTGGCCTGCTGCAGCATTTTGACGACCTGATCTTGCGTCATGAATGTTTTGGCTGGTGGTGGTGGCGCGAATCCAGTGCTGGCTCTTCGAGGCTGTTGCAGTTGTTGTTGCAGCTGTTGTTGTTGTTGTTGTTCTGTTTCTGGTTCTTGTTGCTTCATTGATGCTAATCGAGCATTCCCTTTTAAGACTTGAACTCGTTTTGACATCTGCATGATTGCTCGATCCTTGTTCGCGCCCAGACCGGGTATACCGTTACAGCCGCCGAACATTGGCGTACCTGCTGTGGAAGTCGAAGCGGTCGTCGAAGTCAATACAACACTGTTGCCCGAGGCTTCATGATAAGGTTGAGCTTCTGGCAATCTCGGAGTGGAAGGGAAAGATCGTAAGGATGTCGATCGTTTGATACAATTAGGCGGCTGTTCACCCTCGAACGGTTCTCTGTCCACGTAGAGCGACCAAGCTCTCTCTCGAATCTTCTCGACGGGGACCGTACTCTGCATGGACGAGGATACGCGAAGGAACCCATCATATAAGATTGGCCATTCCGGACCTTCTTTGGCATTGTGAGAGTATTCCTTGACCATGACTGTTCGATGTTTGCCGATAGCGTCTTCGACTAACAAGAACTTGTTGCCTGGTTTGAAGTAATAGTAGTCTGGTCGTGGTGCTGAGAAATCACGTTCTCGAGTTCCGTGCAGTTTCTCGTCTTCCAGGAGTGTTGAGAGCGAGTCTTTGTTCGCGTTCTCAACGGGTGCGATTCGCGACAAGATGTCGGCGAGCTCTACAGGAATGGGAATTAGTATTAATCTTCGTGAACAATTGGATAAAGTACGGCTATATACGCACTTTTCACAGTCCAGACTTTCATATTCATCGCCTCGGCCTTCTGTACAAGATCAGTCACACCCGTCCCATCGAGGAAAGGGTTGTTTGATGATGGCCGAGAGGGATCGTTGCTTCGACGTGAAGTGTGCATCGGTTTGGGCTTTTGGGGGGAAGCGCCGCCTTTGACGATCAGATGAGTAACTCGGGTAGAGAAGAATTGGTCGACTTTCTGTAGATCATATCATGTACAGAGCATCTGTCAGCCACACGCAGATATGACGACGTCCATGATAAGTCAGAAATGAATGTTGGATGTCAGATTTGACTTACAGCTCCCATTCTCGCTATACGATTTCGCAAGGTCTTCCCCATACCGTCTTCCGCTCCAATCTCAAAGTGAAAGACCAAAGTAGGGAACACTTTGACCCATTTCGCTCTCCACTTCTCTTCCTCTGCACGCGCGTTTCTCGCTCCCGACTCTGCTGCTCCACCTGCATCTCGGTGTTCCGTTCCAGACGCGACTCTGGCTCGCTTGGCCGAGATTGCTGCTGCTGCCAGGATATTCGGGTTTGTCTGCATGACTTCCCGAGCGCGTTTGGCCGAAGCAGATACAGAAGCAGAAGCAGAAGTAGAAGGACCAGGGATGGAACGCATCAAGTCGTTCAACGCAGTGGACGATTCTCGGACTTTGGTAGACACTTGTGTATGAACTTCAGGCGCGAATACATCTGGCGTTTCGGATGGTTTTGGGATCGAATGCGATGCCATCGACGTGCGATTAGAGAACGATCTGATCGCGCTGGGGTTGTTACTCAGATTCGCACTGATTGACGCGAGGACCTCTCGACCCGCGTGAGCGGTAGCCGTAGCCGTAGCGTTCACATGCGCGTTGAGTGATTTAGGCGTGTTCATCTCGTGCTGCGTTGATACTTTCTTATGCATCCCTGCAGCCCCAAAAATGGAGGGGTCATGGTCGAGAGCGACACTTCGCGAGTTATGGTATCGAACATCGATTCCGTTCATCTTGTCGTTATTGTCGTTGATGATCGTACCCGCGACCGATACCACGACTGCAGAAGGGGGCTGATGATTAAGGGAAGAAAGATGACGGACGTTGAGGAGGCGGGTCCAAAGACGCGTTGTCGCGAGTGATGTACTTGGAGCACGTCGATGTAGATGGCGCCCCTCGAGAAGAGAGGACGATGAGGATGTCCCGAGGAGATTGGATACGATGAGGAGTGAGTCAAGTCGGGCCAAGCCTAGATAACGATAAGGTACACGACGAGGAGATGCAAGAAGATAAATCGAAAAGAAGCAAGAAATCAGGAAATCAAAAGGCTGAATAGTCACATCACACACATTGCACCATGCTCGTACATTACAACACGCGCGTCAACACCGAACACGTGGTCAAAACCCTTGACCCTGAGACAAGACCTCCTTTGTATTACCGCAAATCACCTAGTCACGTGATATCGAGAGATGACTTCGAAATGTCGGAAACATGACGATCGTAACCTCGACTTTTGAACGCCGCCAGCGAGAGTAGTCGATGGTGAACGATGTCGACGAGAGTGATGATTAGATGCAGATCGGTATCAAGCGGAACGATAAGATCACTTAGCAGCACCCATCGTGTGTACTTGTGATGACTCACAGGGCAGATTGAACACTCCTTAGAGGTTTATATATTAGAAAGTTCTTCAAGAGCTCGCCGTTGACATCCTCCATTCCGATTTCGACTTTCAGCATATCTACTCTGGCTCGAACGACCTCGGTCGCCATGAACAGAGTATCCTACCTCTCTCTCTTATCGCGCAGCGTGGCGGGGCCGTCATGTCTTAGGACAACGATACCATGCTCGAGATTCACAACTTGTCGCTCGGCCGGTACCTCGACAGCGCCTCAGAAAGCTTCCAACGATAAACGGAAAGCGTATTCGCATACATTGTCGCTACCGAAAACAACCTTCCCGCTTAAACATAAGGACATCGTAGCTGCTGAGAAGACATATCGGTATAAGACTTCGGACGAGCTCTACAAAGCCCAGGTGAGCGGATCTTACAACCAGCTTATATTTCAGTGTTCTTCGCTGATTCGTCTTTCGCCGGTGCAATTGGACAGGTTGTGAAGCATGATAATCCTCTGTTTGTGCTACATGACGGCCCGCCATACGCCAACGGCCATCTGCATATGGGTCATTCGCTAAATCGAGTGTTGAAAGACATTATAAATCGATACAACGTGATACGGGGGAAACGAGTACATTATATACCAGGATGGGATTGTCATGGACTACCGATCGAACACAAGGCTCTCGCTGCCATAGGAAAATCACATACATCCTTGAAGCCACTCGAAGTGCGTGCAGAGGCTCGAAAAGTCGCGTTGGAGGCTATAGAGATACAGAAAGAGCAAATGCGAGCTTTGGCTGTTATGGCGGACTGGGATAACAACAAGGGCACATATAGGACTTTGGATCACGATTATGAGATTCGACAACTGAGATTGTTCAAGACTATGGTGGAAAGAGGATTGGTGAAGCATCGATTACGGCCAACATACTATTCACCTTCTAATAGGACCGCTTTGGCCGAAGCTGAATTGAAGTACACGGATGGACATAAATCGAGATCGGTTTATGTGGGGTTCCCCGTAGCGGAAGGGGACATGTCTGAGGGCTTGCGCAAAGTATGGATGGAAGAGTGCGGGAAGGCGCCATTAGAATTGGCTATCTGGACTACAACGCCCTGGAGTTTGCCGGGTAATATGGTGAGTTGATGTAGATCAGTCCGTTGTCCGGGTCAGTGCATCCTGTACTGATGAACATCGCAGGGCGTGGCGGTACACGACGAGATGGATTACGTTGTAGGCAAAACCGAAGGAGGACGGACACTTGTGCTGGCGGCGGACAGGGTGATACCGATTGAGGGAGTTCTTGGGCCCATGGAGATCTTAGGCAGACTATCAGGTGAGCTTCATTATCACCAACTTTCACCCATAGCTCCATTCAAAATTCACTCTCTGTCCTCCGGTCACAGAGTGGCACGCAAGCTAAAGGCCGCTTTGTTTTTCCTGTTTTTTCTGCACGTAGGTTCGCAGCTTGTAGGAACCAGATACACTCATCTTTTCCACTCATCCAACGGTTCCACAGCCAAGCCTGCTATATTCGCAGCCAAACACGTGACTGCTACGGCAGGTACTGGACTCGTGCATTCCGCTCCTGCGCACGGGCACGAAGACTACGAAGCGTTCATCGAAGCTGGTGCTTTACCTGAAGAGCTGCGGTGTCCTATCGACGACGATGGACGATTCACGGAGCAACTTGTGGGATGGTCCAAGGAGGAAGGTGTCAAGTCACTAGTCGGTCAAGAGGTCCTGGGTGGAGGAACGGATAAGATGGTGGACCTGCTTAAGACCACGGGCAGCTTGTTAGCAGAGCAACCGATAGAACATCGATATCCGTATGACTGGAAGTCGAAGAAGCCTATCATCGTGAGAGCGACGCCTCAATGGTTTGCCGATCTTGACGAGGTCAAACAGACTGCTATCGCTGCTTTACAAGATGTCAATTTCCACCCTGCGCAATGTGAGTCACGCTCAACGCATCAGAAATGTAGCTGGTCTGTACTGACAATAAGAATTAGCCAAAACCCGGTTAGAATCCTTTGTCACTTCTAGAAATGAGTGGTGCATCTCGCGTCAACGAAGCTGGGGCGTTCCCATACCGGCATTATTCGGCCCAGGCGGACCTATCATGGACAGCGAGACCCTCGACCATGTTCTTGGTGTACTAGACAAGAATGGAGTGGACCACTGGTGGAGTGGACCGGTAGAAGACTTTATCCCTCCTAAATTCAAGGGTCAAAACTTGACACGGGGGTATGATACCTTGGACGTATGGTTCGACAGTGGATCATCCTGGACCATGCTCCATGAGCACGAGGCCGGAGAACCTCCTGCTGATGTCTACCTCGAGGGATCAGATCAGCATCGAGGATGGTTCCAATCTTCGCTTCTTACCAAGCTCATCTCGTCACCTGACGGACAGGCTCCCTATCGAACCGTCATCACACACGGATTCGTTATGGACGAGGAAGGCGAGAAGATGAGCAAGTCAGCTGGGAATGGTGTTTCACCTATGGAGCTTATACATGGGAGCGAAGTAAGTTTTATCTGAAAAGGCATCATGTGCTGATAAAGCGCAGAACAATCCTGCCCACGGGACCGATGTATTGCGTCTATGGGCGGCGTCAGTGGATTACACGAGTGATGCGTCAATTGGTCCTTCGTCAATAGCTCAAGCGACAGAAGTCATGCGTAGACTCAGAAACGCCACTCGGTTCTTACTCGCAAACACAGCGAACACTGAATCCCTCTCATTGCAGAATGTATCTCTCAGCAAAGTAAGTGACATCTTCCCAGGGAGTTACATTGGGCATATCCGCTGACATAGCTACGGTAACGCAGGTCGATTCGTTTATCCTGCATGAGCTAGCTCAGCTGGAATTGACAGTCCAAGAGGCGTATGATGCTTACGCCTTCAACAGAGGTATGTGGCCTACGACGGAACAACTGATGAGTCATCATGCTGACGATGTCTTCCCTATATAGTGCTACAAAGTACGACGACGTTTATCTCCTCGACACTCTCCGCCTTCTACTTTGACATCATTAAAGACGTCTTGTATTGCGACGCCCCCATTAGTCCTGCAAGGAATGCCGTCGTAGCCGTCCTCCAATATGTACGTCACCCATACCAGAGGCTAGATAGGAATATGTGTAAGCATAGCTGACTCCTTTGTTCCTTGTATTAGACGCTCCAGCGTATAGTGCGAATCCTAGCTCCTATCACCCCTCATCTAGCGGAAGAACTGTACGCACACTCCGAACCAAGCTCGCAAGAGGGTACGACGTCGGTGTTCCTGGAACCTTGGCATCCAGACGTGAGTTATCACGTGACAACGATGTACGTCGTACCGCAGCCATGCTGATTTGATTTGAATATTACCCTCCGCTCCAGGCTTCGTGGTTGAATCCCTCTGTTAAAGAGGAGGCTGCAACCTTGCTCACTCTGCGGACGACGGTCCAGAAGCTTGTCGAGGAGGCTAGAATTGCACAGTGCGTTACTCACCGCCATCTCTCCCACTCAATCCCCGAAGCGCTCTAATCCATCTACGATGCAGATATCTCAATACCGCCAGCCAAGGACACGCTCTCATTGACCTCCAGGGCACTGATGTGCCTAGCCTTGAGAGTATGTACCCATTTCCATCCCCATCTTGCCTGTTCCTTGCTTGGCCGTTGAACGAATTGAGCTAAGTTCCTCATGGCATATAATAAATAGCGTCCATTCTACCGGCCTCACTTGGAGTTTCGAGCGTACATGTCAAAAACTCGTCGGCTTCGGCGCATAATACGACCGAGTCCGAACCGGGGACTTCCGACGGATCAGTAGCATGGTCTTTAAGTTCAGAATTAGACGTGCAAGGTGGGAAGATTTCGGTCACGCTGTCATCATCAATTGGTCATCAATGTCCTCGATGTTGGTTGTACGTTTCCAAAACTCCGTCGGATTTGTGCGGTCGGTGTGAAAACGTAGTATCACAACATCATTAGCTATTGTCCCATGAGTCAAGTACAAGTAACCCTGTAGCTATTAGCTAGTTTGTTTTCCAGGGCAAGGGCAATTCGGTACAGGAAGAGACACATGCAGTAAACAAAGTGTTGCTGGAACCGGCAAGATCAAGATCAACGGCGTATTTCTGATCTGTTGATCAAGCCGGAGCCGGGTGGTAGGAGTGGTTTGATGACTAATGGAAACTTTGCTGGAATCGGCAAGCCCAAGGCACGGCCACCTCACCTAAATCCCGCAAGTGATTGATGACCGATGGAATATATGTGTTTTGTCTCGGCACAGCCTGTAGGCGTGTGTGTACGTTACAGCATTGTGTCCGCTATTCTTTATCCTCCCTTTGGCCGCAGTCGAGCGTGATTACGGACGATTCACATGCACACGCGCGGGGACATCAAGGAACAGAATTTAGATGACATACAGTAGCGGTGTGAGACGGAACTGTGTAATAGATAAATGATGGGTGAGTGGGTGTGCGACGGGTGTGATTGAATCAGTGGAATCACTCTATACTCGGGATCTTGACTCAGAATCAATCTGAGCAGAGCGACTAACGGTCAAACTAGACAAGAGCCGGGAGATTGATTGATTACTAGTACATCTGTCGTCTCGTCGTGCTTGCAGAGTTTTCGGGTCACATCAAATAGAAACAGATCGACCCGAATAGCTTGTTGGTACGGATCATTGCGGTTTAGAGTGGAACCGCCTGGTGAGATCCGTGCTGTAGTCGGACTGTGAAGCACATCTTACACTCCATCCCTTCACGCCAGATGTGCATGTAGAGACGTTCATCAATCGCCAGAAAAGTGACGGGAGACAAAATCCCAAGGGCTGGACCAGGACCAGATCAAATGTCATGTCATGATTCGCCCGGGCTCCGGGCTAATGTGCTGTCCGTGCTCAGCAAAAGAAGCGATTGAGGTCCTTGGGAATCTGGTATCTGTCCGAAAGACTGGACCTTATGCGGCTTTCTCTATCGATGATTGGTTTGGTATGGCTAGACAAAAACGAGCATCGCGATCTACAGTCGCGATTGCTGGAATCAGGATTCGGAATGAGATCACAATTACGCGAAGAGATGGACACGGGAACACGTTGGAACATTTTAGGACTTACTGAAAAGGGTAAATCATTCTCATGTTCGTTTATAACGTTCATGACCAGCAGCAGCTGGCTGTACTGACTGGTGGGTTCACGACACTTTTGCTGTTAGTACGCAAGTCTTTCTCTCCTTCGACTTTGCGCGCTTCGCTTCCCATTTGTGTCTCTGGATCTCCCAGGCCGCTCCTCTCCCTCCTGGATGATTGAGCCTTGCCGTAGCTTGAGGTAAGGAAGGGTCAACTAGCAGTTGTTGCGAGGGCAGGCGAGACGATCGTATGCATTTCACGTCTTATCCTGGAGCTTGTACGTACCCTTCCGTATCGTTCCAAACAAGCAAGATAGGAAGGACAGAGGCACATCTTATTGCGACAACAGATAACAATCACACTAGCTACTTTAGCGGCGAGCGTCCGGATGTTCTAACGTCCAAAACGCATCATGCCATTTTATGTGTAGACTACCTCCACTGATCCACTGAATGGCCGTTACATACCTCTTGTCATGTATCGTCACGTCATATACTTCAAGGTTCGGAGGAGTCGAAGCATGCATCATGTTCCACCGGTGTTCTCATGTTGTCCCGTTGTCTTACAACTCTAGTTCCCGGCTTGAGTCCAAACTCAAGCCTCAAGCTCGGCACTAGCTTCTGTCCTGCATTGCCATGTATGTATGTATGCATCGGCATCTGGGGGGTTCTGCGGTCGTGCCGAAGTGTGTAAGCAAATACCGTACTTGTCTGTTTGTGTTCTCGCGCTCTTCCCATCCCCTTTGCCTTGGGCTTGACGCCCCCCTCGGTCCCTGAGGATCAAAGGGACCAGACCACAAGTCGTAGGGGGTTTGGGACAAAAATTAGGGATTGTTGACACGGGCGAAATGGGCAAGTGAGAGCGTTTGCTGGAATCATGCTCCCCTCCCCTCACAAAGTGCTCGAGCATCTCCCCATGTCAGTTCCAGCCCAGCGTCCCATACATAACAGTTAGTAATCATTTAGCGTCCAGCGTCCAGATCAGATCAAATATCTGTTGATTCAAGTGCTCGTACAGTTACGACCTTTGACTTTCAACTTTCACACTACATCTTACCGCACCGTACCTTAAGGTCACCCTTCTATCTATTCTCTATCTTTGTCTTCGTTACACGACGCGGCAAGATTATTCTTTCACCTCTTCGGCTTGCTTACATGATAGCAATCGTGTTCCGACATTAATAAAAACTCAATAGGAAACCGGCACGGCGTTCGAAAACCGAGCATAGTGAGTTATCTTCATCTCACTAGCCTGTCCCGTATTAGGGGATGACTCTTCCTAGAGTTTCGTGAGTCACAGTAGTTGGCCGCCTGTCCTGTCTCTTCATCATTCGTGACTCACTGGGCCTTTCCTCTTCATCATCACTATCAGGAAGTGGGGGCAACAGAAAAAAAAAAACAGTAAACCCCCCGAACCCCAATTCTATCGCTCTTTATCCCCTATCTCTCCACTCTCTCTAGCTTTCGCAACTGACTTGAAATAAACCCCAGAAGCGAATATCAATCATTCTGTAGATATCAAAGAAGAACACAAACCTGCTTTGGTGAAACATTTCCTGATATACATACGAATATCTTTGAGATACGGCTCCGCCCTTTTCTCGTATCACGCATACAACGACAAACAACAGAGCGATCACTACAGTCCTCAAGTACCATCAGATCACCTTGATTATTCTCTAAATTATAAAAACCAATTGTCTTACCTCCATCCTCCTCCTTGCGGACGGATTGCAAGAAAACCACCCCACCCCGAAGCCACTACGCATATCCGTCGACAGGACCCCTATCCCCTGTCGGATTTACTCTTCGCCACGTTTGGACACCATCATCTTCCTGTATTCGCTTTATCCGATATACCTTGTCATCTCACACACGGTTCCACACCCACTCCGGCTTTTCTGCGCTTAATTTTTTTTAACGTGACAGTAATCCAACACGCTGTTTTCGTTTGCTACTAGACACCGTGATGCGCCAAGCGCATCCTATTTCGACACCGTAACATCTCTAGTATCGACACTCAACATGCGTCCTGAAAACGTCGCTTCCACTCTCCCGCCCCACCCGTCTTCTCCCTCTGAGCATATGGACGAGTCATCCTCGCCCACCTCTTCCCAATCGTCCGGTGAATCCTTACGAAATCGGCCCACGGGCAGTCGCAGTGGTTCCCGACGAAGCCGTCGAGCCGGTTCCGACGGTATCCCTGACGACAATCTTTCACCCATCACTTCTCGGCACATGGCTGACGGTTCCGACCATGATCGCGCAGACGGACATGGACGCGGACACGGACACGGACCTCGACGACGAAGTAGTGGATCCAGAGGGGAAAACGATAGAATCACCGTTCGACGACGTGAGGCGAATCGTCTGGCTGCCCAGCGATTCCGAAGCAGGAAAAAGGGGTATCAAGATCAATTGGAGGAAAGGGTCAGATCGCTCGAGGGTGAAAGAGACGTGTTGATCCGTCAACTGGACGAGACTCTGCCCCCAGGCCCACGCGCTTCGACGTCTTCACTTCAGGCCCGATCATCGAATGTCCGACGATCTCAAGGAGACGGCATGGACGTTGATGGGAACGTCGCAGGTCCCAGTTCGGCTTCAGGTCCAGGTCCTAGCTCTGCCGTGGGCTCAAACTCTCGATCATCCGCCATCCGCAATTCGGGCCCTTTGAGAGGTTCTGCGTCGCCAGATCGACGCGACGCCGCGCCTTACGAAGCCGACGTTCGTATTGCAGCATTGGAATCGGCTAATAGGAGGCTGCAAGAGACGTTACGCAATCTTCATGACGAAAACGAAGAGCTGCGAGATGAATTGCGAAGATGGCGCGTTTGGGGCAGGGAAGTGAGACACGAGGATATTCGACGCAATGATATGATTGATGGCGACCAGGTAGGTGGTCTCAACGCCACGTCTTCCGCATCAGTATTGTGGCTAATACAAATCCGCACAGTATACACACCGACCGAACCTGCCTCGAATGGGCTCATCCACGGCTGCCTACTCAAACCCCGTTCATGGCGGTCAATCGGGACGAGGTCCTCCTGGTATGATGGTAGACACGCAAGACCGACAATTGATGCAATTGCCTTCCTTACGCTTGCCGCCTATCAGGACAACTTTACCGCCAGACAGCGCCACGCTGCCCTCGCCGCCTTTCACGACTTCTCTCAGACAATATGGAGGAAATGTCGATGGCAGATCGCCACATCTCGATCAGCCACGCTGAAATTGGGCCGAGATCGTTTGTACCAATCAATCATCGCCGCTGTTTAGGTAAAAATAGGATTCATATACCCATCGTATGACGCATAGAGAGCTAGCGTAGCTGAGGTCACCTTCCAGCCTCGGAGGGCAAACAGGTATCATCACCCTGAGTCTGTCATTATATGCAGTTTCGTGTTCCATGCTCGAGTGTGAGGCCAATTGATCCAATCATGGTTCCAGTATGTACCGCTGACACAATGATGACATGAACTTGTAAAAGTCTGTCTCACGCTCACGCAAGGCTCATCAAGAGAGCTCTGCCATGCCTCTCGCTCTGCCCAAGGGTCGTGCTGTACCCATGCAAGTAAACAGATGCATAAATAAATGCCTCGTCACCCAAATCTGCTTCTGCCATGAGACACGAAGCTTAGGCACGCAAGTGGCGTTTTCTACGGGCACTCGTGCCTAATTTTCCGGCAAACGTTATTTATTTGAAGAAGCCCAATTTAATGATGATGCACGAGCACACGCGATGAATGGGCGGGACTGAACGACTGAACGACTGAACGACTGAACCATAAAATATCTCTCGGTCACCAGGACAAATTATCTTGACTCCTCATTGATACGGACGTTATCCCAATAAACTTTCAGAGAGCGACATATAGACCGACCGACCTATACTCGAGAGGCGCGACGACACACGATACAGGATTTGATTCAATCGGCGCCGCAGGCATAAACTGAACTGAGCCGAATCGAGTCTTAGCTTGAGGTCACGGCCGAGCCTAGATTGTCCAAGATGGATTTAGCGGCTCGAGAGAACGGGCAACGTGCGGAAAGATGTAGGTCTTCTGCCCCTGTCCTGTCATGAAGTCATGTGAGGTGGTCCGGTTCGACCTTGCTATGTAGATCGCTGAAATCTGTCAATTTGGTAATTTGGCCCATGAACAGGGAATAAGGGCATCAAGATTGGAGAGGGTACTTTCGCCAATGTATATAAAGGTGCGTCCACCTCGGAACCGTCCCCAAACCGTCCTTTCCGATATTAATGGGTGTAAGTTAAACGCAGGTACCGAAAAGTCTACTGGACGTAAAGTTGCTATCAAGAAGATCAAAGTGGGAGAAATGAAAGATGGGCTGGATATGACGGCTTTGCGAGAAGTCAAATTCCTGCAAGAACTGCATCATCCGAACATCATCGCGGTGAGTTGGCGCGGATACAAAGGCGGCATCAACTTGTAGATGATGTCTAACTCACACTGCATCCGGTCTACTCTACTCTAAGCTTCTCGACGTCTTCTCGGTCAAGCAAAACGTCAATTTGGTTCTCGAATTTCTCGATACCGACCTTGAAGCTGTCATCAGAGATAAAGCGTTGATTTTCCAAAATGCCGATATCAAGAGCTGGCTGGCGATGTCACTACGTGGGCTGGAATATATACATAGACATGGCGTATTACATCGTGTGGGTGGTGCATTTGACAGGAGAATGGTCTTCCGTCTAAGAGTGGTCATGATTCTTCAACCGTTCTTCCCGATGAGAGAATCCAAGCTGAAATTGCGGTGTTTCACGCGGTGTGGAGTAGGATCTCAAGCCTAATAACTTGTTGATTGCTACGAATGGCGAATTGAAGATTGCGGATTTCGGTCTGGCGCGAGAATTTGGGGATGCAGGCAGTAAGATGACTTGTCAAGTGATCACCAGGTGAGCCCGCCGCCACTCCAAGCCATGACGCCCAGCAAAGAACCGACATCTGACTGGTGTCTATCTTTTTGTTGTTCTCAATAGATGGTATCGACCCCCCGAACTGTTATTTGGATCCCGGTTCTACTCTACAGCTGTCGATATGTGGTCAATAGGAACGATCTTTGTCGAGTTGATCTTGCGTGTACCGTTCTTGGCTGGAGAGACCGATATCGACCAACTGAAGAAGACTTTCCACGCAATGGGAACTCCTACAGAGCAAGAGTGGCCGGTAAGTCAGCTAAAGGACTTCCATGACCTCGATCGACCGGGATATCAAGCTGAGGTTTTTGCGTGTATACAGGGATATATGAAGCTACCGGATTATCATGATGTCGGTGCTTACCCCAAGAACCCATGGTGGAATATGATTTCGTCCATTGGCAAAGAGGGTCAAGATCTCGCTCGAGAGATGCTCAAGTTTGATCCACTCACCCGACCCTCGGCAAAGCAGGTGAGTCGGGCCTACCAACCAGTATATTTCTATGTATATAGTCGAAGAGGCTGATAAGCGTGGAACAGGCCCTACAACACCGCTTCTTCTCATCGTACCCTCGACCGACTGCGCCAAAAGCTCTTCCCAAACCGTTGGCCGAGCTGAGACCTCGAGAGTTGGCTCCTGACGAGACGAAGGGCAAGCCCCTCTTAGCTCCTAGTGGGAATGGACCCATGAAGCGCAAGGCCGAGTCTCCTCAAGCTGGGCGCAGTGTGGCGCGAAAGCTCGTATTCGCGTAAACTCCTTGAAAAGAAAGGGAGAAAGCGTTCGATATACTGTTGAGCGGGGCATTTCGGCTGGACATATACAATGTTGTACCATCACTATCACCATTACCAAACACAATCTTCCCATCACATATCAAGTTGTATAACGCTTCATCATTGCAGCTAGCTCCGTGCATTGTCTGAGGTACTCTCTTCATGTCCTGAAAGACCGAGTATCTCGATACATATGCATGTATTCAGATAATCACATTGAGAGATCATGATACATCTTGCCTGCAATTGTATGCATGGCCGAAGCTGCAGTGCAAGCAGACCGATGCCTACACGTGAATGAATCAGCATTGCCCGGAATTTGATCCCGTTACTTTGTACCTTGACATGTTTGTAGCGAGGAGGCCGAAATGTAACGCAATGCAATGTCTGCGTCGTCAACAAAGGTTAAAGGCTGTTGTCTCGTATATCTTCCCCACTTTCCCAACCTTTACATTCTATCACTCCATTCGATTGGTCTCAAAACATGGCGATATTCAACCGTAAATCCAAGAACAAGGCAGTTGACGGCGTGGATGGGCAGGACCTCCCGCCGACCGAGAAGGAGAAGGTCAAGTGGTCCAAACGACCAGCCAGTACGTCCCCCCCAAGATCCACACAACGCAATCTTCTCGTCACGTAAAGAAATGGATATTGACGCGTCTGCTCTTCGGTGATATCAGATACTGCATTCAAGCAACAACGTCTCAAGGCATGGCAGCCCATCCTCACTCCCAAAGCTGTTCTCCCAACGCTATTCATCATCGGTCTGATCTTCGCGCCGATTGGTGCTTTGATTGTGTGGGGCAGTGGGAAAGTAACGACGATAACGCTCGATTACACCCAGTGTGATGTCGATGCCCCTACGGATGGCTCGTTCCAGGATATGCCCTCTTCGTCATACGAATGTGAGTCTGGCGGTTGGTTTATACTGTGTCTGGGGGTTACAGATAATGTGGAACGCGCTTTTGACCAGTGTTGTGAAATCATTGTCGCTAATCTGCGTTGCTGCATTTTACGTCGGGTATCACGCAGACGCTGTCAAGTCGGGATCATCCGCTACCAAATCATCAATCTCGTCACCTACATGGTCGTTCTCCAACGATTCTTCGCGAGGTGTGGGCCAAGAGGCTAGGTGTGAGATTGAATTTGAGGTCCCTTATAACTTGGGTAAGTGCGCCTCGAGTCTATCCGAGGGTTACCATCTCGCTGACCAGGCTGTATCATCATTTAGGACCCGGTGTTTTCCTCTACTACAAGTTGACAAACTAGTCAGTTTCCGCACGCATCAGGAAGAGCCCATGCACCTTTCGAGTGAAAACTGATCTCGTGTATCTCACACCTCACACCTCGCAGCTACCAAAACCACCGACGATACGTTATGAGTCTCGACACTTCTCAGCTCAAGGGAGATATCAAGTCCGCGTGAGTTACTACGCGGAGACCCTCAGAAGAACAGGATTGGAGAGCAATGTAATCAGAGTATGGGAAACTAATACGTGTGAAAACAACAGGTCGGATATCGACTCCGGTGATTGTAAACCCATTACATCGCAGGATGGCAAGCCATACTACCCCTGTGGTCTTATCGCGAACAGTATCTTCAACGGTATGTTATCCTTTCTTCTGGGTGCACTTGGTTTCGTATAGCTCATGACTACTGCAGACACCTTTGGTCCTGTCACATTACTGAACCCTCAAAGTGAGTTTATGCGACTTGTCGATGTGTGTCTCTCGTATAATTCGCTTATTTGGAATGGCCATTACAGACGGGGAACAAAACCAGACATACAACTTCACCGAAAAGGGAATCGCCTGGGGCGGAATCGCCAAGAACTACGCCGCTGCTCCAGCTTACAATTCGCCCACGGACGTGATCCCTCCTCCTAACTGGGCATTGAGATACCCCAATGGATATGCCGATGGAATCCCTAATCTTCGGGAGGACGAGCATTTCCAGATCTGGATGCGGATTGCTGCGTTGCCTACTTTCCGAAAGCTATGGGCTAGGAACGATGATGAGGTGATGACTCAGGGACGATACCGACTTGTCGCATACATGAGTGAGTGCTGCTCGTCTTCTCCTTCCGTGTATCGCAAACTTGTGTTCACGCTGGCTGATACATGTGAAATGATGTGTACGATAGACTACCCCGTCAAGCAATTCTCCGGTACCAAATCAGTTGTCATCTCAACTGTATCATGGATCGGAGGCAAGCAGCCGTTCTTAGGATGGGCCTATATCGCCGCTGCGATCCTATGTGTAGTCCTCGCTCTTGCCGGTCTGCTAAGGCATCTTATCAAGCCTCGAAAACTGGGAGACATGTCATGTGAGTTGCCCTCTTCTCCACCTTCAGAGACCTAGCCAACTCGCTGACTTCTGATTGTTTCGCACCTGATCAGTGTTGTCTTGGAACCAGCCAAACACGACAGCAAGATAGTCGACGTTGCATACCACTAGTATCTGCCTAACACGACTTGTTATGCAAAATTTCAGCAATGGCCGTAGCTGGCTGTATCGACCGAATCTTTTATATCTTTTTTATTTGTGATGCGATAGATCTTGGCTTGACACGACTGAACATCATCTGCGATATCATTGCATCCATTTGCATGAGGAAAGTCATTATGTGTCGTTATGTCACACTACTGATCAGTACCACATAGACACGCTCCATCCAGGTCCATCACCTTCCCCTGTCATAGCATGCCACCAACCGGGAGGCATGACCAGTAGATCTCCAGGTCCTAGCACAGCTTCCAAGCTCTCTGGCCACACGTGCTCACAGAAATCGGGATAAGTCGATTTCAGTTCTGTGAATAATTCACCTTTGTGTCTGAAGATTGGTATTTTCGAGGTATTTGTCATATATTGATCCGCAAGTGTATTTGCGTCTGTGTCCGATTTTGCAGCAGTGGTTCCTTGTGATGGTCCCGCGCTTTTGCTTTGTCCTTTAGTGCCGTACGCGTGCATGTATGGTCCGCATTTAGGCGGAGCCAGCCAAACGCGTTTTCGACCTACGACCTGAGCATAGCAATTATAGTACGGATCCTTTACCGATCACAGTCGGAGTCCGCGATCAGCTTCCTTCCCCTCTTCCGCCCAGCGGACCTGGCAGAGGTACAAATCAAGCCTTGAGTGGGATCACTCACTGTATGTGCTGGACTGACAATCTTCCCTTCCCCGCTGCCTATCCAAACATTCACAATAACCCCGTCCTCCGTCTGCGGTGGTCGATATGTTGGATAGTCAACAGGAACGGGCGGTTCAGACCACACGTAATCGGGATATGAGATGTCTTTTGCCAGGTCTGGGAATTGATCGAATAGAGCGTATTGGGCCAAATACAATGGTTGACTCGGAGGGTCTGTCTCCACATTATCGCTCACTGGACAGGCCCCGTTATTGGCTTTGTCTTTACTGTCGAACCCTGACACGCTGAGGAACTCGTCAAAGGGGATGATCTTCTGCGTCCAGCTTACATCGACATACGCTCCGCCCACTTCAACAGGTACTACCCGACCCTTCCCAGCCATACTCTTAAGGTACTCGGCGGAACGCCATCTTTCTACAGCTGGCCAGGGTGGTGGACCGAAGTCGGCTTCATCTAGCTCATCATTATCGAAACCTGTCTCACATCCACCCGCGAGGTAGCCTCGAAGAATAAATGGTCGCTGAGAGTGATGTTGGAGGTACTCATCGATCGATGGTGGAGTTGACAGTGTCGAGATTGGGGAAGGTGCGCATCGGAGGGTAGCGGATGGCGACGAATTGACTGTTTGTTTCTGTAGGCGTTGTCTCTTTTTGGGACGTTCTGATGAGACGGCATCCGATTCGCCGTCGTCATCTCCGTGAAAGTCATCGGCCGTTTCTTGCTTCACCAGAACGAGCCGTTGCAGATCCTTGATAGTCTGCAATATCCACTCTTTACGCCCACGCCCGATAGCACCAGCAACGATAATAGCCATATCCAAGCGTCGTATAGCCCCCAGGATCAAGTCCGAGGCCGAGGCCGAGCCCAGATTTGATGGATATTCTTCGTTCGACTTCTGTTGTTGCTTAACCTGCGATAATGTCAACACTTCGGCGATGGAGAGCAGCAGTGCCGAGTCGGTATACAGCCGAAGCCAGCGTCGCGGGACCATGTTGTATGAGATCGAGTTGATCATCTCGTCCGCTAGCTTATGGAGAGTAGCTAGACGGATGGCGAGAGTCGCGGCCTTTGCCTTTGTCGAAGGTCTATCCCCATTGGAGTGAGGCTCAGGTTGGTAAGTTGGCCCATTGCACCGAAGCAAGAGGTCGTCCACGCTCGCCGAGAGGAGAGCTACTACAGCCGTGCCGCAAGCCTGGAAGTCTGTACACATGTATCAGCGACATACCTATTTTGCTACTGGCTGGCTCCGGGATGGTATGTAGGGATCGGGTCATATATCACACACCTCGGTACTCTTGCGATTCATCGTTGATCAGATCTAACTTGATCTGGCAAAGTATGAGATCCACACTCAAGGGAAACGATCGCAGCGGATTGCCGCCCATAACATTTCTCTATCTCGCCGCTCGAGATATACTGATCCGGTCTTGCGTCTCGGTCTAGCGGGCGACGATGGCTTGGTCAATTAGTAGCTGAAGTTTTCCATTGTTGAAAGAGAATTCGAATGATTGAATTGCCGAATCTTATCTATGCTGAAAAGTATCGGTGATTGCCGTAAGTCTGATTAAAGGACTGAGGAGGTAGAGGGTGATCGTGAGAAAGTTGACGGTATAACATGCACGCGTATTGCCGATTTGTTTGGCTCGTGCGATTGCTGTCAAGGTAATGTTCAAATGTCAAATGTTGAAGCATTGCTCATCTCAGATTTGATCTCATTATTAATGAGCTTTGCTGAAGAGCAAGTTTACAGATTGAATTGACACATATTCCACTGGTCTTGGACTACCTGCTACGATGAAGCGACGGAAGCCAATGATTTCCACCGCGGAGCCTTGTGAGTACCCGAAATCGAAATGGTTGAAACGGAACACGGCTAATCAAGGGATCACTCTGACTCAGTGTCCGACGATGACTTCGTTGCCGAATCAAAAGCTGCAGCGAAGGAGTATGCAGAGGTCCAGCAATTACAAGCAAAACGAGAGCAAATCAGAAAGGAAAACCAAGAGCGGAAACAGAAGGGAGAAACTGCATTGGCATTACCGAGATTACCGTCCAAGAAGCGCAAGATTGGTACTCCGACCAAGATCGAGCACGAGTCGAGTGGGAATGACTCGGATTCGGATGATATTCCGGGCTTAGGAAGATCGCGTAGACGGAACAACAGGATGATCGAGGACGATCTGTACTATGAAGGCCGTGAGTCTCGTTGTAGAGCGGGCCTTGTTTGTACAACCTCGGGCGTCCGTGCAACATGGATTACGCTGACAGCGAAATGGGCCAACAGAGGTCATACTTCCATTCAACCCACTCTACCGCCTGGCAGGTAGGTTGCTATCTATCAACGCTGCTGCGACATGTGTGCTTATGCTTGCTTACAGGCCTGCCTGATCCCGACAAGAAAGCACTAGCAGCCGAAATTGCCAAACAGAAAGTGGTCGATCGGCTGGCCGGGCGAAAAACGGCGTCAAGTCCTGCACGAACACCAAGCACGGCGAGAGGCAGCAGTCCAATCATGATCCCTCCGTCATCTCCTTCTTCTCGTGATATAAAACCCATCAGCATACCTGCAAAAGATGAGGATGAGCACGGGGACTTCGAAGCGAACGCCGGAGATGAAGCTCTTGAAGGGGATTATGATGACGAAATGGAGGATGTTGTGGTTTCATGGGGCACAACAGAGGAAGTAGAGCCGGTTGCAGATGCAGGGGAAGAACAAGAAGCCTACTCTGATGACGACGTACTATTCACTGGTGAGTCAACAACCACCACGATGAGAAAATGTAAAATCGTCTGATCGCGGTCGAATGGATATTAGTTGCAGATGGCTCACCTGTCAAGAAAAAGACCTTGCATAAGCGGAGCAAGCTAGAGATCGATGACCTTCCTCCTTATCGACCCACTTTCTCGTTTTCAGATGAACAATCTCAGATTGGACCGTTTCCGCTTGACGACACTGCAAGAGATATCGCCATACCAGCATCTATCAACCGATTCCTGAAGGCATATCAACAAGTGGGCGCTCAATTTCTCTATGATCATTACAATGATGGTAGGGGAGGAGTTCTGGGTGATGACATGGGGTGAGCTGATTCATCTCACTTTCTTCTGGTGGCCTTCAGCTGATATATATATATGCGTTCTTAGTCTGGGCAAGACGATCCAAGTCATAGCATTCGTAAGTGACTGTCGTCAAGACGATATCGCTGAAAGCAAATCAGTTATCCGCTATCATGCGCAAGACGGGTACCTCGGCGGACTACCGACGGCGCAAGAAGATGATTAGGCAGTCTAGCGATTCGATGAGCCCGAAGCGATGGCCCACAGCACTCATCGTGTGCCCAAAATCGCTAGTAGGCAACGTGAGTGCATTCTATGGGAGATTCATAGCTGATATGCGCAGTGGAGTCGAGAATTAGACACAGTGAGTAGTGATGCTATTAGCTAACGGCCTTGGTCGCGCTGCCACTGTTTGAGCTGACGTTGCGCACAGTGGGGTTATTTTGAATATGCGGTTTGGAAATCCGATAATTGGTCCGACGTCCGCACGACCTTCTTACAAGGTTTCCTCGACATTGGTGAGTTGCTATTACCCATGGAACGAGGCCAGGCCGCGGCTGATCCGCAACTTTGAGCAGTTCTTACCTCATACGATACTGCCCGTAATACAATCGAGCACATGAAGAATCTCCCATTATCGTAGGTGACCAAGTGTATGAAGTGTATGAAGAACGAGGTGCTCTGGCTGAAGCTTGATGTCAGGGTGGTAATCGTCGATGAGGCTCATCGGATGAAGGAGCCTAGGGCATTATCGACGCTAGCGCTGAAGAAGATACAGTGTCAAGTGTGTTTTGCACTTACTGGAACACTGATACAGAACAGGATGGATGAGATGTGGAGCGTGTTAGATTTTGTGAGCTGTGCACAACAGGATGTCAGAACAGCAAGCAAGCTGAATTCCAAACCAGGTTCACCGAGGCTGGGCGGGCACTCTGAAAGAATGGCGAAATTTCGCTGTCAATCCCATCAAGAAAGGGCATAGGCATGAGGGGACCGTCGAGCAAGTCATCACGGCAATCGTAAGCATATAAGGTCCTACTTCAGCATCGAAGGGTGTCGATGCGCTGATGACAGCTGTAGATGAGATTGGGTATCATGACGAAAATTATCTTGCCACACTTTTATCTGCGTCGAGACAAAAGGCTCATCGCCCATGAGGTGAGTCATCGTAAGTCAAGACGAGACTCTGACAACTGACGTGTCGTTGCAGCTCCCTGAGAAGCGAGATTTGGTCGTCTTCTGCCCGCTCGCTTTCAAGCAAATCAGCGCATATCAGGCACTCATCGATTCTGAGGGTGGGTCATACTGGTTGACGGGATGTGGAACGATCGCTCAAGGCGAACGAAACAGACATTCAGTTCGTTCTTACGCGTAATGATCCTTGTGATTGCGGTTCCGGCGATCCGTGAGTTGGCAGCGTTGTAAGTTGTGCGCTGATGTGTAGACGCTCCAAATGCCATCATAAAACCACGTCAAGGGGAGAAGAGGTGAAGGACGTGCTGCTGAAGAAGTGAGTTGGTATGATCGTCTGCGTCATTGAGATGGGTAAGCTGACTCATTGTAGCCTGACCGCCTGCAAGAAAGTGGCGAATGTGAGTTCTCCCTGAAGAAATGATTGAAATCTCGCCGACAGACAAATTCTGACTCTTTACAGCATTTTGGGTTGCTCTATCACGGTAAGCGATGGTTTAGTCAGCTTCGGTTGCGAGATCAGGCTGACATTCGTCTCCGCAGGCAAGGACGATCCGCCTCACACAGTAGGTCCAGCGTGAACTCCTTGCGCAGACACGTGCTAATCCCGATGGGTCGTAGCGCGCCACTAACCGGCACTTCTTCGAAATCTGTGTAAGTAATAGTGAATGTCAGAACAACTGAAAAGGACTTCGTTGACCGACCCCACAGACGGGCCAAAAATATGACATGAAGCAGCGTAATGTCATAGAAGAGTCCCTGTGAGTCCTGCGCAATCCATGAAAACTGGTACAGACCGCTTATTGTCGTATCAGCAACCCGGACAACTGTGGAAAGTGGACCGTAAGTGGAGGTCGTTGTGGACCTTGATGGCAGCTGAAATGTAGGGATACAGCTTCTTGAGCAACTCCTGGTCGGATGGCGTGCGGAACCAACAGACAACAAAGGTACGGCTGTTTTTCAGGGCTAAGTGTGCGGCTCGAAAGTGACTGATAATTCGGCAGTGTTGATCTTCTCGAATTCCGTAAGACTGCTCAAGATGATCTCGGAATTCATCTCCACTTCTTCAGCATGTAAGCCATTCAGGGTTCCTACAGTTGGTGGCCGTCAGGAGCTTACGCCCAGTTGTTGCAGTGTCCGGGTTCAGCTTCGACATGCTCACCGGGGAGGTGGAGAATGCCGAGCGAATGGCGATGGTCGACAGATTCCAAGATCGCAAGCAAGATCATTTCGTCTTCCTGATCAGTACTTTAGCCGGGGGTGTAGGACTCAACCTTACGGCCGTAAGTCCATTTCTAGACCTTGCAAGCGGAGCCGGGCTAATTATACTGTAATACAGGCAAACAAGGTGGTCATTTTCGATCCAGATTGGAGTGAGTCCTTGCCGATATAGAGCGCGACTAACATCTAGACCCGGCGAATGACCTGCAAGCAATGGACAGAGCGTTCCGTATAGGCCAGACGCGAACAGTGTGAGCAGAAACCTCAAAAGTCCTGAAGAACAAATCTGACAGATGATGGCCATGTTCCTTTCCTAGCGACGTGTATCGTTTAATCGGACAAGGTACCGTCGAGGAGCTTGTGTACGAGCGGCAGAGTGAGCTATAGAGTGTCATGACATTTTAACACCTATGAAGCTCATACAAGACACTCGATCGTTTGTTAGTCCACAAGCAACAGCGATCTCGACAACTGAACGACGGGACTTTCGAAAGACGTATTCATCAAGGATACGATGGTGCGCGTACGACGTCCGACCAAGGGGAATTGTTCGGTGTGCAGAACATCTTCCGGTTCGATCCCAATGGTTTCGTTACGGATAACGTGAGTTTAGACTCGATCACACGCTAAGATCTGGAGGAGAGTGTATACTGAGATTGAAATCTTCAACTGCTTGTACTCAGCTCGAGAGAGTCCGTATGGCCGAAGATCGATTCGTGCAAGATTTGATTGAGGCAGAATACAACGATTCGGAAGGTGAAGACGAGGAATCTGACGTAGGTTGCGACTTCACCATATATAGAATGATAAATTCTAATTCTTGCGTGGATGGGTATGCTGATTTTGCGCTTGATAGGAGGAAGGCGGACGAACCATGAAAGACGAACGGAAAGCCCGAGATTTACAAAGAGCTCATCTTCGCGCCATGAAGAAACGGGATCGCGGGCCGAACAGCATGTCCCGACGCGGAGATGAGGACGTTGTAAATGACATTCTTGGTGATGGTCCTGTCTCCGGTGAGCTACAGTATCCGAGGGTGGCTCTGATTGTCTCACTGAATGAGCTGATTTGATGGGACGGGTGCTGTCAGGTAATCGCAAGGAGAACAACGATATTCTGCAAAAGCTTGGTGTGACCTGTGAGTGATCCCTCTCGGCCAGCAGGGATGATCCTTGTGTCAATTCAAAGGGTGAGGGGTGATAGCTGACGCAGAGGCTTGTGCAGCACGTATACACGAACAAGCTTTTGTCGATTCACCGGAAGAAAGGGCCATCTACGAGATAGGCGTCAAGGTGCGTTGAGCTGTACTATGCAGTGTTCTCCCTCCGAATTCCTCAGTCTTCCAGTCTTCCAGAGTCCGTTCAGTGTGCAGCTTCTCATGCTGCGCGGCCAACAACGTCACAATTCACCATACCGCTGAATGTGAGCAAACATTGACTGACTAACTGACTGACTGATCGATCGATCAAAATCACTGTATGGCATTCCACTCCATAGATGCTGCGAGAGAACCCCGAACAAGCTAAAAACTTCAAAGCGAACGACCTGGGTAAACTAGGTCGGACAGTCACTCGCCGCGCCAAAGTCACAGAGGGCGATATAGCTCATGACGAGGAACCGTGGCAGAAACGAATCAAGGAGAAGGTCGCTCGTGCTGAACAGAAAAGAGTGACAGGGCATGGGCATGGGCATGAGGAAGGGGCAGAGGCAGAGGCAGGGGGAGGACGACAGAAACTTCTTGCTGAGCTGAGTGATTGAGTGCGTGAGCGAAGTGACGACCGAGGCCGAAGGGAGGAGTATACGGACTCGGTTGTTATGCTTTTCGGGCAGACATGGCCAAATAGACAAGTGTGATGTGGGATCGAATCGGATCGGATCGTGAACGGGGCGGAGGCTGGGGAACGGAATATGGGAGGAGAATCTTGCTACATTCTTCGACAGACCTTAGAAATTCTTGTGGCTTAGACCATCCAAATTACGAGGTCGCATTTTAACTGTATATCATGCGCTTTTGGTCTATGTATATACCCTTGAACAATACCTCTGGTCTATCCTGTATCCTGTGAATAATAGCTATTAGGAAAATTCGAATCCTTGTACTGTATTGTACTGTATATATTCTATGTTGTGTCTAGTATTATCGATGCCATTTCTTGTATCCAGCCATCTTCATGTCGAATCAGGTTTGTCGAATATCCTTTCCTCCTCCCCAGTCCAAGATATCATGGATCAGGTCTACTACCCATCATCGTCCTCTATATTGTGATTCTTAAATCAGATCACTATACGTGACCGGATCAAACGACGCCCCCTCTGGTCTTTCCTGTCCTATTCTATCCTGTAATCCTGTAATCCAAATTATCTCGCCTTGAACACTCTATCAGGCACATTCTCACCATCGATATGCCGTCTGACATTCTCGCTCCTCAAAATCGCATTAGGATCCACCCTATGCAACACCTCCTTGAACTCGTTGAATTTAGGGTATATCGCCTCGAGGTCTTTAGGTCGTAAGGTATGTTGCTTGGCCCAATGAGGTCGACCGCCGTACGAAGCGATAATACTAGCGAATTTCTCGTGGAATTTCCTATAGGGGACAGCTAGTCCATAGGGTCTGTAGGTGACCACTCCGATCCAACATGTCTCACGGCCGTAGCTTGGGGAAAGGTAGATATCGTCCGCTGATGACCATCGGATCTCTAGTGGGAAATGAGCTCGAAGACCGTCGTGAGCGGCGGCTTCTTGGTCGAGCCATACCCTGAGATCTTGGAGACATTCTTTAGCGAGAGAGGCATCGATGGCCCATTCGAGAGCGTATTGCGGGAACTGGAGAAAAAAAATCAGGATAGTCGTATGAGTTGTGTGTCAGCATGACTTCAAGCTTCAAAGTACAGTAAATATCAATCGAAATCGGCAGTTATGGACAACCATCTCGATCTGAAATCTCACAAGTTGATTTGGAGGACCAGCGAGTCTAGGACATGATGATGATGGAAGACACGATAATCACAGTCGGATTATTGAAACATAACATGCTTTTCACTCACCAGACAATCAAAGTTGAGGATCTTATAACCCTCATCGACAGTCACGCTCTCCTCATTAGCCAACCACCAGGCCCATCTGCCTACGGCCGGAGTAAGAGACGGGAAGATCCGAGATGCGAAGAGGAAGAATTGGGTTACGTGGAATCCTAAGATGTGAGCGAGTAGAGACGCGGTAGGTTGAGCGGGCTGCGATAACGGAGCATCGGCGTCAGCTTGACACTTTCAAGGACATATATCAATCAGTCTCTCGAGCCGCTTAAACCATTGGGGTGCCCTCGGACCCTCGCCCCGTTGCAGCGTTGCAGCTGAGATAGAATTACAAGGCAGTCTATGCTCACCTCATAAGTTCTGTTGGCTCGACCGATGATCGTTCCCTTGCCATCAGGATACCACCACACTCTCACATGCTCCGCACTAGCTTTGATCTCATCCAGATTCTCCAGCATATAATCCAGTGATCTAGGTTCCTTTGTCTCTCTGAGCCTGAAAGCCTCTTCCACCTCAATCTCAACTTCAAGCATCAGACCCGTTGCTCCCAAACCGCACAAACTAGCTTTGAAGAGCTCTACATCGTCATTTGGTGAAGCGCGGACCACGGGAGCACCTGGTAATGGAAGTACGAGGGAGAGCGATCGAACGTGTTGCGATAATACCGGGAAAGTCACGCCTGATCCGTGAGATGCGGTGGAGATTAGACCGCCAATAGTTTGGTCTGAGATCGAGCCAATATTAGGTAGAGCAAGGGCGGGTGAAGCGGCGGCGAGAGAGGCGTGGACTTGGTGGAGAGTTGTACCTGCCATGAAAGTAGCAGAGTGTTTTTCGTGATTGATCTGGCATGCGATGAAAACAAAGGAACCATGAGCTATCTCAAGAATATGAAGACCTAGAGGGTGAACAACTGTGGATGCTGTCTATACGAAAACCACGATTGACCGTGATCATGATCGTGATCGACGACACTATGCTGCTGCTGCTGCTGCTGCCGCTGCCGCTGCCGCTGCTGCGCCGCCGCACCTAGACTCGGATCCAGACCCAAACTCACCTTGACAGTCCCCGTCAAGCCTTCCATCCTGACCAACCACCCATTCGTACAAGCCAAATCGGACGGTGAATGGCCCACACCAACAGGATGTACCCTCGCTCCTTCTCTCCTGGCAAGCTCTATAATCTGCCTACATTGCAGTTGGGTCGTAGGGGCGAATACACGCTGAGGCTGACATTTGAACGTCTTGGCCCAATTTGTGAATGTAGCTTTTGGCGAAGAGGTTGGGATAGAGATTTCTTGTAAAGCCGATTGGAGTGCCTGCGTTGGAATGGAAGAGAGATCGGCTGAAGCGGCGGACATGATGACCGTAGGGTTTACGCTTTTGAAGCTTTGAAGCTCGACGAGACTAGCCTAGCCTAGCCTAGCTAATTTAGCTAATTGATGAGCTTTGAAATTGCAAGATACAGATGATTGATTTTGGTGTTGTCCGCAAATACGCATGCGTATTGCTTATTGAGATCTTGTCGAATGAGATCGACGGAAAAACGTTTTACGATCGCCGCCCGGGTTGAGGGGGGGGGGGGGGTTTTTTCGCTAAAGGTATGTCACCCAAAGGAGGCCAAAGGGGGCTTATTGATCAGTCCAGACGAAGACTGGGACTGGGGGTATATGTATATATATAAATCGAAATAAAACAATAAATCTGTTTGACCAAGTCTACGAGTCCAAAGAGCGATAAAGATACAGAGAGATGTGATACGTTCCGATTGATGATGAATGAGCCGATGTGTACTTTGCTTGGCTTGGCTTTGTTGATAGTAATCGGAATCGGAGATCGCGCTCGATGGCGAGATTAGTCATTACTCATCAGAAGCAATAATAAATAATAATGCTTTTTCCCTTTTTTTGGGTTACTGTTACTCGATTCCCCCGATAGCCGAGCCGAGCGCGGCGTCTAATGCGTCTGGCTAGATCTGGGCTGAGCCTCTGGGCATTTACAGTATCACTTGAAACGACCCGGCACAACACAACACGACATGACAATACTGTCACCTCACACGCGTGTCTCTCGAACTGATACATACCATCTCATTGCATAGCAAAGCATAGCATAATACTCGCATTTGCACTCATTCAATCGCCGTTGTAGCGGATGAAAGAGAGAACGAATGAATTTGACTGACTGACACCCGGCATCGATCCCTAGCTTTTTAAAAGGTTTAAGCCGATTTGAGAGTGAAAAAAGGATGTCGTAAAACATCCGGTAACTTTACCGCGTACCTGATTATTCGTAGACATGATGTCTAGATCTCATGTCCCAGCTGCGTTACGTATCTACACCTCTGTCTTGTCATGTCATGTCATGTCCGAGACTGGGAAGCCCGATTGCGACTGCAATTACAACTAAACTACGCGTCCAGGAATACGAGACACGAGACAATGCGACATTACATTATCTTCCAAGACATGCTTTCCAGAAGACTTAAAAATCTATATGTATACTTGGTTTCGCTTCTCGCCTGATAAGCCGCTTCAAGTCGCGCGTTCTGGGTATGAATTCTACTAAAGAGCCGGCGTTCGTCTCTCGCTGAAATATTATGCTGTATGTATGCTATGATTTGTGAGTCTGCCAGCACGTTACGTAGGTAAGAACCTCGAGCTATATTATGATCAATTTTGACGATATCAGCTCACCCTATTCGCCTTTTCGGTTTTAGCTAACCCCAAACTGAGATCTGAACTTACGCTTCATAGTACATATCCTCATCTGATCTCTGCATGCACCGACCAACCCATAGCCCACACAGAACAAGTCCACCAAAAGAATATCATCAGTAATGTTTCTTCGCGTGGTTCTCCAACCTATCTGTCGGTTAAGACCGATGAAGGTTACAAGCGTTGCAAAGTTGAATTGCCAGCGACTCACCCTGAAAACCCAAATCCCCGCGAATATCGCACTAGTGAAAACGAGCGCGTCGTAGACGAACCAGAAGATGGCCCAAGCTGAGGCGTAGTGATCGTCAACAGCCGGTTCTGATAGGTTGCAAAGGAGGGGCTCGAAAAGAAGACAGACAAACTCACAGCTTGTAGGCCAACCTAGTAGTTCGGAAAACTGGGCGCAATCTGACGTATTCCGCTTATCGAAAAGACGTTCATCGACATAGTCCCATACCACGCTGTGAGACCAATATGAGCTGGACCCCAAACAGGATGGATGACCTTCTGAGAACAACTCAACTCACTAGAACAGGTTCATCACACCCACGAAAAGGACTGCGAAAGTCGTAATCAGTCAACCTAACCTTCATCTTCCTCAAAGTCGTGGTGGTTTACTAGCTGAAAACTTACTGTAGAACCGCAGAGCCTGTAGAGAATCACAAAGGTTCAGTTCAGCTTCCAACCCTCCTGACCAGGTGCTCACAATGCAAGAGGAGACTTACATTGCCGTGATCTCCAAACCATAGCCCAATCAAGATCGCCTCGCAAAGGATGATACTAGCGAAGGCTCTGCGAGGTAGCGTCAACATCTGGTCCTCGTGATTCAGTGGGATAGAAACGACGCTACTCACATCCAATGATCCGCCCGTAATACCGGTACCAAGAGGCCAAAATGCAGAACTAAGGCGCAGGCTTTCGAAGCGACGATGTGGACTGCGAAGGCGTCAGCAGCCTCGAGGGTATAGATGACTATCGACCAGCAAGCTTACATCCGCAGAACTAGACAAGCTTTATGTCAGCTCGACACATCTTTCGCCTCCTCTCGCCTCCGAAGAAAAGTAAACCTCAGCAGATCCAAGGGTTACCTCAACTCACAATAAACACGAATCCCACGATGGAAGAACCAATATAACCCGCTGCCAAAGTCGCAATAGCACTCGGACTCCAAAACGTCTGCGCGAAAGTAGGCATCGCGTATGGGTTCCGCGGAATTCTCGGTGTATTTCGCATGAGACCCATGATGTGCGTTGCGCCGCCGTCGTTCGGGTCGATACAGATACTGACTACTTGACCGCCACATAAGAGGCCAACGATCAGATGGCACAGCTCGTGGATACCAACTGTGAATAGCTGAATGGAGAGTATCAGTGAAGGCAGGATCATAGATGCCATTATGGAAAGTTAACAACTTGGCCAGCCTGCCACTCACCTTCAATCCGGCTATCACATCCCTCAAGATCGGTAGGTTCCAAGCGATCAGAATAGCTAAGAACATTACACAGGCCGCTATCACGGTATTCGTTTCTGCAATCAACACATCGTGTAAGAACCCTTCAGCTGGTTCCGCTGTAGAGAGCAGGAAAGAAGAAGATGAGGTAGAGGGTGTCTGGTGCGGTATGAGACTCACGGAATGAATTTGGTCTGATATCCGCCGCTCGCTTTGCTATTGTATGTAACGTACTTGTACTATTGGAAGCGGAGGGTATGTGATCCAGAGCTTGAGTGAAGAGGCTGGGCGGCATCGTTGTGGAGGTAGGAAGCTCGAGCTTCGAGCGATGAGTAACGGAGGGGAAGCACGATTTTGGTTGCGCTCCAACAAGTCGAGGAATGAGTTGGTGAAGAAAGAAGTAGAAATCTGTTTTGAGGATCCGCTTGACACTTGGAATGTTCGGAAGATTACTTCAGTTCAAAAAGGGTGAAATGGATGTCTTTTTTTTTGCAGGGAAGAATCGAAAATCTTCAAGCAGTCGTCTATACGGATGCGGACCTGGTGTGATGACGAGCTGTCGTATCTCTCTGCCTTTGCCCTTGCTTTTGCTTTTGCTTTGCTTTCGGTCGTGACTCGAAGAAATCCTTTGATAGAAGGAAGGTATGAAAGAAAGACGGCACGTGTATGACCGTTACCGGAAGGTGAGTGAGTGGTAGCTGCGAAGCTGATGCTGATGCTAATGTGATTGAAACATGTATATCTGAGTATAGGTCGATATTGTTATTATTGTAGGATACAGCAGGATACAAGTGAGTAAAGTCACTTTGAGGGAAGGATGGCTTTGGGTCAGTTGTCAATTGAAGGATGTTGTCATGCAAGAAGGAACGATTGAGCATGTACGCAACTGGTAATGCAATGGTACTGTAACGTCGATTGTTGACAACCAACCTATACTAGTCTAGTCTGTGAGTGTGTATGTTGATTGATCTTCTACTCTGCAAAACTTTTCTCCTATACTCAAAGTCAGTGCGTCCACACCTGTTTGCACACACGACCAGACCCCGGCCACTGCCACCGCACCGATTCTCAATCATGTACCGGACTTGTCTGCAGATGAGTCTGTATGTCGTGGATAGCCATACCCTTCGCCTGTTACCCAAGGTGTATGTATGCATTCAAGACTGAAGGAAGAACGCATATCAAGTACAAGAGTTTGCAACAACACTCACTGATGATGCATGCATGCATTCGCTCTGACGATCATCCTGCAGCCACTCGTACGGTGTATGACCGTAACTGGCACGGTGCAAGATATGACGCCACATTCGGAATCAATCGTCAATCTCCGGGTTGCTATGGTGTGTGTGGTGACTTGGGTCGGCTCGGTGCGGGTTCACGCTTGGCTTCTCACCATTATGCACAACGCCATGCCATGCCGTGCCATGAATTGACGTCAATCTGATGATACATGATCATATCGATATCACAAAAGAAGAGATATAGCATAGCACAACCTTTCCAAGCAAGCAGAACAAAAGCCAAGATGTCCACCCCCGTCCCTTCGTCCTCTACTATCCCTAGCCCTCCCGCGGCCATTGCGGCTCCTATCCCCAGTGAAGACCAGATCGCCAGGAAGGTGCGTCATCTCGTGCTGTTCGAACCTATCGTGTGATAGGAGCAGCCCGTACTGATATATGGTGATGTTGTTGTTCATCGTAGTTCGACAACTGTGTAGGTTTGATATTCGACGAGCTTGAATGCGGAGTGACGAAGTCTAGCGTGTACTAATCGAAGCTTGTGTCGCCTTTCGATAGGTCGCCGACCTCCTCGTTAACGCTGGTCTTGGTTTCGGTGTTGGTGTAGTAGCGTCTGTCCTCCTTTTCCGACGTGAGTAACACAAAGTTGCCTTGCTCACCACCCTACAGCTGCTTCTTCAATGCGTCATATGTCCTGCTTCTAAAGGCTGAGAGCTGACTCTTTTTTGTTTCATGCAGGACGAGGATGGCCCGTCGCTCTTTCGACTGGGTGCGTATGGTCGTCCCCTTGTTGACCAATACCAACAACAAGTTTAGTAGTGTGCTGTGCTGTGCTGACTTGATATTCCATCAACCAGATTCGGTGCCGGTGTCGCTTACTCAAATGTACGTACTGTCCTGCTCAAGAAATCCGTCAAATAAATTTAGCTTCTACCTGTGCTGACCATAGTGAAACGCGCCGCAATTACTTTGCTCAACAGTGCAACTATTCTCTTAACCCTTACGTCCTCCCCGGTACCAAAGTACTCCCTGCCAACCGATCATAGATGGTATGACAAGCGACAAGTGTCAAAAACGGAAGGAAGGGGAATATGGTCTCATGGGATTGGCCGGGGATAGTATAAAATAGACCTGCATGGCGGAGACTGGAGATTGGAGATTGGATTTCACACCACGCTTTTTGAAAACATGCAAGTCTGTTGTTCACTTGTTATTCTCGCCCGATCGGTCTACCAGTTCGAGTTCGAGTTCGATTCTCTGTCTATATGTCTCGCGAAGACGAACGAAGCGACATCATGAAATTAACACGATCATTTATGGGTTATCCTATCATTATGTATACAGCAGATATCGTAGAACGGTCATTATTCATCAAGCCGCGAATTGTAGTTCGTACTTCGGACTTCGTAGTTCGCAGTTCATGGTTAACATCATTTTTATTTCCGTAATGTCGTCTCAAAATCAGCCTCCTTTCCTTGGACTTCCCACGGTACACCTCCTACTTGACCTCCTATTCTCTCTTGAGCTATTCTAGGATCGTGCACGTCTTTAGGTATTCTACGTTGCTCTTCTCCAAGATACGCTAAAAGCGATAACAGCAGAGTCCGGAGGATCAGGCGTAAGAATAAGAAAGAAAATATCAGCTCGCATCCCCGCTCATCAGTTACCTTTTTTGGCTCAGGGAGGTGGATTTCAAGTAAAGTAGCTTTGTTGTGAATGCTCACTTACCTCTTCTATAGAGAATAGCAGTGGTAACCACAAGTATAGGGAAAGAAACGATAATTGTCTGTTGGGACCCACAATTGCAATCATAGTCAGTAGTCAGCTCGGAAAGGGTTTGGCGGTGCAGTCAAGCAAGAGCAAGAGTACTCAAGAGCAGCAAGCAGGTGACATACCCTCAGACGTTTAGCATTCTCATTCAGAGGTGCCATTGTATGCTTGAGTGCAATGAGATAACGATCTTCCTCGAGTGTGCAGACAGGGGTGTTAATATGAAGCGCAAATCACATTAATCACATTAATCACATTAATCACATCATAAGAAACCTATCTGTATCTGAATCCCGGTAAAATATCCAGGCATCCGCCCGTAGCACAGTACAAAGTACACCGTCGTTTACGTAACACACGAGTTAGCTAGTACTACCCGTCGCTAAACTCGACCATTCACCATTCACCAACCGGCACTCAGTGCCAGCACTTGATGGACTCTTTTTCGCTATCTTTCTCGTTCTCGTTTCTCTTTCTTAGACTCATCCATAATGTCTTGCATCTCGAACTCTCACGAATACATCCTTCGATCACTTTAGCGCACTGTCTTCGTATCGATCACTCATAGCTGCTCAAAGCAAATACTCAAGCTACAAATTCTTGGCTTTCTTACCTGGGTCACGTTTCTTCAAAATCAAGATCGAACGAATAACCATCCTTCGGAGGACCCATCGTACTATCTATCTTACCTATCTATACTGTTTACCTTGGCTTCTCGAAATAAGATACTCATCCTCAAGTAGTATTCTGACAGCCCACTGAAAAGGAGAAGGCGGATCTCGGACAGAGCCAGAATCAGCAGAGATACAGGCTAAACGGTACCATCACCATAGTGAGTGGAAAGACTGATCTACTGATTTTGAAGGTTATGACGAGTTCTCGTGTGTGTAATAGTCATTCAGCAGTCGGCTGATGTCGATTCTGACCTTACCAGGACCAATACTTACGCTTCTTACCGTCTCGCTTACACCTTCCTCCCTCGGGAAGCCTTGATCTGGATTTGGAAGGATTTGGAAGTCTTGTTCTTTGACCTGACAACGATAACGATAACCATAACCACAACGATAACGAGAAGGACTACAAATCGGGACTGACAAGCTATCATTCAGGTGAGCTCGCAAGGATCTCTCGTTATAGTCGAACGGAAAGGTTTTCTTAATGTATCGTACATATACTAATCTTTCCGCAGGATGAGCCATTTCCCTCCGTTCCCGCCTAATCAGAATGGCCGATATTCGCCGAGTCGATCATACAATGACAGACCGCCCTTCCCACCTAGCATCCCTCCCTCCATGTCAGGTGGTCCTGCACCTCCTCCCAATCGAGATTTCTCACCGTATCCATACCCTTCATCAGGTGTACCTCCTCCGCCGCCGACCCTCCCTCCCACAGCCATAGGGTATCGTTCGTTCAACGGCGGCTATCCCTCGGACCCACCACGACCACCTTTCCCACCCTACGGTCAGCCTAGTCAGCCGCCGGCCTCCGCTTATGACGATCACTACGACCCTTATCGACCCGCTGCAAATGTGTATAATCCAGCTCCACCGCAAATGCGGATCCCGCCACTTACGGGATATCCGCAACCTTCGATCTCGATGATTGATCCGCCTCGTCCATCTCACTCGAGACCGCCAGTAAGGGCGCCATCTCCCCCTCGTCGGTCGGTACCGCCGTTCTCTCGACCAGAACATAAAGCTCCCGTTGGCCCACCTGATTTGACCGTGACTACCAACCCTACCACTGTCAATATAGGTGGATTCACCGCTGCCGTACACTCGCTCCCTCCAAGTCATCTGCCCATCTCCAAATACATATCGCTCAATCGAGACGATGCGATCAACCTTCATAGACAGTTGTGTTCATATCGATCTTCCGTGTGGTACGCTGACGGCTCAAGTCGAGCAGGTGAAGCTTGGTCAGCTGCTGTCGAATGGAAGAATGACTCGAACAGATCAGGAAGCAAGATGCGTGGTTTTATCTTGGACGGCGATGCGCTCGAGTCTGAGCTTGGAGGACTTTTCAAGGCGGCCGAAGGGTTCAAGGAATTACTGCAACAGTCGATCAAGGACGGGGTCCCTATCTCCCACGAGTTGACCGTATTCTGCGATTCTCAAGCTGCCATCGTCGCTATTGACACTTCTGGACGACCAGAAGCCGTCAAATTCGATCAGCTATGGCGGGAGATCTGCTCCGAATACTTACACGCACATTTGACACTTGTCTGGATTCCGAAAGATAGTGGATTGGAGGGCCACGTCTTGGCGGACAAGATCGCTACTGTCGGAGCGAGCAATTCTTACCTGAAACGAAGAAAGGAGAGAACGTTATCGGACAAGTATAGCCGACCGGGAGGCGGAGAACCGGAGCCTTCCGCCAGTTCTGAATCGGGACCATGGCAGAGGGGCGACGCCGACCCTTCCCATCACAAATCACCGTATGAACGACCCAAGCCCAGACCGATCTCGCCACCTATACTGTCAAGCTCAACTTTACCTGGTGACGACAATAATTTGGAGCTAGACCTTGGAGGTCAATCTGAAGAGCCGGCTTTTGATCCTGTCGATGCTGAAGATGAAGGAATCCAACCTCGAGAAGGTGCCGTCTTTGTCACACAGTGAGTATGGTCATATCAGGGGCATATAAGTAATGTATAGGAGCTGATGCATTGCAGCTTTCCTCTTGAGGCCTCTGCAAAAGATATCGGAATCTTGTTTGCTCAATTTGGAGAAATGTGAGTGATTCGGCTGTACCATTAACATCACCGCTGTTCCTCATGCTAACGTATGTACCCTCCGCCTATAGCTTGGCTGTCGACATCTTCCATATCTCGCCTGCACACCCCCGATTCGCCAACGTCACGTACCGCGATCCAGCTTCTGGCCTAGCCGCAATCCAAGATCTTCATCGACAGCCAATCAAGCTCGACTCGCCATTCGCCTTGTCAAATCAAGATGATCTTGAAATTTGGAAGAACTGGGACGGTCAATTGACTGTCGTCCTTCATGAGCCGCCTAGGATCGTACCTTCGGTCGTTGAGGCTGATTTCCCTGATCTTCCAGATTGGGCAAAGGGTGTGAAGGATCATGCTAAGAATGAAGAAGAAGATACAATGGAGGTTGAGGGTCAGATCAAAGAGGAGAGAAGTCCTACACCTGAAAGCAGTATCAGCAGGAAGCGGGATCGAGAGCTTTCTCATGGCTCGCCCATGGTGTCTCATGATGTGAATGGGTCAGTGAATGGTCTTAATGATTCGTACATCCCAGCCGCTGATTTTTCCCGATCGGTCGCAGGTCTTCCACCACGCTTCCAGAGTCGCTCTCGCCGAGAAAGCGACTTCGACCAAGTATCGACGGAGATGCCTCTGCTTCAGCTCGAAGTACACCAGCGTCTCAGACTCAGAGGGTCGAAGGCGTATCGGACCCTCTGGCTGTCGAGGCTGAAACGGTCCCAGTTCACACGGCTTCCCCTCATGATCATGCAGGTTCCGCTGTAGCGACTTCTACTACTCGAGCTCAACCACAATCACCAGCAAAACAGTCCAATGACTATGTTCACATTGGATCGCCAGCATCTCAAGCACCGCTCGAATCCAACACACAGATTTCGACTCTCGCTTCCCCTGCTCAGCAGATTGAGAATCCCGAGAACAGAACAACTACACCAATAGTGACAGCGACGCCGACCTTGATCAATGACCCTTCTTTACCCCCTAATCCTTTAGCCGCTGCCGCTGCGGCCGCGATCTTACCCCCGACTCCTTTGACAGCGGGCGTACCAATACCGGTCAACGGTGATAACGATTCCGGACGAGGATCATCACGCCAGTCGACTGTCGAACCATCCTCCATTGCCGCCAAACCATCGATTACCAACTCAGCTTCAGAACCCCAAGAAACCCCTATCAAAATTGGTGCTCGGACCCTCCAGGCTCATATCAACCTCGTTCGAAACGTGCTCCTGAAACACGAGACTAACAACTGGATCGCTCATACATGTTTGATCGCGCACGATATCGATCATGCTCGACGATCATTGCAAGCAGACTTATTCGCAACGGACGAATGTTTCATCTCGGGTCGAGATTTGGAAAAAGCATTGGGCACAAGGGGGTTCACACCTGCTCGTGTGGATACGTTCATTACGAAGGTCCTCAAGGTGCTCGATGGGATTGCGGCAGCGGAAGAGCCTGAACCTGATGAACCCGCTTCGGCGGACGATGTAGAACGGCTCCAAGCCGAGCTGGACGAATTACTGAAACCATTCCCTGATGAGACTAAGGAAGCTATGGCTAGTGCAAGTAGGGTATTGGAGTACTTGCTCCGTGGGAAAGAGCTGCAAGAGAAGAAGAGGCTGGAAGTTGAGAGAAGGGTTAAAGTGTTGGAAGGCATGGTCAAAGTTGGAGAGGTTGTAGGAGGGGTTGTCAGGTACCTCTTGACGGAGGATAAGTGAGAACCGCGGCGCGATATGCATAGTATCAGATATCAATTCAGCGACTAGGGCTGCCTGCCTAACTCAAGGCGAGAATGGAGGGCGAGCTTTCTTGTTGCGTCGTGACAAATTGGCGGGATTGTAGCGGACGCGTACGGTATGTATATTGTTGTTGGCTGTGCATTCACATTCAGTAGCCAGGCAATATGTAGCATAGCAGTGGTCTCAAGTTTCATGGTCATGGTCATGTCAAATCATATCTTGTCGTTTCATGTGCGTACGACAAAGCAAGAAAGCGGAAGATCATGCGTGGGTAGTAGCGCCAATTCTCCATCATACAGTTGCAAACAACACAAAAAAAATCGTAGTCAAACATTGGACTCGGACTCATCCGTCCGTTGAAGGAAAGGAAGGACGAGTGAATAAAGCCTAGTGATCCGTCTCAATTGTTTATCCGCCTTCCGCCTTCCCCTCCTGACTCACGTTTCGTTGTGGAGCTGGCATTGGCATAGGGGCCACAGTCCACAGTCCACATTTTTTGGTTCGAACGTGCTCATAAGCAATGAGATACAAGTGGCAAAGACCTCAGATCTCGCTCGCTCAACATTTGTACAGTACAATCAGTGTGTAGCGCTAGCGCTGAACCCGACGGAGACATGTGGGGACATCACATGCGCATGGGTGTGCAACATGCACCATGCACAGCATGATGAGCAGCAGGACCGAGATCTTGCTTGACGAGGATCCTTTCCTTTCCTTTCCTTTCCTTTCCTTTCCTTTCCTTTCCTTTCGCTTCTCGCTTCTCGCATGAAAATCGCTTATCTCTTGTCTATTCGTCATCCCATCCCATCCCATCTCATCCCATGTCATGTCATGTCATGTGTTCGAGAAAGGGTGTTCTGACATGAAGTATGTTCTGACTGTCGCCCAATACCTGTCTGTACTGCGGAAAATGGTGAATTTCTTCAAAAGGTGACAAACCTCAACCTCGGCCTGGGCCTTCCTTCCCCTTGTATCGAGATTCGGGGTTGGGGCTTGCACGTCACACACGAACTGAATCAGTCTGTGCCTTCTTCCTTCGCGTAGTTTATGTTACTTGTAATCGTAACTCGCTGCGCTTCGGACTCGATTTCAGTCCAATAATCCGATAATTGGAGCTATCTACTGTAAAAATGTAAAAATGTAAAAATGTAAAAATCCGGAGTCGCAAAAACATCATCGCATCGCATTGCGTATCAACACTGAAAACGTCCGTCCTTTCCGCTACGTCTGTTGAATCCGAGTCACAATCGATTGGGATACGACCGAAAGCGAAGCGAAATGAAATAGGATGGATGCAGTGTCGCCCAAATAAGAGAAAAAGCTTCCTTGGCTTTACTCTTTACGCCTTTTGGGATGTGCACATGCAGAACGCGAGGAAGAGTTTCTTCCGTTCAGATGCTGATCATGATGACGTTGGTTGAGATGTATGTGCTTTGCGCTTGCTTCATTTGCTGTCATCTCTGCGTTTCAGCCTTGAAATGGCCATTTCCCTACGCTGTGCAGGGTCAGTAGCTATATATGACCTTTTCAGGATAATTATACATCTTCATGTTGGACGCGCTAGATGTGATGTGCGTGGAGCACGCAGTGTGTAGTGAGTATCGGAACAAGGTTAAAATCCTTTCCCTTTCCTTTCCTTTTCCTTTCCTTGCCGGCGGTGCGTTTCGTTCTTATGTGCGTGCGTGCGTGCGTGAGGGCGTGTGAGAAGGCGATGTTAAAAGCTAAGCTAGGCTGCGCTGGAGTTAGACGGAGTTGTGCGAGTATAGGAGTGGGAGAGGTGGGAATGCTAGCAGATGCACAGCACATGAGCCAAGAGATCGAGAGAGCAATAATAATCTTTTACTCCAAGGCGCCACTTGTAGGTACAGTATGAGATATGTATGATGTCAAAGGCACCAAAGTAGCTTTCAAGTTGTCATTACGAAAACAACATTTTAGTGGGCTATGGCTAGCCTGGGCATCAAGAGAGGGTTCTGGAATCGCATATGACACAACAAACCATCTGCATCTGCATCTGCCAAAAAAACCCTGAATTTGCTTGAGCCAAGCTTAAGCTAACCTTAGCAAGCGGTAGGGGCAACTGCAACTTGCCGCCGCAGGTTTGTGACTCGGCCTCAGGAACGACACTTTCAGTTTCGGTTTTGCCACCCACCCTTCTACCCTTCTACCCTTCCCACCCTTCGACTCCAATCTGCCCAGAAAAATGACCCCAAGCACAATTATACAAGCGAGTGGTCGGAGTGTTGTGCGGAGATGTGTCTTTTTGCATTGTTTTTGCCAGCACATTCCACCTGCCTGCAAGCTGCTTTAGATCCGAGCCGTTCGGAGCTTCGGAGCATTTATCTCTTACAAAGGAGGGTTATTGGTGTGTCTTGTGTCTTGTGTCTTGTGCTTTTAGCTGTCCCCTGTGACGAATCCTGATTGCTCTCATGAGGATAGTTAGTGTTGATTTAATGATTGACGTCATTCATCCCGAATCAAGTTTTCACTTGATTGCTTTTCGTTTGGATGATCATGAATTATGAATGATCCTTGCGTTGTGCCGCATGAGCATAACGTCACTGACGAGAGAAACAAGCACAAAGAGAAGAAGAAAAGAAAACATTTTTTTTTTTTTAGGATTGGCTCGAGATAATACAGGAAAATCAGACATATATAAACCCCCAACCCCCCCTTGCCACCGTCCTTTTCCTCTTCTCCTCTTCAAATCATCATCAACCACAACCAATTCATAACCACTTTGAATAACACAACAACACAACATGGGTAACATCATCTCCGCCATTGCTGGCGCTCTTTCCGCGTAAGTTGTCTTACTTGTCCTTGACCCTATGACATCCCTAGCTACTGGTTGCCACCCTTATCTATTCGGCCCCACTCTATCGTAAACATTTATCCTCATCGACACAACGTAAATGTATATATAAAGTAATATGCTTACATCATTATCACTATTACTATAGCGTCGTATCGGCCATTGCCAACTTCTTCATCGCCATCTTCAGAGGTATCGCCGCTGTGTTGATCGCCATTTGGAACTTTATCACCTGTGGCATGTGCTCGGGTGGCCGACGAGGAGGAAGAGGCACGGTATAGCGGGTGGTGAGGCAATAAGATGGTGAGTCGGATTTACAATCTCGCAATGTACCAAGGCTTGACTCTTGACTCAATGCTGATTTTTATTTTCCCTACCAGATACACATCTCTCACCACCCCTTCTATCGGTCCGACATCCCCGACCATTCTCTTAACATAATTATATCAGCATATCCTCACCAAATTTACTCTATAATATCGAAAGATCAAATCTTAGCTAGCACAGGATTCGCATCTGGATTCTATTTCAGTCTTCTGTAGCCATAGAATACACACGACATGCAACGACCATATAACAATACTCTTGCAACTTGCCTTGCATTGATCCATCTGATTCATATCACTTCGTTCCAACTGATAACTAACAAAAGCGCTGGATCCCAAGTTGACCTTGGGTCTGGTTCTGATCTCAATGTCGATGTTGCTTCAGTACCGGAAGGTATGCTGATACACTACCGACAAATACCGCAGCGGGATAACAATTACTGATTGATCATGTACGCAAGCAAGTGTCGTGACGAAAAAGCGAACGATGCCTATCGCTCAAAGGATCGATCGCTCGGCATAAGTACCGGATCGCGGGATTGCGGGACTGTTCTCGAATCACGGGTCAGCCGGAGGGTCACCGGACTGACCTGACCGCCTCGGCGGAGCGGGGTGAAGAGAGTGAAAGGAGCGACAGGAGCGAAAAGAGATGGTGGATGTTGTACACTCATGGAAATATTGGATACGGAACAAACAAAGGGTCTGACGACCCAACAGACAACAGATGACACTCAGCTTTGAATGGTCAATGAAAAACTGTGACCACTCAGAAGTCAGAACAGCACTTAGCCGTCAGTACTCAGCACTCAGCAGTCGACAGTTGACATTCGACTGGCAGCAACACCGCGATATCTGATTATACCGCACCATTGCGGGCCACCTTCCTCCCCCCGCCTCTCCTTAGAACATAGACAAAAGCACTCTCTGGTAACCTGATATCATGATTCTGCGTACGTGCATACATACATACATGTCGGATCGATCTGATGATGCTCCGGATTCTTAGTTTTATCTTATCAACCCTTTGCTCTCTGCATCAATTCGGTGGAAATCGTAAATAGGATCTACACAGCCGTTCAGCGTTCCCCGCTTAAACGACAGCCTTGACCTCATTTCGAAATCAATCGTGTGCCTCCTTCCTATACATGAACACACGACGATCAGCTCATTTCATGTGGCTATCAGCTATGATGATTCGGAAAAGGGGGGAAAAGAAAGTCCAAGGCAAGTCAAGGCTGGAAAAGAAGAACTTGCTAGAATAGATCGAGAAGCGATTCGACTTGACCAACTTGAACTCCAACTCACAGAAGGGAACCAAGCTTCCACCTCGTATTTCCTCCCAGGCTTCCATTCCATCATCTTGGGTGTACTGTCGGTTATTAGAACGTTTTCATTGTACAAGTATTTACGAGAGTCTGCAAATAAAAGTTCGTAAGCACGCATGCCTATGTGAATCGCACGCTAGTGCTGATCCTGAGTGTCCAAGGCAGACAGACAGTAGGTCGATCGGGCAGATCAAATCAGGTGAAGTGATAGAATCAGATTTCGACTGGAAACCCATATATGGCGACGATGGTAGATGGGCCGCCGAATCGCAATGGGCAGAGAGGAATGATTGATGAAGCATATGCTGCATACGCAGCTTCACGACACGGATCGAAACGCATTCAATGTTAGATATAGGATATAGGATTCCTAGATCCAACTCACTTTTATCGATCTTACAAATTTTCTCATAGCCAGTGAACAATTTTTGAAAACTGACAGTCCACTTGAGGCAGAAAGTAGCTCTCATTCCGGGAGCGTGAGGCTATTGAATTGGTATTATAAGTGGGGTTTGGGTCGAAACCAGAGGAAGTCGTAGGTTATGAGAACGATCGTCAACATGGTGCAAGTTGCTTGCGAGTCGCGGAGAACTACTGTGTATGCTTGACCGTTGCACTGTTCAATTTGATTCAGTAAAGAAGACTGACCTCTACGACGATGATAACCTGCGGTAAGAACAAATATACAAGTAACAGTCAAGCTCAATATCGTCAGCGCAACCCAGCCCAGCTCAGCGCTGAACAAGTCAGATCAAATGAGCAAAAGTCAAAAGGAACGTAATGAGTGAGTGAGTGAGTGAGTGAGTGAGTGAGTGAGTGAGTGGCATGGGATGCGAATTCTCGGACGCTTGATAGATAGTTGACCAATTAACAGACTCTGGCGAAACTCACCTTTCCTTGGGCTTTGAGACCTTCATCTTCAGGCTCAGAGTCAGAGTCGGAATTGGGCATTGTCGGTCGTGGTCGAATACGTTTTAAGATATGACGTATGTATGAATCTTGGATGAATGAGTGCTAAGGGTGAGTATACTGATTGATGGAAGCGAATCGATTTCGAGGAGAGGTAAGACGGAGAAAGAAAGAAAGGAAGAAAAGAAAAGAAAAGGAAAGAAGGAAGGCAGGACCATGGATGATGTCGGCGTGTATGTGTATGTTGGGGTGTGAAGGTCTGTGCGATATGATTATGATGATTTGTGATTTTGATTCAAGGGTGAAGGGTGAACGAACGGTGGGCACATGAGGTACGATGCTGTCAGACACGCGATCTGAGTGGATATACGGATATGGAATGCATATGTCTTGTACAAGTAGACGACTGTAGTAGCGGTCTATCAGCTTATACACTCTCGCATGTCCATAGTCGATAGTGGTAGAGACAGACTTGATTGCGCACCTTTCTCCCAGGTATGCTATGGTTATCGCTTGATCAGCTCGGGTATGGTGATTGGTCCTTGGGCGGTAGCTGCTACTCCCGACGATAACACTCCCACGTATGGCATGAGGGAGTAATGTAATGTCATATTGACGTATTCCACATCTCTGCAAAATCCTCGCCAATGGCATCAGTACTGCCCACAACTCGGGTTCACCACATTGGTCATCGAAACGAAATTCTGTTCTTGAGCTCACCTGAATGTCCCAGAAGGGTTTCTCCACTGATATTTGTTCTTCCCTTCTTCAACTCTGATATTCCCTCTGCCTTTCTTCCCAGCTCTGGTCTTAGGTACTTTATTCCCTACAGCTCTAATATCCCTTATATCGGCTCTCTGGATGATCCGATCCCACAATACAACATCATGCGTGTTTCCTGTGCTCTCCTCGACGTAGCTTGCCGACAAGTATAAGAAGAGTTGCTTGGTATTGTAGGAGTTTAGAAGGGGATTGAGATCTGTTCGAAGATCGAATTTGAGTGTGGCGAGCTCTTCGACTCGAGCTCCCCATCTTTGCAGGCGGCCTTTATACCTACAACGGATGACAGCGTTTGTCAGATACGATACGAATACGTTCAATGTCAGCTTATCTTGAATGATCAGACAGGCGGTACGGGATTGCGAATAGCATATCCATATCAGCATTCGTTCACTTACAGAACCAGATCCTTCACGTCCACTCTACCAACATCCACTTGAGGAAGCGCGAGGAATGAAGCGACAGAGATGAGTCCAAGGAGGATCATGATATAAGTCGTGGCGAGCGACGAGAGGTGATTCAGTCGCTGTAGGGTCGAGTACATCTTGTCTGCGGATGCGTCGACTGTGGCCGCTTAGCGAGCGGGCCGGATTAGCTGTGTACGAGGAAACGCAAATTGTTTCTTTCTTGATCTGGTTCAGCACAGCAAGATAATGATATCCCGGTAAAGATGAGCGGTGTGGCCTTGCCTTGCCTTGCCTTGCCTGTCTACACAGTGTGCTAAAATGGCATGGTCGTGCTGGCATATGTATGTGTATGCTTAGCATGTCGCGTGTGAGGCGGACAGCTCCGCCGTTCATCGATTGAGCCGGTCCGCCGGAAGCTTTGGTCGATTCCAAAAGGAGGGATCGAATAGGATAACGGATTAAATTGAAATTAAAGACGCGTCTCGAATATTCCTATGCTGTGTGATGCCACGTCACAAAGTTCCAGCTCACCAACTCAACGTGCCAGCGTGTCACATCCAACACATCCATCCCCCTTCCACCACTGTGCACATATCCTCCTTCATCATCTTCCTCCTCCTGTTTTTTTTTTTTCTCTCCTTCCTTCAACTAACGACAAACCGACGAAACAAGGTAAAGTCGCCACAAGTCAAAAGTCAACAATGGCTTACCCAAGAAGATCCATTCGACCTCAGAGGCGGTCAACGACCGCTTCGTCGTTAATGTCCAAATTGACTCTGTTCGCCTTTGTACTCATTGCCGTCATCTGTTTCCTCCCTGTCGGACATCAAGTTCGAGCAGACGAGGAAGTAAATGTTGGAACTGTTATTGGCATTGATCTTGGAACTACTTACTCTTGTGTTGCGTGAGTCAACTCAGTCTCTCCTTTCTCCTTTTTTCCACCATCAAGGAACATCGGGAAGTTCATGAGCTGATTTGTGGATTTTATCAAATCGTTGCTAGCGTTCAACGAGGTGGCAAGGTTGAAATCATCGCCAACGACCAAGGAAACCGAATCACACCATCATGGGTCGCTTTCACCGACGAGGAACGACTGATCGGTGATGCCGCAAAGAACCAAGCTGCTAACAACCCCGAGAACACCGTCTTTGACGCCAAGCGATTGATCGGTCGATCCGCCGATGACTCGGACGTCAAGAAGGACCAAAAACACTGGCCTTTCAAGATTGTCAACAAGGGTGGAAAGCCCATGATTCAGGTCAACCACCGAGGTGATCTCAAGGACTTTGTGAGTGCACCCTTCAACCACTGCCATGCAAGAAGCTATTTTATCAGTCGGTTGACGCTGACCTTCGGTCCACCTTCCTCCTCCTTCGCTTCCAGACTCCCGAGGAAGTTTCCGCAATGGTTTTGACCAAGATGAAGGAGACCGCCGAGGCTTACCTTGGCCACAAGGTCACTCACGCCGTTGTCACCGTCCCTGCCTGTAAGTCGGAGCGTCCAAGATTCATCGAAGTACATTACACTGACTTCCTGTCATCAGACTTCAACGACGCTCAGCGATCTGCTACCAAGGACGCCGGTACCATCGCCGGTCTCACTGTCCTCCGAATCGTCAACGAGCCTACCGCCGCCGCTATTGGTAAGCTGACTGAGTACGTTTCCCCCGAGAACACCTCACTGATTCCTTATCTGTACATTAGCCTACGGTCTCGACCGAACCGGCAAGTCCGAGTCTCAGATCATCGTCTACGACCTTGGTGGTGGTACTTTCGATGTCTCCCTTCTTTCCATCGAGGACGGTGTCTTTGAAGTCTTGGCTACTGCCGGTGACACTCATCTCGGTGGTGAGGACTTTGACAACCGAGTCATCGACTACCTCGTCAAGCAGTACAAGCGAAAGACCGACGTCGACGTTACCAAGAACAACAGGGCTATGGGCAAGCTTAAGCGAGAGGTTGAGAAGGCCAAGAGGACTCTTTCCAGTCAGATGTCTACCAAGATTGAGATTGAGGCCTTTGAGGGTGGTAACGACTTTGCTGAGGTGGGTTTTCCAGAGCACTTTCTTGTTATATATTGTGAAGCGTGGTGCTGATCGTCTGATGTGATGTTAGACCCTTACCCGAGCCAAGTTCGAGGAGCTCAACATGGACCTTTTCCGAAAGACCATGAAGCCCGTTGAGCAGGTTCTCAAGGATGCCGGTGTCAAGAAGGATGAGATCGATGACGTGAGTTGCCATAGGAGGATTCGATGCGAACCTGATTGATGTAACTGACATTATAAATCCTATCTACAGATTGTCCTTGTTGGTGGTTCCACTCGAATTCCCAAGGTTCAGCAGCTTCTCAAGGAGTACTTCAACGGCAAGGAGCCTTCCAAGGGTATCAACCCCGATGAGGCCGTCGCCTACGGTGCCGCCGTCCAGGGTGGTATCCTCTCCGGCGAGGAGGGAAGCAGCGGTGTCCTTCTTATCGACGTCTGCCCCTTGACTCTCGGTATCGAGACCACCGGTGGTGTCATGACCAAGCTCATTGGCCGAAACTCCGTCGTTCCCACCAAGAAGTCTCAGATCTTCTCTACCGCCGTCGACAACCAGCCCACCGTCCGAATCCAGGTCTACGAAGGTGAACGATCCATGACCAAGGACAACAACGTTCTTGGAGAGTTTGACCTTAACGATATCCCTCCTGCCCCTCGAGGTGTTCCTCAGATCGAAGTCACCTTTGAGATTGATGGTGAGCTTTAATTGCCGCATCTAGTGCCGCATCACAAGCTGACATTATCTTCCTGTAGCCAACGGTATCCTCAAGGTATCTGCTCAGGACAAGGGCACCGGTAAATCCAAGTCTATCACCATCACCAACGACCAGCGACGACTCTCACCCGAGGAGATTGAGCGAATGGTGCAGGAGGTGAGTTGTTGAATGCGCCGGAGCAGCACGAAGCGTAAAAACCACAACTGACCCATGCTCTGTTATCAGGCTGAGGAGTTCGCCGATGAAGATGCTGCTGTCAAGAAGAGGATCGAGGCTCAGAACAGCTTGCAGAGTGAGTTATTCGAAAGCGGATCCTTGATCGAGGATAGCATAGCTGACAGTGTTATTGATGTATTTTCCGTGAACAGACTTCATCTTCTCCATGAAGTCTCAGGTTAACGACGCCGAGGGTCTCGGAGCCAAGCTCTCATCAGATGACAAGGAGACCATCCTCGCCGCTATCAAGGAGAAGACCGAGTGGCTCGAGGAGAACCCTGCTGCAGAGGCTGAGGACTACGAGGAGCAGTTGTCAGAGTTCCAGGCTACCGTTGCGGTGAGTAAAAGCTTCTCAAGCACCGAAACTGATTCCATCATCATTTCTACTTTTCGTACGATTCTGTACATTCGCACTGGGAATTGATTGCTTGATGCTGATGTTGGTCCGGTTCATTTTTGATTTTATTTAGCCCATCACCTCCAAGTTGTACGGCGGTGCTGGTGGTGCCGGATTCGACGAGGAACAGGCTCCTTTCAGCCACGATGAGCTTTAAGCGCGTTGTGGGTTTTGAATGAGAGAAGAGATTGAGAGAGGAAACGATCTTGGAAAAGAAAAGAGATATATCAGGAGAAAAGAGAACAGACAGCAGATGGGGAATTGGAAGGATGCAAGGTGTGAAAGCACGCCGATACAAGCAAGCCAAGATCCAGCTCATATGATAGATAGATATGTTAGGACAGTATGTATGTCACACGTCCACCAGTCATTGGTGGTGTTTGGAGGCGGGCGAAGTAGATGTAGAGAGACAGAGAGAAAGGAAAGAAAGTCCGGGAAAGGGCAATCAATGCATAACGATACAAATGCTAAATGAAGCGAAGCTTTGATTTATCTCATCTCATGAACTCTCATAAGGAAAGATCGCTTCACTGAGTCGAGCAGCTATATTTACAGTAGTAATAGTACACTATACAACAATATTCCCAAGTGTCAAGTAATATGTGACGAAATGGAGAAGCCCAATTGTGTTGATGTTGATGCCGATGCCGAATAGCCTTTTGATTGTCTTAGTCGATGATGTATGTGATCTGATCTGATAGATGTTGTATGCGATCTGGTCTGATAGATCGATGACATGTTCATGTTCATGTTCATGACGAAGTGAAATGCTTGAAACCCGGTACAGAAAGCGGGGTGATATATTCCCCCGCTAGACGACGAAGATCGCGGATGATGGTACTTGTGAATGCGTGGTATGATTCCTTGTGAATGACTTTGGTCAGGTCGATTGACTAAGGCGTGATGCGAGCAGGAAGCATTAGCACAGCCTCGAAGTGCATTCATTACCGTATAAATATGAAATGGTTGAGAGGGGAAAGTCGGCGAAAGTGGACAAATAGAGATTTCCTCTTTCTTCTCGCTCACTCCAGTCTCACTCACCTTTTCGTATGAAATGAGAGACGAGACGAAGAGATTTATACAGCGATAGATGAATGACTTTATCGATGCGGGCGTGCGAGATGATCTCAACAAATCGGGTATAGTAGCGAAGATGGCTATACCGTATATCCAAGTCAAGTCGACAATCCAGTACCGCGAATAAAGAAAAACACAATCAATCAGCTTCACTTTCAAGTCTGTGCTATTGTATTGTGTTTTCAAATAGCGAAGGAACACATACCTTTGAGTGCTTCACTCCGCATATCCATGAACTTGGTCCTTTCCATCTCCGTACCGATATTGAGAGACTCTATATCGCCCAGGTTTGATAGGAGAGGGTGATCCAGAGCACCTGGCATTGCAAGTACAGCAGAGAAATACTTGTTTTCGACGACAAGTTTGTCGGTACCTATCACTTGGAAGAAGAGGGAGACGAAATCTTCTTGATGGTCCTGAGCACAACATGAAATAATTGATTAATCAGCAAGATACTCATCCCACCTACCTTACCTACACGCTATGAAACTGGGTGAAGGATGATGAAGAAGGAGTTTGGCGAGGTCGACACTCACGGTGAAACAGGCCGGATCTAGTTGAGCGACATTGAGCATGAAGTGTAATCCCACTTGCACACGACCTCTCTCATCGCCTATTCGACCCCAAGACTGTCTGCCGAAAGGAGATATGAAAGTCGACCAGTCCTACAGTCGGCAAAGCAAGCATGTATCAATCAGCTGCTGTACGCCGCACGCACAAGAACTGATATTTTGTCGAGACAACTTACCAGTTTTTGATGCTCAACGACTAGAACAGCGGCGCAATCCGACCAGCATTTGGTCAATTTGCTAATAAAGACCTGTCGATCAAGCTCGTGATCCTTGTCGGCAACATCCTCGTCTGGGACAGGAGGTAACATGTCGGATAAAAGGCGATAGATCTTTGGACTTATGACTTTTTCGATGATCTGCACGTAGAAATAAAGCAAGATGCGCGTTAACAGCGATACGGTATTATGCTTACTTTCTCATCCGTAGTTACAAGAAAGATCATTCCGACGTACCGAAGCAAACTCCGCATCTAGCTTTTCAGTCGGATCCTCGACGGCTCCTACATCACCTCCAAGTGCTAAAACGTCCGCAGCAGTGAAATCGATGCCCAAAGAGCCGAACTCGTCCATACTTTCACTATGGCTCTCTTTAGCTTCTCGTCGCTGTCGGGCAAGTCGAGGTAAAGCGCTTGATCGAGTATCGAGGAAAGCTTGGATGGTAGCTACGACTTCTAGACCGCATTTAAGATCCCTTGCGAGCTCTAGGTCGAATATGCGGACGGTCCAGCCTGTTAAAACCACCCCGGTCAGCCTGTATAAAGCATATCAGCAGCATAACTCACTCTCATGCAGCAAACACGGGTCCGGATACACTGCTTTGGCCTGTTCGTCCGGATCGAAAGAGTGATGCTTGATCATCAACCTGAAACAAGTCACCACCAGCACCATCGTCCTTTCAATCTCTTTCCGATTCGGAGCCAGGGTGGGTGCGGATGGTCCACCCAGAATCTCCAACTCAGCCTGCAGGCACCCCATGATTTCCGCGAGACGATTGACGACCGGTTCGAGGGGTTGTTGGTGGTGTCGGCGCGCGACGGCGAGATACATCAGACCACGTATGCAGATCTGGCGAGAATCGAAATCGGCTTCTTCGAAAGGGGACCACTTCTTCGAGTTCGCCAAAAGATAGCTGAGCAACGACGGGGAGAAGTAACAAGCCGCGATCATGGTAGAGTATCGATTAACGAGTTGGCCCAATTCTTTCGGTGATGGCGGGAAGAGCCGATTGAACTTGACCGCGCTGACGGGTATGATGGACATGACGAGTCTCTGCACATCTTTCTCCGCTTGTTGAGCTTCTTTGAGCGTTTGAGCAGAGGCGATAATATCGGATGCCGCTACGCATACTAAACGGAGATACAGCTCGAAAGCAGTCTCGCGCTTTGTATCTTCTGCAGCGGTGAGTGACATGTCGAAGCGAGTGATGAACTCGGGGTAATCCACTGGAGGCTCGGTAGGTAGATTTCGATATTGGCGATCTTTGAAGATGATACCCAAGTCTCGTGTAGCGACTGAAAAGCTCTCTCTATCGAAATGCCATTTCCAGATGGATGATAAACGGACGCAACGGGCCATCATCACCTTGACGTATCGATCTCTTCCTTGAAGCTGGTCCAGCTGAGCTCGTTTCTCGGCATCTTCGTCAAAAGCGACCTTGATTAGACCTACAGCTCGCCTGACGAGCATCCACCGGGGCGAAGAGACAAAGATGGAGCTGATCCTGCCATCAGAATCGAATTGCGATAATGCACACAAACCGAAAATGAGAAACCATATTCTCTCGGCTGCTATAGGTCCAACTTGGTCGAGGTGGAAGACCTGATCCAGTGCAGAGTTGAGTGCCGAAAGGAAAGTATCGCCATTGGGACTGTGTAGATGGGTGTCCCATGCGGCAGAAGCATGTATGAGTGAGATCCACAGGGTGATTGTTTGGTCGGTGATCTCGCCGGAATCAGACTCGCCGCGCATTATGACTTTCAGTGGCCTGATAGTCTTATCGAAGCCGAAAGATAGCAACTGGCGGATCAACGCGGCAGCACACTCAGGAACAAGGGCCGAAGCGTTGTTAGACCGAGGTGAGATGCGGAGGGCCAGTTCGAATAGACACCAACGAAGGTCTAGAAGGATGTTTCTAGCCTCGCGTGAACTCTTTGACCGCAAATCCAGCTCTTCAAGTTTGATGTTGAGTTGATGGATCGCCTCTTCGATCTCCGATTTGAGAGTAATGCGAGTTTCATCTATATCCTCAGCGTAAGCGCTCATATACGACCCAAGAAAAGCGAGGGGTGTCGTACTCAGATCCGAGTCCGCTTCGTTGGCAATGACCATCATTTGCCGGTATGTCGCATCGAATAGAAGTGGAACTACAGCTTGGATCGCGGCAGGCGTCATGTCATATCGCAGCTCGATATCGTAGTCCGAGCACGAGTCGATGACAGGGCTAACGGTAATCTCACCACGAAGATACTTGGCGAGCTTTTCGAGTTTGCCGCTTCCTGGAATTGAAGCAGAGCAGCAATATAACCCGGAAGGCAACGGGGTAATATCAAAGTCAACCGGAAATCTGTCAAAATTCGCCCATGATCGCGCTTTCCCTATGCCAGCATCTAAAGGGTCCTTCTGCGCCGCCGCCGCCGCCGATATCAACTTGGCTGAAGACGTCCGAGCGAAAGGTCTTGCCGTTATCTTCGCCTGCTTTTGCTTTGCAACTGGACGAGGGGACGCGTGATCCGAATCAAACTCGAAATCCGCCGTGGCGAAGATGACATGATCATCCAGTCGAATGGCGGGACGTTGCTTTCGATCTGGCTGATGGGGTTGTTTCCGCTTTTTGCCTTTCACAGGGGACAGAGGAGATCGCTCCGCAAGGGGGAAATCGATTCGTGTTTGGCGTAGCGCCTTGTAGTCGTCGTAATCTACGCTTGGGCTCGAAGGCGCTCGCACGCGCTTGACCAAGCCAAGGGCGGGCCTGCGCGATCGAGCATGTTGCTGTTTTCTAGATGTACCGTTCCGCATCTTGGTCTGGACAGGTCGAGATCGGTGGCCAGCTACGATACCTTCAAAGTCCCCTCGATGAAGTCGAGCAAGCGTATGTTCCGTTTGATTATCCTCTGCAGCTTCGGAAGACGAGCCACCATCGTCTGAAACGATTATAGGCCGTTCGAACGAATTTGTGACTTCGCGACGCAAAGAAGCGCCGGCGGCAGCGGATGGGGTCTTGTCGAGGGTTTCGTCTGCCTCATCGCCGGAAAACAGCGAATCCAGATCACCCAGTCCGCCATGCCCGCCACCACGCCGTACGACCGCTCGACCAGGGCGCATAGGGGACTCGGTCATCCTCTGCTGGTCTCTTCGCTTTTTCTCCGCTTTTCTGCGTTCCTTCTCCAGAGCCTCGGCTTCTAGTCTCCTGAGCATCGCGGCAGGCATCATCCGCCGGGCGATTCTCTTCCTTGGATCATCGGCCGCTAGAGAAGTGGCTGAGTCTGATTCCGAACCTGATGAGCTCGATTGGACGACATGCGGTCGTACAGGTGAAGGTGGGACGTCGTTGACGTAGAATGAGTCATTGTGTCGAAGGGGAGATAGTGGATTATCTGGCATATCAGGCATGAATGGCTCTTCGAGAGGTTGCCCATAGCCTATATCCATGTCCATGTTCATATCCAAATCTCCTGTACCGGATAGAGCTGTACGAAAAGAAGCGGTCGGGGTACCTGTATAGCTCTTGGCTGGTGAGATAGGTGGGATGGCTCGGAGTGCTGGGGATGGTTCGGGTATGGGCGGCTGACGAGCAACTTTCGGTTTGCCTTTGCTGCCGTATGTCTTGGGTCGAGGGATACGGGCAGATACAGGCTTAGCAGCTCCTGGTGTTTGATGAGACTAGGCGGTTATCCATATCAGCATCGAAGTACAGTCAGCACACAAAAGACTCACTACAGCCACAGTTCCCTCTTCACCGCCTGAGCCACCTTCACCGTCACCGAAGTCACTCCTATCACCGTCCATACCCCGCATCAAACTCTCAAACTGCTTCTTCTCCCTATCAGCTTCTCTCCTCCTCCTTCTTTCTTCCTTCGCCAATTTTAATCTTCTTCTCGCGATTTTCTGCAAGGATTCCGCTGCCTCAGGATCCGCATCATCTGCCACTGTACCATGTTCGAAAAAGTACTCATCATAATCCGCCTCTACCAATTCTTTCGGTGGACGGACTCTCTTTGGTACAGGTGGCGGAGGGGTATTACCTATAACGATCCGTTCTGGTGATTCTTCAGGAGCACTCAGTTCGGAGCTTTCGTCACCCTGAGCTTGTGCTTCATCTTCATCGTCTTCCTGCGTTACTTCTTTCGAGGGGGCTATGGCCTTTTTGCCCTTCTTCAAACCACCTTTGCGGAGTTGGGCCTCGTAATTCTGTCTCTCTCGCGTATATGGCTGTAGCTGGAGTACTGTCCGAGTTCGGAATGTACGGGCGCCCCGAAATTGCTCGAGAGCGGGATCAGCGATTGATGGAGTAGTCATGTGCATAGAAACAGGTGGAGAGGGCAGAGGAGCAGGCTCTACAACAGCTGCAACAGCTGCAAACATCGGCGAAAGTGGTGCAGCTGGCGAAGACGGCCTTGAAGGGGTCGGATTTTTCAGACTGTGGGCCGTCAAACCGGTAAAGGTGATATCGTTTGCGTTTGACTTAGTAGAAGACTGCGAGTATTGACTTCGATTTTTCGGAGCAGGCGATATAGGCCGGCGAGGTGAAGGCGGTAGATCAAGTAAATCCGAGAATGAAGGCTGGAATTCTTGCTCTTTTCCTTGCTCTGGAGAAGGTGATGATTGGGGTGTTTGTGACTTTTTGACAGGAGATAGGAGGAACGAGGGTGTTTGAGATAGCATTGACGGTCCAGGAGGCGGGTCGAATGCGATGAAACTATCCTGGACGGTAGATTGGGTCGTAGGATTATCCATATGGTCCGGTGCCATGAAAGGTGAAGCGCGATGGTCTGAAATTTGCGAGGGGTGAGAAGCACGAGGTAGATTGTCTTCTATATCAACGCTGACATTATCGTTTAGGAGTTCGGGCAACATAGTCTCGAAAACACCTGTCTCCGGCTGATCGATATCTACCATGGGTATAGTCTGCGGAGTGGGTGAGCGAGACAGTTCGATCCGGCTGGAATGGGAAGCCATTGCAGCCAGAGGATCGGGCGATTGGGAAAGCATGACCACGTCCTCTGTTGATTTCCGTTTGGGCGATCGTTTCCGAACGTGCTTGTCTGATCCTCCTCCTTCATCTATGTCCATACCTGCTCTTGGTCCCGACTCTGCTTCTTCCTTCCCATCAGCGGGTAGCGAAACGAAAGCGGCGGCGTCAGCACTCGATCCCGCCTCGGAATGGAGGAATCGTCTGCCTTCGTACACGGGGAAGAAGACATCATCTTCCTGTTCCTGGCTAAAAGACATCGGCTGCGTGGGGGAAGTTGCGCCCGATCTCATATCGGTTTCTTCCTCTGAGTGTGAGTCTGAACCGGCGGCGGAAGATGCTATTGAAGGAGTTGTTGCAGATCGAGAGCGTCGGTATGGCGAGGATAGGAGAATCTGGAATGACTTCTTTGTACGAGGGGTTGTCTACATGGGATTTTGGCATTGTTTTCAAGAATCAGTCCATTTGGATGCCTGAGGAAGGCGAACAGGAGTGGGACTAACCTCCTTATCAGGCTTCTTGGGCCTCTTAGTCGGTGTGTTAAGGTCCTCCTGTTCTCTGTTATACCCACCTTCCATCTTATCGTCATTCCCGACGGCATCTCCTTCTGCCTCCGCCTCGGTGTCGCCCAGAGCTTGGACCTTCCTACCTTCTCGCCAAGCTTCGTACTCTTCATCCTCGCTGGGAGGCACCAGATCCCCTCGATCCATCTCAAATTCTTCCCTCTCTTTCCTAATAGCAGCTCTTGTCTTTCGACCTCCTCTTCTGGTGCTCTTGAGCGCACTACTACTACTGCCTGCACCTGCATTTACACCTGCATTTACACCTGCGCCTGTACCTGATCTCGTGGATCTCACTCCGTTCTTGAATAGTCGAGGGGTCCGAGAAGAAGGAGCCGGCGAGGATGAAGATGGGTCTCCTACATCGGAAGTATTGACATTGATAGCTATACCGCTGGTAGTTTTTAAGGTGGATGTGGATGGTGACGGTCGTATAGGCGACAAAGCCAGCGGATCTTCATCATCGTCATCTTCTTCCTCATCACCTGACAATGCGCCGTCCTCATGGCGAGAGTCGGTTCTGGCGCGAGATGCAGCTTGAGTAGAGGGTACGAATGACGGTCTTGCCCTTCCCTTGCCCTTTCCCTTCCCAGCTCGCCCGGCTGCCATTGCCGACGATGCCGATGTCGATGCCGATGTCGGGGGCCCTGCGCGTGGGGGCATGCTATGCTGGTGGTGTTATCTGTCCATATGTACTGTATCTATAAGTATAGTTACTTCTGAGCCAAGCTTGATACGCAGATGTTTTGAACCGGAAGGGGACCAAAAGAGGAGACGATGACGGAAGTGAGAAAAGATGAGGTCGGAGACAATGTAAAGTATAGGGGACATGGGAAGGGCGATAAAGTCAAGCTCAACGCGTCGCGTGAAATTACTGTATCGATTGAACATGACTAACTTCAGCTGGTATGGTATAGCCTCGGTGGCAACTGATAGGTACGCGATGGGAATTGTGACTATTCTGACTATTCTGACTATTCTGACTTTATGCATAGGGGTATCTACTATCTTCTGCTCTATATGACATATGGGGAATCGGTAAGGCTACATCTTTACTAAATCATAACATATACAACGAAACTCAATTTTGGAAAACGTATTCGTAGTGTAATCTGTACAACTTTGTGTTCTTGTAATTGTCGCTCCTCAAGCACGTGAATGATATCCAAAACCCACCTCCTTCGCCGACTTTCCTTCACCTCGCTCGCTCTATCTCTCATGAGAATAGATGCAGTCTTGCGCACTGTACATGCACTTACCCCTGGGGTGGTGGCGACACGGCTGTCGTTATGAGGCATATGATACAGAATATGTCAGCGTTGACTACAATGCCATCTCAACCCATGTGTTCTGATGGCATCGGGAAACGGCTAACTCACCATCTGTTTGACGTAGACCCTCAACGCATTCCATTGACCAATCTCAAGGCTGTAGTGGTGTCCAAAGACGCACTCTGGATCTGTACAGCTTCCCTTGAGGTAGTGATTATGGCAAGGCTTCGGGTCGAGATCACGCAAAAACTACTGTGACGGGGGTGAATCATTAGTGCAATCAGTTTCTGCCTAGACCAAGCTGTACCGCGATATGGCACTTGAGAACACACCTGAAAGTCTGCGGGGCGCGGTTGGGCAGAAGGCGCAGGCTTACCACCTAGGGGTTTGTTGTTAGATCCACTGCCGGCGCTGGCTCCCATCACCCGCTGGATCCTTTGATTCATCGGAAGAGGTGTTTTACGCTTCCAGGGGGCAGTATCCTTGAGTTCATGCGCGGGTGTAATGGGGACTGTGCTGACACTCAAAACCGACGATGGACCGCGAGTAGGTGGTGCTGATACACCAGCGGCGGCAGCGGCACCTCTGATCTTGAAGCCGTGCTGGATTGGGGGCTCGGGTTGTCGCTCGATGACAGTCGGCCTCTGAACATGTTTGAGCGCAGAATGAGGTAGTAAGACGCTCGGCTCGTCTTCATCGCTCTCTGGCGGGCTACCACCAATAGACTCATCTTCCCCAGCTCGGATCGGTACAACAATCATCTCGTTTGTGTGAGAGGCACGTCGAGGGGCAGGCGAGCCTGGTGGAACGTAGGAGCGGACTGTTGATGCTTTGGGAGTGGTGATTGGGGAAAGGTTGTAAGGCCTATCAACGACCGATTTGAACTCGCTCTGAGCGTCCGTATCCTTGTGCTGTGTCTCGGCAGAGGTCTTCTTACGCGTATCCCAGGGAGCCCGAGGAGGCGGTTTTGTGGAAAGACTCGGCTGACGAGCAGGGATAGGGATGTTACGAGTAAAGGCGGTGGACGAGGGTTCAGCCGGGGAAACAGGTCTAGCTCTGACAGTGCTAGAGGAGACAGGGCTGATTGCTCGAGCTTGAGATCGACCAGGTGAGGTCCCAGTGACTGATGCAGACACCTCCGAGATCGTCGATGGTCGATTGACGCTTTGAACTTGTCGGTTCCAGACTTTAGGATCAATGCTGAAAAGCCCCTTTACAAAGACCAGTCGATCTTTACCCAGACCGATATACGGATCAGTCTCGATGTCATCGGTCGAACGGATGGCGTAAATCTTGCTGGGACCTTCTGATTTCTTGCCCGGTGCGAGGATTAGATCGATGTACTCGTCGGCCTGCCAGCTTTTGTCAGCCTAACAATGTACAGCCTAGGCGGAGTCAACCCACCGTGTCTGATGCGATCAAGATCATCTTGCAATTGGACATGCTACAGTAGAACTTGAGATTCTCTGTATTCCGATCAGCTCTAGTCGGACAGTCCGATGACTGTACTCACCTCTGACTTTATTAGACGTTCCCTCTGAGCCGTCAGTATCGACCAGTGATAACAGGCTCCAAAAAGAGTTGAACCCATCACAGAAGTCTCTGAATTGACCAAAGCTCTCGACCAGACCCGCCTGCGAGACAGTGCGAGTTAGTGAATGTGTATCTTCATGATAATGACGTACCTGTTTGAGCTGTTTGGTCACGGCAGGCTTTTTAATCCATCAATCAGCTTGCCGTCTGCGATCCATGTAGGGCAATCCACTCACCACGTCCACAAACAACATTCCTGTGAGAAACGGAATGTCTTCGCCCGGCAGGTGAACAGCGGTAGCTTGCTTCGCAGCCTTGATTAGCCGCTGAGCCAGATCCTCGCCTGCGATGCCAAAGGCCCGTATAAGCGATCCCTCGTACCCGGCGAGTGTCGGATCTGCTTACCTCCAATTCGTGCTTGTTCCAACAGATCCGGATCAAACTGCAGCCGTGATTAGTTGCTGTGGCGTAGAGTGGTTACGCTTAAAATACTCACCATTCGAGGGTGTCCGTCAAGGAGGATCACCACGAACGGATGAGACTGAGCCTGTGGGGCATCCTGGGGCTATGGTGCACAGGATCTGTGTCAGCGCAATGTTGGTGCCGATAGGAACAGTCGATGCACGTACCTGGGCGCGATACCCCTTCGACATAGTACGGACCGCCTGCTTCAGCTCATCCTTTCGCTTCTTCATGTGAGCAGCTGTGATCTCAAGCTGCGAATTCCGCAATGTGACCTCTCGGAAATTGTCCTTGAAGACCTCGTTTTCCGCCCTTAGTTTGAGAGTCTCCTTGTACGCCTCGGTGGATTCGTAATGGGCGTCGTCGAGTGCCGCTTTATATGCTTCATTGGAGCCCGACAAGCGTGCGTTATCCTCGCGGAGTGCACGGAGCTGGCTCTGCATTTCGACTAATGAAGATCTGTCGGCAGGAGATCCGGGTTCGATACAGACATGGCTACAGTCGAAAAGCTATCATCAGCGTGGAGTCATCATCAATCAATAGTCAAGAAGAATTCCTCACTTCGTCGCAGAATGCTTAAGACCCTCGCGCAGATATCTCAAGCCATCCTTAAACTTGATCTCTGCAGCATCACGATCCGAACATAGTTTGTCCATTTGCTTTACTTGTCCTAATATCTCGTCTAGCTCATCCCCATACCCATGCTCGCTCATGGGTGGTGTAAGAAGAGGCTTCACGCCACTTGGCTGAAGCTGCCAAGCATCTGCGCCAATGTGACTAGAAGCCCAGGTGTCGAGAGCTCCCGACCTCATCGGTGTCGAAGGTAATGGTATCATGTGCGGCGGTACATGGGTCGAGGTGAGTGTCGTGGTGACAGCCCTGAGGAGGGTTGAGCCCAAGGTAGGTTGTTTGATGGGCGGAACAGCGGCATCAGAGTGAACCGCTGGGATCGAGATCGCTGAAGGTGAAGCCGCCTTAGGAGGCAGCGAGTATAGGCTGAGGATTTCTTCTTTCCTACGTCGCTGGTACAGCTTAGATCCGTCAGAAGGTGGATCGGTCTTGGAAGCCGCGGGAGAGGGAGAGAGATTAGGATCCGAGCCCGTCGTTCCGAGAGGTACTTTGCCTTGCTGTACCTCGGCGTCTGCTTCTTGTTTAGAAGGAAGAATAGGAGGTGGCGACGTTCTGCTGATCTCTGGAGAAACGATCTTGATAGCCCTCGACTCTCGAGGAGAGAAGTTTACAAAGGTTGTATTCTCCTGGACCTGAACCTCAAGGTGACTGGGGTCGCGCTCATACGAGTGATGGGCGCCGTCGAAGGGATAAGGATAGGCGGGGAGACTTTTGGTCAGCTGCATTGGGACAGAACTGGGCATACCGAAGCCTGCAGCGTACCCATGCGATGGGAGACGACTGGGTACGCTCAAGTTCCTCGGCTGAGTTGGGGAAAGATTGTTTGCTTGTGAATGATCGCCATCAAAGGCTTCGCTCCCTTGCTGCTGCTCTTGTTGTTGGTTTGTATCGTTTCGGTCCGAAAAGAAGGATGGCGGAGTTGCAGACCTGGCGATTGACATCGTCCTAGGTCGCTCGACGAACTTGAATGGTGATGCGTTCGCGCTAAGGTGAGATCGAGAGCTGTTTGAATCGTCACTCGAAGTGCGGGTATCGACGGTGAGAGTCGGAGTAGGAGTTTCGTTCCTTGAGATCTCGGGAATGGGAATCGAAGGCTCGTTGTCGACGTCAAGCGCAGGTGGTTCGGGTGATGCGCGAGGTGTAGGTTGGATATCGTCCTCGTCATCGTTCTTGTCGTCATTGTGAAGATCGGGACCATGCTGAGGCTGATCTTGTTGATGGACGGATTGGAGATCGAGCTGGTCAATCATGTTGGACACCACATCGATATCGGGGTCGTGAGTACCAGCTTTGTGGGGATCGTCGTTAACATCGTCGTTGTCGCCATCGTCACCATCGTCACCATCGATGAGGGAACGCATATCGTCCATATGGGAAGAGCCTTGCCTCTGTGCATACCAATTGAAGAAGGACGAAGCCGTTCGACGAAGACTAGGCCCAGGGGAGGTAGGTGGCGAGTCCAAGTCAACGAGGTCGACGAGGTCCATACTTGCAATATGGTAGTCAGGGTCGTTCTCCTGGTGAGTGAGACGCTGATCGACTTGTGCTGGTCGCGATTGCAGTCGGAGCAGTGCAGGAGGTGTGAGTGATCCCGCTCGAGAGATAGGAGAGGGAGGCGAGGAAGGGGGAGTGGGGGTCGCGGATGATGAGGAAGGGGAGGCCATGGTCTTCTTTGGTTTTCAATTGGAGATGAGAGCTATGAGGTGTTGTATACCGTTCGAATTCGGACGAGGCAATACAGTGGCAATGGTCAATCAGTCGCTCAGCTTCGTTCCTACTGTACTGTACTGTGCTCTACATACCTGCCCCAAGCGTAGGCTTGAGAAAAGGGAAGATAGGCGGTCGAGTGGTAGGAAAGAGAGAAACAGGAAGCTTACGAGATGGATGCGATATATATCTTTTAAGTGACTCTCGGCACACCCGATCAGCGAGCGAGCGAGCGATCGAGGGACTGGGTATCAAGAGAGGTAAGAAGATACCCGTACAGTATCCGGACTGATGTGTATCGGTGCTAGTGCTAGAGCTTAGAGCTGACGCTATTTTGAGACGCAGCCTATACCGCGCGCTATATATTGTGCTCTTGGGGTGTCGTGGCGTGAGAGGGAGGGTGTTGATGAGAATTTAAGAAAGGAAGTGTGGATCTGGGGGGGGTAAACAAAGAAGGAAGAACTAAGAAGGAAGAAGGAAGGAAGATGAGAGATAAAGCCAATAGTTCGGTTCGTTGATCCAGGTGAGGTGAGGTGAATTGGATTACTGGAAGTTGGTACAGTGGGGGGTGCACCGTACATAGTTGACTTACTAATAGTACGATCAGTAGTAGTATTAGTAATGACGCGGTGGTCCGTGCGTTGAAAGGCCTCGTGTATAGTACTCGTACTGTTATTAATCTGATGATCTGATGGTGATGGCGATAGTAAGGTTGAGCATCGGGATATATCTGCCTTCCTTTTGGTGTCCCAGACGCGTCTCAACGGAATACTCATAGTCTACAGTCAAGAGGAGCCGAGGGTCCGAACGGCAGCGCAGAGCAGCGCAGGTCAAACCCAGATCAAGCAAGGCGTGCAGCGATCGTGACAGTGTTAGTGACCTCGACGGTGACGGTGACAGTGACAGTGACAGGGGCTTCGGAGTCGATGGTCAATGGTCAATCATTCAACAATGGCGAGTGAGTGAGAGAATAGTGACGACCTAGATAGCGCGCGTCTGGCCCAATACCCGCCACTCCACTGGTTAGTGTAACTAACTGTATTGCTACCACCGCTACAGTAACGCTGCGGTTATATGGAGGTTTGATGAGCGAAGTCAATGTAGCCCATCTTTACGAACAGGCTGAACGATCGACCCACCCTCTCTCGTCGTCCGCTCCTTCGAAGAATAGTCCTCTAAAAACGATATGTCCAAGTTATGCATATACTTCCTCTCCTATTCATTCATATCTCCCCGACGACCCGCCTCATCCACGCTCATCGTTTATCGTTTATAGAATATCGATATCGATATCGTCCCAAAGATTGTCCATCTTATGCTATCCACACCATGCTATGCTATGCACATCCACCATGACCACCCAGAGCGTGTCTGTCTCTTCATCCCTCATCCCTCTCACTCGATCTGGATCTGGATCTGGAGTCGTATCATACTGATACACTCATCTCACTCTGATCCCGAGCAATACGCCCCAGCCGCAATCTCGAACAATCTCGACACACCCAAAGTAATGATATACTGTATGCAGGGAAAGAAAAATGCCCCCAAACCCCATCAAAGAGAATGGGATGAGATGGGTTGGATGGACGAAGAAATTGATGGAGATATTGCTACATATATTCAATGACGAAATAAGAGGCAGAGAAGTGGGGAATGATCTTGTTCAATGGATATGGCGCAGTCGGTCGTGTTGATTTATCTTACACACATATAATATACTAATATACAATCTGGCAAACTCGTGGTACTGGCTGGAATGTTGAGTGACAAAAGGAAAGAGAAAATGGATATCGGATAGACGAAAAAGTCCTGTTTGACGTATGTCGTCGATCGGTCCTTCGGAGTCCAGAAGAGGGCAGAAGGCGGGATGACAAGATACTAGCCGATACAGGCTTAGGCTTCAACTCGATTTCGAGATTCGAGCCGTCCAAAAGAAAGTCGTATTCGTATTCGTATTATAAGGCTGATGTACTATGGTTACAGTTGTTGCGCTCTGTTTCTCTCTCTCGCTGTCAATTTGAGGTTGATGACGAATGGAATGAACGATTATCGAGTCATGGTAGCTCTATCGAGGGGATTATTTCCGGTCGAAGAGGTGATGCTGGGCGAGCTATAGCTGCCATTCATGGCGGGTCGAGTCGAGGAAGACAGACGAACACGATTGCTAGGGTATCGTTGTTCTCGTGCGACTGCGAGGAAAGATCTCGTCAGCTTGTAACCCCAGGACAAAAGCGGTAGTAAATGAGTCTAGTTACATACCCGTTACTCTCAGCTCCTTGCCTGTGAATTTCGCATTGACAGACTTGAGATTGGCATCTTCGCCAAGCTTGATGTCCCATTGAGCGTGGTCTGCGGAGAGAGATCAGCCATAGTACTACTAGTCACACGATAACATGTGTTACTCACCACCCTCATCCCATTGATCCGCAACAATATGGATGGTTCGATGCCCTCGAGTAGCGATTGTAATGTTGTCGAGCCTGTGCTGGAGTCAGCACAGTGAGTCTGCGTTATGAATAGGACGGACAATACTCACGAGAAGCCAGGAAGCCAGACCATGATATCGTACATGGCCGCCGTACTCTTGATAGCGATTCTCCCTTCGGCACCCTTGATGATCTCGATCCATTCGTTCTCTGATCCTTCGAACAGCTCAGGATCGAAATCATCAAAGTTCACGTCGGGTCGATCTTGGCTCGACCCAAATGATAAAGCTCGACCCGAAATAGCATTGGTCTTGCTGGGTGGACAAGCCCATCTGGGCGGAGGCGGAGGCGGGACAGTCGACTTCTTACTCTTGCTAGAGGATGAAGAAGACGATGTGCTTGCAGCTGAAGGGGAGTGGAACTGCTCTGCACTTGAGAAACGCCTTTGCAGCCCGCCATTGAGAGAGGGAAGAGGGTATCCAGCTGGAGGCGGTTTAGGAGCCGAGATCTCGCAGCCGGTGGTGGGTGATTGGGCAACGACGCTATTACCGCTTCCATTTGACCTGTACGACTCGCCGGAAAGTCTTCGAACGTCCGGCGAACTCGTTTCGATAGGGGGAGCGAGTTTGCTCTCTGCGTTCATGCGCGGCAATGGGGCAGAAACCGGCTGGGTAAGGGGCGGAGTATTTCTCAGAGCGGTGAATCCGGGGAAGCCGGGGTCGAGATGAGGGGCGGTAGGAGGAGTGTCGAGGCTACGAAAGTGATGATGACATGGGCGAGGGGTGCGAATAGCAGGTGACATGATCATTTTTAGTCAGTTTTCGGTATCATTTATTTTTGGTTTGGCAAGAAATATTTGGGATGAACTTGGGAAGGTTAGGATGGCAAAGGACGCTTTAAGAGATATATGCGGGATATGCAGATCATTTGTGTCCCATATGCTCTGAAGGCAAGCAGATCATCACCAATGGATGGATGATTGACGTCACGAGGAACTGTGAGACGTTGCGAATGGATTCCGACATGTACCACAAAGGGTAGAAAGGATGGGATGAAAGGTGAACGTGAAAGGGGGGCTCGGTGAGAGAAAGAAGAAGGCCAGAGTTTTCCCAGTGATGGCTCTGCAGAAACTCACCTAGCATGTTTGCGTCTCCAACTACTACCTCGTTTCAGCGACGACTTCCTCGACATGGATACATCTTCGGTCGCCGTCGTTTCGTTGCTGGTCATGAGCAGGGGCTCTGCTGAGTAATCATGTCTTCTAGGTGTGGTTGAGGCGAGTGGCCAAACCGGAGGCGGTATCTCGGCTCGCGGTGTACTTTCTCCTTTCGACGGGGCTGTGCTCGTCGTCGAACTCGAAGGCGATGCTTGCTCAGCAGAGAGGAACGGTGGCAACTGCTCGGGTGAGACCAAGTCTGGTGTCGAGAGGGACGGTCCTGATGATGATGAACCGGATGACGAGACTGTCTCTAATGATCGCGTGAAGGGCATTCGAGCGGATGACGGATAGGTATCATCTTCTTCCATCGACACATCGTCCGGGGGCTTACTGCTGGAGCCTTCACCCATGCTGCCCCAGCTTGTTGAGCTGTCGGCACTCTCTCGCCTGTCGAAGGAGTCGGTATATCTCGCACAACTGGGGAGAGCGGGTGAATCAAATAACGAGAAGAAAGAGGATGTCGAGGACGTCGGCGATGGTGATCCTGACGTGAATGGGAGTTGAGGCTGTTTATTGGGTCTTTGGGTATTAGGATTGGTCGATGCTTCGAAGGGTGAGAGGAAGTTCATTGGGATAGGGTATGAGAGAGGAGAGAAGAAGAAAGAGAGGAAGTCAAGGTTTGATGGTCGATCGTACGTGGCGTCGACCGGTGACTGTAAGGCGTGGTGAGGTGGGGGGAAAGTGGTGGTGATGGCGGGTGGAATGTTGATCACCCTATAATAGAAATTGATGATAGAGGTGAGAAAAACAAAAGCACCAAGCACCAAGCAGAGCCCGACCAAGCACAACGGGGTGACTGGTGACGAGTGACGGGTGTTGGCGGGTCAAGGGAGTCGGAGGGGTCGGGGTGCCGTGACTATGAGTGTATGGGCGGGTATGGGTGTGAGTGTTGAGCTTTTAGTGCGCTTTGTTGAGTTGGAGTTGACCCGTAATGGCACCTAATGGCACCCAAGGAGGTCCTGGAGTTTGATTCAGGCGGGGTACGAAGGTACAAAGCGGGTACTGTGTTATAGGCGAGGACAATGCCGCAAGCAGGGAGGCAGGTGACGAGGACAGTGCGAACGGGGGGGTGTATGTACCCTCAAAAGACTGAAGATTACCGAGAAGGGTTATTGTATACTTTTGATGGGGTCGATGCTGATGCTGATGGTGATGGTGATGGTGATGATGGTGAGGAGGATATGATGTGATGTGGAGCGTAGCGTCCAAGCTTTTGTTACTCTGCCTTTGCCTTGTTGCGTTGCGCGGGGATCTGAGATTTGATTTCCGAGATACCGAATAATTGAGGGCGAAGGGGGGCGGCGATCAGTCCTATATCCTATATTTTATCCTTGTCGTGCAGGTCTCAGCTTGACAATAACAGCGATGAGGTTTAGTGTAGTCAAGTGTACAACGACAATGATAATGGCAATAATCAGAAGCCAAAGGACGTTGATTGTTTTGGTTTGTTGTCAAGCTGTCGAGCAAAGCAAAATTGTCACGATTGCAATACAGTTACTTCGTTTACCGAGCGGTTGAGGACCAACCAACGATGCGATACGTTGCTCGAGTGTCGAGTATATCGAGTTATCGAACGAATAGGTCTATGGTCTATCGGCCAGTTTTTATTTCGGTTAGCGTAAGTCGGAGTCTAAGCTCTCTGCGTGTCTAGGTATGCTACGAAAGTGCAGTAACAAACCTGTGTTACTGGCACTGACCGTTACCGCAGCTAATAGCCTATAGATCAGGTTCGAAAGAAGATTCGCTCAGTGATGAGATATGCGAGGGGTAGGAAGACAAGTATCCTGTCGCTGAACCTGAACGCATCAGCCAAGAAATCCCGTTTGTGAGGTCAGGTCGGTCAGGTTCGTCGGAGTAAGGCTGGTTTGTGTGGTAGATATGCAGGGACGGACGGATGGGCGGACGAACGGAGAGGAGTGGATAAAAAGGATAAAGGGGAATTATGGTGTGGTTGGTGTGTGGTTGGTGTGTGTTCGGAGGTAATTGAACAAAGCTAAAAGCGCTGAAGGAGCCAACGCAATTGGGCATATGAGGCAAGGGGTATAAAGTTTTTTGTGTGTTTTTTATGCTTTTAGTCGAGGTATGACGTTGTTGACGTCTTTAGTAGTTTCAATGCCGTAACAGCCGAAAGGCATTCGTGCAAAAGGGTAACCTTAAGACAGGGAAAAGGGACAGAGACGGATGCGCTTCAAAGAAAAAAAAGCTGTTTCGGTTTCGATCATCCACCCGACAAGCACACGCACAAGCACACGCACGAACCCAACAACCATTGAATACAGCGTACACAACCAGAAGACAGACAGAAAAGACAAGACGTATGCATGTCTCTCCTTCTCCCCCTTGGGTCCTATCACCTGTCATACCCATCATCCTTTCGTCTTGCGCTTTCGCCGTCATGCCGTGTTTGTTATAAATCCAGCAGCGGCAGATATTTGTATATATAATCGGTACCTGTACCTGTAATTTGTATTTTCACCTGTAATCCTCGGTGATCTCTCAAAAGTAGTCAACATACAAATTCAATCCGCAGTTGATTGATCATCATATCATTTGTACTCGTGAACATGGCATTTGTATTTTATGTATCTCAATCTCAACTGAATTGATTCTCGCAAGCATTTTGAATAGCATCCCCATTTTAGCCGAGACGGCCACGGCAACGGCAACGGCAACGGCAAGCGGCCACGCTCAAAGCCACAGCTTCGGAAGAGTGCGCAATTGCGCTGTGCGAACGAAAGCACAAAAGGAGGGGTGTACATCTGTCGGCTTTTGTACAGCAACGGGGCGCAGGATATAAATACAAATACAAATACAAATACATATACTTATACGGGATTCATCTTGTCGTGTCGACTCGTATCATCGCATCCCATCGTCTCGTCTCACCTTGTCGTGCTTCTTTCTGCTTTTCTGCTGGACTTGGTTGTCCATGAACTCCCGATGAATCCAACGTCCGTCCTTCATCGGATCGGATATCAGCAACACGCCACGACCTTCTTACCAGCAAGCCTCCGTTCACGTTGAAAGAAAGAAAAGGGAAAGATAAACCTTTAAAGTCCTTCTGTCCCTGTACACATGCCCATGTCGTGGTCTGTATCAAACCCTTTTACTGTATAGTACCTCGACTCGTCTTGAGTAACCAACAGGGAAAGAAGAAGCAAGTTTGTTAGGACTACGTCATGTAAAATATCATGCATGTTGTACAAACCTGAGCCTGAGCCTGAGCCTAAGCCTGCAGCCACAGCCGCCGCCACCGCTTATTCAGCTGTCCGCATAAACAAAACTTGCGGTTTCCGGCCGAGAAGCTGGTTTTCAGTTCAGAACCAGGTAGTGAACATTCTTACGTAAACCGGCTTCTTAGTGTAATGTAATATCACCACGTCATCATTCCTGAGCTCATCGAGCTAGCTAGTAGGAAGACGCGTCGTAGATTGGATGAGATGGGAAAGCAAGACATGGACAGTCACCTTGAATCCGACTTGAATTTTGACTGACTTGATCTGATATTCCTCATCACACCTATCACTTCGAACCTCAAGAAGACATGCCTGATATCACAATAAGTCGATCCATAACTTCATGCGCCCGGTTTCCCAAAGCTGACATACCGTCTTCCATTGCCGTCTTTTACGTTCGCTTACGAGCTCCTAGGGGAGTATCGACCCTCACTTTCGATCCGACCGTGACTACGATCGACGACTTGAAGGTGTTAATTTTCTCAAATACCGAGATCCCACCTAGCGAACAAGAGAGTGAGTCGTAGGTCGTGAGCAAGACAGGACTTCCCCTTCTCCTTTCCCTTGTCGTTGCCCTTGTGTGTCTTTCTTCTGAACCTGGCTTCTCGGCATGCATGCGTGCATTCCTTCGTTTGTTTGGTCTTGCTTTCTGTCGTGTTGTTCTGTCTGCACAAACAAAGCGGGAACGCGATCGTGTGTAACGGATGACTAGTGCCTTAGTGCTATTTTAGATCGTTCTATAGCTTCGTTTCAGGTTCAAGCCAATTCATACATACATGAAGGTGCTAAAAATTAGTCTGCATAAATATACTTGTTCTTTCCCTCGCAGTCAAATACAGTTATCCTCCGAAACCTCTTCCCGAGACGACCGGGACTTTATCGACGATCCCGATCACAAAGGGCGAGCAGATCATCGTAACCTCCAATCCGGGTCTGTCACTATCCCAATCAACGAATGCTGCTTCAGCATCGACTTCGTCTTCTACATCTACATCTACGCCTACGCCAGCGCCTTCTGTAAAAGCATTCAACGATACCATCTCCGCGCCTACACCTTTCGTTCAATCGCAACCGCAGTCGCAATCGCAGGCGCAACGGCGACCTGATTCCACTTTGGCGCAGAATGATATACCTGTAGAAAGCTCAAATAGCGTCGCCTTACCTGGACGGGATGCGGGGTACTTGCAGCTTAGGGTAGTGCCGGATGACAATTCGTGTTTGTTCAGTGCTGTAGGCGTGGTCTTTGAAGGTGGGATCGAGGCTGCTCAGAAGCTTAGAAAGGGTGAGCAGCTCAAACGTCGACGACTTAAGTGTGTTGAGCTGACCATATCGTTCACAGTCGTCGCAGATGCGATACGAGATGACCCTTTCACTTACTCGGACGTCATGCTAGGGTGAGCTAACCGTATAGTATCGTTCAAATGCTCCGCTCTCGCTGATATGTGTATATGGCTCAGGCAACCGGTAGATCAGTATGTCGAGAAGATATTGAAGCCTGAGACATGGGGCGGCGCGATTGGTGAGCTGGCTTGTGGGCTTCTTGACTGATCAAGAGCCTCGCTGATATCCTGCATGCAGAACTTTCAATCTTCTCGAAGCAGTCAGTACCATATTCTCACCCGATCAGACGTCGGGGCGACCCCGCTGATATCCAAATGAGCTTACAGCTACAAGACGGAAATCTCGTCGTTTGATGTTTCTACTGGGCGATGTGATAGGTTCGGCCAGGATGAGTACGACTCGAGGTGAGTATACAAATGTCAGTATTATGAGATTTGACGATTCGCAGCTGACAATTTCTTTGCAACTCGTCTCTAGATGTCTTCTGGTCTACTCTGGTATCCGTGAGTTTCTTCAAGTGCAATCAGCTGTGTAGAGCCTTCCGAAGTGCTACAGCTGATACCTACCAATGCACGCATGCAGACTACGATGCCCTCACTCTCTCCCCATTGCCTGTATCACCCCCCTCATTCCACACGACGGTCTTCCCCATAAGCGACTCCTCCATCTTCCCAACCGCTGAAAAGCTGATATCGCAGCTGAAAGCGAGGCATTATTACACCGACACAGCAACGTTCGATCTGCGTTGTCAGATTTGCGGAACGGGTTTGAAGGGTGAGAAGGGGGCAAGGGAACATGCTAGTCAGACTGGGCGTGAGTATGAGTATCTCGGATACCCAGACTTTCCTCTCTTTTGGCATACTCGGATACCCAGACTTTCCTCTTTTTTGGCCTTTTGTTGGCCGTCGAGTGGACCGTAAAACTGCAAAATGCAGAATGGATGCTGATGATAGAAACTTGTAGATGTTCAATTCGGCGAATACTAGACCGACTTTCGCCCTTTTATGAATACGGATTCTCGACGACCTCATGAACGGATGCGGTTTGGCAACTACGTTGATTCACGACAAGAGCCCATGTTTGGGTGTTTACGGACATTAGGATCAGCATTAGCATACAGCACAATGGTGAGAGTAGCGTGTGAGTCAAGAACCGTAACTTTGTCATGTATCATATCGTACGGGTACATGTGGGTGCAGTAGTTCAGATTGAAGCGGAGACGCCTATACGAGTGGTCAAAAAGATGACCGTAGCAACATGTTTGACAGTTGATCACGATTGAATGAGCCCGGCATGTTCATTTGTATGTCTGTATGTAATGTATTCAACCAAGAAGGAAAAAAAAGAGAAATATCTAATCGATATGTTGAGAGATAACCACATCTTATCTATAATGACATTTTTCCAACGTACCCATCGTTCGCGGCATGAGTTATCTACAGCGCACCGCCGGCGACTCAATGCTCACCCTTTTCTTGCAAACTTAACCTCTATTAACATCGCCGTAATCTTCACCATCATTGTCCCTGGATTCCTCCCACTCCCTCAATCAGAGTCACGGTATAAGGCGGTCGATGCCAGCCCAGCCTAGCCTAGTAGAGCCAATTGGCGATCCATAATCCGACAAGGATCAAGCCCAATTTGACTGAATTGTGTCTCTGGGCTAGGGTATGGATGTTCCTTATTACGCTGAGCACCGTTTGGTCTTTCCATTGTCGGTCGGCAGAGGCGTAGCCTGCTACGGCTGGTCTTCCTGTGATTGACGCAGCGGTGTTTGCCATCCACTATAAAGTGAAAATCAAGATAAAGACACAGACACTCGTCAGTTGAATTGCACTGCACTGCATTATCTTATGTTGGCTGCATTCGTCGACAAGAAGGGAGGATGGGGATGATGTTTTTGTCAATGTCAGTCAGATCCAAACACTCACCACTGGCCAGCTGTCTCTCCTCTCCATCGACTCGGACGCAGGAGGAGTCAACCCCTCGATATCCTTCTTAGCCTGGTTCATCAACGGGATACTCTCCGGTACACCACCCTCTGCTCCGTCCTTGGGTCCCTCTACAACAGCTTGAACAGACTGTGAAGCCGACGGTCCAGCTGGTCCAGCATTTGATGTCGCAGGCAATGGGAGAGCCTTCTTCTTTCCGACGAGGTACTCTGTGATTTCACCCGTTGCGCCAGAGACTCTGTAACTGAGCCAGACGAAACAGATACTGGATATCACCAGGTTGACGGGCCTCCATCTCGTCGCGGGAATGACGAGCAAGATGGACTTGGTGTCGGATGCTAGCCAGCCGTGGAATTGAAGGATGAAAGTCTCGAGCGAGCATTGACCGATGAAGCAGAAGAAGGTACTTGACGTCGATCGCAGAAGTGGACTTGCGTTTCGAAGGAAGACGAACGATAAGATAGGGACGATACACACTACAGCATGGTAGCCGTTGTAAACGAATTTGTTGGCGAGATGAAGTTCGAACCAGAAATACCAGATCATCCCGAGTACACTTCCACCAAGGGCGACATTTCGAGCATTGTTGAACCATGGCCTTTCGGGAATCTGGAATTCCTTCATCTTGATATAAGCGTAAGCGCAGAACATGCCCGCCCAGACGATATACAAGTCGAGCGTGACTCGGAATGACCATTCTTTGGCAGACCACTGAATCTTGAACACGACGTTGAGGACCTTGAACAGGTCGGCCATGAGCCACGTGTAGTGCATGAAGAGCGTCACTAGCCCTGCGCAGAGGAAGAGCTTTGCGAGCAAGAACGAAGGTCGATCGTTGTATTTCGAGCCGATGGCCATTGTCGCGTAGATGATTATGTACCACCAGCTGACAAGCGGAGCGAAATAGTAGAACGCATAGTCGGTGTTCATGGTGTATGGCAGGACGACGGAGAGCAAGTTCAATCGGACGAGAACCATTGCGACTCGCTGGAATCCAAAGTCGGCCTTTTTGTAGTCTAGAGAGGAAAATCAGCGCAAAATTACCAAATATACCTCGAATAGGGAAAGATAAAGCTTACAGAAGAAGAAATGACCATCTGAGAAGGCAGACCCATGACCAATCAGCTGGAACTCCGCATCCATCCATCGCAGACTACATAGCTGTACTTACATCCAGTCATGAACAAGTATGCTGCGACAAGTACTCTGATAGGGTTGTAGATCCCAGAGATCTTGGAGGCGCCGAAGAAGTGATAAATCAAAATAGCGACTAATCCGAATATTCGTTCATTCAGCTCAATTCGGCCTTCTTGCATCTCTTACACGATCAACGTGACGGTGACTTACTCTGCATCCAGCCTTTCCACTCATCGGTGATATCCCTATTCAAGAATCCCAAATCTTTCCCGCCATTCTTCATGGTCAACAGCCCCGCAATGAGCGCAACGATAGTCAGACTGCCAAAGATCATGGAGTCGTAGTCTTTCTGCTCTTTGAGGAAGACAGTCGTTCTATCGGCAACAAATAGGTAGCCAATAGCGAGACCGAATGTACTGAGAGGTGCAGCCACAGCGGCCGAGGGGAGGTAGTTGATCAAGGGCGATGATGAAGCTATAATATAGTATGATCAATCAGTCAAAAATAGCTCGTACGACGTAACACAGTTAGGTACAGAAGCTGACTCACGCAATCTCGAAGCCATGAGCATGCCCACGGGAGCCCAGATCACCAATCCAGCGAGGATCGACCCTTGCAAAGGCCTGACCCAGTCATACCTCTTACAACAAGTGCCCGTCGCCCCGTCCTTCCTCATAACGTCATTACATCTCCAGCTAAGCAGCAATTCCGCCTGCTTGTTCATGATCTTATCGGAGAAATGGAGCCCGTCTTCAGTCTCATCGTCCACCAGGATATTGTTCAACACGGAAGGGATGATTACTGGCGGCGGGTTCGGGTGGGTCAATCGAGCGTACAAGTCGGCGTTCATAGCTTCCACGTCGGTGTGCATGATCGTCTCTGCTCTTGCTGGTGAGAGCTTCTCATGGACCGGATTAGGTAAAGGTAAGAAGATGATCGAGTCGGCAATGGAGAAGTCGCCAGCTCGAGGGTTGAGTTGGTGATGGTTGTCGTCGGCGTCTCGTTTCTTCTTGTATTCGATGATTGGAGCTGACTCCGGCAGGAGACCAGGTAAAGTCACGCCTGATCCCAATCGCATATCGTCCCATGGGTTCATCAATGCCGTCTTGGGTGATCCTTGATGGTCTTTGAGCGCTTCGAATGTATCGTGGATCATACCGCCCCATGATGCGAGACCACCTGAAGAAGGGTTCCGGAGGTACCAGAGACCTGAACCCATTACGAGCAGAGAAGCGGGCTCTGAACGTCCCCCAGCGAGAAGCGAAGTCGTTCGAGACGTGTTGAGGTATGGATCCCTACGCCAGAACCATCATCAGCTTTGCCTCATCTTTAGACATCAGGTCATACATTCAGTGACTCACCACCAGAACTCAAGGTTGAGCTCTCCGACACCATTAGCATCCACAAGCTCCAAGACCCTATCGGTATGTTTCTCTCCTTCCTGCTCCCACGATTTGGAGATCCCTCCAATGGTTCGAGCAGCAGCGAAATACAACTGTCTGACAGTCGAGTCTCCTACGAAAATGGCAGTTCGTTTTTGGTCGTATGATGTTCCGTAGAGCGATTTGGGCGTGTTGGCTCCTGCTGATGAGAGGCATTGTTGGTATTTCGCGCCAGGGAGGGGTGATTGGAAGCAGCCTATCAAGCAGCTTATGTATGAGTACCGCTTCATATGGTTCGAATGAGAGGGGGACGCGCTTTGCTCACCTTCCGGCTGCCAGTTCTTCCATGTCCCGGGATCGAGCCATTTACCCGTACTCAGCAGAGCCGAACAATGATACGGATCAGACCAGTCTACAGACCAGCATTAGCATCGGCAGCTGATCGGCTATGTACCTCGACATCTATCCTTTCCTGAAAGCTGTATGGACACACCTAAGAAAGCCCATCTGAGGATATTTCCCAAGACGACAGCAGCGACCAGAGTCGCGCAGACATAGGTATACCACAGTGGATTGACTTTAGACGCCGAAGCTTGCGCTCGAGCAGCTGAAGCTTTCCCACCGCCCGCTTGAGCTCCTGGCATATTGGGGAATGGTGTTTGATATCTGAGCGAAATTCTTCAGGTGATTTGTGTTTATATTGTGCTCCCTCGGGGTTGAGCGTCAAGGAACGTCGAACGTCGAACGTCCAGCGAGTCCAGCGTGAGGTTATTTTTTTTTTCGGTATCTTATGATCAAAGGAATGTAAATAAATTGCGTGTCGCGTGTATTGTCTCGTCGTATATGTGTCGTGCTGTGCCGGAGTCGATTGGACTGGACTGATACGCTGCAGACCCGTTCAGTCGTTTGCAGAGATAGAAGAGCCAAGGTGTCAATTCTTGCACACTCTCACAAGGTCAAGTCAAACCACTTGAAAATGGAATATGGGAAATCGCGTCTGCAGCTTAAGCTTGGTCTCGACGTGGTGGTCTGTATTTGTGTGGTGTATGTATGGTGCGTGGTGATTGAGCTTTCAGGATCCGAATAGTGCTATTATTATTATGGTGTGAAGATCTCTCTGTTTAGGTAATTTGTGTTACATATATGCGGAGATTTCAAAGCGGTCATTACCGGTCAGACGGTCAGACGGTCAGACGCGTTACCATCTTGCTCCCAGCCAGCAAGAGGAATGAATGACCATGACTTGTCCAACCATCGCTGGATGACCTGCCGCTGTAGCTATTTGAAGATGACGGCGGAGAATGGCAACACTGCATTGAAACGGTGTGACATCTCATCTCAGGATGCCAACGCATCCGAGTAACGGCCACAACAGGGATCGAGGACGATGGGGAAACGAGAAATAGAAAAAGACGTGCGACGCTTGATAGAAAAAAGGTCGATTCAGATGGAACAAAGGCAAAAAGATAGTGGAGAGTGGGGGTCGAACCCACGACCTAGAGATATACTGTTCTGAAGCTGTTAGGCTTAGAATTGCAATCTCTCGCGAAACTACCACTGCGCCATCCCCACTTGCTGATGTTTAACTGTTTTTGCACAGTTTATATAATCAAAGAGAGTCAGGGCGAGGCATGGTTTTTGCGATAGTCTCCTGGTTGTCCCTCAGTGTTGTAGGGCTATCGACGTGATTCTTGGACAGTAATCATTCTTGCCAAATGCGCAACCTAACGGGATATGTCAGTTGATCGCTGCGCTGTTCCCTCCGCAACTCGATGCTGCCGCGGACTGGTAGTCGGCCCTGTTGAACTTACGAACTTCTGCCCAAGGCAATTGGCAATCAACTATCCCAAAAATGGCCAACGAACTTTACGAGTATTTCCCTTGTTGTTTATACGTGAGATGCCTCCGTGCGGCTTTGTATTTAATGGGACGAGACGAGTCACGATGCCGTTCATACTAGCTACGAGGCTATCTGTTATTCGCAGCTCTTTTTAAGTAACCGGAGGCTGTGCCTTCACATAGCCCAGAGGCATTTCTCCGATCATTATCACGACTTGGTTTCGAAACTGGACGTTCAGTCTTCTAACCCAGCCCATACTATTCACAACGACATGAATGCATGAATGTTACTGGAAATTCCATTTCTTCCCATCTGATATCTGTATATACACGACCAGACTATGGAGCCAACTTGGGGAGTGATATACTGTACAACGAAGAGTGGTGCGAAATCGATGGTTAAGTCTGGTACTGCTTTCGGAGGAATTTGGCGATCGTCTCGAGCTGGATGTTGCTGGTTCCTTCGTAAATGGCGCCGATCTAGTAGCGAAAGTCAGCATAAATAGTCTTATTTCGGTAGAGCTAGGCCACGAAAGGAGTCTTGAACATGCAAGAAAATTCCTTGCCCGAGCAATGGCGTCTTGTGGAAGCATAGGTGGGCAACGAAGATTCACCTTGGAGTCTCGCCAGTATTTCTCGAGACCGACCTCCCTCGTGAAGCCTAGAGATAACGGTTAGTTGATCTGCAGACGCGATTTTGCGCGACAGCGGCACCAGCTCACCTTGACCACCTGTCCATTCAATCGCGTTACCCGCAGCCTTCTGAGCCACAACAGAGGCAAAGTATCTATGAAGCGATAGAAAGTGAGTCAGTCTGATATACCTCAGATAGCTCCGGAACAACTCACTTGGCCATAGCAGCTTCTTTGGTGAAAGGTCGACCCTCTTCCTTGAGCCTTGCGGCATTGTAAGTAAGCAGCCTAGCAGCTTCAATCTCTGTTGCGACATCCGCAAATTGGAATCCCATTCCTTGGAATTCACCGACGGGCTTCCCGAACTGCTTTCGCTGGTAGGCGTAGGTGAGTGACTTGTCAAATGCACCTTGGGCAAGACCAATCATCTGGGCGGCAATACCGATACGGCCTTCGTTCAGAATCTCGATGGCAATCTAACCGCCCGCTTGTCAGCGGTGTACGTGCTTGTCTTCTTCTTGAGACTCACCTTATAGCCCTTTCCGATCTCACCGACGATGTTCTCCTTGGGAATCTTGACATCGTCAAAGTTGAGCAAGCAGGTTGAAGAGGCTTTGATTCCGAGCTGCAATAATCTACATGAGCTCTGCAAGCGGTGCTAATAAGCCAGCTCACCTTCTTCTCCTTCTTGGCAATCTCTACGCCCATATCCTTGCTCATGATAAAGCAAGTGATACCCTTGTATCCTTTCGATGGGTCAACATTCGCAAACACCTACACATTACGTTTCCGATTAGCCGGTGTTACGCAGTGTGAGTCCTTTCATTCAACTCACAAGGAAGGTTTCGGCTTCAGCAGAGTTGGAGATCCACCTAATCAAGTACACATCAGTAAGGAAACGCGATGTTAGGAGAGGAGAGCAGCACATACATCTTGCTACCGTTCAAGACATAGAAATCGCCGCTCTTATCCAGCTTGGCGGTAGTTTGAAGGGCAAAGGCGTCTGATCCAGAAGCAGGCTCTGAAAGGCAGAACGATCCGACCTATAACGTTATCTTCGGTGAGCATACTGTGTGCTAGCCAAACATCTGGTCATAACAGGCTTTAAACCAGACAACATCTGCTTTCAGTCACAAACGGAGATACCTACCTTCTTGGTAGCGAGATCAGGCAGCCACTTATCCTGAATTTCTTTGCTCCCGTAAAGTCGCAGGACAGTGTTGACGAGGGTGTTGTGGACATCGCAAAGCACCGCAACGGAAGGGTCGACCCTGGCGAGCTCCTCAACAGCGATGATAGCCGAGGTGAAAGAGCATTCAGAGCCACCCATATCGGCGGACGTCTCGATACCCATGAGCTGCAAAAGAGGCGGTCAGCTGATTCACGATTCTCAGTACGAGGCAGCTACTCACTCCATTATCGAAGAGACCCTTGATGACTTCCGGGTCCATATGTTCCTCTTCGTCCATCTTGAGCACTTTGGGTCCAATTACATCCTCTGCGAATCGACGAACGGTCTCTCGGAGCATGTTCTCCTCCTCTGTGAAGTTCCACAAGGAAAGAGGGGTGTCTATAGCCGGTCTAGCGATTTCTTGGACATTGTGTCGGATCGCCGAGGTCGAGAGAGCTCGGAAGGTATGAGAGGTAGGCGCCAGAAGAGTACGAGCTCGGGGCAGGGTTCTAGAGAGCATGGTGAGTGAGGTGAAGGGTGCTAAGTTGGTGATGTAAGCTGTCGTGGGATAGAAGCCTTCTGCTTATATCAAGTGTAAGTGTGAGAAGGGCATTCAATCAAGATCAGTAGTGAGACGATGTTGATGGCGATGAGAAGAGGACCAGGTCACGTTGGGACTGTGTTGCAGGTCGTTATGCGTTGGTGGATTGTTGTCTTGTTCCGCCCGACTGATTGTGGACTGAAGCTACAGCTACAGCTGGTCAACCGGCAACACAACACGTCGTAACCGGGTAGGTCTCACTTGACCATGTGGTCAAATATTTTAAATATCTTAACAAGCACACCCACATACACCGGACAAGGTTAAACCCCACAAAGCAGCCACGTGCGTGACGTCAACCCCCCCGCATTCCCGACTGATGTTTTCCTACAAGCCGCAAGCTATACAGGTAATCGGTATAGCTGTAGGCTGTTAGCTGTATGCTGTAACGGACCTCGTCGTCCTCACTCTGCAGCAGGCAGCGACAACACCCGACAGTAAAGCGATCAACGATATATAACACAACATGCTGGAGACCGGTCTATCCACGTTTCATCTCACCTGTAGACTCAAAATAGCATTAAAAAAACTCCCAGAGGTGCCGAGACGATGTACGTGCTAGCGATCAATTGCGGGTCATCCTCAATCAAGGGGAAACTCTTCGGTATTCCCAAATCAAAGTCCGACCCGCTCGACTTCCAATGTAGTCTTGAAGTAGTGAGCATCGGGTCCAAGGATGAGAATGTCAAGATCAAGATCAACTGGGAGGAAGGAAAGGGCGAGAACCTATCGGAGGAAGGAAAGAGGGGCGATGAGGTAGACTGTGAGTCCAGCTAGCTTGAGAGACCCCTCACCGACGTCAAGGTGAAAGCTGATGGAAATGATCGTTCGCAGATGGCTCCCTGGTACCATTCTTGCTGGACCACCTCACGTCTTCCGGAAATCTCAAACACGAGGATATTAAATACGTTACTCATCGAGTGTGAGCTTCTCCACTGATCATCGCTTTTGCAGGCAGGCAAGCTGACGACCGTCTTTTAGAGTACACGGCGGTACGCACAAAAGCGGTATCCAGGTGTCTAAAAATCACGAGGAAGCGCTCGAGGAGATGGATAAACTCTCTGAATTTGCTCCTCTGCACGTAAGCTGGAATCGGTAGCCCCTCCAACCGCAGTCAGCTTACTCGCTGCGCAGAACCATCACTCTGTCCTCGCGGTCAGGTCATGCCTAGACGCTTTGCCCCATCACACTTCACTCATGGTCTTCGACACCCTCTTCCACGTGAGTTCTGGCATATGACTCCTTCTTCGTACATTTGCTCAAGGCTAATCGTCTGGAATCGTGACTTAGCAAACGATACCTCCGGAAGTATACACCTACGCCCTCCCTCCTCCCGACAAGGAATTAGCGATGCCTCTGCGGAAGGTGAATGACTCTCCGCTAACAGTACCTGGAATTGTGCTGCACAGCTGATGCCCCTTCATCATTCCGTAGTACGGATTCCACGGCTTGTCGTACGCATCGATAGTCCAGTCTATGGCTAAGCAGCTAGACAAGCAAGAAGAAGATGTCAACATCGTCGTTGCTCATCTCGGAAGCGGTGCTTCTGCTTGTTGTATCAAGGATGGAAAATCGATCGATACCAGTCAGTGACTTGAACCAGTCTGGCACGCCTCATGAGAGCATAGCTGACTTTGGGAGAGCTGTGATTCTTTTTAGGTATGGGATTGACGCCTCTCGAGGGTCTGATTGGCGGCACGAGATCTGGCACGATCGACCCTACGACCATCTTTCACCATAGCGCAAATCCTGCGGAGATGGTCAACTTCAAAGACTACTCTGTCTCGCGAGCTGAGATCCTATTGAACAAGTGCGTCAACACGTTGATGGCGAGTCGATATCTCATGGAATTCTGACAATGCGCTGGTAGAAACTCTGGTTTGGCGGCTCTTGCAGGAACCACCAACTTCGGCACCATCATCACCCGTCTGAACCCTAACTCATGCACTAAAGAGGAACACGAGCGGACCGTGCTCGCATACAACGTCTACCTAGACCGCCTGATGAACTACGTCTCAGCCTACCTTTTCAAGCTCCTCACAAGTTTACCAGCGGACAAGGTGGACGGAGTCGTATTCTCGGGCGGCATCGGCGAGAAGGGCGCCAGACTCCGATCTGACGTTTTGAAGAAACTTGCATTCCTCGGTGCTGAGGTCGATGAAGGTAGGAACAATGGGAAACATCAAGGAAAGATTACGGAGATCACCAAGGACGGAAGCAAGCTGAAGGGATGGGTGGTAGAGACTGATGAAGAAGGTTGGTCTGCTAAGATGGCCAGAGACGAGTTTGACTTTTAAACAAAGCTACACCGTGGCTTCAGCACTAGCAAAGCGACTGTTAAGTTATTGGTATGTATGCTGTAGATAGATCAACGAGGCAGATACTAGAGACAAACGGAATGAACATGCATCAACCTGTACACAATGCTGACTAACGGACCAAAGCAAGCAGCAGTCATCAAGTTTACACCCTACACGGGTGTGCGCTCACGCCATGATTTCCAACAACTTTGTCGCCCGATCTTTGCGTCTCTTCGTGCTCTCATCATCCTCTTTAGAGGTCGTAGTAGCCTCGACCGAATCGACGGCCATATTTACATCCTCATCAGTCGAGTTGGCATTCGTACCATCCGTGTTTGTTGTAGAGGTTTCAGTCCCCTCGACCGTGTTGCTTTCGGCAGCTTCGGTCTCGGTCGCAGTATCAGGAGTAGACGGCGGGGAGATGATCTTATTGGCCGACTCGATAAGACTCTGCATGTGAGTGGAATACGACAAGGAAGACCCGACTTCAGCTTTTGTTCCATCATCACCAATGTGTCGTATAATATCTCGCTCGCTGCACAATGCAAGATGTTACTCACAGATCGAGAATGTCCTTGGGTCGTCTTCAGATAACGGAGGACGAGTTCCACGTATTTGTCAGGTACCTAGAATCCCCAAATACAGGTTAGTCAGCTGGAACCCGAGACAGTCTCCATGCTACTGCCCTTCCAGTTCAAGGGTGAATCTCTCGTGCAAGGGCTCGTGAGGGAACGTCGAGCATCGTACCGAAAGATAGCTGAAGGGAGTTGCGTTCGACAGAGTCTGACCCTCTCGATTAAGTATGGAATGTTAGACATGACCATACTCACCTCTTCGAGAGAGAAGATATTCCGCATCAACCAATTCTGTTTCGCCTTGCTGAATTTCCATTCCATCGCCCCTTGGCTTGTGCTCGTGCCTGTGCTCGTGCTCGGGCCAGCTTGTTTCTGGTCAAACAGGTAGGCGTAGTAGATATCTAGCAGAATATAGGTTGAGGTATCAGCATCTTCTATTTTGGTTACACTTGTGCGTGCATCTCTGCGTTGCATCATTACTGGATTGAGGCCGACAGTGCACTGTCCATTTTCGGTCCAGCAAGCTCAAGGGTTGGGGCTTGAGCTGTTTGGGCACACCCTCCATAACGCTGGTCATGGGCGTCAGAAACGACGAGCCATGACTCACTCTTCTTGGCCTGATCAGAGAGCTCCACATCCCCATATATACCTCCCGAACCATCCCCATCTCCATCTTTGTTGTCCGCGACTTTAGCTTTAGCTTCGGCAGCGGCCGCTTCTTTCTCCTTTTGCTTGGCCATAGCTTTTTCCAATTTCGACTTTTTCTCCCTCTTAGGTTTCTTGGCTACTTTACTCGACTCTCCTTCTTCCACCTCCGCTACTTTCACTAAATTCGTAGTCGCGATGTCGGCGGTGGAAGATGACGCTTCAGGTTGGGTGCTTTGCTCCGGCTGAGTCACAGTAGCCCATTCATCATTGTGGTCGTTGTCGTCGGCATCACGTTTTCGCTTCTTCTTCTCCTCGGCTTTCTCAGCTTTCCGCTCTTCCTTGGCCTTCTTCTTCTCTTCCTTGGCTCGTCGCTTCTCTTCTTTCTCCACCTTCTTGCTTTCCTCCTTGTCGTTTGCGGGGATTTCCGTCTGCTCATCGTCCACAGCAGCATCAGCCACATCGTTGTTGTTCGTAGACGCCGACGAAGGGCCAACAATGGTTTCGTCCGCCTCGCTCTTCTTTTTGCTCTTCTTCTCTTTCTTATCCTTCTTATCCTTCTTCTCTTTCTTTGCCTTCTCGGTGTCCGCTACTTCTGACGCATCCTCTCTCTCTTCATCCTTAGCTTTCTTATCCTTCTTCTCCTTCTTTTCCTTCTTATCTTTTTTCTCTTTCTTCTCCTTCTTTTCCTTCTTGTCCTTCTTTTCTACCGGCACTTCGGAGGCGGTGACGATGTCGGCGCTCATTTTGCTCTTACTAGTTTGGAAATATCTAAAAGTGCTGCTAATTTGACCAAATGCGTTCATGGAGAGCAGTTTGAGAAGATTAGGACAAGTACATCGAGCTGGGTGGACGGGTGGATGGATCTCAGGCCAAAACAAAATTATTTATTATCGAGTTTTGAAATGCGGAGTCCCCACTGAAGATCCATTACAAACTGTGTTCTAATGGTGTCCGATCTATTATCTGTAATAGGATTAGAATACCGGACACAGATCTTGAGAGTTAAGGGTTTACATAAACTGTATTTATTCAACACGTACACAAGTAGCGTAGGCAGCGCAGGTAGCGTGATTGTGATTGACATGCATACATACATACATACATAACCTTACATGCATCCCATTCCATCGTTTCCGTCTACTTCACAATTGCTTACTTGATCATCAAACATCATCCGACACACTATTGACTACCTTCGCAATATCGTCTCACTGCATATCTTCAGACCTTTCCACAGACTTCAAGCAGCATAAGACACCGCTCATAAGCAACACTCAACAGCGCGACATTTTGTACTCCCTGCACCCGGCGAACGATCAGACATAACGCGTCTCCTCTTCATCCGGTATATCACTCAGCATATCGCCTTGTGCTCCGCTGTCGCCCGCTAGAACCTATAATCTCTGCTCAAGATGGGCTTGTCACTCTCCCGGATCTACGGCTCGCTCTCGTCTCTGGCGTTCTGGGGTAAAGATAAGGAAGTGAGGATATTGATGGTTGGACTGGACTCGGCGGGTAAAACTACGATTCTTTATAGATTACAAGTGAGTCTTTTGGTACAAATGTGAAATACACCTGGTCAGCATCGAACTACATATTGGCAAGGGCGATCGATACATAGTACACCACGCATCCGCTATGAGACAGAATGGGTTCCGAGTTGATGGGCACTCCTTGGAGGAAATATAAGCTGACGTGGAGTTGGTCGATAGATCGGAGAAGTTGTATCGACTATTCCAAGTGAGTCTCTTCGGATCCCATTTCGAGAAGTATCAGTAATGCGCGAGCCACCAACAACGCCCACTTGTCGATCATTGGCTGTACAATCCAGCGACTCGAAGCTCGAAACCCGAAACATTGAAATATGCTGATGAGCTATGGATGTACAGCAATCGGCTTCAACGTAGAAACAGTTTCATATAAAAACATCAATTTCCAAGTGTGGGATTTGGGAGGACAATCAAGTATTCGACCGTATTGGCGATGCTATTACGCCAACACGCAGGTGAGTGGGACCCGTTCCAGTGGACGCCCGGAAAGAAGGGGAGGGGAAAGCGATACTTTCCGTACACTTCGGCTCTCACTCTCGTTCCCACTCTCTCATTCTTCTCTCCCCCTAAATCATTCTGTCGACAGAGCATTATCACGGCCCTCGCGATCTTCATATTCATTGTTGAATCATCTCCCATGTATCTTCTAACGCTGACGACACTCACTGACTACCCATCCTTTCGCTTCTCTATAGGCCATAATCTACGTGATCGACTCATCAGATGTTTCTCGACTACCGACCTCGCGGTCAGAGCTATTAACAATGTTATCCGAGGACGAGCTGAAATCGGTCCCGGTGCTGGTATTCGCCAACAAACAGGATGTGGAGGGTGCTCTGAGCCCCGCTGAGATTTCGGACAAGCTTGGTCTGGCGGGTCAGGAGAAAGGAAGGGAGTGGAGCGTTAGGGGCAGTTGTGCTACCAAGGGAGATGGACTGGAAGAAGGTCTCGATTGGTGAGTGGAACGTCCTTCCCATCACTTTTACACGAGATCTCTGCCGTGATAGGCGGTGTGACGGACCTGTCTCAACCGACGATTTAGAGTAAGCGCCTAGCTGTCGGACACTGCGGTGATGAAACGGTGACCAAGGCGCTATTTTCCAGATTTCGAGGTGCAAATAAGGCAAACGACAATGCTGATACCGACTTTCGTGATTGCAGGCTCGTCAATACAATACAAAAGTAGTAGCGAACGACCTTACCAAGCCTCCACGACCTTTCATTTCCTATTTCCTCGTAGGCTCTCCACATATACATTTCGATGAGCCCGTTCGAGCACTCCCTTCTGCTTTTCTCGAGGATCGAGGCGCAGCGACATAGGCATGCAGCTCTTTCATTAGAAGATCCGACTGAGCGAGCTACTCTACTCTTGACCGCCAATGTGACATAATCATCTATCTATCTAATGTCATTGGCTTTTCGGAAATTTCGTCCCCATGAACGGTACATCAAAACCGTCATTGGCTTCGCATGCAGAGGTTTCTATAGGCCGGTGAACAGTTTACCCCAATTGACGCACACAAGGACTCTCGGACTGAGTAGTGGTGGAGGTCACTGAGTGAGGATACTGAGACGAAATATTGACAGGCTTTCGCAATATATGTTGCATCGAATATTGACTAGTAGCTACAGATGATGATTGACACAACCTCTCGTTCGCCTCTGACCTTGGACTCAGTAACAGCTCTCACATCGGCACACAACTCGCAACGCATGCCATCAATATGCGGTCATTCCTCTCAGTACACGCTCACATTCATCAATCGCTCAGCACACAGCGATCTCAACTCGCCCACGCATGTTCAACAAGTTCGCAATCGCACTCAGCCACGCACACTCACTCACTCTCTCACGCACACCCGCTCACACGCTCTTGGCACTCAACACGGTTTAGGCCAAGTCCTGCTTGAGAACAAACCTGTATCTGACGTTGTTGTTCTTAACAGCCTCGATGGCCTTACCGGCCTCAGACATAGGGAGGACCTGGTCGATGATGGGCTTAATGTTTTTCTCGGCACAAAGCTTAAGCATGGCGTTGCTGCGAAGGACAGAATCATGAATGTCAGCTTTTATGTACCTATGACGGATGGTTGGATTAATAGTATGAAGGAGGAGAAAGCTCACCACTCCTTCTTGGAACCGATGTGGGATCCACCGATGCAGGCTGCGTTGGAGGCCATAGCCTGAGGCTGAAGGCCTTCCCAAGGCTCGTCGGGGAGACCGACCGAGGTCAACTTTCCGTCGACCTTCAAGGTAGAGAGGAGCTCGGCAAGGGGGATAGACTTGGCGTCGGCGGCGGACAAGATGTAGTCGATCTTGTCGGCGTACTTGTCGGCGAAACCGTCCTCGGCGGTGGAGACGAACTCGTCGGCTCCGAGCGACATAGCATCCTCCTTCTTGTTAGGTGAGTGGGAGAAGACGACTACCTTGGCCCCGAGGTGGTGAGCGAACTGGATGGCAAGGTGGCCAAGACCACCGATACCGACGATACCGACCGTCTTTCCGGCACCGGTACCGTTTCGTACGAGAGGAGAGTAGACGGTGAGACCGGCACAAAGCAGAGGGGCAGCCGATTCTGACTCGAGAGCCTCAGGGATGGCGAAGACGAATTGCTGGTGGGTTCGGATGGCGGTCGAGTAACCACCCTGAGCCTCGACATCGTCAGGGAACTTGGCGTTGTAAGTGCTATCAAACGAGCAACCCATGATTAGCGCTGCACTGGCTACGATCGATTGTATGGGTTGACTCACTCGACTGATTGAGCACAGTAGTTCTCATTGTCGGCCTTACATCGCTCACACTTCATGCAGCTCAGAACCTGGGCACCGACACCGACTCGCTGGCCAACCTTGAACTCCTTGACGTTATCTCCGACATGAGTGACAGTGCCGATAATCTCGTGTCCCGGTACACACCAAGGGACACCAAGACCTCCCCAACCGCCAGTGACGGTATGTACGTCCGATCCACAAACACCACAGTGGGAGATGTCGAGGGTGACGTCGTCGGCGTGAGCGGTCTTGAGGGGGAATTCCTTGACGGTGAAGTCGGTGTATTTCTTGGTGTCTGTTATTGCAGGTTTGAGGGACCAGGAGAGAAGTGGCAATGGTCAGCCTGGGATGAACTTGCGAGCTGGTATCTGGGCAGAATGGTCGGGTCGGGTCGATCGACCGATCGATCGGACTCACCGGAGATACCGTATCCTTTAGCAGAAGTTTGAGCAGACATGTTGAATCGTTTGTTGTGTCTTAGAGTGTATTAACAGATGTTGGTCTCGACGAGTGGGGGAGGGCCTTCAATTCTTTGGTATGATAAATAATGATTTAGGGGGGGAAAGGCATGTACTGCGCAATTTCTGATCGCTTATATACCTTTTATCATTTTAGCCATCGGACACATCATTGAATGGAGAAAGACAGACGTGACGAGACGAGACGAGACGGGGACGGACGGACCACGTCTGTCTATCGAATGTTCAATCAGCCTCAACGTCACCGAGCATTGGCCGCTACGCTATGTTACGCTATCATCATACAGTACTTCATTGATCGGTTACAGCCAAAAAGATAAAAGATAGATAGATGGATGACCTCATTGCCGAAAGATCATTCATTCAGCGCTCGTTGGCAGCAGATAGACAAAGTCTGGCCGGTAGAAGTGTGATGAGACAATGAGACTCAGACACCGAAAATAACATCACCACGCCCCTTCAACTTTTTTTTTTCCCGCCCAGTAGCTACAGGCAAAGGCGTGTTCGTACCGAGCCGAGATCAGGATCAGGATCGAAAAACAAAGCTCTAGAGCTCCCCTCGTCTCGGTGCTGTGGATGCGGTGTCCGACCAGAGCAGCGGAGAGCTGGAATATGAATGAATATATGAATAGGTACGTCACCGGTGGAGGTGGAGTGAGTGACCTGATATCATGAGTGAGGTTTTTGCCGATTTTGACATAGAACACTTGCCGCTTGCCGCTCCAGGCCGCCTTAGATGCATTCCGTCATACTAGTCTCGCACTCGCAACTGGCGTGTTGGAGTGCGGCATCAAAAAGCTGAAGGGCCTGATCTAAAGCGGCAATGGCAGGTACTGTAAGTTGGGAAGAGAATTGAGATACTCCATATGTGCTAATAAAGTCCTGTATTGCCGGGCCTGAGACGGCGAGGCTACGATTCTGATTCTTACATTGGGGCAAGGTGGTCGAAGCTGGATACATATGACAGCTGATATGGTGAAGAGATGGCCAGAAGAGCTTCATCGTTCATCGTTCATCGTTCATCGTTCATCGTTCAAGACGATAAGCTATCAACTGAGCGGTAAAAGAATCCCTCAAATCCCTTTAATCCAGAAGTAACCGTGTACCAAGTTCTTAATGAACGTTTGAGAATAAGGACGATCACAATAAAGCTCTGCTCTGGGCGACGAGAAACCCGTAATTGAGACGGAAGATGCATGGCTGCTATCCGTATGTACATCTCAGACCGAATCTGGAACCATATCCCAATTTAAACTGAATTAATGCAATAATATATGTATATGTGAATATGTGTTGGAGACGAATGTAATATAGTGAAAGGCGAAGAATATTGTCTAACTAAATCTAAGGAGCCAATAGTCCTTCCTTCCTTCCGCTGAACTTCAGTCAAAAGCTCGAAAGATCCAGTTCTACCGTTTTTGCGTCGTTGCGTCCTTGAGTTTCAAGTCATCTTGGAATCCACAACCAGGGTCTGCGTCTAGTATAACATTGCCTGCTCCGCCGTCGCCCGCGGCAGCGGCTGCTTAGCTAGCGCTGTGTACATACATCGCTTTACTCCTTCTCCCACATCTTGACGCTCTCAATGGCGAAACCTCTAACAGTAGGGTCGGAAGACCACGAGCTGTCCCACCATCGGGATTTGGCGAGCCAGAAGTCTGACATGGCTGATCCGGACTGGTCGATCCATGGTTTACCACCTTCTCCGTCGGGGAACCAACCGTCCTGCGAGCCAACAGCGAGGTCGATCATGAGGTAGAAGGCTGCGCAAACGGATATGAAAGGTGTCAGCCGTAATCTCCGGACGTGAGGTAGGTCTAGGTGAGTGCGTTTTGACTCACGCTGGTCGAACGGAGCGACATTCTTGTCAGAGGACAACCAAGGGTTGATGAGCTTGATGACCTCGGTGTTGTTAGTGTACGTGGCGGGGAATTTGCCTCGAGACCAGAATGATTCCTTGTTGAATCGGTAAGATACGACCTGGGCAACACGAGAGTCGATATCTGAAAGACAAGAATGCGTGGTCGAGGAGGAGGACAAAAGATCAGCCTGAGTCACACGCGAAAGGCTTTCCAGTGCCGTGACAGCCGGTCTCCTCGCCGTGCGACGTATTAACAAACTCACAGGTCCACATAAAGTCTTCATTCCACTCCAAGCCGAAAGTATGGAACTTCTGAGAATAGTACGTTCGTCGCTGTTCTCGGTAACCCCAAGTAAGGTATTGTCGATCAAGATCGACGGTAGGACCTGGATGTATGAATTACAGTCAGTCCGATACTTTCTATTACTTGATCGTGACCATGCAAAGTTGGACACTTACCCCAATGAAGATCTGACTGAGCAAAGTCGACACCTCGTTGAGTGTAAGAAGCGTTGTTACCCTTTCCGTTCAGGATCTGCAAAGATCGATAAGATCGATCCACATCAGCTTGCTGCTCTCGTACAAGAAATGAGCAAATTCAAAACTAAATCACTCACGTTGATCTGACCACTTCGAGGGTAAGCTCCGTATGTGTTGTTGGTAGGGAGCAACGAGATTCTGGGCCATAACCAATCACCAGCAGGGAATCGAGCTTTGACCTCGACTTTACCATACTTGATATTCACACTGTTCTTGGTGATCAACCGAGCGGTTCGAACGGGGTTGATGACGTTCAAGAGGGAAGAGTTCGATACGGCGACACACTGCGATACGTTGTTGGACGTACAAGAACCATCGGCAGTGAGGTTGACAGTGTAGCCGTTGGTGATTGCGTCGTTGCCAATCTTGTCGGAAGTGAGCGTAGGAACAATGTACAGAGTACCGTCCTTTACGTAGGCGTTCTCATCGTCGTTGGTAGTCCATTGGAACGATCCATAGCTAAGATTGACAAATCGAATCAGAATCGCCCGATTCCTTGTGAGGCGCAACGTCGCTCAGAGCACTCACCCATAACCGTCCAACCGAACTTCTCGTTGCCACACGTTGGGGTCGATTGTTCCGCTCGAGAAATCCTCGTTCAGAACGGAACGGCTAGATGTCACATATGTCAGCATATAAGCATTTTTATACAGAAACAAATAAAAGCCACTCACATCTTGCCGATTTTGGGTACCGAAGCGTAACCGTCGTAACAGACTGAAAAAAAAAACTCATGTGATCAGCTCGCTTGTTCTTGTGGTTGATTACACCGACGGAAGCTTGGGTCTGGAGCAACAGAGAAGAACGAGATATGTGTACTTACTGACACCGGCAATGGCGAAACCCATAATGATACTGACAATCGTGATCCACCTAGCCCATCTGAGCGCAGGATCTCTCTGCTCCAACCACGGCTTGTAGATCTCTCCCTTCAGTCTCGTACTCTGGAACGCCTTCCTGTTCAACGCAGCATTCTTGTTGGGCGCGGAATAGTTGGAATACCTGTTACCCTTCGAGTCGGTCGACTGGGCCTGCTTCATTCGGAGAGCTCGTCGAGCAGCAATGTTTCCCTTTGTAGCGTTGACTTCTACTCCAGTAGCGGTGTGAACAGCACCGGTGCCTGCAGCAGATACAGGGGTAGACGATCTCTTGAAAGAGACACTGGTAGGTGAAGGAGGGACGGAGGCGAGCGAACCTCGCTTCTGACCGGGCTTGGAGAATGGAGAGTTGAGAAACTCGGCCGGCGCATTTGGGGTGGGTACTTGAGATACATCCTCTGAAGGGGGTGAGTTGGGCATGTCGTTGATTCTAATTTTGGGAGCGGCGGGAGAAAGGCCAGAATGAGTAGAGCCTGAGGCGGAGGGTCTGCCGAGAGAAGAAGGAGTGTAGGCGTTAGACCCGGGTTGAAGGGTGGTCGAGAAAGGGTTGACAGTGGAAGTGGAGAACGGTGATTCCTCGGGAGGTACCAAGGGCTCGGTTGAAGGAGTACTACCTAGGCTTGGTCGCTGGGGAACTCCGAGACCGAACTGGGGTGGAGGGTCCTGAACTCGAGTCTCCTCGTTGGACGATGTCGAGGAGCTGGAGTCGGGAACGAGGGGCGAAGGCGCTCGCTGCATCGTGCTAGGGTGCGGTGACGTGGGAGAATACTCGCCTTGAGGTGTCAGAGCGTGCGGTGGGAGGGGAGGCTGATCCAATCCGTCTGATCCCGTATCAGCGTTACTGTTGTTGGTGTTGTTGTTGTTGTTGTTGTTGTTGTTGTTGTTGTTGTTGTTGTTGTTGTTGTTGTTGGACAGTGTGGGACCCGATTGAGATCGTGGTGATTGATATTCGTCAGAGTTGGAGTTCAACTGAGATTGAGAATGTTGTCCGAACCGATTCGAATTGGTGTTATCGCTCGACATGACGACTTTCGAATGTGAATGTCTAGTCCAATCTGAATTCGCACTCGCACTTGCACACAGACACGAAGGGTAGTGGAAGGGATCGAGTGGGTTGCTGAGCAAGGTTGTCGTATCGTATCTATTCAAATGATGTTTTACTGTTCGGTTCCCAATTCTCACTTTAGCTACCGATCGACCAACAACGTGAGAGGGGGAGGGGAGTAGAGTGGCTTTCGTCTATCGTCCAGGATGATCGTGGGTTGTGTGAAGGGAGTAAAGAAAGTTGAGCTTGTGATCCGATTATTTTTTGAGTTTGTACGATACGATAACTACCTTAGTAGTCAGACAGACAGCGGTGGGAGGGGTGGGGGAGGGATTGGCCGATAATGGTAAAGAGAACCAGTTGATTCTCGGCGGATTAAGAGGAAACAAGCTTGTCCAAACCTGGCTAGTCTGATTTGCGAGTCACGTAACCAAGCGAGACAAAGAGGTGACTGCTGTACTAGTGGGGGGAACAAGCCAAATGCTGTTCTCTGTTCCCCTGTGGGCTCGACGTTGTCTGCAGTCCCAGCCTTTCTTCGCCCCTTCATAAGATTTCCTAAGGGACGAGAAAGCCGGGCGATCTTCACACATCATGAAATTGTATCACATCACATCACCACACAAACTCCTTCTTCAGGCGTTCTCAACAATCTCTCGTCTAGCGCACAAACGGGACAACCGGTCCTGTCTTTGACTAACTTATCCACGGCCCTGAAAGTATTGGCCCAGAAGGCAAGGTGGTTATTCACTTGAAGGGTTTTCTTCCTGGGCTGGACGATCCGGACTCGGCTCGGGTTATCCTGAATGATTGAAAGGAACCCTTGCATTTTCCCGCCTGACAGACAGCATGACAGAAGTCTTCAACGATCGTCGCTGCTGTAACTCATAGATGGCGATGGCGTTCATCGATCCAGGGTTCAAGGTGACTCGTTTGACAGATGAGCTTTGGACGAGAGAAGCTTCATGGCAATTTTGCGAGGGGACAGGGCAAACTAAAGTAAGAAATCGGTAACCTGAGACATTTCTGTACTTCTGTACTGCATTTTTACCTGTTCCGTCGAAATCGACGTTCCAACACACGTGAGAAACGCTCGCAAGGAAAATCAAGCCAACCCATCCGATGAGATAAAGTCATTCACGTAATTCCGTACAGGAACTATCGGAAACCCCCCCGCCCCTAAAACCCTGAGTGGGTTGATATCTGTTTGTTGTTTCTTCGATGGCAATACGTAAGTAGTCAAGTTCGCAAGCATCTGGGTGATATAGGCGTGCACAATGTATGCCTGGCGCCTATCAGTATCGCATCGTCATGCGACGATCATCACAGCTGATGCAAGTGGCATATCAGCCTCCATTTACGCCCAATCTCGATCAATCGTTGCCAATTTAGCCGCAACTTCGATAGTCATCGTGTTTCATATGAGCGTTATCATTAAATACTCTTCTATCTTTCTGTTCATAGTCAATCTTCCACTGCCACTGCTAACCCGAGAACACATGTATTCTCAGAAGCGCTAACGACATGAACTCCCTCGTTGTTTCTATCTTCAGCGATCCGCTCTTCACTCCCATCGCATCCCAACCGCTGTCGAATTCTCTCTCCCCATACGCTTTGCGCGATTTAGTCAGCCTTCTTGTTGGAGACAGAGCCGGTCTACGTTGGACGAATGACCCATCAGCGACGCTCCATCATTCCGAAGGCTCGACTGTCTCATCTACCCGCAGTGTAAGCCACTCACAGCCTTGTTGTGCTCATCGGCCAATCGGTTGTACTCGACGTTCTGCTGAGAAGCCTGCTTCTTAAGGTTCTCTGATGTATGGAATTACAGTCAGTACACATACAGAACCGCTGTCCGGAGAAGAAAGCCTTGCTTTTTAAGCACTGTTTCATACCGAGAGATACTCACCGAAATCCCTGTCCTTGGACTGACCAGTCTTGAGCTCGGCCTCAAGCTCCTTGATCCTGTTTCTGAGCTCCTGGTTCTCACCGCTAGCACCGCTCTGCTTGGCGACCTTGGTCTGGAGGGCGGTGTAGCTTTCCTGAACGTGAATAAAGTCAAGGACAATGTAGAATACTCGGGCAAGGAGGAGGGATAGGAACAGGGTAGCGCCGGTGAGGTACACTGTGAACAATACTAACAGGATCAGTGATCTGCTTAGATAAGAACAGAGCCATTCATCACTGACAGTTTCGCTGAGCGTAGAATCGTCGGGCGGCGCTGTAGCGAAGTTATATCAGCCATTTCTCTCTCACAGTCCTTTGGAAATCCGTATCCCGGTACAGGGGACTTACTAGTTGGTCTCGGTCCTGACATCGGTTACATCAGGCTTTGCCTTGGCGGCAGCACCTAGAGAAGCTTTTCATGAGCTACATGTACTTTGGAAGACTCCCGCAGGGACAACTCACCCTCTTGGGCGATTCGGACCATTCGCTGGAGGGCGTCCACGAATAATACCGCGACGAATCTAGTTGACAACCAATTTACGAATCAGCTTTTCCACTTGTGCTACAGGCCTGATCGCAAGCTGACGTACATGAACGTTATTTTCAGCTGTGCGGTGGAAACGGATCAGAAAGAATCAGTAACACGATTGAAAACGCCTCCACCGACTCTTCTGCTGACGAGAAACGTACTCCATATTGGACTTTAGCGACCTGTGATAAGATAGAGGTCAGCTCATCGCTTCTATCGCTGGTATGAACCATTAGGTGGTGAATCGACATACAATTGGGTTTTCGCTGAGGAAGTGGAACATCCTGTATAACGAAGAGCAGAATCACTCAAATTAGCCTATAGATCCTTTTTTTCTCTACCGTAGACGAAGCTATACGGGCGGGGTAGTCAGAGCAGAGCGTACCTCTTCCTGAGTGCGAAGGGCATAGGGCAGACAATGGCCCCGAAGAGCGCCAGCTCCGACATGAGCAAGGCGAAACATACTATACAAGCACGGATGATGAGATAAGATCAGTCATCCGCCCGTAAGGTGTCGCTGGTCGCCTGATAGCTCACTGGAGTAGTAGAGCTGCGGAGAAGGTGGAGCGAGAGAGCGGCAGAGCGTTAGTCTGCATTCTCATATTTCGGGATAATGCAACTTACAGTCATGATGCTGGGTTGTCTTCTGTCTTCCTGTCTGACGATCTGCTCTTTTGAAGTTCAAGTCAAGCAGCAGTATATACGAGAGCAGTGAAAGATGTATAAAACGTACTGAAGTGTTATAGGATAGGAAGAGCAACGAATGGAAACGCACTTGCGGTTAGAATACAACGTCAGCATGACTTGACTGACATATGATATGCATATGACGTATGGCTTGATCGTACAGTGTACAACTGTAACGTGTCGTTTCACGGTCTAGGACTGAAATGTGCCACATTCCATGAGGCGCGTCATGACACCGTATATCGCCGGCATGGTCAGGCATAAGAAGTCTGCAGCTGCTCCTTTCTCTCGCCTAATGCAATGCAGAGCGTATAAGCATAGGACCAAATATTCAAAGCTGACAGCTGCAGCGGATATCTTGGACGCTGCTCTATCTCTTTCTACTGCTGTCTCCCTTTTCACATCAATCATTCATCCAGCTCGCAGCCGCTTAGATCACGCAAACACGAGATACGACTGTGCAACGACTTAGGGAGTATCTAGTGTCCTCATCATGGCGGACCTGAAAGTGAGTGTCAGGTTTGGCTCGTTACACGATCCGACATTGTGATTCGTCTGACCCAGGCTGTTTGTCGTTGTTCATTGTATCACAGGAATTCGATACTCTGCTCTCAGCAACTATCACCGCCCCCCGTCTCTCGGGGTCGAAGGTACAAAAGCTAGCTGCTCTCGCTACAAAGCTAGTTGCCGACGACCACCATATCGTGACGACGTTCTTCAAGCTCAATGCTTCTCTGCCTTCGGCGACACAAGCACGTATATCGAGTTTATACGTCTTCGATGCGATTGCCCGTGAGGCACGATCAGATGTCAACAAGGGTAAAGGGAAGGAGGTGAACAAAGAACGTGGGAAAGGGACACAAGCTGGATTACTGTTGAAGTTGGAGGGCGTGGTGGATAGTTGGGTTGATGGGATGTTGGAGGATGGAAAAGGTGGTCTCTGGGTCGAAGGCAAGGTAAGTTGATTGGAAATTCATTGATTAGGTGTGGATCTAACTCAACTCGTTTCATGTGATCGGTTCATGCAGGAGAAAACAAAAAAGATCGTCGATATCTGGACGAAGAATGGGACATTCCCTCAACACTGTCTCGAACGATTATCGCTCAAAGTAGCAAACGCAGGCGCGGGTCCCTCTCGTACCAGTGGACTCGTTGCGCAAGATCCGAGATTAGGATCAGGATCAGCATCTCGATCTGGTTCAAATCTGGGAAACGGTCAAGGTAAATGCTTTTCTCGTCTATCTCGGTCCGTCTTTCTTGTATTCTTCGTTGTCTCGTTCGGCGGTCGTTCGGGTTTGTATCGAGATCGCTCTGTCGTGAAATCCAGACCGCTTGACCGTATTCGTCCTGTCGCTGGAGATCACAGATCGTGTGACTCGAGACGAGCAACACACAATGGTAAGGTGTTCAATCAAGACAGTAGTCTCTTCTTACTGGACTGCGAGTCTCAAGGGGCCTCCTCCGCCCCTTCGCTGACAAATCTAGAAGAAGAAGGGCAAAAGAAAACCGGCAATACTTATCAAAAAAACAAACAGTTATGTACCCTTGACAAAGACCTTATCATCATCGCTCACAACACACAAATTTTCGATGGCATGCATCATCTTCTTTCCGTTGGTTGGAGCTAAGCTAGGGCTAGGGCGACATGGCATGGCACGGTTTAGGTATCCAGGCTGCATATTTCCAACAGTCAAACCAAGTCGAAGTGAGAGAAAGGTCGAAAGGTCTTCTAGCGACCGTTTGGTTGTGCAAGGTGATGCTGCCGATCAGAGGCGGCTTTTGGCCCCGCCCGGCCAAGTCAGGCCACCCCAAGTCCCCTGCCGTAGTCGAGATCACCTATTTCGACCATCGCGGCTTGTATATCATTCGTTCCCCACTACAGAACTCGCTGGCCGGAGTGTACCGGGTTCATTGCCATTGGAGGCGTGTTGTCGGGCAAGCGGCGGCGGCGGAGTGGAGGCCGGAAGTGGAGGTTGACACCGTCGAGCGAAGGACACAGTGAAAGTGAAAAAGGCCATCAACCTTGCACAGCCAGACGACCTAGACGCCGGCTCAACTCTCCTCATTCCTGCGTTTCATTTGCTTCGCATGCTTCTGTCTGATGTTTCGTTGGCTTTTTGGTTTTGTTTGACGTGTTGCGGGAAATGGAAAATGCTTGAAAAGAGAACAGTAACTGAGACATGCATTTTGATTCCCCTCACTGTCCCGGCCTACTGGTATTCCGTTCCGAATGAACAGGTTCGACCACCCCTCCTTATCCTCCTCCTTCTTCATCTACGACAGCCTCTGCCCTTCCTCTTCCTTCATCGAATCAACCAGCAGGTTCTTTACCGCCCGAGATTCTCAAGATGCTAGGTATAGCTACGACACCGATTACGGGTAATTCGACGCCTCCACCTCCAGCTTCTTCTCTGCCAACGCCTCTAGGGTGAGTACTTGTTTCGTCCGACCTATCATCCGACCAGTCTCCTAGACATTTGATGTCATGTGACTAATTCTGGCGTCGTTTTATGTCTATGCTTTGTAGTGGCGTTGGACCGAGTACTCCCACTATCCCAGCCGTCGCCGCTCCACCTGCAGCTGCGGCTTCTGCTCCGGCTCCGATACCAACCGGGATAGATATCGCTGCTATCCTCGCTAGCGTGAATCGTCAGGCGGTCTCAACCCCATCATTCACAAGTATAGCAACCCCGCCTCATCAAATCTTACCTCCATCGACTACCGGGCCCTCTGCTCCTGGTAGTGGCGACACCCTTCCAGGGGGAATTCCCAACCTGGCCAATCTGGTCAATCTGCTACCCCCGAACCTTGTACCTGCCCCAGATCAGAGTCAAAGTTCGAGTCAGATGAACGTCCAATCCCCGATCCAAAGTCAGATAGGGCAGAACCCATCGCTCAATACCACTCAACAAGCTGCCTTGGCCAAATTCGCAGCCCTGGCTCAAGCTGGGCCTCCGGCTGCTCCTTCTGTACCACCTGCGGGACCGCCTCAATTCCATCGTAATGCTTCAAGCGGGCCGTCGACCTCTCAAGCGCCTCACGGGATACCGCCAACTCTCGCCAAAGCGAACGGGAATGATTATCCAGGTGCCGGTATCAGTGGGTATGGGTCCAATCGCTCGCCTCAAAATGGGCTCGGACCCCTGCCAGGAGCAGGATCAGCGGCTTCAATGCGGGAACACTCTTGGCCTGTATCGGGGCATGTTCGCAGAGGAAGTGATCAAGCTAGCAGGGCGGATCGAAGGTATGATGATAGACGGGGATCATACGAACGAGATGGAGATCAATACGATAGGCAAGCTGGATTCCAACCAGGGAATCGGCTTGACGCCGGAGGTCCATCTAGAGGTGGATACACCGGTCGCGGAAGGGGAACAGGAGGCGGGGGACCAGGAACCTCTTCCAACTCCGATGGCGGAAGAAGACGAGATCGATCGGCTTCTCCCAATCGCAATCGAGATGGGGGACAAGGACAATACGGACAAGGGAGATTCGACCGTCCTTCTGATGGTGGATGGGGCGGCGCGCGAAGGGGAAGAGGCGGTGGAGCGATGGGTCTCGGTGGGCCTGGTCATCTGGATAACCATGGGCAATTCGACCGTTCTTCGGGAGGTTCGGGAGGACAAAGCCAAAACCAAGGTCAAGGTCAAGGTCAGCCATTCGGAAACACCGGGTCACGTCCACCTATAGTCGGTCAGAGCGGGGTAACATCATCCGGCTCTTCTGCTGGAGGTCGAGCGCCTCCTCCCGCTTGGATGAACACTACCAACGACAATGATGAGAACAATAAAAACGATGAACAAGACGATGGCGAGGAGGATATGAAACTTGATGATGGATCTGATGACGAGGATAAGTCAAAGTTGGCACAAGGCTCGAGTGTATTCCCACCGCAGCCACGTCACGCACTCCAATCCCAATCTCAGTCCCAGTCTCAGTCCCAATCGACGTGGGATACCAACCAGGGCCAGTCACAGCAACAGAATACTTCATTCGTCAACAACGATAATAATAATAACTACCACAACGGCTATCCCAATGACGCACACGCACAAGCCTTTCCCACTCAAAATGACAATCCGAATCATAATAATAACCAATCGCAACCGTCACTTCAGCGTCTGGAAACTTTTGATATCGCGTCTTTCGATCCAACTTCCCCTGTATCATGGCAAGCCCTCGGTCAAGCATGGAAGAATACGATGGGTAACGAACCTAATCAGATGGAGTTGATGGCTTTCTTGGCTGGCGGTATGGGCGGTGGGAATGGGATGGGTGGTGGAATGGGTATGGGGATGAATGGTAATGGTAACGGTAATGGCCAATAACGCTTGTTGAGGAGGGTAATATGTAAATCTCTTTTCATTTCTACATCAGCATCAGCATCAGCATCGTCATACATGACTTTCACATATGTTCAGCATTATTATCTAACCAATTTTTCATGGTTGATTTTCCGTATCCCAGCTCCTGTCAAACGTCGACTATGCACTTTTACATTCCCACAACAAGTGGCTGGATGGCTATTTCACCTGCCTCCAAGATGGCCCCGCCAACAGAGAAATACGCTGACCAGGTGAATTATTCATCTAAATCGTATAAGGACAGATCATAATCTCATCAGCGACTTTATCGTCGTAGCATACCAAAAGATCAGGATATCCTGCAGATCCAGATCCAGATCCAGATTCAGATCGAGAAATCAGAGCCAAAACGGGCAAGCAGCAATGCTTCAGATATACTGAACGAGTACATAGCATGAAGTGATTATGATCATTTACATTGACATTCTATCTTTAATCATTGCATAGTACGTGCTACAACCAGATGACCAGCAAACGAGGGATCACTAAGCGTGGTGCGCCGCCCCGCTCAATTCAATAGTCTCAATGCTCCGAACCCGACGTTGAGCAGCGTCCCGAGCAATATACCCATCTGGACGGCGAACATGTCAACATAACAACCATACAATCAGCTTTCCCGCTAGACATTTTATTTTCAGATGGCGGTCTTTGTGTACAGGCAAAGCGTTGCTACGAGGACTCACCTGCATCCGCTTGCCATATACTTGCGCCGAGACGGTATCCACTCCTCCATTCCCACTCAGGCTATCTGGATCACCGCCCCCACCACCGCCACCGCCAACGACGACGCTGACGCCGAAATTGCTGGCCATACGACTTCCGATAGTCTCTGGCTGCGCCGGTGTCGTCGTTGGGTTCGGCGATGTCGTAGTCGCAGCTGATGAACCACCAGCAGCTGGGGTCACGGTTACGGCTGTCACTGACGTCGACGTACTTCGGCCAGCCCCAGCCGAAGATGAGTTAGGCTGTGATTGTGATTGGGACATTGCAAAAGATATGGCTTCGGCGTCGGAGTCGAAAAAGTTGGGCAGGGGTGCCTCGCGAAAGAAGAACCATGGTATCAATGGGAAGAGGAATCCCGTCAATAGGCCATAGAGGATCGAGGTGTATAGACCTTCTGTTTGGGCTGTGAATATTTGTACAAACAAAGGTAGGATTGGAATACTTTCGGTCAGCTTCGTGCAGACGTTAGGATGGGAGGAGAGGAGACCGCATGGAATGACATGAAATGACATAAGATGGGATGAAAATTAGTCAATTAGCAGGACTCACTCGTAGCTGTCTCTGCAGTCATATCACCTTCTATCCATTGTTCTTCGAGCGCACGAGCATGTTCGTCGTCTGCGGCCAAAATATCATCGAGTCAGTATCAGGACATTACTGTTCAGTATTTTCATTATGTTCAGCATTGAACGTGTAAGTGGGATATATAAAGTACAGGCATGGTGGCATTAATCTGTCATGACCGAGATGAGCGTGCGGGAGGGTATCAAGATACCCACTAATATCGCCCAGATCCATATGTTCAGGTACTTCTTCTCCTCTAGACTCGTAGAACTGCCTTCTCATCTGCGCTACATCGTCCACCGACAGCCCAGCATCAAGTAAGACGTCGAATCCTCTTCGGCGAGGTGCAGAGGGCTATACAATGACGAGATACGTTATCATTAGCTTGATGCATATCATAGTGTATCGGTATCGGGCTTCGCTTTGCGCATTGACCGTTGGTTGATTAGTTGGTTGGTCTGAGCTCACCTCTGCTTCGTCTGTTTGAGAAGTTTTCTGTTCCTTGCCACCAACGATACAATGCAACCATACCCTTTCTTTCTCCTTGCTCGCTCTACCCTTGCCTGCTGACTTTCCTTGGCCCTTAGCATTGCTTCCAATCCCATTATTCTGTTGGCCTCCTTCAGCTTCAGCTTCTTCCTCATCAGAATCATCTTCCGCCAGCCCAACATCTTTCAGGACATTCTCCACCTCGCCTCCTACACCCGCAGCTTGGCGTTTTACCCTTTCTTCGAGAGATCGAAGCCACGGTAAGAGGAGTATCCCGTCTGTCAGTAGACGTCCGGAGTGGATTAATCGGAGGTTAAGAGATTGTAATGCTGGTCGAAGAGTCTTGATCTGCTCGCAGGGTCAGTTGTAGTACCAGTTTTGGGACGGCGTGGACACTCACTTGGTCCTTGACACTACCTACGTTCTCTCCATCCTCAACCCAAATCTCAAGATTCCCACCCGTATTCTCAGATTCATTACTAAAAATAATCGTCACATGCCTCCCTCTCTCCTCTTTCTTCTTCTTCTTGCCTTGTTTCCCACCTTTCGTTGTAGCTTTTGATCCTATCTCATCGCTATCGGCTTCGGCTTCGGCTTCGGCTGGACCTGGACCTGGACCTGGACCAGCTTCTAGGTCAATATCAGCTCGACCTTTGCCCTTATCCTTGGCTGAGATAGGCGATGAAGAAGGCGTGTACCGTCTTGTCGATAACCGAGAGCGGGATGGAGTCGAAGTAGGGATCGAGAGTGACGGTGCTGAAGCTGGTGCTGGTGCTGGTGCTGGTGCTGAGGGATTCGAAGTCGGTAAGAGGGGTTCGTTCTCCGATGCGTTTGGGCCGGGCATCGTGTGATGTGAGCGTGTGAGAAAGATCCTTGTTTGTATGAAGTGTATTCCTCCGGCACTTCGACATCCGATGTGATGCTGTGGTCCTTTGCCGTTGGCTCTCGGCCAGTTTGAGTCTCAGACTATGAGTGGGCTATTTGACCACTTGATCTCGGTACTAAATGATAAAAAACAGTCATCTGCCAATTAACATGAGAGAGATAAACTTATAGTGTTGACTTTGGCCTCGCGATATCGTCGCTCGCTCGCTCGCTGAATCTGGTCGTCGGAACACGCCGACGCGTGCCCACTCGTCTGGCGGGCACTCGAGTACCCGGTACGTCCACGTCCACATCCCCCGTCCATGCTGTCTATCCCAATCCAAAGCACTGAATGCTGTAGTAGTCTTGCTGCTCTGCGTCCTGGTGAAATGATAAACATGCATGTGTAATATTGAGAATACAGATGATGGTCTGAAGGATATAAGCATATGTCGTGTCTCGTGAAGCATAAGGTTAATTCGTAGCGCATTTCATGGTAGATCGTCAAGTCGTAAATGTTGTCATAGTGAACCGTGAATTGATATGATATTTTGATCTCGTGGGTAAGATGGAAAGGAGAAACAGAGACAAATAGGCTGAGCCGAGAAGACTCCAGATAGACGGAGGAGGATTCACTTCAATGAAGTAAAAGAACGAAAAAGATTCCGGACTGGGTAGTTTGACTGATGTACAGTACAATGATGGTATTGCTCACGCTCAAGAATCGTATCGTACTCGTACTACAAAGCTAAAGTGAAATGAGATGATAGCGAAGCAAAGCGCAAGGGAAAATTATAGTGGTACAGCGCTTACAAGAAAAGTATCACAGTGGCGGATAGATGAAGAATGAGGGGCGAATGCAAAATAGGCAAGAGAAGTGAAAGTGAAAGAAAGTATTGATGAAACAACATCGTTTAAAATTTTCGAGGTCAATCTCGTGGTGTCCGATGGGCGTCGCAGAAACGTCATTTCGGTGCCCAGCCATGACATATTGGCGGTCCAGGATGCTTCGAAGGGTGGTGGAACTGGTTCATAGCCTCATGAAGAGGTTATGAAGGACCAAAGGCCCCGTCTGGCCCCATACGTCATCCCTAACTTCCTTAACGCAGCGAAGGAAGCTTAAGGACTGTTTCACTTCGATCCAATTGCCGACCTGCGCAGTGATCGAGAAGCCATCAAGTCAGCATCGACAACCAACGGGAGGACTTGAAGATCAGACAGCTCCATCTGCAATGTCATCGCACGATGTGTTTGATCATTTGGATTCAGAGCAGTACCGCTTGCACCCAAAGTTGCACAGACCGACAGTTGGTAGTTGAGGCTTGAGGCTTGGGTGATCGGGGTGTCATTTGGTTGAGGTCACTCACGATATAGTCCAGAATCGCCTCGTGAAGCTCTTCATATCGATACGTTGCGAACCTATGTTTGGGCGGACCAGGCAGGTCAGTCCAAGTTCCCGCTGTTATCCCGAGCCACCAAAAAGACGGTGAAAGAACTTACGCCATAGGCATACAATCCTCAACCGTCATATTATCCAACAGATGTTCCTGGGCCATATCCTTCAATGCTTCGAGCCTATATCGATTTGCGAGGAAATATACCTCCAAGGCATTGGCATCGGGTGGACAAGGGGTAGGGTGAGGATGCGCATCTGACGACGCTTGCACCGTGTGTTTCGAGCCATGACTCTGATCTGGCTGAGGAATTTGTGTGTTCCTGTGACCGAGGTTGTCTTTGAACGTTGGAGACATTGGGGTTCGTCTAGCTGTAGATGAAGGGTCACCCCTTTTGCTGCGAGCGGTCTCAGGCGAAGTGATCTTGGTCGGACTTTTGAAGGATTGATGCTTGGGCTTATCGGCAACCGGGGCTGAAGCTGCGAAGCCCATTTTCCCTGCTCCGGATACAGCGGGAACGGGGCTCGAGACTGTGCCGGAGGACGATGGAGCTGATGGTCGCCCTGCATGTGCGCCCACTGGGACTCGCTTGGGCGTCGAACTGTGACTGTATGTGGAACTCCGACCAGCGGTCGTAATACTACTAGCGGCAGAAGCGCTCCTTGCCTTGTTGTCTTTGTTATTCATGTGGCCATCAGTCGACGTCGTACCCAGTCGGGTAGTGCTCTTGGCGGTGCCATTACTTGACACGCTCCTGACGGTCTCGATCTCAAGCTTATCCTCCACTTGTGAATCAGTAACCTCCTCTTCTTCCCCCTCGAAGGGTAGAGTGTGGAAGTCCCATTCGATCGCGCCATCGTACGGGGCGGCAGACGAGAGGAGTTTCTTCTTCTCTTCTCCACTCAATTGCTGGATCAGCACGGTCGAGCGGACGGGTGTGTGTGACGCAAATGTGATCGAGTTGGTATACAGGTACCTGTGTTGACATCAGGAGACATAAACTGTTCATCAGCATTATGGATCACAGTAGCGCTGACATAGGCATGGTGTACAGGACCAATTGCAGGACTCACCTAATCACCCAGTAGAGGGTATTAAAATCCCCATCATCTACCGTGATGGTATTATACCTTCCACTGTCCGAGAAGCCGGACGTAAGCATGACTCTAAAGTACTCCGACTTCTCTTCCAATATATCGCCGTGGGCATAGATGACCCGTTTGCGCGTGACGACTTTGGGCCTTTCATTCCATGTCAGTGCGGATGCACTTCCGTGGTCGACCACAACTAAAGGATCCAGCGAGAGGCCTGTAAGACCTTCCCTAAATCCATCGTCATCCGGGCGTCGTGCCTTCTTCCCCTTCTCGTTGCCGGGAGCCGAAGGCTGAACGACATGTTCGAGGCAGACGAATTTGATATCCCCCGTATCTCGATCCACCAACCTTTCCAATCCCCTAATGGTACTGCTCCTCACCGGAACAGGAACGGTGAATGCAGGCCTGCTATCCCATTTCGGTCCGATCCAAATACAAAGCTTAAACCCATCATGATCCCTTATACTCTCATTCTCCATAAGAGTGGAAAGTAAAGGTAGCTCGACGGCGCAGTACTCGTTCTCCATACTGAAATCGCATGTCGTTGTGTATGTCCAATGATACTTCGTTTCGGCGTTCCGGTGACCTGCGTTAGGACGGAGAGGGGCAATACCGACAAAGATACCTGCTTGGACGGCATCGTCCGGAGAACAGTGCTCAACGTTTTGATCCATTATGTAGAGTGACAGGGTGTGGGGGAACTCAATTGTCTTGGGCGATTTCGCAGCCATTTCAGTGATTGTTGAGCGGGGGGAATGAGGAGCTGGGATAGTTCGGGCTATAAAGACCACATCGACCAGTCTGGTTCTGTCCTCGAAGAAGGGTGAAGTGAAATCACCCCAGTGGTATAGACTGGAAGGCGCTTACTCACCCAGATCGATCTTGTATCCTTCTTTTCTAGTGATCCATCCTCTACACAAAGCCTCAGGTAGGACCTCGGGCCGATCCATCTCAGCTTCCATCGCCCACAGGCCCGAAGCGTTCATCTCTACATGCTCTACCAGCTCTCGTAGATTTGTGATGGGCCATTCTAGCGTCTCTGGATCAAAGGAGCGAACTCCGAGACCATCGTGCTCTGCATATCGTGGCTCGAGGGATGAGATTGGGTGAGTCATTGTGCTTGCGGTTGTGCTGTTGCTACTGTACGAAGTAGGTCGGGTTCTAGGTGACGAGGATGAATAAGGGTAAGAAGGGAAGATACTGGATGTGAACAAGTTGGATCGTCGATTTATAGACGTGGGTCGATCAGATGTTGAAACGCGAAATGAATAGGACGAGGAGGAAGACGATAGTTGACTTGCGGGTGGGTTGGTATATGAATGGCGGGTGGGAGTACCGGGGATGTAAGGATGAGACATACCGACGACGACGAATATGACTGAACCTTGAGTTTGAGCTTGCGCCTGGACACTCTCTGTACTCGTACTTGAATGGCCAGAGTTCAGCTAAGTCTATGTCATACTCTACCACAAATCCTCTTGGTGGTGAAATGAGCAAGTTCCATTCCATTCACGTACAACTGATAGACTAGAGCATCATGATCATATGCGTCAGCCTGACGAAATCAATGATGCCCAATGGGCGAAGCTGAAACACTGCTGTCGATGCGGCGATGATCGGTCAGGAGTCGTTGGTCCGGCGAAGACCTTTTCAGTGCCGCGATGGGTCCCATGTAAGATTGCGACGACTGCCAATGGTCATCGAGTTGATATCATGGTTCGATGCGCTCGAGATCGCCATTCAACCAAGCGAAGAATCAAGGACGCACACTCGGATAGTGATGCCTTTTAAACGTTTGGCACTTCGTATCTGTATTAGCTGCAGATTATGGTTATCTTGCTAACCGGTGCTTTGGTCCTTCAGGCACGGGTCCATCATACGTAAGACATATAGTTTATATCTGATACCCGTTAACGTTATGATAGGCTCGTTCATGCCATGTGTGGCAAATCTGCTGTGAAGGATCCCACCCACCTAGACCCCATCCCCTCAGCTACAAGCATAGTTGGCAACGTGCACCTTACCAGGTTTACAGGTGTGAAAAAGCGACGAAATGAAGCTTGTAATAGTAATAGCAGTGGTATGGCTTGCTGTCAAGCTGCATCGCATACATGGTCACGGGCGAGGCGGGACAAGCAGTGAATTGTAAGGTTGCCATTGCCATATATTCGACCACACCACACGGCTGTGCCACGTTTCAGCGCAGGCCGTAATGACGGAGAATTGCGGGGTTACAAGCTCAAGCACGGGCCCAGAGTTTTACTTGACCGTGCCTGAGACTAGAATTCACAAGCACAAAGATACAAGTAACAAAGCACGATACAAGCATAGTCAAAGTGTCAATAGCTCTACTGAGTAGTAAGTGTACTGAGCACTGAGTACCCCCAAAATGACTGAATTGAATCGAGGTAATGAGATGACATGTCTTTCACACCTATACACACAAAGCAGAGCAATCGCATCAATCAATCTACTCTTGCTTCTTCTCTTCTCTTCTCTTCTCTTCGCATCTCGTCACGATCATCATACCCCCGGACAAACTACTACCTGAAAAGCATCACGCACCGCTACGACCTCTTTCCATTCCACCCTTCCACTTCCCTTAGTTTCCAATCTTCCATCTACGGTTTTACCGTTTAATCTTTCGTCTTTCCTGTCTTCATCGCATTGTGTCGCATCTTCCTACCCATCAGCAGATAGCTTCTTCGTCTCCTCGACTCGCATCGAGCAACTTCTATCACAACGTGTCTGATCAATTAATCAAAATTACCTCAGTATCCGCATCAAATCCCACGACCTCTAATTCGAGCGAGCTCATTCATCTCAGGAGCTCCCTCATCTGTCCGTCATATAGATCCCCATCGAAAGAAGGCTTCAGTAGCGACTCATCAGCCTAATTCATTTCATTACTCCTTGTGATTCCTAAAAAAATGGCTTCCCTTGCATCTCGTCATGTCCCACTCCGAACTTCACCCATAACCTCAAACTCAACCTCGTCATCAATCCCTCTTCCATTCAACCATTCGTCAGTATTCACTTCGAACACTCCACCGCTCGCCTCACAAGGAAATAGGATGACGACCCCTCTCGCCCCACCTCCCCCTCCGCCCTTGTACATGTCTTCGCACGAGTACGGAGCTGATAGACAGCAGATGAGATATGCGGGAGCGGATCATACGCTTGGTCCGACATTTAGCGAGGAGGAAGACGGGGACGATAGTGCGTTTATCGCTGCTAAGATGGCGGCTTTGGGATTGGATCCGAATGGGATACCTTATCATCAAGGTGGTTTTGCCGTAAGTACTCGGATCCCATCTTCTTGGAAGGCCTTGTTCTTGTTTGTAGACTTCACATGTGATGGCTAGCTGATATTGGCAGCAGCCGGTCAACAACAAGCGCGGACCACGAGAGAGGGACGCTCGATCTCGCACACCATCTGGTCAGACGCAAAGTCGAAGCCAAGGAAGATCGCAAGCCCAATCTCAAGGCCAAATCCCAGCTCAGGCTCAGGCTCAACGTCAACAAATTCAACTTCAGCAGCAGCTAGCGCAGATGCAACAGGCTCAGCAGCAACAAGCCCTCTTCCAACTTCTCTCTCAACAGCAGGGTGCGAACAACCTCCAATTACGAGATGCCATGGCTATCCTTGAGATCCAACAGGCGCAGCAGGCTGCGACTGAACGACAGGTATACGCTCAGCAGCAACAGCAGCAATCTCAGAGAGCGCTTGCTGCTGCTCAACGACAAAACGCTCACAATCTTCATCAGAAACGAGCCCAACAACAACAACAACAACAGCAGCAGCAGCAGCAGCAACTTGAACAAATGCAGTATCTCCAGGAGATGCACCTTCAGCAGCAATTGGCCGCTCTTCAATCACAATCGCAATACCATCAAAACCAACAAGCTTACAATCCCGCCCTTCCTGCCCAGGGGGCTCAACGACATGCGCTCGCAGCGCAGATGCAAGCGAATCTCCAGGCAAGAACGGGTCGAGTCGCTCAAGCACGAGGTATGAACTTGGATGATGTTGAACTTCGAGCTCGCTTCGAAGCAGCTTCTACGCCTCTCTATACTCCTCCCATCGAAACGAGGTCCCGGTTCGATATTTCCCCTTCCATTGCGCCATTCCCTACATCTACATCACCCACAGCAGTCTTATCTCCCACTTCTCCATCCACTTGGAGGGCGTCAGAATCGCCCTCACCTACCAAAACGACTATTGTCACCCCAACCGAAGTCCAGCCTCCTCCCCCTCCCACCACGTCTTCGATTAGATCTCCCAAGGGCGGAAGGTTCTCTCAGGCTAGGAAGGAGATGGAAGCCGAGGGAGATATCACCCTTGGTACTCTTACAGCTACGCTCTCAGGCAGGTCTTTGGCTTCTTCGGAGAGCTATGAGTCTATCAAGGAGAAGAACGACAAGCAAGTCAGTCCCACCCATATTAAGCCTTTGGAATCCGTCTGCCAAATCCAGCCCGAGCCCCAGCCGAGTCAGGCCTCTTCTCAGGAGACGAAACCTGCCAAATACACTTTGGGAGCTCTAGGATTGGGTCGACCCAGTGCACTTGTGAAGGTATCAAGCACCGCCCGATCCGCGACACTTCCGGCGGTTGAAATGCTTAACCCCAACGCAGCTGCTAGATCAGTCAGTCAGCCCGTCTTACAGGCGTCTAAGGTGATCGTTTTGCGTCAACCCTTGGGTCCGCCTGGGGAAGCCAAGGATTTAGGCGATAAGAACTTCCAGTCTAGGTGAGTGAAAGTTTGAGTGTGGGTTGAGGAGGGGGCAGGGGGCATACAGTTAGCAAGAAGGGCACCGTACTGATGATCCAAATTATATGTAGGCTCCGACGACAAGCCGGTCTAGGTCTTGGAATGCTAGGCCGACGAACCGAATCCCCTTGTCCTACTCCTGTCCTCGCCTGATCGTGCGACAACCGGAATATCCAAATCGAGACACTGTCATTAACAACCAACAATAAGAAGCAAAAGCAAAATGTCTCTCCATCAAGGTTCTCCTGGTATACAACTAGCAAAACAATATTGTTCGAGGCGACAATAGGACGCATAAACGAACGATAGAGCCTGTGTTCATCTCGGACATGGAAAGCGGAATAGGATTTGTCATGTCAAGGTTGGAGTGGAGGGAGGGAATCCACCATGTCGCCTTGCAATCCTACGCATGGACCCAAGTAGGCGACTTGGTCTTCTCTCATACTGGAAGCCCCTATCGTCTTTCGACTGTAACGATTAACGGATTTCAGAGTCTTACGTGTCCCACTTTGCGGTAAAAACAACCCAGGAGATTCATTCTTCTTCCTATCAAGGACAATTTTTCATGTCAAGTCATCAATAGCAGTTTTTCTTTGATTCCCATTCCTATATTGTATAGCATCATCATCTCATCACGTGGAACAAGGAATTATAAGTAAGTCTGAAGTAGTAGGATTATTGTTCTTTCGAAGTGATAAATAGTTGTAGATAGGTTTGCGATTACGATTTGCGATTATTGTTGTTGTTCTTTGTATCGTTATCATATACACATCCGGCCGAGGAAGAGGGGCGGGGGTCTGTTTTGTTTGTCCAATCAAAAAGCTACTGTACATGTCGAAATCGTTAGTAGTGACTGTGCAACGTATCGTAGAGTACTGTATGTAGATAGATACATGTACACCTGATAAGCCGTGCATGTGTCGTCAGTAATCGGGAGTCTGTCAATTCGCAATTCAGCATTATACCCAACAGTAAGTAGCCCTATAACCATCTTGCGTATACTTGTAAGTTACCGAACATGTTTAAGGTTCCCGCACCAGACTGTAATATACATACAACGCCTGATGTATACTTGGTGTGATGCACCAGCCGAAGGCTACGCTCCGCCTCAATCGTTGAAATCAATCGTCAAGATGCTACAGAGCAGAACGGATTTGCGTTCAGCTTGTATGTGTTTGCACTCATGAAACGTTAGGCCGTCTCCCCTGCACATTCAGAGCGGTACCAAATTCGGACATGAATACTTCAAAGACAATCGATCTCATCTTTTATACATACAACATATATGCGACTCATCGCCGTGAGAGAAAGACTATAACGGATAACGGATAAGAAATGACCACTGGCGAACACCCGCTGAGCCATGAGCCAGGCTCATATTCAAGCTCGAGCTCGAGCGAGCTCAAGAGTGAACTCCAGCTTAGGCGATAGGAGCAGGTCGAGCAGGCTCGATACCTTCGCTAGCGGTGATTTGGGCCTTTCGACACGTCGTGTAGTGGCCCTCTTTGCACGCGGAGCAAGTGGCGGTGTTTCTGTATGGAAAGGAAGGGGTAATTTATAAGCATTCATTCGACTCTCTGGAACGGCCACGGCCACGGTCGTTGTTTCGAAGAGGCAGATATGATGATGGTCATAAAAGCAGGATACGGATATAAAGATAGGACGGCGATGATGTATGTGATGGTAATGCAATATGATGTAATGTTGGTGATCTTGGTTCACTTACCCGGTGCACTCCTTGGCTACACAGCCGTTACCCTGGCAGACGGTACATTCCTTAGGGTTGGTAGTACAGCCGTTGACTTCTACCTTGGCGCAATCGGCAGTGGCGTCCTGTATCGCGTTTAAGAAAAGTGGGGAAGAATCTTTGCATCAGCATATATTTGAGTCACCGAGAATAGAGGTCATACAGGTAGATATGTGTGAGGAGTGGACGGGCAACGATGGGGACACGTCAGATGGATGTTTGAAGGGCAGAGGGGATGGTAGCTGTGATTACTCACGCCGCAGAAAGAGCAGTTCTTAGGGTTTCCGGTGCAGGACATTGTATATGTGTGTGTATGTGGTTGGGTGTGGTTGGTTGTTGGTATGGGTGTTGTATGAATGAAGGAGCGATGTCTCTTGAATGCGGATGTCTAGAAGAATTGTCGTTGTAAGAATTATGATTAGAACCGACTTTCAGAGAGCACCTTATATATGTTCCGAAGTAGCAGAATAGCGTACCTCTCTCTGTACGCGTCATGCTTTACTCGGTATGTACTCTTCAAATATCTCAAGAGCCAATCAAAATGCTTGGAATTGTCAGAAACGCTCAAAACACGTGGGAAATTGCCCTTAAATTCGGGCAAGACCGGGTCCGGCTCGGGTTCGTGGGCAGCTACAAGGGCAGGGATCTGATCGATCGGGGAAATTCAATTGTCTTTGCTGTTGAATCGGATTGATCCGAGCAGAAACAAGCACCTTTTGCTCGCTTGCTTGCTTAGCGCCGAGTGGGGAATGTTTCGAGCCGCCGGCTGGCTATGGAATGCAGGATGTTGTCCATTTTGACCATGTTGATCATGCTAGATTATCCGGAATGGCCAATGATGAGGGCGATATCACAACTCAACTCGCCCGTGTAGACGATGACGGCCGAAATATGCTCGTCCATTCGCCAAACGGTAATCTCGTTCGCGTTCGGCGTACTAAACCGCTTTGATCGCGGTCCTTACTTGTCAGACTGCATCAAGCCAATCATCTCAGCTGCATTATTACTATTGAGTAACGCGGCATACCACCGAAACTACTTCTTCAGAGGGAAGGGATCCGTTGTCATCTCTCGTTAGCCAACGAGCCCCCATGCGCCCTCAGGTGTCTTTTGAATTTCGTTGATGATCCGTGGGCCCATCAACAGTTCAGCGTCACCGTCCGACAGCTACTAATGGCCGATCACCTGAGCGGGGGAAATGATTTGGACCCCAAAACAAGTGATCCGCCTGCTGAGTTGAAGACGACGTGAGAGCAAAAGAATGGACTTTCGGATCCGGTCGAGCTGATCGCGGCTGCGTTGGAATGAGCAGCAAGGCCGCTCAACCAAAAACAGCATGACGCGACTGTACCCATCAGCCTGCGGACAGCGGTGACCGATGATTCTTGCTCCACACTGATTCTCGCCTCTACATCATACAAACATGCTGAGCTATGCGGGACGACTGCTGCGTACCGAGTCTCAACACGTCGGAGGTAGTCTCTCCGGTATCGAGTCCCCAAGGCATCAAAGGCGGAAATCCACAATCGGAAAGCGGACTCGAACAGCGACCAACGTGACGCTTTAGCCATCACCGAGCTATAGTGTTTGCCTCGATCAACATACAATCAAGTGTTCCCCCTAAATACGTGCTTCGGGCTTGATACACGTTGCTTCCGAGATTGTTGATAATATAGAACGATGCGCGTATGGTCTGCACACACGGACAACGCGGATTCGTGAATGAAAGGCGTGCTCACCACATCCAATATATAAACACAACCCTCTCCTTCTTCGCAGCTCTTCTGTCTCTTCTTTCTTCCTCTCTTCCAGCTCAGTCTTGCGCAAGTTTCTTGTCACAATAGTCACGATGAAGAAGCAGCGTTGCCGCTATATCGATACGCCTCGAGGCTGCAAATACGGCAAAAAATGTGGTTTCTCCCATGATCGATCCTCAGCCTCCGCCGATTCTAGAAACGCCGCCAACCACCGTACCTCGCAGTGGTCTAATAACAGTTCTCACGTCATGCCTCCCAATGGGCACTGTCGAGACTACTACAACGAAGGGTCCTGCTCCCGTGGTAGCGACTGCAAGTACGCGCACGAACGTACTCTCGTCAAGAATCAAAGCCCTACAGAGCCTACGCCAAACCTTGCCACCAGGATTGCAGGCTTCAACGGCGATTCGCTCCGAGGTAATATCGACTCCGACTGGCGATCTGGTCCGTTCAAGCGTCTCATCGACCGCCTGGAGGAGGGTGACGAACTCACCGACCCAGCCGAAGTCTACACCTTCGTCGGTGGCTTAGTAGCGACCACCATTGAAGATTCAGCTTGGGTGCGTACTCGCTCACAGTGGCTGCGGTGTTTGATTATTGAGTTGACGTGAGATTTCGCAGATGCACCAAGATACTCAAGTTCACCTCTCAGCCATCGCAACGATGTCAAGCCCCTTGCATCGCTGCTTCGTACAGGTTTTGAATTGGCCAAACCTCACGACTTCCCCGGTCGCCGCTTACCCGCTGAGCTTCCAACGAGGTTTCATCCCCCTCTTCCTGGTAAGTCTTCGCACCTTTCTTCCTGTATTCGACTTAGGCTGACCATATCCGTCCAGTACCTCTCGTCAAGTGCTGTCATCAACAGTGCCATCAAGCAGTAAGCACCTCTCCTGAACCTCACGTCAGCTTACATGCTGACGTTAGCAATTAGCTATACTTCCGCGCTCTATGCCTCACTTGATGCCAACGTGCCTCAGTGGGCTGAGAAGACACTTCGATGCATCAAGGAATTGGTCGAGCAAAAGCACCTGTCTTCTAGCGGTGCGGTGGGCAGTAGGACTTTCAAGCCAACGACCTTCCTTCAGGTCTTCTTGCCGCTGACATACGTTCTTTGCGGGTAAGCTCGGTCTTCCCGTCCGAAAGGATCTAATGCTGACGCCATGTGAACAGGTATCTGGCCACCTTCCAGAAGGCTCTCGGTCAGCATGGACAAGTTCTCTCCGACCTCGTCGAAGAGCTTCCCTCCCTCTTCGACCGCTGGGCGACGGACATGCTTTCTGCCAACCCGACTTTCAACGACAACATCGCTTCTCACGAGCTCGCAACCCGAAAACATCTGGTCTCCGAGGCAGAGAGAGTGATCCATCGACTCCAACAGATTGTCGATCGATGTCAAGGTCGAATCACTCAGCGACCTACCAAAATTCTACAAGTCGTGGACGAAAAGCAGAAACAGCAATGGAGGCTGGACCGTCTGGAGCAGACATTTGTTCCTCCCGGCAATCTCCGCCCTGCTGGTCCTCGACACGACAACGACTAAGCTGAGATCAGAGGTATCGAGCTCCTTCCGACACACGATGAACTCCTGTGCAGCGCTCCACCCTTTACTCCGGCAAACCTGCCGTCTGCTCCGCATCACTTGGACCCAGGAACTATACAGCGTCAGCTGGATATCCTGTTCCGCTTGCTCAGGGAAGATACTGTTGGCCCCTTCCAATCGGCTGTCAAAAGCCTGCTCTTCCACCTTCAGGGCAAAGGCAATCCAGCCCTATCAGCTCTTCTGCAGCGCGGCGGCGGGCGATGGCGAAGTGATGACTCTTCCGATTCGACTGATCTCAACATCTACGCCGGTGTCAACTTTCAAACCTTGAAAGTGGTCAAAGATGAGCTGTGCGTTGTGCTGTCACTTCGCACGCCCCAAAACGCTGGATCTAGTAGCGAATTGAGGAAGAAGCTAGGTTCAGGTGCTTTGGTGGGGTTGTTGATGAAGAGTCTCGATTCAGATGGGACAGACGAGCTCAAAGTCTTCCTCGGAGAAGTCAAGGAGGATGTGGAGTGGAGAAAAGGACACTCTCGAGTTCAAGTCAACTTTCACAGCAGCGAAGTCTTTATCGCTGCCTTGAAGTTCTTCCGAGCTGCCGGATCCGAGGCGGAACAGCAGCAAGAATCTATGGTATTTTTCGAAGTGCCTGGATTCCTCCTCGGCACTCTGATGCCTTTCCTAGAGCGTCTCCAGACTATGGAACCCTCCCACGTACCTTTCGACCAGTATATCGCCGGGACAACAGACGCATCCGTCATGGTATCAGAGATTGAGCCGCCCCGGTTTACCCGAGACCCAGCCTTTGTGTACAACCTCGACCGCTTAGTTGGTAATTCTGAAAGTCTGCGCATAAATCCCACCGACCAGACACAAGTCAAGCAGGCTCAAGAATCCCTGCTCCTTAATTCTCCTTTGGATGGTTCCCAGACTACAGCGTTGATGGACGCGATGTCGTGAGAGCTCGCAATCGTAGAGGGGTAGGTTTAACGGCTCGCAAGTAGGCTGGCGATTACTGACACTCCTGTATAACGCTTGCCAGGCCTCCGGGGACCGGAAAGAGTTTGTAAGTGTCTCCCGTCCATCGAGAAAATGTCGGACGCTAACTCCGTGTACAGCATTGGCATCAAGCATGTCCAAGTTCTTATCGATAGCGGCATTTCGCCCATCTACGTGTAGGCCATATTGTTGGCTTCTGTTTTGGAGGTAGTTAACCGATGGTACATATAGTCTTGCGTATACGAACCATGCTCTGGACCAGTTCCTCGAGGATATCTACCACCAAGTAACCCATGACATCGTTCGATGTGGATCCCGATCAAAATCGGAATTGATTCAATCGGTGAGTTTGTTCTCGTCGCTCGCGACTCGATTGTCGTCATTAACTTGGTATCCAAATTGCAGCGCTCTCTGCATGAATTAACGAGCGCCAATCCACCCTCGATCCGTTCGGCCCTTCGGCATGAACTTGGCCGCGAATATGCGGACCGAAAGCATGTCGAAAACCAGCTTGAAAACGTGTGCCTCATTGCCTCATTCGCTGGGCAAAGTAAAATGCCTTGGGAGGCAGTAGCTGGCTATCTTCGAAGAGAGTATCCGGACCACTACGATGAGCTGTCTCACATTCCGCCTACCGTCCTTGCTGCCCATCGACAAGAGACCAAAGAAGGTTGGCAGACTCAGGGTCGTAAGTCGAAGTTTCCGGCACCGTCGGCCTCGCCCTACATCTGGTGGAGAGATGGCTTGGATTTGGACCTGCTGAACCGCATGCAGTCTCAGGCAGTCGTTCACAAACCAAAGACCGGGAAGTCCACTGAGAAATGGGAAGCGCCGGATCCGTCCAATTATCCATCGTACCTTCGCGAATTAGTGACTGCCGAAGGCGATTCCTCTACCAACCGAGAAGATAACAGCGATTCTGATTCCGATGTCAGCGTTGTCTCGCATGACCTGCCAGCATTCCCTTCTCACCAGGTGACGCTCAAAAATTGGCGCCGGCCCTCATCAAACCGCCATATCGAACTTCTTCGTGAAGATGGAGACGTATGGAATTATTCGGCCGTTGAGCGAAAGAAAATCGTCGCGCACTGGAAGGATCAAATCTTGAACTCAGAGGTCCCCAAGCTCGCCTACCTTCGTCAGATATACAAAGGCATCAACAGCAGAATTCAAAGCCTGCACAACGAGAAGAAGCTGGAAGTTCTTCGAAGAGCGAAGATCATCGGTTGTACCACCAATGGGTACGTGTTCAATCTACCTGTGTACAATTGGGCACAGGCTGACGATACACCCATATTCTTCTGTAGAGCCGCCAATATTTCGAACCTGATTGCAACTGCAGCACCCCGGGTGCTCATTGTAGAGGAAGCTGGCGAGTGCCTCGAGGCGCACATTGTGGCTAATCTGGTTCCTTCCATCGAACAACTTATCCTCATCGGTGACCACCTTCAGCTTCGGCCTCAGATCGGAAACTATAGTGAGCGCTTCGGCTCTTGGTTAATGACAGCTCTTTGGTGCCAGTGCTGACAGGATGTCAATCAAGGATTATCCATCGAGTCGAAAGAGGGCAAAAACTACCGTCTCGATGAATCACTGTTCGAAAGCCTAGTCAAGTACGCGTTCGGCTTTGCAGAACTTGGTTACGTGTTACGGCTCTCCGCTGATCTCCAAACGCTCGCAGTGCGGGTCTGCCATACTCGATGCTTCAGACACAACGAAGGATGAGGCCTGAGATCTCTAACTTGATCCGGTGAGTATTGCGGCTGAGCAAGCGATTCATGGCGAGTTCAACCTTAGCTGATTCTTGACCGTGCAGAAATCACCTCTACCCAAGCCTTGTCGACCACGAGTCTGTCCAGAATCTGCCTGCGTAAGTAACGACGCTCCGAGCGGCTTCACATTGCACTCAACCCTGATTATTTCGGTAGTTTGAAGGGATTGTCTCGAAACGTCGTCTTCTTCGACCACGATCATGCGCAAGACAGGCAGAACACCGATAGCTCTTCGAAGACTAATTCCTTTGAGGTGAGACACGCACTTCTCAATCCGTTCGGAGAACTCGGCTAAATCATCAACTCAGGCCGAAATGGTCTGCGACCTCGTGGTTCACTTCCTGAACCAAGGGTACCAAGCTGGGGACATCGCCGTACTTACACCGTATCTCGGACAGGTGAGTCTCGATCGCGTTGCAGGTGGTCCCATTGCTGACTGTTCTCCAGGTTAAGGTCCTTAAACAAGCACTGCAGCAGAGAAGGCTTGTCGTCGAACTCGATGATCGGGACGCAAGAGATTTGGCCAAGCTGTCTCTTTCAGATGAAGAAGAGCAAGATGAAAAGGGTACCGCTTGGACCAAAACGTTCGAGAACAGATCTGCCGAGTCCCTGGTGACCCTAAGATCTGTGGATAACTTCCAGGGCGAAGAGGCCAAAGTGGTCATCCTATCTCGTGAGTGGCGTTGAATGTGCCGAAGATCACCTGCTGAGCTTGAGCTGGATTCTCAGTTGTCCGAAACTCTGGAACCGGCGTCCAGGAAAATTCCGATAAGCTTATCATCTTCAACCGCAACGCCATAGCCTCTATCGGATTCCTAAAAGTGAGCAGGTTTCTATCGTCCTGTATTACTTTTGCTGACTTCAGAGTCAGTCTGCGAACCGAGCAAACGTTGCCTTATCGCGTGCCAAACAAGGCATGGTCATCCTGGGTAATGCTGGTCTCTTCGCCAGCCAATCGCCAATGTGGAAGTCTGTCCTCAACACGCTTGAAGAACAAGATGCAGTGTTTGACCACATACCTCTTCGATGCGAGATTCATCCAGACTACGAATTCGGCAAGGTCCAGAAGCCTGGAAGCATCGCCTTGGTATCACCCGACGGTGAGCTGACCCCCATTTACCGGTTGAGATTTGCCGTGCCTTGCTGATCGATACTTCCGTTAGGCGGCTGCCTTGCTCACTGTAAGGTCGAGCTTCGCTGCGGTCACACATGTCCCAGACTGTGCCATCCAGCCGATAGACAAGTAAGCTTGGGGTATCTTGAGTTACCGGTACGGACCACTGCTGACGTGTGCATACAGCATAACAACGTCAAGTGCATCGAGCCATGCTCGGTCGGCCTTTCCTGCAGCGGCGACCCACAACGCCCACACGTTTGCAAGGCTTTGTGTGGCGAGCCTCATGTCTGCGACGTTGTGATCGCCTCCTTGAGTCTTCCCTGTGGTCACGAAGCGACCGAAGTCCCCTGTGCTGCAGCCCAGCACCCCGCGCAGATTGCTTGCGCCGTCACGGTCGAAAGTAAGCTGCCTTGTGGCCACCCTATTCAAGTCCGATGCGGAGAGTCCACTTCGAACATCTGGTGCAAACAGTGAGTCATCTTTCAATGAGCGACATCGAATACAAGCTGACCCGCGCATTCAAAGGGTTTGCGGGATGCAGCTTGATTGCAAGCACGCCACATGCAAAGTACCCTGCGGAACCTGTCGGCCACCTTCGTTCTTCTCTCAAGATCCCGTTCCACAAGTACACCACGCCCATCATCCGTGCGACAAGCAACTCCCTTGTGGACATTCTTGCACAGGCATCTGTCAAATTGACCTTGCGGCGGGTGCATGTGCACCTTGCAAGATGTCATGCGAACGAGCATGCGATCATGCGACTTGCAAACATGAGGTGAGTGCGATCATTGGCTTCGCTCGCTTGAGTCGTGTCATACGCTAACGCAATGGTCAGTGTGGGATAAGGGAGTGTCGCTCTTGCCTGGAAGATTGTAGCTGGTACTGTGTTCATCAAGGTCCATGTCAGAACCTGTGCTCCATGGTGAGGTGGTCTTTTGAGTGCTGCATCGCTACAATCCATCGCTGACAGCTTCATATGATCAGCCATGCGCTCGTTTACCGTGGTGAGTAGATCAGCCTTCTGTCCTGGGTCACTTCGACTGACATTTGGTGGGTGTGTAGCGACGAGCCTTGTCAGAATCTTCTCGATTGTGGCCACACCTGTCCTTCAGTCTGCGGGGAAGACTGCAGCAGACAGATCTGTTCGCATTGCGCCAACAGCGATCAGCAGGCATCCGTCGTGGACCTCCTCATGATGACAACGCTAGCAGAGGTCGATCCTAGCGGCTCTGGCCTTGACTGTCGCCTCATCACCCTTGCTTGCGGGCATACATTTACAGTCGAGACTATAGATGGTGAGTTGTGCTCCAGTTCATTATCCGCTGGATAATTGAGCTGATCTGAAGTGATCGTATCTCTGTGTAGGTCAACTGGGATTGGATCGCTTCTACACCAAGGCTGGAGACGTCTGGACCGGATTGGCCAATCCCCAAGTCGAAGCCAGCGGCAAACATTCATCCAACGTCTCATGCCCCCACTGTCGCATGCCAATCCTGTCCACGGTCACTCGTCGATACGGACGAGCTTGGAAGCACCAGGACCTTCTCAATCAGGAACAAGCAGCGATGAACCGTGGTGCACAGGCTCTCGGCGATCTTACCAAGAAACAAAACGCCATCAACCTGCAAGGCCTCGAGAGCATGATCGAATCCTTCTCTTTCAAGTCTCCTCCGGCTCCGTCTAAGAAGCCTACTCTGGCCTCCCTTGTTAAACAGCTTGAGGACCATCTGACAAAGGATGTCATCCTTACACCTTCATCCTATATCCACAATCTCTCCATGTTCGGCATCACCGGCATAGTCGCTCAGAACTGGGAGGCAGTCACGTCAGGAATAGTGCCCCTCTTTGAGATCGCCAAGGACATTGTGGAGTCAAAATCATCCCACGTTAAGGCATACGAGGCCACTCATGCGAAACATTATCGATCGTTCAAGAGTCAGGTCATGAAGAGAGCAATGGAGGAACAGGCGGTCGACTTGAAGGAATCTACCGTGACTGAGCTTGCTCTCGACTACGCTCAACAACAGATTGGTTCGCCGTTCCCTCGTGCCTCTTCTACGTTCAAGGTCAAAGCGGTGATGTTGACTCTCGATTCACGATTGGACTTGCTTTCGGTCTGCAGCGCCTTTGCCAACAAATTATCAGAAGGCACTTTGACCGGGGAGCGACGAGCGAGCGTGATCCGATTCGATATCTTCATGGGCCACTTCATTCGCTGCGGCTTACGAGACGCCACCGCCTGCGTGACTCATTCTATCGATAATGAAGCCCACAATCAGACGATGCTATGCTGGCTTTTCAAAGTGCGATTCCAGCTGGCTCTCTCTCGCTTCAGCGTCGCAATGGCTATTCGAAGAAGGACAGATAAGAATCCGTACGACCCTGACGAGACAGCTACCTGTGTCCAAGCCGAAAGCAAAGCTGCCCTCCAGGCCCTAGGGAACGCTGTACAAGAATTCCGAAATCCGACTAGGGGTAACGTTTTGGTCATGAGAGAACGGGATCTTTGGCTGAAGGAACACTTCTGGACAATCCGAGCGACGTTGGAAGACGAATGGGCCACTGTGCTCCGTATGGCTCGAGAAGGTAGCAGGTATCCCGGACTTACCGACGCCGAGAAGCAAGAAATCAAAATCGCTATGGGCTCTGGCGCTCCAGTCAATGGGGGCGCAACTCAATGGTAAGCACTTAGCGCTTACAACACCTCCAAGGAGATCTGATTTCTAACTCTCTCCTTGAAAACAGGATGTCTTGTCCAAACGGGCACCCGGTATGTAGCATAAATCATTGGATGAGCGAACAATGCTGATGAGCTAATTGACTCTCGCAGTATGCGGTAGGGGACGTGAGTGTCTTCTTGCTAGTCCGAATCCAGTATAATCAGAAGCCTGAAGAGCGTCAGCTGACTGTGAGTTTTCGTTCTGGTCGCGAGAGTAGTGTGGAATGGCCAACCAGGTGAGCCGTTGCGCCGTTCTATTACAATATTGCATTGTGACAGAGCATCGCTGATTATTCATTCGCCTCCTGCCCAGGGGGGAAACTGCGCAGATTGCGGAGCGACCATCGGAGGTGGGGGGTTCCATGGGTCTAGGTTCGCAGAAGGCAACAACATCAGCGATGTTTTCCAGGAGCTTAGCGTCGCGAGGGACTGAAGAGAGTTCAATTCAGGTGAGCCATGAGTGGGACTTCCCAAACAGCGGCTGACGGGTCGGCGCAGAACCCATTCAAGGGCAGCGGCGAATCACGCCACATCGATATAAACATCAGGACATTTTGGCGGCTGGGACTCGGCAGAAGATATGAACGTCGACGTGGTTGGGCGAGAAGGGCGATACAATACTATCTTTCTGGAATTACAACTATCCATACACGACCTTGATATCTATGGTGAACCCATCTCAACAAGGCTACTGTATGAATATATCCATATATACTTATCCCTTGGAATGCGCTGAACATATATCATACGTATCCATATACACATACTATCTCTTGAATCAACATATGAAAATTCAAACGCATACACCAGCAGGGCAGGCGCTTCACTGCGCAGACGTCTCTGAACTTCCACAGTAGTCAGTAGTCAGAGTTCATGACACAGACTGTATGCCGAGGCAATGACCATCGAATGCTCAGCCGATGTCAGCGTGGCTGTAGCTTATCTTAGAATCGGGTTGATTGGTCATGCCGACAAGTCATCAAGCGACGAGCCGCCTGCGGGACACTCGTCGTAAGATGAAAGCCGAAAAACAACGAGAAAATCGCGGAGCCCGTCCCTCGTTACTGGAACACAATGAAAGGTGATCTAATTACAATGAGGCGCAAAGGGGCTTTTTGAGAAGTCGGCAATTGACGTTTTGAAGCAGCAACTGACGCGCCTGACCTTTCTCGAAGCTCAATACGAGTACTGTACGCAGCACAGGGATGGATATCTTGGCATTTGTCGCTTGGAATAAGGCTTGCTGTAACAGCAAAACAAAATCCCGGTTCTTGCGTGGCGGCGATCGATCGCGTCGATCTAGGTAGTATCGCCTATCGATCGACGGGAATCATTCTGAGCATTGCATACGAGTGAGTACCTTACAGACGAACATTCCATTTTGTTTCGTAAATTTTTAAGTCTAAAAATGGAGCCATGCCTGCCGTCAATTGATGTTCTATCCCGATCCGAAAATGGTTGAATTGCCGGTTGCTAGAGTTGTCGCAAAGGACTATGCAAATCCGATCGATATGAATAATAATCTATAACCGCCTGTGATCTACAGCAACATAGATCGATCGGTATGATGAGTCGCCCACAGAGCTCTGATCGTTTGATGTTGGAGCTCTACTGTTGCTGAGAACAACGATCGGTTCAATGCTCTTCGGCCTGTCGTTTGAGTTCGATAATAGATGCCCATTGACTAAGCGGAAGAGTATTATCATTCCCATCCAGCCGAAATCAAACAAGCTCAGATATGTCCGTAAAGCGAACTCCGGTCGGAACTGAGGCGTGCACTCATGCATCTACACTGTCTCAGTGCGCTCAGCCTGCTCAACAGACGCTTGCGCTGTTTTCGGCATCGCAAAAACTACGGACCCTCTTCGATCGGAGTTCGTCACCGTCCCCCTCCTTCCTTTTCAATTCGGTTCCGTGTCGACCACACCACATTTTACTGAATCATCTGTCGGTCAAAGGTTTTTTTGTACTCGTATCGACCTTTCGCCGTGTCGCAGTTCTGCGTTACACATTTCGTGTGAAGGTGCCTGAACCGCAGATCTCCAGAAAGCAGTGATCGTCAGGAGAGCGGTGACTGCGGCAAGATGATAGTCCGCAGTCCACCAAGTGTCTCAAATAACAGGGCATGACTGACAAACAGCTCTGCTGATCGCTGCTATATCAATTCTATCGTTTCCTGCCCCTGTCTATCTTTTGGTCACGGCAAATGCAAATCATCCGACAGAAATGTCTGGCAGTGGCAGCAGCAGCAGCAGCCCGCTTGTCCGTAGTCATAGCGGTCGAAAGCGTGTACTGACTGTACATGAAAACAAATACTGCAGTAAACCTATCAAGAGATCGTCAGGTCCTGTACCTTTTCGAGAAAAAACAAGGCACGAAGAGCCTACGGCAGCTCTGAGTGTATGGGAAGAAAAAAAAAACATAGAGTCTACATGCCATGTTGGCGGCGACTGCGCGTCTCAATAACGCAAAAAAAAAACGCAATCAGATTACGGCCTGATATCAATACCAACGACGACTAACCCGAATTTTCCGCGATCTCATTTCCATTCAGATATTCGTAAGAGCAAAAAAGGTGAGGTGACAAGACAAACCTTGTTCGTTGCCGAGAGATGGGAATTCATCGTCAAAATCAAGGGGTTTGACGCACACTGCTTCATTCGAGACAAGGTAAGAATGTGGCCAAGATTCAAATGTCTCGTGTACTATGTTGACCCCACCCGACTTTCATCTATTCTGCGCGATCGTTGTTATGCGGCTTATGCCCTATAATCAAGTCATGGAATCTGTCATAATTATGCAGGCGATGATCGCGCCGGACTTCGCACATCGCTGCAAGGATGACTGCCGGCCCCGGATGTTCCCCGGGAGCGCGACGCGAAAACCCAAAAACAACTTCCGACCACGTAACTTATTGCTTCGATCACTCGAGAAACGAGCAGCGGAATGTCCGGAGCTGTACGTACTTCAATCGGACCATCCGTCGAAGCGAGAAGGAGTCGCGTTGCTTGATCGTGTATTTCGCTTTGTACGAGTACGGTCTCTTGACGAGAGCACTTGGTCCCATCAACCACAAACGCCGTGAAAACTTCCAGGCTTGTTGAAGAAGCACGCCGTCCAAGTAGCCCGACAACAGGCCTCGGAGCGTCCGATGATTTCGCGCCATCCGGTCATAACGTAAGCACTTCCCTGTCCGAGATCTGATTCTCTTGCTTATTCCTAGTTGTCGATGTTGCTTTCGGGAAATCGCGTGTTACCTTCCTTTCAAGCTTGATGAATTGGTGTGAGGTGGGCATAGGATGCTGTAGTATACCGCCTCATCCGTCATCCTCGCTTAGCAGCTCCGGGGAAGAGAACGTGCGACGTTGCATTTGAATAGATGTTTGATCACGGGGCTCTGGGAAGGGGCCAATCGTGGTGTTACTCTAGCACCGATAGGAATGGATTGATTGGAGTGGGAAAGATGAGGTATCATCTTGGTCATAATTACATCTTACAAAGGTCCTAACTGTACGCCTGGACTCGAGGCCTAGGATCAATAAATGACTTGGATCAAAGCTAGAGCTTGAATTAAACTGTACTAAGTGGAGTCTTGCCAAAGACGATTCCAAGTCAGGCAAGACCTCCGTAGTAAATCAGTCTCTCTTGCTCTTACCGAGCGACTTGACAGCCGGACGGCCAGCCTCACCAGTTCTGCTTGCACAAAGCTTCATGTACGCTGTGCCGTAATCATAAGGGTACTCTAGGTTGGAGCCATCTGGTAGGTTTTCACGGGGTGCTTGCTGTCTCGCCCTGGCTGTAGACATACCACCGGATTATCTGTCTGGTGAGGTAAGCTCTGAAGACGCGCGGGAAACGGCAGCAGCAAAGAGAGGAGGGGCTGCCCTATTATTTTAACATGTCCAGGCAAATTTCGGAGTAAATAAGTTTAGATTAAAGTTCCAGGTCGTTTTGACTGATGCCCCTTCTCGTGAGCCAGAGGAGATTCCCCGGTCTCGAGTGAGCTACGTCGGTCTAATTTGCTCCTTTTGGGTTGTTTAAGATATCATCATCCTTGGAAACCCTGATTCCAAAACCGCCGCACGCTTCTTTTACACCTGCGGATTACCTCTTCAAGCGAGGCATCCAAGCCTGAAGTCCCGAATGCAATCGGTCTTTTCAACCTGTCGCCACCGGGCTTTCCGGCTCTCCAGGATGACCCGGATGGTGCTTGTGCGGTATCGAATCAAAAATCCAGATTCCAGAATCTTACTGGCCTCTTACCCGCATCACCACCGTGACGCTGTTTCCTCCTGCCGTTTCCAATCCGTTTCCGATTACCGTAATGCCCAAAGTTAAATGAAAACACAAGAAAGCCCTTTCATGCCCTTTCATAGCCATCGCAAAACGATTGCGAAGGAGGATTATCCCATGTCAACATGCGCGAGTACTCGAGTTAGGTCAGATGAATAACCCCACCCCACTCAGCGGCTGTTGTCGGTCAGTCCTCTCGGAGGCTCGATAGATAGGACTTTTGTGCTGGCCCGATATGTATGAGAAAAGACTTGGTGTGACTTTATCATGCTTTGGTTTTGCTCTTCTAGACACAATTCGCCCGTTTCACCTCGTCTCGTCTGTTTTTCGCATCCTATAAGTCTCCGTGCCGATCAGAACGGTCAAACCAATCAGCCCGGTGACCTCTTGATAGTCAGTCTTGCACATGATAGTTTGTAGTGAACCAATACTCGCTTTCGCATCACAAACCGCTTGGTCACGTTCACGCTGAACGGTCTACACCGCATCACCCGTCCGTCACTCCTGGCCGCCCGTCCGTCCGTTCGTCCGTCTGTCCGGTCACACTCATCGTCGTTCAATCGGTATAGTAGTTATCCTTGCGAACCGCTTCAAGCGTTCACCCGCTGGAGTACCTATTCATTCCTCACTCGGCTCGCCCGGCTTGCCAATTAGCGCGACAGTAGAAAAACAACACAGGGTTATTTTAGATTCAGTCTAAGTTTTTGAGCTTGTGTTGCCTGTTGCTCCAGGCGGTCCCCATTTCTCGAGCCAAGCTCTCTCTGTAGTAACTTAAGACTCTGTTGGCACACGTTAGAGAGGGAGATAGAGGGACACAAGGTGAGTAATGATTCCTGATCCAGATGACTAGTACCTTACGCGGCTTCCAACTACCACATCCCCCCCTCGTGCCATGCCATGTACTGCGCTTTTCGGATGTATTTATCCTTTCTGGCCTATTATATCATCTCACACCTGGCCCAATTCAACTCCTTCGCCACCTAAGCGATTTATACATGATTATGATAATTGGCTGACAGGGAGATAGCATAGCAGTCACCAATCCCATCGTTTCCCCTGCTTGCACTTCGCCGCCGACCAGCTAATGACCATCGCCATTATCGGTGCATGCTTTATTCATCATGATACGAGATAGCATCAACGTTGTAAATTCCGTGGACTCGGGCCCTACATTCGATCAACCTCAGTGAGTCCCCTGACTATAGCAGCATAAGCTCGATTCCAGGTTTTGCCGCGATTCCAAGCTAACGGATGCTTGGCCTTCGCCGCCAATCCACATTGTTCAGGAAGCCCGCTGCGCCTTCGGGGACCTCGCATCGCCATCAACCGCTTTACGCGACTCTTGCGGAATATACGTTGAACTCTCCTCGCTCCTTCCCCATTGACCCTGCCTCACGTAACTCGAATACCCCGAGACGGCCTTCATCGCCTCTGAGGGCCATAGATGAAGGCCAACACCACCAACCTGGTCCATCTAAAGGATACATTTTCCCATCTCCTCATCATTCTCCAGCTAAAGAGAACATTGATATCGGCCACGGTGTCTCCATGTCGCCCACTTCGTCCGCGATGGGGTCAACATCAGGCTATGGCGCAGGGCAACATGCGGTCCCACCGGTACCCCAACAGCGGCTGTCCATCTCTGGTAGACCAAGGCGACCTTCACCGCTTTTGCACGAAATTCAACCGCCCAGTAGACGATTGTCCGCGCATCAAATGCTGCTCTTGACTCCCTTCGGAGGTCCACTTCCCGCGACATTGTCCGTAGCTGGTGGCATGGGAATGTCGCGAGGCTCGTCTAGTATGGGGTCTGGAGCGCCTCTGAGTGCCCCGCCAAGAATGGGAAGTGGAACAGGGCCCTCTGGAGGTTGGCCGAGAAGGGAAAGCGGACAAACGGCCTTGCCTATGGCGGAGAGTGCGTCACCTGGACAAGCACCGGCTCTTGCGCATGCTCCAGCCCCTTCATCTATGGGAAGAGAGCCTGCCGTCCAGCCTCAATCTCTCAACCGGTTCCCGCCCCGCGCAAGGCACTCTCTAGGGCATGCGGTCGCAGCCCATTCACCGCTCGCTTCAACTCCCATGACCACCATCTTCTCGCAGGGATCCTCTGAAGGCGGCTCGTCAAGTTGCTCTCGCGAAGCTATCCCAGAGGTGGAAAGGAATCAGGTGTTCATGTCTCGTGCAGAGGTGGGCATGTCTTCCTCATCAGTAGTTCACCGAGCAGAGCCGGACGCCGAGGAACGGACCGGAGAAGAAACACCAGTAGCCCCGCAGCATCCTCGTCAGAGACTACTTTCAGCCACGGTCGCCATGACTAGGTCCAACTCCCTGCCAGTTTTGACGCTTAGAGAACTGGAAGCATTGAAGGAGAAAGACGGAGAGTTGGGTATTCAGCGAGGTGGTGATTGGGCTTGGGTATCAAGGGAAACCGAGGACGGTCAAGAAGAGTGAGTAGCAGGTTTTAAAATGAAAAGCATCCCGCATTGTGGCGAGCCGTTGCTGATACCTTTTCTAGTCTGGAAGACACCCCCAGTCTCGCTACTGAGACTAGCACCAACGCCTCTACCTCATCCACATCCCTCGTCTCGCCCTTCGAGCAGCCCTCCGTCCCTTCTAGTAGCCGAAACCCATTCACGGGCTTCCAAGATCCCTTTGCTCCTCGCTCGGGGACTGGCGCTGTGCCAATCCTCCCTCCACCTTCTTCGTATGCTTTCCCCGGCACATACGGCCCTATGGCCACTTCCTCCGATTATCACTACTCCCCTACTGGTTCAGAGGTGCGTCGTATGTCGGACGCCCCGCCTACTTCCACTTCGAATACAGTCTCGCCAAGTAGTCGAGGCGGTAGACGTTCCGTTACGGACTCGAGACGCCCAAGCGAGCCCAACATGCTTCGTCAGTCAATCGGCGGGATTACTCCTAGGATCTATCAACAGTCTCATCCTTTACCGACTCAGCAGAACAAGACACCTCCACTAGCATCTTACCCCCAAGTCCCTGCGCATCATCCGATCTTTCAACCGTCCTATCAGCCGCTCGCGCCTGCATCGACCGATGTCAGTCCGCACGGTTCACCAGACTCTCGACCGGCGACTCGACCTCGTCTGTTGAGATACAAGACCTCACCTGCGAGATACACGGGATTAGGTCTAAACATCACCGTTCGACCTACAGGGTCCGGGAGGAACTCTGGCTCCGAACAATCACCCCTGGATCCTGGATCTGCCGGTGCTTCGGATGGTCGAGGGTCAATGGGCGAACAATCCACCCCTTCTGCCTCACGAGGATTGCCCACATTCGGTCATTGGGCTGAAGTCGACTTTGTCGATCCTCTCGCCGCATCTGCCGATCTTGCCATGTCTAACCAGCCCGCGTCGGACATGTCGCGGACATCGAGCTCGATCAGCCCTACGGCTCTAGGTCGGGGACTTCCATCAATCGCAACTAGTGCTGCTGCGAGCACCCGCGGAAGTCATAGCTCCGCATCGGGTCCTTCTTCAGCCGCATCAGGAGGCAGAGCATCTATCCATTCTGCCGTGTCCGCACCTACCACTTCGACCAAAGCAGCCTTCACGATAGACGTTGCCTCTCGATCTCACATATCCGAGTTCGAGGTCAACCCTACTTTCAAGGGTCGAAGTCGATTCGAATCCGTTGATTCGGCTTTCCCGCTCATGCCGGGTGGTGCGGGTGATCGACTGTCTGTGCCCTCATCAGGTGCAGGCGAGGGTTATGCGCACAGGACCAACTCTTTCTCCTCTGGTGCAGTGAGCGGGACCGAGTTGGGCGAAGGTATCCCGAGAAGAGGTAGTCTGGGAATGGGCACTTTTGCAAAGCTCAGAAGGGCAATGACACCTCGTTCCGCCAACAGCAACAGCAACAGCAACAGCATCGTAAACGCAGGCGCGAACACAACTGCTAGTCGAGAAGTCGAGGTGGACGAGATGGGCGTGCCCGTCATGGCTGGTAGTGGCATGGGAAGGTTGCGAGTATCTAGTGCGGGAAGCTCGGCCTCTGGACATTGGTCCGAACGGAGAGGTAGTTGGGCCGAGAATTGGGCGAGGGGCGCTTGAGCCTGAGTCACACCCTAGCGCTGTAACAACAGCTGCTAGAGAAGCATCGCATACAATATATATAGCACTTTACATCTTGGGATCAGTGGAGTTTCGCATGGGCACGGATTTCAGGTCGGATATGGGTTTGATATGCTCCGAACATTGTTGACATTATGCATGTAGTTGTTCTACGTGATAGTATGAGTCGCAGACCTGTACACGTTTGTGTCTCAATGTTGTGATTCTTTAGCAGCTTCATCCTTGGCCCTCTGCCCAAGGATCTTAGCACTGACATTCCGTACGTTCTGGGCTGCTCGCTCGATACCGCCCGACTGCGCTTTCTTGTATAGCGTCAAGGCTGTTTCCAAGTTTCCGGCTTTTAATCAAAGTGGTTGACAGTCAGTCGGGTTTCAGGTTCACGAAGCAATTTCATTTCAAGGGAGATGTGTCTAATTGTTCGAGCCTGGCCTGGCCAAGAGGAGGAACAGGTGATAGCGAGGGACCAGCGCAGAAACCGAACTCACTTGATTCGAGAACTGCAGCGAGGTTGAAAGCAATCTGCAGTGTACCACATACCATAAACGAGGTCAGAACAACCCACATGATAACATCAGATGTGGGATGAATGGTCACGTACCTCTGGGTCCTCGGGCGTAAGCTCGAGCGCAGCGCTACGGATGGCGCGGCAATTCAAGTCAGCACACATTGACGTTTATTCGTATGATCCATTTCATGCCTGCGCCAGTGATAACCCACGTCAGGTGCTTGATGGCCAAAGCGGGTTTGGGAGGGTTATCCAATACGTATGCGGAAGCGAGATCTATCCCCCAAAATCGTAATTATAATCTTATCATCAGCAACTCGATTATAGATGGGGAAGCTAACTATTGTCAATCTTGACTTGATCCACAGTCGTGGAGGTCAGGTACTCACTCGTATGAGCGTCGGCGGAAGGTTGAAGCTCGATTGATTTACCCCACGCTTCTACGGCGGCAACCTTGTTCTCTATGTGTATACAGCCAGATGAAGCGTGAAGTCAGCATTTGTACGGCTGAGCTAATGCAGACAGAAATCGGTTCACTAAGGCAAACGAAAATGACTCACGGAGGTGATACTCGCAGTTCTGCACATGTGCATAACGTCCGGTTACAGATTGAACGTACGTGAATGAGCTCGATTCTTTCTTTCCCCCACAGGGCAGTGCAAGTCCATCAAGGATGTCATAATGATAGTCTGAGAGTCGACTCACACCCAAATTATGCCATCCCTCGCTAGTTTCCTTGACTTCCACAGACTCTCGGTAAAGCTTAGCAGCAGCAACAAGATCACCTTCTTCCAATGCCCTCGTACCGCTCTCCAGTAAGTCTAGAGCTCGAGTCAACGTGGGGTCGATGGTTGAAGCGTCAGAGGAGGCTGTTGCGTAGCCTATATAGCATTTCCACTTGGGGGTCAGCTCTCCCACTCACTCTGTCGGGAAATGGGAAGTAGTTATCATAATTGATCATGACTTCGGGCGATATACGTCTGATTTTTCTCTTTGATTTTGGGACAGCAGCAGGTACAGATCGATTGTGTGACCGAAGGTCAAGGTAACACTTGAAAGCCACCTACCTCTTCGGGAGAACGTCGAAGGTCCAGCCAAGTTCACAGCGACATGTTGAGCAGCTCTCACTCGTACCGGTGCGGTGGTGGTGGCCCTCGCAGCTCGAGCGGAAGTTGAGGCGAGTCGAGCGGTGTTCCGCAAACTTCTAGCGAGTGAAGACATCTCAGGTTGATATCACAGGATAAATCACTCAGATGATGCGGACTCTTTCTTTACTGAAGAAACCCAAGAGAAGGAAGATTCAGTTCGCGAACAAGATATACCCGGGTACGTACGGTATACAGTGTACGGTGTATGGTGTACGGTGTATGGTGGGATTCCGAAATTCTCATGTTCATGCTCATGTGGAGGTTTCGGTATTGGTATGGTACTACAACACAACTTGCACTTGTGGAGAGGTTATTTGGCTCGAGTATGGCATGTAGACCGTTGTACTGGCTGTTGCGCTCATGCATAAATGGCTTAAGCTGACATTCAAGTTATATGCAGCTTCGAACGTAGGTGCTGCTTGCTCGCGACAACCATGACACTGGAACATCGGAAGGTCACAAGGAGTTGAGTTTTACGCCCTGCATAGCGACTAGGCCTTTCGATCTGCCCGAAGAAACTCAATGCACGCTGATCGTACAAAGACATTTTTCGGTTCAAGATGTGCATCATATCCCCGGATATGCACTCGACCGTATAGTGAGGTTCAGGCGCCTGCCTGGTTTCGCTATTTCGGTCGCGATGCCAAAAAGAGGCCAAATCACCATATCACACCGCATTCAAGCAGGAAGAAAGACCCTTATCAGATTCGCTTGACAATCAACAGTCACATTCAGATGACACCAGTCAGATTGAAATGACACCAGTTCAAACCCTCGAGTCCGAGTCGAGCGAAACATCGAATTATGCTATTCGATGCATCGCGTCACTCATGCCGTCCGACGCTGCTCTTTGCTCTGCCCTTGCCTTGTCATCCCGATGTATACTTCCCGCTCCTAGATAGTAGAAGTCCCTTCCGTGTAGAAACGAGACGATCCATCCATCGTTTAGGCACCACCAGCGGACTTCTGGCTGTAGATACCGAAACAAAAACAAAAACAATCGAGTATCAGCTCTTGTTGTCTGACCTTAGCAAGCTTCAATCTAGCTCGGCGGAATAATTTCGGAGTGTGAGGGTTGAAGGTGAACAACAACCGTTGGTGCTGAAGCCAATGCTGCTACCACCCAAAAAAAGGACTTGGCATTGGCCGATAGGATAGATAGGCCATTCCATATTCCATCCAGTCTGTACTGTCGATCTACTTGAGACATAAGAAAGCAAAGAAAGCAAAAACTCACATCTGCCACCTAGCGGCGTAGAAGGGGGTACCGAAACCGACAACAGAGAAGATGATTATCTTGATAGCGAGGAGGGGCTTGTTCTTGACGTCGGTGGGGATGGTGCTAAAAAATGGTCAAGGTAAGATGATAAATGATGTTAGCGATTCCATACATCGTTTCCCTTCGTTTCCGCAATCAATCGCAACTCCGCCCCATCCGCAATCATCCTTCTGCTCTTTACTCGCTAATTCCCAGAATGTCCATCTCGTTCTTCGTCTGGTTCCAATGCTTTCACAATCGCCTCCCGGCTATTGTTCACTTCTTCCCTTTCATGTTAAGCGTGTGAACAGAATCTTCTCACGCACTGGTCAACGACGTTCTCGAAGTGAACACCTCGAACCTGTTGTCGGCTGACAGCGTTGTTGAAAGCCCTGGCGGCTCGAAGGGGAGCGTTGCGGATAAGCATAGACATGACGACGATGGGTTTGGACGAAAGCTGAGTAGTGAGTTGGCAAGATAGTCAAAGAAAAGCGTAAGTAAGATGTTATTGATTGCTGCTGCCTGCTGCTTCCAAAAGGACGAAGGCGATAGGCTGTTACGTTGTGGTGCTGGTGCTGATCCCCTCCTCTCTAAGCTATCCTCGGAAAGGCTCGCGAGAAGAAGAGATATAGAGTGATGCATCCGGAATTATTGGCAATGTGGCACTCCAGCCCTAACCCCTAAAACACGTGGTGACCATGCATGCAGCTTGATCAAGTTAAGAGATCGCTCGACGCGTCGAAAGGGCACAGGACATGAGATTTGTCGAAAAAGCGAATTCCAAGGTTGATTTTCGCGTCAAATAATCAATCGATCATACTCACTCCTACTCAAAACCTCTGCGGCTCAGCTATCCTTGCGACGACACATCACGACAACGAGTAAGACGGTTGCATCGTGTAAACAGGCTTGCCACGATCAAGCGCGCATTAGTAAACGTAAACGTAAACGTCGACGTCCATCGTCAAAATGTTACCTGCCAAGAATGTCACCTTGCGATTCCCCCCAGCAGCTAGCAGCTCAACTTCGATGAGCACAGGTATAGGCATCACCGACCAAGCTGAAGAGACGTATCAGCTGCTCGAACTGCCACCTGAGATTTTGAAACAAGTCGAGAGTCTTAAAGGTAAAGGAAAAGACAAGGATATAAACGGTGGTGGGGTGTTCCCGTGAGTCCAGTCAACCGGATCTTCTGAATCAACGCCGCATTATATCTATATGACAGCTGAATTGGGGTTGGGTTCCCATTTTAGGTTGACAATCAAAGGTCGACCATCGGATGACGCTGTACTCTGTACACCAACCACGACATTTCAACTTCGTACTGTCGGTATCTCCAATTCACTCCTAGTCTGCAGAACACCTAAACAATCTACCACCGTCACCCCCGCAACCGCGAATGGCGAATCTTCTTCGTCGTCGTCGCCATCAAATCGGCCTACGTTAGAGCTACGCGATACATGCCACCAAATCCTAGAATGCGTACCTATAGCTGCTAATCTCGAAAGAATACGAACTATACTTCGCGATTCAGCATGGGAAGGACTCGGTTCTGAACATAGTTCTCTTGGTAAACGGAAAAGGGCACACATCGCCTCTGATGAGAAGGGCACAGCAAAAGGAAAAGGCAAGGGAAAAGGACGGACTTGGACCAGAGAGCAATTGGCGAGTGTTATACAAGCTAGTGAGGCCGAGTTGGAAAGAGGGTTGAAAGAACGGAATGTCGTTGAGGTCGAAGGTGAGCTGCTGGAATTGCGAATTGCGATTACAAATCTGAATACTCTGTAGCTGACGATCAACAACGTCGTCTTTGTAAATTAACACATTCTCCTACCGCGATCCTGTTTGCGCCTTTTTCGCCCTTGCTTTTCGACTGAAATGTCGCTCTGCTTTATCCAGGCCGAATGCTATTCCTCCCGCCCAAACCGCTCAAAGAACTCCTCACGCTCCTCTTATCACTCCTGACGATCCATCACACCTCCCCCTCCACACCCGATGTCGCACCGTCAAAAACTATAATTGACGCCCTAAAGGACGAACACGATGTTCCATCCTCACTCTGCAGACCGGTGCTATCTCTTTTCGGCAGACTCAGCAGTGCTGACAAAAGTGTGAATGAGCAAGCAGCGCAAGCAGCGGAAGAAGTAGACGCGGAGGTTTGGAAAGCTGATGTTGAAGCGATGGTGAGACAAGTGGGGAATGGGTTATTAATTGGATCAGAAGATCGGAGGAGCGATGAGTTTATCGAGGATTGGAAGAGTGAAGTTGGGGAAATGTGGGCTGATTCTGTGGATCTGAAGCTGCTCGAGGTGAGTCGGCGCTCCTCCCCTCCATCTCTTTGTCGTTCACGCTCAATGGCTCGTACCGTACGGGTACGGAAATCTGGAGCTGATATCGTCTTCTTGTCTTTCGGTCTACTTCTTCGCAATCCCCGCCGTAACGTAAATCACACAGGGCGAGCACCTCCTAACTCCACCCCCTGCATCAATATCATCCTTCACTTCCCCCTCGCCACTCATAACTCACTTCCCACTTTCGCAACTCCCCTTGAACCCAGCACAGCGATTCGCAGACCTATTCTTGACTAGACCCAGATGGCGGCCTGAGGAGATTTTACCATTCTTGAAAGGGTTGTCAAGGGATGGGGATACTAAAGAGAGGGATAAGTTGGTACAGAAGTTTGTTAGGGTGGTCAGGGAGAAAGATGGGGGCGCTTGGTGGTATCCTCGAAGAACGGGATAGAGAGAGCTCAATCAAGCATGGGCTGTGTCTGCTGGTACCCGCCGCAGACACTGTGTGTACTTAGCGTCGCAAGAATGGATTGGGACTCTCGGGGGAGTGAGATACATTTTTCGATTGTATGGCATAATGTATATAATACAACTGATCGATCCGGCTATAATGGTCCCCACAATGGATCGTTCTTGACGATCTTTAAGGGTTCACCCACTCGTAACCGGTGGGTGGCTAGTAGCCTGTGACCTGCGGCCTGATCTGACCGACCTACTACCATACTGAGTTCCAGATATCCAAAGATGCTACCCCAGGCGCGCAAGCGCAACGCCAGCTAAGTCTAGCAGCCTCCTTCTACAACTTGGCCCTCCTGCCCTGTATCGTACCCTCTTCTTCCTCCTTTACAGCTCGGGCCCTCAAATCCTTCCGCAGGATCTTGCCACTAGGTGACTTGGGTACCACGTCCAACAAGACAACTCCACCTCTTAACCGCTTATGATTGGCTACTTTGTCCGATACCCACTTGACTATCTTTTCTGAGAACTCTCGTTTTGCCTCGGGGGTAGGGAGTGACGCGAGGCCACCTGCTGGGACGACATATGCTCTGAACCGTGGAACAAATGACACATATAAGCAATGTCATTCGGCAATCAACCGAGTCGGCTGTATTGTGTTGCACAAGCCTACTCACCTGGGCAGCTCGGTGGCTTCAGCCTTGGAATATATTCCTATCACACCAACATCGGTGATTTCTGGGTGAGTCAAAAGTAACGCCTCGAGCTCGGCAGGAGGGACTTGGAATCCCTTGTATTTGATGAGTTCCTTTACCCGGTCGACAATGCTACATGTCATGAGATGCGTTGATAGGGATCAGCTATCGTGATGACTTCTGATAGCCAACGGCGCAGCAGGCGGATATGCGTCGTGATTGATGTCAGGTGCTATTCTGCTCACCTGAAATATCCGTCCCGGTCGACTGTAGCTACATCACCCGTCTTGAACCAACCTCCGGGGGCAAACACATCGCTCGTAGCCTCTTGATTCCTCCAATACCCTTTCATAACACTAGGTCCTCTCAACCACAATTCACCCCTCTCACCCTTTTCTACATCTTTCCCACTTTCCTGATCTACCAACCTGGCTTGATAAGTAGGTAAGATCCGACCGATATGACCATCGTGTCCTTTGGATTCTTCGAGACTCATCACATGCGATACGGGTGAAGTTTCTGTCAAACCATATCCTTGGGTTACTTTAATATGAGGGTATTTGCGCTCGAATGCGTGAATCAGGTCTGAAGAGAGCGGGGCGGCCCCGGACATGAAACCGCGTATGGTGGATATATCGTGCTTGGCCACGTTGGGCGAGTGGAGTAGAGCGATCAGCATAGGCGGAACGACAAGGGCGAATGTAACCTTGAACTGTGAGGTCGCACATAGGTGATGGTCAGCTCTGCGCCAAGACACACAGGTCGGGACTACGTGCTGACGTACCCTCTCGATAGCCTTGAGAACAGACGCTTCCTCAAATTTAGGCAAAATAACGACAGTCCCGTTAACAGTGAGGGGCTGGTGGAGAGTGCTGTGAATTACATGGGATCAGCGGTTTTCCCCCTTGATCTCGTACGGCACGTTTTCGATAGCTTACACAGTAAGACCCTATATGAAGGTTCAAGCTTTGTTAGCTTAAGCGTCTAAATGGCAGGTACACGGATCCGCGCCGTATACCGGGCAGAGAAGTAGGGCGGAACTCACGTAGATATGGCTGAAAGGCAGCATTGCCAAGATGACATCTTTGTATTTGATGGGCTCATATGAACAGTTGAAGGCTTGCACCTAGATAAAAGGGTCACCGTAATCAGCGATAGTCGCTCGAGACTCTATTGTGCGTCCACTCGGACGGGATTTCTGCGAGAATGGTCCGCTCACCTGACTCGTTATATTATGATGACTCGTCTCAACACCTTTACCTCTCCCAGTCGTTCCACTCGAATAACAAAGATAAGCCGTTCTCTCTTCCTGACCATCTTGCAATCTGGCCGGAGTCCCAGCAACAGACCAAATTTCCTCCGTACAAGGGTATTTGGCCAGCCATTCAGCTTCGGATCCTTTTGCTGATTCTGCCAAGGTGGCCTTTTCAGCTTTTGAGCAAAGCAAGAAGATTCGGTCTTCGGCTATTGTGTAGTTTGGATCTAATTCGAGAGCTTTTAGGAATACTGGGAGGAGTGAGGGTTGGACAAAGGCGAAAGAGGCGGTCGAGTCGCGGAGCTGGTGTAGCAGTTCGTCGGGGGTGCTATAATTTTTTTTTTTCACATCCCATCAGCTCGGCCTCTGCCATATCATCAATAAGGCCAAAAATTGTTTGGCTATCTTAGGAATAGGTATAAACCAGCCCTTGCTCGATGATAAGTCCGCTGTACTCACTAAGCGTAATTGGCCGGACTGACGATGGCACCCAAAGCTTGTGATCCAAAACAAGCATTAACCCATTCGAGACTATTCATCCCGAATATACAACCGACTTCTCCTCTCTGAATACCCTTTCTTTTCAAACCAGTAGCCATCATCTTAGCCTGTTCTTCCACCTGACCCCTCGTCACAAACCTCCCTGTCAAACCATCGATGAAACTCGGTTTATCCAGATTCGGGTCTGGGTAAAAGAAGAACCTCGTTCGATGTTTGGATTTGTACCTCTTGAAAGGGAACAAATAATGATAAACTGATAACCGAGGTAAGTGAGGAGCAGGGATAGGGGAGGTGTAGATTTGATCTGGACGAGGTGAGGGTAGAGAGGATTCTTTGGACATGTCGAAGGGCGTATCGTTGTGATTGGGGTAATAGGTGTATCCGTTCGGTAATGGAATTTCAGATGCAGTAGACAGAACCTTCGCTGAATGATTGAATGAACGTCGTGATGATGATGGGACTGCGATTGCGATTGCGATTGGGGCTGGGATTGGGTTTGAGATCAGGGATGAGATGGGCGTTCGTGAGGAAGAAGCTAGGAGTGGTGAGGTGATCGAAGGGATATGTCGAGCAAGAGGTCGCATCATGTCGAAGAGGTCAAGTGGGTAATGGTCAATTGAGGGGTATATGTATATATGATAGGTAGCTCAGGTATAGGTAATGCAATGGGCGGATGGGGCGAGTAGTCCTGGTCTATGGGTATGATGCGTTGAGGCAGCTATTTGTTGTATGCCGGGTATCTCGGGACAAGTGACAAGCGGCCTATCTGTCTAATTCTGCTTCCTCTACTTCCCTGTTTTCTGCCTTCCCGGTATATTCGGTCCGTGATCTTGTCCTTTCTTAGCGTTGTATGACGGGATGGAGTGAGTAGTAAGTAAGGGTTATCTGTAGCTGTAGGCTGGTTTCGGTGAATGATACTACTTATTACAGAGATAGTCAGGATAGACGGGCATGATCAGCTGACAGCCGACTCTTAGCTTTACTCGCATGGCACCCAGGTACAGACGGCACCAGCCGAAATTTCATTCCACTTCCAACTTCTACATAATACTTCCACTTGCATCCCGTGCCTGACTATCACAATGAGGCCATCGGCCGGTCATTAGCCGTAAGTCGTTGCTCACTGGCGGTGTCATGCAAGGACTTCATACAAAGTCTTGCAAGTATGCAGACGTAGGAGGACTTGAAAATTGAGCATATACATATATCCGCAGCAAGAAGACGATCTTACAAAAATATCTACAGGTATAGATACAACTACGATGACATAAAATACACAGACTGCGTTCTAGTCAGCAAAAGTCGAAAGCCACCCGCGCCGTCTGTGCAGCTCAATCCGAATCAGGCGGCTCCTCCTCTGCCCATATTCCATCCCCATCAACGAACCACCACCCCACATCCCGTGCAGGAGGCGTAATTTTCTTCTTTGTCTTGAAGAAGCTTCCCGTATCGTCCTGAGCAGATACTCTAACAGCCTTTTCGGGTGCGGATGCTTCACCTGGCGCATACGGGTCAGGGTAGACTACCGTCCAGAGTGTGTGGGAGGTGGTTTCGCCTGATCTGCGTTTGTGCGGGGTACCGTTCAGAGCTTTGGTTATTTTGCGATGTAGGAGTGAGAGCGGAGCTGATGGGAGGATGGAGATGGTGATTGGAGGCGTATCTGATTGATCCGGCGTGTGCAGGGTGAGATCTGAGTGAAATTCAAAATACGACAATCAGCCTCCATCTCTCATGGTTTTGACCACCTCTGCAAAAGTCTGCTGGAGGGGATTTTATTGATCAATGGAGGACAGGGGAAGCCAAAATTAAATCCAGTCGAACAACTTACTGATCATCTTCCCCTTCAGCCCTGCTTTGGCTACTTTCGTTGGTTCAGCCTGTATCACGCCATGCTTCTTGCTCAATTCATCCCATCTTCCCCAATCACTTTCCTTTTGCACTGAGGCATCGCCATCCTTCTTCGATTGCGCTGCTGCAACGCATTTCCTCACATACCCCACATAGAAAAGCTCCGCATCCCTCCTTTCGCTCGACGAGATAGTCGTCGAGTTGAACGTTGCGATATGGGGGAATTTAGCAATACAGATCGACCGTAGATCTTTCTCATCTTTAGTCAGTTGCCCTGCTGTAGGATATGGCTCTGATAGCGAGAACCGAAGTGAGGTGAGATTCGGGAATTGAGTTGAGAGGTGGTCCAGGTTTGACCAGGTTCGGAGGGATGATGAGAGCATTGTGAGTGATTTGAGACTGTCTAATCTTTGGTCGCTGGGCTCGATGTGGTCGATCGGTGTGAAAGACAGGTCAAGGCTTTCTAAACTACGAGCAGGAGTCATTGCCAGTCAACCGAAGTCAGCTTGTATGTAACAATTAGATCAAGGTGTCAAAGACGAACGTACGCAGTTAAATCGACCAGGGAGGACAAGACTCCTTCCCAAGTCGAAATCGGACATCCGCCCAACCTCAGTTCTCTCAGCTTATCGAGTCTGCCCAGAGGGCGAGTCAAACTGTCTAGCGGTTGATTCGCCTCAAGATGCAGGATCTCAAGATTCGGGAAGAGCAATACGATGATGCATGTCTGTTCAGCCGATCAGCTACTGACTTGACTGCCTGTGACCATCGAATCTCGGATGGGCCTACCATAGCGTCGGTACGCACAGCGGAGGGAGGTGAATGACGATGGTGGGAGGGGACTTACCTGATCCCATGATAATAGACAATCAGAGAGATGCAGCTCCTTTATCCTGTCAAATGTCCCCTGCAGTGAATCCATGCCGATATCATTGGTCGACAGCTCTTTCAATTTGGAATGACTATTTCATGATACATATCAGATCAGCCTTGACATACAACGAGGCAGCACCAAGAGCATATGAGACCCTCTCACTCACTTCAGAGTCAGTGCTTCCAAACCCGTGAAACAGTCTACGATCTCGGCTACTTCGTGCCAAGTTGAAATGAGATTTGTGGACAAGTTGAGCCATTTTAGACCTGCCAAAGAAGGTGCTTGTGAGCTGACGAAGTCCATCAAGGGCACAAAGTAGCTTGGCCACATCCTATCATGCCGAAATGCGACCTGATCTGTGTGAGGTACACGTACGAGCTCGCGTTGAACCAGAAAACGAAGGAAGAAAGACGGAAAGAAAAGAGATACATACCTCCCATTCGCCTCTTCAGTTCCTCTCGTACACCGACCGTACCTCCACGCTCTCCCTTTCGGTCTGCACCAAGACAAGCGATCCATTCTTCCTCGAAACCCATGTTGCGGATCTTTTCGAGCTGTCCTACACGCTGTCTAACCGACGAGAAATTGGGAGCTTGGACGATGATAGTCTTATTGGAAGAGCCGAGGACGATACTTTCGTCTTCCACTTTATCTTCCGACAGTCTGATACTTTCCCCAATCCTAGTTCCAGAGCCTGGATCCGTTTCTGATCTACTAATACCGTTTTCAACTTCTAAGCTCTGAGCATTAGTATTGCTCTGTAGGGGCAATATCGACCCATATCGCTCTTCGATACTGTCCACAAGCGTATTCCCTTCCAGCAGAGGTCTCCCAGCGAGTTTCAAGAATGCTGCACTACCCTTTTCAGCAGCTTGGAAGACCCTTATATCCTTGAAGAGACCATCATGCCCCTTCCCGTGAGAGGGGTTGTCGTATTCTACTCCGAGCCAAATTTGTTCGTCGCCTCCCAATGAGATGTGAGGTGTCGGCACCGAATTGGAAGTGCTCGAAGGCGATCTGTCAGGCTCGGAGGGACCAGAGGCGGCAGAGGTTAAGGTGGGGTTAGGAGGTAGTGGACCGATGTATCGCAGTGTCAGAGGGCATAGCGTCTTGGCGTGGAGGTATCGGTTGTCTACCACATATCGGGATGTTGATGTTGTTGGTCCGGCTTCTTCCCCCATCATGATCTTTCCCGTGCTCCCAGTAGTCGTTTCGTTTTCGCCTGTCCTCGCTTGGTACCTCTCGTGCCAGATGTTGTGCAGCGCCGTGAAGCTAGCAAGATATCCGTCCCGTCCTGATAGCGGCAATCGCATCAACAAACATGGAACGACGAGAAGATTACAGATTACACAATCGACCCTCGAAAGTCAGGTGTACTGTACAGTAGTGTAACTTGGGATGGGATTCGACCAAAAGTCACGTCGCGTCATTTCCGTCGGAAGCAGGACCTCCTTTTTACGTACCAGGATTCATTGTTGACAAAGTTGTGAAGCTAACTAACCACATATTATCGATGCACTTCTCTTTCGGTCCACTCTTACCGGGAGCTCTATTCAAACATACCAAGGCAGCGAGTCTCAAAGAATTCAGCTTGGTCCCTTTCGACGAGTATCAGCGAACAAGATGCTACAATCGTCCGACGATGCCCAGCGATACCTCGATCAAGGTCAGACGCTCTTTGGTGAAGGATGGGAATGTGTGCCTTCGTTCGATGATCTCGATGAGGACCAGTACGAGGATGAAGAGGAGGTCAGTGTCGATATCACTCCCTGAAGATAGATCGCTGCTCTTGTGATGCTTCTGTGACGCTCAGATGCTCTGATAATCAAGAGAAGAGCTTTAGCTGATGAAACTCAATTTCTATCTTGCAGGAGATGTATGTGACGATGGACTTGGGTACGACGCTGGATGCGAAAGCTTTACAGAATGAGACGCAGTACCAGCTTATTGTGAGTCCCATGCTCATTCCATGCCCTCTCTGAGCACTTTCTCCCTTATCTCAGACTTATGGACAAGTATCTCTGCATCCGTTTGGGCATGTCATCATTTGAGAAGTCTACTGGGCGTTCGTAGCTAATCCACAGATCTGGTATCGATCGTTGGTGTAGGGCCTCGATACTCCTCTGCCATTCTTGAAGATCGGTAATCAGATCTTCCAAGGGGAAGTGACCCCTCTGATAGGCGACGAGGTCATCTTGGGACTAGTCAGAAGTGAGTTCTTCCTTTCCTCCGTGAATACAGCAGCCTTCAGCATTATTACCTGTCAAAATAACATACACTTCCTCTCTGACCGATACACATTGTGCTCATTTGATTCATTGAGCGCTCATGACTGATTGGGATGTTTTATACTTTCCCGATGTCAGACCACGATAATCCCCAGAAACCTTCTCATCCACCGTTACATACCACCAATCAACGACTCACTTTCCGAGCTATCACCCTTCAACCTCGTACAGAAACTACGACGAACCATGAGCCGCCAACGGCTGCTACTGCCGCTCCTCCTGCTGAGCCTGCAGGGCATCAAGGAGGCCTACCTCTACACACTGCTGATACCGCAGAGTCGGCGACGATGACGGGTGACCCTGCCCAGAGGAATGATGGGGTTTCTACGGCGATAGACGGTCATAGCGATGTGTTCACTCACCCATCTACCGTCGGATCGGCTACCACCTCTGTTAAACCTAGCGGCGCGAGTGCTATCGCCCGCGGAGGAGAAATGTCAAATGCAATTGCAGGTCCATCGGCATCGGCGCAATCATCTCATCAACCGTTCTTGGCGCCCCTCCCGCCTACCATTCCAACCGAGTCGACCACTCTCCCAGGTGTAGAAATACCGGATTCAGCAGCGGCGGACAAGACTGGAGGTATAGACAAAGACAAAGCCAAAGGCAAAGACATGGATCAAGGTATTGCGGCGGCGGACGAAGCGGATCAAGCGCCAATAATGGAAGATAAGGATAAAGGTCCGACGACGCAGACGCAAGCTGATCCTGGATCTGGATCTGGATCTGGCAAACCGAAGAGAAAGTGGACAAAGCTGGCCAAAGTGAGAGTGGATGATCCGAAAGAATTTGAAACTCTGGATTTGGATAGTATGAAACCACATCAGAGTAGTGAGTTGACTGTTTTCTCAGAACATGTACTTTACACCTCAGATCTGGTTTGCTTTGGAATGAGTGAGATATCAATCTGCAATTACTATGCTGTACAGATAGATCAATGGGATGGCCGGATAAATTGATTGATGATTGTTGATTGATGATCGATGATCGATGATGATCGATGCTGACTGTTCCCATTGTCATGCTCACCATAGTCGATATCGGACCAAACGCCCTCGAAGCGTTAGGTCTTCCACCTTCCGTCCCTGGACTAGGAGTAACATTGATCAAGAGAGAGTTAGTGAAACTATTATCGGGTTTACCTGAACGTGGAGCTGGAAGTAGAGGTGGGAAAGGAGCTAAAGCTCGCGCACAAGCCAAAGCTCGAGCTGAGCAAGAGGTTCTTGCGGCGTCGGCGTCGGCCTCTGCTCAGGGTACCATGGACTTCGAGGGCGCGGGCGCGGGCGAACTGCAAGGGGAAGGTGGGCTGCCGACGACCGGTGAAGGGGGAGGTACACAATCTGAAGCAGCACCTAACGAAGCTTCGACTCAAGATTCGATCCCAGCTGTGGAAGGGGACGTGCCGATGATTGACGTGGAGGACGATCCGCCTTGGCAAGAGATAGGTGATGGGGATCGGTGAGTAGAAAGCAGTCAGCTATAGTAGTCAACACAACGGAGTGACGAGCGGAAGAGGCCACTGCAACCCCGTGATAATGGGCATGACATTGTTGTATAAAATGACTGTTTACGAGAGGATGACGCGCTCTGATGTACAGTGATCGAAGTATATTAGTCTAATACTATGCTATATATGAATGTTATATGCAGTCGTTGAAACCTATGATCCGCTTTTGCAACCTTTTTCCATGTGTGAGCTACGGCACGTTCAAGATCGACTGCTGAATCGCTCATCACCCTACGGCTTGATCCCCAAGATCGCCTTCTAAAAGCTCGCATCACACGCCACTTCCCCGAATTTGCGGGTCTCACCAATCCGCAAACCGCAATCCGCGGCTTACATCCTCTGCATCCTCGTACTCATCCCCTCCATACCCCTCTTCCTATACTCTCGTCTCTCTTTCGTCGTATCGCTTCCACCTACATCTCCCCATCCTCCCAGGGGTATCACGACACAAGTACAATTATCCTGAGCACCTAAATCCTCAGCAAAGTCCACTATCGTTCGAGCTGCTCGCGTGGGATCGAACGATTGACGTGCTAGATCGACGATCTCTTGGTCTGATATAAGGGAGGTTAGGCCGTCTGTTACTAAGATTAAGTAGGCGTGCTCTGGGCCTGAGGACGTGTGGTATGATGATGATGATATCAGCTTCTGTACGAATGGTTGGGTTCGTTCACTTCGAGGAGGCTACATTCTCTCGCGGGGTACTTGTGCAGCTTGTTTGTGATATCTGATAATGAGGAGTCAAGACCCGATAACAAACTAAACTTACCATCGATGATGCGCGTATTTACATCCGGCTCAACAGTCACACCAGAAGGCTTCCACTCTCCGTCTCCGAACCTGATTAAGCGATGCGCTCAGAATCAGCGAGAAGCCCACGAAAATGATAGTCATCAGTCAAAGACTTGGGCTTGTGGAGCAAGCCGGCTTGAGTGATCATGCAATGCTTGGTCGCGATCCTTCACTCACCCTCGCGTGTTTTCCACGACGCCCATCCACCTAGACTCGCCAAACGAGTCAGACACGAGCAAATCCGCGCCCATCCTTCTCAATCTGGCAGCTTCGACTCGAGACTCGGCATGATGCTTCTCTGTAAGCGGTATCACTTGGCCCGTTGGTCGATGGCATAGAAGAGCTCGCGTATCACTGATTCAGATGACAGATACCAACAAAAATGGTCAGCTCCAGATGTCATAGCATGAGATCAAGAAGAGTGATAGAGGCCCACCCGCAATGCGCTATTGTGATCGCCAATTTCTTGGCAGCCCAATATGGTTGAGCGGGTCCATCAAGCGAATGGAGCAGTGCCAGTGAAGCTGTAGATCCGCATCTTTGGGCCTTCTCGTTCTCTACCAATATCTTCTTGTCGGCCTGATGATGTCCATGAATACATGTTAGTTGAGAAGACATCAAGATACTTGGACGACTTTATCATAGCTGAATGAATAACGACTCACTTGTAAGAAGGCCAAAGTTAATCGCTCTTCCAGAGTCATCACCTTGCCTCCTACATTCCCATTTCCCGAACCGCTAGACGCCTTGCTACCGTTGCCATTACCTGACGTTGAAGCTGCAAACTTGGTCCAGCGTTGTAGAGCTCCACCTCGCCATCGCTTAAAGTACCCCGCATGACGCTCTTTCGTCCATTGCACTAGATCCGGTATATCAGATGGGGAGACAGATTCGATCAATCCTGAGAGATTGTCTTTGAGGTATGACGAGACTTGTTTGCCGCCATGTCTACGTGAATCGAGTTAAGTCAGCTGCTAGTCCTCTGGCATTTGCGTTATGCGCGATTTATGTGACTGATATGGATGGTGCAAGAGTAGAGGAGGATCGGCTCACCCGTCATATATCCCAAAAGCAGCTACTTGAGCAGCGAGAAAGTCAGAGCCAGCAGTCGAAGGATCCCATTGATATGGCTGTTTCAGCTTAGACAGAGTATACTGCAATTCTTTCGGATCAACCTGCAATGCAGCGACCGAGGCGGCATCTTCCTGGTATCTATGATTAACAAGAGGTTTGATCAGCTTTGGCTGCTATCACACTAGTGATGATCTCTTGGAAGCTGATGATGGGATTTAAACATACTCTCTGTTGCCTCTAGATGAGTACACCCCAATGATCTTGGGATTCTTCAGCGGAATCTTATATGTTCCTGCATATCATACATTGAAACATCACGTCAATTAAGTCAGATGGACAGACGCGACGATCAAGCTCGGCTCAATGTAGGGTATGGCTGACTTACCTCCCGGTGTAGGCCCTCGAACAAAGTCATGTACTCTCCGCACTTGTACTTGCAATTGCACATGGGTAGAGCTGCTCGAGGAGGAGGGCGTAGCTCTTGCTATCGATCGATGTAACATGACATGGATGGTAGGATCGAACGATATGATACTAATCAATACAAGCAGAGGTCAAGGCTTGTTAAGAAGTTGATCATCATCAAAGCTTCGATGAGGCTGGCCCATTCGTCGCCTGTCACCGTACCATAGCCGTCTTCCAGACCCGTAACCGAACATTGACGCTCGGGTGTGGGTGTGGGTGTGGGGTAAATAACAGTGGAAATGCGGGGTATTCACACTATGACCACGTGTTTTCAAGTTATCCCGCCGCGTACATTAAATTACTACTGACTGACTGTGTGATGTGATGATCGCGTCCAGACTGGTTGGTCCATGCATATATGCTTGCATCAAGATCCAAAAAAAAGAGACAAGGAAAACCTTTCTTTCTCTTTCTCCTTCTTCCTTCTTCCTCTTCAATCTAATTCTCCCGACCTCAAGCACCCAACAAACACACTTCTTCGCTAGCTCCGGGCCTCAGCTCTTTGCGTTTCAGTCATCATACACTAGCTCAACAGATCCATGTCCACCTCGAAAATCAAAATCAGGCTATCCACAGGCGGTCTGCCCGCCGCTGTGTCCACCTCGACGGGACAAGGCAGAGCATCAGGAAGTAGCGTATTTGTTGAAAAAGGCGACCGATCTCGAGATAGATCTGCGGCTGAAGAGCGGGAATTCGAGCTGGACCCGGCTGCTCGACGCATGGCTGATGCTAAGAAGAGGCATGAAGATGATATCAGGAGACACCAGGTGGTAGATGTTAGGCTCGACAAGCTAGAGGATGAGTGAGTGGGACCGATTTTCAACGGTGGAGTGATTCGGCAGAGGGTCCGCGCGTGAATGGACTGGACTGTCTCATCCTTAACTTATCCAACTCACCGGGACGGGCTATCGGCATTGGCATACCCATTGCTATGCTCGAAAAGTGCCACATTGATCTAAGCGCATTACTCATTGGAATCATGGGTGTATGTGAATAGCTGGCAAGTCGCATACGTTTGGGCATTCATTATCAAATTCAACTTACGAGGCCGAATATCCCGGTTGGAATGTATGGAAGAGTAAGTCTCTTCTTGTCTCGGGATAAAATTACACTGGTACGGTACGTATGCAGCAGCGCACTGACTTGATAATTTGTGGCACTTGACCACCTCCCCAGCTTCGAGCGATGCCTTATCGAACCTGTTGCCAATAGGCCAGACGATATACTAGAAAGTATTCTGATATGCTTCTTGGGCAATCTCAAATCAAATCCTCGTAGTCTCAAGTGAGTTTTTCGCCGATTTTATCTAATATCAAAGGTCTATCGCCGGATTTTTCGCCGTTTTTGCAGCCTTTTTTCGGTGCTCGAAATTCGCCTCAGGGACCAATGATCCCGGAGATCATAGCCTCCTCCTCCTACACGGTGGCACTCATCTGCGACCCCCTCCTTTGACCATTGGAATCTAATACGGATGCTGACACACATACACTTGTTCGTCTTCAGCCCCGAAAACATTCAGTCCCTACTATCAGCCTATATAACGGATCAGTTGACGAATTCGACCGAATGGACCGTTTGGGATCGAGGATGGCCCATCAATGAAGCGGACAGGGGATCATGCTGTACATCCAACCCCCATCGGGGAGAGCTTGGACGTTTGAGGTATCCTGGAGAACCGCTGAATGAGAGGGCAGCTAAGAACCCTATCAGGCAGATAGAGGAGAAAGGTGGCGGTATCTTCGAATTGGATTGGAAAGAAAGGGTAAAGATGCTCAGGCAATTGGTTGATTGGCAATGTGAGCATTGTTCAACGGAAAGCAATGTGATCGTGGATGAAGTGCTGATGATGATTGTCGGCATCAGTATCGCATGCTGAAAACATCCGAAATATGATCAACCGGGAATTCCCCGCCAAAGTCATGGATGGTAAAGGCAAGAAGGCGGCAGAAGCGGATGTGAATGAGAAGGATTCGATCGTGATGAAGACATTGGGACAGAACCGCGATCGATCGAGAATATGGGCTATGGACGGTAAGTGCGGTTTCTCCTGCTGCAATCATACGATAATATTCGAGGACGTCTTCTAAACCGTGTATAATGGTTCGAATCGCAGACTCGTGGAGATTATACAAATCTGGAAACCCATTCAAACGACCTTGCCCACTGATACCGGTCACGACTTCCCGAGCATCATACGAGGCCTTCCTGTCCGATGTGGAGACGTTCGCCTCGCAATCAGTGGTGATACCGAAGGGTACTCGAGAGACGGCTGAGCAGAGGAAATTGGGAGCCAATATCAAGAATGAAAAATCGTTAGCAGAGGCTCTCAGAGGTAGGATGGAGGCCATCGAGAAGGAAGATGCTGTGAGTTGGAGCTGGCCTCTTACTCGTTCGGAACCCCAATCCCTTTTTGGCTATAACGGGCGATTCGAATCGAATCGTGAAAAAGAGCTGTTGCTGACCTAGGAATGTTTCATCTCACTTGTGTATGCTGCAGCGAGTACAAAGGGCTCGAAAGAAAATTGCACAGGCTCTGGAGATGCAGCAGCGTGCTGAGCAACGGGCGGAAATGAGGTCAACTCGAACGAGGCGGCAATCGAAGAAAGTGGACTATGTGTACGATGATACCTCTGACGTGGGTTGATCTTCAAAAACCGAAGTCTTACTTTACCCTTCGTAACAACGAGCTCACTTGCCTTATTTGCATTGCAGTTCGACGATGACAGCGGACCTTCAAAGCGATCTAGATCGTCCCGGAATAGTGGTGCGAACGACTATCAAAACGGGCATGATAATGGGTACGGTAACGGCAATGGTCGAGGGGACTACATTCCGCCTGAGAGACAATCTAGTCGGCTGGCCGCTAGGAGTTCGAATGCTGTCAATGGTCAGGATCAAACGAGGACGCGAAGAGGGATGGCTCTGTCGGAAGCGTCTTCTCCGGCGTTTGAAGGCTTGAACGGTATACATGATGATCATGATGATCACGGTGATGACGAAGACGAAAATGGTGGTGGAGATGGACATGGAGAAGACAGGGCGGAGGCGTCATCACCAGCTGAGGAAGATATCGTAATGGACTGAGGTGACGATCACAGATCACACACAGATCAAAACTGGTCTTGACGATCAAAACTTCTGAACCAATGCACGATGATCATGTCATGTTCTTTCACGGTGACGTAGACGTAGACGAAGCCGCGTAGACCAGTCAATAGCTCGAGGGTCGATGTAGGCTTAATCCACGCTACTGTATATGTCCTTCTTCATGAGCTACACTGTAGGCTCGTTGGCTACCTTACCGATACCGAAGCCAAAGCCGATGCAGATGCAGATAGTTGTGTATGAACGCCATAAGATCAGTAAGACTGCATTTAACTTCACTGCCAGTTCCACTCATTCTAAGCGGTTGTCCACATGCTCACGCGTCAGTCCAGGAAGAGAATAAAGGAATAGTCGGATGTGATCATTCATTCATTCATGAAACTGAGTTGAGTTGAGTTGATATGATACGACACGATCCAACACGATACGGTACGGTTCCTGCAGGGTCTCCCATTACTGATTTATGATTTATTGAGTTTAGTGAGCTATGTGGGTGAAACAGATGCGTTCGAGTCAGCTTCAAACGTCATATGCAGGTTAATCGTTTCATGGTGAAATGTGGACAAGCCAAATCTCGACTCACCTTCGGGAGACTGGGAATTCGTTCAAATGTATAACGAAATGTGAGTGGAGAACCAGAGACAGTCAGTATCTATCCCGGTATACGAACTATTCTTTATAGACGGGTCACGGGGACTTGTCCTTGATATTGATAATTAGTCGGCAACGAGGTACAGAGAGGGAAAGGGAGTGGGATCAGATACTTACGTGAGAGACGTAGTCGATAGCTACATTGTACAGTGACACATGTTCAGGAAAAGTAAGCGATCATTCTTTGCTCGTAATTTCGCAGGTTATTGGTCATTGAATCACTATCTAAGCAGCTCTCCCAATCATAGCAGCCAGGGAGCGGGAGCGGATGCTGCTTGTAGTACCAAGAGACTCAAATGACCCTCTTCGTTCCGAACCATGCGCAGCCCTATCACCGCTTGTCCCACTTGTCCCGGTCGGAATACTTCTCCGCTGACTCGCTCCCTCCGCCTTCCCCGTACGGGGATCCCGATAACACACATCCTGCCGCTTTCGTTTCTTCGTTTATGGGAAATGGATATCGGAAATAATAGGGTAGATCGGATAGAGCCTTACTCACCCTTCTGAACGGTCGTGATCTCATCAGCCTCGGCATCAGGAATCTCGATAGCGAATTCCTCCTCGATAGCCATGACGACCTCGACAGCGTCAAGAGAGTCGAGTCCGAGGTCAGCGGTGAATGAGGCGCTGGGGGAGAGCTGTGAGTGAGTGTCGCGCGGACCCGATTGATGAATAATATAGATCCAGCGAATTGAAACGATGACAGGCCGAGTGTGAAGGGATTCCCGATCGTATTGATTGGACCGGTTGGTGATCGGGCGTGATTACGAGTTCAATAAATGTCGATCATTGGTAAGAGAACGAACGATCGGATACAGGAGATGGGTCGGAGTCCAAGCATGTGACGCCGCGCATGGCCATTTGGATCAAGTGAAATCGTCGAAGAGATTCATGCCAGGTCAGGCCGCAGGCCGAAACGACGCGATGCGATTGCCCACAGACCGGTGGGAGCGCACGGAACAAGACGTCAAGAAACGCATGGCGTACAATCGGTCACAATAGCCAGCGAACGTGGTGATCCATCACGGATATGGATGTTTGGCGTAGTCGTTAGAATCATGAGAACCCGGGACGAAGAACGATGATTGATGATTGATGATTGATGATTGATGATTGATGATTGATGATTGATGATTGATGATTGATGATTGATGATTGAGAGATGGGGAAACACCAATCAGCTTTCCGATATTTCCACTCCCTCCACCGACGGACCGACCGATCTCTTTTTGTGAGAACTCAAAGCCAACCAATCTCCAAGAGGGAGTGGTGGGCAACAAACGCACCTTTCCACCATCAACTTTTTCAAAGCTCTTCAATACGTCCAATACCCTCGACGTGATATCATCTTTGCTAAGACCCGCAGCGGCGGCGTATCCCCTATATTGGAACGCGGGTCGGACAGGAGCGACGGGGAGAGCGGCTCGGGCGATGGGGGTAGCGGCGGCTCGGAGTCGGAGAGAAGGAAGAGCGGATCGGAGGGCGGTTCGGTACATGATGCCGGAGTGTGTGTGTGGTATGTCTTAGTCGTGAAGTGAGGCAAAGGCTTAATGTTCAAGGCAGAAATTTGAGATCGGATAAGTCGTAGGTATAATCCTGATGATAGTCAGTCGGTTAGTCTGATAGGATAGGACAGGACGTAATGGATATGGAGTGGAAAGGTATGAGCATGAGCATGGGCTCATGAGAATGAGCATATGAGCATTCGGATTGCACCGCACCGTAGCATATATCCCACCATACACCATACACCATAGCAGTTAGCATTAATATACCGATATCACCGAGTGTGGCACATATTTCAGATTTCAGTCTCATACATCCCACCCTACCTTGACTTTGACTTTGGACGATTGCATAGCATAGCATAGCATTGCATGATCATCTTCAACTTGAGATCGCTTGATACTTCTTGTGTATCATACATACCATCTCACGCCGCAGCTAGTGATCTCCCGACTCCGCCTTCAGACCTGATACGAGCAAGATGAAGCACGGTATCAACCAGAGGAAATTGGGGCGAATGCCCGCTCATCGGATCGCCCTTCTGAGGTCAGTAGCATCAATACCCTCTACCTCTCATCTTTCGGAACTTTGGTCCAATCACTCTTCCGGTCTAGCTTCTCTGGGTTTACTTTGAACTCCAAGGAGCTATTAGATGAGACAGCGAGGGATATGGCTGTACCCGGGCTGGAATCAAAAGAGCAAATGAGACCAGATGATATTGACATCTTCTGAACTTTCGGGTCACTCTCACCCATTATAGGAATCTCGTTTCGGCGCTGCTACACCATGAATCGATCAAGACGACATTACCCAAAGCCAAAGAGGCTGCGCGAATGGCTGAGAAGGTGAGTAAAGCTCACAGCAAGAAAGCTGATTCTGCGGTGTACAGAATGGAAAATGGGACTCGCTGCTAATCTTGCCGAACTGCTGTGCGATTGTCGTTCTTTCCTTCAATGCCTAGATCATCACCCTTGGCAAGAAGGGCACGAATCCCGCTCGAAGCAAAGCTGAAGCGTACCTGATGCCTGCATGCCATCAACCTACCCTTGTGTCCGCTACCGCTTCTGCTTCTTCTTCTTCCTCCTCATCATCATCCTCATCATCCTCATCAACCAGCGCCGACGCTCTCGCTATCGACCCCGAGACATTCGTAGCGCCCTCTTCTCTCCTTCCAAAATTGTTCAATACCCTATCCAACCGATATTCAGATAGACCAGGCGGTTACACCCGTATCCACAAATTCGGTAGAAGACAAGGAGACAACGCCCCTCACGCTATCGTCACTTTAGTTGACGGACCTCGGGATCTGAAATTTGAGATGTTGGCTCGTACCGTCGGTAAAGAGGGTTTGGACCTTGTTGAGCAGAAGGGAGGTGTAGATACGCTTGAAGAGGGTTGGGAGGGGTTGAGAGATAAGACTAGGAGACAGGTCGAGCAGGCTTTGAAATATAGGAGCGAGGATGAGAGGGCTGCTTTCAAGGCCAAGGCGAGGGAGTTTGCCGTGAGTTTCGAGAGCTTCATCCAACTTCCCAGTCGAGCTGCATAGGATTGGCGTCATCTCGACGTATCGCCGTTGCGTGATCACGGCCGAGCGTAGACTGATGGCTTCACTCTTCTTTTTTTTTGCCTTTGTCTTTTTCTTCTCTAGGACTACCTGCAAGCCGAAGAGGGAGCTTATGGTGGACATCGAGCACCTAGAGTGGATATGGAGAAATACGATTTCAAGCGACCAGGGTGAGTCGCAGATGCGAGCATCCGCATTCAGCATCTATATCAACATTTGCTCTCGAGACCGGCTTTTGCATGTCGTTTTGTTTAGACTTTCGAACCAAGCCGTGAAACTCCTCGTTTTTTTACTTTCGGTGTCCTTCGGCCATCCTAGTCATCTCGATCTTGATCTAATAGCTGATCATACGTTCCCTCACTCTCGTTACGTGCGTCACGCAACGCAGCTTGAACACGCCAAAATCCGGTCGTCCCGTCCGAGCAGGCGAGAGATTATCAGGTCTCTCAACGCATCTTACAGGTCTCGGACTCGCTCGAGGCCAATTGGCAAGACAACCTCGTGGCAAGGAGACGGGAGCGGGCGATAAGAAGCCTCGGTTCTGGGGTGAAGCTCGATTACCTGAGGATGTCAGAGCAGAGGTCGTATGAGCGTCTGCATTCTCTGTGCTCGTCTCCGTCTCCGTCTCCGTCTGCGGCTGTTGGGCAATGGTAGCGGTAGCAATACGCGTTTGTACACCTTACAACATGTATCCTGGCGGGAGCGACGTACGAACGATGTGGAGAAGCTCATGTATTGCATTGCATTGAAATACAGTATTACACTCACTGTCACTGTCCAGCCCCAGTTTTATCATTTCATCTCATGGTCTGGGTCCACGCTGTACAGCGCCCATGAGGATATGAGCAGATTTTGAACTCTGTGGCATTACGACGGCTCCTCCAGGCTGATTGTGATAATCTTGGCCGGCCAAGCCAAGATTTACACTGCACAAATTATCTTTCGGGTCTCCTCGAGAAAGGAGCCAGAGCACCCTTGAACGATTTACGTAGAGGCTTATTTTACTGCGAAGTTTTGTCCCTGGTCGTTCGTTCGTTCGTTCAATCGCATGTGGCGCTCATGATCACCACCACAGATAACAGACTCGGTGGGCATTGACAATCTAGACACGCTTAAGAACATGTGATATTTTAGGTTGTGGTTATCAGATTCATTCAGACTACCATACCAAGCCCTCTGGGCCGGTTGCACTAGCACAAGCGCAAGGACAATGACAAAATTAGGAACGAGGGTATCAAAGAACACTTTTTTACCGGGTATCTTACTGGTTTCAATAGAGTGAGATAGAAATTTAGGGGTATCAATGATGTAATACGCCAGAGAAAAAATGATGGCTATATGACTAGATATAGGGTCCAACAATTGAGGAAATTGTAAAAGAAAAAGGCAAGATAAGATGGCATTATGGAGTAATGGAATTATAGTCGTTAATTTTACTTTTGCGTTTCACAAAAATCCCATTGTCCGTGAATGCCAAAAGTAGTCGGAATCGAGTAGACCGATGGACGAGGTCTACAGAACAATGTAAGAAACGATACCGGCGGCAGCTAACAGCGCGCCGGCAGGAGCGATCTCAGCAATGTTCATAGCTCCGGATGAAGCTCCCTTGGCAGTGCTAGAGGCAGAAGCGGATTTCGATGATCCAGAAGCTGAACCAGAACCGGAAGCGGAAGCGGCAAGACCTGCTCCGGCGGTCTTGGAGGCAGCGGCGGAAACGGAAGATGAACCGTCTCCTGCGTCGATGGCTGCCAAGACAGAGGCGTTGAAGGATCCAGTCATGGAGCCGATGGGGAACATGGCGCTGAATGCTTGGTATGGGTATTGAGGGTTTGAAGGGGATTTCAACGAAAGAGAGGTGAATCGGACAAAGTAGTGCGAGTCTATACCAAAGTAAAAAGAAAAAAGAAAAAAAACAATGGGTTAGCTTCACCTTCAGCTTGTTTCGATGAAAAGAGGCGGTATAGAATGAGAGGCAAGCGAAAAGAGAGAAAGTGTTTTTTTAAAGAAAAAAAAAAGTTTTTTTTAAAAAAAAACAGGTGAAAAGAGGTGTTAACCCACCATCCTGGCCGATTGAAGGGTCGATAGTAGCGCTAATGCTAGAAGTCTTTGAGACATCAACGGAAGCAGCGAGATTTTGGAGCTTGACCTGGTTGTTGGTCGATCCGGTGTAGATGTCGACGGAACATGGTCCAACTGAAGCGACGGTCGGGGTCTGACCGTCGTCGGCTATGCGCGTAAAAGCAGAGTGGACCGAGGGCGTCAGCGAGGTGCACGAGCGATCATCATCACCATTAAATAGCACACAAAGTGGTGGTAGGCCAAGCTTGAGTTTCGATGAATCAGACTTTGACTGACAGCCATGACTCATTGGACGGCATAAAGGGATCAATGAGACTCAGAACCCATACTCACCCCACTTGACCTCGATGACCTGTCCACCGGTAGCAGAAGTTCCAGCTACGGGGCTAGTAATGTACACGCCGGCAAGGACGGGCTGGAGCGCGGCGGCGGCGATGAGAGCATAAGAAGCGATGGAAGCGAGCATTGTGAGTATGAGTATGAGCGAGAGTGAATGCGGATGGGTGATTCTTTTGAGTGTAGTTTGAGATGTAGTTTCCTTGGTTTTTTGTTTGATCGAACAGAAGAAGCTATGTAAGATCTTTCTTCTCCGGTTGGGTCGGGTTGGGTTGGTCTGTGTGGGTCGTTGTCGTAGTCAACGAATGTGGTATTGCAAAAGAGCGTGAGTTGTTCGGTCGTTAGGTTGTTATATTGTTAGGTGTTTGGCGACGTGTGGTTGGTCAGTCGGTATCTGAATGTCAAAAGTCGAGTATTGAGTGTCGAGTGTCGAATGTGGAATGTCGAAATGAACGAGGCTCGTCTAGAGTAATAAAAGGTAGTTTAGTTAGTAAGTAATGTTGAGGTGAAGTAAAGTAAGATGAGATGGGGGGGGGGGGGTTATGATGTATCAAGGTTACTAGGGATTATATGACGGAGGGGAGGAATGAAGGGGGGAGGGGGGTTTGAGATCGATGGATGGACCGATCAGAGATCAATTTGCATAGCGCCCGATGAAAGAGGAGAGGGGATGAGCGTTGCATCATTCTCATCAAACAATACAACACACACCCGCACCCGTACGTATAGTATGTTCCGCTTCCCTTGGCTTTTTGCCCAAAGACCCTTGCTTTGATACATTTTTACCTTGGCAATGCATTGGCAGAGGTCTGTGCTTTTCTCCAACGACGCAAGGACCCCCTTCGCCGAACGGTGTTACTGTAAAAGTCCTATGCGACAGACGCCACACGGTCCATCGGACGAACAAACAGCAATATGGAAAAAAAAAAAAAAAAGCATGCGCGGTACATAGCGAGGACACCCCCCTACCCTCGCTACCTGACTCATGTTGTCCTTATTTACTTTACTTTACCTTACCCTTTCATATTTGGAGTAACAACACACCAATATAACCTGTGCTATACCCAAAATGAAAATTAAATACACACACACACGAGTGATATCAACATATCAACAACAAACATCCTGAAACATGAAAACCCAACGCACGGGACATATGGTAAAGGGATGATGTTATTGTACTCGTACCTGAATAAACAACACAACACGTAGCGTTGTTCCTGCTACTTTCTCGATATAAAAGGGTCTAAGCGCGAGCTCGGAGCGAAAGGGGTTAAACCGCTATACTATGCCATAACTATACGCCATGCATATAATACAAACACACGCGGGGACTGATTCGGGATTAACCAGAATTGTCAAAAGGTCTGATGAACGTGGCAGACAGGAAAAGAGGTGGAGATATCCGCCTGGAAAAGTGAGATTGATTGCCCGTGGCATGGCCACGTTGTGGCGGGATCAAATCGGTTCATGAAATATGGCCGGATTTCGATTCGAGCGAGGCCAGATGTAGCGATGCGAGCGAAGTGAGTCGAAGTGGAGAAAAAGTCGAGAGACAGCTCAGGACTCGGGTAAACCGAGCAAGTGCGAGTGCAAGTGCGGATACGGAACGCAACGTCGATCAGCGCCAGACAGTCACTGTCGCAACGCAACCTATCTTCACTATTAACCCTCAATTTGATCATCTGTTGAATTCGTTCGAGCTCGACTACCTATCTAGCTATATAAAAACCTCAAAAACATAACATGTCCGCCCGAGCTCTTTCTGCCTCTGTCCGAGGAAGGGCCGTTGCTGGTCTCGCCCAACGATGGGCCTCTTCATCCGCTTCGAAAGGTCCTGTACCTCCCAAACCCATCGATGACTCGACCAGCGCCTTGGACTGTGAGTGCTCGCAAACATTTGCTGCAGGTTTTAGTCGATCCGTCTGGAGTAGAAAAGTAGGACGGCGGGATGGAACACGTGTGCTAAGGCTCCGAAGATAGACTAGCCGCTGTAATCTCAGCTAGTCTAGCTAGCTGGCTGATTGCTAGCTAGCTGGTTGACGGGCAGAAACACTACTACAGAGGCAGTCCGTATGAAAGTCACAATGGCTGACGTATCTTACCTCTGCAATACCTGTGATTCCCGCCCTCCAGACAAGCTCCACAAGCCTTCGAGAAGATTACCGCACGTCGTCTCGGTACCTCGATCACCTTCAGCCGAAGAGGCCGTCACCAACATCTTGTACAACACTCCTCCTCCCAGCACCGAGCCCTACAAGCGGTAAGTCGCAAAGGGAGAGTCGCTGTGTCGTTGTTTCGTTGTTATTGGGTAGCAGCACAAGCGTTTCTTGCTTGAGTTTGAGTAGAAGGGTCGGTAACGGATACAAAGATCTATAGCTGATGCCGCTTCAACGCTACCCGCCCTTAGACACCTGCTCAACTGTTTGGTGCAAAACGAGCCCGGTGTATTGTCTCGAGTATCTGGTATCTTGGCCGGAAGAGGATTCAACATTGGTGAGTTAGCAATATTTTCAAGGTGTCTCGCGTTTCACAAGACACAAGCAGATCACATATACTTATTCGTGTTCGAGTGTGGACATGCCATACCATTTTCATCTATTTTGGCTGAGATCAAACCGGGCAAGCCAGCCAAACTTTCGTTCTCCCTTGTGCTGATTCTTTGCGTTCATCATGGACAGACTCCCTCGTCGTATGTCAGACTGAGATCCGAGATCTCTCGCGAATGTGTATCGTCCTCAAGGGTCAGGACGGTGTGATTGAGCAAGCTCGACGACAGCTCGAGGACTTGGTGAGTTGGGCTGGGCATACTACCCTACCCTACCCTACCCTACCCTACACTCGAGGGCAACCTTTTTCACAATTCATAATAAACTTAACCGCTGAGACAACCTGACTATTATTTATTTGCTGATTTGCTGATCTGCGATCATCGATCATCGATCTTGTTCTTCGATTCTAGGTCCCTGTCTGGGCGGTATTGGATTACACCAAGACCTCAATCGTAGAGCGAGAACTCCTCTTGGCCAAAGTATCAATCCTCGGTCCCGAGTTTGCCGAGGCTCAATTGTCCGGACCCGTACCCGACGCCTCGTTTGAAGCTGCCCTCGAAAACCCTACAGCACCTTCATTCGTACCTGCTGAAGGATCATCAAATGCCAACAACGACAAGCTTGCAAGGGAGCAAGCTCTTGCGCGAACCTTCGAACACTCGTCCGAATCCGACAATTCGTCGCAATCTTCAGGCAGCCTCTACCCCGGCCGAAGATCAGACTATGGAAGCAATGTATCTGCTTCCGAAGCTTTGATCGCTAAGAACCTCCACTTGTCAGCTATCAAGACTCTCGCCGATCAATTCAACGGCCGAGTCGTGGACGTAGCTGAGAACTCTTGTATCGTCGAGCTTACCGCCAAATCGTCCAGGATTGACGCCTTTTTGAATTTGATGAGACCCTTCGGAGTCCTTGAGGCCGCTCGATCAGGTGAGTGAACACCTAGCCATTACTTTGACGTTTCAATCCCATTCTTGATCAGACCCGGGCTCGGACTCGGAACTGTATTGCGAAAGCGGACTTCGTCGGTCAGAAAATTTGAGGCAAGGTACAGCAATGCACGGCACTGACAATACCTTGTTTTTACGCCAGGCGTCATGGTCCTCCCTCGAACTCCTATCCCCAAGTACGGCGAAGAAGAAGAAATTGCCGAGCGAGAAGAAGTCGACCTTTCAATGCTTCCTCCTGGATAAGCGAAGCAAGCAGGAAGCGAGGCTTGCTGAACAGAGCCGGGGCGGGCCCGGGCCGGGGCTGGGCTGGGCTGGGTTGAGCGAGATCAAGGTGGATGCAGTCGAATGATGAGATGATCCATTTTGTGAGCACACAGGGATGGGGACTGGACAGTAGGAAATGGTATTTTGGTAAGGGCGGAGCGAAATCCGCAAAACAAAAATAACAACATCATCTTGTATACAGTCGATGTTACATTAAATCACACGACATGGACATGGAAAAAATTGACAAATGGGATCGAATCATGGTCGACCGTGATCATGACGGTGAACGCGATCCGCGAGCGATATTGTCGGATCATACATATATTCCTGCTGAGAGGCGACGCATTACAGCTACTCGAGGATTTGTGTCCCACTCATTCTTCCTACCTGTTGACGCTTGCGCACAAAGGCAGTTGATGAAGATGTGAGAAATGAGAGTTTGATTCACCAATCCCGCATTGTGCCCCGGGCTGGCATCTTCTCCTTCTTTATCGGCCGCATCGCACTGTGTCTGCAGTTTATGCAGGCTACATGCATCCTTAAATGAAAGAGAAAAAAAAAAGGCCACATCTACAGTAATGTTGAACGAATGTACGAGTACGACCCACATCTATATCACCCCCTCTGGAGAAAATCTATACCCTTATCAGACTTCGCAGTCGGCTGCCGGTCTGTTCTCAAAGCGCGCAGTGTCTCATTATATCCCTTCTGCCTTCTGGAGCGATGCCACTGTTTGTAAAATTCAATGAAATAATGATCGTTGATAGATTATGGAAACAGACACCGTGCTTCTATCCTTTTGCCTTTTACTTCCATCATACTGAATATTATTGGCTAGTCGAGGGGCTCAACGTTTCGGCTGCATGGGCGGAGACGATTAGAGCACGGCAGCGATGACGGGGTATGCCTGCTCATATACAGTAAAGATGATACCTCCACTCATCTACATTGTATATATACCCAAAAGTCAGCGCATGTCCCAGAAAATGACGGGAACGATCACTCGAGGACTGATAAGAATGGACATTGTGTAGACAGAGAGGAAAGTTTCGAAACTCACGATGAGTCGACCTAATCGAGGTACGGTACCCTTCCAGAACTTCAAGACACCTTCCTCCGTCAAGATCCTATATGCGCAATGTAATGAGTTCCGGTACTCTGTCTTGGCCCGTAATGATTGCATTCGGGTCTTGATGACGCTGTTGAATCAAAGATCAGAATAAATCAGCCTTTGTCCCCGTCTGCGAATTATAAGTAGTGCACATGTCCAGCCACTCACTCGAATGGCATGGTACAGTCTAAGCATCATAGAAATAGCAAATGACAGAATGAAATCAGCCGGCATTCCAACGAATCGAATGTATACGACGGTATTTTCCCCCTTCTCATATGAGCGCTTCAGAGTCTCTCTGTCTTTGAAGTGAAGAGTGGGAAAAACACGTTGACTTCTACTCACAGACAGTGATAACACCCGCCGTTGCTCCGATACCGAATGTCATCCACCCTGGTACTTGAGTACCGGGCACCACGCTGCCTTGGGCGAATTGCTTGAGGGTCGAGTATGAGGAGAATCGAACGGCAGAGTTGGCACCTTGTCGAAGCATCTAGACGCAATCAACGCCAGAGAATCAAGTCAGTTGTCTTGCCTGCGCGTGGTAGACTGTGCGTGCCGATCCGATCGACAAGGCATGGCCAGGCACGGGCAGTATGACCCGTAAGGAAGGGGAGGAAGGTGAGAGGAGTTCCGCTTGGGGATTTGATATGATAGTTTGTACAGGGACGCCAGAATAAATCGAGATTTACTCACGACTGGTCCCACACCCCTATATACACCCCTATAGCCCTCCTCCTTGATGATAGTCTGAACACCATGTACGAATCCCTTGTACTTTGGTACAGCTCGCTTCGAATCCTCAATCATCTTGGTTCTAATGGTGGTCATCGTCATCTCCATCAGTAAATGCGTCTTCCAACAGAATCTGCTTGTTGGGTGCTTTCGGATTGATCCGACACGGAAGAGTGGACTCACTTGATCGTTTCAGATGGGGTGACGGCGATGACGGCTTCCGACATACCGGCTCCGAGACCGGCCAACATTGATCGAGGAGCAGTGAGCTTGCCCTACGATTATCAAAGATATCAGCAAACTGCCTGGAAGTCCGAAAGAGCCCTCTTTATGTCACGAGTGGAGTGGTTGAGATGACTGTGAATTATCGAGGATACACAACCAACGATCCGACCGTACAGTGGCCAGAGTCACTCACCTCATCATCCTTGAGCAGAGCCTTGAACTGATCATACGTCGTAAACCGCACGCCGGCCTTGACTGCATTTCCAAGTACGACAGCTGTCGTTCCTGCATAGAGACCTGCGACTCCACGCTGTTGGAGTGTCTGCTTGAGAGCTTGGTACGGCGTGAGAGGCTATGAGAATACAACAAATCAGGGATCAGGGATGATGGTCAGTCGTTGTGGACTGTGCTTTCTCGACGGTGTTGAAAATAGTGAGATTAAATGGTTTGATTTGAGGTATTCTATTCGATTTGAGCGGCCCAGTCTACCCTAGGGCGCAAGGAAGGGGGTATATGGCTTGGCCGTAATACTTGGCCAATTTGCATGAATGATACCACTCAAGTCTGACTCACCTTTCCACCCTCAAGAGCCCCGAATTGCAGCTGAGTCTTCAGACTCTCCAAAGGGTACGTGATGAACGCCTCTGTACCTCCTGCGATAGCACCGGCAGCCAGAGAAGCTACGGGGTTCTCTTTGCCTTTTCCTTTAGCTGCTTGTGCGGACGCCATTGCTCGATACGGTGATGTCTGATACGACTATGCTTTCTGTGAGGAGTGTTTGAGGATGAGAATGGGAGTGATGTATTGTATTTTTCTTTTTCTTGGATTTTAGAAAAGATGTTGTGCGAGTGAACATTGCACAACAGTGGATTTGTCGATCAGTGATAGTGACGCTTGATGCTCGATACAAGTGAGCGAGTGAGATTTAGAAACTCGAATATTAGAATTAGGAATACGAGGTAATTCATTAGAATCTAATTAGGAATGCGGCTCAATAGAGCTGATTAGAAATTCAATCAAGCGCTAAAGGGGTCATTGAACAAGGTGGAGGTGAATCAGGTCCGAGCGAAAAATATGTTGAGCCATGAGGGCCGTCAAAATAAATCAAAATAAAAATCCTTCGTGTCCATTTGAGTGTGCACTTGACTATACCTATCTGCGACATTGTTCTTCGTATAGCACAAGGCATATACTGAACAAATTGCCAATTGACTGCTTCAAAGCTATTCCGATCCACCAAGTCGTCCATCAGACCGTATAGCAAAGCTTACAAAATGCCGGTAACGCACAAGAACAGGAATCGAAATCAGGCCAAGAACCCATACAGGAAACCTAGACCTGCCGCCGGCTCAGCAAATAGTGATGGAAACGATAGACCCAAACCGGGACATAAGATCCCTTCGACCCAGGATAGAAGTGTAGATGCTCTGCCTGGGCTGAGTAAGATTAAAGCTTCCATCAGGCAGACGAAGAGGCTGTTGGCCAAGGTGAGTTGATCTGACTGGGTTCAGGTGTTGGTCCTGGTTGTACTGGTTGTGCTGGTGCGATTGATCCTGCTGGTATCGACTGAACCACGCATGGGAAGGATGTTTGCTCCTTTGAGGATTGAAGGGGGTAACCACCACAAATTCTGTCTGACATGCACACAAGCTTCCTTATCGCTATCAAGGACGGACTTTGCATTAATTTAATCGGACAAGCTGGATACTGACTTCCAACTTGCGTGGCGCGCTATGCGCTATAGGACAACCTCGAACCTGGTCTCAGGGTACAGACACAACGAAGACTGACGTCGCTCGAAGCTGATCTGGCGAACGCTGAGAAGAGGGAAGTGGAGAAGAAGAACGGCGCAAAGTATCATATGGTGAGTGCACTTGCGAGAATAGCGTCATCTACCGTTCGTAAGCGAACAACGAAACGCAAGGAAACACGCAGAGTTCGAATCTATCTGCATGGAACTGGGTTTTCTTGGTCTCGGTCTTCTCACAATGATTCCATAGTCACAGACGAGTAGTGTAGTAATCGATATGGATCAAGAGCTGATATCCAATGATTTCGATTCCTTTGCCATGCGTGCTCGCACTCGCCCGTGCCCGTCGTCGTAACATACCATATCTGCTTGTGCTTGTAATGTCGCTCGCCGACCCAACAGGTAAAATTCTTTGGTAAGTCGCCATGTCCAGTGATTTCAACTTCAACAATACACGCGTCTTATCCATACTACTGCCTCACCTGACACTGGCGTTGTACCTCAAATTTTTCCGAGGGAGAAGAACCCCAAAGCCAAAGCAGAGCAGAGCTGATCGGTTCTTCGACTTATTCGTATTTCGTACATTGTAGACCGTCAAAAACTACTGCGAATCATCAAGCGGCTCAACAAGAAAGTCAGCAAAGCAGGAGATGATGGACCGAACACAACCACGGCGAAAGTTGAGGAAGAGCTGCAGGATGCTAGAGTCATGTTGAACTATGTTCTGCATTTCCCGTGAGTCGAGTCGCACAATCCATCGCAGTATCATTGTCCTTTCCTCCCCCGGTCTAGTCTAGTCTGTTTGTATTTTTTATGGGACTAGGGTTATCCTGTGGCTTCTGAGTTTTGAGTCATATGGGGGCTAGGTCCACGATGAAAGAAACAGGAGAGGAGCTGATACATAGACCTATGTCGGGTCCGTCGACAGTAATACGGAAAAATACATCTCACTATTCCCTTCATCCACCTCAACAGCGAACTCCAACTCAGAAGCAGATAATGCTAAACTCGTACTCCCACCTCTATTGAGACCATCGAAATCCGATGGATCCGATGGATCCGATTCGCTGGATAAACCGTCTCAGAGACGATTGGAGATCTTACGTCAGATCCAGGGCTTGATGAATGATGGGGAAATGAGTACTACGCCAGAAGACGAGGTAAAGAAAGAGAGTGCGAACGGAAATGGTAGTGGTAGTGGTAGTGGTAGTGGTAGACGTCAACATGTTGGGGAGTCAAAAGTCAAAGTTGGCGCTGCTGAAGAAGAAAGTGTATCTGTATCCAGGAGCGCGAGCGCGAAGAAGAGCAAGAGCAAGAGCAATGGCGGTAAGGTTGAAGAAGAAGACAAGGTCGAAGAGGACGATTTCTTCGAATCTGATTAAACACGCTTTTTGGCCTAGATTCTCTCTCTTTTCCGTAAATTACATTTAGATCACATAATGTGTATATGTATGTACAAGTACCTAACCCCCATTTGTGATGTCCAACTCCGAATCTACATGGACGGTAATGAACATCGTTAACCAAGCGGATGAATATACTCAGAGTACAGTATTGTACTGAATACGCTGTACTGTATTGGCCAGTCAGTCACCCATTTACGGTATGGTATTGCATTATACTACGTTACTCGATACTCGTTACTACTGTACGACGAAAGAGCTAAGCTGAGACACTAGGTAGGTAATGAATGCGCTACATTGTTACTGTATGGTCGATTCCTATATCCGACACTACTATGTCGCCAAGTATGGGTATATCCGTCTAGCGTCTATAAAGGATGAAGGGTATATATGCAATCGGTTCGAAGCCGAGGCAATGACCCACCTTTTTTACCATCTCAGATGGGATGGATTGCGGAAACTAATCTCGAAAAGCAGTACAGATCTGAGCGAAATGGACAGGAAAGAAACAGATTGCAGGTGTATTGGTGCAGCGGTTGTTGGAGCCAACGGGGTTGCAGTATGAGTACAATCCATGTTGTCGAAAAGAGAAGGGGAAAACAAGATATTTGATCAAGATAATATGAGTACTGGCTTAGGAGGCGAGCGCGTTAATCTTGACAATTCACAACACCGGCATGGTAGTTGTAGTTGTATATACCAGCCTATCGAGGGCAGGAGGGAGAAAGATCCACTATTATCAGCTGACATGGCCTTCTACCGAAAAGAAAGGTAGCGTTGCACACTCACGAATTCCTCGGTAGGCCAACACTTATCGCTAATAGCGACTTTGGAAACAGATCGATGATAACCTCCTGTCAAGGTGAAAAACTCGAAAGTCTGATTACCGACTCCCATTGGAACTTCGACCATTTGTACGCCCGGCTTGACGAGTTTGATAACTGGCTCATTGGTCCCTGAGGTGATTTTGACGGTACCTCCGAGTTTGGTCATTGTCGTTACGAAGACGGTATCTTCGGTCATCTGGAGCACAATTTGCAAGTTCGACAAGTCAGCCTCGCGATTAGAAGCACAGTAGATGGAAACCGTGACAGTGCTGTGTGAGTACTCACCTCCCAACCGGTAGGCTTGCTACCAAAGTTATCGGTTCCATCGCATGACGCAGACTTCAAATGAGGTCGATACCAATAGATCACTTGGTCTTTCTCGACGATAGGGCTCTTCCTGCCGGCTTTCCACGCTTTGATATAAGGTAGCGAAAGGTCAAGCATTGGCAAGTGGTCGAGACCCTTAGACCACTTCGAAGAACCATCGTCGGTGTGGTTACCACCCCAGTCCTTGACGTTATGTGACTCTCCGTAGTCATTCCATGTGACAACTATGTACGCGTCGATGAACGGGCATTAGCCAATTCTTACTTGTGCTTGTACTCGATGGGGAGGTTGGAGGTTGGTTTTGGCAGTTGGCAGTGGAAAGGCAAAAACTCACTCTCGATAAAGTCGACTTGGTCACCAAGCTCCAACATCTGATCCCATCGGTCTTTCCACAACGTCTCGGACTTGAAGAGCCAGTTCTTGCTCCAAGGCACTTCTTTACCGAAATGAGTGAAAAACCAAGTGGAGACAGGTGCCATGTATTTCTTGTTACAGCTCTTCACGACGTCGATGTAAGATTTGTCCTGCGCAGTCGTCAAGGGCTCGTTGATTGGGCCGTTGTCCTTTGACGCCCAAGCGGTCCTGCGATGTCCACCCAAGACGAGCATGAGTGATGAACGTCAGCGTTGATAACCTTTTCTTTTGCCGGCTAGGGTGTTTGAGTATACATACAAACAACACTCACCAAGAGAAGAGACCGCTCAAGCCCTTATTGTCCGCATTCTCCTGGGTAGGTGCCCAGAATGGTACAGCGTGGATCTCTTCGCCGACGTTCGTCGCCACAGCTGACCAATCGAAACCATCCCCTATGAAAGTCGATACGAACGGTTTACCGTCCACCCTGAGCTGAGACGGCTTGTCCTTGAAACGTTTCATCATGTCCGACACACCGGTAACGTTGTCGATAGTGTACCAGTTGAAATCGAATGAGATGAAACACCAGAACCCGGTTTGTTCGGCAGCTTGATAAGCTAGATCAAGCTGTGGTTGGGAATACCAATCCAATCCGATATTGAGAGCCCAGCCGTCGATTCCGTACGATTTGGCGAGGTTGATATCTTGAATCCAGTCTTCCAAGGTGTATCCGTGTACGATACCCACCATGAAATGGGCAAAGACGAGCTTGGAGTCTGACGAAGGCTTGGAGGTGGTGCCACCTTCGTGACCACCCCAATTCCAACCGCCACCCAGAAGGCTATCCTTGGACTCGCCGCCGACTTGGATGGAGACGTTCACCGAAGCGACGGCAGAAGGAGCGGAAGCCTCGGAAGAAGCGGTAAGAGACGTAGTGATATCGCCTGATGGAGGAGAAGGAGCGTAGGTCTCGGAAGAAGACAAGAAAGTGTCGATGGGGTTTGAAGCTTGCGAAAGGTCGGCGGAAGGTTTAGATCCAGCGCTGGCCTCAGAAGAGGTGCTATCTGGTGCAGCGAGAGCCGCGACGATATCAGGTGCGTCGCCAGTTCCTGCAGTTCCCGTGTTTGCTGTAGCTGTAGCTGTAGCTGAGGGCTCGTCAATCCAGATCGTGGTATAAGCTGTGACGGTCTCGACGACGATCGAGGGCTGTTCGAGGACAGCAAGGTTGAGAGGTGCGAAAGATGGTTCGGCTGGTACCGATACTGGCCGTCAGCCTTTCTGCTATCAAGAATCACAAGAACAAAAAGAAATGGCAACACTGGCATACCCTGCGATCCGTCCTTCTCGATCATTTGCCCATACACACCCGAAGGCGAAGCACCACCGCCACCGACGGCGGTACCGATAGCTTGGACCATCTCGGCGGCTTCGGCTACATCTCGTGCGGTATATTGACGATGTCTTGATCTCCGTTCGAACGAATTGGCATGTCTGCCCAAGACTGGGTTCACTGCCGAGGAGGCTAAGAGCGGGAGGAGCAGCGTGAGAGCTGCGAAAGATGAACGCATTGTAGGCGTTGGGCGGTGTGGCGTAGCTTTACACAGTAAGTACGAGTACTGGATGTGTTTTGGCAAAGTTGAAAAGAGTGGTACGGTATACTGTATATATTGGAGGAGAGGTAAAAAGCCAAGATCAACTTGACTGCAAACCTCGGCTATAGTTGAAAGGATGGGTGTACTGGCAAGTAAGAGAGCGACAAGGCCGAACGAAGACTGATGAGGATTTAGAAAAAAATACCTCAACTCAACGACGGACGTTGGTGATGATTGACACAAAGACACAGAGGGAGCTGGGGAGGAGGGGGCCAGCGATGGCCGAGGGTTGACTGATCCACAGTGAAAGGGGGGTTCGGACGAATGAAGGGAATGTGAGGGGGACGTTGAATGATCGTGCGCGGCGGCGATGATCGTTGATGATCCTTTATATATATATACTACCACGGTATATGCTTAATCACTCGGACCCGCGAGCTTAGCGGCTGAAGGAATGATTGGTTCAGCGAGGTGTTCGTGTCGATCAACTAGCGGAAAGGAGGACAAGGAAGTAAAAGCTAAGGCTAGCTTAGGCTGAATAGGGCACGAGGGACAATAAGGGATGGCCAAGGCGAGGAAGAAAATAGATCTGTGCGTTTGGTCAGCCAACACTGAAGGGAAGAGAAGAGGGGACGGTCAGAGAGAGAGAGAGGTATGAGGGACAAACAAAAACAGGATTGATTGGGGTTCACAACGGGGTCCGTGAGCAAATGAGTTAAGTGCGCTAAGGCAAGCCAAAGGCAGATCCCCTCTGGTATGCATATAATGCCGCCATTCCTTTCTATCACTTTAGGCCTTTACCACAACTCCGTCCTTGCACAAAGTGGAGAAAAAGTATCTAGGGCGGGGGGTGAGGGCAGAACAGGGACATTCTATGCTGCAGAGCAATGATCGAACGGAATGTACGAATACTGGGACATTAGCGCATTGTAATGTGTCGTAGTGTTTGTATCGGACTAAAGACAAAGACAAAGACAGACGCGCAGGATTACTCTAGGCTGAAACGCGTGTTGTCATATTGTATGGCATGTGGTCAGAGCTTTTGATTGTCGGTCCGTGTGGTTTTGTTGTCCCTGTTTCAGATTCAGATTCTAGTACAATGACCGAGCTCTGTGGTTATGGGATAAGGTATGGTCTGTCGACTTTTGACTCTGGCCGATTCTTTACAGCTGCATCGCGAAGCTGTCTCGGTCCAGACTCGGATCAAGCAAGGCCATTATATAGTATATACCCTAATTGCAGCAGGTACGGCCAAGGTGATAGATCGCTACGACAGTGCAACGAGGGTATGGGCTCTCAAGCAGCAAGCAGCAAGCAGGTGATGTCTCGGTCCGTGCAGAAGGGCAGGTCGGACTCACAGTGGATCAGGCAGTCCTACCACAAGCTATCTACAGTGACAACGAACGAAGGCTCTTGCGCTTTCGCGGGGTGCCCAGCTTCGAATCGAAACGCATGTTTAGGCGTATAGATGAACCCGACTAATACTGAACCAGCCAGGTGACATGCATGCCATGAGATGATAGCCTGTGCATCTATCTCTATGTACTACTCCCCGTCAAAGATCTACCAGATAGTCCAGTCCGTGAGCTGGCGATCACTTCTCCTCCTCACCAACAGTCCCATCAGCCCGCCTCGTAACAATCTTATCCACAATACCGAACTCTACAGCCTCCTGAGCAGTCATGAAATAATCCCTCTCCAAAGCCTTTTCGAATCGATCTCTCGAGGTATCGCGAGATTCGGTAGGGAGGGTACAGTGGTCTGCGTAGATGTCTGTCAGAGCTGATCGGATTCGGAGAATCTCTTTGGCATGAAGGGCGATGTCGGATGCTTGGCCCTGAGCGCCGCCGGATGGTTCTGATATTGTCGAATAAGAAGTGATCAATTTCAGCTAGAGATCAAACCGAGGAGTGAAGATCGTTCATTCGAGCGCGTCGTATGAGGGACGAGACAGACCCTTCGAGCTGTTCTGGATCATCACCAAGTCAAGTCCGATAGACTGAAGACAGCCTGTGACGGATGGATGGATTTTCTTTCGTTGAGATAGATGTCACTCACGATGGATCATGACACTGCTATTCTTCAAAGCGTATCGATGCCCCTTCTCTCCGCCTGCTAAGAGCAAACTGCCCATACTAGCCGCTTGGCCCAAACAGAAAGTGTGTACGGGAGGCTGGATATACTGCATCGTATCGTATATTGCCAGACCGCTTGTCACTACACCACCTGGAGAGTTTATGTATAGTTTGATAGGACGGGAGGGGTCTTCGGCTTCTAGGAATAGGAGTTGGGCTGTGAGGAGGGTCGAGTCAACTGAATTTACCTGGAGACGAGATGGGCCGGATATGTCAGCTCACTGGCTTAGATTCGGGTTGTACATGATGTCTGATTAGAACAGTTGATGTCGAAAGAAAGAAGGAATGAAAGGCAGCAGAAGGAAAGACGCATGATTTATGCGTGTCGCACGCAATACCAGAGCGATGTGTGCATAGATAGGAAATTGAATGTGGCTGGCCTACAACTCACAGGTCCAAGGAAGATGACTCGCTCCTTCAATAATCTTGAGTAGATATCATAGCTCCTCTCGCCTCGAGCCTGTGGAAGAAAAATCAAAAAGGAAATTAGCTTCGCACGCAGATCGATCAGTGAGGTGCATCTCGCAAGGCTCACTGTTTGCTCCACGACAATCGGGACCAGCGAACCTCGTACTACAGGATTGGCAGCTGCGTCACCAGCGAAGGGTGGCACGAAGCCAAAGTTCCGTCGGGCGAGTCTCGAAGGTCCGGCAACGACGGCTCGAGAGAGGGGTCGGAGGGCTTGTATTCTTGACATTTTGTGAGACCGACTATAACAAGACTGAATGCCTGATATCGCGATGTTCAGCAAGTACAGTAGTAGATCTATTAGATTGTTATGCTATGGATATTTATTTGTTACTCATATCGAGCAAAAGTCATCTATTGTTCGCGTTCTGATGATCGATACAACGGTCGTAAGCGATGGGTGAAGCGCAATTGAGCCAAGTGAACTGGAGATCACGTGATCTGGGACGCACCACGGAGCGTGGAGCCCCTAGATCCAAATCCACAATGAGCTAATATAGGACGAGTAAACAGCCAAGCGGCAAGACCACATGCATGTCGTCAACGAGCATCCGCATAAAGCACGAGGTTAAGTCGTTCCCACAAAGCTAAGACCCACAAGTCAAGACGGTGCAATATATCACTTCAAGTCAGTCGGTCTTCATCTTTAATTCCGCCCTGATTCTTGCAACTTGACTATCCGAACTCCATCGGTTCCGCCTTTCGTGAGATACCTTGCCTGCTCTCGGTGACAGCCATCCAATCCCTCGCCCCGATCATGTCGGTCAATACTAGTCATCTTGGACCTGGTCAGACCTTGCCTCTGCAGCATGGTGAGTCGAGTCAACTTCCACTCTTGACGGCATCAGTCATGACCGGTTTCTCCCTTTTTTTGCTACTTGCAGATCGTACTTGTTGCTGACCGTTTATATCTATAACGACTTCTGTGGTGCGTGCATGCAGGCGAAGATGTGCTCACTCCTGGACACACCGCTGAGATCGAGCTCAAGGTACCGCCTACAACCAGCGGACCGAAGAGGACCGACAAAGCGAAAGGTCTAATCTGGGTCACAGATCATCGAGTGAGTCCCAATTTAACCGAGTTGGCCATTTCCTGAGCAAAAGATAGTCAGGTCGTCAAATGGCTGACATAGTGTGAATTCCATCAATGCGTTACTGTGTACGGATAGGTCATCTTCGTCGCCGATACTATTGATACACCCTCGACTTCAGCTAGTGCAGCAGCCGCGCCATCTGAGCCACCGAGCTACGATGCGCCGCCTGTCTTGAGATCGCTTGAGATACCATATGTGCGTAATTGATGACCCATTGGGGACGTGCTTGATATGTCATGCTGACGACCAGCTTTGCTTTCACCTTGCTCTTCTTCAACCTTGCACCATATTGCCCTTCAATCACTTTTCTACTCTGGTCTGATGTGGGCATCGGACTGGTCGATTTCTATGATCATGTTGAAATACCTGTAGACCTCGCTCAAAGCCGCAACTTACAACCTACCCACATTCTCAGCCAACCACCTACTCCTCCTCTTCACTCCTGCACCTTCGGCCTCCTCGAACGCAGCTTCAGCCCTGCCGGATCCAGGAAGGGGCCAGAGCTTGGAGCTCAAAGTCTGGGTGGGCGAAGGTGCTGGACACGCTGTATGGAAGCGTATCGAGGGTGAAAGGAGCCGCGTCGCTGAGCGCGCTGCTGGTGGTATCGACGAGGACCTTCGTAAGTATCTATACTTGACTGGCTCTCACTAAGTCCCGCCCTATAACCGCTTATACAAATGCGGAGAAGATACGCTTGTAGGAATTATCATGAGCTGATGATTCATACCATTTAGCTGCATACGCTCCAGCTTGAGTCTTCAATGCCGAGAAACTGCAGTATGTATGATAGCTGCTAAAGTCAACACAGACTCGAATGAGACCGCAAGGAGGGAGTAGCTTCGGACTTTGTGCGAAGATCAAGAGATGATGATATGGGCGAGAATTGTACTGTATACGATCCGAACGAATCTCACGATGAATCCATGTGTAATAACGCAGATGAAGCAGAGGAAACTTTCACTAGCTAGTTTTGGTCGCTTGTCGCGATCACGAGCACAGGTTCCCAAAGTCCCGAAGACGTGCATGGAGAGCATAAGCTGATCGGCGACTCTGATCCCAGTCGTCTTCAAAGTACGGAGACAGCAAACACGGATAGTCACAGGTCAGACAGAGCATGCAGGTTATGGTATGCAGCAGGATGACATGTAGTCGGCGATGACCGCCTGACGTGACATGGGTCGGATCGCTCGACGTGTAACGCTAAAGTACTAGTACCAGTACCGCGGTAGCAGCTGCGGCAGCGGACATGTGCAAGTGAACTTAGATACCAGAGATATACGGATGTGAGCAACATCCAGTTGAGGTGATTAGCTGATATCCCATTACAAAGAAAGCATCTCATCATAGTGATAGTATTACGATTCTTCGCTCTGTCGTACACGAAAAAGAAGAGGCCAAGTCTCGACACCTCGACCACACAGTGCTCGAGTGCTTGAACGAAATCATTCCGGATCTATCCTTCTTGATATCTATCTAGCTATCTCCGGTCAACGCGTTCGCTCCTACTCAAACGGAAGTAACAGAGCCTCCCTGGCGAGCCAAGCCGACCGACGCCCACCGAGCAACTAGGTCCTGATTTATCTCTTGCTCAGAATACCTCGCACGACCATCTAAGATCCGACTTGTTACGTGCGCTTGTCAAGGAATATCGGAAAGGGGAGGGAGATTTTGATAAGTTATTTTATTGATCTCATCATGTCAACGGTCAACCCGGTTCTTAATCCTCCTACTGAGGTCATCAACCCCGCCGATGAGGAGTTTTATGCGTCGTGAGTACTACTATCTGGGCCCTAGTCTGCTCTTATCTCGATGAGCTGCAGCTGCAACTCGTTCATTCTTGAGCCTGCAACGGGCTGTGAAAGACCAAGAGACTTCAACAACAAATCTTCCCTTCCCGGTCGTGTTCGTCCCCCCTCTACAGGATGACCCCTATGCCTTGCCTTGCCTTATAGCGTCTTTCACATCTCACTGAGGGCTGGGCTTTGGCTCCCTGCTCTTTGACTGGGACACGCCATGCGGTGCCATTGTGAACACAAGCTGACGTATCGATGATCCGCCTCGACCACTCAGATGGGGTCTCTGTATCCTCTGTTTACTCCTGATAGGAGCCCTAATAACGTCCTATTACCTCCAAATCAAGCGGATTAGAGCCGTCCATGAGACAGTGGTCTCTATCTTTGCTGGGATGGTGGTGGGCTTGATCATCAGATTATCCCCGGGACATATGATCAGGGAGATGCTGGTGAGTAGCGCCAATGTAACCGTATCCTCCCAATTTCCTTTTTTTATACGCTGTACCAACCATTGGTTACTTATGGTCTCTCCTCTTCGCGACATGTGACCATGCTGGGTTAGAATTGACGTTAACGTTATAACACTCTCTTCCTCTATAGTCGTTCAAACATACCATCTTCTTCAACGCCTTGCTACCTCCAATTATCTTAAACTCGGGCTACGAGCTCAAACAGGTAAGCGTCGACCACCCGAGCTCAGGCTGGACTCTCGCACGGCACAAGTCGTGGTTCTGACGTTTGTTTGCTTGGCTACGGTTACAGGAAAACTTCTTCAGAAACTTTGGCGTTATTCTTACTTTCGCCTTTTTAGGAACGTTCATCTCTGCCGTCGGGATCGGGTAAGTTCATCCCTCATTTCGCCGCTGTACTGTGATATCCCAGAGGCAACCAAACCCTCGGCTTCCCTATCACTCATCAAGACTAGAAAAGTGAAAGGAAGAGTAGCTGATGCTCTTACTTGCTGCAGAGTCCTCGTGTATATCTGGTCTTTCCTCGGCCTCGAAGGTCTGAAATTCACCTTGCTTGAATGCCTCATCTTCGGTTCGACACTCTCAGCCACGGATCCAGTCACCATTCTGGCAATTTTCAATACTGCTAAGGTCGACCCTAAGCTGTATTCTATCATCTTCGGAGAGAGTATTCTCAATGATGCCGTCTCTATCGTCATGTACGAGTGAGTCAACCAGTTTCACTTCTCTACCCCTGCTGGTCTGCTGCCCCTCTCCCTCAAAGAGGCTTGCTCATTCTTCCTTGACGTATCATAGGACCCTCTCCCAATTCCACGGCGAGGATATCTACCTTTCCTCCCTGTTCCACGGAGTCGGCATCTTCCTGTTCTCTTTCCTCGTCTCCATGGCCTTGGGTGTCGCGTTCGGCCTGGCCTGTTCTCTTGGATTGAAGCACTCTCATCTCGCTACATACCCTCACATTGAAAGCTGTCTGGTCGCTTTGGTGGCATATACAAGTTATTTCTTCTCCAACGGGATAGCAATGAGCGGTGAGTCTGCGTCGCCAAAAAGAAATAAACCTCCTACCTATGAGGTCAAGTGCTGTTATGCTGAGATTTTCTTTTTCTTTTTCGGTCATCGTGCCGTTGTTAGGCATTGTATCTCTACTGTTCTGTGGAATCACCCTGAAACACTACGCATACCATACTATGTCGAAACGAACTCAACGGACTACCAAGTACATGTTTGCGGTACTGGCTCAATTATCGGAAAACTTCATCTTCATCTATCTGGGTCTGAATCTGTTCACACAGGATGTACAGGTCTTCAAGCCTTTGTTCATCTTGGTTTCGGCGGTGAGTACGGGGAATTCCTTGGTCTGGCTTGCAAGACCCATGATTTTTGAACTCCAGTCTGAACTTAACTGATCTCGCCGGACGCTGTTCTCTCATTCGCGTAGATTGCCGTCATGGCTTCACGATATGCCGCGGTGTTCCCCCTTTCCGAACTCATCAACTGGGTGTACCATACCCGGGGTCAGCGATATGAAGAGCTTCCTCACTCATATCAAATGATGCTCTTCTGGGCCGGTCTACGAGGTGCCGTCGGCGTCGCTCTCGCAGCAGGAATTACAGGCGACAATGCCGACGCTCTGCGAACTACGATCCTTGTGGTCGTCGTGTTGACCGTCATCGTCTTTGGAGGTACGACTGCCCGGATGCTCGAAGTATTGGGTATTCGAGTCGGAGTGGAAGATGAGGATGCTTCGTCTGATGATGAAGAAGGATGGACAACGCACCATGGTAATCTCGCATTATCTATGGGTCCTGGGAGTCGGAGATATGCTGGTCAGAACGGACGAGGAATGTACGGCGATGAAGCCGATGAGATCGACCTCGACTCACCGAACGGTTCACCATATGTCTCAAATGTCCACCTACCTCGTTCGAGACAAGCTTCAACCAGATCCGCGTTCGGGACCAACAATTCTCGATCCGGATTCTCAACGAACTCTGACGATTCGGACGAGAACGAACCTTTACCTCAAGCGGGTCCTTCCCACCCGTACGGCGGTAACGAATACGACAGTGGCAGAGAAGGCGTTGCTTCTGCTGGTGCTGCTGCTGGCGGCGAAGATGGAGGCGGTATGAAACCCGGTATGATCTTCAGAGATGGACAATGGTTCACCGCTTTAGACGAAAGATACCTCTTGCCCCTGTTCAGTAACTCGGTGACGGCACGTCGGCATCATGCTAGAAAAGCTAGAAAGGCGAGCGCGAGCGTATATAATGGCGGAGAAAGCGGGGTTGGCACACCTCGAGGAGGAAATAGTCTGGATCTGAATAGGGGCGATAGGGAGGACGATTATGGGTATGATGGCGAGAGTGAGAATGGCAAGAATAAGGTAGTGCCGAGAACTTTCAGGTAAGTGCAAGTGCAGAACTCGGTGTGAGGAAAGAGGATATATGCAAGATGTTGGACCGGGATCCTGTGCACAAAGTGAATGTCTCTGCTGACCCGCTGGCTGTTGTGACCTTGCCTTGCGCTTTGGATAATCATAGCGGCTCCGTGACCGATTTCTTCTTCGCAAAAGCGGACGCCTCAAACCAAGGCCTTCCAAGCGCCGGTTCAAGCTCTCAACTCCCCTTACCAATGGACGACCGGCGAGGAGGTAGCGGTGGCTCTGGCTCCGCTTCCAGCTCGAATAATGGGAATGGGAATGCTCCCATCGTGCAAAGAAGGGGTAGTGGCGATAATAAATTCATGCCTGGTGGTAGTGGACTGGGTGGAGATCGGGATGGTAGATGACTAGCTGAACGTGACCGTGAGCGTCAGCTTAGACAGTCTCGGCAGTCTGTATCTGGACCTAGTGGGCCAGGTTTGAGATACGCTCATAGATCTAGCGATATTGAACATCAACAGAACAGGGATAAGCAAGGGTCAGAAGGAGGAGGAGGAGGAGGAGGAGGAGGAGGAGGAGGAGGAGGAGGAGGGTGGCTATGGACTAACGCCAAGGACGGTGATGGGCCGAATAGTGCCGGTGTCGGTGTCGGAGCCGGTTTCGACATGGAACAAGGAGGACAACGACAAGGACAAGGCCGACATAGTCGTCATGGTAGTGTGCATTTTAGCATCACCAAGCCGCCTGGTAAAGGCGATTGAGCACAACTCGACTGGAACTCCTCCGAGTCCTTTGTTCTTACTCACTCTTGGTCTGCTGTGAACTACATATATCACACCTATCGTGTCCATATCATTATTTGGAAGAAGGTTATAACGACTAGTCATACAGCAAGGCCTATTTTCGTATCAATTCAATTAGAGTTGAATTATGGTCATATAGTCATATAGTCCACTTATCATTCTCCCTCATCATGAAAAATGTAAAATATGCCAATGGACAGTGATCGAGCTGGTTATTGCGCTGGTGAATTGGACTTGGATAGGAAACGGTTTGGAACCGGACAAGAGACGGTAGTAGCAATCAAGTCCGGTGTTCGGTCTTCGGTCCAATTGCAGTCCTGTTCTCGATAGCAGCTAGCAGGAACTAATTGACCTCATCCGCACATCCGTACCAAAACAGCATGCAGCTTGCGTATGACCGCAACGTGATGTCTGCACCACGACACAACCATGTGAGAGATGACAAGAGATGACATGTCGTGGGACAAGAGACTGTGGTGCGGAGTACAGAGACTAATGCAATACAACATGTTATGTATATATCTATCTACCTCGTCTCGGCTGAGGAGGGAAGATCGTATATATTTGATTATATAGTGTTATGTCCGAATGTGCGAATGTGCGAGTGTGCGAGTGTGCGGGTGTGCGGGTGTGTGGGGGTTTGTCATGCTGACCCTTTTTGGCGTTGAGATCAATCGTTCCACCATCTCCTTTGTTTCAACCGTCACTCCCTCACCGGAACACTAGTACGCTTCTCGTCCTCTGCTGCCCTGGATACCGCTCATCACGACGACGAGCTGCGCTGCGCTACTTCTCCTCGCACTACACAACCACTGCTACTCCCTCTCCAAGACCTGCTCCTCCCACACCCGCGCCAGCGCCAGCGCCAGGGGCCTGGATTCCAAGTCCCGCCCGAGCTTCGAAACCATTGACAGTCGGCGTATGGTTACCGTTCATGGTGCCATGACTTGTTCCCGCGTTCGGCTTGACCCAATTGGGAATGGGTAATAGACCATCTCCATTGGCTGAATTCAGTGGTTGAACCAGTCCCATTCCCGCATCTTCTTGAACCTGGTTCGAGGTCAACTTCGGGTCATTGGATCCAATCTGAAGTTGAGTCTGTTCGGAATTCTCATTTCCCAGTCCAGACGTCTCTGCGCCATTGCCCATTTCTTTCTCATTCGCCTTTTTCTCTTTCTCTCTTCTCCAATTCGCTTTGGCCTCGGTCACAAGCTTCATCTTGACAGCTCGCTGCGGGTTCATGGGCCTGACACGGGATGAACGGGCCTGGTCTAGTCGGATCAAGTCGGATGAGAATCCGGGTATACCACGGCCGAATATGGTTTCTATATAACAGTTCGATACGCACGCAAATCGCGATCATAGTCAGCGTTTTACTCTCAGGGTGTTTAGATCAATGAACAGTATCTGCCTTTGGCAAGACAGTGATGGACAGGACATCTTGAAGGACAGCCGAGGAATGAAGACCGACGACGATTCGTACGACTCACCATAAGCCAGCTGCACATCTTTCCGATCAATCGTATCGCTCTTTCTGTGTTTCGCCAAACTGCAGCTGATCTGCGAAACGAGATCGCAATGCTCATCGGCAAGTTCCAGCATGAGCTGTGAATAAAGTGAGCAGCATCACAGATCAGCACGAGGACCCCGGCCAGAGAGTGAGAGATGGTCAAGACCAAAACCGCTTGACTCACCGTTTCGACATCTCTATCGATTACCAATGCCTGATCAACACCCTCTGCCAACTCCTGAATCTTTCTCTTCTTCTGACCCGGCATTCCGACTGGCTCGCCAGCAAGTCCGAGTTCTTTACCCTTCCGACCCGACTCTTCCTCGTCCTTCTCAGCTTCAGCCTCCACTTCGTCCACAATAGCTTTCAAGCTCTCCGGCATCCTCTCTAGCGTGACCTCCCCAATCACACGGTTCAGACCCATCGTAGCTCTCCCAGAAGCCCTGATAGTAGGCTGGAAAGCAGACAGCTTCTCCCTGAGTAAAGCATCCCCTTCGGCGCTCGGTTCGAATCTCGCCTTGGCGAGCAACGAAGCTGATTTGTCCAGTTGCGGGATCGACATGTCGGATGATTGACGGATATGATCCATTCGCGCCGGAGGTCGGTTGAGGTCGTTCTGTTGAATCTGAGAAATGATCATATCGGGTGTGACGTGAGGAGCGCGACCTTGATTGGGCACTGGCATCCCATTGGGTCCGACACCGGGACCAACGCCAGCTCCGATGCCAGCGCCAGGTGGGAAAGGCACTTGAGCCCCTGGAGGAAGCCCTTGAGCAGCGGCAAGACCAAGCTGCTGTTGTCTTTGAGCAGCAACATTTTGGACAGCCTGAGCCACCGGGATGCCAGAGTTGATCATACGCTGTAACAGTGCATTCTGGGCCGCTGTGTTGATTGGCAATTGCTGAGCTTGCATCTGAGGAGTTCCGGAACCGGGTTGGACCATTGGCGGTCGCATCTGAGGAGAATTGGCGGCTCCGGGTTGTGCTCCCTGTCCAGGTGTTTGAGCTTGAGCGATATTACGCTGTTTGTTCGGTGGGATGTGTAGATTAGGTACGGCGTTTGGGACAGCGAAGTTGCCATTCGCTCCACCAGGTTGAGCGGCACCAGGTGGCGGTCGAGGCTGCATATTCGCATTGTTGATCGCCGAGCCCGCTCCAACTTGCGATTGAGGTTGCTGCATACCCATGTGAGGGGATGATATCCCTGGTGGCGGTTGGTTCATGCCCGGCTGAGGTTGTTGATTCTGACCTTGCAGTTGAGCCTGTTGCTGGATCTGGGCCTGGGCCTGGGCCGCTTGCGCCGCCTGCGTCTGTTGAGCCATTTGGTTGAATGTCGCATTTTGCGTAAGGTTAGCCGCCTGTAACCATAATTGCTTATATTGCGGAGCCTGTGATTGACATACGCACCCCAAACCGACTGTCAGCGTGACTCCAGGATGTAGATGTATGCGATATTACGAAGACGAATGTGTACTCACGCCTTGAAAGGCCTTTTCTCTCTGCTCCTCCGACATCTGCGCCAGCCTCATCAAAACATTCCGCACACCCTGTGCCTTGTCCGGCGGAATCCTACTCGTTGCAGCCTGTATGCTCATATGAAGCTGCTGCATGGCGTTGATCTGGGGTGCTGGCGGTCTGGGTGATCCGAAATTCGGTGTACCTTGTTGAGGTTGCTGAGGGTGTTGTTGCTGCTGCTGCTGTTGCTGCTGTTGGCCTTGTTGAGCTTGTTGTTGAAGGTCTTGGAGGTGTTGACCGGCCATTGGTCCCTGAGCTTGTTGAAGCATTTGGGACTGTACTTGCGCTCGTGCGAGGGCGGAGGCTTGGTTCATGTTGACGTTGTTGGGCAGTTGAGCGTGATTCTGCATAGGCGTATGACCTTGAGCTTGCGCCTGTCCTTGAGCCTGCGTTTGTACTTGGGCTTGTTGTGCTTGCGCGAGTCGGTGAAGTTGGATCTGATGTAGCTGCTGTTGAGACATCTGCGGGTTCTGCATCTGCTGTTGATTGGGCATCTGTTGTCCTGCCACACCGAAACCGGGCACGAGACCGCCGGGGAACTGTTGTTGCAGCTGAGTTTGAAGGGCTGTATGTTGATTCTGCTGGGGGTAGCCCTGCTGCTGTTGTTGCTGCTGTTGTTGCTGCTGTTGAAGAGCGGCCATCTGCTGTTGAGCGGCAAGGGGAAGCTGCATCCCATTCATCATTGGTGTTTGCTGGGGCGGCTGAGCTCCAGGGGGTAGTGCAACAGGGTTGGCGAGACCGCTTTCAACGAGGGATCGAGCATGATGAGCCTGGAATTGCTGGAGATGATTTCTGCCTTCGGGACTGCTGATAAATGCGTCGAACTAGAACGAATGGCTCTCGTGAGTCACGACCCAATATAGGGATCGGAGTGATGACCAGGGGACGATAGGTATGGAGTCAGAGCGATCGGGGCAGATTTTACAGCGACTCACCAGCTTCTCCTGCTCTGGCCCAAGCTTCCCTGTCCTTTTTAACTCCAACAACCTCGGGAAGTTGTTCACGAGATTCTTGATCCCATTCGTATTCGGTCCCTGTCTAGAATCGTTCGTCACGGGTGACTGTCTGACCAATTGCGGTGACGAATGGGGATGACCCTGCGTTTGCGGTGAAGCAGCGGCTATGGATGCCGGTGTAGGGTGCGACATGGGGAGGGGCATCGGTTGTTGCTGTTGTTGTGGAGTCTGCAGTTGGGGCGGAGGTTGTTGTTGTTGTTGTTGTTGTTGCTGTTGCTGGTGCTGTTGTTGAACAGCCTGTTGTTGCAGCCGCTGCGTCTTTTCCAACATCGCAGCTATATGTTGTTGGTGCTGCTGCATCCTCATTTGATCCTGGTAGTTCTGGTGGGTGATCCAATGCTCGCGTCAGCCAAGGTTATTAACGGCGGCGATCCCGGATGTAGTAGAAAGAGGAAAGGTGGGATGATTGAAGATGCCAGAATCGATGAGACTCATGCAGTCCTGACTTACAGGCTGATTTTGATTTTGATTTTGAGGATTCATCTGCTGTTGCTGTTGCTGTTGTTGCTGCTGCGTTGGTTGTTGTTGAGGTTGACCCATTTGCTGTTGTTGTTGCTGTTGGGGTACATTCATCTGCTGCAGCATCGGACTAGGTGCAACTCCTTTCATCCCTTGCTGTTGCTGCTGCTGTTGCATCTGCATCTGCTGTTGCATTTGCTGCTGCTGTTGTTGCTGTTGCTGAGCTTGCTGTTGACCTTGACGCTGCATCATGGCTCTGGGATTCTGACTCTTCATAAAAGCCACCATCTTGGCTCTGAACACTTCATACTTCCTATCATCCGGTAAAGCCGTCTCTTCAGGTGTAAGCAAGTGTGGGAACTTGCTTTGAAGTTGTTGGAGACTGGCAATTGATAATCCCGCCAAACTGGCCATTGCGTTGGTATTGTTGATGTTGTTGTTTGACGTTGCTTGATTTTGAGCAGGTCCAGGTCCGGGTCCGGGTGCTTGAGGGTTACTTGGTCCAGCAGTATTATTGTTGGGATGCATGGGTGGACCGCCTAAAGCGCCGTTGTTTTGGGTTGGCGTGGCCATGTTTGAAGAGAGCGGTAGATCGTACGTAGTAAGGAAGGAAAGAGGTGGATGGAGGGATAGATGAAGAGATCAGGTTCGGGCGGCCCTCACTCAGGCTTCGTGCGAGGGTGGTAAGAGCTGGTCAGATCGCGATCGATGTTGGAGATCTTGCCTAGATGACCTGGAGTTATTGTATCGAGGATAACGTCAAGGGATGAAAATCATTGATCGATGTACTGAGGCCAAAAAAGGTGAATGGGCCTTGAGGTGAGCGGGTACGAGGAAGGAAGAAGAGGTCGAAATCGTAAACTAGCTTAGGTCGGATGTTAATTCCTTGATTTTGACCAAGCCGATAAAAATGTCTTTTGGTTGCTGAGCTGAGTAAGGGCGATCACGATGACAAGGGAGAAAGTATCGCTGCAGCTCGGATGTACAGATAACTCAAAGGTGGATGGATGGATGGTTGGGTGGATAGATAGGTAGAAGAGAATCAGAGATAGCGTCGGAAGATGGAAATTAGGATTAGGTTACAATAATATGTGGATTGATCTCATTTCATTCGCGTCAATGAATGAATGAATGAACCAACAAACCAACCCCGGTTACAGCGACACTCAACAAATTGACCTTAATCCCCGTGTCCACATCTACCTACATGTCTGGGTATCCGATGTACAGAACATGTTGAACATTGGTGGATGCATCGATGGAGCACACTGAGATAGACATCTATCAGAATGTCTATTGAGTGTTTGATCGGAGTGTCCTAGTAAGGAGAGAGACGATGGGATATGATGTTGATAACTGCTTCCAGCCCTTCAAGCCAAAGGCCAGATGCCCTCCCAGTGCCAGATTTGTTTCTCTGATATACCTCGGAGTTGAAGCTCGCTGTTCTGCTGCTTGGCAATCGGCCATTGGCCATGCTCACCTGGTCCTCTGAAGAGATAATTGCTCATAGCTCAGTAATTGTGCGTCGAAAGGCAGAGTACACAGCCATGCCGATGTCTGTCTGACGTGAGCGATCTTGCGACCTAACCCACTTGAGAGCGATGCCAAAACCGCGCATTGTTCCCTTCTGATTGGTATTATACAATTAAAAAAGTGCATTCGGACAGGAATACGGTCATGTGATCAATCATAGTGTTTATGTTAATCGACTTGTACGAAAACCGAGAACGAAACGAAATAAAGACTAACTAGTCTGGTCTGAGTGGTGGTCGAGCCTTTGCCTATCCATATCTCTCTCTCCCTTGACCTATCTCGCTCTGCCTTGAGATGAGATAATACTCACTCACTCACACTCTCCACCCCGTACAAGATCAAGTATCGAGTACCGAGAAAGCCAAAGCCAAACTCGCTCTTACCAGCTACCTCCTCAACTACACCAGACCAGACTAGATTCCATTCGCTCGACACGGCGCCCTCCCGCGCTCAAACGCCACTACCTCTTTCTCAATACCCACTGCCTTACAACGAGGTAGGCAGAATGATATAAGGTATAGAGAAAAACGATAAGGGACGAGCATACGGGGACACGGCGCTGAGCGGTGCGCGATATGTGGGTAGATAGAATAAGCGGATGTGTGATTCGTTCCTAACATTCACGCTATTTCGATAGAAGAAAAGCGGAATGCGCAGGTTGAGGTCGGGTTTTCAGGGGTGATTGAGGTTGAGGTGAATTGAGGGTGAATAATATTGATAATTGTACACAATATAGGATTATATATGGATGTAGTAGTTGGTTCGTGCGGAGATTTCAAGAGACTCGATCGGAAGTGTGAGTTGATCGAGCTGGAGCTTGAGTCACGGGCGCGTGTGGAAGAAACGATGATATAACGAATTGAGTGAGCACCATTCACTTTGTCTGAGGGGTGGAAGTCTGGAAATTGATTGGACGAAACCGAAGCTATGGATAGGAAGACGTAAACTGGAACAAGGGAATATGACCGGTTGACGATCGTTCGAGAGATGTTGAGCGGTGATGGCAGAATGAATGGACTCAATCGGCCGAGGTGTCGCAAAGAAGGCTAATCGATCGATCGACAAGCCGAAATGGGTGATGGGTGATGGGTGATGGGTGATGGGTATAGGTGGAAGAAAAACCGGTCAATGAGGGTCGAGGTCGACGTTTATGCGGTATATTGGTGATGTGTGGCATTGACGAAGCATTCTGCCAGAGTTACTGTGAGTGTCTCTGGTGATGCCCGTCCACACAATCGCAGCTTGGCGCGCCGAACCATAATAGTATCTTCCCCTCATCTTCCGGTACTTGTACTTCTCCTCACTTCTCCTGCAGCCAATCCAATTTCATTCGGATCGCTTTACCATCCTCCGGTCTCCCTGGCGTTGTTTCGAGTCTGACTTCGGAGCTGTCGCTGGTTCTCCTGAGCAGCCTGCATCTGGTCCTCGGGCATGACTCGCCTCTTGGGCTGAGCGAAACCTTGACCCTGCTGACCGAGGTGCGAGTCGTCCTGCGCCTGAACGGTCTTGGCGGAGGGCTGAACCGACCAATCAAAGACGTAGTCGTACTGGAATCCTTCACGCACGAAGAGGTCCCGGAACAGCTTTCGAAGGTACGAGTAGTCGGGCTTGTCATCGAATCGGAGAGATCGACAGTAGTTGAGGTAAATGGCGAACTCGTTGGGGAAGCCTCGGCAGAGAACCTCGGTGGGAGTGGTCATCTCTGCGGTAATATGGCACATCAGCACTGAACACTGAACACTGGATACAACGTAGGGTCTTCAAGGACAGGGTATCACTCACTCTTCTCCATAATTCGGTCGTACTTCTGCTTCTTGGTGGCAGCCTTAAGACCCTGCCAAGGGAGTTGACCTCGGAGGAAGTACTATGATGGATAAGTCAGTTGATGCAATGGTATACCTACTCCATATAAGCCAACTCACCATGAGGACGTAGCCCAAAGACTCAAGATCATCTCGTCGGGACTGCTCGACACCCAAGTGGGTGTTGATGGAGGTGTATCGAGCGGTACCGGTGAGGTTCTTGTTCTCCCTGTAAGGAATATGGAGGTGGGTCTTGGGGTCTCGGTACTTCTTGGCGAGACCGAAATCAATCACGTTGACCTGGTTGCCTCGCTTGCCGATACCCATCAAGAAGTTGTCGGGCTTGATGTCTCGGTGGATGAAGTTTCGCGAGTGGATGTACTCGACTCGAGAGATGAGCTGGTCTGCGAGAAGAAGGACGGTCTTGAGGCTGAACTTTCGGTTGCAGAAGTTGAATAGGTCTTCAAGGGAGGGACCACTGAAAACGAGCGCGATATATTAGCTGCTGATCGAAGTACAACTGCACAGGCAGCTACTCACAGTAAGTCCAAGACCATCGCATTGTAGTCACACTCGGTACCGTACCATCTGACGAAAGGTACACCAACACCACCAGCAAGGGTCTTGTAGACCTTGGACTCGTATTCAAGCTGAGGGTGCTTGGCCTTGACGGACTCGAGCTTGATGGCAACCTCCTCGCCGGAGACAATGTTGACACCGAGGTAGATGTCACCTATAGACAGGTCAGCTTTGACCCCATGAAACAATGCCACTAATCCAGAAGCTCACCGAAAGAACCACTTCCAATCTTCTTGCCGATCCTGTACTTTCCTCCCACTCTAAGGTCCATGGACGTCATCCTGTGTTGGGGTACGGTGTATGCCATTTCGTGTTGAGGTTGGGGTTGATCGTCAAGGTGAGCGTTAGCGTCAGCGTCGAGAGGAGTAGGTCCAGGGTAAGGGGAGTTTTCAACACGACGAAGGGAACGAGGGGGTGTTTTGCGTGCGCGCGGGATTTTGGCGGATGTTTCGATGGTGGTTGATTCGAGGAAAGAGGGCGTTCGATATGTGCAACACAGCGTGCAGAGTTGATCGCGAATACGTTCGATTTGATGCCAGATTAGTGAGAAGGGATTTGAGGTGAGCGGTGATGATGGTTGAGCATGCACGTTGGATGTAGATGATGTGTAGAATTGGGGATGAACCAATTCGATTTCGTTGGGGAGAAGAAGTTGAGTCGGAGTCGAGTGAGGCGGTGTTGCAGAAAGGAAGCGAATTCGAAGTTCAGTGAATAATGGTGGTTATGACGAATAACAGAGGTTGACAATCGAGCAATGGAAGTTATGAAAGCCGAGTAAGATGTATATATTAGGGCGATGTGCAGTTGTTGAGGAGGGAATTGAGGGAGGGAAAGATGAAAAGCAAGGTCAGTACCGTTCTTTGTTAAGCTGGTCTCTCGTTATAATTCGCGCCTCTCAGGAGCTTCAGCACAGCACTCGCTCGTAACCATACGATGCGTGTTAAACGCGCAACATCACACCCATGCACAAGTGGCGTGACACGCGATACCTCCCACGTTCGACGAACGACTCCTTCCCCACGATCACTGACCACGATCACTGAAGGTGAAACGTGTCATTGTGCTCGCGACTACAGCCACTCCTCGCCTCACGGTATCGCCTTCCTTTTTCCCTTCGCCTCCTCCTCCTCCTCCTCCTCCTCCTCCTCTCCGTTTACTCAACAATGCACGATTTGAGACAGAGAAAACGCTGGAAATGAGACTGACCTGAATATGTATCCTTATTTGTGAAAGATAACAATGAAAATGCAATGCAATGCTATGCCTCTCTGGGTTCTCCTCTCTTCTCGGTCCTAAAGCTCTATTCGCAGTATGAGGGGAGTGACCTGGCTGGCGCGTGTAGTGTCGTGTGAAGTCGTGTCTTGAACACGAGGTTGTGATCTGATCTGTACGATATCGACAAATGGGTCAGATGATAGGTAAATAGGCGGGTGGGGCAGATTGAAATGCGAGACAATGACGATGTCCGTTTCGTTATTGATTGGATTTATCGAGTCAGAGGCGCGTGACAAAGGAGGTCAGGTTGGTTTGGTTATGCGTTGATTTGAGGATAGTCGGTATAAGAAAAATAGTGGAGACAGTCAAGCGATTTGGGGTGTGTTTTCGAGGATTTAAGCGGTATATAGATAGATGGATAGATGGTAGGTGATGGAGTGTTTGACAGGTTGGTTGACGAGGATGATATGAATGTGAATGGTTGATGAAGGGAAGGGAAGGCGGAGGCGAGGATAGGTAGGCAGGTAAGAAAGGAAGGTAACGATTAGCTTTAGTGTCCCCAAAATACGCTACGTTGCCACGGTTGTGCTTTGCTGCTTGTGGGATGGGACGTGTCTGAAGTTGAATCAACCGTTAAAATCCCCGTTCAATCCTGGTCTTGCCTTCAATGCCTGATCTTCCTTTCTTCTATATCCTGTTTGACCTTTCTTTTGTACTCCTTTCCCGACGGCCTTGTCACTCTCATGACCTTGACGCAAGGATACTATATGTATAAGGAGCAACGAACTCACCTATTCGACGGGTCGATGATCGAGATCGATGACTGGCGAAGAAGAAGGATGAGGATGAAGAAACAGCAGTCAAGTGTAATGTGATGTATTGAATTGATGATGATGATGAAGCAAGAAGCATGAGTGAGGGTTGAGACGTGAAGTGATGCGATGCGTGGTGTCGGTGCGTGCTGCAGCGCCGTGGTTGTGGTTATCGACCCGCCCCTTCATACCATGGTCTGATCGACCGCACCGGTATCAAATTCACTTAGTCACTCTTCCCACCGTAGTTGATATCGCCGAGTAACCCCGTCAGTGTGGCACTGCCCAACACGCGTCGCCCAGCTAGCTGTGTCATTGACCCCTCCACTGTCGTCGTCCTCGTCGTCGATGTGATGCATTCTGTCTATCTAAGGTTAGTTGATGATATATAATATTCAGCTCGTTCCTTTTGGCAGAACATCAAACAAACTAGAACAAATCCACTCACACCTTTGCATCGTCATGGTGAGCTCAACAATGACATCGAGTAGGCTGCGGAGCTGACTGTATCTGCGTGTGCCCCTATCACAGTCTCTCCGACTCGTACCCACCAACGCCCAGACCTCGACCGAGGCTCACATCGTTTCGACTCAGGTGAGCCTACCAGAATGCCAGATCGTTGGATCACAACGCATGAGATCAAGCTCACCGTTTGTATATCTGTAGGCCACAGCGCACCCCGTCTCTGGGACACACGATACTTTCAGACATGGTCTGAAATCTGCTGCCCAGGGAGTATCCGCTTCCAACACCAATGCCTTACAAGCGAGATTAGAAAAGGTATGTTGTTGTGTGGTTTACATTTCCCATCTTCATAAAGTGGACCGGTGTCATACTAGGACAGGTGAATGGTGAATCTCTGACTTGAGCTGAAGACATAATTGGTATTTGCAGTGGACTCAAACTCAGCAACAACTTCAACAGAACCTTCAACGTAATACTTTCGGTCTCGCCGTACCGCTCAGACAAGCAATGGAAGTGAAGCTGGTCTCAGAGGTGAGTCAAGTTCAATTTCCTCTTAATCTCGCCTAGGGCTTTCTCCATCTCATACCCGACATTCGACATTCGAGCATCGGCTGTGCTTCACACAATGCGCCTTATCTACCCCATCTCTCTGGCATATCATCGAACAGATTGAAGGGGCCCGTATATAATCTCCATGCGCTGACGCTTGTATATGTTTTTGGACATCCCCGTAGAACCTCCACAACCCTTTACTCGAATCATCAACAGCCATCGGCGTCCCCCTCGGCGGCTCCTCAAACCTCGCTATGGAGATCTTGACGGGCCGAGACGAGTCGCTCGAAGCTGGTGATTTCATGGGCGGTAACAACGTTAATGCTTTGAATGAAGTTTTGGACGTTAATGGCGCTATGGAGAGGAGTAGGGGTATCTGAGCTACGTATGAAACGTAGGCTGAGGCTGAGATGGTATGAGTGGTACGTAGTTGCTGGCCTCGCGTAAGGTAGGAGGATGTGAGAGGACGTCCAAGGCCTGAAAACTCGCCATACCAGAAGAGGGACTGCGGAGAGGTGAGGTACTTCTGACTTTATCATGTACATAGATGCATTGTATACTAGATCAAAGCCCAGCCGAGCCAGCGGCCTATCGAAGCTTCCTTCATTTCACTTGATTCATGGCCAAGCGACATACTTATAATCCGCATCACAACTGCGATCACTCCTTCATGCCTATTGAGCGAGAAGCGTTTCCTGCGTCCTCATCTACTCTACCAAACAGAGAAACGAGGTTCTCCCCCGTTCTGCGTCTTGTTTAAGCGATAGTTTGATACCCGCCCCTACCAGGTGCAGGAGACGGCGTAGGATGTCCTTGACCCTCCTCGTCATCATCACCACCAAGCCTGAATCCACCCGAAGAAGGGAATGTTCCTGGCGCCGCATTGTTGTTCGAGCCTTGGGATGGTTGGGGGTTTTGCGATGGAGCGGGACCGCCGAAGCCGCCTGGCATTGGCATGGTCCAGTCTGGTGGCGGGGTGCGAAGACTTCATTCAGCATCGTGCCGATGAGAGTCACATCAAATGACGTTTTGGCGAGCGAGCGAGCGAGCGAGTAAGATGTGAGACGGGCATGTTTGGATGTAAGCACAACTCACTATTTCCACCGCCACCACCGCCGGGCATCCTAACACCACCAGGCAACCCCCATCCACCAACATTGAAATCGCTTCCTCTCCCTCTCAGCGCGTTAAGGCACGTGAAGAAGATAGGTACCTTGAGCAAAGTGAGCAAGATTGAGAACAGGAGTGTGAAGAATCCAAATCTGTGGAAAAGGAGGGTGTATAAGTCGAAGATACCGGTGAATAGGACGAGAGTGAGGAATTGACGGAAGGGGACTGTTGTAGATTGCATTTCGTGCGCTACAATCCCGAAGAGCTGCACAATCATAGAGGTCAGTTACATTCGAAGTGGAGAGTTCTTTCTCTTCTCCATACAGTACTTGGCAAGGCAAGAGCGAAAGGTTATCTGTGTTGGCGGAGGCGAGCTCACCATCAAGGGGAAGTTGTAGCCAAAGCCAGTCGTCGAACCAGCCGGAACGAGCGCCAACGACGTTCCCGTCGTCAAGAGACTTAGGGCATCTTGGGTACCTAGACGATCTTGGAAAGACATGGCGCGTGGCTTCGCTTTTCGAGGAAAGAAAGCTTTGAGAGGATGTGGATCCCGTCTAAAACTTGTTGGAGCTGTCGATAGTTGATTTTTGAGACAAAGCTCAAGAAGAGGATGCCAGCGGGAGAGACGGGTTTAGTGGTGGTGGGAACCGGACAACGGGGGCAGTGTCACATATATGGTGACGAATGGGTGAGGGCTCAGGGTAAAGATAGTGAGTTCCAACGGAAAGGGGTGTGTTGATACGGTGACTACTATTTCCGGTTGATACGGATTGAGCTTGAGCGATAACTGAATAGATGGATGGATGGTAACATCGATTTGATATCTATCCACTCGTAACCATTCTCACTCCTTTTTATATCAACAGCAGACCAGAAGAACCTCAAGTGAAATCAATGATGAGAACAGCTATAGGGGCTGTACTGCTTGCTTCCGTAGCGGTGGTAGCTGAGTCGCAGGTCGCTCTGCAATTGCCAGTACCTACAAGACAACTAGAGTGGAAAGATGTGAACTTCATCAGCACCTCTGACGTACATGGTACGTTTACAAATTCCTCAAATCATCTGTCTACATCCGATACGAAGGCTGACAGCTGACAACGAGCTTGATAGGTTGGCTGCTCGGCCATCAACATGTGAGCTGCACGAATTTTGACCTTCTCGATACACGGTACAGAGTCGCAAGCTAACTACTAATATCATCGGACAAGGCAACGTGGCCAGAACCTGTGAGTCAGCTAGCTACTCGGCGACACTGCAATTGACATGGCGGGTGAGAAGCTGACGTACTGAATCTGTGGACCGTAGAACTACTCTGGCGATTTTGGGTCTTTCGCTTCGTTCGCTACGCATATGCGATCCATAGCATCTTCAAAGGGCGTGGATTTGCTCTTAATGTACGTCCTCGGGCCATCATCCTAGCATTTTATGAACCCTCTCTCCTCTCCACCACCCAGACTCCTCAGCTTACCGCCGACATGCCTCCATTCATTCTCTGTGTCAATGACACCGCTCACTGACACTTGCATACTCATTCATCACTGCAGCGACGCAGGCGACCACCACGATGGTTCAGGCCTCGTATCATCCTCGCCTACAGCAGCAGGCGACTCAGAGACCGTCTTCTCGATGCTCCCTTACGACGTTCTTACTATCGGTAATCACGAGCTATATCACTATGATGATGCGCTGGAAGCATATCGGAATGTTGTACGATGGTCAGTTCAGCTCAGTTCCGTTCATTTTCATCTTGACCTTTCAGTGTTGGTGTTGGTTTGGGTACCTGTGCGGTAATGACCACAAAGGAAGATATCATCCTCTTTCACCCTGCGGCTTGATGTATCGTCCTTACCCGGAGTGCATCGTTGGACCAGGTGCACGGAGACTCGGACAATGGTCGCCGGGTAGTGCGGAAGTTCAGGCGCTGATATCACGTCTGATATGCAGGGGCGGCCGATACGTAACCTCGAACGTGAACATCTCTATCCATGCAGACAACGGATCATGGCAATCTGTACCTATTGGAGAGCAATATCTCAAATTTAAGACGGAGCAGTGAGTCCGTGTGCAACATCCAACAAGTCCGCTGGATTGAGCCGAGCTGCGGCTGATTTTGCGGGTCTTTACAGGGGTCGACATGTGACGGCTTTCGGAGTGATCTTCGACTGTAAGTCCAACTAGAAAGGCCGGGCATTTGGATTTGTCAAGACCGTCTAGCTGATATTGTGTTCGCCACCAGTCAACGCCCATGCTCGGTAAGCTTTTATACCAGGGCCCAGGAGAGGGTAAAAGCTTACTGTTCTCGCAGTGGCGTCTCGGTCCAGAAACCTGCTAAGCTAGCGAAGGAACAATGGTTCATTGATGCGATTCAAGAAGCGCCAGATTACTTGTGGGTCTTCTACCTGGCTGGATATCTACCTAACACGATCGCCAAAATAGGAGAGCCCTGTATCATGAGTAAAAGCAGTGATACTAATTGCCCCATTTACAGCGTTCTCGCCGGCCATATGCCTGTCCGAGGAGAGACGTCGGAATGGACACCGATCTACCATGCTATCAGGGCCGTGCACCCCTACGTACCGATATATCTCTTTGGTGAGCTAACTCATGGCCGTTCCACTCCAAAGGGTAGGTAGCTGATGCCGTTTCTTTCTGCTGATAGGTGGACATACCCACGTCCGAGACTGCGTGCAGTATGACGACAGGTCCATAGGGTAAGTTGTCGCTTTGGCATGGACCTGATGTTCAGCAGCTCATGATACTTTAGCGTCGTGCCGGGATGTTATCTCGAGACCATCGCTTTCACATCGTAAGTCGTATGGAATCCCTTGATGCTTACGATCCATAGCAGAAGTAAGCTGACACTGGCTATCAGCTCATCGCTCCCCATGAATAGAAGTGATACCGCACCGCTGGATGTAGCTCGACGATACCTGGACGCTAACCCTGTGTCGTAGGTGCCCTCACGATCGATCTTTTGAACTTGTAGGGCTGATGAATCCACAGTTACAAATGGCATACCAACACCTCGGACGATTTTGACCTCGTAAGCCGGGGGAAAAGCTTCGACTTCACCGCAAGTGGAACGTCCAGCTTACTCGCTGCACGCATCCTTAGCCAATCGGCCAAAACATCTCTCGGGCCCTAGCCAAGCTCGCATCGGATCTCGATATCTCGACTCCGCTGGGTATAGCGCCGCACAGCTACTTCTTGAACCGCCATCAATGGGGACACAAGCGATCTATACTCACGCTTTTCTCGGATGAAGTGTTACCGTATACTGTTAGGGACAATGAGAGGAATGGGACGAGAGTCATCATTGGGAATGCTGGTAGTCTGAGATTTGACCTCGTGAGCTGCGTCTTCCGTTTCTGTCGGTTAAGAGGGACACGAGATCGGCTGATTCCTAATACCTCTCTTTCTTTCAGTTCCAAGGTACTTTCGACCGAAATGACGAGTTGACAGTATCGCCTTTGTGAGTATTCGTAACTCCATCTGTGCATGATCAGCTGTCGCAAAGCTTTATTTGGAAATTGGGAGGTAGAGCTGATGTTGCGGGTCTGTTGCAGCACGAGTTCTTTCCTCTACGTCAGATTACCAGCAGGCCTGGCACGGAACACAACGGAACAGATGAACCGCTCAGGAGCTTCCAAACTTGTTCCTACACCGTCCATGCCTGCTTCCACTTCTGAGGTATATACCAAAGCTGAAGAGGAAGCGCGTGTTCGACGGATCCACGATCAATATCTTGCAGAACAATGGGAAGATTATCAGTCCCAGTTCCCGAAAGGTTCAAATGGGGTTAACATGGATCAAGTCGTTTTCGGCGTGCACGACAAACCGAGGACATTGGGACTGGTCACCAAGGATAAATGTCCTGGTCGAGGGGATGATATCGAGCATATTCCAGGTGAGCTTTGCGATAGATAACCATGTAGATGTAGTAATCCAAAAAGCTCATTCGTTCGTGATTAAACCGATACTCGTCTAGTGCCCTTCGTGTCCAATCAGCCGTGAGTGCTATCAACGGATGGACTTTCGCGCCACAAGCAACCCCACTAGCTATCTTAACCGTGACTTGTATCAATGCTAATGTTTTTGATGTGGTACTCGTACCGTATTAGCGACTTTATCGAATCTCCATTCCCCGATGTTGTTGACGACGAGGTGATCGACGTGGTTTGCATGGATTTCGCACTAGACGATTTCCGTAAGTTGCCTCGATTTCCTCCCTCAGAATGCGGTAACTCATTATCACTGGAATCGCTCACTTGTCTCTTCTTCTTGTCTCACACAGTGTCAGCTGTAAACGTCTTAGATCCCACTATCGGTCTCAAAGAAAGCCATATGAAGCCATACGCCGAGGGTTTAGAGATCAACGTCGTCTTTGGCATGTACGCGAAAGATAAATGGTCAAGGGGTCTATAGGAGACGCAATTTGTCACAACATCCTCCTGTACAGCCTCGCTACCGATATCTTGTGAATCCTGTCTTTCCAACTGTATAGCATTATCAGATGTTATACACGTATCTGTGACTGAGCCCCTTTGCATTTGTAGATTGCTAGAACTGCATGTATATATCGCATGACTATGACGATACCAGCAGATAACATTCATTGATGGATCGTGTACCAAGCCAGCGGCGGTGTACAGTACGCGTATCTGATTGTGCATTCTGCATTCAAGTATCGGGAACGTACAAAGGTTATCTCCATATATTTTCATGAAGAGGTGATTTTCTGTTGCAAGATACATATCTATATAATCATTACGACCAAGGTCAGCCCTAATCCCAATTCCAATCCTGACCCTCGTCCCCCCGGCCCCCCGGCAATCTCATCTCACCTTATGCCGTTAGCCTCTTCCGCCTTTGAGCCAACCATCGTCTGCTGTAAGCTACATCTTGCTCAGTAGGTACGATCCGTCTCCTCTTCTTCGTATTATCCTTCCCCTTCCTATTGTCGTCACTTCCCTTTTCGATCTGCTTATTCTCCGGCTCCCAGCCATGACCTAGCCACTCTTGCAACCACCTCCTGACGATCTCTTCATCCCTCGCTAATCCATACCCACTCCTATGGCCTACTTCCGCTTCGTCTTCCTCGATATCCTCAGCTTCAGCACCTTGATCATCGTCATTCGAGACATCGCCCTTCTTCCCCTCGCCCTCGCTCTTGCTTGGTTGACTCTTACTCTTACTCTTACTCTTACCACCACCGAAACCCTTGACCCATCTCCTAGGTCCTTCAGCTTCGCAAATATGTAATAGCGCAAGACACATGGTCGACCAATTCGGCTTAATCCCCAACTCTTTCATCCAGGCCAAAGCTACCGGTATCTCAGAATGAAGGTTATTGTACCCCAGCAGAGCGATATACGATCGGAACGTATCTGACGTCGGGATGATATGGGGGTATTTACATGTCGCCGAGGGGATATTGAGCGTCGTCGTCACGTCTGACGTTGTCTCCCTTCCTGATTTCGGTGACTTCGATTTAGCTGCCGTTGCCGTTAAAGGTGAAGCTGTTCCGTTGCTGCTGCCGCCGCCACCGAAAAAGGATACGATACTCTCCAACGGTCCAGTGTGTGCGGCTTCGAGTGGCGATTTGACGTTCTCGAGATGCGGCCAATTCCCCAGGACGACTTCCCTAAAGATCTCCCGAGCTCGCTGCCAAGGCACCAAGTCCCTTACGGTTCTGTACCTCCTAGCTGTATCACTAGGATGATCGCCCAGAAAGATGGACGTAGGACCTGTTGCTAGCTTATTTTCGTACGCATTTTCTCGATTCCAATTTGGCGGGCGGGAGCTTGGTATCGGATCATCTGGTGGTCCCATCATCTCGGAACCAGGGTCTATATCTGAAGCCAACGTTGATTCCGTCGTCGTCTTGTTTGATCTCCTCCCAAAGCCAAACTCATCAGCCATCGCCCTCAACCTCCTCCTAAACATCTCGCCGTCGTCCACTCCCATTGACGAGGTACCGCTCCCAAAGCCCGACCCGCTGTCCAGCTCAGAATCGCGGTCGCTATATCTCGCGGTGTCCAACAAGAGGTTAAGTGAAATATCGTCGTGAAAGAGCCCGTACCGCGGTAAAGCAGCTTGCCAGAGCTTGTGTGCCGTAGAGAACTTGTTGTCGAGTCTGCAGAGGTTGAGTAGGATATTCAGGTTTTGCGTGTCCAGCTGAATCGTACCTGTAAGACCAGTTGAGGCAGCCGTGACACTACCCTCATCGGCGGTCGAGAGTGTTGGTGGGAATTTCGGCTTATACGCCCATGTGTCGACTAAGGTTATAGCAGCTTCGAGATTATGGGTCGCAGCATGGCAGGCTTCAGTAGCTACACCCAGCGTGACTCGGTCGATGAACAGCCCTTTTCCCGTCCGTTTCGGTCGGTCCAATTCTTGCTGAGATGCCATCGTCGGGTTGAGCTTCGCAGTGCGCAAAGTAGCTTCCTTCTCCCTTTCGATCAGATCCAACCACAGTTGCCATGCCTTGAGCGGTTCACCCCTCCTCACCAAACCATGCATGACAGGCGTCAAAGTATGTCCTACAAGAGCTGGAGTGGGTAGAGTGTCGGCCATGTTGAGCAGAGCTTCCGTCGATATATTCTTATCGCGCGAAGAGTGATGCAACAGCGTCGACCAGGCGTATTGAACGATAGAATGAGGATTGTATTTCCTTGGCATAGGCATAAAAGCGGAATACCGTCCGTTTTCGTCTTCTTCGGTACTGGACCAGTTATTATCAGGAGTGTCATGCTCAAGCTCGGGATGGTAATGGTCTTGTGAAGCGCCAAGATACGGTTCGAGAGTGTCGAGCAGCTCGTCCAATGTCTGTCCGTCTTTGGAAATCACCATCTCGCTGATCTGGTCGGCGACACGTCGTAGTCTCTTGTTCCTACTCAGCTCTCCTCCTTCACCACCACCAGCAGTCGTGCGTGTCCCTCCAGCCTCTTCTGCCGAGTGCTCGTCTCGGCCCTTGATTGCGGGTGATGTGGGGGATCCCGTGTTCGGCCGCAATAGAGCTTCCGCCTTTTTGCCGTGATACTTGGCTATATCGTCCTTGTTACCGGATTCGATAGCTGATAAGACGAATTGATGCCATTGTCCAGCATCGAGACTGATATCATACGCCTCAGTATGCTGCGCAAGTATACTTGAAAGGTCTGAAGAGAGATAGCGGCGTGTAATCAGGCGGCCCAGGATCTGCGAGTCGAGGTGAAACTGCTTCGAGATGTCCGAAGAAGAGGGACATGATTCCAGCATTTCGATGAGATGCGAGGTGACCTTTGTAACTTCGTTGCGGACAGGACGAGGCAAGGGCTCAATCGCTGATGAGATGTACGATCGTAGTTTCTTTTGAATAGGGGTATCGATTTCCGCGAAACTATTGAGATCCGATAAGAACGAGTCGAATATCCTCTGAAGCGCTTTAACCCTCCTCTCATCAATCGGACCCTCCTTCTTCCAGCTCTCCCACTCTCCACTGACCTTCCACAGGAACATATCAACAACGGGGGGTAAGAGAGCTAGCATCTTGTGTTGGGCGAGATGGGGTATGAAGAGGCGGAAGAGCCGCTTGGCAAGTCGCATATCTGCTCTGGAGTCTTCCAGGAGCGCAATTACAGATGGTACCAAGCGAATAACGGAGCGCGTGTCGGAAGGATGAAGCAGGGCTTGTAAGAGCAGGGATCGTGAAAGGGGTCGTGCATCGTTGAGTTGCCGCAGAACGATAGATAGGGGGATGGTATCGTCTTGCAAAAGTGCGCGGAAGGAGGGTTGAGGCGGTTGGGTGTTGAAAGGGGTTGTAGCGGCGTACAGAGAGGAGCTGAAGAACAGGCGGATGCTGGACCTGCTCTGCGTGCTTAGCGCAGAGTAAGGTCTCCATGTTACGCTGGCTTGGCTGGATAGTGTTTGGGTACAGCTAGTGAGTAGTCGACCGTCATTGTGAGTTGCAATTGCGATTACTGGTCGCCCTGTGCATGGTAGGATGGGAAGATGACTTCCGCATGGAGCCCTTATACCGTGAGTGCTGATTTTTGAACAGCTTGAATGAGCTTTGATCCTCATCAGCCCAAGCTCATGTACGTACCTCGGCAGCTTAGCCTTCATATCAGATCATCGCACAAATCATGTATGATTGAGGATGATCTAGCATAGGTCCGATATCAAGAACAGAAATTCCAGAGAGATGCCAGACGTCCTCCACTTCGAGCGACAGTTCTGTTTACAGGAGGACGAAAGCGGACAGCGGACACCTCCGCCCAGCTGACCGAGCCGAAAGGAGGGGAAGAGTGCCACATTTCAATATTCCCGTCCGGGTGACAACCTCCCCCACTCGCTGATCTTGTAGCGAGTGATGCGTACTGAAACCTCGCCAAATGTCCGGGGGCAACCCTGGACATAAGACAAAATTGGAACGATACAGAGAAGATTAGCATTGCCCCTGCATAAGGATGACAAACTCTGAGCGGAGAGGTGGTTCGTAAGAACCAATTATTTTTGCTTTTTCCAGCGACAGAAGATCGCCCAGCACCGTCCCTGCTGCTCCGTCGCGATGGCGGAGCGGCAAACAGCTGCTCCGGCGCCCACGGCACGTCGCCGACCGCTCCCAACGTCTCCGCAAACCCCCCTCGCCACCCGAAATGGAAGAACGGGCTTCAAGGATTCACTGGCAACCGACCCCTCAAAACGATCCAGCTCCATCAACTGGGACGTTCTCGAGAGGCTAGCAGCTGAGGAGGACGCAGGCTCAAGCAGGCTATCAGCATCTCCCTTATCACCTCGCGGGCGAGGAAGATAGCAGAGTGCGAAGTACCTCGAGAATCGACTTGAGCGCGAAGCCATAAGGTTCCCTGTATAGAGATTGTAGAGTAACGACGTTACGACTTGACGACTTTACGATTGGCGGATAAGGTACACATTGTATATATAATTGTATATGACTTGTACATACGTAGAGTAAACACGACTAGGACGACCTCTTTGACCTCGATGCACCCTCTCAATATTTTTGGTTTTTTGCTCAAGGTCAACTTTTTGTGTGCATCTCTTGTATATTCTTGGGTGTTTCTTGTGTGTTCAACACGACTAAGACCCGTTGCCCTGGACTATCGGCCGGCTCGAGGTCCGACCTGTCGCGCAGTGGGGAACAAATAATCACCAAGCAATGGAAGGTGGCAGACAGTTGATAGTCAACGTCGAGTAGTGGGGTTATGTCTATGTCTAGATCGCAATTCCTCCATTCTGGTTTCTGAGCTCGGCCTAGTCAGTCGTATTTGACCAGATGCGTTGCGGTCGGCGAGATGACGAGTGACTCTTAAGTGCGGGCGAGTCCCGATATCTTGCTGCATGAATGAGCCTTGCCACGTCGAACTTTGGTCAGTCCCTTCGATGACTTTGATTCGAGGACCCTCATGTCGCCCACCCGCTGAGCTGAGATCGTAGCGGTCCCAAACCTGCTCTTGCCTCCGGGTTCATCAAAGTGCACCTGCTTGGAGCTCCCTCTCCATTTACCTTTGCGCAATCGTCGGTGTTTTAGAACAATTGACGGATTCAGGCAAGCAGAGTCGTTGTCGCTTTGAAACAATGTGAATGAAGACAATGGTCAAAGTACAACACAATAGCTTTTGAAGATGTGATTGATACTCGTTGGCGTTGGCGGCGTTCAAGTATCCGAGGCACTGATGAGCCGTGCCGTCAGGTGCGCGCTATCGTCTCGTCATGGATTCGAGAAACGAAGTTCATTGTCTTATTTTTCCATCTCGTGTCTTTTAGGCTTCGTGCTTCGTCGTTCCATGATCAAGATGGGACGCCGCGAAGCGATTGGTCCATCGTATTCTGAACGTTACACAGCCATGGCGATGCACTCAGTGCTATCACTTATCGCGATGACTATACTCGTATATTTCTTTTGGGGGTAAGAGCAGAGCTGCCCTCTGATGGGTTGCATCCTCTATAGACCGGTTGAGTTGTCCAATATGCTCTATCTTGTACGAACGCGGACCCGCAAGCCAAGCGAAGATTGCTACATCGCCAATGTCATAATCTCTTACGCTGTTCCATCTCTACTCGTATCAATTCCCTGACATGTTGTGACCAGACATTGTCGCGCCGTGGAGCAAATTCAATTCATGTGTCTGTCTTCATTAGCGCCGATCTCGGTTCGGATCGTGCCAAGTCTTTTCGCTCATGGCCGTTTGTAGCTCGGATAGGCCCACGCACGGAGCCTGTTTATAGGATGGTGAATCTCTTTCTCAATGGATTTTATCGATCAAATATAAACAGATCACCTTTCCGAAATCATACGGCGATTGGGTGCTTGGGCGGGAAGGGTGAAGCTGGTGTGGCGGTCATGAATGTTTGTCGATACGATTGTTGGACGCTACAGTAGTATCATCCATCCTGTACTCGATCCTTCGAGAGAACGTAATTCCGGTGCCACTGTATATGATCAGAGGGGATGCCCCGGAACGATCTTTCAGTCATAGTCTTGAATCCTGGTTTCTCCCCTGCGAGTTCTCAGTCATCACGAGTTCCGAAGAGCGATGAAACCTTGAAAACGCATGTTCTCACTTGATTTGCGGTAGACGGGTATTGTTATATGTTTATATGTACACATTCGCACGATTCTACAATACTACGTCACGTTACGCCTGCGTCTCGCCGATACCTGATCCATTTGCCCCTCGATCGCCAAGGGTGGTCCTGTCTGGAGTCTCTGCGTTTCCTCGTTCGTACTCCTACTCTTACCAACGGTACTCGCTTGTGCCCCACGATATATCTGACCATCTCTTACGCGGTGGACTTGACGTGCTGTAAGAGCGCAAGCAAAGCCAAGCATCAGTGATCATCCTTCATCAGTCATGACCCTGGCAAGGTCATACATTTCATGTTACTCACCAAGTCATCGATAGTGGAGAAGAGCAAACCATCGCTCATGAGCTGTTCAACAGCCTCCATGACATCATCAGACTGGAATCCAGTGACTTGTCGAGTGATGAGCGAGACGTGTACTCCATCGTCGGTATCATCTTGAGCGACGTATTCCATGATCTTCCTTTGAAGTGTCGGGAGACCGGCGAATGATGATTCGGCGTTATTTGATTGTACGCCGGCAGAGTAGTCGTCGTGAGTTGCTCCTCCACTTACGCCGCCCTACGACACAACATATAACAGAAATCAGCATCAGTCGATACGCGTGATGAACGGCAAAGTCTGGAAATAAGGAGAGGACGCCACTTACACCCCCAGTGCTTGCTCCTCGCATCGACAAGCTAACATATAGCGACTTCAAAAGATGGTGATACACCTCGTTATGGTCTGTGATCCTTCGGATGTGGGTGGCAGAGACATGTCGTTTGCCGCCGAACATCTTGATTGATCCCATGATACCAACGTAGTGATCTTGCCTATGGACCAGTGACCACGAGTCAGCAAGTCACAAGTCGATGATTCGGGACAGCACGCCTTGCTTGCACGTGGCTACCGCTTCTTCGTCCTCATGCACCAAGTCCATCCTTTGCTACGAGGTTGCGAGAGGATGACATCGTTGCGAGAAGATGACGAGAGGTTTGCCCGGCGTAGAATGACACTCACTGGATGTCCTTGGCTTTTCCAGCTTCATCGTCGGCCGAATCCAGCCAGAGTCTCACATCGATATAACCTGTTCCATCTCCAATCTCATACGAAACGTTGGTCGCGGAAGCAGACGAGTTGTGTACCGATCCAACAAGTAAAATCTATGGTTTGACGCAGATATCCAGCAAGGAGGAAGAATCATCAGTACAGTACAGGCTGAGCGCCTTGGAGGCTTCTAAAAGATATCTTTATTCACCTGAGAGATATCTTGTCCGTCAATCTGGAAATCGGCATCGGGATGTACTTGGCTTGCACTGAGGACTTGCTTGATCGTTACAGGTCGGATGGTTTGGTTTCCTCGGGTCTGCCCAGAGACGATCAGTCGATGTTAGCCAATGAACATCTTACACTCTGTCAAGTTATAAACGCAGGGATTCGGCAAGAGATTGTAAGGGGGCAGGACTCACCTTTCCTCGACCAGGAGACTCTTGCGATCCATAGGGTGATCCACCTGGAACGAAACCTCCTCCTCCACCTCCTCCGCCACCACCGCCGTAGTATGGGTTCTGTCCGTCGTCTGAAGGAAGGAGATAGGTCAGATCCTCCATGTCTTCGAAAAAGTCCATCTTGGTTTGCTTATTTCAACAAATGAGTGCAGAAGCGAAGAAGCAAAGGAAGAGAGGGAGGAAAGTTGAACATGAAAGAAGAGAAAAAAAGAGAAGGAAAATGAAGACGAGAAAACGTACAGTTGCTCATGTTGATCCCAAGAAGCTGAGTTGTGAGGGGTCCGTGCGTACTGTATCTCGATTTTGGTTAAACCGAGGAAGAAGGAAGATGTAGTACGACTTTAGATATAAATTGCGGAATGTTGATCAGTGATGGTGATGATGGTGATGATGGTGATGATGGCGACTGTGAACTGTGCTGATAGTTGACTGGACGGACTGCTTGCAACATTGCTCAAATCTCATCTCTAAGCCAGAAGCGCGACGCGTCGCTCGAAATACCCGTGGTCAATATGGCTACCACGTGTCTATACCTCGAGACCTGGGATAAAATCTGTAAAATAGGCTACACAGAATATTCTTTGGTGCATGCATCAATGAGCTTGGCTTGGCTTAACGCTTAATAACGTGACGGGATGCATGGGATGAGAAGCTAAATGGGGATAAGAATCACATGACTTGTTGACACCCTCCCACTCCGGCTACCTTCTCCACTCTCAACGTCCACTTCGCACTTCGCACTTTGCACTTGCACCCCTCTCATCAACAACAACAAATCGCGTGATATAGCTCAGATCATCCCAATTTACATCCCACGGCAATACTGCAGAGCACATCATCTCACAAACACAGAAGCAAGTCACCATCAGAGAACGGGAACAGCGCTCATTGTCCCTAATTCACACGCGAACTCAAGCATCCAAACACGTTGTTCGAGCATCGCATTCGCACCACACCATACCACACCCTACGGTACAACACACACCATGTCAGTCGCCGAATCACGGCCACCCCCTCCTCCAGGCGACTCGCCATCAGCCTCGTTCCTAGACCCTCAACTAGCAGACCAACCCACCTTGAACTCTCTGGGAGCATCATCATCCGACGTACCGGCTGGCGAACCGTCATCTTCGAGTTCAGGTGGGAACCCCTTGAACGAATTCGCTCAACAAGTATTAGGCCACGAAGAGGATGCTGAGAATCTCTTAGATTTTGGGAGAGGAGGACAGAGCATATTGGAAGAGCAAAGTTTTGGTGATTTGTTGCAGAATGAAGAGCGTAGAGAGAGGAGCCAGAAGAAGCAGCTCCAGAATCAGAATCATCAGGGAGATCATGAGGATGATGATTCGGGATTACATATTCACCATCATGATCATGATCATGATGATCATGGTGATCACCCGTCCGGTCTCCAAGGAGGCGAATACGATCCTCATCGACACGGACACGGTCACGGTCACGGACATGAAGATCACTCCGCGCACGACAATCTGAATCAGGATGATATTCACATGGGAGTTGAAGGAATAGAAGGCGGTCACCCGGCTGGAACGGAGAATGGCGGCGCGTCAGGCGACAATGATGGTCAAGGCAATGGAGGTGGGAATGGAGCCGGAGCGCACGACGCTCTGAATGGAGGCGGTGCAGGAGCTGTTCAACATACGATATACGGTGGAAGAATAGGCAAGAGGAAGAGGATACCGGGTGTAGAGGAGACTTTGACCGATGCGGACGGACATCCGATTGAGCCTCAAGAATACGCCCGGCTGAAGAAAGACAGTCATGTGAGTGCACTTTCTTCTTCGTCTGAAATGGCGCCCCATATCTCAGCTCGACCGGCGCTCTGGACGGTCCTGTATCCGCTATAAGCGTAGGATGTGGAATATGATTTGATCGTACTGACGCTTGCATGAATCAATGCTGTTCAATTCTATTCACAGAAAGAAGTTGAGCGCCGCCGCCGAGAGAACATCAACGACGGAATCAGCGAGATCGCCCAGCTCATACCGGGTGGTCTTGAGAAACAGGGCAAGGGTAATCTGCTAAAACGCGCCGCAAATTATATCATCGAGATGTCAGAAAAGGTCGCTCGAGCGGATGAAGAGGCTGGAAAGAGGGAAGTGGAGAAGCAGGATCTTGAGGTGAGTCCCACGCTGTTCCTTTTTCCGATTCTTCGACGAGGTAGAAGTGGAAGTAGAAGTCGCGTAGATCTGTGAGGATAGGATTAGGATCAGGATTGAAAAGCTGATTTTTCGGATTATGGTACTGTGCGATATCTAAGGCCCAACTTGCTCATCTGCAAGCTCAACTGCGCGACGAACATGCCCGATCTCTGCAATTCGAAACATCATGGCGAGAAGCAGAAGACAGAGCTGCTTCGTCCAACTTTGAGCTGGAACGACTGAAAGCAGAGGTTGAAGAGCTCAAGGCCGCTTCGATACCTGTGGACGAAGCCATGGGCGGAGGGCGATGAGTGACAGGGCACAGCGTAGCCTGTGGGAGCGATCCAAGTGTCGACGCGAACCTGAACGTGAAGGTGAACATGGATGTCGACAGATTCAGACGGGCGGTGGATGGTAGATGGCGGTATTCATGTTGGAGTCCAACTCACAGAATATTTCAGTCCAACCAAAATCATTTGGTTTTGTTTTCGTTTCTCTCGGTATTCTCTCCCTTCTCCCTGGGTTCATTCGCCCCCTTTTTTTTTCTGTGGGTACCCACGTTCCGGTATTTGAATTCTCGTATATATTTTATCCAGTGCGAAAGAAAGAAGTCATCATATGTGAGCGTTCGTTGTACCGCGTTATTGGTGGGAAAATCGCGTTTTCCCTGTCCGCAAGAAGATGAAGACGGGGAGACAGACACAGGAAAGGAAATGGGAACGGATCAACATATAGTGGAGAATGGAATGTACATGTACAGTGCAAGTAGATCAATCATAACTTGAACGAGATGAAAAAATACGGTTAACTGGGAGATTTTTTAGTTGTCGGAAATTGTTTCACGTACATTGGATGTTTGTAATCTGGAAGTTACACTACCAAGTCCATCTCTTTTGCTTTTGAGATAGTTGTGTGATTCACGGTCGTGCCGCAACAGCAACAAGACGGCCATCATACAGCGAGGGCGGGCGCAGTCATAATCCGCCGGACGACTAGGATCCCATGATCCATAATCCCAATCCGTGTTGTTTGTTCTGGGCCGCCAGGCCAATGATTTCGCCCTTGGTCTGCAGTTCTGCAGCTCTGCTCAATTCAGTTCAAATCAAAGGTATTCTGGCATGGCACCCGAGACTTTGTGTGTGGCGTCCGGTTTCAAAAGAATGTCATGCTAGGTCGATCAGAAAACAAAAAAAAGGCTCGGCAATGCAATGATCCTTTCTTCCCCGAAAGACCGTACCGTGATCATACGATGGGTAATAATTATACATGTGTCCCCTCCCGGTATGTTGTGGAATGTACGGAGAGGGATTCAGATTCGTGTTCGGATTTGGATTCTATATGGATTTCTTACAGCTACTACCTCCGGTTGGAACCGTCCCTTGAACACTGCGAGTTCATAGATTCGCAGCTGATCTACTTTATGACCTCTTTCATACGCTCTACTTCTTCATCCTCTGATCGATGTCAATCGGACAATTGGGCCGATTCTGATTTCCATTCTATAACTCCTCGAGAGCGGAGATGTAGAGTACTGGTAATTAATGATAGCGAAAATAATGATAATCAAGAAGCATCAGCACACGGCGCGCCATCTTTTGGATATTCAATAAGAGTGTATCTCTCCAATGGCCCAGACATCGGGTAGTCGAGAATCAGTGTGAGTGTGGAGTGTGAGGAGGAGAAAGAAGGCACTGTTGACCAGGTATCCAGTTGCTATATTTTGATACGTCTGGATCGTCTTCGTCTAGTTTGTTTTCTGGTCCCAACGGTTCTTTACTCACCGTTATTCCCACGGAGGAAACAATCTCCGTACTCTGCCGTCTTTCGTCCATTGGCCCATTCTTCCGTCTCTTCCAGCGCTACGTTCATGTATCCGTCCAAACATGTTAAGAGGCCTATTTAGAAACCCACAAAGGGTCAGATCATATATATGTCAGCTTTATGTGTCGTCCACATCGTTGTTCAGTCGATAAGATGAGGCTCGAAGGATGTATCATCGGATCACCCGGGAGACGAGGATTATGGATATAACTGTGTCAGATTTATGACTCCTCGCGGAATGGCGAAGGCGAGAATGGCAGACAGGGGCCGCGCAGGGGGGAAGGGGGGTTTATAGGAGATGAAACGAAGCTGCTGGTATTCTCGATCCAGCAAACTCCAGTTTTTCGAGTGGAGCACGGTATCAAATCATCGCCCACACCCGTTCAGCTCGAGAGACGAGAAATGAGAATGACGGTAGTCTAGTTTAAATGCCCAGGCTCGATGCAGACAGACCAGAATCTACCACCCAGCTCTGACTCTAGTAACCCCTCCCTTCATTAGATCAAAGGCCCAACGAAGGCCTAGTTCAAATTGCCCAGATCGACTCAAACTCACCGTGATAGTCGACTCCACTTCCTATTCTAACTTTTACTCGCTTGCCAACGATGTTCTTGAGGAATTCAGAGGGCGAGCCAGCGGCTGCTACGGCTTCTTCGGGAGGAGGCGAGCTCATCGTATCGCTTCTTGCTTCTTGCTTCTTGCTTCTTGCTCTGGTTCTGAATTATTACAGTATCGGCCCGATTGGAGAGATGAAAAGGTCGAGTATGATTTGGACCTTTGTTGATCTTAGATTTGAAAGATAGGTGTATCAATATTAAAATTGCATATCAGTGAATTCGCAGAGATGGACAGACAGCCTACCGTTAACTACTTGCTTGCACTTCGAGCAACGAAAGGGACGAAGGGTGATCGAAGCTACCGCTTGAATAGGCTCGCAAGCACCCAGGTGAGAAGGGAGATAGGCACACGACGGATCTGCCCGAGCACGTCAATCCATTTACCCTAACATACCTTACCTGCATAGCATAGCATGTAACATGTAACCGTGAATAACACTGTCCCATTTCCCTTCTCGTCCCTCAACATCCTTCCCGACCGACTTTTCATCATCCCGCATCCAACCCATCCACTCGTCCGCTCAGAGGTCAGACCTCCAGTCAAAGTCGTAGCGAGTAGGCTCGAAATCCATGCCTTGGACGCGTGGGATACTCGACTCAATCAGCACGAGAAAAAAGGCCTAGCCGGTAACCCTTATCTAGGCTGTTTTCGCTTATTCGCCTATCTATCTATCCATCCATCCATCCATCTGTCTAATCACCTACAAGGACTAGGTGACAAACAACAGAAACAAAACTCCATTTCATCTTCTGTTCTCTTTTTGTTAACCTCAACAACACAGGATTCGGCGTACTGTTCTCATACTATCCCACAACAAGCGAGCTGTAGTCCGCATAGCACGTTCGGTCCTAGGTCTATAGATCCTCTTTCTTCGTCGTCCGGTGAGAAGACCAACCACTATTCGGCCCGTCAAAATGAAAGTCCCTTCCGAACGAAGATCTTCGGATACTTCATACGCTCCGTACAGCGTAACATCCCCTCGATTTCCACCACCTGCTCTTCCCTCAAACGCCAACGCTCATCAGCCATCCCGACCGCCCGCTTCACGTAAATCAACCGCCGGCTCAGCCGCTTCAGGCTCCAACTCCAACTCCAAATCTCACCCGCCTTCCTCAGCGTCGGCTCCGACACTAGCATCTATCGCTGCTCTGGGCGGCGGCGGCGGTGGGGTCGGGGTCGGGGAAGATCAACCGCAATATAAGGTAGCGAGGGCGATTTCATCATGTACGAGATGCAGATCACGCAAGCAGAAATGCGATGGCAAACTTCCGGCTTGCTCGGCTTGTGAGAGGGCTAAAGTGGAATGTATTGGATTTGATGCGATTAGTAAGACGAACGTTTCAAGAAAGTAAGTCCGAATTTGTACCAGTATGATCATCCGTCTTCGGTCACCACTGTGCTTCATTGATGGTTGTAATGGGGACATGTGCTGATTGATAGTTGGGTCGCCGTGCAATCGCTCCTCGCAGCTACCTTCACTCGCTCGAACAGGAAGTAGCATCACTCAAAGCCCAGCTAGCTGAATTTCAAGGTTCCGGCTCAGGCTCGGTCGTTGGTTCTCATTCTGGCCCTGTATCTGTATCAGATGATATCGGACGCAACAAGCGCGATATAGCCGCGAACGCCTCCCATGCCATCTCAACATACAAGGCGGATTTTCCCCTCGACCCTGCTCTTGCCGACGAAGATGGTTCCATGCCTCCTCTTCATCCAATGCGAAGTCCCCTCGAGTCTCCTCACTTGACAGGTCCAGCTGCAACTCACATGTATGGTCAAGGGTACGGACACCAGCGAAGACATTCCGACTTCCCATTCCCTTCTACACCTCTGAGTGCGGAATCGCCGAAATCACCGTTTTTCTCTCATAGGGGTCCGGGGCAGCTTGGTCAAACGTCCGCTATTCACGCTACTTCCTTGACTAGGATGGTACATGATGCTGCGCTTCGAACGGGCCACGCTATCAATCCTGGATCAACGATGAATCCTCCCGGATCCACAGCATCGGGCAGCGAGAAAGGATCGAGCGTTATCGGAATCGATTCGCCTATTGCCCAAACGGCAGAAGTAGGCGATAGTACTTCCCCCGACGCGATACTTACACCTCGCTCAGCAGCTGCTATACCAGGAGCGTCGGGCCGGCGTGCTCCTTCAGCTTCTCCGCTTGCTTCTACCTCTTCGCTGTTACCAGGTAGCGGAGGTAAGCTCAAGAGACGAACGTTTGCTATTCCTCCCTTACCGCCCCAGCCTGCCGTGGAGAGATTGGTAGCTGCCTATGTCGACTTTGTAGGCGTGACAGCGCCTATCATCCATATTCCGTCGTTGGGCCAGCAGCTGGTCAAGATGCGTGAGGGGACCAACGTAGACGAGAGCGATATATTCGTTGTCATGATGGTGTTGGGTGAGTCTAAGACATTTCAGTCATCTTGGACGACCCACTCGGACCGTCATTTATCGCTTTTGAAGGCAGTACTGATCAAATATTCTCATCGTAGCCTTGAGCACGATGGCGTCGTCTCGATTCGTAGATCCGCCTGATGAGCTTCGTGCTTGTTCAGAAACGTTCCACGCCGAAGCTATGAAGCATCTTGATGCTGTATTTGAGGAGCAAAGCTATGGTCAGTTCACGAATCGTTTCGATTGGTAATCTCAAGACCGAGCTGATGCGGGACCGTTCCTTGCTTCAGTCGGCCTGCAAGCTATCTTGCTGCTAGTTTGGTATTCCCTCCTCAACCCCGACAAAGGTTCAATCTGGTTCCTTGTCGGTTTAGCGACAAGGACATGCGTCGATCTAGGCTACCATAACGAGCATAACGCGCAAGTGGAGCAGCTCGACGCTCTTGAGCTGGATATGAGGAGAAGGCTATTCTGGTGTACTTATAAGATGGACAGACTGTTATCGCTTTCTTTGGGTCGACCACCTAGTATCCCAGATGGATTCATCAATGTTCCTGTAAGTCAGCTCCAAAATACGGGTCATTGAGACTCAAGTCAATAAGAGCGATGGTGAGCTGACTGCGGGTGTTATACATCAATCTATTCGCGAACAGCTTTCATCGCCGATGCACGATATCGACATCCACCCAGGCGACCCGGCATCCCTGACAGGCGAACCATGTTCATACAAGGCGGTGTTCATCCACACTACCAAACTTCGTCAACTCCAATCTGAGATCTTGTTCAATACCTACGGGGTACATGGTTCGACCGGAAGGCTGCCCAGTGAGGAATGGAGACAGGATTGTTTCGAGAGGCTTAAAAGCTGGTTGGCTACTGCGCCTGAACCGAGGGGTACTGTATCGACCGAAGGTTATGCGATCTCCTTCCACAGTGAGTAAACGGGACTTTTCCTTGTCGACCAAGACACCAAGGCTGCCTAGAGCTTTTACCATGACAGGAAGGGTGTCTGTTGCTTGAGGTATGGGATGAGCACGGTGATGCTGATATTTGTTTCCTAATGCTTGCTTAGACTCATGCCTACTCCTCTTCCGGCCTTCACCCGGATGTCCTCGACCGGGTCGAAGTGCGCTTGCGACTGTACTCACTAGCTCGAGCTACGTCATCAGGATCTACAGAAGGATGCAGAATAACAACAGGATCAGCTGGCTCTGGATGACTGTGAGTGCCCTGCCCTGGACCTTTGACATTCGTACCTCCATCAACTCAGACATCTCAATCAATGCACATGGTTCACCTGCTTCCATTCGCCTTTGAATGGGTTGTCAATTGCTTACATATATACGTTTCGCAGAGTCATTTTTCATTCATGGCGGGTCTGTCGTTCCTCTATGCCTACTTCAACCTGTACAGTATGGGTGGTGGGAGGGATGTACCTAGCATTGATGATGCTATAATGGTCACTGAGTCTTGTTTGGGTGTATTGGAGTTTTTGGCGCGTGAGTGTCCCGTCCGTCCCAAGCCTTCTGAGCATATTCTATCCCCTTTCTAACTTCTCACACGCTGATTGTCTTTTGCTCTTCTATAGCCCGAGTACCATCAGCTCTTGCATGCCACGACACGATGCGAAGTCTTTGCCAAGCGATCTTCGACCAATTATCCAAGCTTGACCCACCACCGACTGCAGGCTCATCTTCTAACTCGCCCACTCGAGGTATACTGCGCGGTGCACCTATCTCCTCATCTCGAGAAGATCCACTACCGAACGAGACATTCCCTGCGCCCTTACCTCCCGTCGCATTGCCATACGAGCTTTCGTTGCTGGATAACTTGTTCAGGAATCCCATGGCTTCGCACAACAAGGCTTCGGAATACACCAGTAACAAGAAGTGTCACGATAAGAAGAAGGGCGGGGCGGATGGAAGTGGCGGTGGTGTAGTTGCTGGATCTGCGAACGTCGATTACGGTGGTAATGGGAATTACGGGTCTGGGTCTGGATCTGGATCTGGATCTGGATCGAGTTCTGCCAGGGGCGCACCGAGAGGATATCCACCGGGCGCTTTCCATACGCTCAATCAGGACGGCTCGGCCCGGTCCCATACGCATGACCACGGACATCGGGGAAGCAAGAGACAAAGGGAAGCCGACACCAATGGCCATGGCCATGGCCATGATGATGCGCATGCGCAATCACGTTCTCACGGTGGGCATTCGCATAGCCATCATAGTCACGATCATGATCACGACCACCACCACCATCAGACTCAGGCAGGGTACGACGCCACGAGCAACGGCTTGGGACCATACGGTTTACCTTCTGTCTTAGGCTCAACACCTTCCCAGGCGCCATCGTTGCACGCGGCGTTAGCAGCACAATCTACGTCTCACTCTACTTCGAATTTGTCAGACCCACAAGCGTACTCTTCTGCCATATCTTCTGGCTCTGGGCACGCACAAATATACGCGCACGGCCATGGCGCAGATAGAGATGGAGAAAGGGTATTACCCATGTTGAATGGGTCAAATGGGACTGGAGAAGGCGGTGGTGATGATGCGCAAGGATTTGATTTGTTCGCGTTCTTGATGGATGAGGAAGGTGGATTGAGTGCGCCGAATTATCCAATGGACGTGCCGACGGATTTCTCGCTCTGGAGTTAGGAGTCCATTGCGACAATAATAACCCATCATTGAATATTGCGTTTGCCTTGCGTGGTGCCATCGATCTGAGCTCGTTCTTTGATTGAAAGGGTGTTCGAACAATCTTTTTGGGTATATTAAGGATATGTATACTTGTTTTGTTTTTGTTCTGTGATTTGGTACGATACAAGGCTGTTCTCTTTACTTCTTCCTTTTTTTCTTTTTTTTTTTGTTTGCCTTGTCTTGTATGTGACCCATATCAGTGCGAGTCTACAGCAATATCATTGTAGTGGGTGATGATGATACTCGAGGTAAATGTGATCGCTGTGATATGATTGATACCTTGCACAGTAAGTGCACTGACCTGGACTGCTCGGTTCATCAATCGCGATCGCTCTACAGACAGAGGAGTATGCAGTATATGTGCAGCAGGCATGAATCATGAGTCATGATACACTTGACAACATCTCACACCCGAACGTATACTCTGCCGGATATACAGACTGACACTGTCACGGACGTTGACGCTGAGAACCTGATACATGGCCGAGATGAGACGAGACGATCTCGCATTATAGTTATAGATCCGTGCTCATGCATCACTCATGCTCTCGCTCTGGCTCAATTGGGTCTCGCGAGTCTCGGACATGTTGTAGAATACGGTCCGAGGCAAGTTGGGAGTTTTATGTAACTTAGCCTTTACGGGAGATCGACAAACCCCTGGTGATTGATTGTATTATTCTCATAGCGTGTAACGTGTAACGTGACACAGTAGCAGTAGTGAGATCTCATTTCGATGTCAAAGGGTAATAAGGCAAGATGCGATTCAAGGAAGCAGAAGTGAGTGAGGGGGAAGGGTTATGTGAGGTGAATCAGGGACAGAAGGGACAGATTGAAAAGCGTGTTTCTAATCTTTTTTATTGCCATATTGCCATATTGCCATTGTTTTGTTTTTCCCCTTTGTAGACAAGCGGGACGCGCCAAGGCTAATTATTACCCTAATCCCTCTCACTCTCCGCCTCCTCGCCTCATGTTTTCACCTTTGACCTGTTCACCTGTTCACCTGCACATGCACACCTCACACCTCACACCTGTTATTGTATGTTGTATGTATTGGTCTACACCCTCACTCCCGTCCATCCCATTCCATCCCATTCCCATCCCAGCTATCCGAAGTAATCTGACCCGTCCTACCAATCTTTCGCACCTACTACTCAAAGGACTTTCTTTACGCTCAACGCTTGACGCTCTCTTTACTGTACGAGTACACCATTACCCTAGCTCACCATCAATCAATCATCCGCAACCCGAATTAGACCCGACCAAGGCCAACGCCAACGCCAACGCCAACGCGAATCATCAAACTTGAAACGCACCGCCCCTCTGACACCCCTTTTCTTGACCCCATCAACATCATCATCAACGTTCGTTCACTGTTCACTGTTCACTCGACTGGTCGAAATTGAACGAGAACATCAGATCAATCTTTCAACAACTACCACCAGACCCTTTCAATCTTGAATCTCGAAACTTCTCAATTTCAACCTCTATTTTTACTCCCTTTCACTCGTTTCGATCACCACATTCATCAACCACAATGCGAGGCGAACACTGCGTAGCAGGCGCTACTATCCTCTCAGCAATCGCCATCATCCTTCTCGTCTTTGCCCACATTGGACAAATCAGCTCTGGAGCGCTGGTCAAGAGTATTCATATGGCCGAGGTGAACGTTGCCGCGTGAGTATTTCGCGCCTATCTATCTAACCATCGACTTCTTCGTGGTTGCAATTGCAACGAATATGATTTGGGCTGGACTTGGATATGGGCCGGTGTTCAGCTTGAGCTCGAGCTGGATTGGTAGACCTGCACTCTCTTGGTCTTGGTTGAGCCGAATGTTTGTCACGATGCGCGCGTCGAGTTTATGCAAAGGCGAAGCCGATGGACCAGTCGTCGATAGCGTTCCTGCTCGGCCGCTCAGGAATATTCACACAAAGGATCAAACCGTAGACGGATCATGGTGTACGGAACAAGAAATAGAAACGAGGGCCAATCGCGCAATTATACGCATGCTACAGAGCTCGGTTTAACGAGAAACTTAAGGAATAAGAAGGGAAGATAGCTGACGATTGTATCTTGGTTTTGTCGATTCATCGTTGTTATCAGGTACGGAAACGGTTACGCGAGCGGTACCAACAAGTCTGCTGCTGGATTATACGATAGCAAGAACGACAAGCTTGGTTCTGGAAAGGGATTGAGGCAGTACTACCGATACGGTCTTTACAGTGAGTATTGGCGTTTGACGCGCACACATGTATCACACAATCATAATCCAGACAGCGTCAAGTTCTGGGGTTTGGAATTGGTGAAGCGGTGCATCTGCATGCATTCAGAAGCTGGCTCGTGGTCTGGCGGATTCTTGGTCTCGCCCAAAATCAGATCGCCCGGGCTTTGTCGAGAAAGAGCACACAGTTCGCAGTTCGCGGGGATGATTGCTGATCGCTGACTTTATTATCTTTTGTTTGTTACTTGGATACTCGATTGCCCCCCTAAAAGACGCCTGCGCATACCAAAAAGACGGATCGGGAATTTGCAACTCTTCAACATTCGCTTACCCCATGGAACCGCTTTCCCAGATATTGGCAGACACGCCTGACAAGTTCACAAAGGAGACGACGGATATTATCCCTACTTCCACTTTCAAGGAGAACGGGTATAATCATGGTATGAGCCGAGGAGGCAGTGTACTGATCTTTGTGAGTGGTCCACTCGTCCTCGCTCTTTCACCTTCTGTCGACTGCAGCGTACGCTACTGCACCTCAATCGCTTGTGGCGTTTTTTTTTTTTTTTTTTTTTTTTTTCCGTTCAAACGATTCCGTTCATTCTGGAGGTCTGGAAATTTGGTGGTCTGGAGGGTCGTTCTTTATACCTCGCTCACAAAGGCAAAGAAGTGATCGATGATGGATTAACCGTACTAGTACTGATTTGTTGTTTTCATTTCTCGCGTCGTCATCCGTTGACAGGCCGGATCAGTCCTCGCTGCTGCAGCTTGTATCTTTGGCGTCATCAAGCTCAGAATATCTTTCCTCGTCGCCGCGATCTGCTCGGGTCTCGGAGCGTTCTTATTGATGATGTGAGTGACTTGATTATCCTATCAATCTTCCACCACCCTTCCCTTCGCCAGGGCTAGCTAGCGATGGGATCGATCGAATCGCTCGTTCCATCCCAGATGTGATGTTTTCCTCTCAACCGAGCAAGTGAGAGGGTGATCGGCCTTCTCGTTTCCAAAAATCCTACTTTATACCATGCAAAGCACCAATGCACGGGGTCCATTCACTGTATGTATGCTGACTGTTTTACTCCTTGTTCACTATTTGCAGTGGAGCAGCACTCTGGACAGCGGTAATTGCTAAAGACAACTTTGTAAACATTGTCAAAGTCAGAGGAGGTGCTTCATTAGGTATCCAAGTCACTGCAGGTGCTTCGCTCTGTGAGTTCGAATTGGATACTGCGATTTTTGTATTTCATCAATGTTATCCTTATCCTGTCCTATGGTCTCCCTTCCTGCCTTCCTTCACTCATTCATTGACGTGTCCGTTTCCTGCCCTCATCGTCTTCTAATCGTTGGTATTGGCTGGGTATTCATTTACCGATGCGAGATCGTTCGCACAGCTGGATTGCGTTTGCTGACTTTGTATACTGGTCACTGGTTTCTGTTGATATCTTTTATCCTTATAGACCTCACATGGGTAGCATTCGCATTCGTCACGCTCTCATGCTTCCCATACGTGATTGCATGCTGTACCTACAGGAAGTAAAATCGACAAGGTCGTCTTGATCTATCGAACTATCGAAGACCGAAAAGCGAAACCGATAGGAACATCGAAGAAGACGCGTTGCGAGATTGAGATTGGGATTAGGATTGGGTTAGATGGACTAGGAGGAGTCTACCGAGGTTTTAAGGACAATCGACCTTCGCTTTTCCGTTTCTGTTTCTGTTTTCTTTGTTTTCTGTGTGTCTATACAGTACAGCCAGTATCCTGACGTCTGTCAAGGCGATAGATAGATAATCAGCAATATACTGAAATATACCTTTGTCCCCAACGTAGACTAGACATATTGCGGGGTTTTCTGCTCGTTTGCCGTAGGGGAGGAAAGGGTATACTAGAATAGGTTTGCGTCATCTTTCTTTCATCTTTCATCAACAATCTGGACTATTACTGCTTCCTTTTCCCCCTTGATTCGTTATCTACTTATTTGTTCGTTTCTCATCTCTTCTTCCGGTATCCCTATGCAGCTCTTCATCCTTTTTTTTTTGCCTACCTACCTACCTACTTGCCCAGGTATCCGATGTCTGTCTACTTACTTGATATGATATATACTGTATACCTCTTGCGAAAAGGAAACAGCGTCAGCCTCAGCGACATTGACATTGACAACACACACAGCGACTGATTTAAACGACGCGAGTCATCGTATAGTTATTCGTCTGTTGGGCCCATTTGGAAAACTGGTTCACGTCGTATTGAACCGCAATCGATGTCGATGTCTGCGCCGTGGAATCGAAAGTAACACTGCATGTACCACTGTACTATACATCTGCAGCACTGTAGATACCGTACAGCTTGGACCATCGGTCGTCATGTCATCATCGATCATATTGATTATCTTCAATGGCTTGTACTGTACATCATGATCATATCGTACAGATCGAGTAAAAGTTCGTTTTCGTAACGGTATGCTATATATGCTTTTCCATGGTATATATCATTAATGCAGGTATCTCGCTTTTCGTCGTCTCGTAGATCGTAGATGGATGGATTTGTAGCTTTCACTTTCACTTTCACTTTCACTCTCACTCGGGTGCACAGCTGTCTGTCGCGACGAGTCCTTTTCCCCTCTCCCCCCTGGAAATCGTTTGTACATCCGCCAGAAAACGAGCGTCATTGTCTGCCTTACTCTGCCTCCTATTCCCAGCTATCTGTTCTCTTCTTAGCAATATCACATCCCTCCTCTCTTCTTACGACGCCGCATCGGTAACGCTATCGAGATCATCTCGGCCACTAGAACGATGTAGTGAACACACATTCGCAGTCAGCTCACAAATAGTGAAAGGCACTCGGTCTGTGAATAAAGGGATCACTCACAGCTTTGTACTCGTCATACAAAGGCATCTGTATCCTCTTGATAGCCTGCGCATCACCTCCCGCATCAATCATCTCCTGAAGCACTTTGATCTTATTCTTGATGGCTTTTCGCCCGTCGGGCGTACTCCAATTCGCACACGATCGGATCGATTTCCCACATTGCGTTTCGCAGAACGGGCAAATGAGCACTCCGTCAAGAAGAGTATACTGGAATGTCTGAGCGGTGCTTGTGACTGGTATCGCTGCCGAAGCTATTGGAAGCTCGGGTGGGGCGTGTGGCGTGTGTTGAGGTGGTTGACGCGCGCTGGGGAGAGGACTATAAAAATTGTTGGATTGCCCTCTGGCGTCTACGTTCAAGCCAGCATGGACGTGAGGCGGAGCTGGCACAGGCACAGGCACAGGCGCAGGCGAAGACGGCAAGAAAATTGCTTGAGATCGAGTTCCGCCGTTCGAATCGCCCGTCAGCATCGACATATGAGGTGCGGCCAGCTGGGAATGAGATCCGTTCAGGTGATGGGCAGGGTCGTGAGATCCGTTGAGCTGATGCGGAGGTGGAACAGCAGGGCTATGAGACGATGCTTGTGGTCGCATGTGGCTGGCACCGTTTATCGGTGGGTTAGGTTTATGGCTGGGCGATGCAATGCGTCCTGATTTTATGAGAAGCGCATACGATTTATCGATCTGAGCGATAGCCGCATTCTATACCGTCATAACAATTACAAGGTCGTCAGCGTCAATAAGGCAAAATTTACCTAATTCTAGAATAAACAGGGGAGTGATAAAGAATGTGGAATGCTATCTCACCCTCTCTACAGGCGGTTCGATCCCGCTCAAGACAGCTTCTCTCAAGCTAGCGAGATCTACCAGTGTCGGCAGGTCCTTACAATCCTTCAGATAATGTGGACCTTCGCAATATTCACAACGAGGCGGAGCACCACTGAGCAGATTATTGAAGAGGTTCAAACCTGAACTCGCTCTTCTCCCTTGGGTCGATGATGAGGATACTGCATGTGTGTGCGGTGGTGGAAGGGGTAGTTGTGGTTGCGGCTGAGGTGTCCTGGCAGCGATGCGGGGCAAAGAGCCGAGATTGTGAGGGTATGGTAATGGCCTGGTCGGCTTGTCGAATACAGCAGGTGCTCTCGCCCTGAATAGCGGCGTCACCTTATCCAGCTGATCCGGGAGCGAGAAGAACTTAGGTTGACCCAATGTAGCGAGGCGATTATCCGTGTCTTCCGCTAACTGACGATATCGCTTCTCGCGATCTTCAGGTGGGATCTCCGGTAAAGCCATCAATGCCCAACGCTTGAGATCTTTGTCGACCCCAAACTCTTTCACAATTGACCATAACCATGCGAGGATGAGTTGTGCTTCGGCGAACGGCTGATTCATCGTTTGAGATGGATGGGGGATACGTACTTGACCTGATTGTGCTGCTGAATACAAGGCGGCTTGAAGTGCTTTCATTTCTTGTCGACGGCGTTTTCTCGCTTCCTTATCCTCGACATCGTTCGGCCTCTTGCCGTTCGCCTGTACACTCGACGGTCCCGCTTGAGCTTGAGCTTGAGCTTGAGCTTGAGCTTGCGTCATCGTGCCAGGTCCATTCGAAGGTCCAGGTTGAGGTAAAGGGACTGTCGCTCCATTGGGTCCATTTTGCGGTCCGTGTAGAGCTCTCGCAGCTTCCCGTAATCTCTTTTCGTAGTTCGTCATTTTCTGCTTCCCAACCAGCCCTCGAGGGATCGGAACACCGTTGTCGTCCGTTATGATCGCGCTCAAACCGTCTGGGTCGGCGGTCAGAGAAATCTCGTCGTCGTCATCGCTGGCAGCATCATCGGGCTTGAAGGTGAAATCGGCATCTGACGAGCTGGTATTGCCCAGACTGGCCATTCGCTGATCCTTGTCTTTCCCCTTTCCTTTGCCCTTCTTCTTCTTCTTTGATTTGTCGTCCGGCGTCGTCTCCCTCAAATCTCCATTCTCGAGGACATACTGCACCTTTGCAGGTTTTCGCATTCTCCTGATTCTTATTCCGTCACCTCCCTCGACATCTCGCAGCGCCTGCTCCTTGCGCATGTTCTCTAGAATCTGCTCCCAGTTCACTTCGGGTCGGTCGGCATCTCCGTCACCGTCTCCGGCTTCTTCCGCGGCCAGAAGCTGATTCTGATCCGCTTCCCAGATCTTGGCGAAACCGAACTGAGTAGCCTGTCTCGATCGTACCGGCTCTGCTTCTCCATTCGCGATAGCCCTCTCTCTATCCTCCATCTCCTGAGCTTCAGCTTCGGCGTCCGCTTCGACCTTATCAATAAGTTCGTCGACGTTCTTGCTGTTGTAGACTATATCGGGTACGTTCATCCCTCCTTCGTTTGAGAAGACCGCCTCGGCTCCTCGGAGTAGGAGATCATCGATATCTCCTTCTTCGTTCTCCTTGCCCATCTGCTGTACGACCAGATGATCGAGTACCATCTTCTTCTTGCCCTTGTTGATGATGTTCTCTATAAGTCGCACATTCCTGCTATCAGCTCATGACATGAACGCATACATCTGTTAGCAGGATATAGGGTCGGACATACCTTCGACTGAGCCTTTTACCATGAGCTTGAAGACTAGTACCCTCTTCTTCTGTCCATATCGATGACTTCGGGCAATAGCCTAGAAGTATGCGTCAGCTAAGTCATCATTGCCGGTGACCAGTCTCCGTTCAGCTCACTTGAAGATCCTGGTGTGGATTGAAGTCGGGATCATAGAGGATGACTGCCCCAATGGGAATGTCTCGTCAGCTCTTCCTCGGACTCAGATCCGGCGAGCTGTGGTGGTTCATACACGACTCACCCGTATCGGCGGTGGCGAGGTTGATACCGACACCTCCAGCTCTCGTAGTGAGAAGGAAGACATCGTAGTCCGAGTTAGGGGCGTTAAACAGATCCATCGATTTCTGTCTTTGGGCTTGCTGGATATCGCCGTCCAGTCGAAGGAATTTTATACCTTCGCCATACAGGAAATCTTCGACTATCGCGTGAACCCAGTATCCGTCAGCTTCAGTCTGAATCCTAGGAAGTCATAAATCCGATAGCTTACCCCTATCCAAAGCAATTTTAAACTACCAGGAGACACATGATTAGCTGTGCTGAACTATGGAATAGATACATGTTCTTCAGCTTAAATATGTCGCTCACCTGGCTGAAAAGCAATACTCTATGTTTCCTCTCCTTCAACTTCGGTAGCAGCAACTTCAAAAAGCTGAGCTTCCCACTTGATTCGACCAGCTGCTTGTGTTGTTCTTCCTCTGTAGCTTCGAGGGGTTCGAGCTCTGGTTCTGAGAGATATGGGTGCTGACATATCTTCCTCAGCTGAGAGAGAGAGAGAGAGTCAGGTTGGTGACAGAAAAACAAGGCAAGTGATTTCAATAAAGTCAGCTCGTTTTAAGTGAAACATCACAGCAAATGACATAGTGAGGCCGAGACATAGTGGTGACAAGATCATTGGGAGAGAAGAGAAGAAGTAGTGAAAGAAGAATAGCGATTGGAGCAAGAAGAGAGTCATCACGGGGATGGACTTGCATTCACTCACCTCCATAAGGATGTTACGGACGGTCTTGACAGACGGCATCTTGGGCTATTGTTTCCTCTTCTTAGCCCCTAGGCCGTAAGTCGTACAGCGAGCCGAATCCGGAGTCGACCACGGCTCTTCTCCCTCACTCGGTCTCTGTCTAAAGCCCTCAAACGACCGGACAAGAGACCTTACGAACTCGTCTTCTTCTAACTTCCTCCCGCGCTCTATTTGGGCTTCTTCTGTAAGCTGCGCCCCCTTTGCTGTGATTGTTTCGAGCGGAGCGACTGTAAACTTGATGTCCCCTTCTCCTCCTCGGTCGCGATGTGACGGGCGTGTAATGCTGGGGCGATCTGATCTTGGTGGTGATCAAAGCCAGATGACGATGATGATGATAATGAACGAGATCGCTTGCTATGATTTTCGATGAGGACAGAGCGAGAGAAAGGGAATTGGACGGGATGAGAGGTAATGTTGACGGGTTGACGGTTCAGATATTTTGATGTTCTCGACAGACGCGTATTATTATTATTATGATACACGCTATTGTTATCGTACAGTATAGTAGGGTGCGGGTGCCTGACTCCGATGGAAACCCGCGTACAGTACTTTCTCCCTTCCCTGTAAATCAAGGCAATACTTCTTCAATTTCAGAATATGTATTCATATCACTTTGACTTTGTAAAGTACGAAGGAAGATGCAATAACCTAGTCTGACAGAGGTCAAGCGAACTCCGAGCTCGCGGGGGAGCCATACTTCGTGTCGGCTACGGGTACGACAGCATTATGCTCTAGAGGCTCAAACAAACAATGACCTAGCTAGAAGATGGTAAGGTATGGTACTCTCAGCCGCCTCTTTTCTCTTTTCTCACAGGTAGGATCATCCCCACAAAGGATCTAACGAAAGTGAGCTTCCATAATCTGCGTGCCACCAAGACCAGTAGATCAGCCTGATCTCGTACCTCCCGTCAGCTGTGACAAAGGAGTGAGTGGTTTGGTCTGATTTTTGGCTAGTTCGAGGCGGGTTCTTTTGAAGCAATTGAAAGATGTACAGTTCATGTCAGGTTATCTCGCCGGTAAAGCAGGTATCTTCCAAGGCCCAACCGCAATAACGCAATATACTACTACTACTATGCTCTATGCTATCTACCCCTCTAACAACATCAATGAACTCCCCGTAAGCATCGACCATATCCGCAGAAACATGTCGCCGCAACGGTATTCTCCTTACTCTTGATGTGGGCCTACGCGATAGTAGCCTCCTTGAGCTTCTTCCTCAATTCAGCCAACTCAGCCTTCAGCTCCTTAGCCTTGTTCTGCTCCGCTTCCGCATCTCCCTCAGCCTGACCCTTCTTGATCGAAGCGACGAGCGCACCCTGCGCCTGGACCTTGGCTTCCAGCTCTCTCTCCTCGGGAGACTTGTTCTTCTCAGCTTCGGCAGCGGCAGCCTTCTTGTTCTTGGCAGCTGCCAGCTTCCTAGCCTCGTGTTCGGCCTTCTTGCTAGCTGAAGCAGCAATGTCCTTGACCTTGGGAACAGCGCCTCCTTCGGGGTGGCCTGCAGGACCGGCAGGCGTGACTTCTTCAGCAACGTGAGCATCACCGCCGAATTGCTTCTGCCACTTCTTCTCTTGCTCGCCATTAACATTGTCGATCTTCTTGAATAAGTACTCGGCTTTACCAAGGGTATGTCCAGGAAGGATGTCGATGCTGAACTTCTCGGGCAAGGATCGAGCGGGGGCATTGAGCTGTCTCAAGATACCTTCGGAAGTGGTAGGCATGAAGGGGTGGAAGACTACAGAAAGGACGTAGATGAGGTTAATGGCGTTGAGGAGAACTCGACCACATCGTTCGGGGTTGTTGGCAAGCAAAGCATTGTCGAGCGAATTGTCCTGGAGGTACTGGTTACCTCGGGCGGAAAGGGCCATGGCGACAGTCAATCCATTTCGGAGCTTGGTGTCCTCCATACTCTGTCGGTATTCAGCGAGTCGAGTGTTGATGTCGTTGATGAAATCGGTGTCGAGTTGAGTGGCAGTAGCATTGGAACCGCTAGCCCCGGCAGAAGCTTCACCGCCAGCGAAACCTTCAGGTCCAGGTACAACCGAGCTGTATTTGGCATTGACAAATTTCACAACCTGAATATGGTGTTGTCCAGATCAGCAAAAAATCACACTTGCGAATTTCAAGGTCAGGCTAAACGCACTCGGTTGACAAAGTTACCGAGGTTAGCGAGCAACTCATTGTTGTTCGCAGCAATGAATTTCGACCAGAGGAAAGATGAATCGCTGTTTTCCGGTCGTTGAGTGAGAAGGTAGTATCGCCATACAGAGGCAGGTTGACCGGTCTCTTGTGCGTTGTTGCCGAAAACACTATAGCGACGTGAGCATCGATCTAGCAAGAGTCCGGGGACATTTCAACTTACCCGACATTTCTACTCTTTGAGAACTTGGTGTCCTCGTAGTTCAGGTATTCTGCTCAAATCTCAGCTTGTTGTTCAGATACGGGAATGAGCGGTCACTTACGAGTGCTGGAGATGTTGTGAAGCATGGTCCAAGGCTTGCCAGTGCCAATCAGCGTAGAGGGGAACAGTACGGTATGGAAATAGACATCTGCAGAGAGATCAGCGATTTACGAACAACTCCTCACAAGAAACCGGGACCGAAGCCTTCACTCACTGTCCTTGCCCATGAACTGATACAAGTTGACATTGTCTGGGTTCTTCCACCATTTCTCCCACTCGTCGGTATAGGAGGCGGTGATTGCAGGGTATCCAATGGGCGCATCGAACTGCAATGCAGACAATCATAAATTAAATCCACACCCGTCGTCTTCTCGAGGATGTGTAACATTGACATACCCATACATCTAGTACATAAGGATCGTCAGCCTTTGTTCATCTTGTTCTGAGCTATACATGAAATTGAACTCACAGATGACCTTGCCTTCCAATGCCTTGTCCTCTTCCTCGTTACCGGTTTTCGGTACCTTGACACCCCACTTCAAATCACGTGTTACCGCACTAGGCCTTAAACCGTCGCCCAGCATTCTGGGTTCCACAATCTCACCCTGAGCGGTGATGACAACGTTCGAGCCCCAGTGTCCCTTCACTCGCGCCTTTTGCAACCACTCCTCCAGACGGGGTTGAAGAAGATCCAGCCGTACACAAGCGTGCGTCGATGGTCGAACAGAAAGCTTGTGCGTCTTGTTTCGCTTACATCGCGGGTTGATCAATTCTGTGGGCGAAGAGTAGGTGAGAGAACATTTGTCGCACTGGTCTCCTCGAGCGTCCTACGTAGAGATTGGTAAGAATGATTGAGTCAGTGTCAGTTAATCCTTGCAATGGCATAAGAAGCAGGCCGGCTTACATCGTAGCCACATTGAGGACAGGTTCCTTCGACGAATCGATCCGCCAAGAACAGCTGATCGTCTTCACAGTAAGTCTGATCCGAAGTCTCTAGCCTGAACAGGCCATTCTTGTGAAGGTCAAGGTAAATCTCTTGGGTGATCCTTAGTAGCGTATCGTCAGCTTACACGATCATGGATTGATCAAGGTGCAAAGGGAATATGACCAAAATATAATGCATTTGTCCGATTCTGACCCACTCACCTGGTATGCTCAGGAGTAGATGTTCGACCGAACTTGTCGAAGCCAATGTCGAACCACCTAGTTGACGAAGGTCATCAGCTGGACTCAAGTTTTGCCTGAAGAGAGGGCTTACTTGTAAATCTCGGCATGGAGATGATGAAATTTCGTACAGAGCTCGAGCGGGGTAACACCCTCTTCCATTGCCTGGTACAAGATCAGCCGAATAACATACAGCCCAAATGGATTGAACTCACCTTGGTCTCGGTAGCAGTTCCATACTCATCCGTACCACAAATCTACATGTTCTTCTGTCAGTCGAAGTGTTCCACCCCCTTCTGTCCTCCTGCCGGGTCCTTTGACTCACGTAGAGAGTAGGAACGTTCAATGTTCGGCAGTATCGAGCAAAGACGTCTGCAGAGAGAGTTGACCTAATCGAATTGCGTGTAAGCTCCAGCAGCACAAGGTAGTGCGTTCTTTAGCTTACCCAATGATATTACCCAAATGAGGTACGTTGTTCACGTCTTTGATTTCCGCAAATTCGGGTGAAATGATATGGTCAGCTAGGTTCCTTTGTTAGACCTGAACCAGGAGGCAGCTCAGCTCACAAGGCAAAGCAGAGGTGATCAGGACATTTCGCTCGCCATCTTTGGGTAGGCTATCTCATCAGAGAATGCGTCAGTTTATCGTCCGTTGTCCAGGCGTTTGCAGACGCGGGAGATGAGTAGGGTGATAAGACGTTTTTGAACACTCACACAGGACCAGTGGAGGGGTCATGGATGTTCATCAACAGCCCATCGGCCTGTCTGATCTTTTGACCACTTCCGCTCATGGTGAATTCTCCTTCGCTTGGTACTGAGCCAGTATTCTTCGCGGAATGAGCGGGATTTTTGTAGTTGATGCAAGGAGACGAGGCAACGAGAAAAGATGGCAAGAAGGAGATGGAAATAGGTCCAAGCTGTTGCAATATTACAATTGACAAATGTCAAACGCTACGAGCGCTTTCGACTCGCTCATCCAAAGCTTTATACAGTATAACTAATAGCACTATATATATATATATATAGCACGTAATATGAGCACTGGGAAATTCAAAGTCACGTGGCTTGGATGTCAGCGAGGTGAAATTGATCCCGTCAAACGCGGAGCTCCAAGCCGGAGCGTTTGTTTTTAGGTGGTTTGGAATTTTGGGCAGGCAGAGATATCAAAGGGGAAAGTTGGCTTAAGTCTCAAGTCTCCGCAGAGGTCCTGATGCTTCATTGAAGCTTTGAAGCTACTCCCCTAACTACCAACTCTATGCTTGAATCGATATCTAACATCACACTGAGTACCGAGTGAATAAGCAGCTATCCAGGATAAGATGTCCGCTATAGCCGCTAGAAGAGCGGCAGCCCTCAAGGCTGCCCAATCCAGCGCATCCTTATCGACCTCGAACAGTGCCGCACCATCTCCATCTCCATCTGCTGCTGTGGTGAAAGCCACCTCGTCGCATGAGGAACCGGAATCGTCATCCGAAATATCAGAAGTAGAGGTCGATTCTCCTCTCCCTCTTCGAGCCTCACCACCATCAGCCAAACGACGGAAAATCCAACAATCGAATGCCCAAGCGCGATACTTCGCTACGACTTCGACCTCTTCCCCTGCTCCTGCTCCTGCTCCTGCTCCTTCGACTCAAACTAAATTGAAACACTCGAAGAGACAAAGCAAGAACCGGCAGAGAAAGCCCTCGCCTAGTGCTCCCACTGAATTTGAGGAACCGACTTCGATAGTGGCCGATGTAGATGTCGATTCTTCAGCTACTGGGAGCGACGATGTCTTATCTGAAGATGAGGGGTATGAGGAGGAAGCTCGAGATGATGTTGAAGAAGGGAGGGCGCAGTGGACCGTTCCATCCACTTCGGTAGAGTCTACTCCTGGACCATCAAGGATACGGAATGGGTAAGCTATCGCGATATTGTCACCGCCTATCGAGGCTTACTGATGACCTCTACAGCCTTGGGACGAACGGAAATGTGACAGTATCAGAGAATAGCTCAACGTTTGTACCTCAACAAGGGGTGAACACACATACCGTCTCAGAGAAAGAGATCCACGCTGCGGGAGTGCAGGATAAGTACTCAGGCAGCGGAGTCATCGTATCCATCGGATCAGACGAAGTGAGCAGTCTCTTTTTCCGTCATCGAAAGCCTATACATGCTGATCGCACCTGTGTCAGTCTTTGCTCGTTGCTGGAACGTATATCCTCACTCCACTCTCTGGAGCTCTCGAGATTGCATCCACCTCTCTTTCAGCCGACGGGTCATCCCATCCAATCTTCGCTCCTACGTCGCATCCCATCCCTGCTATCAGCGTGTCCGGACAACGCTCAATCGAGCCAATCTATGCTCTGGAGAAGCTGAAGCTGCCTAAGGGATTCAAAAAGGCTGGATCACTCTTCCTCTTACGAGGGAATAGGTGCGGGGTAGACGGGCTTAGGTATGGTGCTGTTCCTGGATTCGCCAATATCTGGCTCGAGGAAGAGGGATCTTGGGGTTTGAGAGGTGTACACCCTGTGCGTCAGAACATCTACTGTATATCAATATCGAGATCGAAAGCAGTGTGAGCTGACCCCTTGCCGATCTCATCAGGTGATTGGATCTTTTTCGACTCCAGTATATCCCCACGTCACCCAGCCCTCATGGAACGCCGCTTTATCCGGTCTTCCATCTTCCACCTCGACGGCAGTGCAAGATCTACCCGACGTCGAAGAGGGCTACGAGGATGCACAAAAGCCTTTCGTTGGTTTGGTGAAGGGTACGAAGCGGTCGGGTAAATCGACCTTTGCTCGAACTGTCATGAATCGCTTGCTGGGGATATACGAGAGGGTCGCTTGGTTGGAATGTGATCTTGGACAAGGGGAGTTTGGGTGCGGTGGTGTTGTTGGGCTGTGGGTGCTGGATAGACCGGTGATTGGTGCGCGAAAATATCCTTCTATTTCGCTAACATCGAATGAAACGCTGATACGGTTCTACTGAATTTGTTCAGGTCCGTCATTTACTCATCCCCTTGTACCTCATCGTGCCCATTATCTCGGTACATACACCCCTCTTACCTGTCCGGACGAGTACATCGTCTCCATCCGACACCTAATCGAACACTACAAGTACGATCTCCAATACCCTACTTTCCCTTCATCTTCGTCCGGCAAGATCTCCGAAACGATTCCCTTGGTAGTGAATACACAAGGATGGGTGAAAGGGCTCGGAGAAGAGCTTTTGAGCAGTATAGAGGGTATGGCTGAACCTACGCATATCTACTCTTTTGAATCAGCCGAAGAGGAAACTTATCATGGACCAGGATGGACGACTTCGCCCACCTGGCAGAACGCTCAATTGCCCTTCGACGGATCATACTCTTACCCCGCTGAAGGATCAAGTAACGCCGTTTCTGTCAAGCGATTCAAGTTGGATCCAGCTCCCGTATCGCCATTACAAGCAAGGTATACAGCCGCCGATCTTCGAGTATTGTCGACTATCTCATACTTCCATTCGACACTGTCATCTTCAGGTACAAGGTGGGATTTCACTGGCCCCTTACTCGCTCAGTCCCCATGGGAAGTAGAGTATGGCGCAGGCAAAGCCATCGAGAGAGTATACATGATTGGCGAAGGGAGTGAGGGGATCATTGGATCTGATCTACCTCTTGCTCTGAACGGGAGTGTGGTAGCTCTACTAGAGTACACCGAACAGCCGATAGAGGACCAAGATCAAGACCAAGAAGGACTTTACGTCCAAGCTCGACCTCCCCCTTCGCACGAGAGCGTTAATTGCCTCGGTCTAGCTTTGATCCGCGCCATCGTTCCTTCTCCTTCGACCTCGTCGTCCGGTCTCGAAGGGAGAATGCACCTTCTTACACCATTACAGCCCGCTGTACTGGGCAGATGTAGAGCGATAGTGAGGAACGGGGCCATCGAGCTTCCTAATCCCGGTATGATGGATTGGCGGACCCCAATAAGTCAAGAAGGGATGACGGGGATAGGCAAGACCTGGGACCAGGTGCCGTTCTTCGATGTCAGTGGGGTGGAAGTTGTTGGTGGTGAGAGGCGGAGGTTCAGGAAGAATATCATGCGGAAGGGGATGTAGTGTAGAGGTAAAGCACAGGTTGATCGTCTTGAATTGCCTTTTGCGTAGCGGTGTTAGAATTATGTCGCTGCTGCAAATGCATGTATAGCTGGCGCGGCATATACTATACTCTCTTGAGGACTAAGCCTTGCACTCGAGGTATGCATACACTTCACCTCTGTAGCTAAAGTGAGAAGGACAAGGACGATCAGATATGTCCATCTCTGTACTATATATTGATTCGGCCACTGTACGCGACTCTCAGGGTAGGACGAGTCACGACGCAGCCCAGTGCGTCAGCGATAACCGGCACAATCACAATCACAATCACAATCACCTCATTATTCAACCTCATTTAAGCAACTTACTGTTCATTCCTTTCATCCACCTATAACATATGTACCCCATCGCTCAATACTGTTCTACCTAACTTCCCATGCCTGACATACTGCTCCACTAGAGGTTAAGGACGAGAATTACGAGCTTGTGCATTCCCCCCAAACCACCTCCAAGCCAGGGCGAAAAAACATCACACCGCCTCGAGCCTGTCTGTACATCTCGATTAGCATCACCTCGAAATCGTATCGTATCGTATCCATAATCGCAATCACAAATCATTATGGACGAAGAAGCCTCGTTCGCGAATCTCCTCGCGTCGACGACGATGCCCTCCAGGCCCTCATGGGACGCCTCTTCCCCCTCTGCAGGCGGAGCAGATGCAGATCCATGGGCAAACCCATTCTCATCTGCCTCATCCACGTCACACCTGACGGACGCTCACTCAATTCCATTCGCGTCGACCACCCTACCTGAATTCAACAACAACGCTGGTTTTGGTCCCGAATCACCGAGGGAGGAAGTTAGTCCGTATGTCCAGCGATTGCAGGATGACGCTGAGATTGGAGTGGGAAAGATGCCTGATCCACCCAGCGTCATAGCAGCAAGGGAACAATCACAATCAACCATAAACGCAGCACCAAGCCCATTTGACTCAACTTCACACGGAGTATACGCGAGCAGCGCTTTTGCAACTCCCACAACACTGGAACCAGACTCCAATCCGTTCGGTACTGCTGCCTCTGCTGCTGCTGGCGTTGGCGTTGGCGCAGCTCGAGATCCAGCTCAAACGCCTTTCGTTCCACCTCAAACTCAGCAATCGCCCATCGCCTCAACGACGCAAATACCTTCTGCCGGTACCGGCGCCAAGAAGGGATTACCGTCAGATTTGATTGATGAGGATTTGATGGCTGCTTCAGATCCTGAACAATCGCTCAAAAAGGCCTTTGTAAAATCTGCTCAACCGGCCAGATCATCTGCTACTCCTTCGAACAGCGGTGTACAATCTGGCGACAACAGCTCCAAAGGAGGAACCAAAGGGCCTGAGAAGAAGGCATATGTGTTTACGCCTGGTTCGAGCAAGAAGCAAGAACCAGAGGTCAAGGAGTCCAAGGAAGTGAAGACTGCCATGGGGAAAGAGGAGGACAACGAGGTGGAAGACAAGGAGGAGAAGGCGCAATTCAAGGTTGAAGACGATGCCAAAGCGATCCAGCTGGAAGGCAAGCAAGGCAAGGCTGGAAAGGGCGAAGAACTGGAGAAGGCGGAGAATGAGGATGAACAAACTCAAGATGCCGAACAGAAGGACGAGGTGAAGAAAGCAGAGTCACCGACAACACCAACCAAGAACGATCTAGTCTCGGTCATCCCGCCTTCCAAGGACGCCCAAGAAACTACACCGACAGCCATCACTCCTGTCGCTTTTCAAATCCAACCCCAACATTCCAGCACCGAATCCGAGTCTGAGTCCGAGTCCTCAGGCCAACCAAAGTCACCAACTGCCATCCCACTTCCCGCTTCAGCTTTACCAACTCCCATTGTATCTCGTGTACCCACTCCCCTTCCGACAAAATCAGACGTCCCAGACAACTCTTCAGTCCTCGCTACACCATCTATCGACAGAGTCTCGGTATCGCCTCTCGACGCTCCCACTCAGCCCGCTGACGAAGACTTCGGCTTCAAATCCCTCTCAATTGGTGGATCAGCAATCACCGCCCCGCCCGTACCGCAGAAGGAGACTTGGGAGGACAAGGTCATCAGCCCCCCCTCATCCCGATTTGGAGGTAGAGGATGGGGCGCTATGGACGAAGATGACGGTGGTGATGATAGTGATGGGTTGTTTGGAAGAGGTGGACCAAGCGTCATTGCTAGTGCTGGTGCCAGTGCTAGTGCGAGATCTGATCCATGGGGTGGATCTAATGACCCTTCGTCCGGTGGCAGTGGATGGGGAGAACAATCTATGGAGGAAGCTTTGGCTTCAACAGGCCCTAGCTCCAGTAGTCGACACTCTGAGTCAACATCAAACGGAGGACTCGCCTCGCCCTCTCGGCTCGATACGTCCATTTCATCCTCATCAGGTGCACCCACATCACCAGATGGAAGTACCGTCCAAACGCCAACTACATCGCCTCGAAAGAAACTATCCTCCATCCCCGTGTTCCAGATCAGTGTTGGGGATCCTACGAGGGTGGGAGACCCAGTTCGAGGATACACTGTATATACCGTCAAAACGCAGACCACCTCGCCTCATTATCGCAAGGGTGCATTCTCCGTCCTAAGGCGATTCTCCGACTTCTTGTGGTTATTCGAGGTTCTCACTTCGAATAATCCAGGTGTGATCGTGCCGCCTGTACCGGGTAAACACACTTTCGGCCGATTCCAAGATCAATTTATCGAGACTCGTCGAGCGGCCTTACAGCGATGTCTGGGCAAGATTACCTCTCACCCTGTTCTTCAGTTGGATCCGGATCTCCGACTGTTCTTGGAAAGCGACTCATTCGCTTATGAGTCCAAAGCACGGCGACAAGAAGTCCAGGCTGCGGAGAAACACTCTGCTAGCTTATTATCAGGATGGACGGGACCCAAATTCGTCGAACACGACGATTGGTTCGATTCACGCAAGAACTTCTTGGACTCGCTCGAATCTCAACTAAAGGGACTGAGCAAGAGCATTGAACTGTCCTCAAAGAATCGACTAGAGCTCTCGCAATCCATCTCTGAATTGGCAGAGACTATCACTGCCCTTTCCGAATCTGATCTCGGTACAGCTCTCTCTACGACATTGGCGCATTTAGCATCTATCGCTGAGAAGGAGAAAGAGTCATCAGAGGAACAAGCGAAAGATGAAGTGGTTGAAATTTTGAACTTGGCAGATGAATATGTAAGATTTATCGGTTCCGTGAGGGGTGCTTTTGGTGGACGAGTAAAAGCTTGGACGGCTTGGCAGAACCAGGAGAAAGAAGTGACTAGGGTTAAAGCTCAGCGAGAGAAGCTGCGGGCCCAGGGCAAGTTGGGCGATAGGGCGCAGAGCAGTTTGGCCGAGGTTGCAGAGGTGAGTGAGATGACACGATGAAGACCAATATCACTACCACTATTTCAGGCAGGCGATGCGCCGCGATGCCGCGATAATGTGGCCAGCTCATCGAATACTGAAAAGGGAAATGAAGCTGATCAATCATGATTCATCCTTATCCTTGACTCAATTTGTTATGTATCTCGTCACAGGCTGAACGAAAAGCCCGCGACTTACACGGGACATACGACCATCTCTCTCGTCTAACCAAATCCGAATTCGTCAGATTCGAGCGCGAGCGTATCGTGGAATTTAAAGCTACCCTCGAGAGGTATTTGGAAGGTATGATGGACAGGGAGAGGGAATTGATTGGTGCTTGGGAGGGATTGCACAAAGAGATTGTGGGACTTGTAGATCGGTCGGGGTCCGGGAGAAATGGCGGTGGCGGCGCCAATGGAGCTAGCGATTGAGCGTCTTGATCTTGAGATACCGATCTCGGCACCAATCTCTCGCTCGATCCATTATGATCGAGTGCCAGTAGATGAACAGTCCACCTTGGCCGGATGGGAAGATAGGAGATAGCGCACACTATGCAGTGTGCGGAATGAATGTACAGTTATGTGTAGCATAATTACATAGTACAATGCATATCGTACAGTGAACGGAATTGATCAAGCTCTAGTAGATAAGCAACGCCCAGGCTAAATAAACCCTACAGCTACAGAGCTACAAGTGCAACTTAGGAATTATGGCTACAAAGCGTGCTGCTGAGCAGCTGAAATGGTATTGGAGAATCCTTAGCGATTTTCTAATCCAGTCGTTTGACTTTGACTTGATTTTCGGCATTGATATCTGAATCGGAGACTGCTTTCGACAAACACCAAGAATACTCTCGAAGATCGAAGATCGAAGAAAGAGAAGGGGAAGGGAGAGGAGGTACAGTACCGACCTGCCTCATCTTCAATTAGGTTTAGGTTGAGTGTCTTCAAACGCCTGTAAAACCGACGGTCAGAGCCACTCACAATGTCAGCGCAAATCTCAGACATCATCAAAACAAAACAGAACTGAAGAACTGAAGACAGAGCGTGCCTGGTCTTGGTGAAGTGTTATTGATAAGCGTTCGAATGAATACCCCACCTTGAAGATATTACGCCGATGTCTGACATTCACACCCCTACAGCTGGTCAGATCGATCCTGTGCAAGAGGGGACATGATTGTATGATCGTCCGCATATCGTCATCTGGGAGGGATCAAAGGACACACAGGTAAAAAATACCATCGTCTGTCAGCATTCAGTCATCACTCCTTCCTCTAATCCCTAGGCCAAGGCCAGATCGGATGACGAAGCGAAATCAATAAAACGTCCGAGTCCGGAGTAAGTACAAATCAAGCGAAGTAAAGGGCGACAGGCGTCAACTCAACTCAACGCACCAGTGATTTTCGTTCCGCTCAGATCCATTGTGCGCAAGGCTCTGAAATCCGAGATAGCACTCGCGAAACGGGCGGTATCGTCTATATTGGCAGAAGGTATCTCGAGCGTTTCCAGCGGACTGCGCGTGTCTGTATTTATGTTTGTAATTGTCTGTGTTACTGTCGCTGGTGCAGTCAGACCCTCGTGATCGCTATACTGAGGACCTGATTCAAATTCTGGTTCTTGCCGCGGTTCGAGCCGAGGAAGCTCTTTCAACTCCAGCTCCAGCTCGTGGGTCGGTACTATCTTTCCATCCCCATCTACGTCTAGGATGGTCTGAGCAATCCCTTGTGATTGTGTCAGATATTTGGGGTGAGGGAAGAATGAATACGCGATCAATTCTTGCGGAACGACGAGGGTGAGATGCTATGTTGTCGATGCAGGGGGGCGAAGGTCAGAATATTAGAGGATCAGCACACCAAATAGTGAAGTGGACTGGAGAGCAAGTCTAGTTTCCGGATCAAATCCATCAAGTTCTTGATCTGTGGTTGAATTGACAGGTAGCCAGATACGAGTAAGGGGTTTGCCGAGCCCATGCCGAAGAATAATGCGGAGAGAGGTAGTATAGACATGGAGTATACCCAGAGGACCTTACCCACCTTCAAACTATGTCGCCAAGACCCACCCAGACCAGGTTCATAAATCAACCCCGCGAATCTGCTCGTCGCCAAATCACATCCCGTGTCCAGGCTTCCTCCCACTTTATTAACCCACCGAAAACATTCCAGTTTCTCACACCTGCTCAATACTTCGCCCAGACGTTCGAAATCGCGTTCGGCATTAATGTAGAATGCTGAGGATCGTGAATTCGAAGTAGAAGCTAAGGTACCCCTGGTGCTAGGTTTTAGGTGGCCTAGATGTATTGAGCGAAGAGTGTCCGTTTGTGTTTCGAGGAGGTTCGTTATAGTCTCAATGGGGATTGGCGGACCACCCGTACTTGTTCCTGTCGTAGCATTGAATCCAGAAGGCAGCACGGAGAATTTGGCCAGCCCAGGAGGAAGAGCAATTGTGGATCCTTCCGTTACCAATAGGCCAGGTAGATACAGATGTGTCAGCGCAGGGAATGTCTCCCCCAACGTTTCCCACTGGAGCACGCTCGAAAGAGGCGTAGGTCGAGCTTCTGGATATCCGATTGACGAAGCGAGGAGCCGGGCTCTCGATCCGGCCAAACCGTGTGCTGGGCTCAGGAGGGAGCCGGGCAAGCTTAGGTGGGTTAGAAGTGGGTACGGGGCGGAAGCAAAAGTGGTGTTGATATTCTGCCGATATACACAATCGCAGACAAAACGACATTCTCGTGGTCAGCCTTCTTCTGGTTCAAGCAGATGCCAGTCGCTCTGTAGGTGGTCCTCCGAAGACAAAGGATTACCGACGAAAGATTTCGGAAGCTGTTCAAATTTACCTCGAAATTTACGTTGTCCACCTTGAACCCCTCCAATTGCTGTCCGAAAGCTTCCAGTATCATCCTCACTTCATCCTCTCCTACGCCTGTCCCTTTCAGATTTACCCGCTTGAGCTTTCGACATCTATCAACAATCGTTTTCACCGTTCTAGCGCCCACATTGATACATCCCTTAAGATTGATCCGCTCGAGATTGGACAAGTGATATACCAGACCCGCTACACCCGTATCGGTGACTTTATCCGCATGAGTCAGGGTCAAGGAGGTGTATGCTTCCTTAGTACTCGGGTCGGATGGAATAAGTTCTTTCAAGCGATCGGTTTTAGCGATAGAAGGGAGTAGGTCGCCCGAAAGATACATATGGGGTGGGACCATGAACACCTGGGTCATGATTCACACCAAAGTCACAGCATGGTCAGCTCGAGCAGCTGAGGAAACTCTTAGGACGGATATCAGGTTTTGAGCGATCAAGGAGAGCATCGACTCACATCGATGATCAGCCGTAAAGTCAGATAACCCCCCCACCACTTGTACACTTCATCCCTCACATCCTCCTTCAGCTTATCCGGCACTTCCCTCCATGCGACCTTGAAATCTTCCCCCATCGTCACAGCCACCGCATATCCATCCTCCGCGGCACCTTGGCCGTCCAACTCCCAAAGACCCTTAAAATGCCTGGCTATACAGCGTGTACAGCATCTCGCTAGACTTGGTAGTTTGGCGCCGTTGCCGGTCCCGTGTAGTCTAGGGGGTCTGAGAGAGATGGAGGATGTTGAGAGTGACGATTCAGATACGAGTGTTTCCCAATCATCCTTCGAATTCCATATAGACTTTGATTTCGTCTTTGACTTGTACTTGGTCTTTTTAGATTTAGATGTGACTGTAGCAAGCTTAGCTGGAGTTGCGCTTCTGCTATTAGTGTTGAATTTGGGTGCCGGTCGACCTCCACCGGATTCTGCTATGGCGCTTGTGACTGTCGTTCGAGGGCGCTTAGTAGGCGATGGTGATGGGACTGTAGATCGAGTTCTAGTCGATGGGCCTTCTCCTGCGGCTTTCCGTTTCGGAGCCATGTTTTGTCTTACACATGCAAGCTCGAGCTCGCCACTTGCCCATAAGACATGCAAGCGTGACACCGAATAAGAGTAGTTATTTCGAGCATGTCAATGACGATGCAAGTACAGAGGCTAAGAGTATCGGACGGACACCGTATCCCCCAAAGCCTGCAGGTCAAAGCCTCGGCAATGGAGGTTCCGATTATCCCACTATGACGATGACGAGCGGAGGAAAGACGCAACTCTCAGCGGTGATCACCGCCACCGCCACCCGTCGGTCTATGCAGGGGATTCAAGCTTGTTCGCTGCAATGCTGCAATTGAAGTGGGTGACACTCAGGGCAAACGCAGCGTGCAGTTAGGACAGGCACGGGACACGGAACAGAACAGCGATCAAATACCAAAAGTAAAGTAAACAACCTGCGCTACTTGACTGAATTTAAGGCGCGACTGATATCACAAAATCTCCATCCTATATTAGCATGGTCATAAATACACTCATAATCATGCATGAGACTGCATCATACGAAAGTGGTGTGAGAAGATACAGACCGGCCCGAGAGCTACTACTTTAGTGACGAGCGCATTGTCGTGCCGCACTGAGACACTTATCATCAGAGTTGAGATTAGTCCAGACTTGTCCGATCTCATCCCCCCGCGTGAGCGGCGCCAAGGATGTCCCTGATAGCCGTAAGGAACCGTGCCGTCTGATGGGATATATTAACCGTATCAACAACCGCCCTCGCCGTCTGGCACACACATACAGGATACATCTTCTTACGATGTGGTGTCTCTTAAGACGTATAGTACCCGTGGACTACGAACTGCATGACTGCATGACATGGTATGTCAATTTCTATAGCTCATAGCTTAGGCTAGGCCGTTCTCACTGTCCATGTGGGAAGGGATGGTGAAAAGAGTTGTTTGTTTACTCGAGCTTTGAGACTCACTCGACAGACTTCAGTGAGCATAGGCATCATGATTGCTTTCAATGTATAAAGCTAGATAGTTAGTACTACATTTAAGCCTGTTCTTCTTCTTCTTCTCATAGTAATAGAAATTCTCTCCAACGTTTCCTTGCATCATCCTCACGAAAATAAATTGACCTCTTGTCGTTCTTTACCAACTACCTACGCTCGTTACTTTACGCTTCACGCCTACGCTCACGTCTACGTCTCCTCACGCATCTTGCCCTCCAGCTCCATCTTACTGCACACATAAGAGGTCCCGGCTACAGTTATAATCTACATTCAGTCTTCCAGCATAAAGTATACACACATCATGGCCCCTATCCGAACCACCCTCTCAATCGCCATCCCCCTCCTGCTTGCTGCATGCGGCGTCCAGGCTCAACCGAAACCTCAATCGCAAGGACAGGCCAAATCCATCTTCTTAGGCTGTACTGAACCTCTGGCGACGCCTTTAAACCCCTTGCCTGCATTTGCCGGGACCGCCGCCGAGTGTGCTGTGAGTCTGTACTCCATCCTACTGCCTCCGCTTGCTCCTTGTAGAATTTCCCCCCTGGATACACCCTTGAATTCATGCCCGCTTGTCGTACAAGATCGCTGATAGATTGCCATGATCATTCGTGTTTCGTGTATTGCAGGATGCGTGCTCAGCCAACGGATCTAAGAACTCATTCGCATACTACCACCCATCTTCCGTCGATGCATGTGTATGCTCGTCTGTCGGTCCTGACGATGTGTACGACATTGCTTATCCCGCTGGAGGCTCATGCGCCGAGTTCGAGGTCGCGGTGAGTTTGACTGTTGACTTTTCCTACTTTTTCGATTGTCGTCCCATAGCTGACATGTGAATCCACTTTGTTCATGCATCTTTTACAGGTCTACGTAACTCAATCAGGACACTCGTTCGTCTCTCAGAAGAACAAATCCCGAAGGCACCTCGATCGGATGGAACGTATAGCCCTCTCAGCGCGAGACGTAGCGCCAGACTGCCCTAACCCTTTGCAAGCGTGCAAGGTGAAGAGTGACGAAGGGTTCCAGTGTATCGACCCTCAATATGCTATTGGTGAGTATCAACCTATGCCCTTGTCTCGGCTCTATCACATGTCCTATGCCTCATGTCCCACGAGATTGGGTTCTTGAAGTCGTCTTGTCTGTCGCCAATAGTCCAATCGCTGACTGAACGTTGTCATGTTGAACAGACTCATGCGGTGGATGCATCAACGGTGCCTTTGGTGATGCCTCTAACACCCCTGCTGTAGAGTAAGTCCACCTTTCATCCTACTCAAGTCCCTTCTCTATCTGGCAATCTGGCCAGAGGACCCATCCCGAATCCGGCTGATTTTTCCACTTTCACAGCTGCACGGCACTCCCCGGCGTGGCTTCCGGCGGTGTCATCTGTTCTCTGGGAGAATGCAAGGCCTACAGATGTGTCGATGGTTACACACTGAATGGTAACACTTGTGTCAAGGCTTAAATCTGAGCTTGCTCCTCATGGCCCTCGCTATTTCTCATTCCAAATCAGAGAGAGATTCGGCTAGCTAGACGTTACGATCACATTACGAATACATATATGGACAATCGACGTGATGATATAGGTCTTCTCCTTTTTTGGTCTCCTTAGGTCAGTTTAGTCAGCCCATGCATTTGCATTGCATATTGTCGCGTATCGTACCCCACCAGCAGCCACCTTAATTGCCAGGAGTTCTTCAACTCCAGGCATGAGCCGTTGTCACACAAAGGAAGGTGAGGGGGAAAGCTGCAAAATCACACGCGTGCGCGCCACATGCATACCAGCTTGCCACATCGGAAATACATACAGTCCATGCTTGTTTGGTTCTATTCTGCCTCTTTCCTTTCCTTTCCTATCGGCGACTTCCACCATACGCGTACGGGTTTGTTTGTTTGCCATGTTGATTATGTTGATCGATTGTAAAGGTACTCGTACAGTACATGGCTGAGGAATGGCTCGTCCGACCAGCAACTGACATCTAGCACATCTTGCTTCCACCCAGTTGAACAACTCTTTCCTCATCACAACTTTGGAACCGAACCTAGCTCATTACCGAAGATTCACACCATCACTCGCTATCCACATACTATCCAGCGCGCCTGTCAGGAAGGTCGTCACCGCGGTGGAAACGGCATCAGAGAGATATAGCTCAAAACAGCTTTCAAAAAAAACCCGACCATCGGCGTCACCTCATCGTCACATATCGTTCGCCCTTCCCATCTGAAAGATAGCACAGCATGGTGAGCTCAAAATATCGTCTTGTTTCTGGCACCGAGTCACAGCCTGACATGGAAATTTCCCTTCTGTTTGCTCGCGATCACTGGACAGTCTCTAACGCCTCAAGCGCTCCGATTGCTCTCGAGGGAGATGATAACCCTCCGTTCGGAGCCTCCAGAGGGAGTCAGGATCATCGTCGACGAAGATGATCTTACAGGACTGGAAGGCGTGATACAGGGTCCTCGTGAGATATCTTCACCCTCTTGTCGCTCTCATACCACGGAGATATCGATGATCGACTTGTACTTATACTACTTGTTTATTCGTATTGGCTGATCGCGTGGTCGATCGTAGCTGGAACGCCGTACGAAGGCGGATACTTCAAGGTCAAATTCGCCTTCGGACCAGAATATCCTAATCTTCCTCCAAAATGTACGTCTATCAGGTCTGTGTTCCCTTCATTGGATAATCATCAGACACCATTCACATCTTACTCGATACCCCACTCGGGAATTCCCCCCATCACGTCAACGCCTCTCGACTTCCCCTTATCTAGAAAGATCACCACTCGAGGCAAGGGATGCACTGATAAGTAACGATCCGTAATGACAGGCACCATGATCACCAAGATCTTCCACCCCAATATCTCGAAATCGGGCGAGATCTGTGTAGATACGCTCAAGAAGGGATGGAACAAGTCATACGGCGTCGGGCACGTTCTCGTGGTGAGTAGCATCTCTTCCCTGCATCTCATACCAACACCTGCAGTCCTGGAATCCAGAGGATCCCTAGTACTTCTCTAACACCCTCACGTCTGATCCACCGTGATATATCATCGGTGAACTGGATACTTCGTCGCTGATGATCTTTCACGTCCTCGTTGATCGCAGACCATCAAATGCCTGTTGATTTACCCCAATCCTGAGAGCGCGCTGGATGAAGAAGCTGGAAAACAGTTGTTGGCGGATTACGAAGGATACAGCAAGGTGAGTGAGCTGGCCCGTCGCTTCCACTCTCAGATCTTAGATCTTAGATCTGGTCGGCGTCGTGGTTCATATATTCTATCATACCATGGCAACTATAGCTCATCTGTTCTGCATTGTGCGGCCTTGTAGTACGCTAAACTTATGACGAGCATCCACGCTACTCCTAAAGTGAGTTAATTAGGAAATGCCCGATATGTTCCAGCGTACCTAACACGTCCTCCCTGCAGATCGTCCCTCTCGAGTTCCGCAACTCTGCCCCCAACTCCACTACGTCAAATAACACTTCAAAGCCCACGCCCCTCGGAGCTATCGTGACGCAAGAGCAATCACCCTCATTAGAGTCCTCAGCGATCGTAGGGGATATCCAAAAAGTGTTGAAGCCTGCAACGGTGACCAAGCCTCGTACGGCTGGTACCGAGGGAGCCAAGACGAACGCTGCTAGTAAAGCCAAGCGAGGTGCGAAGAGGCTTTAGGCCATCCTACGAAGAGGAGGGAGGAGCTAAGAGATAGCAGAGGGAAGTACATGAGGGTATACGGTCAGTTCAATGTTGCGATTGTATTCGGATCGGAGGGAAGTAGGTCGCTAGTTGGCGCGTACTGAGTGGCCTGACCAATCGCTAAAGGAGAGTGCAATTTTCGTCCTCTTCCATGACCTCATAAATGGATTCTCACTAGCCCCGAGACGAAACGGGGCCGTCATTCATATGCCATGGGTTTCTGATATATGTATTGTGTCTGGTTTCTGGCCAGAGGTATGGACATTACCGGTCATGATAGTATCTTATAGGTGGTCGGTATGATAATAGCATGGTCTTTATATACCCTTTCAGCTGGTCACATGTGATATGTCATATATCATATATCATAAGGCATATCATGTTACATGTACGAGTACATCGTGTCATTCTCATCATCTCTTTCTCCACCTCCCTCAATCAGCCTCGATCTCATCCTCAGCATATGCAAAGCGTGCTTTTGCCAACTTCTTCCCGCCTGAAATTTACTGTAAAGTTACAACTGTGCAAATTGTGCATTTAAAAGCAGTCGCGTGGGCAGAATTTGATCATATTCCCAAACCCTGAAATTGCAATGACAAAATGACCACTGCCTTACTGTAGAAGAGCACGCGCACTCTGAAAGCGAATCTCCGTATCCTTACATGACTCAAAAATCGTTTTGACACACGAACTTTTACCTTTCGTAATACAGCAGGAATCTAAGCTCTAAGCTCTGCGATCACCGGATCGTCGTACGCAGATCGCAATCTGTATCTGTAACGAAATCTTCAGCTCCAGAAATTTCTCGACATCATCATGGCTACTGGTTCCAGCAGCAGCAGCGGTACCGGCAACAGGATTATCTCTTCCCCCTTTCTCAATCTTAAAACGATCGATTCATTGCTTGCGACCTCATCGGTATCCTCTTCAGCATCCCCATGCCCTATAGGGGAACGAGTCAGCTCTGATACTGGCGCCGAGGTTGAGACTGAGGAGCGAGTCAAGGACGTCCAGAATCGAATCCAACTACTCTCAGCCAAAATCCACTTACTCGTCAATGATCTGAATCTATCTTTTCCTCCTCGTCCTCCTCCCGGACCGACAACCGCATCGATACGAGGACCGACTTCAGAGCCCAACCCGAACCCGAATAGTCAACATGATCGCTCTCGATCAATCTCAGCCTTAGCTTTGACTTCGGGTAGTAATACGACTCAAGCTTTCGGTGCGGTCGATAATGATAATGATAAAAGTAAAGGCAAAAAAGAGAGATCGGACGGTGCAGACAAGAAGGATTCTTTGAAAATTGGGACTGAGACTGCAACTGAGTCTGTAGCCGAGATTGACCATTTTGACAAGGAGCTGGCTGTAAGGGATCAGAGGCGGGTGGAGAAGGATAAAGCGGTGTTCAAAATCTCTCAAGTGAGGCTAGAGCTAGCCAAGGCGTATATGACAAAGCACTCCACATCAACATCAATCACAACTGCGCAACCAACCCAATCTAATGCCCCTACAATTCCCACAAGGGGATCGACCACCACCGCCAGCATCACTACAGCAGCTAAATCTCAATTGACTTCAGCCGTCATTCTATCTGCACCAGACTATATCTCAGCCGAAGTCGAGCTGAGTCTAGCTGAGAAAGACTGTCGATTCATCCTCAAGCGGAATGATAAACCTCCTCCTAATCGCAATCGTGCCCAACCCAACAACGACGATGATAGGGATCGCACCTCTTCAGGTTCAGGTCAAGGGTATACCGACCCAAATCGTCCACGACTCGTGCATCAGCTCAATAACCAGTATCAATCCGGAGGAGGAGGGATCCAGGGCGATGGAACGGGCACGGAGAACTGGACTTGGGTGGGAGATGTACGTCAGCTTAGGATGCAGATCTTGCGAGAGCTGGTCAAGGTTGAGGAAGGGCTAGGTCGACTGGGCAGAGCTGAGAGGTGGAAGAAGGCTACAACGGCTTCTGCGCATGGACAGGTTTCATAATACATGAGATACCGTTGAGTACAGTAACTCACGAAACAGTCTCTTCGATTACTCGTACTCGTACTCAAGAAATATACCATTCAGTGGTGATGTGATGTGATCGACGAGTCGCCCTAAGGTGCTCTCGCCGATACAAGATGCATCCGCATATTTCGTATCATTCACATTGGCGAGTTTCTACAGTACAATATACCTCATGATGTTTCCCACTCTGGAGAAAAGTAGATGATACTGTTATTCACATGATACAGCGTGTCTCTCGCTTCACACAAGACTTGAGTAATGATATGTGACCCCAGAAGATATCTCTGAGAATGTGTTCCCACACCGCGTCGTCTACTCTCTCACTTGCTCTCTTTCTCCCCATCGAACACTCGCTTACTCTCCATCTCCTGTTGATGGGCATTAAGCTGAAGAAGCACTTTCCACGCTGCTATGATTCTAGCGGCTTTCCAAGTTGCTCTCACAGCTTCGCCAGTCCTGCGGCAGAACGACAAGCCAGCAATAACAATGGTGAGCAAGTAACACATACATCACAGGCGGTTACCGTCGATCGATCAAAATGCATCTTCCCTCTCGTCATGGCAGGACATCTCAGCTCTTTTTCGCCAGTATCCGCTCTGACCGACTCAATGAACGATGCCTCGTGGTCTTTTTTTTTTGTGACGGGACACATCACTCACCACTCTTTCCCTTGCCTATCAGTCACCCTCGCAACAACCCTCCACCTCTGCCCAAGCTCAGGCATCTTAACATACCCCACCTTGTCACCGAACCTTACAAGCGGATGCTGTGCCAAACTCCTCAATGTACAACCCTGCTTACGAGCTTCTTCGTCCTCTTTCGCCCATCGCGCAGGTGTCGCAAGACGAGGTATGACCGGTGGTATCGCAGCATCGAGGCGGGCTTGTTCTGCTGAGAGGAGGGCGTGGATCCATTGACAGTAGGGCGTTAAGAGGGGGATTAGCCATTGAAGGAGGTAACCGTATGCTTCACCTTTGGTTCGCTTGTATCTCGCTACTGGTGCTGGAGCTGGGGCATCTGAGCGCTCTGTATGGAGTCGGGAGGTGTCTTCATTATTCTGCGAGTCTGAGATCGTATACTTGTAGGCCGGTTCGCTGGATGGAGGCCTGCACTCATCGACCGCATCGCACATGAATCCTCCACTGATCATAAGCGAAGGTCGATAGGCTTTGGTCGACGGGTTGAGCAAGGACTCTGAGTCGGCAACATCGGGCCCGATCTTTTGATCAGCGTCTCCGAGAAGAGGTGTTGTAGATGCCGATCGGAGTAGTGCCAAGTCCGCCAGTGTAGGTGAACGCCCGCGTCCTACTACAGACTTCTCTCTATCGTTGACGCCGGTGTTCCTCTCCTTCGCCATGACCATGATGTCACGAGTCCCCTGCGTGATAGAGATGGATGTCGTTGAGGATGTGGTCGTGGTCGTGGTCGTGGTGGAAGTGATAGTGGTCGTCTTCGCTTTAGTGATCATGGAACTGACCATCTTCTCCAGGTCGTCGAACGAGAACAGGCTGCTTGTGGGTTCGTGATTAGCAGACGCTTTCGATCCGGCAGACTTGCGAGTCGAATTGTAGGGGTATGCCGGGCTGGGAGTTGGAGGAGGCGACTTTTGGAGAGGGACGAGGGGTGCCATCGAGAGTGAAAGTAGATTGGGCTTGGAATCTCTGAGCTGGAGGGCGTCCTGATCGACAGCAATGGCGGTGCCTCCTTCACCACCAAAGTCAACGACCGTCGGGATCACTTCATCCTCATCACCATCTTCCTCATCATCCTCAGCATTATCTTCATCAGCATCAGCATCATCCTCGTCAGACTCCGGACTACATTCCTCAACAACAACAGCCCCTTCTGCAACGGCACCGGAATACTTGTCTTCATCGCCGCTTCCCCCGGGTTGGAGGTAATCGTAGAAAACCCCAGCAATCCACGCTTCCAACAGACTAGCTTGGACCTTCTCAGATTTCTTCACTTCTTCGATGGAAGAGGAGTCGGCTCGAAGTAGCGAGGGGAGGTGGTAGAAGACGGATATTTGAGCGAGGGTGGCGTTTGATACTAGGTAGTCGCGGATGATCTGAAAAAGAAGCGTATGTAAGAGCACCACCAGAAATTAGCTTAAGCCCTCGCAGCTGCCTTGGCAGTCGTTCAAACCAGTGGCAAGCGTGCAGCGTGTGTGCAAAAGCGTAGTGAGTAGGAGCGAAGGACGTCTCCTTCAGGAACAGGATGATCGGTTTCCCCCCGCCCAGGTCTGTGTGGCGCAACCCCAGGTCGTACGCCACGATACAAGATGGTGTCTACTTGAGCCGAGCCCGATCGACATCCATCCATACGAGTTGCAGCCGCACTGAAAATGCCCGTAACATGCCGCAGGAGACGTCCGCACCCTTCATCCCACAAGCTACGGAGGGAGAGGAGGGAAACACATTGGAACCTGAGACGGTGGACTCACCGCAGCACCACCCTGTCGTAGCCATGGGTAAAGGTCTTGGATGAGACCACTTGCAATAGATTCTGTGAACGTAGTAAGATGAGAACATTATCGCAGTCCGTCAGCATTGCATTAATCAGGCTTCCCACTGATATCTGGATCATTCAGCTGCTTGACGGGTCTCATCATTCTGATTGTGCAAAGCTCGCGATGGCGGGGACATTGGCAAAGCGGGAGGCTCCACTATAGTACTCTAGCTGATACTACGCCAACGACTTCCGACGCCCGAATCGTCAAGACAGTTCTGCGTAGCATCAAGCCTCCAAAGAATGAGAGGCCTATAAACTGCCGTACAATTGTTTGGGAATCTCTCCCGCCAACGAGAAAGTGCTCATACAGTACGCAAGCTCGACTCACCAAGTAAACCATCACCAACATGCTCCAGCCTCTCATAATCCACCGCGACTTCCCATCCTTCTTCAGGCGGGGTAAGCGCCATGATACCTCGCCTGTTCAGTCCTTGTAAAGAGCTATAAGACGTCACGGTGTTGTAGATCTTTTTATCGTTGATCTGTGGAAGGATGGGGATAGGGAAGAGAGGAAGAGGCGGGAGGGTAAAGGAAAAAAGGGGGTTGTTTGAGGCTTGGTAGCGCATATTGAACTCTTGTACTATACTTTCAATATTTCTAGCTAGGGATGATACGAGTCAAGTGGGAAGACGGATGGGATTAATTGTCAGAGGGGACGGGGAACTCTGTAGAAGAAGGACGTAATGAATCGAGGAAATGAGGTTGGGCCAGGTATGGGCTAGGCGAGGAGGCGATATTGGCTATATGACTAGAAACGAGGGCGACTGTCGAGCTTGAGCTATCACGTCAAGAAGAGGAGGTATCTATCTCTCGATCGACTCTCAAGATTGTTGAAGTACTGTATAAGAAGGTGATGCTAGACAGCCAAGATGATATAAAATGGGGACGGTGAGAAAGAAGACAAGAAGTGTTGAGGAAGAGAAAAGCAAATAGTCACTGGTCCAGGTTGAGACGGATGCAAGTGTAGGGCCGAGTCACTGGTACATGACAAGCGGGGACAAGGGAGGTATTAGTGTGGTGCACGGACCGCTGCTGTGGCAATGACACTGTGAGGAGGACGATCATAGTCGGACGACTCTTTGGTTGTCCGCCCCTTACTGGTGATCAGCTATCGCACCTTCAGATCTCTTGTCATGTCCATAACCGTTTTTGTTTTTTTCCCAATCAGTGAAAGCAGATGCTGTTCAGTCCTTGTCAATGTGCGATGATATCAGTTTTTGTTTCATAACGCCCAAAATATAACAAGTGAGGTATCACGAAGTCTCGAACCGACAGACTACACTACAACGAGTCTTCTCGGACCCTTCGATCACTCTTTGCAGGCTATGCGTCTCCCTACCATGACTTCTCAATGCTCTTTTATTGGTAAACTCCCTTCTATTGGACATCTGCTCCGAGAATGCCCATCTGGACACATATCTTCCACGCGGCCACATTGGCTGCTGCCTGTTTAGTATATCTGGTCGCATCCGCCGTCCTATTGCATAATACGTAACGGGGCAAGGAAAGTCAGTTCTGTACGTATACAAAGTTCATTCATCGCCCCGCAGTTTCAGAAGCCATTGGGTAAGGGCGCACTCACCAGACATTCCCGTCGATATCAGTGACACTACAGACTACCTTCCACAGCGAGTTGTTTCGCAACTGATCAACCTTCGTCTCGGTATACTCCGGTAAGTCCATAATCCTATCTTCAGAGTGCAAGGTCGCCTTTCCCCCACGAGCCTTGAGATCTTCTTCGACCCATTCTTGAGGAACATGTATATTCGCGCGAAGTCCCTCGGTCTCCCTGAGAACTTGGAGTCGCTTCTCTTCGACGCGAAGATGGTCTACCATGATATGCGCAATAGGCTCGAAGAGGTCCCTGAGCCATATGAATATGGCTTCGTATGCTTGACCTCGAGTCTTTCGAGGCTTGATAGTTGTATCAGATGAAGTTAGACGAGTCGGTGAAGAAGGCGAATCGTCAGAGGAGTCAGACGCAGTCGACTCATCAGTGATAGAGTCTTTGCTGCCATATTCAATGCTGAGCTGGTCAGAGAGACAGTCGTCCATGTTGTCAGAGGGCAGCGCCACGTTTTCGAAGAGAAGAGTCAATCCCTCGTAGGGCTCGTCGGTGTCCTCAGCGATTGGAGGGTCAGGTGCAGGGGTTTCCGTGGGCGTGATACACCCGTCAGCTTGAGAAGAAGGATCAGACACTGTAGTATCATTTGGGCTTCTTTCGTCTTCGGAACCATTGCGGATTATCGCCTCCGATCGCGGGCTGAGGTTTTGGCTGTTTGTTATGCTTGCTTTGGGCGTATCTTCATCTTCGACTTCAGAACCGAGGATAGAATAGTATAGACCAGCAATATACGCTTCGAAGATGGAAGCTCGTACCTTCTCCTTCTTCTTTACCACATGTCGTTGGGTGACGTGGCAGCGCACCAGATCGGGAAGACCGTATTGGACGGCGATCTGCGCTAAGGTACGATTACAGACGAGGTTGTGATAGGTGATCTGCCAAAAACTACAGTCAGCTCTCCCTGGACCATCAGACGATGACTAAGACGAGAGATGACGTACTGAAGCGCTTCCTTGTCTGAAGTTGGGATAGATCTCTTGAAGCATAGTAGTCACCACAGCCCCTATGTTTGTGTCTATTGTCAGCTACCTCGGTGGGTTGACCTGTTTCATCGGCCAACTAACCTAGAAGGGCATCGCCGACATGTTCAAGCTTTTCGTAATCAGTCTCCGCTTGACCAATAGTAGGGAACATCGACGTCCCAAACCTCTTGGGCATCACTCTAGAGGAGACATGAGTGAAGACTGTATTCTTGAGTGCTTTATCAGTAATGGGAGGAATGGCAGGAAGGTCTAGCTTTGGGAGAAGCGGGGCTACGAAAGTGCTTAAGGACTCTTCGCCTTTGGGCTTAGCGATATGCAGCATTTTCGATCTTTATGAATCTAAGTGTTAGGAATGAGGAAACAGACAGATGATGATCGTACACTGATCCAAAGGGGTCACGACAAGCTCAAAGATAGATGGACTAAAGAAGATGATGAGGAGGAAGAAGAAAGTCGAGGTAGAAAAGATAGTTTCGCATTGTCAGGAGGCGCTCTTATAGCTCGTCTCGCTTGAGGCCCTGCCACGGTCATACTCAACGGAGATGACCGTTATCACCCTATAGCTGACGAGTGACGTGTTATTTTATGCTTGCCTCTATATTACTGGATTCGGGTTATCAGTCATATCAGTTATCACGAGCTTTGTGGTGGTGGGTGGCGGCGAGCTCCATTACGAGGTACGATATACTTTTACGTGCTGATCACCCTACCTAGGCTTTCAACATTTTCAACCAAAATGATCACTACCATCCTGGTTCTCACTCAACAGTCAATGCTCACACGACATATCGATAAAGGCTTTCATCCCATCAGATTTCTCTTCCCAATCCGTCGAATTGCCTTGAAAGAGAGGGGCATCTGTATGGCGGTAAACGACAGTCCGAGAATCAATCACGCGGTATGCCCCTCTCGACATTCTCGTTCTCGTCATCTTTGCATATGAGCAAATCCAATCGCGCACCACCTCCATCGATGAACAACACTCCTCCTTCAGGCAAGAATCACACCAATCGATCACTGAAACCATACAACATGGCTATTCCATCCAACCTCATGATCTCCAATGATCCATCCAACGGTGCTGGACCATCAAGATCTTCTTCTCTTGCTGGTAGGAAGCGGCCTAGGGAAGCTGAAGGGGATGGTAAGCGGACGCCGACTAGACGGACCAAGAGCACGGGCGATGCTGGACGAAATGGGGCGAGCTCTTCGGGATCCAGCGCAAAAGATCGAGAAGCCTTTCAGAGAGGTCTGATAGCTGTCTTCGTACCTAAAGCTCTGCAAGAGTCGAAACAGGGGAATATGACGCATTATAACGATCTCCTTTCGCATTTCTTACCAACGGCAACGCAATCTACCCCGCTTTTGCCGCCGCTCTTACCTCTCCTTCGAGCCATCTCAGCACACGTATCTCTCCTCTCTCCCGAGATCCACTCCCCGCTAGTGACAGCTATCATCAACTTACCCTGGGCGACTGGCGATGAAAAGTTTGTCAAGACTTTCGTTGGATGGGCGGCGGTGTTGGTCAGTGCTCAGCCAGGATGGGCGAAAGAGGTCGTAGGAATGGCAGTTAAGGGTCTCACATGGCGTGAGTGGAACTTTCATATCTCCTGTCCTAGTAGTAGTGATGGTGATGGTCCTTGTCACTAATGCTGCTCTCGCTCTCTGAACACTACAGAGCCATGCTTTATCTCACCCACATCTGCAAACATCACACGACGGATCTTCCACGCCCGTCATCACCTCTTGCTATCCCATCTGATATCGCTTGTACCGACGCTGCCAAACGTTCTGCAACCTCTCTTGATCCGGAACTTCCCTCATAAACGAGAACCGGAAGTAGCGCAGACCACTTGGATACGGAATTGCTGCGAGTTGATAGCGTACTGTCCTGAACTTGGAGGCAGAGTGTGGGGAGAGATCGTCGATAGGATGCTTCGGATCGACGTGAGTCAAAGTTCCCGACAGTACACCTCCTTCACCTGGGGGGACTCGAGGCTGACGTCAGCTCCCTGTGTATAGGTTGAAATTACCAACAGCCTCGATGATGATGATGAGGATGAAGACTCCGATGACGATGACGAGGACGACGATATACCTACGTCAGGTTTTGCTCAATTGACATCCTCAGCAACTCTTGATCCCCTCGATCTACTCATTTCACAACAACTACCTCGGCCTCGCACATCTTCGCCTTCACCGGAAATCGGCGTAGACGACGAAGGCTCGGACAGTGATCCAGATCCAGACGAATTATCATCGGATGAAGGAGACGACTCAGACGAAGAAGATATCCAGAACGCTGCGAAACTGGCTGAGGCCAAAGCGAAGAAGAGGGCTAATGTGAAATCTATGCGAGAGAAGCTGGATGGGATGCTCGTGCATTTCTTTCAACATCTAGAGGAATATATGGGAGTCAAGGAAAGTCATTTGTCCGCTGCTGAGATGGCTGCGCAAAATATCGCGAGCAGCTCAGGCGCTTCAACACCGACTTCTGAATACCCCCTCCCAAGCTCATCGGCAATCTCGTCCCTCATCGTTCGAAAACCGCCACCTACACCTGCTCAATCACTGTCATACTTCCAGATGTTACTCAACCTATTCTCTCGACAAATCCTCCCTACATCAGCGACCCAACATATCCCTTTCCTTCTCTTCCTCACCTCCTCCTTCTCGGTGTCACACACCGACCTCTTCCTCGGTTTACTTGTATCTCAAGCCCTGTACGCTCAGACCACTACGACCCCTTCGCCTGCTTCTCAGCCTGTATCGATGAACCAGCGAATAGCAGCCACAGTCTACATCGGCTCAGCTGTCTGTCGAGCGAGATTCGTCAACGACGATCAAGCTCGGACCGTCCTCACCTACTTACTGGCCTACATCGACGGCAAGCTACACCAATCCCGAGCTAGCAGGAGGGATAGGGAACCGATCGATGAATTGCCATTGTTCTATGCGGTCTGCCAGGCGGTCATGTTGATTTTCTGTTTTAGATGGCGAGCGTTCACTGCCAATGCCGATAAAGAGGTGGATAACATCGTCGGTGATTTGGAGTTGGAAGGCGAGGGCGATGAAGGAGATTCTGTCGATGGCGAGAGGGATGGGGATGGGTCGAAATGGATGAGCGATCTGGACGTGCTTCAGCGAGCTATTACTAGCGAGCTCAACCCGTTACTTGTGAGTTATCCACCTGACTCGATCAACTTTTTTCAAATCGTCGTTAACCTCTGAGATTATTTGACGTACGAATGGCTGAAATGGTTCCCCATGCGATTCATAGGGCTGCAACCCCACGATCGTATCGACATTCGCCAAAGTCGCGCATCACACAAATTTCGCATACTGCTTTTCAATTATCGAGGCGAACCAACAATCCTCTCATCCCTCGCGATCAAACACCGTCTCCAACACTTCTACTTCAGCTACTCAATCGCAAACTCCCGCTAGGCTTCACGGCAACGTGACCGATAAGAACAGTTTCAGAGACAACAACATTAACAAGCATACCCATCGTCCAGGAGCAGCAGGAGTTGGTGCTGGCTCCCGATCGCAAACTATCCCTCGTCAAGCTCGGGCGTTGAACGTGGAAGCTGGCTTGGACAGTTACTTCCCATTTGACCCGTACGATCTTCCCAGATCTAAGCGATACGTCGAACGACTCTATCGAACTTGGGCAGAAGTAGCCATCGATGCAGGAAACGACGATTCCGATTCCGGTTCCGGTTCCGACTCTGATTCCGAGATAGATATCGATAAGGACAGGGATGAAGAGAGTGACGATTCGAGCCTTGAAGATCATATGAAAGTCGGACGTACCCTCCCTATGCCTATGCGAGCTAAGGCCAAAGTGGGAAGTTACGGCGAACATAGAAAGAGGTTCTTGGAGGGTCATAATGGGAAAGATGGGGGCTTGTCTAGCTCATTGGAAGGGATGAGCATCTCGCCTAGTCTCAGTGGAGCTGGCGTAGGCATTGGAGTAAGGGGATCTTAAGCTTTGAGAGTCTCAAGGACAAGGTAATCGGATCCTTGCTCTCGGCCCGGTCTCGGTCTCTTGTCGCATACATATAGGTTGACATTGCATTTGTTCGTGTTTCTGTGTGTGTACGTATACATCGTTTGTACGAGTACTGTACTGCCTTCAGTTTCCTGACATTGAGGCATCGTACCGACCTCAATTTTTATATATGTTGTAATGTATTGTACATATGCAACCTGTTGCATCTTTTGGCTTTATCTTTTCTATATATGTACAGAATGTCCCGGAAACAGAGGGTGAAGAAACTTCATTCCATTATGGTTATGGGGATTTTGGCCAGAGTCGCGCTTAGATGGACATACGTCTGCAATTACATAGTACCAGGATGCGTCAGCACATCATAAAACGGACGGTGCAAACGACGATCAAAGCCATAATATTGAAATGCGTGGCATTTCAGAATGAAGAAGATCAATGAATTTTGTAAGAAAGAGAGGAAGAAGCAGGGGCAGATCGCAAGAATGGCCGCAAGCTCACGAAAAGAACGAAAAGAAAAAGTTCGTAACGGGGCAGGAAAGGACAGGGCCAACATACCTCAGCCTGTTGCCTCTCTGTATAGCTTTCGATCCCTTCGAAGCATCCACCAGACCAGTAGGCAATTTGCCCTCTTCCTTCCATTTCTTCAGAGTGTCTCGTCCGGCCGTCAATCCAACGGCTAAGACATCGGTGAATCGCTTGAAGCCGCCCAGCGTGTCAAATTCCTGAGGAGTAGAAGATGTTATCTGTTAGCGGCAACACAACGGAGTTACGAGCCCAAATTCCACGAAAAGGACCAAATGCTGTGAAAGGAGGGAGGAAGGGTAAGAAGATCCAAGTTACGTCCTGATGTTTGAGGAGAGGTGAAAAACTCACTTGGACGGGCATGGCCATATATAGACAGCCAGGAGTATGTTTCACGTCTTCAAGCGTTTTGACGCTCGACACGCTAGAATGATAAGGCAGCATCAGTCAGAATTATTTCTACCCTTGCGGTAGCTGATCAGATATCACGCTAGGTCTGGTTCTGAACATGCTTGAGCTTGAACTCCACTCACTAAGTCAATCTTGACGATACCTCAGTCATAGACAAGACCTTCCGTTCGTAGAAGGGGTTGAACCTATTGACAGATCGATCGCATATGAGGAAAGTGAGCTTGTTGTTTCCATCATAGAGGTTAAGGGACCGGCAGCTCACCTGTTCAAGAAGATCCACCAGCCCGAGACTGAATCTCCATAATTTCTAGCTGACGTATCATCGATAGACCCGACATCAACCACGATGATATCCCTTATTCCGTTTTTTCGTAAAGGTTCAATAGGTGTATTATCCATATATCCGCCATCGACGAGTACTGAGTTACGTTTGATTGTGCATTGTCAGCTCGTGGGCTTGATGAATCACACTTTTTCACTCGATTCCTAGCTCACAATTTCCGTTATCCGATAAGGGAGGGAGAAGACCGGCAAGTGTCATAGAGGCTCGAACATATCGCCTATCACAAGCGTATGAACATGAATTAGCAATCGTCAATTGCAAGCCTCGTTCACGACGAGCATCACTTACCAAGCATATCCAGTACGGTGGACCTCCATTCGCGAGTGCGTGATATTGGTCGAATTAGCAAAGAACGGTATCCAGAAGTCTGAACACGAAAGTCAGCTTGTGCAGAGGCCCGTGGCGTTCACGGAAGCTCACCTTCGATGTGGGTATTGTAGAATGCCTTATCTACGGAGGGTATCAGCTGTCATTGCTTTTTTCTATTTTTGGACAGATGAGTCTGACGTACATATGCCTCGATCTGAGCGTGAAGATTGTTAGCTTCCGCACTAAGCGTATACAGGTACAGAAGATTCTGTGCTCACTGAACTCATGGCCAGTCGTATAAGCCACGAAAGGATACGTAACATCACTCAAGATCCTAAGCATGGACCCCATCCTCCCCGCAAACTGCTTGGTCCTTCCCGTAGTTTCCAACAAATCAGTCTCTCTCGCATACAGACCACCGACGAAACTTCCTATCGAACAACCTCCAATCGCGTCGATGGGTATCCCAAATTCCTCCAAAGCCTGTAACATTCCTATATGCGAGATACCCCTGGCGCCTCCTCCACCGAGTACCAAGCCGATCTGTTTACCGCACAGTCGTCTGGCTATACGGGCGAAATCGTTCATATGAGGCGGTCGACGAGGTCGTGCAAATGGTCGAAGACCACGATACTTCTTGATTCGAACGCCGACTTTCTCTCGTAGGTGCTTGAAGGCTGCTATTGCGGCTGGATCATGAACGGTAGGCGAAGCTTTATGAGGGGTGACGACGCCAGGAAGCTCAACGTGATGATGCGCGTGGGCCCAAGGTCGGTTGACTAGCCAAGGCCGGGTTGAGCCGGGCGCCACGGTCCGCTCATCGTGCAGGAGGATCAACTCTTTCCGAGCGGTCGTCTTAGTCGCCAGCAGCAGTTTCTCGTACTCGCCCAATGAGGGGTCGTCTCCCATAGTGAGGACCAACACCAAATCAGCTTGCCGAATGCATGTCAATGTCCATTGACTGGAGGGCGGGGTATCGGCAACATAGAGAACCGTTCGAAAATGCTGTTCCTGATCTGCCAACCAGCCCGCGACTTTCAGCTTGCCGATCCTAGCGAAGGCATGTCTTCCTAGATGGCGCATCACCGTGCCTTGGTCAAGATAAGATGTCGATGCACCGAGTTCTTCGAGGGATGTTTTAAGCTTGCCGGCGAAATGTGCTACGGGGACATTCCGGTTGGAACCGAGGATACAGACAGTCTCTGCCATACTGATACATCAGCCTTGATTCTTTACTGCAGGACACCCCGTCACATACAGACACTCACTGAGATTGACGTCTATTGTGGGCGATCCGATCGGCGTGTGGCCTTCCGCAAGCTCCTGTCCCATGGCCTTCCTCACTCGACTCGCAATGAGCCTCATGAATTGCACAGTCGTAGCAGGATGTTTGACGCTGATCGCATCAAACAGCGCAGCGGGTATACGCACAAGCTCTGAATCACGGATAGCGTGAACGGTATCTGAGCGAGAGACAGCAGTGATCACATCCAGCTCTCCGATTGAGTCATTTTGACCGTATTCTCGAAGCACTTGCATGCTATCGTCCTTCTCATGGAAAGCTCGTAGTCGACCGTTGATGACGATGTAGAAATCGGTCGACTTGTCGCCTTTTTCGTAGAGAACTTGACCGGCGCTAAGCTGCTGCCAATCGAGACCAGCGTCGATGTGAAGTACTGCATTGGCAAGTTAGTCGTAACCCAGTTAGCAGGAGATATTCAACTTACCAAGAGGTGAAAGCAAAGAGAGCAGTCTCTTCGCCAGAGTCAATAAGACGATCGGTCGTCGCTCGATGATCTTTTCTAGGGTATGATGAGGCAAGAAGCCGACGAAACAATCTGTCTTGGCGCTATACATCGGCAGTCAGCCACTCGTCACCCACTTACCAGGTCCAATACTAGGTAGCTCACGTGATGTTGACGTATGAGTCCGTACTGCAAAGCGAGGATAGATATCCGGCTATACCACCAGGTCTGACCTCATACAAAGTTTCCTCGGTCTTGGCACCTGCATTGAAAGGCGATTGAATGCCGTGCGAGTCGAGCCCCAGAGCAGCGCCGAAAGGTCTCTCGTTCACCCGAGAAAAAGTGGAAGGTGGTGGACTTGCGGCGGTTGGGTTGATGGAAGACGAAGATCGGGGAGTTTCCACTCCCGAGTGATGTACCGGCAGCGAAGTCTTTAGACACAACATGGTCAATCGGCGTCTCACCCACGATCACCACAGAACTCACCTCGAGGAACCCATCGATCACATAGTACATCCCGGGCGACCTTTCTCCCTCCTTGACGAGCACACTGCCTTTCTTGAAGAACAGGATCTCGACATTCCCTTCAAGATCCTTGAGTACCTTCTTATCGCCTGGAGCCGTACCGAATTGGCTGTCGTGCATACTGGCGGAGATACTACTCGCCTCATCATCAACACGAGCTTTCAGAGCAGCCTCTCGAAGCATACCGCCAATGACACCTTCATTCTGCGTCGAAGCATTGAGCATATCCAACACATTGCCCATGCCGCCTCCTGCACGGAGTCCGCTCGGTCGACCATTAGGTGGAAACATGGGTGAATTGGGAGTAGACACCGCTGAGACAGAGGGGGCCATCGATGCCGCGCGACCGATCGAATCGATGTTGGGTTCGTTGGGTTGAGCGAGACCGATAGACTTGGCGATACTCATCAATACAGCTTCTTTGAGTTCGAAACCATCATCTTGCGGAGTACCATCACCTGCCGAAGGAGATACAAGGAAACCGTTGGAATGAGCTAAGTCGGCCGGTGAGCCTGGAACGCGACCTCGCCAAGTATCCATCCTGGGGAAACCGGGAGTTTGAACTCTAGGTCGATAGTACGCCCCGCCAGTTTCGTCTGGGACGTTCCTCACAGCCATCGCGAGGTCACCTGCTGCTACCTGCTTCCTCATTGCCGATGCTCGTCGGACGTAGGCACTCCCGTGCCTAGTGGCTGTATCGGGACTAAAAACAGCGGCCGAAGACGGCCCTACAGTCGGACTAGCCTCCTTCGATATTGAGTCAGGGGAATTCACCTTGCTGTTATCATCGATTTTGCTCAGCGCTTGCAGACCGCGAGTGATGATCGATTCACCTTTTCCGGAAGGAGTACTGGGCACTTGATGTGGAGTGGCTGAAGGTAGAGAGGGCGCCTTGACCGTAGGAGATGAGGGAACGTAGTTGAAGTAATCTCGGCTAGAGACTCGTGCATCTGGTGGTGATCCAACACTGGAATAGTCCCTGGAGCTGTTCGCTTGTGCTTCAGGCTGGAACCGGCTTCGGAGAGCTTGCATACCGCCGCCGGTGTAGAAGGATCGTGGTAAGGGGTGCGAGACCAGCGAGTTGAGAGAGGCTTCAGATCGCAGAATCTCCTTCGTCAAACCAAGGTACTTGTGGGCTGTGGGGAAGCAACGTAACGTCAGCTGATCAGGCCTGGGACTTCTCCTCAACCGATTTCGAGCTTACCAGTCATGAAGGTCACTCTGCTGAATCTTTCCAGTACGACTTGTACCACCGTCCCGCTCGCCTTCGGGAATTTCCTCGTAAGTTTTCGGAACGCAGCAGCGGGAATGACAGCCAAGGTAGTATCCACTGTCGCTCGAGCGATCGTACCTTTAAGAGCATGAGCACCTGTATCCATATGTTTGGGTTGATTTCGCTTTGCGGGTCGAGGAGAATCATTGAGTGATGTCGCGGTAGACTGGAAGGTGCGATGAGTTGGTCTCACATGTGGAGAAGAAAAAGTCGATCTAGGCGCCGAGTCAGGCTCCACGGGAGATGGAGGTTTGGTGACAGGTACAGAGTAAGGTTGGGGTCTCTCTTGATCCGCTGATGGACGGATAGTATCGCTTCGCGAATTGCCCATGGAAGTCGACCTTTGTCGTTGAGGCCGAATACTTTCGGCGATTGGCACATTCTGAGAACTAGTCAATCTCTGACCGAGATGTTCCTCGTCGAGTTGGCTAACATCGGAATTCTGCCGGTTCTTCCCCCTGAATGTCCCAGGAGAAGTGACCATTGGGTCTTGGGTGATAGTCTCGTCCGCGACCAGTACTTCCTGATCGCCAGCTTCTTCCTCCTCATCTTCCTCTTGGTTGGCGGGAGTCCATGAGAGCTTGATGTCTTCGGTGAAGAGCGAGAGGATGGAAAAGAGAGAGGAGAGGGTACCGCCTGTTGAGACTTCGTTCAAGAGATGATAGCCGTTGAAGGATGATCCACCCGTTGAGAATGGATTCGGAGAAGGAGGTGTTGACTTGTCAGCGGGAGCGTCTGGCGCGAACTATTGCACAGTGAATCAGATACATCAAGTCAGTTTCAGGTCATAGCTGTGATTTCGTGGAAACGGTCACGTACGACCTGGACTCGTCCCTCGACTACACACCAAAACTCCCCACCGCCAATTTCAAGCGTATCACCAGCTGCGAGTCTCCTAGTCTGCAAATGCCTACTAAGCTCGTGAAAGACTGGTTTCTCAAGATAGCCAAAGATCCTTATCGCCGCTAAGAAATCATCCAGGTAATTGTGGAACGAGCCTGACCGTCTTCGCTTGTCCGTAAGACCCAATCCAGGTGTATCGGGCAGAAGCTCCGCACTGAGGGAGGGGGGTGAAGGTGGTGGTAAAGCCGGTTCTTTCAGTTGAGTGTATCGAGTGAGGTAGCGGTATCGAACTAGGAAGAAGAGGGCGAGTAAGAGACCAAGGAAGAAAGCGAGGAAATGAGGGAAACCGAGCGATATTGTGAGACTGTAATGAAGCATTCGGACGATATAGCTGTGAATGAGCAAGTCAAAGCAATACAAAGCATCAGCTGCGATGTTGGCTCCGGTACGAAGAGGTGGACCTAAAAATGCCAGCTTACCTGGGGACAATTATTGTCAGCACGCCAACGGCATACCTGATACCCTGGAGGACATAGAGGATAGCCTGGATGACAGCGACAGCTAGGGTGACGAGGGGGTTCCCATTCGCCTCGGGGGGCGAAGGGACTTGTGACATCGCGCGAGAATATCAGCTCTAACGGGTGAGTTTTACCAGCATACTTTCTTACCGCTACTGACGATGATCAAGTAGAATAGGTATCCAAAGGTTGGAGAGCGGGTTGATTTGTGCATGAACGTTTCGAAGCTACGCTCTGGCTCAGCAATAGGTGGACGCGAACGTGAACTAGCTATAGCTATATAATAGCTAGATTGCAGAGGGATCAAGTCACGTGATGTACAGTACGCTTGTATATCGCATTTGTGCCTGAATATCGGTCTCGTAAATTCCGGTAAGCTCACTCTAATCGCTACACAACTGTTTTGTCAATACCCAGAAACACCTAAATATTCGGCATCGTATCTTCCGAACTATCCTGTATACGCCCTTGGAGAACGATCGACATATTGTTGACATGTCAGCCGAAAACAGGGTAGAAGCGCTTGAAGCGGTGTTGGAGCAGCTCCTCGACGACTATAGAGGTATGCGTTTCGTCTCCCTCATCCAGCTTGGCCTGACAAGCTTCAGTGAGCAGAGGCGTCGTGCTGACTCGCTTGTGTAGATCTGCAGTCTCACGATGTGTCGACATACACCTCGCCGCCCTCAGCCCTCGACGCATTGCGGATGATCAGCAGGTCTCATCCGGCTGTGATACAAGGTCAGTCAGCTCCCTGCTTCAGATGCCATGACTTGCTGCACACCATAAGCTGACCTGCGACAACCCGTTAAATAGGCTTCTCCCCACTCAAGTCTGCAGCTGAAACCTATGACTGGACTCAGCCTGCGATACACGAAGACTTAGGAGGAGAAGAGAAACTTACGGTAGCTATAACGGATGATGGGTCAGCCTCTGCGTTTTTCGTCGAAACAAGGAGCACTGAAGCTGACTGAAGATCAGTACACGTCCATTCATGTTGCAGGTTAGCCGACTCTGTACGAACGTTGCCGGACGGGTCAACGACATTCGTCAAAGCCTTAGATATGAAGATGACCATACCTGACTTGGTATCGAGACTGGGACCTAAAGGTAAGCTGGAAGCGAAGTATATCATCCGGTACGGTAGGAGGCTGCAGATCGGGCTGACTGGCTTGACGCTCCCGTAATCCCGCAGGAAAAGGCAAAGAGGGCGAAGCGTACTATCTGCAATCACAGGACGGGAATATATACCGATCAGAACCACGTCCGTCGGGTGAATCGGAGCTGAGGATGTTTCAGAAGTATATCAAGCGAGATGTAGAGTGGATGAAAGAGGCTACCGGTGAGTCTTTGTCACCTCCGATATCTGGAGTATGTTTGAGCAAGCTCAAAGAAACAGTAATGAGCTCTCGCTGACGGGTTGAGCAGGATCCGAGGCGGAAGCTGTCAACCTCTGGATAGGGGACAAAAAAAGTACCACTTCGATGCATCATGACCCGTGAGCTCAGCTAGTCTGTAAACAACGCGCTGCTGAGGATTAGCTAACGCTTTCGAGTACCGTTCTAGGTTCGAGAATATATACCATGTTTTAGCTGGATCGAAGATCTTAACCCTATTATCACCTATAGAAGGTCTGTGGCTTGATCGTGAGTCCATCACCACAAGCCGATGGAACTCGTCATAACGCGTAAAGTACACAAACTGATACGCGGCGTCGATCGCAGAGCATTTCCATCCGTCATCGACCCTTAAGCGCTCCGACAACGGATCTCTCGAACCCATCTTAGATGAAAGTCCTGCATACCCGATCCCATGGGTATCATCCACCGATTTCCCTCTCCGAGTAACGCCTATACGGGTTGTCTTGAGTGAGGGGGAGACGCTGTTCTTACCTGCTGGATGGTGGCATCGCGTCGAGCAAGAAGAGGGGGAAAGCGGGATTGTCGTAGCGGTGAACTAGTAAGTTCTATCTATTGCCCCTTTCAAGCGATCCTTTACTTCATTTGGAGCGCAATGTTTCTGCATCACAAAGTAGGACCGCTGACGAGATCATGCATATTCATAGTTGGTATCCAGCTGAGATCCACCCTCAGATATATGCCTACGAGAGGCTCGCTCGAAGAGTCGCTAGATTAGCAGGGAGGGATGGTGTTATACCTGTACCAGGGGATGATGATGTTCCAGACGATGTATGGGGAAACGGTGAGGGAGATAGTGACATTGATGATTCTGGCGAAGAATGGGCTCCGAAAGAGTGGGGTCGATGAGGGCAGCGTTATCATATTCTGAGTCTTCGCACTGCACTTAGTTATTGGATGCAACTGGACTGGCGGGGTTGAGCGATAGAGCGGTGTGTGAAACAACCTTACTAAGGGCAAAGCGCGTTTCAGATTTCAGATCCAGAGTGCCTGAGCCCGCGCAGATCTAACACTCCTCCACATCTTGCGCTCGTTGCACATGTTGCTATTCCACTGTCCCACACAGACAATATGAACGTGTCAAAGCGATGGCATGAGTAGAATTATGCCTATCTCCATATCCGACTTTTGATAACATCACTCTCTGGTGTCTATACTGCCGAATCTGTTGTGAAAGAACAGGAGGATAACTCTGGACGCAAGATGTCGGGAACACCTCGTCAAGAGACCTCACCGGATCCTGCGTCTACGGCCGACTCGCCGACTACTCCTATACCGGCGAGACCTAAGAAGGGACTTTCCGGGATCGTAAGTCCTCTTCTCCAAGATATATCATCCATGGATCTGGATCGATGTCGTCCATACTACTGATACTTGGTCTCTCCTGGATCGCTTGATACTGTAACTTGTAGGGAAGCACCATGTCCTTACCTCTCAATACGCTGTCCTCCTTGCTCGCGATGCAAGATGTCGAAGACCATAAGCCAAGGGTGAGTGTACGTGGAGACATGTATTGAGTGTGATGCCAGAGAATCACTTACCCTCCGTTTGAAAGCTGGCTGACTAGACCTGCATCTGCGAACCATACTATCAATCCTAGCTATCTAAAATATCATGGTTGCCAGATATATTGGTCTTCAGCTCTTCAATCTTACCTATCGTCCTGGGTCCAGTCCTGACCGTCACCCTGTTCTCGGCTTGCGTGGCTGCTGCTAGTCTTTGGTGGGGGAAAGAAGTGGGACTCACCAACAACGTCGGTATGTCAGCTCCAACCACTTAGACTGACGCGCGCATCTGAGAACCGCCCGCTAACAACAAAGTTCTTTCATGGGTTATGTAGTCCCGCTGTTATCTGTCGTAGTTGGATTGTTGCTCGTATTCCGGTGAGCTTACTATACCAGGTCGTTGAGTCACCAAGGTAATAGCTTACCTCGCTGTGATCACTGCACAGGAATTCATCCGCTTACGAACGGTATGCAGAGTGAGCATCGTGAGGTCTTTCGACTACAAATGGAGATGCTAGCTAAATTGCTGCCTGATTCATCGTAGAGGCCGAAAAGACTTCACCGCATTGATCTCCAACGCCCGAAATCTCTCTCGTAATATCTGGGTGGTCGTGACCCTACCTCCTGCGCCAACGGAAGGATCAAAACCACCCTTCACCAGACCACAACTTACGCTTGAGAAGAAGCGGTTGATAAGGCTCGTCGTGGCCTTTGTCGTTGCCACCAAACACCATCTGAGAGCTGAGGGAGGTGTTCACCATGAGGATTTGAGGGGTGAGTACACTCTTATTAAGCTTGCATGGCGATTGGATTTGACTCACTGACAGATTAAACGATGACAATCTACTCGGTGGTTTGCAGGTTTGTTGCCCCCTCGCCTTGGCGGAACAGACATCAATCGACTCAGATCAGCAATATCAGATCCGAAACTACTAGAAGATGCCCAACCATCCCCTCAAGCCGGATTAACCAGCTCGCCCAAATCACTTTCCCCTTCCCCATCGATCCAAGCGCACGACGAAGAATCTCTTCTGGGTCTACAACAGTCATTGTCGCAGCCGTTCTCACCTTCACCATCAATGGATAACCTCGTCCCCTCTCCAACCGCCAAATCATCCTACGACAACGCAGGTGGAGGTGGAGTTGGGATCCGAGCTAAGATCAAGCGACCTTTCGGGGGTGTACTCAAGAGAAGACCTACGGCAGTGAGGGTGCTCGTCCCGGAATATTCGTACAGGGATGACCCGCCTCCTAGCTTGACTACTGGCAGAACTACGGCCGCAATGACGAGCAGGACGAACGAGAGGACCCCGTTGATTAAGAAAGGGGTCAAGCCTGATAGATTGACTTCGGCTGGTGTGGCTCAACGAGCTGAATTAGGACTTGGGAGGATGGTCGAACTTGGCTTGCCACTGATGATGTGAGTATGCTCGATGAGCAATGGATCAATCAATCGGCTGCAAGCCGGGGTAGCCCTGTATTCGCTGTGGACGAGGAATGGTGGCTTATAGTCTTGCGTATCCTGCATACAGCGCCCACGAGATTAGCCGAACGACCTTCCGGTTCAGGCGGATGGGCTGTCTCGAAGCCGTCGGACCAGCGGTGAGTCCAGCTGCATCCGGTGTTGCACATGCCACAAGATTGCCCACGATCCGTGCTGAACCTATCGAGTGAGCAGGGTATGAACGCTCTTCAGGCTTCTGTGACTGCTATGACTGATCAGCTAGGCGCCATGGAGAGAATGTGAGTGGACCACGACTTGTTCTGTTGCGAGAGCTGGAGGACGATACAGGCGCTAAACTTGACATCCGGTCAATCCTTCTTTCTCACGTACCACGATTCGTTTCCTTGATCGGCCCATCAAATGGCTGTATATCCATCCGTCACTGCTCAATCGGCAACGACAGCGTCCAGACTCCCTTACCGTACATCTTCTGCGTCCACCTCAAACAAGTCGTCTCCCTCTACTTGTTCATACTCCCCTTCGTACTCGTAGACGCTATGGGCTGGAAGATGGTTTTCATCATGTTTGGTATATCTATGACTTTCATGGGTGTTGAGGGGATCGCTGCTATGATCGAACAGCCGTTTGGAACGTGAGTGATCTAGCCAACCCATCGACCCTAGAAAGCCAACCAAGTCGAACGTGGCGAACGGCGATGTAGTGCTGGGTAGACCCTGAGTCGAGCTGACCTAAAATTTGAGCTCTCAGTGATCCGTGCGATTTGAACCTCGACCTGTACTGTACCGAACTTCTGTGCGAATGCGAGTGAGTACTACATTCATCGCCCTACCTCCTCGTGCTCGGTGACACATCGGCGTCCGTCTCAGCTTTCTTCAGAACAGATTGTCCTTCGTTGTTGATCCGTTGACCTCCAGCTGACCGCAAGATGCGCCGTCGATCTCCAGGGGCATCCTAGAACGACTTCCTGAAGGGGATGAAGAGGACGAAGAATCTCTCCCGTCTTCGACGTACGATCGATCGCCCCTGCAGATGATTGATGACTATGGCGCCGACGACGGTGGGGACGAGTAAGATTATTTGGGAACAGAAACCCGCTACGGGCGGCTGGGAGACATTCAGCGGGCTGGACACGTTAATGTTTCAGGGTGTTTCCAAGTGCAGAGTAGCCGTGTCGACAGAGAGGAGGGAAGCAGCAGGAATTGAGAAAATCGAAGGAAGGAGGGAGAGAGAGGTGGACATATTGAGGGATGCTTTGCCCGAAAGCACTCGAAAAGGCAGCATCCGATTGACCGTGTTTTGCTTGTTACCGAAGTGGCCGCAGGATTAGAAAGGCGGGGATAGTGGAACTTGTTCTGAATGCCTTACGAACGACCTTGACGAACGTTGTATATACTTTTTTGCCCGACTCGACGATTCAGCATTTCAGCATTTTGTGAAGACCCTTGATATTTTTTTTTCGGTTTTGTTTGTGCAGATTATACGAGTACTGTAAACGATGTCAACGATGTCAACGATGTCAACGATGTCAACGATGTCAACGATGTCAACGATGTCATTAACCCCGTGGACACGACGGACGAATCGCTAAACTTGATCAGCTAGTCATGAGTTAGTACGAGAAAAGAGGAGCCAGAAATCCGATAGTGATAGTCGAAATGGCGAAGTGTCGACCTCTCAAGAGGGATGAAAAGGAATCAGCAGTGATGACAGTGCTTGTTTTTACGAAACGGTGAGATATCAGTTGATTGGCAGGCGATGTGGTACTGTCGTACCAAAAGTTCAACTCAGTTCCATTTAGTGAAAAAGATGGCAGCTAACACCGTCAGCCAAGCAGAAACCAGTTCCGGACGCAGATCCAAAACGAAGCTAAGCCGAAAGATGATGCATCCCGCTCATTAAATTGAACAAAGACAGGTCTACCTTCATCTCCCTCCTTCCAATGCTACGAATCCCTAAGCCTTGAGCCCTAAACACCGTTAAGCCGAATTTGATCTAGCCTCACAGCATTTATCGGGTGTAAGACCAGACGTTCTTGAGGACTGCGGGAGATACAATACGGTACGCATATAGCGATCGCCAATGTATGTCAGCGAAAACTCAAATCGAATGGGACAGTCATGTCTCTCCCTGCGCGAATTGCACGATCGATCGATTGATTGATCAGGCTGGCCGTCCTTCCCCTGATAAGAACCTTCCCAATATTTCTCTCTTCTTTGCCCCCCGCACGGCTTTCGCGCATCCCACGAACCCTTCGACAAGCACTAGCCTTGCGACTATGTGACAACGCCCCAGCATACTACCTCTCCGATCATCCTCTAATGAGAGGGTCCGTCCTGACCCATCCGCATTTACTTTAATCTCTCCCTATTCCTATCCCATCTCAAACTTGATGTCCAAGACAAACAAAAACCAGATTAGAAACCTAGCAGTCAAAAGTTCAAACTCACGACCGGCCTTGGTAGCGATCCTGTTGATAGAGTCATCAGAGTCACCCTGAGCTCGGATTCGGCCGCAGATGACGATGGGGGTAGAAGAGCCCTTGATGGCCTTGCCGTCGGCGTCGACGTCAGCGACCTGGATCTGGATGGAAGCGTGGTCCTGGGCGGTGACGAGTCGGTCTGTGCGCGCAATCAACCAACAAGCGAAGCGAATGGCGAGTCACGAGTGTGTAGGAAAGAGGTTGAGTTTCGTCGCGGATGATGGTTAGAGGACAAGTTGATCAATTCCAGACGAGGTGAGAAAAAAAGGGACGTCGTCATCGTTGATAGAGCAATAATTGTAGAGAATAACACAAGAGGAGAGAAGCAGAAGCAGAAGCAAAAACATCAATTAGCACTCCATCCTTATTTCTCCACAAACCCCCTTCACCATCCACTTCACAATGCCCATTCCCCAGAGCATGACATCCATCCCTTCTTCCGACAACGACATACAACACGATGAAAACACTTTACTCACTCGTGGCGGAACAGTGTCGGGGGATGTAAAGGTCAACGAGGGTACCCTTGTCGTTCTCTGCGAGCGTGATCGTGATCGTGATCACAAATGACAGATGATGGGTCAGCGATCGTTTCGTTGTCTTTTCCTATTTTTTTATGTTATATCATTCGCATTCGGCCGTTCCCCTCCTCCTCATGCCAGGACTACCCTGCCAATGAAGACAATGCTGATCCTCCATATCGATCTGCTCGTCCCGCCCGCTATATGCGTGCGTGATGCGCGGACGATTGTTGAGATATCGACGATGGTACGTTTTCGCTTGGGGACGGATCGAACGCATTCTTGCCCGAGATGAGCAAGAGCAGCTGTTTGACCATAAGGTATGCCGACCATGATCGATGGAACATGACCCCCTCGTCCAGCACGAACGACAATCATCGATATCCCAACATCCTTTTCCGCAACACTGTGCCATCCGCCCCACCAACGCATCTTCCTATTCCCAGCTTGAGCATAGTCCCCTCTCTGGATCTGAGCATCGAACATGATCTCCTCTGCCCTCTGCTCCCCATACGAGAGTTCCTTTAGTCATTCGTTCTCTTCCCTCCTGTCCTGACATTCTTTCTCTACTGATTCGACTCGATGTAACACCACAGATTATGCAGATGAGTTAACGGTTCAACGGCTTAACGAAACGCACCCATTTTGGCGGCTTGTTTTGGCGGTAGTCGGGAAGGAGTAGAAAAGAAGTAAGAGTGGGATCTGGTTTTTTTTCAAGCTGAAGAGATTAGATTAGCTTGTAAGGGCTTCAAGAGACTTTTGGATGGCGGTGAGCATGCATCCTACGACGAACAACAGCCAACAGTAACAGGGTAAGCGTAGCAGCCAACAGCCCCGAGCATAGGCAACCACGCAGGACCAACGAGCATAGTAAGAGCGAGTGACAAGCAATTGCAATTGCAAGTGGCAGCAATGCATCCATCCCATCCCATCACACTCACACTCACTCCACCATAGCGTCCTCCCCACCATACCAACACACTCACACTAGCTATATAGTAAAAATGAATAGACCCGGAATTTATCGGCGTTTCGTGCCAAAATGCCTTGAGCGGGCCTGTGGCATTGGCCACTCAAGGGCCTCGTGTACTTCACATGGTCCAAGATAGGTTAAATCGAAGCGGAGATGACCGCTAGTCGGACCCTGCACTTCCCTTGTTCCGGATTTAGAACAAACCTCTGGCTGTCTGGCTGCCTATATGAAGCTGTGCAGTGAGTGCCAAAGCAAAGCGGGACGATCTCGTCAATGACGTTTGTAACAGTTGCGATTTGAACCAGCTCAGGTGCAGCTGCAGCAGCTCAGCAGTTATCGCTATAGCTAAGATCAGAAGTGAGTAGTCCTCGTATAGCTTACGATCACGGTTTTCGTATGTCTTACGTACCTGATCATCGCCATCAAATGCGGATGATACTCGTACTGTCCGTTTGCGACTGCGGTGAGTCACGAGTTGAGGTACCTCAGCACAGTAGTTATATATAAGCTGAACGCGATCAGATGCAACGAAACATGATATCCTGCGATGCCACCATATAACATCTAATACAACCTGTCCATTTAACTCCGTTTATAGCTTCGCAGATCGATCCTATCCTTGTCTTTACTAGTTTTATTGCACTGACAACTGAATCAACGGATCCTCGTCTACACTCACCCAGGCCGGCAGAGCGTAGAGTGTAGTGCAGATATAACAAGAAGAACATTGGAGGTTCTTATTACTTAGATTCTTAGACCTCAGACCCGCGATCGAACCGCGTCATTCTCGCTCGCAATAATGTCGAATCAGCATCAAGCATCCTCACATCCTTACGCGGAGCTCGCACCCCGCCCATCCACCTCGGCGGAATATGAAGATCAAGCGCCCAACCCATGGGCTGGGACTGGATCGAATGTCAATGTAAATGGGGGTGGTCGGCACTCGGTAGCTGCAGCCAGACATACAGATACCGGATTCGACAACGTCTCTTTCCCTCAAGCGCAGCCTTACCACTCTGAGGACAATTCGGGCCAAACGCACCCCCATTTCCAACCGCAATCGCAGCCCCAGGCGCAATACTACCATACATCTTCGACATATGATCAAGGACCAGTATCTGCCGAGTTCCAGCAGGATACGCGTCACATTAATAATGGCATTGCCGCTGCCCCGAAAAACAAGAACAACAACCTGTCAGTACCGACACCGACACGTACGCATACCCACCACTCAATCATGGATGAGACAGAAGAAGAATTAACAGAGGACGAGAAGATCGAGTATGAAAAAGGTTTGATCACATGGGATAAAGCAAAGAGCGTGAAGTTCTGGATTAGGAAGGAATGGACGTTGTGGTATATCTTGTTTGTGCTCATCGTTGTCGTGGTGGCGCTTATGGCGTTCTTCCATCATTCGGTGAGTGGGCGTGACCATTCCCCTTCATTGTCCAGATGGGCTGCGATGGCTGTCAATGGTACAAATCTCGACATGGCTCCTTCCTCTTCAGCCCTCCTTCCCTCAAGGCTGGACGGGGCAATGAAAAACGATCTGTCAAGCGTTGTAGGATGGATTGTGGATTGGGAATAGCTCGCTGATGTATGTATAAAACAGATCATCAACTGGCTATCGCCCTTTGTGAAGAAGTTGAGAGAGATCAAAGCTGGCTTTGTCATTCCTGTCGCCATTCTCTTTGTGCTCTCTTTCCCACCTCTATTCGGTAATGGTGAGTTTCTTATCCCTCCTTCTTCTCTCCTCTCTTCTTGAAGCCCACCAGTCTACAAACGATAGTGTAGATTACAATTCCGTTCATCAGCTGACTAACCGAATACCACCTTCTGCATGACAGAAATCGTCATGGTTCTAGTCGGTCTCGTATGGGGTCTAGGAAAAGGCTTCGCAATTGTAGCAGTTGGTGTCTTCCTAGGCGAGACAGCCTTGTTCTTGCTATTCAAACATTGGTGTAGACATCGAGCAGAGAGGATGACTCGAAAGAGTCTGAATTACGCTTGTTTGTCCGAAGCGATCAGGGAAGGAGGGTTCTTGATGGCGTGGATTGTGAGATTGAGCGTTATCCCAACGTGAGTGACGCGGTGATACCTGCAGTATCAGCTCGTATATGGATATGAAAGCTGATAATCTTTTGTATTTCGCTGCGTTCGCCTTTTCGCTCTGAATTACTTGAATCTTTCAGCCATTACTCCACTGTGAGTACATCGTTTCATATCTTACACTAACACTATATTGTTATTTTTTCATTGAAAAAAAAAACCAACAAATATATGTATCTCGAATACACAAAATGAGGGTCATGCTAATCCCAGCCGTCCGGTATATCAGGCCGTACTTGCCGTTTGTGGACTCAAGACATGGCAGTTCATCCTCGCTTTGATATTGGCATTGCCCAAGCAGGTAAGTTGACATGTTCCATGTTCTATGTCCCACTCGCTCTTCAGAGATGAAGATGATCGCACTGACACTGTTTTTCGGTGCTGAATAGTTGATCAGTGTCTACGTTGGAGGTGAGTGCTAGGCTGTTTGATCAGGTCACGTTGGACATTGACTGATTGATTCATTGTCATTTAATTCCCCCCTTCCCCGTCCTGATTTGCCCACTACAGTCGTATTGGGCCAAACGAACGCTTCGACAAATTCTCATGTCGTATCAGATTGCGTGTAAGCTGGGACCCCTTTTGCTGTCCCCGAACAAGTCCCTTTGTATTCGCTATTCGCCGCATCAGACTCTACGATATTAGCCGGGCTTCCATGCAAATGCAAATCGCTAATTGTACATCTTCATCATTCGTCGTCATACAGATTCGCCGCATGCGCACTTATCACCCTTGGAGCACTATGGTTCATCTACAAGCGAATGATCAAAGTCCGTAAAGGGGTTTTGATTTCCATGAGACAGGATCTCAAGAACCATAATGTCGATGTGGGACCTATACCTGAGGACCGAGTGGACTTTAACAACAACACCGACACCAACCACAACAATGACGCCTTCGCTGCTGGATCTGGACCTGCGACTGGATCCGCTCATCGTTAACCTATAGCGAGGCGAAATACCGTACGCTGGTGGATAAGGAGACAGTCAGATAGTCGATCCGAGATATGTTAGACGTTCATTGATTGAATGTATGGATGTACGAATGTATGAATGTATGAATCGACGGAAAAACTCAAGCCACAACCTCATAAATAGCCGTATATAAACGTAAACGTACATGCTAGGTTCGTAGATGGAAGACTATCGTTAGATAGATGGACGGATTGAGGCCCCTGTCATTGAGGTCATTGCTTGTCGACCAAGAAAACCAAGAATTCAGGTATAGTAGCAAGAGGTGCAGACAGGTACGAGCGGCAATTTCTATCAGTCCATCCCTTTTGACAGTACAAGCCACGAGTACTCTACTGAGACTCTCAAGGTGTAAGATGTAAGATGTAAGATAGGCAGTGGCGTGTAGTGTATTATATACAGTATAGTGCCGGACAGGGTACGCTTGCGGCTTTACGAGTGAAGTATGCAGATCCGGAATACACCTTCCAGCGTTTCCTGCATCTCTGCATCTCTGCCGGAATAGGTAGCGCGAACGTGCTCGATACCCGCAAAGCAAGGTGTGTCACTTGATGATACATAGTTGGTCATACAACAGATAGCTAGGTTACAGCAGTATGAAAGATCGAACGAATACAACAAACCCTTCACCCTTCAGAAGGAACCCGTCAGATCCATTGATCTTGATCTCTGTCTCTCACCCCAAAAAAAAAAAAAAATCACGCTCCCTAACCAAAACTTCCGAATTTCCGAACACGAGTAAATCGAACGGCGGCCACGACCACGGCGGTGACGTTTCCCCACCCTACTTTTTCCTTCCCTTCTTAGGTTGACCGGCCGTTTTCCCGTCGCTTGAAGACAAGCCGAGCTTCTTGACGCAGTCTGGACAGAACCAAGTATCGGGCAATGGACCTGACATGTCGACGCATTTGACGTGGAACTGTGGAGGAGGGGTAGAACGCGACATCGATGATGTGAGTGAAGAGCAGCACGAAAACGAAGCAGGTTGAAAACAAAGGTTGAGAGTGTTCCATATCAGCAAAAATCCTGATTATCATCATATGGCCATTGACGTCGAAGTTGAGTGTAGGTAGGTAGACAGAGTACCACGGCTCACTCACCCATTCGTATTCGCATTTCTCATTATCGCAACCAATCATCTCTCCATAACTCTTCTGTTGACAGATACAATAGATCGTATCGTCCGCTTCACCCTCTTGACCTTCTGGGACGTCCGCCTCGCCCTCTGCATCATCGACTTCACCATCTGCATCGAGGTCGAGATCGAGATCCAGGTCGGCGATTGTTGCAGAGGAATGACGGGCTTTTGTTCGATGGCCGCCGTGGCCGTGAGCGCCGTGAGCGTGGGTGGCAGTAGGTCGAGCGGAGAGAGCAGGTCGGGTTGGTGCCGGGGGCGGGGGCATGGATGATGAGGGAGACAAGGCGGAGATGCCTGGTGAGTTGAGGGCGATGGCGTTTGGTTTTCGTTCTGAAAAGAAACCAATCAAGAAGAAGCAGAGTGTCAGTAAGCGATCAGTATTAGAGTACTCTGATATCGAGAGTGTAGGAGCGGAAGATATAAAGACACCTCTCTTCGAGCACCGTTCAAGCGTTCCCGTGAATAGCGCATCTGATTGGAAAAAAAAAAGTGTATGTGATCACGGCGGCAGCCATCCCACTTACTCTTTTGCGGTCTTCCGTCCATCCCACTTCCCAATCCCGTAGGAGGCAAAACCACCTCTCCACCACCAAGCTCGCCCAAGCCCCCAACTTTAAGTTCGACCTCCTCAATCTCCATACCGCCCACTCTCAACCACTCGGCCTTTGCGCGCTCCTTTGCACGATTGATGATCCTCTCCATCCTCTCTGCAAGTTTGAGTTTCTCATCTTGCAAGGTCTGTACTTTGCCCCATTCCGTTTGAATTTTTGTCACGGCCATTGCGTCTTTCGCGCTCAGATGAGAAGTGGGTAAAGGGGAGTTGGGGGGAAGAGGGAGTGAGAAAGTAGCGTTTGACGGTGGGAGGGAAGAGAGTGCTTTGGCTGATTTGGTCAGGCCGTTATGGCGCGTGTTGATGCGTTGCATCAATTCTGTAGGATAGTGTGTTGCGTGTTGCGTGTTGCGTGTAGCGTGTAGCGTGTAGCAGAGGTCAAGTCAGTATAGGTTGATACGTGTTTGGTGTATCTGGAAGAGTAGCAGAAGGAACGCGCTATGTTCGGCGCATATCTAGATGGACTAAACGGGCCAGTGGCCAATGCATGGAAGTGACCATGGTAGTAGAAGGTAGTAGAAGATTTGAACTCACGGTTGATCCTCGTGTCTTTTTCTCTAATCTCCTCGAGCAAAAACACCACCTCGCCAGGAAGGTTGTCGAAGTCTAATCAATACATCACAGCCCCAGCCCCCTAATCAGCTTCAATTTCAATACAGTATCACAAGGATTCACACACTGCCTGAAGCGCGACATATGTGTTCATCGTCTCAGAGACCAGCATGAAGGAGCAAAGTTGGGAGCGAATTGGGGTTACCAAAGGGTTACCAATGGGTTACCAACACCATTACCCCAACGACAAGGTGAGGCGCACGCTACGCAACGCTGAGCTACGCTTGCAACCGTACCCAAACCCGGTTCCAAAGACAATGAACCTCGCACTCACTCGATACCAGTTCCGCAGCGGCATGAGCAGCTTCCTCAGGCTGGAAATGCGGATACACCTGAAGTGAAGCCGGTAATGCCATCTTGTGTCCTTCTTCCTTGTTCAATGTATCTCGCTTTCGTTTGTCCGTCCGTCCCTGGCCGTTTCGTGGACTATCGCTGATTATTAATTCCGTTGGTTTTTTTTTTGCCCCCTTTGGCGGATTCAAGTATTGGTCGGATAACTCGTGTCGCGATGCAATAGTTTATAGGATTTGAGCGAGAATAATGGCCAAGGTACGATATCGGACTAGATCTCGATTATAGTGATGGATATGAACTGGAACAAAAAGAGAAGAGCAGGTTCGGATGCAGGAACATGAGAAATCACGAAAACAATTGATGCAATACTCACTCACCTGCATATGCTGCCGAAGACTGAACAGGTTGATTTCACTCGCGCATGCCTACCTCGTGTTTCACCATCATCAGGGAGGGAGATGGAAATAGGCGTGCCTCATACCCGATCACTTTTGCGGCACGAGTTTACCCGGCAATGTCCACAATACTCCGTTCGTAGTAGTCTCTCGAGCGATGAACGTAACTTACAGGACGTCTACAGGTCTTAGGTGCATCACAGTAACTCTATCTTCTATCAGATAGATAGCTCACTGATCAACACGAAGAGGCGCAAAAGATCCTCACAAGCTTCCCATTGATCGTCTGTTTCGTACATTGCTTAAGAAACCTCTTGCCCACCCTGTAATTTTGTGAAAAAGCGCCTGTCGAAATGAACCCTTCTTTCGTCTTCAGATCCGGAGCTTTGCTCAGTGAGTTCGGCTCACATATTAGGAAAAAACCCTTGCCCTTTGACCTGACTTTCTGGGCGTGATCGTGTGTAATTAGCCGCCACCGGTATCTCCTTTGGCGCATTCGGATCGCATGGTCTTCGAAACATAAAACCCCCATTGCCCGAAACCAAGATCTCATCATTCAACACAGCCGCCTCATACCTAATCTACAACGGTATCGCTCTCCTAGCCATCTCGTTCCACCCTGCCCTTCAGTCGCTTTCAACAGCTACGAGAAGATACAGGTTCGGTGCGGGGTTGATCATGGGTGGTGCCCTCGTGTTTTCCGGTAGCATATTCGGACTTGTTTTGGCTAGGGATAGGTTTAGGTGGTTAGGGCCTGTTACCCCCTTGGGTGGGATGGGTATGATTGCCGGGTGAGTGGTGAATGGATTTTTGATGCTCGTCGTCATACATCCTTTTCTGGACCCTTTCTGTTCACTGTTCAGAATATCTGGTTCTGGTCGTGAAGGTTATACTAATTTATCTTTAATCTTGGCTGATCGCACGGCACGACCTTACGGGCTACGCAGATACATCCTCCTCGCTTTATAGACGACATCGATAGGCGATAGACCGATCTTACGGACCTGCGGACCAGCTGAGTTGATATTCAGACAGGAGACGCTATAACAGCTGGCAGGCTGCATGACTGCTATCCCAATCGTCCGAATAAGCGAGACTTTTGAAAGCCTATTCATCTATCTACCGCACTTCGTTCATTGGGTCTTTGGAAATTCGGACGATAGTGAGAGAGAGGACAAGATAGAAGGGGACTGGATTCTTGGGCAGAGCGATGAGCGACGAAGCAGTATGTACATTATATCACTCTACCAATACATGGTACCACTCTACTCTATTCTACACTACTCTGTTCTTTCTATATCACATGACGAAAATCAAAAACGAAATATGCACTTCTCACAATGTATATGTAATCGTTAATCGACATTTCTATCATACAACATGGATCTTGGCTTGGACCCACAGTAAACCTAAGTGGGAACCTGAATGACTCGTTATCGGCTCTACGCCACCTGGGCGTTTGGTCCACCCGACACGTTACGATACATATACTGTACAACCCGAAACCCTTCGCAGTCTGCGATAGGTAGATGTCAATCTCTGCCATCATCGTCATCGTCATCGTCATCATCATCTTCATCGGTATCTTTATCGTCGTTTGTTGGCGTCATTTCTTGCCGTGTCATGTCCCATATCCCCAGAGGACGCGATTACGCAACGACAAGCGGTGTCTTCTCGTGCGATCCTCCATCCGGAACTGACCCTTGCTCCTCCTCTTTCCCTTCGTCGTCGTCTTCTTTCTCCTGGCCATCCTGCACGCCCAGCCCGAACCTAGCTGCCAACTCTTTCAATTCCCGATCTCTCATCTTCCTCCCCTCCCCAAAACCTTGGAACACCCTTCCCACGGCCCTGGCGAACATCTTGGCCCTATCGATCTCTTTCCAGGCTATCACTTCAGCTTCAATCATCATCTCCCTGTTCGTGTTCGCACTTGCTCTTGGTCCATGGTTCCAGCCCCAACCGCCTCCTGCGCACGTATGACCGAGCGTCTCATCATGGTGCTCATGGTGGTGATGCTCGTGGCTGATGTGATTGATGGAAGAAGTCATAATGTGGTGAACTAGGAAATAGGCAGTATGGGTATCGGAGTACATGATGGAACTGAGAGGCATGACGATTGGTGTTGGTGTCAGAGGTGCATTGAGATCGCAGAGTGGGTTTGTTGGCGTTGAAGGCGAAGAGAGCGGGGAGCTGTTGTCGAGGAGAAGGAGGCTCAGCGGCCCAGTCGGCGAAGAAGGGATGGCAGGGAGGGAAGAGGGGTCGGAGAAGAGGATCAGGCGAGCTGTGGAGAGGATGGTGAGGTAGTCCATGCTGTCTCGATTCTTCAATGTTATTTGGAGAGGTCGACCTGGACGGATGAAAGCGAAGAATATAATTGTTTTGTTAGTGAGCTGATGCAATGATCGGTCCTTCACGGAGTTTTCATTGAGTCACATACACTGCACTACGTTACAACTCACTGTAAATGACGATCGGGATCCGGCTTACGGTAGATCCAAACCCAAACTCAGGAACAGGAATTGTGAATGAGATGTTTGGTGATTTGGTGATACGTCAAGAGTCGGGACCAGAAAAGATACTGCTGACGGGTCGGGATGAATGAATATCTTTATCGATGTCCAGGCAGGATACAAAGGCCAGCTCCAGCTCCAGCTCCAGCTCGAGCTCGTCTTGCCTCTGACTTTCGAGGAGCGATGGTATTCGTCTCCCACAGGCTATCGTGAGATCTTCCGCCTTCGGCCTTCTTTGACGTCTCACCGCGCTCCGACGATAGCAGGATCGTTTCTTTAGATGTCAGGTTTCGATACGACACACGTTTGAAAGTCGCTTGAAAGGAGATGCTGCTGTGAATCGGTCTATTTCCCAATCTCGTTATGCTGCGCTGTGAATACTTGAGCTCGAGATCAGATTAGCTCGGGGGGTCGTTCCTTTCTGCATTGAGATACGGAACCTTGCACGTTGCTTGGCTTTGCCTTCGCTAGGTTGACGCTCCTGGTGTTGGTTGGGCTGGAGATATCGGCACAGTGTCTGCTTGCGAGATGTGGAATGCGAATGCGAGACGCAGAAGGCGATAGTGATTTTATTGAACGTTCGTTGCTCGTTGCTGAGTTCTGAGTCTGATTCTCGTATTATTTTCCTTGTTGTAAGAGGAGAAAAGATAAGGGAAATAGGGTAGAATGAAAAGAGCAGTTTCGTCTGTTAGGTCTGGCCTCGACCGTCGCTTTCGTTTTGCTTTGCAGTGACGAAGGGAAGATCGAGGTCGAGGTCGAGGTTGGGAGGTCGGATACGATACGTTGGGAAAGGAAGTATAAAGGACTCGTACGAACAAAAGTTGGAAATGACACCGTACTCGTATTGTCTGAGTAACAGAGTGGTCGTGTGACTGATCTCCTTTGTGGTGTACTGCACTAAGTACGAGTATTTGGAGTCAAGCGTGATCGGCGCTGATGAGACCAGTGCAAGATAAGCTTTGCAAGTTGAAGTTGAAAGTGATTAGTGTAGTATAGTTATATCGATGCCAATTAAGTGGCAAAATGCTCGGCTACCACACACACACATATATATATATATATAATATGTAAATAGGCAGTACAATAACGTCGGACGACCCCAAAAGCGAGCGCTCGGTGCTCGCCCGATGCTCTTTGGCCGCTTGTTCCTACCTCGTGTTTCTAATTTTGATTTTGAGCGTGATTGCGATTGTGATCGTGTGACTCATGTTTTTGATGGCTGATGGTTGTCGTCATCATCATCATCACCATCATCATCAAAAAAGCAAAGCTCTCGACCACCCGAGTGTTTTTTCTTTTCGCCGTTCTTCCCTTTGGCAATCATTCCCTCTTCTTCTTTTCCTGAACATCCTCCTTTGGCTTTGGCTGTGGCTGTGGCTTTGGATAAATATCGATACAAAGTACTCGACGTGACTTCTGGATATTATGATCGTACGTACGTACCTGCTGTGTGCTAAGTATCAGGCAGGGATACACGCAGGACCACGAGAACGAGGACGCAAAAGAGCGAGGACAGAGCGACCGAAGGGCGTTGCGAGGGCTTTGCGAGGGTGAAGCAGCCTCATACAGTATGTCGCCGAGCTCTGCATATAGGACAAAACAGCAAAATTCAGTGTATCTGAGTAAGTGTACAGTACGTTCGTGGAATCCCGTTGAACAGGAAGCAAAAGGACCACACCGAGAGAACAGGACGCCCTTTTTGATACTGTGTACTATACGACACGGACAACATGATCGACTCGGGAAAAACAGAATGGTGTGATACGCACACAGAAATCAGTAATGCAGGAACTGTGCGGGTGTTGGGTGCTTCTTCACAGGAATCTTAGTACATAAATCATCAGTCGAAGAAGATGGCAATCACATCATCGGGACGATTCGAGAAGATTTATCGTATTGCTGGGGATGTCTGGCCTCAGCCTTCCACCATTTGCCGTTGCCGCCGACCTTCCTTCCTGTCCGGGTCGGCCAAAAGCATACGACGAACGAGAGCCACTCAAATCGAGGATTAGAAAGTGCAATTGAGCCCATCATAACAGAATGAACCAGTCGAGTCAATGTACGTATTCTATATCTGTCGCATGCGCAACCTGATCTTCTTCGTGTTTACTTGTCTCATTCCTTCTATCAGCCATCGCCTAATACTTGCAATGCCCTTTCCACCTAGCGAATCCCACAACATCCCTCACATTCCCCACACCCGTAACCCAACACACCCACCTCTCCCAGCCCATCCCCCACCCGCCATGTGGCACAGACCCGTATCTCCTCAGATCCATATACCACTCATAATCCTTTTTATCCATACCTGCACCTTCGATAGCTTTGGTAAGGTTATCTAGGCGATGTTCTCGGAGTGAACCGCCTGCCATCTCGCCTATTTGCGGGAAGAGGAGGTCAAAGCATTCTACCGTTTGTCGTGAGTTGACATCGGTATTGGGCGATGAAGGGTGTGTAAGCGCTGTCGAGGAGTCCGCCGTGGGCGTTCTCGAAGAGGATGAGGAAGGAGAAGGGAGCATGTAGAACGGCTTGAGCGAAGCAGGGTATTGAGTGACAAACACCGGTCCGCCGAAATGAAGTGCTAACCACTTCTCATGCTCGGTCGCTATCCCTTCTCCCCATTTCGGCGGAACCTGTTCGAAAGGTTTCTCCTTCCCATATACTTCCGCCAATAAATCCAATGCGGCGGTATATGTGATCCTGGTGAAAGGTTTCGAGATCACTTGTCTCAGATGACTCAGAGGATCGGACCGACTAAGAGTCGATTGGTCGGATACTTCCACCGCGCCACTTCCTGAAGATTCTGACTCTGCGAGAGACTTAGCTATCACCTCGAGATCCGCTCTGATCCTCTCCCCTCGTTTGCTGCCATTCTCTCCACCGGCCAAAATTCCAGCTACGGTGTTCTTCACTCCGTCTTCTACGAGATCGAGCAATTGATCGAGCGTCTCGACAAATGCGACTTCGCCTTCAAGCATGTAAAACTCCGATAAATGCCTCGAAGTGAGGGACGGCTCAGCTCTGAATGCTGGAGACAGGGTGTAGACGCGGGACAAGGCGTGAGTGGGCGCTTCGAGATGTAGTTGGCCTGATACCGTCAAGTGTACCGGGTGAGGGAAGAAAGGCGGTGCTTTGTTGTTCTGCGGCGCCGTGTATGTGGATGAGGATGGGGATGAGGTCGAAGAGGAAGTGGAAGTGGAAGTGGAAGAGGACGAGGAAGAGGAGGACGTGGGATCGCAAATGGTAAATACTTCCCCGGCGCCTTCGCAGTCTGATCCAGTCAGGATGGGTGTATGTATATGTGTGAATCCGTTTTCCTGAGAATAGTACCATAACATCGGTCAGTTCGGCCACAAGTTCTCCCCACACGGCATACGGGTCATTCGATTTGCAGCAGAGATAATCAATACGGATCCTTCCGCTGAGAGAGACCTATGAAGTGATGAGAATCGGGATATAGTTCCAACCGACTCACCTCGAACCAATCATGCCAATCCCGCATCAACGCATCCCTCACTCGCATCGTAGCGGCCGTTTGCGAAGTTCTGAATCGTAGATGGGCATTATCACGAAGTACAGACGCAGGCAGCGATTTCTTCTGGATCGGGTACGCCTGGTATGGTAACAATCCGGGTAAAATCAGTATCGATCAAGCTCTCGCTTGGTAGGACTTCTGGTGCAGCAAACTTCTGAGAGGGAGGGAGATTATGCGGTACCTAGACGTACCTCTGGATCACATTCCCCTAGTGTTCTCACATCTTCTACCAACAACTCTACGTCCTGACCTTGTCCTTTTGATTTTGTAAGTCGTCCCTTGAGCTGAACACTAGTCCCGTTCGTCAGGCTGGGCAATGGATGACACACGAGAATCAGAAAGCCATCATATACCTTTCTCAGGAAGAATACATCATCATGTCGCAGTATATATACACTTGGAAAGCTTGAAAAGAGCAATACCTCGCTCACTCACCCATCAGCCTTTCCTTTGCCTTTCAAAACAGCTTGAACACCCCGACTTGAACTTCCATCGTGTACCTCGGCAAACGCTACATTCTTGTGCGACCTGATAGACCTGATCCACCCATTGACGATGACTTCGTTGTTAGCGTCTTGCTGGTTGTCTGATGTGGGCGCGGAGGCTGAGGAAGATGGGATAGATTGAGACCGCGATGCGAGAATCGTCCGTAAATTCGGAGGAAGCGTGGAGAGCCTCACGGCTGTTCGTCGCATCGTGCTCTTTCGTTCACCTGGTTCTGGCTGTGATTGTGGCTGTCGCTGGAGCCTGGGTCAGCGATAGTAATGGTACTTGTCCAGGATTGCTCGGCGCGTCTTCGCCTTCTACAATGCTTTGTGGTATCATGTTCAACTTTTGATAGTTTCGGACATTTGCATGACGTTTCTGTTTCTCATTGCACAAAGTCCCAACTTTCGAACGAAACGAGACATGCTACTTTCACACGGTGACGTTCCTCCCCCCTCGAATCAGGCATGCAAGTGTGGTTTGTATTAGGCACACGCGAGTTATAGCTTTCGTGCGGTTTTCTTTAGCGGCGCAAGCCACCGTTCCTGGATCAGTCCCTACCAGCGTGCCAAGCCTAGTCGTACGCATGCTGCAGGCTCGGTGTAGCTATCTAAGCTTTATGTTATCTCAGGGTAACAAGAGCCCGCTCGCGAGGCTGTGTTTGCGATGTCTCTTTAGTTTTATGGTCTGAGATCATCGGATCGCACGCACTGTTGCTGACTGACAAAACCCCAAGCCAGGAACGGGGATGTAAACAAAACTGAGCTGACGGTTTGAGACAACAAATTTGTCCTGTCCTGCCTGATAGAACATTAACGTTAGCTAAGAGCACATGTGAAGTGGGTCGTATCGTCAGTTGTACTGTGGGTTGGAAACAGTGAGGGCGATTGTACCGTGAGAACAGGACAGGACAGAGTACAGAGTGAGGGACGCGGATACGATGATCATGCAATGTCTTGGACCGACAGTTGTCATGAGCACCGTGCGGGTCATCCATATCACAGCGAGATACAGCACAGTAGACGACCTTACGACAACGACGACGACGACAACGACAACACTGAGATTAATCTATACGTGGTCTGATACGTATACGATCGGGTCAAAGTCATTCCAAGATAAATACATCTACTGTTTCTCATCTTTGTTTTTCTTCTACTTGACCATAACATTTTCGTATCCGTATCCGTCTGCAACCTCTTCCGAGACATTCTTGCAATTGCAACGGACTCACACCGCCTAGACAGCGACAACCCGTCATTCAGTTACCCGTAGTCTTGTCCTCTGCCTGCCCTTTTTTCTGATCATCTCGCACCGCTCTCAGCCCTCAGCTAGACTTGATCTGACCTGACACCGGCATCTACCTATCCATCGATCTAAGGAAAAACAGCCAGTTCTTGGCATATCTACCACCTGTAAGTCATCATTACTGTTATCCTGCAGTAGGTAAGATGCGGCTCAGTAAGGTACTCTGAGCGGGCCCCAAATGAGATCATCCCAAGTCCAAGTGGAACACAGCTTTCTTCCCCCCACTTCATCGTTATTGTTACTGTTGTCGTTATTGTTTTCCTCTTCTTGGCCGGTCGCTTGAGCATCGTTAGATTCCGGAGAGCAGTGCTCCTTAGTTTGCCTTGATCTTGATCCATCCGACCCCAACCTTGCTTTTTGCTTTTTCTCATCTTATTGTTGTGTCCAACTTCACCGCCTTTTCGATACCGTACACTCATTCCTGCAGGCAGGTTTGCGAGATATCCATCACTGACCTCTTTGTGAATATTAGATAGCGTCCATTGCCATTATCATCACCATTACCATTGCCGAAACTGAGACTGCTAGTCTCAAATCTCCAAATCCGGGATCGAAATTGAATATAACAGAAGCACCGCCCCAACTCCTCTTTATATCCTTCCACCGGTGATTCCTTTGTCCAAAACCACCGGTGATCGACAATTGCATTCGACCCGCCCTGATACAGCATTGCGGATTACCTGGCGGACGGAATTTTCGGAATACCGTAATATCACACACGCTACGCCCTGCCCTGACCTGACCATCACCCATCACCCATCACCATCAACATCAACATCACACGGATACAAACATACTCACTGTACGTCAGGTTTAGTTACGTTCACCACACGGACCCATCTGTAGCCGTTTCACATCTTCGGCCTTGGCTGCTTCTAAACACTATACACTATATATACGAGGTTGGTGCACGGTTGACTAATCTTACTTTTCTTTCTTCCATCCTACTATTTAATCATCCTTCCTCTTCATCTTCGGCGTTCCTCCCCCTCTTCTCATCACATCTCATCTCTGTACGATCATTGTTTGTTTGGCTGTGTTTCGTGGTCATCTCCCGACCGTCCTTCCTCACTCCCGCATCTTACCAACCACACTCAAACAGTCAAGATGTTCGCTACCGCCTACCTTTCCGCCCTTTCGCTTCTGGCGTTTGCGGCTGCCGCTCCTATGGACGAAGCATGGTTACAAGCTCGAGATGGAGATGTTGCCACCTTGTTCAGACGAGGTGCACCCGATCCTTCAGACCCGAGTAAGTTCCATTCCTCTCTCGTCTCGCCTACTCGTCCAGCCCTTCGCGGCAATCGGTTAATATCAAGCTCTTCTTCTTTCTTCTTCGCATTCAGACTTCGCTTCCAGCTACCCTGATCCCGGAACTACACCTCCCAAAGACAAACTGCCCCAAGCATGGCTCGACAAGCTTGCATCCATCAAGTTGCCTGATATCTCCCCTTCAAGCCCTAACAACGGCTACCCGACGTATACTGGTGGAGAATCAGGAGCGGACGAGCACATCTGTTCATTCACTTATCAATGCACGACGGATGAGGATTTGTTGAACCCCCCTTCCGGCGTCTTTGCTGTGAGTTGAAATAGAAGCATAATTTCAAACTCAATTGCCGGGATGCCCGAGATCGCCATAACGCCCTTCCCTTGCCGGCCGGTGCTGCGTGTCGCCGTATCTTTTAAAGGATCCGAGCTCCGGGCATAACATGCTGAAACAGACCCCCCTTGGTAACTTACAATATAGCTCAACTTCGACGACGGACCCGGACCGGCTTCTCCTGATTTGTACGCTTTCCTCGCCGAGAACAACATCGCTAGCGCCGCTACGCATTTCATGATCGGTGGGAACATTGTCTACGAGTAAGTAGCAAGAGCTCCCATATTCTGTGAAGCACAGTAAAAGGTCGAAAGAACAGATTAGCTGACTTGGTGCTCACTCTTCCAGTCCTAAAACTATGCAAGCTGCCGCCAACGGAGGAGGTCACATTGCCGTTCACACTTGGTCTCACCCGTACAGTAAGCTACTCGCACGTTCATTATCAGTGTATTACATAAGGCTGATCTTTGCCATTGAACCCACTTATAGTGACCACGCTTTCGAACGAGGATGTTCTCAGTGAGCTCGGTTGGACGATGCAGATCATCAGCGATCTCAACGGCGGTCGAATCCCCAAGTACTGGCGACCTCCCTTCGGTGATGTCGACAACCGAGTTCGAGCTATCGCCAAGGGCGTCTTTGGCCTCGAGACTGTCCCATGGAACACTGGTGAGTGCGGCTGGCGGAACACGCAGACGCAATGCGCGCATGCTCGCGACTCAGACTAACTCTTATGGGTTATTGCGATTCGTCCATCCTTAGACTCCGCCGATTGGGCTATTGGATCCAACCCTCAATACACCCGAGAATCCGTTGAAGCTCAATTGACCACTTGGCTTCAAGGCGACAAGAAGAACGGTCTCTTGCTGCTAGAGCACGAGATCAAAGACACCGAGACTCAGGTATTCAAGGATATCTTCCCCAAGATCGGCGCCAACGGTTGGAAGATCCAGAACGTTGCCGACGCCTTCGGAATGGACTGGTACGTCAACTCCGGTCAGGGAAACACCGCTGCGGTCACCACCATGTCCGTTGCCGCCAACACTCTCATCGCCACAAATGCTTCGACCTCGCAAGTCTCCACCTCTGCCTCGGCATCTGCCTCCGCCTCAGCTTCAACCACCTCGGGCGGCGCTTCTGCCTCGACTTCCGCTTCTCTCACCTCTGCAGCCGCCAACGCTGGGTCATCTACTTCAGCTGCTGCTTCCTCCGCTTCGGCTGCTGCCGCTGGCTCAAACAACAAGTCCGCCGCTTCATCGGTCGTATCCGTACCCGTGACCGGCCTTATACTCGGAGCTGTCGGCATCCTCGCCGCGTTCCTGTAAAGGGGGCAATGAGGTATCTCTGCGATCTCTCACGCTCTCTACGCATTACAACCCCCTTACCATCGCATAACGGACGATCTAGTATCCTGTCAACGGTACATATCACCCGCTATCGCGTGAGGATGTGAACAAGTCTCCTCCTCTTCATCTTAGGATAGTTCTATTAAGCATATGTCTTTCAGGCGGAAAAGGAACAGGTAACCAATACTCAAGATAGCATCAGCATCAGTAACAAGTATAATCGATAGCGCAATCATCATATTTTCACGGACAATTTATAGCATTAGTAGTTAGTAGAGATATCTTCAAGGACAGTCAGTACATAGACAGATCGGATTGGTTCTGTGCTTTAAAACACAGGTATGCAAAACACCTCATACATGGCCTTGATCATGTGCATTCTCGCCGGCTTCCTTCCGAACGCAAGTGCTTGTGAAGCGTTGTCCCCTGATCAGATGGAACGAAAGAGACGAGCCTTTCAATCACGTCATGGGGACAAAGGTGTATCCATGAGCCCATATTGACCGAGATCTGCCACTAACAGCAAAGCAAGATTGCGGCAATGCGATTATATGCAGATGTTCATGCTTGGCCAAGGCGAAATACTGTAGTAGATTCGTAGATCAGGACAGTGGCATGGCTTCCTCCTCATCCTTCGTATATGTCTCTGTCCCTCTTACTTGGCCTCTTGGTCAATGGCGATGATCTTCCATTCCTTTGAGAAATGAGGGAAGTCGGATGGTCGCTGCGGAATGTACCATTATCAGCACACATTCCACTTGAGTAACTACTTGCAAATTGAGGTCCATCGTAACGTAACAGGAGCAGTGAGGGAGAATAGTGGTGGAAGATGGGATGATGATACATACGTTGTTGCCGTTAATGACGATGGGAGGAGAAGTGGGCGCTTGGAGGAGGAAGCTGGAGTTGATGAAAAGCGCACAGATATACATTTCGTCAGCTCAGCGTCAGATACTTGAACTTCTCTTCGAACTCGACATCCAATTGTTCGAAGCGTATGAGCTGCCCAAGTACGAATATTTTTTATAGATACGGTACTATATATCACTTCCTACTGCCTTCTGTCTTCATCGCCTCCCACTTTCTTTTCCCAGTAGTCCATCTTCCGTCATATACAGATGAACTGGAATTGGAACAATGACAATGACTTTGATATCGCTGTATTGCGCAATGACAAACGCAGAGAAAGGAGAATCTCCACTCAGATGAGTCAGGGCTGTACTACTCACGTGTACTTGTGCTTCTCCTTGTCGTCGGGGTGGAACTTCTGGTGGACCTGATCAAAGGCCTTGTCGAGAGGTTGATCGGCTTCAACCTCGATCACAACTTCGAACTCGGGCTCGAGTCGTCCGTGATCTCGAGTGGCTTCGACGAACTAGACGCAGTGGGTGGTATATAGCACATTTACGGTGAAATCCCAGAATGACGTTTCATGTTTGATGGTGTCAGCCTCTGTGCCTCTGGTGCGACTGCATGTATCGTATGCATGCGATGCCGAGCGATAGGAGGAATAGATGTACTGATTTGTGGTGTAGTACGAATGCGCGAATCACAAAACTTACGTGAACGGGGTATTTGACAAGCATGTTTACGTTGTTGGTTCTGGTTAAGCTGAATATGTCGTGTGACTGACTGACTGACTGACTGAACTTTTGATATGGAGGATAAAATATCTAAGAATCGAATCTGGTTGAAAAAGGTGACCAAGAAGGTGCTTGTTTGTTTTTACTTATATGCATACGAGGGGGCGGGGGTGGGGGGAAACACATGTCTGCAGACTTTTTATGGTACCACCATACAGGAAGTAGACTGTAATTGAGCATCGACCACGAAAAAGAGGTAAAGCTGTGACAAGGAGAATGAGCCAGAAGGGACTAGGGACCCACCCCTCTAGGGGCCTCAACAAAGGAAGATCTGTTAGATTGTACCTACGTGGCCCTTACCCCGAGTGAACTGAACTCCATCCCTGTCTTTCGATGCAGGCGATGCCATGTCCCTGTCAGGCAAACAAGATATTTGTAACCAATCAATAACCAATTGATAGGAGACCCGGAAAGCGCAGATCTTCTCCCTCTCTCGTCCTCGGAGCCAATCGCATCAAGCGGAATTATAGTCGTTGTCGCCCAGACTCCCAGATTCAGACCGTCGAAGCGAACAGATTAGTGCTACACCCTCAAAGGGACCTTGGCTTTCCCTTCTCCCTTCCCCTCCCTGCGGTATCATAGTATCGTATCCTTGATACTACTAGAGAGTCAGTACTGCCGTAGTACCGTTACTTAGAAGGAAGCAGGAGGCAGAAGCTAACGTCAATCAGAATCAATCCCTTTTGCATTTTAAGCTTCTTGATTCGTTTCGGATGTATCGGACCGTTCCGTTAGGGACTGGGAATGGGCATCCCCGACTCCGATCAGCAACCCCGCAGCTCATCTCAGCTAATCAACGCGGCAGCTGAGGAATGCAACGCCATCATAACGACGTTGCTCGCCATACCTTATGCATATTCCATGAATAGCTCACAGCAGTATGTCTATACCGTCCTATGAATGCATTGGAATGATGTTGAGCTGTATCATGCGTTGTGCAAACTGTAAATATGCTATGCTATCATGGATATACTAACTTTCTACATACCGTCATTCGGCCGCGCTCGACTCCGCGTTGGTCGAGGACAGAAGGGGTCTGCTCTCAGCCCTCTAATTCGACCCCGCTGAAGATCCGCTCTCCTCAATTCCCCTTTGACTACATTTGGCTCCCAGTGGGTTCTCCTTTAATCCAGTTCAACGATATGGACGGGCAGCTGATCAGGAGTAGATATGTATGGTACGCTGATCTCGTTCGAGTTTGACGGGGAAGAGGGAAGATCAAAATTTGATAGAGGTGACTGGCAAGAGGACAATCTGAGCTCCATTCTTCCATGGGAAGCGGAGTGTGCCGATAGACTATAAAAGCACGCCGAGGATCAGATCAGTTCAGTCCGATGAGCTAGCGATGGGATCATAGCAGCAACCAGCAACTCACGTCATTCTGCGAGATGGGTACTGGCTGTCCTCCTGGAATCAAGTAGAACCACCTATACCAATGATGGCCAAAGCGATGCATGGTCAGCTCCGTTGTAGCTCCGGTTGACAGCTTTCCCACAGTTCGTTTTGGATTTGGGAAACTCCCTGCTCACTCATGACTGATCGCCGGATAATAATTCGGATCCTGCTCTTTCCGAGCCCGTTCAAAGGCATGCTCGAATTTCTCGTCATCATCCATCTCTATCAGACCATTCCAGTCGTATGCCTTGGCACCAGGGATAGAAGCTTCGACAAACTGCGTGCGTGATACATCAAGGTATCGTCAGACAGTCAGAGCAGACCACCTGTACGTGCGCTTCAGGGTATGTTGTATGATCGAACCCGGTTCGGATTCTTCATTCAGTGTTCGTACCCTACGCACCTCTACGTCTCGTGGCATCGCGAAATCAAAAAAGGACGCGTAGTATATAATATTAGATGATATATTCGGTATCGTATCAACGTTATGCAAATGGTGATTGAAGGGAACGAAGTTCTGATCGATGCAGTCAAGACTTATGTATCGGAACGGACGGATGCGAGGTCCACCCAAAACAAAGCAACCTCTCCTCTGTCCTTTACGCTTCAGACTATATCATACAATGTTAGACCGTACTCGTGACCTTGAATGGTGCCAAGTGAAGTCATCCGATCACTCTTTGGTTGGCGTCATTACTGGAACGCTGTACCTTTTTGCTGGATTGGTACAACGCTAGCCAGACAACGTTGGACTGACACACGCACGCACGGCTTCTTCCGGAGCAAGATTTTGGGTTTTTTTTTAACCGAACTGCGGTAAACCCCTAGTCTAGCTACTGTATATCTAGAGCAAGCTACGGTAACTTTATATGAAAGGAACGTGGAAAAGGTACAAGCAACTGCTACATACCTGACCTTACGGCGGCCTTGTCTGACAAGCTCCACCCCATCGCGGTGGATATTCACACGCAGCACACATACAGAACATACATGTCCTATACCCAAGTGCACGCGAAAGTTGTCTTACCGGCGCCATTTCTTGCACCATATGTCATGTCCCACACGACCAAGAGGGCACTCACGACTGTTGTGATGATCATGTACTAACTGTATGTATCAAATGATGTGATGTAATACGCCATGTTTGCTTTATATGCTTAATATCGGGATGGCCGTCTTGCCTCGGAGCATTCGGATGGATCATCATCGAGCAAAGGGGCGTAACAAACGTAAGTTCATTGCGTAATTCCGGCTGGACCGGCTGGGTTCAGGGGATATATTATTGCTGTATATCGAATGCAATCAAGAAGCTTGAAGCCAAAAGTTTTGCCCTAGCCCTCATCATATCCTGGATTGATGTATGAATAACTGCGCAACAAAAACATTGCACACCTCGCACGGCTACAGACATGCGGATATACATTGCTGGTGGTGATGATCCGTGAAACGCCCAGACCATGCTGCCTTCGGAGGCGAATAAGCTTCGACTGATACTGTACATACAGGTGACCCGTTCGTCGAGGAGCTCGATGTCAATGACACCATTCATCATCATCATCATCGTGATCATGAGAGGGCCAATTACACCACACCTGCACGGCCGTGTCAATCGCCTGGATTTGATCAAGAATCAGCATAGCATAACATAACCACGTCTGGTTCATGGACAGACGGCGAGCTCTCACTCATAAAGGATATTATTTATGCACTCTACGGATGTCTCGGAGAATAGCGAATCTGTCACGTGATCGATGGACCTGTCGATCACAGCATTACGGTCTGATATTATCGATGTAAGTTCAGTACAGGTGGATGGGAATGAATATGGACATGACATTTTGTCAGAAATCATACGGCTTGGGCGCACCTCCAGCTCAACATGATTCTCCCCGGCTCCTCCTCTCAGTTCGTCGGACAATCATGTGCTGGATACTAGTACAGAATGAAGATCTTGTCCTGTTTTCTGTGAGCGTAAACTTACTTGATTCGATGGCAGTGATGATAGTTCTGTTTAAGGGGAGCCTGGGGACGCTCCGGAACGGAGGTAAAATATGTTATGCAGTACACTTTGGAATCGAGGCGAATGATCACTGAGACAAAGAACAAACAAGCAGCGTCTTGTGTTTAGAGCGGACCAAGAGCTGACAGACATGACACTGAATTACGATCATCTACTAAGATTATGGGAGCCGGATGACCTTCCTTACTGGGTTGTGTGGATGGTGGACGCATATCCTAGGGTACGCTCTGCGCTCTGAGTAAACCACAAGAGCTAGGGTACATCACGCATACACGCTAGTCGAAAAACCCTCGTTCAAGGTATCCCACCCTTAGCTTTCGGAAAGTTTCGACCAAAACCAGAACAAATGAGGCAAGAGAGGATATGATGGGCCCAGTCGAAGGCAACGGCTGAAAAATCATGTCCCGCAACGGAGATGCACATCAGAAGAGGACAGAATTCCCTGTCCTTGATGGAGGCTTGCATGTTTCCAAGGGCTTTGACATACGTTGGCAGGAAGCAGGAAGCCCCGAAGACACCATGATCGGCATATTCATTCACTCGGGTATATATATAGACAACGGGGACGCGAACAAGCTCCGCACCATACAATAAAACAACCTCAGACTGGCAGATGCACGACCTATGTACAAATGATGTCGATCACTGATGCCAAGATGCAGGGTTGTGACCACTTACTTGCTTTTTCCTCGAGGAGACTTAAGCTCTCTTCATCAAGCAACCCAGAACGTGCCCGTTTGTCCGAGCACAACGGTAAAGATATCGTGAGCCCTGGCACCTCACACCTCGTGCTAGGTGCACGTTGCTAGCATGTCGCAGCGTAGGAATGTGCGGTATGTGTGATAGCTAGTAGGAATGGTCTTGTTTGTTGCCTTTATAGAGCGCCCTCCTCGATTCTTTCCTCCCTCAAAATTTTGGAACTCACCTTTATACGACAAATCATAGTCATAATTTCCAAAACCATGAAGATTTCATTCGTTGTGAGTGAGACTACAATGCTCGTACCATTTTCATCTTTGTCTGTGACCTATTTCTATACGCGTTATCTACAGTACCCAAGTACTTGTGATCACTGGTTTTCCGGACACACCCAATCTCGGACAGCTTTGGATATGATGCCTAGCACGTTTTCCCCGCTTCCACGACCATGTGGGCGTGAGAGCAGAGGCTGTCCGAGAAAGTGATATTTCCGAGAAAGCAGTGATTCCGAGTCTGTAGTGACACCCTCCCATTACAGATCTCTCTTGCCTTGCAATATTTTTGTCCGTTCCGCGGCTGACTTTTTTTTTCTGTCTTGTCTGGTACTCGTATTCAGTTCGTCGAACCCGCCAACAACACCTGTCACAATTAACAGTGGAAGTAAGAATGTGAAATTGACATGAACGAACCCCTTGGATTGGCGTTTGAGCAGGTCCATCGGGAAAGGTGCAGATACCATTCCGGAGCTGGACATGTAACCGATTTCGGTCAAGTACTCGTATTCTCAATCGAGCACCATTCTATTGTACAAGAAGGCAATACACCCTCTCTCTTACTTGTGTTGATCTTTGTTTGCCTTTGCCTCCCACAGCTTCATCGCCCATGACAGTGATGGTATCATCTTTCGACTCGGCCCACGAGATGTGAGTTGTGCATTCATCTCCCCAACACGCAGCGCATCAGATCCGGCAGATGCGCTCAGCCGAAACTGGCTTTTGCATTGATTGCCTGGTTGTTTTGCCACCAATTTTCCGGCCCATCAGCAAGTTACCCTACTTGAAGGCTGGACAGGAGCTCAAGCCTGCGCCTGGTCTTTGGCTCTTCTTCCTGAGACTTCAGAAAGACTTGTTCTCGAAGAATCGGATGAAGCGCAAGGCGTGGTGGTTTAGTCGGAGATCGGTCTGTCTCGGCGGTGAACGGTGTTCACATGCATGTCCTTGACCGTATACCGTATGTGTACATGTAGGCGTACAATGATGGACCTGCTTCATTTGTATACTGAGCCCGTCACATCACATGTCAGCCTTGCAGACTCCAGGTGGATCTCTGACGGTATTGAGTTCGACATGGTCGCCTCAAAAGGCGTGTATCGGGCAATGCAAACCTACAGTGCAGTAACACAGCACACGCCGATCTTGACAGATCTTCCAACGTTTAGGATTTTAGGCTTGAACCTCACCGACAGTTCCCGTACCATACCTTTGGGTCTATCAGGTGACTGACTACACGAGCTGCCCTTGGCCTAGACCTCGATCGACGAGGACGGATCATCTCCCTGTTCCAGACCGCAGCATGTACTGTACGAGTACCGTACAGTTGGCAAGTACATCCTCAAATGCCTGCAGCATTTACTTCTACAGGCACTCGATGGCGGTTCACCAGAGTCACTTAGCAGAGGCAGCTGACTGATGCGTTCTGGGCTGCCTCCAGTGTACAGTAGACAGGACGTTCACGCATACTGTATAAAGCATGGTAATTGTCTCCTGGTCTTTCGTCTCCCTTCGATCCTTCTTTCCTTCAATCGCCCGTTCGTCATACAATCCAATACGACACACTTTTGAATGACATTGTAGGTGACTGGGTGTACTCGTACTCACAAATCGCCACCCGTTACAAGTTGCACTATCTATCTATCTATCTAGAGATTTTTCCCAGAATGTCAGGCTGTTCTAATGGTATCCCATCGTCGAGGAAGTCCGCCTCACCGTGAGTCTCCACAACGCATCAACGACTTTCCAAATCTTGCCACCCTCTCCTGGCCCTCCTCCCGAGATTTTCTTTCTTTCTTTCTCTTTGGTGTCCGCCGCCACCGCCACCACCACCACCACCGAGACTGATACTGAGACTGAGTGATACCGTTGGTGTAGATCATCCACTACAAGACTCGACCCATTCCCTCTGGGCCAACACCCGCAAGGAAATGGGAAGGCTGCATCTCTGCTTATCCGCCACTGCAATACATTTTCGATCGCTGGGCTGAGGAATATCCTGGAGCTGGCGGGTCGTCTGGTCATTTCCGGTGAGCAGATACGAGTCTTTGTCATATACTCTTACATACTTGTACAGTGAATCGAACGGGGCTTGTGGCTTGTCCGATCCTTGAGACGATGTCAGGTATCATTGTTTGTCTCGGTGCTGATTGGGTCGTCCGATCACAAACGTACTGTCCTGTAGCTTCAGACTCCACGCGGTCGACGGCAGGATCCTAACTGGTGACGAGGTGAGCTGCATGCCTTCGTCCCTTCTCCCTGTGGCATGAGTTTATCTTTCCGAACGACTCAGCACGCCAAGAGTGGCCATCGAGACCCCCCTACATTGAATACTGAGGCATGGCTGTGTTTGTACTATCGTACTGTAGACTTGCCGCTCACTCAAAATCCAATCCGTGACCAAGATCTATGCGATCAACCGCGGCGAACAGTGAATTTCTTTCAATTGGAACATCAAAAGCCTAATCGGGCTGGAGATCGTATTAGCTAAGGAAGACGAAGGAAGATGAATTCACATCTGTTTAACGGTGAACTCAGGATAGATGTTGAATTCTGATCACAGGACGATATCATAGGGTCTGATGCAGGGATCGAGATTCTCTGTACTGTACAGTAGTCGGTCAATGAGAGAGAGAGAGAGAAAGGCAGGATCGGCTGGTCCTGATCTGCACATCACATGTCATGCTATGCTATGCTATGCTATGCTATGCTATGCTATGCTATGCTATGCTATGCTATGCTATGCTATGCTATGCTATGCTATGTAATGTATTAAACACCATCAATAAGCTTCCAAGCCGAGCCGACAGAGAACAAGATCGAGCACGCGCTCAGGACAAGATAATGTGTAAGTCACACGTTATCAGCATTTGCGTCGAAAGGAAGAAAAAGGATTCGCTCAACAGAATGATCAGTGAACAGTCAAGGATCAGCGCTTCTCCGCATGCCGTGCATGTTTTCTCACACAGGCCGTGGAGCCGTGATTTGTGGATTGAGTAATTCAGTAACGAACGACGAGTCTATATTGTCTTTCCAGAAACACGTATCGCCAAGTCTCTCTGCCCAACGTAAAGCGATCTGGACTGGACTGGATTTGATTCGCGATGGCCCATAGGTGCATTTTATGATATTATCTGTACTCTGTACATTCTAGCTTCAAGCGGAAGATCAAGGTCGAAGCGAGGATACCCGAAATAACGGATGTATGTATAGGGATGGCAAGGACGTCTAAGCGGTGACAGCGAATTTGGAAGCTGCTTCTTCGAAGAGCTTGTTCTTCTCTGCCAGGTCGATGGCAAGAGGATGTTGAGGAGCAGCAGAGGCAAGTTTCCTATATGAGCCATAGATTAGCTTCTTCGTCGCCCCGGGCATACAAGTCATGCACGTATGATCATGCTTTGGCAGATCTGGACGTCATACTTCCCTGACATGGTACCGATAAGAACGGGTATAAAGGTAGATTGGTAGAACACTCACTCGGCGTAACCGTCCTGGCCCAAGCTAGCTCCGACAGCCAATACATCCCCGTTCTCACCCTCGGAACGCTGAGAAGCCTCGACTACATCGGCCTTGGCCTCGTCCACGTGACCGAGTAACAAGTGTGCGGCGGCGTGTGAAGCAAGGACGGGGCCTGTTCGGCCTGAGGGAAGTTGATACAGCTCCTCGTAGTAGTAGTATGATTGATGAAGGGGTCGACCGCCCTATGATCGACGGACAAGTAACGCAAAGTGAGCATTGTCCGATTTTCATAGCATGAAGGCAGACTCAGATGAGGGTCAAGGACAGATCTCAGACGTGTAAGGTCATGGACCGATGAATTGGCACGTCTCACTCACAGTCTTCAATCCGATCCAGGCTTCCATAGCTTGGATCAACGTCGAGTCGTTACCGATCTTCTTGGCAGCGGTGTAGGTGGATTGAGCGAGATCCTTGCGGTCAAGAGCAAGAAGAAGCTGGACAAGGAGAGCAATGCTATAAGAGTTAGATTAAGATCAGGCTCGTCAGCTCGAGATGCTTCAGTATCATTGGGACTGCACACATCGCGCCGCGCTGAGATCTGAACATGCGGACCATTCCAGCTTGCGCCCGCACTCTGGTCTCAAAGCGACATGAAGGAAACTCAGGACACCCACCACTCCAAGTCGGTCTTGGCGACACCCTCAGTGAGAGTAGCAATGGCCTCCTCATTCTCGCCCTCCAGTACAAATACACTCCCAGCCACAACCCTTACAGTAGCCTCCTCAACTTCATCCTCTGCGCCCTCGACTTCCAGAACCAAGTCCCTGATCTCGTCAACCTTCTCCTTCTCGCCTGAGAGGTACGACGCGAAGGCTGATACGGCCTTGGCGGATAAAGGGGCGGGTTCGGCGGAAAGGAAAGGTTCGAGGATTGAGGTGGCCGATGAGGTTGAGGCTGGGGATGAGGCCAGGTGTGCTCGGGCGATGTATAGAGCTCGGTGGAGCGATGAGGGGTCGTCAGAGGGTGTGTGAGGTTGCGAAGATGCCTCGGAGATGCAGGCTGCGTAGAAATCGGTCATAGATAGAAGCAGGTTGCGTGTATCAGCTATACTGTCACTAAGGTCACAAGCACGAGACTATGATTCGTATCTTCGACGTCAGACTCTCAACTCACCTTTATACGAAGCTATTGGTGAATTGAAATGACCGGCAGGAGTTTAGCGAATGCCGGACCAAACCAGTTGCTCGCAAGCAGTATAATTATGGTGGCCAAAGCGAAGCTGGTTCAAGGGATTTGAGTCACTCACCCTGGTAGAAGAGCTGCTTGACGTGATATAGAGGATCGGCTTCCATTGTGCTTGCTTGATGTGAATTCGGTACTTTCGGTTGCTATTCGTATGGTCTTCGGCTGGAATTCTTGGTCCTGTTCGGATGCTATGCTTCCGTCTAATGGGCGATTGTTGGTAATGTTCTGATTACAATTATCTACCATGAAGCAAGAGGCATCTTTGACAAACCTCTTCATGATTGACAACCAATGCAAGAGAGTCACGGTGTACGCGACGGTAGGTGTTGTTGTGACGTGTAGCCCAGCTGCACATGGAGAAAGACGGGATCTAATTGGAAAGCGTCAATTTTGTAATGATCATTAGAATTCTCTGTCGTAATGGTAGATTAGGTGGAATAGGATTGTTTTCAATTGGCCAAAGCTAATAAGGCTAATGAGCCCCGACCACGGATATACTTGTACTTATAAAGGGTGTGGGTCAACGTCATTCCCTCGTTATCGAGTGGGATTTCTCAGTGCCAAGTACTACAGTGTAAGAGGCAGACAGATTACTGCAGCTGTTCTCGCAATATTTCTCATGGTCATTCATCAATAAGACCTCTGCAAATTGAGTGCAACATATCGCTACTATCAGCTACGCATCAGTCTCCACCCTTAACAATATCTGGACCGGATCGCAAGTCATTCACAGCCATCGCAACGACACTAAACGCCCAGCATAGCTCCGGATACATAGCAAGAACACGCAAGGTCGAACCGGACATAGCTTAGTCAGCACTGGCGCTCTCGTCTTCCTGCTGGACTCCGTTCAGCCAGCTACTTTTTACAGTCACTATCCGTTCATAATACAGTCTGACTCGGTCCAGACCACGGAAGCTACGGAACAAAACATCGAAGACCGAGCGACTGCATCGGAAAACGCCTCTATCCAGGAAGGGCATCCTTTCATCGATCAAACAACTTTCAGTGCTGGTCGAACGGCTATCCACGCCTACAGTGAGAAAGGATATAGAACCTGGACTGCTTGTTCAGCGTGATTATAAGTAAAAGTGGAAGCAAACAGCTGAGCGGAAAGGAAGGGATCCAAACAGCCAAGATTGAGGTGGAGTTCGGATATATCGAGGATCTCAACGACGGCCGGGCCCAAATTTAGATCAGCAACGCTTGAAAGGAGACGAGAAGAGAGGAGAAGATAGAAGAGAAGAGAAGAAGGCGGATCGATAAGATATAATATCGCCATAGACTAGGATCAATAGGAGGCAGGATCGACCTCGCCAGCATAAAGATCTGTAGTTTGGCCTTTTGAGCTAGAGGGTTTGTCGGTCCTGGTCTTGCCACAACCCAACCAAACTCGCGAACTACTCTCTTGGTCTACTATAGCACTTCTCAGGATTGGCGCTCAACAATCAACTCGTGTCATTTCTTCACGCCAAGAATAACATCGCATCTCACTTCATCCTTGCATCGGAAATATTAGCTCCCCTGGCAGATTTGCCACCCTCCTAGTACTTTCCGTGAAATACAACAGCACCAAAGCAATTTACATACACTATGGCTCCCATCCGTCTCGACCTTCCTCCGGCACCTCAACCCTCCGAACTGACCATAACAGCCTCCTCCCCTTCACCGTCCCTGCCGACTCCTCAACCCCCACAAACACGTACGAACGGCCTTCAACTTAATCCCGTTAGTCTGCTAGCAATGGAAGATAACACCTCGGAATTGGACTTGGCGCGAACGCCGCCGCCGAAGACTTTCGCGCCCAGCCCGCCTATAAGTCGGACTGCTAGTGAGATGGATTTGGCGGCGCAGGGAGCTTATGGAGGGAGGTGGGGGATGGAAGGTGATTTGGGGAGGTTCTTGAAGACTGTCGATTTCGCCGCTAGGGTGAGTAAGCTGGTGTTCTTGCTTCCCGAAAAACAGTGGACGTTATGTTATTCGAGCAAAGCGGATCGTAAGCAGAGCATAGCTGGAGTGCTGACTTTTGATACTCTGTGTGGTCCTACAGAAACATTCATGTCAACGGCGGAAAGACGTCGATCAAACCCCATAGTAGGTCTCTCATGGTACCGCTTCGAAAAAGCATTCTGCAGGAGCTTACCCGTGCTACCTGACCTTGCCACCAAAAACAAAGTATCAACCATCCCATCGTGAGTAGATAATTTACTCCCCTCCTCCATGAAGACATCATCCTCCGCTCAGCGTACGCAAGGAAGCTGATGATCTTATTTACGCTGCACTCGATTATAGGCCGTCGCAAATATCCTTTCGTCGACTGGTATCACCGATGTTAAAGTGTTACAAGCGGCGGTACTGCATGACACAGTAGAAGATACGCATACGACAATAGGTGAGTCGAAGAGCGAGGAACTGGCTTGCATCGCGTACATAGCGGATGAGGACAGATCGTGATATGTCATGAGGCGATTCCGATTCAATGCTGATGGATTCGACCACTCGTGTAGAGGAAATCGCTCATCTTTTCGGCTCAGACGTGGCCCGAATAGTAGAAGTGAGTCCATCACGATGACCACCCGCCTTTCACTGTAAGCTGATAGTCTGGAATTATTATTTTTTGGTTCGGCTTCGCTCTCTCCAGGAGTGTACGGATAACACTACATTATCCGGCCAGCAAAGGAAGATCGAGCAGCTTCGATCGGCGCCATTCAAATCTAGGGAGGCTCAACAAGTCAAATTAGCAGAGTGAGTAACAGCTCGAGCAATTAATCAATCAATCGCCTCAAAAAAAATGGGAAAATGGGATAGATACGACCATCGCTACAGCCTCGTCATTTGTTGCTGGCTGGTATATCTTGTACGAAGTGAAACGGGTGTTTGATGCTGATCGATCACGGCGATATGATATAGCAAAATACATAATCTTGAGTCAATACGACGCTGTCCGCCTGTGGGGTGGGGCATCAAGCGAATCCAAGCGTATTTTATCTGGGCGAAACAAGTGACGGATGGTGCGTATCATTAAACAGTCTAATCTAGCACGCGCAGGACGCTATGTTTCCAGCTTCCCCCCTTTCCCTGTTGGAGCTCAGACAAGGGAACGTATGCTGACATGCTGACATGATGAATCGTCGAATCGGCGGATCGATAGTCTGCGCATCCGCCCATCCGCCGCTGGCTGAACGACTCCAAGAGCTATACGAGACTGCTTATACCCGAGTCAATGGGGTGTATTACCCTTGTCATCCGGAAGTTTGCGGTCCCTTGACAGAGGTACGTTCGTTTCGATCGCATTGTTCTTGTTTCACATCACCTCTTTTCTTCAACCCATCCAGCGCTATCCATTTTTTTTTCTCTGATTGGAATGGTTCATTGGAATGGTTTTCTGAAGTTGATGGAACAAGTGGGACGCTGGTTCGTTTGCTTCGCTTGTTCGTTTGTGCTGACCTTTGTTTTCTGTCTGTGTGACTTTACATGTATATGTAGGACGAGAAGAATCTCGTAGATAGTCGATTACGAGCCCTAAAAGACGGTCAAACAGTCTGTCCGGCCCCCATATTTTTCTGAAAACTTCAGCATTCCCAGGCCAGAGAACGAGAACCCTTACAGGAAAGGAAGGAAAGATGCAGTATCTCATACCGAAATGAGGATCAGTGTCTCAGTCAAACGGCCACAAACAAGCGAGGCGAGTGACCTTGCTTTGAGCTTTACTTAAACAAATAGAGAGAGAGATAAGAGATAAGATTGTATCGTATCGCATTGTATCCATCATCACATCACATTCCACATTCCACATGTTTCATATTTCATATTCTCCCAGACTTCTCAGTGATCCATCACGCCATTGATTCTCGTCACTCGTCAACGGACAGGTGCAGATAGTACCAGTACAGCACACTGACAAGTACTCTCATACATACATATAGAATAGATCATGCATATCTCATGGACATTAATTTACGTTCGTGGCTTTCTACTGTCCTGTACTACTTATTTGCACATTGCAACAGTACAGTACAAACATCTCGTAACGGTATCTCGTTCCTCGTACAGTCATATTGCTGAAGTACAGTAGCTACTCGACTAATTGATTAAGTGTAAGCGTGGGTTGTGGGTATATGGAAAGTGAACAGTATCTGGAGTCTGGACCGCCTCCCACGCTCAGACATGATATGCTATGTCGTGCGAGTACAGTATATGAATACGTCCATGCGATGCAGATATCAAGCGTACTGATTTTTTTTTCTCCAACGCACGATCCGAGTCTGGTATTCATGCCTCACAGCTTCTTGCCCTCTACTCTTGTCTTGTCTTGTCTTGTCTTATTTTATCGCGCTCATCCATGCTGATAGGACGGAAGGACAGACAACGAGCCCAGTCGCAGACAAGGTACAGTAGAATGCCCACCTATAGCTTTCTGGAACTGTAGAATCAATCGCTCCAGCCTGCCTGCCTGCCTAATTGACAACAGAACAGAAGAGGTAGAATAGATAGTAGTATCCTTGATGATTCATGTCGTATCATATCATGTCATGTGATAGCTTTTTCATACTTGATTTCATTTCATCACTTCGTGTACGACATAACAGACTAGGGAACAAACAAACAAATCTCTTCTTTGAGGGAAAGAAAGAAAAGTGATGGAGAAGTGGACAAAAATGAGGGCTACAGAAATGCGAGAGAAAACACAATCGCATACAAAACTAAATCATATTAGACAATATAACAAAAGAATAAACAGACAAATTCAGAGGTCGCTCGGAACAGAGCGATCAATTCTCCGCCGTCCTGATCCTGATCCTACTTCACTTTATACCTTTCCTTCTTGGTCCAGCAACCTTGCGCCGAACCTCTTGAGTTTCAGACCTATCGGTCCTCTTTCTCTCTGCTATATCAGGGTCATTGTCCATCTGCTATGAGCGTCATTGCGAGTTGACCGTCCGTCGCCGGCCAGCAGCCATCAGAGCGCGACTGTACGCGTCTTACACGTCAAAAGCGTCGCTCCTCCATCCCTCAGAGTGCTCATCCCTCCTCTTCTGCTCCTGCGCCTTCGCACTGAGCTGTTCGCCCTCCTTCTTAGCTTGACCAGCAGCGTCCTTAGCAGTGCCCTTGAACTGGTCGGCAGCGCCAACGGCTCGGTTGGAAGATGTTTGAGCGGCCGCTCGCAGTTTCTGTCGTTGCGTGTTGGACACGTACGAGGGGGGTTTGTTGGGGAAGAGCTAGAGCAAGTATCAGAATATGTCAGCTTGGATCAGCGAAGTTGCCGGAGAAGGAAAGGGTGAATGTTCCCACTCACATCCTCGTCAACGCCAATGTGGAGAATATACTCTCCCCTCCTGCCGTACTTGACAACGCCCTTGGATCCGACCTTGACAGGTCCAGAATCAGAAGATTGAGGGAAGACGGAATCGTTGAAGACGGCGCTGATAAAGTTGGCAGCGGTAGGCTTGGCATTGGTAGCTGCGATAGCTCGCTGTTGGAGTCCATACATTCGGAAGTCGGCGACTCGGAGGTATTCTGCGATCTGGGCTTCGAGGGCATGCGTGAGGTTTCGCTGAAGAAAGAAACAAGACAAATCATATCAAATCAGAATTGGGACTTTCTTGTGAGCGCTGATGGACTTCACGCATGGAACGATTCAAAGGTGGAGATGGTCCAGTCCGCAATGCTCACCTTGACGAAAGCCTTGAGAACGGGCTTAGCCATCCAAGTGGCAAGCCACTTCTGGTTCTTGGATATTTCAAAGTCGAATCCAGAGATCCAGACCTGTACATCCTTGACAGTGAAGAACGTCTCCTGGTCCTCCTCATTGGCGTTCTCGAGGGTGACGTCAAAGCTGATACCTTGAGGTCCAAACTTGATGTCGAGGAGACCACTGTCTTCGAAAGGCATGAAGCCGCTCTTGAGGTTGACCCAGAACGCAATGTTGGATGCGTGGAAGTGGAGGCCCTGGACTCGAAGTCGGACGGAAGCGTCGTACTCAGAGGCGTCTAGAATGACCAGTCGGATTCAGATCAGCAAGTGCGTCTTTTTGAAATAACAGCCGAGGGCTACAAAGGTTACTCACAAGTGGCGTAACCCTGAGTGAATCGAAGGTCGTTGTGCTGGACAAACCTGATATTATCAGGGATGAAGGAAGCGGATTCAAGCTTGATGTCGTCAATGACAAGGTCGACATCTAGCATGGCATGGCATGGCATGTCAGCGGAAACCGAGTTGCTAAGGCAAAACCGACCACTTACCCTCTGATTTGTATTCGACCCTGGGAACAGGAATCTCCTTTACGAGACCGATCAATCTCGGTACGATGACATCCATGAAGTCTCTGTACAACCCTTGACCCTCGGCTCTCAAGCTACCAACGCCAACCTTACCGGCGTGAGCGAGCGAGTCTCCGAGACTCTCAATGGCTTGGACGAGCTTGTTAGTAGGTCCGTCGTTAGAGACGCCCTTGACAACAGCTTCGAGCTGGTCTTGCAGCTCAGCAGCATCGGCCTTCCACTGAGGGTTCTCGGCGATGAGGGATTGTCCGTCGTCGTACAATGAAGAAGCTTTTCGGTAGGCTCGTTGAGACACTACGTATCCTGGCTGGTAGAGGACTCGGTCGAAGAAAGCTTCGAGTTCCTTGAAGTAAGCGGAAAGCTTGTCGTCGTTCTTGACGTCTTCGGCGGCCTGAGAGCGTATGATATTCAGCTATCATTTCTAGATCTGATCGTCGATAGCAGAAAGCTAGCTCACCTTCTGGGAAGCGCTGATGACATCGTCAAGAGACTTGTTGGAGACCTTCTCCACGAAAGCCTTGAGATCTCGACCGGCTTGGAGCACCTTTTCGTCGTCATCCTCGACGTTTGACTTCTTCTTGGTCTCATCGAGAGCCTCCTCAGCCTTGTGCGCATATTTCTTGAAAAGGTTGACAATGGTAGAAAGAGCTCGTCGGTATTGAGGGTTGGATTGGGCCTGAGTGACAACCTGCTGTAATCGCTGAATAAGCTGGTCCCTAGCTTCCTCGCCTTCAGGGAGTTTCTCGTCAAAGTACTGCTTGGCGTTCTCCACCTCGTCCCAGAGGCTCTCCCTTACTTCTCCTTGGAGTTTGCCGGTCCTGGCCCCCTTGGCAGTTTGCTTGCCCTTGTTCTTCAATCCCTGGAAATCGACACCGTCTTGTCTTTCCCTCTCAGAAGGTCGGCTCTTCTCAGCGGCCTCCTTGGCTCGATCAGCAGCAACGGAAGCGGCATCGGCAAAGATGTCTCGAGTGAGGAGGATGAGGTCGGAGCCGAGTTGTCGGAAGGTGTCGTTGGTGACGATGAGGGAAGCGATGGTTCGGAATGACTCGATAGCTCTCTGACCGTCTCGGGAGAGCTCCTTCTGAGAAGGGCCGGAAGCGGCATTGACATCTACGTCGACATCGGCGGTAGCAGCGTTATACTACATACGGGCGCAAGAGCTTGTCAGCAAATATGTTCCAATGTATACAGAACCGTGTTCGGGCTTTATTCTCAGGTAATCACTCACGAAGAAGTTCTGCAACAAGTCATCATCGTTCTTGGATTCTCCCCAAGCCTTGGCAGCTCGAAGGACAGACTTGGTGTCTTCGAGAACACGCTGCCCCTCGGCACCTAGTCGGGCAGTCCGAGAATTGGGACCACCGGCTGCTTTGAGTGTGTCGGAATCCAGGACGACCTGGATGAGTTTGGAAATCTGCTTCTGTGAGCTGTTTGCAGACAAGCCGAGGTGAAGCACGTGGATGTAGAACACTTCGTCAGCGTCTGTTCGCAGCTCAGGATGATCGAATACCAGGCGGGAGTGGCGATTCATAGCCGTCGAACTGGAAGGAGCAGCAGCACGACTCACGGAAGCTTGCCGGCTGAGAGAGCACCGCCAGCTTGGGCGACCTTGATTCGTTGTCCCTTGGACGGCAAGGCGTTCTGGACCTCTCGTCCAGATGGTAAGCTAGCTCCGCTAAGCAGAGGCTGTCGTTCAGATGACATGGTCGTTGATGTAGGCACTTGATTAGATGTATTGCTTCGTGAGAGTGGGATGTGGGTCGTTACTGTTTCGATAATCGAATCGATGAAATAGCTCATTTATCTATATCTGTTATAGAAGAATAGGGGCTGTGAAAGGAGAGCGTAGAGAGAATAGGATTAGGATAGGATGGGCCAGTGGTTGGCGGTGGGTGGTGGTTGGTGGATGATGGAGGATGTGGTGATGATGATGCGATGTAAGGGGTAAAATGGAGGGGATTGGAGGGATGGCAAGGTGGGATGATGACGTATGTGTGGGGAGAAAGGGGAGAGGTATGCAAGGTATGTTGTATGCTATGCTACGATGGCTATAGGTGATGGCCGAGACAAGTGAGTGCTGAGCGGGTGCATATGCATGTGAATATCATAGCATGTGCTTACCCCTGTTAAGGTAGTAAGAGGAATGCTCCTAGTTAAGCTTGTTGCTGCATGCTGCATGCTGTTGCTGTTAGTGGATGATTATTCTCGTTATGACCTCACAAGTGCTATGCAGCGGGTGCTGTGGGTACCTGACCAGTCCTTTTATCCCTTGTACCCTGAATGATGTGATGAGCCGAGGGATCAAAAGCACGTTTACTGGAATAACGCACGCGACCACCCCCTTGGCAAGGTTATTGGCTGAACTTGCATTCAGTCCACTTGAAAGGTGGCATGGGGTTCTTTTGTAACTGTAGGTGCTTATCACCTACTACTGTATTCTCATCGTATCTGTCCATTGTACGGGGTACATATCGTCCAAGACACGCATGCTGCAGCCTTGCAGTGCGGTCTTGGCTCGATCAAGCGACTCAGGTTCCAGCTAGATGATGCCTGACTGACTTCGAAAACGGGACAGCATGGCCGCTGTGAGAAAACATCATTGCTCATGTCGATTGTACTGAATACCGGATTCTTGCAAGTTATACTAACTCCCTCTGGGCACTGTTTGATGGACTTCTTATTGCTGTCTCCTCATGAGAGCAACATCAGGATGAGGTGACTGACAATCATTATACTTTGCATTAGGGGTAGCAAGAAAGATTGCGTTGCATTCATGGCGCTGCTTCACTCCATCCACCAACGTCGGAGTCTGTCTTGATTTATCGTGACACGATGAGCATGGCCCGTTTGTTTTTACATTCACCAGGACAAGCTATGAAGGACAATATCGTACTCAAATGCAATAAGGTGCTACACTTTGGCCCTTGCCAGGAAGATATGAGCCTTCCGGTTGCTTGATCAGCTGTTTCGAGTTCTAAAGAGGTATAGGGTATCCCCTCTGCTGTTCAGTTCCATGAAGACATGATGGAGCTCACTCACCGATGTGTTGTCCATCTTTCAAGAAGTTCTTGCCGCAGCAACGCTAGATGAATGGGCCTGATGAAAATGATGTTCAAGTTCTCGAAGTAGGCGTTTCGAAGCGGACGAAGCAAGCGTTACAAATGCTGTATGAGTATCCACTTCGTATTGTGACGAGTTGATTTCCTTTCAGACGAAGCCCAAAGCAGAATGATCATCATCACGATATGCAAGCGAAGTGAAGGGAACCGATGCCTCGAACGAGACGAGTGTCTTCGCACAAACATGACCAGAGGAACTGTTGAGAGGCTCGTAGCCTACAATAGCATCTCCTTCAGGAACAGGGCATGAGGGGAAGAGAGGCAATACTTGTCAGTCTTGGCAGACTGGAACTCATCGATCTCGTGCAACATGAAAGTCCCATCCGAGGTCGATGTCTCCGAGGAATGAGAGCACTGTATCGTCGATCTTTGGAGCTGAGCCGAACCAAACGCATGTGTCGTGAAATGTGTAGTATAATCTTAGCGAGCCAACGCCTGCATAATTCATGTGAAGTACGGTACCAGATTGTACATGGCTAGTCCCCCTCCCCCTTCTGACACCACAGCATTCAGAGTGACGGTCGATGTTGTATCGATGTGCCATACGATATAACATAGCTGAATAGCTTGGAATGGGCGTCGCCCTGTCTTGCCCAAGAGTCCTTCAGTATGCAGAGTGACGCGTTAATGAAGGGTCCGCTGCTTTCCGAAAGCCGAGATCAGGTGAACATCAGCTCTTACGACGTTTCACATGAGTGGTTACTCCATGAAAAACGACAGGACAGGACATGATAGGACGCCACAGAGAGCAAAGAGAGAGAACGATCCAATCTAAGCCAGCCAAATTGATGTTGCCGATACAGAGAACGAACAATGACCTGCAGACAAAGCACGCCCTATGTATAGTCTATATACTGTACGTACTCGAGTACTGTATTCGTATTGTAGGGCTTGAGCCTCATTCTGCAAAGTAGGTCTCGATCTGCACATCAACCGGACAGGGATACAACTGAAATCGACCGTACGCATTCTGCGGTATCCGCTGATGGGTGATCATTATCAGGGTGAGAGCGGGATACTACCCTGCATCAACAGTCATTGAACTATGATCAATCCAGACAGCAGAACCTTGATTGACAAACGAAATCGTCAGTGGGTTTGGCTGTGACCCTTTGAGTCGAGATTCGAGCACGTAATCGTCGCAGCATAGCACAGTTCTCAGCTACAGCGATCATCTCCATCGCAACCTCGAGATGAACCCAACAGGACAGCAGTGCAATCAATACTTGATAGACTAGATTGTCAGTGGACAGAGCGGATATCCAGGATGCTTGACAAAGTGTGAGGGATGAGCATGTGCATCAGATCTGAAGCTATTGTGATCAGCGCTCAAGGTAAAATCGAATTCCGTTCAGCCGACATGCTCATTATGTCCTCGCAGCACGGCTGATATACACGGGGGTAACCACCCGCAATGAATAGCCATCCGGACTCAAACAGCCAACGAATGATCCCCTCGAATGATCCCCTCCTTGTCTGATGAACGGACCGCATCCTCTAAGCGCTCTTCTGACCGATTCGAGTCAGACCCTCTTAATTTGACTGCAGCCATGACCAGAACCACAACGCAAACTGAGGACACCCATAACGGATCCTTCAAATAGCCTCTCGGTCGATCGATATATGGTGCATGAGGAAAGACGTTACATCCCAACCTCACTGCCAGCGATAGCGATAGCGCTGACGCGGACGCCAACGACAGAAGCCACGGCCATTGTCGTTTTTGCCCAGATCCCAACCCTAATCCCAAGCCAAGTAGAAACAACTCTCCCAAACGTGAACGTATCTTTATCGTCGGTCTCGAGTGCTTTACTTGTGGGTGGACTTGATCTTGAAACCTCGGGACTGTGTAAGTGAAGAGCGTTTTGAAGCAAAGTCAGCGCCCGCGTGCAACACCCAAATGGACAATATATGAAGATGATGTATTTATGCGCGACTCACCTTTCTCCTACCTCGAGCCTTCTCGAACTTCCTGCCCTTGCTCTCAATGTAAGGCTTGCCGCCCTTAAGGGGACCGCCAAAGTGCTTAACGGCCTCTCGGACGTTTCGCTTGCCTCGGAGGAGGACGGTGTTGGAGCCGGTGGGGGCTCGGAGGGCGAGCTGGTCGAGGGTGATGGCCTCACCGCCGGCAGCTACAATTCGCTCTCGGGCAGAGGTGGAGAATTTGAGGGCGGCGATGGAGAGCTTGGGGACCTCGGGAAGTCGCTCGTCGTCGAGGACAGTGCCGACGGTGACGATCGTCTTGGAGTTGTCAGGGTTGGAGCCCTTGGTCTCCTTGACGATTCGGGAGAGGGAGATAGGGGGTCGGTTGATCTAACGACGCCAGAGCAAACCAAAAGAACCCAACAAAGTCAGTCTCGCTGATCCTCATTACTCCCAACACACTGCTCCTTGCCTCTTCCACCGCCTCGCAGTTTCGCTTTTCTTTTCTTGCATCCCTTGAAGGTGAACCCGCCGGAACCCGCCGAAACCCACCTTGCTCATAAACAGCCTCTTGAGGATGACTCGGTTGAATCGAGAGTCGGTCCTCCTCGCCAAGAATCGGTAGAGCTTGACGAGCAAGAGGAGGTAAGGGTCCTCCGACTTGGGGGCGGATCGGTTGCCCTTCTTGACGTGGTGGTGTCGGATGTCGATACCCATTCTGTGATGAGATTGGTTGTAGTTAGAAATTTGGATGCAGCGATTTGAATCAAGTCAATGAAGAAGCAACAACGAAAAGCAGAACAAATCCGTCAGCCTAACCGCACGTATTTGGTGTCGTGTCGCAAATTCCATCCACTCAAGCAGCTCCAGCCCTAGTCATCCGCCCAACGATTCTCCCGTCCTAGACCACATGTGCTCGCCCCCAAAATTTGCCCAGCATAGCCCCTCATGCTCGTATCGTTCCTCCATAATCCGCTCCACAGACATCGCATCCTCTCTTGACGCTATCGGTGTCGTCGGTGTCGTCGCTAGCATCCTCCTCTATATTCTCGTATTCCCTTGCTTCCGCATGCTCACGTCGCTCCAATTCATTCCATGCTCACACTATCCGTCCTTGTTCTTCTTTTCTGGCGTTCTCGCTGCTTGACTGCTTGGCTCGACTCGATGCGTGGTCGGTTGTCACGATTACAAGGTGGGACAGAATGTGCACTCACTTTGTTAGCTTTTTTTGAACCTACCGATCGATGAAGAAGGGGTAGCGTCAAGATGTTTTGATGAAAACCGCTAATTCTGCAGAGGCTACACAGCGAAGCGAGCGAGCAAGCAGCACCAAGAGACCGAGCAGGAGGAGACAGGAGCCAGAGTGTAGTAGTGGTAGTAGGAACACCCAAGCACAAGCACAAGCACCGAGCCAGAGTCAGAATCAGAGTGCTACAGTAGTGTGAGAGAGGGAGGGTGCGGTGCGGGCCTAAGGTCAATTACCAGAACAGAGCCAGGAGCCAGGAGCAGCTGCACCATACACCACTACACCAGTGCACCACAGCAAGTATCAAGCGTAAGCAAGCAAGCCCACGAGGAAGCTCTTGCCCTTGCCCCTTGCATATGCTAAAGTCGAGCGAATACTGGTCGGCACTTCGGATGATAGCCCTTCCACCGTACGAGTGACGCGGGCTCAGGTGAATGTGGCAGAAGATGCTATCGTCGGTCATAAAGGCATAGGTCTTATCTCCGATAGAATCGCTTCCGACTGTCTGATCTGCACACAACACAATACCCTGACAGACCCATTCGTTGTACATGCATACCCTGAAATCTGATGATCCGGTAACCGGACAAGTCGCGCATGTGTAGGCAGGCTCGGCTTGTTTGGTTCGGGTTATCGTCCAACGCCAAGTGCTTGTTTTGCTTCTCAAGTTGAATGATACCATCCATCACCTGCTCAACACATATTCCTTCGCATCACCATCACCATCATCAGCATCAGTGCTCGCCAAATCACCGCAGCGTCCATCAATGGATTGTATCATTACATGTGTATGTATTCTCGACAGTAGGACGTCATGCATACACCATCGGAGACGAATATCAGTAATGACAAGCATCATGACGGCCAGATCACCAGATTGATCAAGGAAATGCGATGGAAGCGGATGTTTCAGTCCCAGCTGACTGGGCTGCCACCCTTTCCCTAATGGACAAATCAACCAACTTTGACTGTAAGAGGTCCAAGTGCTACGTTGAACGATGTTCTACCCTCTCTTCCATGAGGTCTAGACCTAGACCACATTGTATTCATATTCATTCGTCATACGGAATAATGCCTTACTTAGTCTTGGCTTATACCTCGTGAATGATATAATGTGCAAGCTATCACTAACCAATCAATAACATTACGAGTCGAGATATCTTTCATCTTTGTTCTCTTCCGCAAGATTCCTACCTTGTCACGTCTGTCTACTACCCAAACCACAACTTCTCCGCAACGATCAGTTCAGCGTCGCTACGAAATCACCTTAGTCACCTTTTTCAGCCAACTAATCATCACACCATCAGGCTAGCTTGCATCACTTCCTCACCATCAATCCACCGCCGGACCGGCCGGACGACCTTTTCGATCTTGTCAGGCGATAGAAGAAGAAGGAGGTCGCAGTCGTACGGCACCTCTCGCATCATGCAGCATGGGCGCACGATGGCTGTGTTCGTCTTATTGTCGAACGCACTACATGTCAGGGCGGCAGACGGTAGCTCAGTGGAGCCCAGGTGAGCTCATTATTACCATTGCAACGTAAGAACCTCAGCTAATATGCCTCGCTTTCAGATGGGGTCACGCTGCCGCTTTCATCCCTTCGCCACCTACACTAATCGTACAAGGCGGCAAGACCGACCCGACATCGTCCTACACATACTCTTCGTCACCCAACACGGGCGAGACATTGATCTTACCGCTCTCGTCAAGCTTCTCCACCTCCTCGCCACCCTTCACATCCCTCGATAACCCCTCGGCGCCCACATCAGCCTGGCACTCGCTATCACCCCTGTTGAGTGATGGAGGAAGTTGGCAGCTGCTTTCCTTTGGTGGAGATGGCGGTACGAGTCAGGCTGTACAGACTGGTATGGACTCCTCATGGAATATGGAGGTGGATCCCACTGGGCCGACGGTGGATTTCTCAAGAGACACGGCGGGCGCAGGTCAGCCGATGCGACGGATCTATCATTCCGCTGCGTCCGCTCCGGCCGGAGGCAAGGTCTACATTACTGGAGGACTGAAAGCCGACGGATCAGGATCGACGTTTCCCGAAGCCTACGCATATGACTCTTCAAGCTCGACCTTCTCGCCATTACCGAATCTTCCCGTGGGACTGTATCACCATACCTCCCTCCTGTTACCAAACGGAACACTGCTAGCGATGGGAGGAGCATATACATCTCCTGCCACCGGAGGGGCTACGCTACAGCCGTATTCGACGATATATAGCCTCGATACCCATGCTGATGCGCCATTGTGGGAAGAGAGAAGTATGGCGGGCAAGGTACCGGAAGGAAGACGAGGAGCGTCAATCGCTCTAAGTGACGATGGCAGTAAAGCGTTTCTTTACGGAGGTGCCAATTCAGGATTAGGGGAAGTATATGGCGATGGATGGGAATTTGATCTGAGCAATTCACAATGGAAGCAGACGACAGCGAGTGGTCAAGGTGAGTCGGTTGTTAGATCATCTTTGATAGCTGCTCGATACTGACAGTAAAGCGATTGCAGGACCTGGACCGAGGTACGACCATGTCGCTGTTCCTATCGGTGGTGACCAGGTAGCTGTCTTTGGCGGTAGGTCGCTGATGACTCAATTTCGCCATAAGCTTAGGCTGATCGATCGGTTTGCTATAGGATACGCTGATGGAGTACCGGCCGATTCAAAATTGCATCTCTGGAACACCAAGTCCCAGGCCTGGATCAACAACTTCACTCCCGCTGCTGCCGCTGCTGCCGCTGCTGCCTTATCATCTTCCGCCTCGGCAGCGTCAGCCTCTGCCTCTGCCTACGGGACTGGTAAGTCCGGGCTCACCACCAGTGTATATCAACATGGAAATGAGACGGCCAAGACGGCTTCGGAGTCTGCATCGGGGTCAATGACCATACCCTCTGGTGTTGATTGTGCGTCTCAGCGCTTCCTCCTCCTTCTTGTTATGCAAACATCGTACAGTCAGCTGACTAAGCAGCAATTCCTTATCTAGCTTCCGACTCGACGTCGCCCACCGACACGAGTACACCTACGGATGCCGGCGCTCATAGTCACCCCCTCACTACCGCCATCCGAGTAGGTTTGATCCTCGGTATTCTCGCATTCGTCGTCACCATACTCGGCCTCTGTTTGTGGAGATACAAGCGTCGACGCCGCCAGAGACAGCAAGCTCTGAAACCCTCTTGGCCTGCAAATGGACCGCGAGATAGAATGGCGAGCGGTCAATATGGACTTCGGCCCAGTAACAGTGACGATGATGCGTTCATGGAAAAGCTCGTTGGTGGGAAACCGGAAGAAAGCGCCGAGAATGGGTTCTGGGCCGCGAGGGAGAAGGGTGCTTCGATCGGTCTCGGTATGGGAGCTATCGGTGCCAGTCTTGGCAGTATTTCAAGCAAGCTTGCTGCGAAGCGACATCGAGGCTACGAAAACGATGATCCTTACGCCGAGCTGCACGATGCACCAGCTCAATCTGAAGAACAGGAGGACCCAGACCTCGGCGGACCACTGCGCAAATCTTCGCGAAGGGTAGGACAAGGTATCAGGCTCCTTGGACCACGCCTCCAGCGGGATAGGTCTTTGTACTACTCGCCTGAGAAACCTGTACGGACAACCAGTATCATCAGGGATTCAAGGATCGACATGCTGCGTGAGGAAGATTCGCCACATTACGCCGTTGGTCAAGCCTCAAGAGGACTTCGCGACGATGACGAGGACTGGGTGATGCCCTCAGACGAGAGTGATAGCAAGTGGAAATCTGCCAAGAGTATCCTGAACCAGCGTCAATCAGACGATGAGGACGAGAACCCCTTCGAAGGAGATGACGACTACGACGATGATGCGCCCATCTTACCTCCTTTGGTCAAGGGTGGTCCCGTTCCCACACCACATGATTCCAGGTCTGATCTTGGCACATTCGACGAGATTGCTTCCATGTCGAACCCATACTCAGAGCTTTCAAGGAACCCTCACTCCGATGTATCAGGAAACAGGATGTCAATCCACTCTCATCAGCCTTCACTAGACTACCATTTGCCATCTCTCTCGCCCTCGGATCCGCTCGACCTGGCAGGCCTGTTGCCTCCTCCCAACGCTCATCGATACTCGCAATCATCCTTCCCTACATCCCAACGATCCGGTAGATCAGGCCAGTCCAATGCTCTCTCTGACGCTGAAGAGGGAGTCATCCACCAAGCTGCATACTTGCACTCGCAGTCACCTACGCTGGTCTCCCCGGGATCACCCGAGGAAGCCTACGTTCCAATCAAGCGTAGCGAATCCTTCTTTCGTCGAATGGCAGCTGGCGGTATCACCTCATTGCTTCCTACTCGATCAACATCCGTCAAGAAGCCAGAATTGAACATCAGGGATCCGGCACCCCAACCGACTCTTTGGCCCATCATGTCCCAAGATGACTTGAACTCTCCCTCGGATCAACCATACGCTTTGCCCATCTCACCTTCAACGGGTCACAGCCATCATCCGCCTTCAAGCTGGAAAGCCGGTGTCCTCCAGCCTCCACAGCCTGCGCATTCACATGGGAAAGGACCCAGCTTGTCGAGCCTGACTTCGGTCAGGTCGATGAGGGATATGGTCATTATTCAGCGTGAGGTCACGGAAAGCTCGATAGAGAGTCAAGGTGTTATCGAAAGATCTGATACCGACTCGCCTCCGCCCGTTCGTGACTTCGACCCAACTGCGCCTGAACTCGATTCAGAGACACATATGCACCCATCGCTTCCATCGGATACCCCTATAGCGCGACCTGACGGAGCGGGTCATCATCGACTAGCGAACGGTCTCACAACTGGACCTTCTTTCGAATCTTCTGATATGGTCGGCGCTGAAACTCCAGGCGAAATCGTGTTCAATGGTGCAGAATTCGCAAGTCCCCCTGCAAATGAAGGAACGACGATACCTGAAATGGACTTTGGGCCTACTCTTACTCCTGAGCTAGCTGCTTTACCTGTCACCAGCTTTGCCAAGCAAGATAACCTCCCATCGCGACAGACAGCTTCTCCCCTTAACCGAGAGTTGATGCATGTTGAGACTGATACACGTACGCCTAGGCCTGAAGCACTAGAACGATCGCTTAAGCCCACACCTGTCACCCCCAAAGCCCAACGCCAAACTTCATCCTCGCTCAATACCTCGGTGATCGATACTTCCTCCAATCCTCCTTCCGGATCACCGGTCCCTTCACCTTTGGTACAACATCGTCGACCCGTGAGAGAAGTGGTGAACTCTATCAATAAGCGAGGGGGCTCAACACCTTTCAGCATGTTATCCCCCATGTCGAACTACTCGCCTGCGCTTCCTACGCATCCGAGGAAGGTATCAACCAACCCAACTGGAGCAACGGTGGACGATGACCCGTTCGCTTCACCTCATGATATCGACACCACACCTCGAAAGGCCAGCGGACCAACCTCGCGTGCTACGGTCACGCAACCCACGTCAAGACCGCGACCGAGTACGATCCACGAGTCTCCGCCTGCTCCGGACTCTGACCTGACGCCACGGCGAGACCGAGTGATTTCCCCAACATTCGGCACGAGGCTGAACAGTCGACAACGACAGATATCAGCAGGAGCAGCTGGTCAAGCGAGGCCAAAGACCATGTGGGAAGTCATCAAGCGGGAAGAAGGGTTGAGAGTCGCTAATCCCGATCAAAGGCGAAGCAGTAGCGATAGGAGTGCAAGTGGGAATGGCAGTGGGAGTGGGAGTGGGAATAGCGGATCTGGCTCGAGCTGAATTGACGAATGGGAAATCTTATGACCATGCCTGGCTGTGAATACGAGGTCAGTAACGTGAGACAGGGTATCTTGGGATTTTTTGACGATGTGTAATATGATCAGTGAGGTTGGTGCTTGTACGGAAGCAAGGAAGCGCGTGTGTGACTTGTACATGAGAGTGATCGAGAATCTTGTTGTTCATACGATATATACTGTACACATATATATATTCGTATTTAGTAGTCCCAGTCTATACCTATACTATTTTCATTCGGAAGTTCTTGGTTGATCATCAATAGACGACAAATGATGAGATAACGACAATACTATCATACTTGGGCGTTCTTGGTTCTTGGTTGATCCGCTACTTGTGAAGGCTTCAGGCTCCGGCTCGTTTCGTCCTTTGAAACAGGCGCTCAGTCTCTCCGGGTATGAGCACCATTCATTACTGCTGTGCGTAAATTACAATGTACTTTGTGGGTATGTGATGATTTGAGGAATGAAGAATATGAAGAATATGAGGAATGTGCGCCAAATAGCCACAGTCGTCTTGCGTCATAGCCCACCTAATAATCAATCTTGGCTGTCGTCACGTTTAAGGATAACGCTATACGAGTAACCGACTACTACTGTACGAGTACTCGTTACTGTAAATCTCTCGTTATCTTCATCGTTCCCCTTCCGGATTCACACCCTTTGTTGACAGATGCATACCATAACATAACATGTTACCTTCCAAAAAAACATTGCTGACATGTTCGAAGATACCTGGTCCAGGCTAGATTGCATTGCATCATCTTAGATGCTTGTATCGATATCTATTAAATAGCCAGCGACCGGTCGCTCTCGCTTGCTTACAGTAAATAGCAGTTTTCAGTTGTAGCCCGAGATGCCTTCGGTCCCGCAACCGGCATCTGCGACCCGCGCAACCCACTTCTCGCCTCCCAACCCGAACTTCACACACGATGTCTCCGCCCACGCCCCTTCTACTTCTGCAGCAGCAGCAGCAGCAGCGACCCCTTCTCCTAATCCTTCGCCTGCTCCAGCTGTTATCCAATCAGCGAGTCATGTAGGCGCACATCTACATTTCCCCGCGCGGAGATTCTTAGGTGGGATCCCAGAGAATATGGTTAATTCGACCGAGGTGGAGGAGAAGAGAAAGCGATTTAGGGATCTGAGGAGGAAAGCTATTGATCATCTACCATTACCTATTCACTCGCAATCGAGGGATGAAGATGGAGGTGGTTCGTTCTCTGATTTCGGTGCTGAAGGTGGTGGAGAAGGGAGTGGGACTTCAAGGGGTATGATTAGGGGTGCTGCGAGGAGGATCAGCGTGATCAAGAGGGGTCTGCATGGTGAATCAGTCAGAGAAGAATTGGACCTAGACCTCGACGAAGATGAAGAGGAAGAGGATGAGCGAAACGGTATAGGGAAGGGTAAAAAGAAAAAGAAGAGGAAGGACGTTTGGGTCGGAGAGAGTTTCGATATTGGACGAGAATTTTTTGGGTATACCGAGAACGGTACCGAAGGCGAACGTAAGCTGGACGATGAGATACCAGCACTGGGATCGGATCAGCCCGGACCGTTCTCGATCTCAACCAACACTGCGAATTCATCTACCCTCAAAAGACCAGCTGTATCGACTCGCACCACGCAAGAAACATTCGTGACGGCTCGCACCGAGTTCTCGTCTCGCGACGATCAAGATGACGAGACCAGCTCGTCAGTCGGCGGTACTCCCGCTACCGCTGCGGCTGTTGCGGGCGCTTCTCGCTCAACTCTTGATTTTCACACCGACACCGAGCGTGAAGTGGAAGGATACAACCTAGGCCTAGGTCCGGGAGGAAGTCTCGCCCGTTCCGTAACGGGTACCTCGAGCCCTCTTGATATGACACCGCCAGGTCGGATTCGCGTGTCCCAAAGCTCGTCTCTGCAGCCCTTGATTACTTCACCCCTCGACGAGCACGAGCACGAGCACGATCTCGACGGAGCCAGTAGTTCTCAGCCCTCGGCCGCTCTGCCGAAGGAAGGTGGATCCCAATCCAGATCCAGATCCAGATCGAAATCCAAATCGTCATTACCGAATATCAATATATCCAATCGCCTGAAATCTGCCCTGAGACATTCTTCACGCCCCAATATCAAATCCTCGCAATCCGCTTTCCCAGACTCTGACGCCAATCGACCCCTCACCGGCTCAGATGACCGCCAAGAACCATCACTACAACAACACCAACAGCCGCTCAAGTCGAAAAGTGTTCAGTTTCCTGTCGACTTAGTTGTTCGCTCGCAACCGTCCAAGACGGTGGAAGAAGCTCGGAAGAGAAAGGGCAACAAGGCGCCCGTAGATCCCAGGGATGTACTTAGTCGCGAAGGGGATGAAGCGGCTGGTACGAGTGCCGGAGCGGTCGAGGATGCTTTGGATGAACGGGGAGAGGAAGAAGGGTGGGAGGAGGATAGAAGACCTGGAGAGGTTATCATGCGGGGTGAGTAGGCTCAGATGCTTTCGAACACGCGTCTTCATCATAGGTTCTGCGCCCGTCTATCCTTTGTCCCAGCCCTGGCATGGTTGCCTGCGTTACCTGCTTAGCTGCCGCTTGTATGACACACAGACCGTATGCTCGTCCGAGTGGGCTACCATCGGGAAGACCAGATATCCGGTTTTGACGAGACGGCACAGGTGAGCTTCTTTATCAGTCAAGCGCGGTCGCACCACGATCAGGCGCGGTGATGCTATAGCAAGCTGTACATCATATGCTGATCGAAGACTCGTAAAACCCAATAGCGGCGGAACCCATGCGCTCGTCTCGATCCTTTTGAAGAGTTCATCGTTGTCTGGCGAAAAGGCCAGATCGAGCTCTACCAAGACTATCGATACCCTTTCCAAGAGCGCGTCACTGGCCACAAACACCTCTGTTTCGTCATTCCCCTCTTACCCAATCGCACCTCCTTATCAATCTTCAATCCGCAAGACGTCACCTTGTGCCTCACTACCTCTGTCAATAAGCTGCAGAACGACGTCGATCATCTCTTGAGATCAAACACAACTCGAGCCGGTGCAATGAAGGACCGAGTGAAGCAGTCGCGTCAGATTCAATGGCTCCGTGGTCGACGAAGGGGTACTCAGGTGTTCATCATGAAGATTGCTGAGAGGTCAAGGTCTTTGGACTGGTATTGGGAGATATGGCGAGACTTGGGAGGCGAACTTCCAGAGCGATTCGATATAGCTGTACCTTCACTTCAAACTTCGATTCGCCTGCTTATCCCCCAAGAAGGCGAAGGAGATTACATGGTGGGCAGTGCGGCCCAGTGTAGGACTTTCGAAAAGAGCAAAGTGGTCGATGAGTGCCGGGATATGCTGGAAGACTCGATGGACGTGGGCGAGCTTCAAAGGCAGGCCGAACAGCAGGACGGGGAGAAGGTGAGATTGGAGTTGGCGTGGAAATCGCACGATGGGACTCTGGACTGGGTGGCGTATGGGACTACTGTTCAGCAGAAACCAAGAGGATGGGCGCTGCTTGCGGGACTGGCTCGAGCTCAGGTGAGTCCACCCCTTCAAGTCTGAGCAAATACCGTAGGTGTAGCGCGCAACGCGGTGCTAATGGTAGTACGTCCTCGTTCTTATAGGTCGAACCTGGTCAAAGAGAATTGCAGATCCGACCTGCTCGACATCAGCCCAAATATCTCAAGCTTGAGGATGGCACACATCTCAATGAGCCGCCAGGTATCGAGGGCTACCTGATTCGGCATAAAGACTCGGGTCCGAAGGAACAGGTCTACATCACTTCGCATGAGGGTGAGTTCGTGCGCACCGCATCTCTGTTCTCTCGGTTCAATACAAACACCCAGGCCTCTGAGTCCAAAATTAAGCATGACGTATAACACAAAGCGCTAACGAGCACCGTTACAGGCAACATCTTTGTCGGTAATACGAAATCAGCCCGCCCACCACTCTTACCCCAAAAGGAAGCTTCCTCACCCGCCAACCTATTCCCAGAGATGTATCGCTCATTCATCGACACTGAGCATCGACGATCCGCGAGGTTTTTGGAACGCTGCGCGGGGTGTATAGATATGCGTGATATCGTTTCAGTGAAAATGGTCAAAGTCGACCAGCCTTCTACCTCTTCTACCGCTACTGCGACTGTCAAGAATCGAATCAGATCGCTTTCGAACCCCTCTCACATGGCTCTTGGCGCCAACGTCAGGAATAATGACCCTCAGAATCAACAGACCAATCATGCCGATGATCAGGATCAGGGTCAGGATGATGAGGAAGTGGGCGGAACGATGTTCGATGTGGAAGTCGCTACCGGCGGTACTGTGCGGCTAGAGGCCAATTCTCACGAGGTCGCTAAGGAATGGGTTACGAGGTTAACGGATCTGATGGCGTATGCTAAGCGTAGACATCGTGTCGAGTGAGTATTATCCAATCTTCCTTTCTAAATATCGCTTCTCGTGAGAAAACCCTCCTCCTTTCCCTTCATTCGTTGAATGGTCGGATGAAAGCTGGACGTTGAGTTTCTCGTTGTGTTCTGTCAAAATCTACAGTGCCCGTCAGCGAATGGACGCTATCGACATGCATGCAAGCGACGATCCCTTTGCAGGTACACATCTGTCCAACGAGTCAGACAATGTACTTTCGGAGATTTGGGACCTGTGCGTCATTGAGGGTTGTCGATCGACTTGTATTTCCGGGAGATTATATATGCGTAAAGAGAAGTACGACAAGTTTCGGTGAGTCTGCGATATCAACGTCCATCCCCTCAGAATCTTGACATCCAGAATTCGCTGACTTGCCGTTGTTTGACCACGGCGTAGGCTGAAGTACCTCGTGTTGACTGGCGGAAGTCTCGTATCGTTCAAAGTCAAGAAGAAGAATGCGTTCCATGTGAGGAAGAAAAGATATCCTCTCTTCGGCGCATACGTGAGTGCTCAAATTCAAGCCTTCCTTCACCTTTCGCCATGGATGTCTCGTCGTTCTGGCGGTCCGACCGAACGGTGCTGACGAAAAATGACTCTTTCTTCAGGTTTACTCCGGTATGCTGGCGTTGGACGAGCTCCCAGTCATGTCCTCAAACGACGCTTTCGTCTCTCAGACTCGTGTATATCAAGATGGTCTACGCTCAGCAGACGGAGTGGAAGATACTACCTTCTGCGTACGATTGGGAACTCATCCATCTCGGTGGGGGAAAAAGACGACGCAGCCTTGGGAGATGGAGGAGGAGGCTGAGTTCTTACCTCCAGGCTTGAGCAAAAAGCCTCCTGGTCTGTTGATTTTCCGAGCGAGGTCAAAGGTGAGATCCCCATTATGCAGAGTTTCATTTATTCCCGACCGCTTGGCATCATACCTATATCACCAGTGCTGAAGCTGGATTCATACATTTCGGATGGTAATTCACGTAGCTCGAACGTGATAGGTGGGTATGGGCTATCAACGCCGAGATGGAACGTCAAGTCAGAGCACATGTCAAGCAGGAAGAAGCGCTCAGGCAATACGGTAAAGTCCCCGACAAGTGGATGTAAGGAATGTATTTCAAAGGCAGTTTGTTTCAACGTCGAAAGGATCGGATGGCTCAAGACGATAAAATAAGATGTGTGTTTTGAAAGGACGGACTGTACTGTACATGTATCGTATACCTCGCATGTTGTGATTCCCCTATGCCCTATGTAAACGTTACTGAATGTAGCACAAGAAGTATGTACTGTGTGTGTCGTTTTTTGTTCGTTTGATCAGAGATGTAGATACATCTCATGCTGTTATTCAGATGCGCAGCCAGTTGAGCTATGGCACGAAATGACATGTCATCATATAACATGGTACGTTTCTGCTCTGTGCTACTGTTATGACATAGGAAGACTATTGACCTTAACTGTTCGAGAGAGTAAGAAAAGATACAGTCGTTATCGGTAAATCCAGAAAGCGCTCTCAGAGATGATGTGATGCTCGCTGTGTACGACCTGGGCAGATCTGATGTGGGTTAAGATGTCCATGCCATGCACCCTGGTGGAAATCATGATTATAATCAGAAGCATAAATTATTGTATCAAAAAAGAAAGAATGCTATGCGAGATGAGTGACAATCGTATCAGAAAAGAAAAAAAAAAGAATGCTATGCGAGATGAACCTATTATTGCCTCGATTTCGATACACGGAAACACGGACCTTGACAATGACAATGAACGTGGGTGATGATGTGCGATGTTGATGTTGGTGTTGAATTTGAATCTAATTGGACCGGGGGAATACCATGATGCTTGATATACAGAGAAATGCAAGGGGTAAGTGTCGCTGTTACTGTTATTGTCGACTCGCGAATGAAGAAGATGAAGAAGAAGAGGTTGTTGGTTCTTGATCATTGGTTGATGCGTAATGCGTGATGTTTGGGAATGTTTTCGTTGTGGTATCTGAGATATTGATACAGGTTGAGTTGGAGTTGAGTCGACCGTTACCGTTCTGATCGTATCGATTCATTACGGAGATTGTACTATTGTATTATACCCCAAATATCGATAGAGAGGGCGCTTGAGACCAGACATGACATCTTGGGGGACCGAATGGGAAAGTAAAGACAAGTAAAGCCGGATTGAACGAGAAAATGTTTTTGCTCTTTTTTCCGTCTTATCGCTGTTCGACCACCACCTCTTCTCTCTGCTCACTCGCTCACTCAATGTCAATTTTGAAAGACGCAGCGCCCGTTGCTATCCCGTCTCCTTCACCTCTTGACTTCCACTTCTGCATTACATTTCTACATCCTCAACCCATTGATCTCGCTCTTTCCCAGTCCCCCAGATCCCGAAATAATCCATCTGCCCATCCAACAAATTCCCATTTTGTGCATGTCCGTGACCATGCCCGCTTGAACTACCTGTTGAACTGGGAGAACTGAGCGCTTCACCAGTACCGGTATTCTTGCCTTGTGCCAGATCTAGACTACCATGAGATTGCACGGGGCTGCAAGGTGGTGCTGGCGGTAAACCTTTGCATAGAGGTACGAAGAAGGCGTGGAACCCTTTTGCTTTTTCGACTTTTACTTCGAGCGACATTTGAACATTACGCTGTTTGTGCGAGGTGGATCCTGACGGCTTCTTTATAGGTCGTGGTCGACCGAACTTCTGCGATTGCGAAGAGTTTAGATGCGGTCTGGTACATGTCGAGGAAGAACTGGCTACCGCTCCTGCTGCTCCTGCTGCCGCTGGTGTTGTTGGTAAGGAGATGGGATATTGGGCAAGTTGATTTTGAGAGTGGGTGGATGGTATGGGGGTAGGTTGTGACGGTCCGGGCGTCGTCGTTGTCGTTGTCGTTGTCGTTGTCATTGTCGAAGATGACGATGAGGTGGACGGTCCGAATCCAGGAGATGACAAATGAGGCTGGAAGGCAGGCCGAGCCAAGGTAGGGAACGCAGGCGGTCGTTGCGCTTGCTGTTGCGGTTGCAAGGGTTGTTGTGCTTGAGAGCTTGATGCTGATGCTGATGCTGATGCTTGGGGAATGAAAGGCTGGTGTTGGTGTCCAAGTCCAAAGGCATATCCGTGCGGCGAGGTATGAGCGTGAGCGTGTGGTGACATTGGAGGAAAGGGAGATTGCGGTCGAGTCGCTGGATCGCAAAACATGGTGAATGGGATTGACAGTTGGATCAATTATGGAAGAGGGTCGATCTCAGGTGTTCAAGTGATGTAGTTGACTGCAGAAAGAAGAGAAAAGTGAAGTATATCAGCTACTATGATACGGCAATGAAGATGAGTCGGCAGAGTTGCAGCTCATGTTACTCGTACTATACAAGATGATGACTAGGTACTCGCTGGAGAAGACGATGGGGAGGCGATGGTAATGCGGCCGTATAAGAACTTACTAATAAACTGTGACCACCCCACGATGATTTCGGACCAAGTGCTTCGGAGCTACGGCGTTGTTGTCGGTGACGCTGACGCTGATACTGATGTCGATGGCGTTTGTTTTGATGTTGATACAGCACTACGATTGATGATTGATGACTGATGTAGTCTAGGAGATTTTTGGCAAACGGCGATATGACCGAGTCCGAATAAGAGTTTCTCTTAGTCTTTCGTGTTTCGTTTCGTGTTTGGAGCGCTTTTTCGAGAAATGCGATTTGGTCGGATTTGAGCGATAAAATCACGGCACGCCTGGCACTGGCAAGGTCCGAAAATCTGAGCTGGGTGGAGTATGTTCAAGTGGGTGGTTTCTTTTGCGCGGAAGATGTGTTTTATGATACGTTTGAGAAGGATGTATGAGATTAAAGATGTCTGAACAAGATACAAGCAAGACTTTGTGGTATCAAGTCGAGTTGTGTCGTGTCGTATCTCGTCTCGTCTCGGCGGTCAGCCGATGGATGTAATGAGATGATCTTCAGGTATCAAGTATTTGGGGAACAACCCTCTTGGCTTTGATTTGCGCCTCGTTCTTCTCAAAAACGTATGTGAAGCGTACGCGGCAGTGTTTCCTCCTACAGTACCAGTAGAATATACTTCTACACGACACGTTAAGCTACAAATACTCTTTTGGGCAAACGCCAAAAGTAGCGTGAGACTGGAATTGCGCTGTTTCCTGGACTAAAACGCCAACGGTGGCGCCAAACCCTCTTGTTCCCGGCGGCACTGACCAGCAGATAGCTACAGTAGTTCCTGCTTCTTTCAAAACTCACTATCTGCTCGATGGGGTCTTCAACCTATCCAGAGAAGAAGAGAGAGACGGGCTCGCTCGTTTCTGGTGCAAGTTACTGTAAAACAGGGGGGTTTGATCACTTGCTCACACAGGGTAGGGAAGGGTGATGCTGTTTGAATGAATTTCTCAGGGATTGTTGGTCGAAGGCTTCCAGGGACGAATAGTGGAGTTTGATCTTTGACCGTTGGGTGGAGTGGGAAACACGTTATACAGTTTGCTCATGTATAAGCGTGAGGGTAAGCGTAAGCTCTACCTTAAAGAGGGTCGGAAGAATAGATTTTGGCGAGAGGTAATAAAGCAAGGGGGTATTAAGCACTTCTTCGCCTGATAATGACGAGTACGCTCAGGGAGAGCAAGGGTTTGTGTTGGAACGACAGAGTGTGAGTGTGACGCGTGACTTTGGGGTCGCCTATTCCTATCACTCTGATTGGTGTAATCCAGAGAGGACGGCGCTACAATCTCGATTGGATAGGATGGCAAAGCCGCTGAAGTATATGAAAGGATAAACTGAGACAGCTGTCAAGCGAATCGACCGACTTGATGTATGTATGTATGATATGATATGATATGGTGATAGTAGGTTATTAACCGTTGATCACTTGTTAGCGAGGGTCCTGTTGGTCTTAATCAAGTCAAGTTGATTGCAAGCCAAAAGGGAAGAAGGACCAAAGAGGGAAAAGAGGGGGAAGAAGATATTGATATCCGATTGATAAGTCCCAATACGAGTATTGTATCAGCGCATTATGACCATCAAGCACAGGTGTGTAAGGCTGACTGGCCATGAGAACTATGTGTGCTGGTTGCGACAGAGATGCAGGAAGATACTCAGAATCCCAGTCCCAGGCGAAGAATCAGCGGAGCTACAATCTGTAGGAACTCAGCGCCTGTGTAGCTGTATATTTGTGGTGTTTGAGTATGCCTTGAGGCATGGCACACAAAGGATGATCATTTGGGACAGAGGCTCGCGTCGCCAATTTTCACGGTGATAATCTCGAAAACTGGATTGAATGAGTGTGTCGCACACCTTGACGCCCGAAGCTAGCGTAGCATGTATGTATGATCTTCCGCTTCTCGAAGCTCAAAGGAGGGCAAAGTGGAATGACATGTCCTAGGGTAGGTGGAATCGAGCCGGACGACAGAGACGATGCAAAACTCCGAAGAGGTTTGTTTGCCCGAAACCGAAACCGAAACCGACGTAGAGCTACATACACTGTACAGTATGCTCCGACGCTCCGACATGTTGATGTTGTTCTTGTAGTACTAGTACGAGACAGATAGCCCACAGCAGTTTGTACGATTTGTGCGGAAATCTACGTGTATGCGTCCTGTTGGTAGTCCAGTCTCTAGTGAAGAGACGTATAAAGGAGGACAACGTGCGGAAGGCAGTACTAGTACTGTATCTCCCATCTCAGATCAAGGGAGAGATCGAGAGGATATCATATCATCGGAGCGAGCTGTATGAGCGGAGATGAGACTGGAGATCAGAAGACGCGCGCATATACTATATGATCCGGCCGAATGCAGACCATGATGCGAATGGAAATGGACATACAGTATCTATAAACATATTGGGCGAAGGCGTCACATCCCTTCCTTTGGGTCCGTCACCTGTCCTGGCCCACCGAATGATTCGAATTGAAATTCAGAAGGACGCTTGACTTCTCTCAATCATCGGACGACGGTGCGTTACTTGAACTGCTCGTGATTGAACGAAGACATCTTCTCAGTGCGCATTAAAAGTCCGTCAAGTGTGATCAGACTCCGATGAGTGAGCGAACATGATCTGTCTATCGCATTTTATGAGTGAAAAGAAGGGTGGGCAAGCCTGGGCATAGTCTTCTTCTCGTTCCGATGGGATTGAAAGACGAAAGACAGGCAGCATGGCCTATTGAAAGTCCTACACTTGCTACAACTTGGTTGAAACGTCACCTACGATATCTACGAATGAACCTACTGTACGTGTACAGAATCCTGCTCTGCGCGGCTTCCATCAAGATGTAAGCGTGCCTTCATATCCATTTCGTCATATCCTATCGCTTGCTTGCCTTGAACAGGTCTTGAGTATCGTTTCGCAGCTTGCTTGCCTCCCCGCCGACTGCTCTCATGTCGTGCCTTCTCGGCCGTCCAATATCCAGTTGAAAATAACTCTGTATGCGGTGAAGTGTACGGTTGACAGTTTGAGTCCAGCCATTGTGACGTGACTGTAATTGATCGCGTCTACTATTACAGGACACTAGGGGACTGAATGGGGTTGCTGGTCTGTCGGCTTGATCAAGCGGGACTCGGGCGTGACTTGGGCGTGATCTCATGTGCGCAGCCACCTCACTGGTATGTGCGTTTAAAGAAGGTGTTTAAAACTCGACTTGAATTGCCAGTCAAGGCTGAGACTCAGCTTCGTTCACGTTACTTCGACTGTGCGACTGAGGTCAAGGGCTCAGTGCTCTACCGCCGACTACATGCCCAACTCCGCCAAGCGCAATAAGCAGCGACCCCTCCTAAATCGACCAGAAGCACTGGTTTGTTCGCCCACGGTTACTCTCATTCGTCAGCGGTCATGGTAGGCTCTTACCGTCGAATCCAGCTGCTAGAGATGACTACAATTGGTCTCCCGAAGGCAACAACACTGAGGTCCGATTGTCAGTGATCTCTCTGATAGCTGAGTCGGATGATTAGGTCGGGTGCCGACGAAGAAAGTTGGAGCGCTCGAAGGGCCAGAAGATGCATCAATTCAGGAAACGGTGGCAGATCAAGCCAATACCGAATAATCTGAATGGTGAAGTTGTATATACACATGCATACACACATATATGGGCATATGTGAGAGCTGCCGGGCGACCTGATTTTCTAGACTCCTGAAGTCCAAGCTGGCAACCTCCCGTCCAAAGAAGAAAGTCCAATAACCAAAAAGCCGTGAAACCTGCGCAGGAAATCTTGCTAAGATCCACGTCGTGAAGTTCTCCAGGCAGCCTAGACTCTCCCGGCCATCCTCCTTGATTTACCAGGTCGACCACCGCCACCACCACGACCACCGCCACCGCCACCGCTCGATCCGCCTCGACCGCCTCCCCTGGCACCTCCCCTTCCACCTCTGCCACCTCGACCGCCCCCACCGAACGATGAGAAGTCATTCGTGCTTTCTCGGGTGTTCTGCTTCGCGCGTCGAGAGGAGCCACCGAGCGAGTACTTCGCGTCTCGGGCATTACGAGGCATCTACGGAAACGCAAACACAGGGCGTCAGTACAGCAATCAGGAACGAAGCCTTAACGACGTCGAGAATGATACCCCAGGCAGTCTCCTGCACGCCAATAGACGACCAGTGCTACGGCCTTGTACAGTTTTGTGAGGGATTCGCACAGGAAATTGAGCCGGCTGACACTCACCTTGGGCTTGCCATCTCTACCTCGTCCACCTCGTCCGCCTCGGTCTCCACGCTCACCCTTCTCAGGTCGATCCTCGATAACATCGTCGACGGCAATATCGAACTGATCTCCATCTTCTCCAATTTCCATACCTTCTTGTCGCTCTGTCAAGCCAGGCCGTGGCATGTCATCAGCAGCCGCACTTGACATGATTGACAGGGATCACCTATACACCAGAAGCACATGTAACATCCATAAAAGCGGTGTCACGGCACTCACTTCTCTTGAGACCCTGTACCTTGTCCTGGAACGATTTCTTGTCCTGTTCTCGCTGCTTGAGCTTCTCGTGCTGGATCTGTTTGCCGAACTTCTTGAGGTCTCGCTGTTTCTTGGCAGCCTCGGACTTCTTAATTCCTTGGCTGTAGTACCGAAAGCCGATAAATAACAGTGCAAGAAAGCGTTCCATATCAGCTTTTGCTTGACGCAAACGGGCTGTGAGTTGCAAATATTGTGATCCGGTCTTGACTCACGCTTCCTCAACAAGTTTGGTCCTGACTCTCTCCATGTGCTCGTCAGACTTGACCATCTCGGCGTAGTAGTCTACAGGTCGGGTGAAGGGGATATCGTGCTTGGCAGCGAGCTTCTTAGCTTGAGGAATGCAGTCAAGGGCGATCTTGTAGCTATCATGATATCACGGAAGGTCAGCTGTTTATTGTGAGAGATTTCTTTGACAGCTCAGCTCACAATGCCATCTCTCGTTGAAGATCTATACGGAACCACGGTCAGCTGTTTGTCCGGTCCATGAGCGGTTTGGCTTGGACTAGCTCACCATCGCTCGGGTCTACGTCCAACGTCTCCTTGCTTGATAATACTAGGTGCTCGCCCCATGGCATATTGGTTACCTTGATGGCATCCGTTACGATTCTCATGGCGGGCTGTCACACCAATAATTCGTCTATCAGCTACAATTGCCGCGACAAGGACTGGTCAGCCGACTGACCTTGTTGTTGATGGTGACTTTTCGCATCGGTACTGCATCTTCATCTACAGATACGTCCGAACCCAGGCCGTCAAGCGAGATGGCGTCCTCGTCGGGCTTTTCGTTAACGATTGTGTTGTCGAGTGGAAGCTATCATGATGCGAGCGGTGAGTTTTCGGTGGCCTGCCGACCGGATGTTTGCTCGACAACTCACTTCGTCATCTTCCTCATCTTCGCTATCCTCATCTGACAGAGCTTCCTCCCCTGACGCAAGTTCTTCGTCGTCGCCCTCTTCTTCATCTTCTTCATCTTCACCCTCATCGTCCTCTCCTTCGAGAATCGCCCTTTCGTACTCATCCAGATCCTCCTCATTCACCAATTGCATCAGTCTTTGCATCCCTTCCTCGCTGACACCATTCTCATCCTCGTCCTCGCTACTATCATCCTCAACTTCGTCCTCTACCTCTGGTGCTACTTTGGTAGCCTTCTGCGCGATTGCAGGAGCCTTTCCCTTTCCGGCTTCAGCCTTGAGCTTTCTTGCGTCCTTCTTGCTGAGCGTGACCATCTTGAGTGCTTGTTATAGTTGGTGAATTGACAAAGAGATAGACCGGTTAATGCAGAAAGATAAATGAGAGAAATTCAAAATTCTTGACCGTGACCGCGCGCTGAAACCTACGAGTGGAGGTCTATTGGAAGACAAAACGGAAGGTGCCACCTGTTTCGGCGTTACGGGAATAGGTTCCTGGCCGAGGTTGCACTACTACACGCTCCATCTCATTCATCTCGTTCATCTCATTCATCTCTTAGAATTATGAACTATGGCTAACGATAATCTACAACTTACTCATCTTCAATTCACCTATCGTGCTTGTCCCTTTCATACTATCCTTGTTGTGCACACGAAAAAGCGACTCGGCTGTCAAAGTCGCCCACTGGAAACGGAACTCTCTCGTCTCGCGTCGGCCCTCCCGCTCGCATCGCGAACCGCTAGCTCAGTCTCCGTTCTTTGGCCGCCGGACCTTCGCGCGTCGTGCCAATTTCCACCCGTTTCTATCTGCAGCTGGAGTGAACTCTTGTACACAAGATGGATGCAGGTGAATATCTCTTCTCTCTACTGTCTCATGCATTGCCATTGTATTAGGTGCTACAACAGCCTTTGTTTCTGCTTGGGAAAACGCTGCAGATTACGCCATGTCCTCTCAACAACAACCCGTCGACGATGGATTCTCTTACGACCCGGGCTATGACTATACCCAGGGCAACAATGGTACGCAGCCCAAGTACGAGAACGAAGATGGGGATGTCAAGTATGATGTGGATGAGGAAGAGGAGGAGCCTATCAGTCAGGAGGATTACTGGACGGTTATCAACGCGTTCTTTGACGAAAAGGGTCTCGTGAGACAGCAGCTCGAATCGTACAATGAGTTTATCGAGAACACGATGCAGGAGATTGTGGACGATCATTCGAGATTAACGTTGGATCAGTTCACCCAGTATACAGGTGTAGCGGGTGATGAGACGGTGAGTTTTGACTTCGCCTGGTAATTAATGACTGCTTTCGCGTGCATCGACCGGATCGTGAAACGACAGACTGGCTGATGGGTTTGCGTATGTCCGCAGAGACGGTACGAGATCTCTTTCGGCCAGATCTATCTTGCCCGAGTCAACAACACCGAGATGGATGGACGAACAAACATGCTTTTCCCGCAAGAAGCGCGATTGCGAAACTTGACCTATTCGGCTCCTCTCTACGTTGACATCAAGAAGAGAACGCTTACTGCGTCAGGGGTGGATGATCCGATTGAGGCTGATTGGAGACCTGCTGTGGGACCGGACGGAGAACCTGAAGGAGTTGAAGAGGACAAGGCGTCCATTGGAAAGGTAAGCTCCGAAGAACTCGGCAATAAAATCACGCGGAGCCAAACTCATGCTTTTGCAGGTACCCGTCATGGTCCGGTCCAATTTCTGTCTTCTGCACAACTTACCCGATGACCAATGCCACGATATCGGAGAGTGTCATTATGACCAGGGAGGTTATTTCATCATTTCCGGTTCTGAAAAAGTCCTGATCGCGCAAGAGCGAATGGCGACGAACCACGTCTTCGTCTTCCAAAAGGCATCTCCCGCACGTTGGAACTATTTCGCAGAGATCAACAGTCAGAAGGAGAAGGGAGGAAAAGTCGCTGCGCACACTGAGGTCCGGTTATACCCCAAGGCTCAAGGTCAATCAGGTGGCGTGATCCGTGTTCTGCTCCCTTACACCAAGGTCGATATCCCTCTTGTTATCGTCTTCCGAGCGCTCGGTATCGTACCCGATCGAGATGTCCTCAACCACATCTGTTTCGGAGCGAACGACGAGCCGATCCTTGACTGGCTTCAACCCAGTATCGAGGAGGCTTTCGCCGTTCAGGATCGAGATACCGCCTTGGATTTCATCGGTCGACGAGGTCAACATGAGAAGGCCCCCCGAGCGCAACGTCAACGAGCCGCCTTTGACATTCTGCACAAGGAGTTCTTACCGCACGTATCGACTGCCGAAGGCTTTGAGAGCAAGAAGGCGTTCTTCCTCGGTTATATGGTTCATCGACTGATTTCAGCGGCTATGGGCAGGAAGGAGATGGACGATCGAGATCACTTTGGGAACAAGCGTCTGGATCTAGCTGGTCCGTTGATGGCGGAAATGTTCGGCGTGGTGTTCCAAAAGCTGCGAGAGGACATGTACCGGTACTTGAAGAAGTGTGTGGAGACAAACAAGCCTTTCGCGCTGAACAGTGCTATTCGACCGAACACCGTTACAGATGGGCTCAAGTACGCCTTGGCTACCGGAAATTGGGGTAAACGAGGAAACACCCGAGCTGGTGTGTCTCAAGTGCTCAACAGATACACTTTCGCTTCTACCCTTTCCCACTTGCGACGTACAAACACGCCCATCGGACGAGACAGTAAAGCCGCCAAGCCCCGACAGCTGCACAACACTCACTGGGGTATGGTTTGCCCTGCCGAAACACCAGAAGGAGCGGCTTGTGGTTTGGTCAAGAACCTCGCTCTCATGTCGTACATCTCGGTTGGTTCTTACTCTGCGCCTGTCATGGAGTTCTTGGAAGAATGGGGTTTGGAAGAATTGTCGGAATATCAGAACGCCACCTCCGCTACCAAAATTTTCGTCAACGGTGTCTGGATGGGTATTCATCGAGATGCTCCAACATTACATGCCAACTTACTTCAGATGCGACGAGGTGGCCAGCTCAAGCACGAAGTCAGTATTGTCCGAGATATCCGAGAAAAGGAATTGCGACTTTACACCGACGCAGGTCGATGTTGTCGACCGCTGTTCATCGTCGATCAAAGTAACCAAGCATTGCGCTTGCGACGGGAGCATATTGATCGGCTCGAAGCGGCAGGGGATGAAGGTACATTGGCAAGCGCGTGGGAAGAACTGTTATCGGAGGGAATCATCGAGTATGTCGATGCGGCGGAGGAGGAGACGATTCTTATCGCGATGACTTCAGAGGATCTCGAGAATGCCCGAAGGAAGAATAGTAAAGAGGAGCTGGTCAAGGATAGGGCTGCTCACGATATGGAGTCATTCGACCCCACGGCGAGAATCAAGAGTACCGTGTTCAGTAAGCAGTACACGCATATGGAGATTCACCCAAGTATGATCCTGGGTGTTTGTGCCAGTATCGTACCGTTCCCCGACCACAATCAGGTGAGTTAGCAGGCATTCTGCATACCATTAGATCCAGACCTAACCTGTTCGTGCTTGTGATATAGTCCCCTCGTAACACCTATCAGTCTGCGATGGGTAAACAAGCGATGGGTGTTTTCCTTACCAACTATCAACTCCGAATGGACACGATGGCCAATATTCTCTACTACCCTCAAAAGCCTCTCGCGACGACTCGATCGATGGAGTACCTCAAGTTCTCTGAGCTTCCCGCTGGTCAAAATGCTATTGTCGCCATTATGTGTTACTCTGGTTACAACCAAGAAGATTCCGTCATCATGAATCAATCGTCAATCGACCGAGGACTTTTCAGATCGCTTTACTACAGATCGTACACCGACACGGAGAAGATGAAGGGAATGATCAAGGCTGAGACGATTGAGAAGCCCGACCGAAACGAGACTCTGAGAATGAAGCACGGTACCAGTGACCGTTACGCCAAGCTCGATGTTGACGGTCTTGTCAGTCCCGCTACCAACGTCAACGGTGACGATATCCTCATCGGAAAGACTGCACCTCTGCCCGAGGACACTGAAGAACTTGGTCAGCGAACTCAATTGCATCAGAAGAGGGATATCTCTACGCCTCTGAAGAGTACCGAGCAGGGTGTTGTCGACCAGGTTATGCTCACTACCAATGGTGAAGGTCACAAATTCGTCAAGATCAGAGTACGATCTACTCGAGTACCCCAGATCGGTGACAAGTTTGCCTCTCGACACGGTCAGAAGGGAACCATTGGTATCACCTACCGACAAGAGGACATGCCTTTCAGTGCTGAAGGTTTGGTGCCAGACATTATCATTAACCCTCACGCTATTCCTTCGCGAATGACAATCGGACATTTGGTCGAGTGTTTGCTGTCGAAGGTATCTACTCTCACTGGATCTGAAGGTGATGCGACGCCCTTCACCGAGCTCACTGTCGAGGCCGTCTCACAAGTGCTCCGCGCCAAGGGATACCATTCTCGAGGTTTCGAAGTGCTGTACCACGGTCACACGGGAAAGAAGCTTCAGGCTCAGGTATACTTTGGTCCAACCTACTATCAACGTTTGAAACACATGGTGGACGACAAGATCCATGCTAGAGCGAGAGGGCCGTTGCAGATCCTGACGAGACAGCCTGTGGAAGGTCGAAGTAGAGATGGTGGTCTGCGTTTCGGTGAAATGGAGGTGAGTGATACGACTGAAGATTACCCCTTATTGGTATATTGGTATAAGCTGAGCGTACGCTGACTATGTGTGTCACATAGCGAGATTGTATGATTTCGCATGGTATCGCCGGTTTCCTCAAGGAAAGGATGTATGGTGAGTGCGAGCAAATGCTCAATATCCGACAGAAATTGTACGCCAGCCACAAGCACACGCTAATCCATGCCCCTTGGTGGATGTCTTGTGTAGATTCCTCGGACGCATTTAGAATACACGTCTGCGACATCTGTGGTCTGATGGCCGTTGCCAACTTGAAGAAGCAAGAATTCTACTGTTCGGTATGCAGGAACAGTACCCAGATCTCACAGGTGTACATCCCGTACGCTGCTAAATTGCTCTTCCAAGAGGTCAGTCGAGTCACAACATTTCCATTTTCTGACTCCAGACATACACTGCGCTTCTCGTCTTGCGTCTGTGTCTGGACAAATTCTCGAACATCCGATCGATCGATAGCTGATTCTGACCATTTTCGATGCAAACAAACCTGTAGCTTCAAGCGATGAACATTGCGTAAGTCTTCCTCCCTTGCTTGCTATTGTGCCGTCTCGCGGCAAATCATTTTTCTGCGCGAATCTGCGTGAAATGACATGACTATGATTTGCTGACAGAAAGTGTCATCTGTTCGTTTATAGGTGCCGAATGTACGGTGAGATGGACTAAGGAGGGGAATGTAAAGTATATGCTTCCGAAGCCGAGCATCTGACTATGACCATGACTAAAAATATGAGGCATTACGCTACGGTAAAAGGGCATGTACCAGTATCCAGTCACACATAACAGACTTTAGGAAATAGATCGATTGGATTTGATTCTATTATGACTCTTGAGGAACGGTCATAAAGTAAAACAGATTCGGCACAATTCGGCATGACTAGGCTGCCTACGTATTTGTGACGTACAGGATATCATCATCAAAATCACAAATGGGGTAGTTATCTCGTACAGCACGGCATCGGTCGGCTTGTGTCATTTTCGACCTGGAATCTGATCATGCATGGCAGCACTGAAGCGTAAATCTCCGTCTGCTTGAGGCCTAAGCCCCCCGTGTGTGTCGTCGAAAATGCTGATCGTAAGCTTCTGGGTGATGTGCCGTACATGATGATCTATATACGCAAACAAGGTCGTCGTACAAGGGAGCATGACAGCGAGTTTGTTTGTTTTTTCTCCCCTTTCCAGGCACCGAAGAATTGATGACTCATCGATTCATTAAGCTTTCCTGATTAGCTCTCTCTCTGGGGAATATGTGAGGGATGTGTGCGTGGGATAGCGAAGAGCTTCTGTCTGAGTTGATGCTCCGCGAGTACCAAGCACCTTTTTCACAGGGGTAAGGGGGAAGCTGGTATGTCTGGCAGCAGCGGGTGGCGAATATCTTCCAAAGGGTGAGACAAGGGCGATGCAGCAATTGCTAATGCCTGAGTATGTGTGTGATCTATAGCATGTATGTATCTTGATCTTGCTTGTACTCGCTCGCGGCCTGATCAAAGGACTCGGCCCATGCACTCATACCCTGTGCGCAGTCATGCATGCATCCCCTTGCCAATCCCGAAGAGCGTTCATACTTCATACGCGTACGAGACACGAATTCTCCACCGTTTACTGGAGGGGACGTGGTGAGGTAGGATGTGAATGTGGCAGTTTTCTGATTTGAAGAGTTGCTTATCACATCATGATGACTAAATGACAGGTTTGTATGGTGAGGAATGGATGCCTCACTCGGCTTGTCACATTCACTCAGGTCAAGGTCAGCAGATTATGCACGTCTAGCCTTTGCCCTCGCCATCGCCGTGTCCACCCCTAATGCACATTGCATAGCTAACAAGGAGAAAAAAATCATAGCATGCATGAATCGACTCTTTGTTCAATTGTAAATCGCAATCAGAGATCCCCTTGTCTTCACCCATCGCAATATCCACCTCCGCCTGTCCTGCTGCATACAGTCTGGGTCACATTCCTTGTCATGACGGCAATAGAAATAGTGCTAGTAGAGTACGAGGCGCAGCGGAACACCATCCCACCTCGCACATCATTGATGACTCAGCTCTTATACACCATTCCTCACCGATCATGAATCAACCAACCAATAGCGACTCAAGCGACGTTTGGTTTATTAGAACAGCCTCCGACAATTCGACAACGACAACGACAATGTCTACACGGCACGCTGTAGGTTGACCCTTGCAAAAGTCGACTTGCCGTAGTCAATCAATCATCAACCGATCCTGCTTCCTGACATCAGCATCGACAGATGATCGACAGACTCCTTCGCAGACGAAAAGTACACGGATCCAGAATGCTCTCGACATCGCAACCTCATACCTCGGCATGTTGTTCGAGACACTCCCATCCAGAGTCGACTCCTCTGCGAAAGGCGGCAGTCAATCTCTGCCCATCATCAATCATCCTAGTCACCTCCTTACCCTTTCCGTCCAGGAAGCCAAAATCATGAAAGACCCATAACATGAATCATACGACGTCTTTTCATCGCTCGACTCGACCCGATTCGGGGCCTCTTCTCTCTCGATCCTTGTTCCATGGACTGGTCAGATATCATGTCATATGCCTTTTGTGGTCTACGGACCCTCCAGGCGACCGCGACAGATGTCCGCCCGTCCAGCAAGTCCGCAAAGATTGAGAATGGGCGGAAAAAGTCACGCGCTGTAATCGCTTCGGCCTTTGTCAGAATCCTTGATGCCGCCTCCTCCTTCATGCGCAACATGGGCTGTAGGCCCAGCCTCTCGCCTCTCGTGAGTAAGTATCACCCTTTCTTCTTCCTTAAGTAGGCTTTTTCGCTTGATGTCGTGCCCTCGGCCTGTTTCTTTCGATAAACCTTTGTTCATGCGCTGATTGGGCCTTGCCAATCTCATCAAGATCGATACCTCCAGATGGGCGTTAGCTCGTCAGCGACATTATCAAGAAGACGCGAATACAATGTTAACCGATTCTGAACGGCATATCCCCATGTCTGAAAGACTTTCGAATTTTCAACAATCAACGCGCTGGGAAAACAGTATCAGTTCCCGGGCTGGGCTATCCACATATAACGACCAGGTGAGTTTCGTTTGTATCGCGTATGGCATGTCGAAGCTTTGCATCGATTTCGATGGACTCCAACTTGGCCTGTCACTTTCAATAGCTCGTCATCTGGCCTCCGCTGGGGAAGAGGTGATGGTGACTGACTGATCATTCCCAGTGAATATATTGGCTTCATTCGATCCAATGAACCCGCCCTCGTCGTACGTATCGCGCCATCGAGCAATTCAGTTTCCACTTACATCAGCCTTCTTTGCAACGATCGACGCACCTCGAACCAGCCCATAGTCGCGACAAGACGGTCACCACCTCTTCAGCCGGCTTCGCAACATGACCACTTTCGCTTGCCGCGTCGCCACCCTCAGACACTGGGCACCACCGTTTGGGCCAACGGCAAATCGTCGATGCCTGACCAACGAGGTGGGTGGCGAAAAGTTCACGCTTTCGAAACAAGTGCCAAGACCATGCATGGGCTCATCTCCATGCATATATAGGAGGGAGGATGCATGGAAAGCGCTATCGGCTTATTAGGAAGGGAGTAAAAAATGGCAGAAACAGGATTGGAGATGCCGAGTTTCGGCACGTCAAAGGGGGAAAGTCCACCAGTGAGTCCAACCATAATCATTTTTTCCCTCCTCGGCCGGAAATACGGACAATAATTGATACATCCCAATCCTCCCTCCTGTTCCAGAATGCTGGAATCCAGCCTCTCGATCAACACTTCCTGTCCCTCGTCCTGTTGACTACTATCATCAACCCTCCGCTATCCTCCACATGCATGCGCATTATCGGTACCGAGCACCAATCTTCACCTTCCGTCGGCATCGCCCAAACCTACTTCGGCTCACCCATAATCCAGGCCCGGCAACATCGGCTCACCTATTCCCCACTTGTTTCAACTTCAATCTTTCTTCTTTGATCAATCGACAGCATGCATGCAGATGAGAACGGATTAGGGCGGGCATAGGAGATCCCTGTGACGGATGCCGCGGCGAGACCGCCACCGGCCACATTGGCGGCGCGACGGTTGATGATGTCACCATCGGTGGCGGACATTTAGGTGAGCCGCTCTTCCGGCGGGCGCGACTGGCGAGAGCTGTGTGGCTGGAGGCTGCAGGCAACGACTGCCATACTTCCACATCGTTCATACAGGCTCAGCAATTTTCTCTCGCCTTCTTCCCACGGAAACCTGGCTCTCTGACACTCCATCCGCCGGACGGCCCGGAAGGAGACCGGCACGACCCCCTTGTCGCCCCGCCTTGACACGACAATCACAATACGATCCGGAACTGGAGACTGGCAAGTAAAGGCAGGGTGGCGGAGAACGACAGGCAGGCGAAATCATGCATTTGCATGCGTCTGGATTTTTCCTCGAATTCCCCTCTCATGCCTTCTGCTGGTCGATTCCACCATGTATCCTGGCACCCCGCTTGTAGCCCTCCGACCCACCTCTTCCGACGATATGCGACGGCCCACCACTTGCCTCTCTGCCGCCACCACCACCACCACGACGGGCACCATGCGCGACCGCCACGTTTCCTGCCGAGCCTGAGCCAATCCGACTATGCGGACGAGCGAATCGGTCCTTAGAGTTCAAGCTGAGACATTCGCTCGAGTATCTGAAGCAATCGCCCGTTGCCACCCCACCATACACGATACCACTAATTCTCCTTGAAAAGCATGCAAAGATCTAGTGTTTCATCCATCCTGTATTCCTTTGCGCAAGCTTATGCGCGTACAAGGGAATGAATCACAGGCGATTTCTTATACGATCTCTTTGCTGAACGGCGCAGAATCGACTTTTTGGTCCTTATTGGCTTCTGCATGGTGGAAAGTGTTTACATGTCATGACGTTGCATAAGAGAGTCCGCTAGACGTCTCGACGTTTCGTATAGTAAAAAACCAGATTCTCTAATCAAAACGAGGCACTGATCTCACTGAAAATCCCAATTTTTCTGGAACAGATTCGATGCTTCAGACGTTACTACCCTATATATCTCGTACAAGCACGATCTCCTATTCCCATTCTTCCATGTACATTTTCGGATTCGCATAACAGCACGCCTACCACCAATCTCCATCGAATACTCTGGCCCCTCGCTCCTTCTCCTTGAGTCGCTGGGGCGGTTCTTTCGGAGGTTCCGGTAAGATAACGAGCATTCTCACGTATATTATACACCCGTTAGATAAGCCGACCGATTCCGGTGTCTTTGATTTTGATAAGAAAGCTCTCCGTAAGTTCAGTTCAGCTATCTGCAAGGACAGCAACTCACATGTTCAGGTCTCAGGTGATAAGGTTCGTTGACGCCAGTCCCCGGTAATGGATCTGGAGATGGTTCATTGAAGGGGTACTTCGCGTAACTAGGTTGGGTTACGTCGGAATGGAGGACCTGGCATTTAAGCACGATCAGCGTATATACTTTGTACTTAATCCAGTAAGTCATTGCGACATTTCGCATGCCGTTCATCCGGACAATGATCACACAGCTCAAAAAGCAACTCACCACCTTCTGAGTCAGCGAGTGACAGTCGCCAGCCACATCGAGATGCAATCAGCTGTCCCCTGAATCGGAAAAAATGGTATAAAGATACCCAAACGGGCGTGTGCTGGGGAAGGCGGGTCTCGTACTCACAAATATTCGGCGAAGGGTATCTCACGCGCATTGAGCTTTTCCCAGACGGCGAAAAGATGCTTCAGAGGAGTAGATGGAGATATTTGGAAAGGCCCATGGGCCTGTGAAAGTTTGGCTACACCTTCAGGACCAAAGGAAATGATCCGCCTTATCTATGTGCGGATTATATGTGATGTATGGCATAATCAAAGCGGCAAATGTAGATCATCACGACAGTCGTGTTCCATGAGGAGTAAGCACGTTGATGGTATAGATGGGCATTCCGAAGGTGAGAGTGAGACCACGGTAAGTGACGGACGGCAAATGTCAGCACAGTCATTTGAAGTCGTTCAATCGGGAGATGTTGAGGCATGTCTTGTTTGTGACTGATTCAAGAAGTTGCACCGAGAGCACAGGCGGCCTTTTGATCCAAATTGAGCCAAAAAAAAAAACAGGGGGGGAATGGGCGGACACATGCAAAAGAGGCGAAATGTAAAACGAAGAAACACGTACCCAAACGACCGCGGGCGGTACTCCCCTCCTAACTCGTTCGCCGTCCACTTGCATCTCAATCCAAAGTACCGCTCTATCCCTTTGTTTCTGTGATACGCCGAATACCTCGCCTCATCCGCTGAGGCCAGCAAGATGGCGAAAAAGAGGATGAATGGTTGCTTCCGGCTGTCTAGAACAAGGTTTAGGGATTGAGATGGACAAGGGGAAGATGATCAGGAAGGGGTTCCTCGGGCGGGACTGTCGCGGATGATCCCATTATTAGTCATTATTTTTCTCTTTTTCTTCTAAGGCTGACGCAAGAGCGAGGAGGGTGACTGACCTGATTGTCGACCCCCTTCAAGAACTGCAGGTCCTCTGGGCCAAAGTGAACAGCAGGACGACTGGGATGCTACTTCTGTCCGTGTGCAAAGCCGAGTTTGAGACTTGCCCCTGGTATTGGGAGACCTAATGACCCCAGAGGAATGGTAAATGTCTGTGCCGAAGCAGTAGGAACTTCTCGGCTCGTGATTGTATGCGGATGTGCGAGCGGATATGGGCATCACTGGCCAGAGGAAGTCGTGGTGAGGCACAATGCACTTGCTTTGCTTGGGAAATCCTATGCTCCGCTCTCGTGCCCTTCTTCTCCTTTACCATTCTCTTCCTTGGGAGTATGCCTAGTGACAGTCGTTTTGTCGTACCTGTTCGTCGGTGGTGAGAGTTGGAGTCGAAGGTAAGGTCAAAGGGCGAATCAGATTATTGACTGTGGCGGTATGATGCGGTGTCTTGGTGCCTGGGGTTGGTGATGGCAGGAATGTTCAGCGACGCACGGAAAGTGGTGTCATCACTGAGAAAGCCTAGATAGGGGGTTTGTTATTCTAACGTCGAAAACAGGCACAGAAGGCTTTCCTTGATGCAAGCTGTAACAATGGAAAGTAATCTCTCAACCAAGGCGAAAAGGCAGGCGAAAAGGCAGGCGAAAAGGCAGGCGAAAAGGCAGAAGAATGCTTTGCTGTAAGCATATCGCAGTCTTTATGGGTAAGGAAGGAGGCGGTACAAAGGCTTTTCAAGTGTGTTATTAAGCCACTAAGGGATGGTCAGGCCAGGTGATATGTGATATGTGATATGTGATATGTGATATGTGATATGTGATATGTGATGGGGATCAAAGGTAGACAAATGCCTGCACTGTCTATTAAATCAAGATGAGGTATGCGACATCCCCTGCCTCGGTCTCGCATGACTCCCACAAATGGGATCCAAACGTAGCCGGGCGAAGAGAAGGAAAGATCTTCACAGCTTGTACTGCAGATACAGTATACGGTATAGCTATATCGCCTCTCCTCGACTGCCTTGATCCCGCCGCGCGGTGAATTCCTAGCTACTGGAACCGTTGTTTTCTCCTTTGAGCCTGACGGAGTTTCAGCCAGCTGCTCTCCAATATTGACAGGTGCAGGTCCGTCATACCACATTCCGCGAGCCATACCGGCGCTAACACTAACCATCCCTGCCGCTCACAACCACACAATGGTCGCTTACCTTTGTATAAGCTTCGGCGCCCTATATACGTTCTCTCCTCGCTCCGGATCCTGCGGGAACACAACTTCCCATTAGCCTTCTGCAAAGCGTAACATCTTCCCCTGCATGTCGCCGAAACGCCGTGATGTCCAGGCAAAGCCAGGGGTCCGCCGGGAATGATGGTCCAATTCCGTCTGCAGCGGAACACAGAATCTCAGACGTAAAGTAGAGGTATGAGAATATGCATGAGGATGGACGTATGCATATTTCACCGGAAAGGAGAAGAGTTTGAGTTGATTCCGAAGAACTCCGTCGCATCGTTCAAATGGTCTCGGTCCCGAGACTCCAGATTCTTGCGAGATTGCAAGCTTCGCAGGCCAGGCCATTTAGGTTTCACTGGAATCAAGCGAGCTGGAAAGAGACTTGTACGTACCACGGGTTTTTATAGCTTTACAGTACCTTTTTGATCTGATGTGTGTGCCGAAGAATGATATGCAGGAAGCAGTGGTAGCTGCTGCTCCGAAGGTCCTATAATACTGGTGAATGAGTACTGTGACCGTACCGGAAATGAATTGAAGAACCATCTGGTCGCAAGAAAAGGTAAGAAAATCTGGGCTTTCTCGTACCGTTCGCCCATACAGTATAGCGACGTTACGGTCTCAACCCTGTAGTAGGCCTTTGGCCCAATACACCTCGAGACATGCATGTACTGTAGCCGTCCTGCAGATGTATAGCTTGGGGCGACTACCTTCGTGCATCAAGTCATGTCGTAAGGAGAAAGGGGTGAACTCAGAATGGATAGGTGCCTGCCAGAAGCCGTGCCGAAGATGACAAGAGATTGATGACCAAAAAAAGCGTGTATCAGCCGAACTGCCTCGGCTGGAATTTTGGATTGATAGGATAGCCTCGTCTTCTGTGTCTGCTGGAATCGCGTGCGAGAATCAAGCTTTGAAAAGGCCTCCCAGCAGGTCGAGCTTCGAGGGTCAATGGTGTCCAAGCTTGAGTTCGAGTTCATTTTCGAACCTGAACGGGCCCAGAATCACAAGCTCCCCACCAATCTTTAGGGGTATGGCCAGGCATACCTGGGTACCATTCCTGCTACCGTAGGTGATGTATAATTGAATCGGGGCCTCCAAAAGATCATAAGCATGATGTCCCGCTCTGGCTGCGGCTCCTGCTTCGTCTCATGGAGTAATCGAGATACTGAGTTCAAGCGATTAGTCCGCGACAATGAAGTAGGAAAATGTCTTGGTCAAGCTCACATTTCAGTGGGAAAGAACTTCGTACTCAGGATTCCCCTGGAATTAAACTTTAGTCCTCGGAATTCCCCTTCTGGACACAAGGCATGAGTCGGGGGTCGGAAGACGACGCTCTACAACGCTGATTTATATGATTCTTTCTACAACTGCGCAATATTGTCCGACATTCCTCGCAATTCGGATCAAAAGAGCTGGAGACCTCGCGCGTCTTTGCAGATCGCACTCCACATCTAGACTCACATACTCACCACCCACCCAGAATACAAAAGGCTCATTTTCTCTGTCAATTCTCAGGCTCAGAATGGAGCGCTTAGAATACTGTCGCCACCTTCTCAATAACGATAATTACTGCCCAAAGAGGTCGTCGAACACGCGAGATGAGATACTTGAAAATACGTGATTAATTCGCGCAGAACGACTAACATGTCCCTCAGAAGACCTTACGTAACGCAATGCCCAGATCATCGTAAGTGGCGAATCACATATCATATCAACTGTCTATCTGAAGAGGAATGCTTGATCGTTGAACTGTGTTCTACCTTTTCACCATTATCCCGCTCTATAATAGATCACCATATCCCCTATCTTAGACTGAAGACATCCTCGCCCTCATCCCGCGACCAAGAAGAGGATGTCTACCGAGGATCAATGCATAATCAAGGTCAGTCAAGATATCTTGTCAGACTTGACGCCGAAACCATCAAAACAAACAGCATCCATAGTTGTGCCTCCTGTTCTCGCTCTCTTGCGTGCTGCTCCCGGCCGTCAAGCTTACCGCTCTTTCCGGAATCGTCAGTTGGTATATCGCTGACTACATTGTGTAGGTTCACCAGCTATTCCGTGGATCAGATGACGGACCAATTGTTGGTAGCCCTTTCGAAACAACGTTAAAGAAGGACGAACAGTTGGCGACGGTGTTCAGCAGGTGGCACGAGAAGCACGAGACTAAGACGCCTGCCGAGCAGTTAGAGTGAGCCCACAGCATGTAGACTACCATGAGCCCGCCTTCACTCTCTTCTCCCTCCTGCCTCAGTTGTGGGAGGCGGCTTCTGCCATGCATCGCCGAGGGAACAGCGGTCTGAGTGGGGGACTCACCTGGACTCAGTAAGGGGTCTCCACGGGAGTATGTGTCACGTCACTCAGATGATTGCTTGACCTGATGATTAATTCGGGTCCTCATCTATTGCAACTTTTGGTAATCACAGGTGGCTTTTCTTCCCATTTGGGGACCCAAACACCGAATCAACTGTTCACGTCCCGGCGCCTTTACATGAAGAACAGGTATGTGAGCGCTAGGTTTATCGATCGTCGAGTATATCTGGTACGAGGAACCATTCGAATTGGTAACAGGAAAGCTGACTAGACCGCTTGATCGATACCAGACACCGAATTCTCTCAAGTTGCCAAAGGAAACCAAGATCTACGTGAAGCTCAGATCGGAACATGTCGAATATACCCACACCGCCGTCTTCTCACAGTCATAGATGGGTGCATCAGTAACCATGGAGGCGCGTACGTTCAGATGTGAGTTTTGACATTTAGCAGAGAAGGGGTATCCCGTTTAGCTGACATGGTTGCAGATGTACAGGGTATGATGGGCCCTCCCGGACCAGCCAAAGGTGCCACCAATCACAAGTACCTAATGGAAGTGCAGTGTAGTACATCGATGTAGAGTGGGATTTCGGATCCGGACGGGTGATTCATGAAGAATATGCAAGCTGTGCTTAAGAAGGTCTAGGACATTAGATGGTTGGCAGAATCGACAGCTGGGATCACCCCTACGTCATCTTCATCAGCAGCCGACTCTCCAGAGCTGCTGATGGAGCAGGATCTCACACCTTCGGACGAGGTGACGATGACGTGTTGATGGTGACTCGTCATATCGCCAGACGACCGCTGATCGTGAGACGTTACATGGAGGCCTGTGCGCCAGGCCGACGGTGTAACGCTGTCACGTTTGATAAGATGAACCAGTTGACCATCACCCCATCATTTCGAGTAGTCCAGTCAACTCCCATCAACCGCTGCTGTAAGCGAGGTGGTGACGATACCGATTATGAGTGAGAACGATCTGAGAACGATCTGAGAACGATCAATCTGAAACAGGGTGGTTGACGAATCCCACCTCTCTACCTCTCACTTCGCTTCCTATCAGACTCTTGTCGATGAAAACGATAAGATAACCCTCCTTTGGACCAAGTGAAACCTCGCTAAAGAATGACAATGGTCACTTGTCACCTGGCATCGTGCTGATGGATTGATGGGAGCTGGTATACGACGACTATTCAAGGTTCAAGATTGTGCGAAGTAAGGCGAAATTCGGGATACGTCAAGAAGATGAAATATGCAAAGAAGTGGGAAACCGTAGAGGTCCTCCTCCTCCCCCGCTTGCACAGCTCACTTACTCACTCACTCATCACCCTCCAGGCGAGAGAATGAAGCCCAGCAGGTGGGTCTGCAAGAGATATAAACCCATCAAAACGTATCTCGATTTCTCTTTCCTTTCTCTTCTTTTTTCACCAACAAACTTCTAAATCATACAAACTTTACACAATAACACCTTACAGCCCACCCTCACCGAAACACATCGGCAATACAATACTATCCACCATGAACCAGCAAGTCCAAGTCACCGTCAGTTGACTGGTATCTTACAGCTCCTTCACTACATGCTCTCGATTTTCACACACCGCACCTCATCACACCGTCTTTACCTCGCCCCTATCGTAGACTATCTTCAGTTACCTTCTTGCCAACGCTAACCTATTGGTTCACATCCAGATCTACGAGATCACTCGAACCGACAACGGTCGACCGGTCTGCGACCGAGACTCATTCAAGTGCGACATGCAGAGGACCGAAAAGTTCCAGGTCATCTTCGAGAAATGGCACAAGGAGAAGCAGCCCTCCAGGCCCCTCAAGGACTTCGAGTGAGTTGCAGCTTCTCTCATATCATATGTACAACCTCAACCGGCTGTTGAGCGTATAGTAATCACCTGCTGACGTGATCACGTCCCTCTACCTAGTTTCCTCTACTACCACCGACAGAGCGACCAGCCCGACACCAGCCTCTCCAGCGTCCAGTCCATTGGCGGCGGTCAAGGTCCCAACAAGGGTGCTCAGAAGATCAAGCCTGATCAGGTGAGTCATCTACTCTTACCTACCTTACTTGACATCGATCTCACCTATCTCCGACCTCGCTGATCTATGTTCCCCTGTACCTGTACTTAGACCCCCGAGCAACTCCACATGCCCAACAAGGTCAACCTCTACGCCAAGCGAGAAGACCTCGACTGCGAGTGCGAGGAGGAGCCCCTCGCCTAAGCCGGAGTCATGGTGGGACTTATGGGAAGCCGCCTCCTATATATATAGTCCATAATACCATTTGATAACCGGTTCATAGTGACGTGGTTACTTGACGATTTTGACGATGACGAGATGAATTAACGTTGGTTGATGATGATGATGATGATGGTATCTCTTGAAACAGTCGAGGATACATAAACGTGAATACAGTTCACATTGAACATATCAAGCGGCCTCACCACTCAAGTGATTCGACTCAGCAGACTATGGGATCTGCAGCAGGAGGGAGGTCCCGTCACAGCTTGCATTCATGCATGTACATACCATCTACAATATCCGCACAGATTAGACTGTGAAACCTACGGTAGATGGCATAGCAAGTAGTTCTGTCAGTCTGAATACTTGTTCGCTTCAGCCATATACATATACCACGCGCTTCACGTAATACTCAGCTTGAGAATACACAATGCATTAGATCTTCTAAATCGTCTTGTTACTTTGATCAGGGGACGATCAACACCCTCCGACGTCTCTTCTGCGCTGATGTCTGTTTGAAAAAGGCGGCATCCTTGATAATCATGATGATACCCCTCTGATTCACAACTCCTTCGCCTGTCAATATCACTAAACGTCTCCCGCCCGTGATTTGTAATCCCACAGTCCACGGTGCGATTCTGAAGGTTTACCCAATCTTGCTCCTCTATTCGTCTGCCCAACCATCGGGATTACGCTTGTGTATCTTGAAGCTTCGTTCGTAGTACTAGCTTCGGTACTGTTGTAGTCATATTAGTCAGTGAATGTCCGATATCGAGATAATGAACGTGATGCACGACAGAACCGGGCATGGCAGAACCAGGTGAATATACAAGGAGGAATCTCGCTTTCAACTACTCACACTTCCATTAATAGTCACATACTCATGTGAGAAATCGCATGTCCAAACCCTCGCTTCAGCTTCACCCTGACCCAAATCAATCTCCACATTAAGGTCCTCCTCCTTCAGAATCTCAGACGCCCTAGCTTCGTCAATCTCGGCTTCTGGCTCGCCGTTGGTCAAGAGTGGAAGCGGGGTAGTGTTGTTTGATGTCGCAGGGGGAATGAACGATACTGATACGGATCGGGGGTTGATTGATTCCGCCGAAGGGGTGTAGCCGCTGTGTTTTTTCATCAAAGACCAAACAAAGCCAACAAAAACATCAGCCTCTGAGGTCTTCTCCTAATATAGCTTGGCCAGTCTGATCGACTTCACTCACACAGCGCAGAGGATTCGGCCCCAGTTAGCATCTGTGCAGTAGTAGAGGCAAGCACATCAGCCATGTTCATCTTGTCTGTTATGACACCGGGTTCTTGTCTTACTCACCTTCGCCGTACATGGCAGTCTTGAACAAAGACGAGTTGGCAACGCCCTTAGCTACAGACGTCGCAATCTCGAAAGTGGGGGCGTTCTAGATGATGCGACACCAAGCATGGATATCTGTCAGCTCGTCCACCTGGGACAATCAAAACGAGAGGCTGGGGAAGCAGATTATAACACCCACCTTGACCTGAATTGTGACGAATTTGGTAGCGCCCTCGCCGTCCCTCACGACGAGCTGAGCCAGTCCCTCTGCGAACGACCTCAATTCCTCCTTGAAGATCTTGAACTCCTCCGGGTTCGCTTGTTCCGTAATCTCGGCCATCTTGTCCGCTGATTCCCTGCCTTCGTGCTCGAGTTTGGCCGCAGCGCCGTTGGCGAGACACAGTATGGTATCATTTGTGCTCATATCTCCATCGACGGTGATATTGTTGAAACTCCTATCGACAGCGTAATTCAAAGCGTTTTGTAAGTCCTTCGGAGCGATAGCGGCGTCGGTAGCGATGACTCCTAGTAGAGTAGCATGAGGCGGCTGAGGGGGACCCATGGAGGGCGCGATCATACCTGCTCCTTTATCGATACCTGCCAGTCGGACTAGTCGGCCTCCGAGCTTGAAAGACTTAGCTCGTAATTTGGGGAAAGTGTCGGTCGTCATGAATGCTTTGGCTAGATCTAACCATGCTTTAGGTGAATCATCCAGTCCTTGAGCCAATTTGGGGATATTGGAAAGGATGTTGTCGATAGGAAGATGTTGTCCTATCACACCAGTCGACATGACCAGTGTTCCACCGTTCTGATCCTGCGAAGAAGGGGAAGGGGGAAGTTGAGAAGAAGTGGTCTTTGACATGGCCCAAGCGTCTTCTAATCCTTTTTTACCAGTAACGGCGTTCGCACAGCCTGAGTTAACGATAAACGAATTCGCCCTACCTCCGGATGTCCGTAAGATCTCCGAAGTGACAGTAACAGGAGCGGCTTTGAATACGTTCCTCGTCATACAAGCAGCAGCCGAAGCCGGCTTATCCGTCGTCGAAACTAATATGCCCAAGTCGAGCGTACCGGCCTTCTTCTTTATACCGGAATGAGTGGAAGATACGCTGTATCCCAAGGGGAATACTTCGGGAGAGTAAGTGTGTACATGATGATCTTTCGATGGAGGAGGTTTGTTCGGTGTAGCCGCTGTACCAGCTGATGTAGTTCCCGCTGAAGCTGAGGTCGAGGTCGAGGCTGAACGAGTAAAGGAGACAGCTGCGTTGGTAGCTGCTCGGATAGCAGAGGAAGGGGTGGGTAATGAAGGCGGCATATTGAAGCCGCTGACTGCGAAGAAGATATTCGTCCTCCTGCAGTGGTGTTTGACTAGATTCCGATCTGCGCTATGTATGAAATCTCAACAGAACAGAGGAGGAAGAAGAGAAAGAGGAGATAGATTGACTCGATAAGGTATGGATATTTGTGGTGCTACTACCGGTTATTTCCCAATCATAGATAAGGATTAACTCTAATTACTCATTTACTCCTCCCATTTAATAATCACAATCAATATAGCCCATTCCATCGATCCCTTTCACAGCATAATAATGTACTTACAAGGCCATAAAGATCTCCCTCTCGACTTCAGTAACATTCCCAATACTCATTTCATCATCTCTCGATACATATACAATCCCTCTCTCGATGGGAGTACAAAAGAGACTAGGGTACATATCGCATAAGGAGGAGATTCTGATTCAACAGAGAGATTCATTGCAGTCTGCTGGCGCTACATTAAACTCTTTGGCCAGGACATCTTCAGTGGCAAAGTCAATCATTGCGATTTCACTCTCATTTCTCGACCCCAAGACCTCTCATACTGTTCGCCCTCGAGCTTCTTCCTCGATCTCAGCACCCTATGCAAAGATAACTTTGGCCTGTAATCCGCCAAGGAACATCTGCGGAGTCAAACGTTACATTCGACAACTTATCGCCCCTCAACGAGCAGCCACTCCAGACCAGCTAATCACTCAAATCCCTCTCCTCGCCCCTCTATTCATAGCTGTTAGCCAAAGCTAATCACCATGTCAACGGTATTCTATCGATGGGGAGCGGGTCGAAATGAGTCCCGAGTCACTTTTGACGGGACTCATATATCGGTGTTCGACCTCAAGAGGGAGATCATTCTGAGTAACAAAATGGGAAATGGCAAGGACTTTGATATTGGCATATACGATAATGTCACCGGAGAAGGTGAGTCTCAGCCTAGCTCCGTCACGGTCAACGATTACAATGTACATACTAGTAGTCGATAAGTGAATTGATTACTGACTGAATCTATCGTGTGTTGGTAAATGCCCTTATAGAATTCAAAGATGATGATCACCAAATTCCTCGATCCTCATCACTCATCGCTCGAAGATTACCTTCCTCAATCAAAGGGCGCGGTAACGCTCAGAATTACATTGCTGGCTCATCAGCTGCTGACGCTCTCAACGGCGATCATCGAATCGAAGCGCATGCGAGGCAGGCTATGCAAGATAAGCAGAATAGGGGAGCGAGGGGTGCCGGAGGTACTTTTGCCAGTATGTCAAAACGGTTCGATGGTAGAGAAGATGGACCTTCTGGTCCGGGAGAACCCAGTGTGCCGATATCCACGGGAGATGCGGATGAAGATGCTAGGATCCAGGCGATCTTGGCGCAGGGCGCTGAAACTTGGGAGCAGATGCAAGAGGATATGTCACAGTGCGTACAGTGTACCTACAATTATCGCCTCAACACAGCCGCTATGACTGCTTATCTAGACTCCATATAATAACAAACGGGATTTCATCTTTCAGGGGATACCGAGCGCCTGCGGCCAGAGCAGCGAGAACGACAAGGCCTCAAGGCTCTGCCATGGCTGCTGCCAAGTACGACTTCAGCTTGCCGCCTGACAAAGACCCACCAATTGGATATATCTGTTATCGATGTGGCCAAAAGGGTAAGTTACTCCTCAATCTGGTCAACAAGTGTCCTTCACCTCAGTCGCTCAATTCGGGGTCAAGTAGCGATTACTGACTGATGTCAATCTTTCCTCTCTTGCAGGTCATTGGATCCAGAACTGTCCGGACAATGAAGATCCAGCAGCCGCTGAACGTAAACGATTCGTTAGAGTAACGGGTATTCCTCGAAGTTTCCTCAAGACTGTCGAGACTCCCGGTGGGGTGGAAGGATCAAGTGGTGGTGCGATGTTAACGGCTGATGGTGGTTTTGTGAGGGCCGTGCCTGATCAGTGAGTTATATCTTTCACACCCATGCATACTTCTTTCTGTTTGTTGTTACTCGCTCCTAAGGGCTATGCAGAGATGTTAGATCATTACCGGGCCCGTAAATTGACACCCTTCTCTGTTATTTTCCTTGCATCCAGGCGTCAATGGCAAAAGCAAGCGGCTGCGAAACCACGAGCCTTAACAGGGGCGGACGTGCGTGATGCTCAACCACTCGACGCGTCTATCACTTGCCCAATCTGCAAGAAACTAGTCTGGGAAGCCGTCAGGACTCCATGCTGTTCCACGGCATACTGCGAAGAGTGCATAACTACTTATTTGGTCGAACACGATTTCGAATGCCCGAATTGCGAGAGTAAAGTACCGAGTCTGGATAAATTGGCACCCGATGCTGAATTGAGGGAGAAAGTAGGGAAATATGTCGATGGGGAAGTTGAGCGAAGTAAAGAGGATGAGAAAGAGAATGAAAAAGTCAAGGGGGAAGGAAATGGCGAGGGAAGTGCAGGAACGGAGGATGGCGAGAACGGTCAAGGAGAAGGTGATAAGAAGGATGATAACACGGAAGAGGTAAGTGTGATACCCTGCTGCAGCTCAACCTGGATCGAGATTCATGGTACACATAGAGGCACCATACTAATGTAATGTTTTATGTTCACTTTATATGTTAGCTCGAAGAAGGTGCCTTGACACCTAGCGAGTTAAAGCCCGCTCCAAGCCAAATTCTGGGCGCAAACGGTCAACGTATTAGTGCCGATACGCTAACACCGCAAATAATCAACGCGTATCTAATGGGGGTGAGCGTCATTCCCTCTGGGTGTGCGTATTATCGTTTCTGTTCCAATCACTGATATAAAACTGCCCCGCTTGCTCGCATATTGAAAATAGGCCAAGAAGATGCTCTTGAACCCAGCGCTATCAGCTCCCGCTCGAGTTACAATAACGAGCCAAATCCAACTGCTTCAAGCCGAGTTATTACAAATGCAAATGATGGCCAATATGAACGGTATGAACGGATTGCCCCTTGGCCAAAATATGGGTAATATGAATAACATGGGCAATATGAACCACATGAACAATATGGGTAATCAAATGGGCGGCGGCGGGATGGGAAATATGAATGGAATGGGCATGGGGATGATGGATGGGATGGGCATGGGGATGGGTATGGGCATGATGGACGGCATGAACATGAACATGAATATGAACATGGGGATGGGAATGGACATGGGAATGGGGATGAACGGTATGGGCATGGGGATGAACGGAGGGATGCCAATGAATCAACATCAACAAATGGGGTTCCAGCATCAACAACAACAACAACAACAACAACAACAGCATCAACACCAGCAACAAATGGGAATGGGCGGAGGTATGGGGAGAGGAGGATTCAGAGGTGGTCGTGGTGGTGGGGCTGGTAGAGGTGGATTCCGCCAAGGAGGAGGAGGCGGTATGGGCATGAAGAGGGGTGCTGATGAGATGGGCGGGAATGAAAGCAAGCAACAACGAGTAGCCTAGTCAAGAAAACAAAGAAGCAAAGAAGAGAAGACCGCACTAAAAGAACTACGCTTGCTGGTGCCTCTCGTGTACACCCATTCGGCCATTCGGAATACGGGGCAAAACCGACATTGGGGTAGCAGGAGGTATTGCAGCTGCGACAGGCGGTCACTCGATGAATTCGATGAACCCAATGAACGGCAACTCATATCATAACACCACATCACCCTCAATTAGCATCTAGCACACAGAATTTACATCTTGTACGCATTCAACGTATTTACACTAATCATGGCACGACGTACAGTAAAGTGTACAGTGTTGTTTTACAAATGCAATGCAATGCCTGCCTTGATATGACTTTTTGCTCAGTCCAGTCGTTCGTTCGCAATGCTGTATCACTGTCAAATACTGTACGGCTTAGCGATTGAGATCTTATAACATATACATAGTGACCAGTATACAGTATACAATATACAATATACAGTATATCCACATCTATTGATCAGTCATGGATTTCATGCAATACATACACTGTACAAGTCTGAATCCATCGTTTACAACATGTACTGACGTTTGAGAAATGAGGTTCCAGAATGAGGAGAGAATGTATCGTATCTACTTGACTATACTGAACTTTTACTTGACTACCTTGCCACCTTGCTGCTTTGCTGCTTTGCTGACTTGCCCAAGCGAATACCAAGAGATGACCACACGCGGTCGCCGGTCTATCCATCCATCCATCTATCCTTCGATCCGTCTACCCAATTCGCAAGCTTATGTACAAGAATCCTTTGTGAGGAGATACAGCACTTATCTATCTCCGAGGTTGATCATGGCAAGGTTCCAATTCACAGTAGCAGCACTCGCAATTATGATCGTGAGTATGATTCGTATCGTTATCGTCATTGCCGTTATCGTTATTGTCGTCGCCGTTACGGTCCTTATCGTTGTTGTTGTCGTCCTCATCGTTTCAGTGATTTTCTCTTCACCTTCACATCATCCAGATAATGGGCGCGGCGTGTCATTCGGCGTCGGCACGAGCAAGGCCAGCAATCTTCGCACCAACAGTAGCAAATACACGGGCATCGATACTAGTATGGGCTCCTCCTGTCATTTCTTGGCTCATACGTTTGGCGGACTCTCGCTCCTCGACGGTGGACAGCTCCTTCCAGAGAGTCATGCAGGCCGCGTAGTCGGTGAAGGACAGATATCGTTCTCGAAAGAAGATCTAGACAATTCGCAAGTTGCAAGTCGCGGTTGCGAGGGGAGGACCAAGCAAGTATCAGTATAATATACAGAAACGCTCAACAAGACTCGGCGTAACCAAGTGTTCGAAAGGGAGGGAAGTCCAAGTCGAGTTGGAATACGTTACGTGTTACGATGTCGGGGTCGGCTGTGGGGAGAGCTGATCGGGAAGAGCAACATATCATCACCTGCACTCACATGAAGTGTTTCCCCGATCTCGGTTGTCAACCCAGCACGGTCCATAACATTCGCATATGCTCGGATGAAAGACTGGAAGTATGAAGAGTTATTCACGGCCGGTATCGGACTGAAGGCAACCATACAATCTCATCAGACTCGTGGCACAGTGACGCAACGACTTAGCGACACAAGGGCACATAGAAATTCGAAGCGTTTTAGGTGCGGTGCTGGCTTCGTAGTCGGGTTTGAGTGAGACTGAGAGCTTACTCACCCTTTCTCATGCTGCCATCGGTTCCAGCAGCACATGATGAACCTTTTCTCGGGCGACATCTGCAAATATAAGCAATACGACGTCAGCCTTCGAAGACAATCCTAACATATGGACTATAAAATTTCGGATCATCAATCGGAAAAAAAAGCACTCACATGATGCTGAGTCCAAAGAACGGTCTATCGCCAATGGGATCTCATGTCAGCCAGCCGTCACAGATCGTTTCAAACTCGAATCAGGTACACTGCCATAGCCATAGCCATGGAACGGAACTTACTTCCTCATGCTCACGCATTTGATGTCTAAACTTCCCACCAGTGTAAACCTCGTCTAGCGCAGGCATGAAGTCCGCTACCGTACCAACCTCGATTCGATGAGACCATGTCGTCCACTTGTTTCGGCGGTTTACCATGCTTGGCTCCATCAAGCCGGTGGACGTATATCTTGCTCGCTCGGTCGATTCGGCAGCAGTATTTTGATGATGCCGTTCTTTCGGGTCAGCATATGTTGTCCACGGGCTGGCGTCAGGTAGCGACGACAATGGTGATGATGGCGAGAAGAGTGAGGCGGGTGGCGGCACCCCATCCAAGCCACTGGCAGTTGGAGGGGTAGTGAGAACACTCAAATCGCCTTTCGGCGGTGGCAAGAGATGATCGTCCTGTAGTTCGCACAACTCAACGGACGAACAAATCGAAGATGTTCCGGATGGATCGGCGTTCCTCAGCCGATCAGGCGGTATAGAAACAATAGAAATTGCCGAGGGCGGGAGCGATGGTGCCGGCACAGGTACAGGTACAGCTTGTAGTGCTGGTGCTGGTGCTGGTACTGGCTTGCGCCCCTCATGCAGCAGAAGTGTCACATGCTCAACGCCATCAGCCTGCGGTCGTTTGATACATCGTTAGCACTGGCAAGAATTTGAACAACCGGCATATCGCGCTAGCAACCTCTGTATCATATCGGAGCGGACCTCACTCACTCGCTCTCTCGGCCCTTTCTCCTCTATCCAGCACACATCGCGATGCATCACAGCATGATGCAACGCCAGCTCGCCATCGCTGCCATACACAATGTCGTCTTTGCACAACAGACAGGCCCATTTGGTGAGCTGTGCTTTGATAAACCCATCGTACTTCACCAGCAATTTGCATGTCGGATCTCGAGGAGTTTCAGAGATGAGCCTTCGAGGAAGGGGCCGCAGTCGATGACGTCTTTCGTCATAGACCCACTTCGGCGGTGGATCCAATCTGAGAAGGAACGACGCCTTATCATGCTGAAGGTAGAAGTGTTTCAACGAAGACGCATAGCCACCGTCTTCGTGAATAATGACCTGTTCGTGGGAAGTCCATTCGGCCAACCCATTCTTCACTGGTAGCCCATCGCGACGGAATTCGGCTTTGAATTTCACTTGGAGTGAACCTTCGATGGAGGACGTGAACATCTGGTCGGTGATTTTGACGTGTGTTCTTGAGGTTACCGATAGAAAGGACAGCTGTTCGATGCTCAACGATAGCTGGAAAAGCGTTGCCCGTTCCGCTGTATTCTGCGAAGCAGGCAAGTTAGCATGAGTACATATATATGTGTGCGTGTAAAGCCAGCAGATATGAATTATCCATTCATCCAGATATCCCAGCCGTTGTTGAGTTACAGCCAACTTACATCGGTTAAATGGAGTCTCATGTCCATCTCATCGGGCATCAGCGAATTGGACGTCACATCGATCGGTCGTAGACTTTTTGGGTCAACAGGTACTAGGCGGTTGAACTGGAATTGGATATATCGGTCCGTTCGACTGGAAGATGGAAGATCATATACCGGTCAGTTCGGCAACGTAGCTAACTCAACGATAAGGGTCGAAAGGAAAGAAGACCGCTTACGCCGTATGTATGTTCGCTTGTCTCTGATCCCGACCCTCATGGAAAGTCTTGAATCCTCCTTTTTGAGGTATTGTCGTTAGTGGTAAATTGCTAGAGTTGCCCAGCGACAAATCTGGAAATACGTCGGCGAGACAAGCAGACACAGTTTTCAGGATGGTCCGACGGAGAAAGGGGGTCTTCGCGAGCGCTGGCTTCTGCGACTGGAAGAACGAAGTGAGATGTAAGTCGTGATCCCTGCCACTGCGATTGGCGTGGACACTCACTTTGATCCGCGATCTATCCTTTCCCTTCTGACCAGTAATGTCCTTGATTCTCGCTTGCCACAAGATCGAACCAACATACTCCGGATCGCTTTCGAAGAGCCGACCAACACCTTTCGGTAGATCACCTGAAGCAGTGCGGAAGACGTCCCAGATCGATGACTTTACCATTGGCGGTCTGGAAGAACGTTGAGAAGGCGCGATCGAGGGGTGACGAGCTGGAACCGGTGATGGCGTGACAGCGGTCAGTTCGACTGCACTGAGATTTGACAACGGTGGAAGAATTCGAGCGACGGCTTCAGTTTCATTTGCAGGAGGTCCACGGGCGATTGGAAATTTCGGAACCTCATTAGCCACGACGTGAGATCCAGACCGATTCCGCTTAAGAGGGATCCCATTGGTTTTGGTCTGACCTTCATGCTCATCCCTCCTCTCTTCTTTCACCTCCAGTTCCAAATCGTCCCGTATGGGGAACTCGACAGGTTCGTCATCATCCAGCCAGGTCATATCTATCACCTGCGGTTGAATCCTTGCCGCGGCTCTGGCCCCTGTGTCTTTGTCTTTGTCTTTGCCTTTGTCTTTGCCCTTCCCTTTGTCAATGTCAGTAGAGACGGTGTGCGGAGGGCGAGAGGCCGTAACTTTTTGGCGTTTTGACTTCTCGGGACTTGGAACAGACTCTGCTTGACGCTTTCGGTTCAGGTTGGGGCGCATACTGGGAGTCGCTTGAACGCGAGAGGACTGCGTGGCGGGACGCGTCTTGCATTGGGAATGAAGGTCAGTAACAAGGGCCAAGGTCGCGGCGAAAGTCCCAGCAGGAATCTCTGCGATGCGGGAAAGCATATCAGATCCTGGAGGACGAGGCGGAAGTGTTTTGCCGTTCGAGGACGAGGAGAACATGTTGGCAGGTTTGTGTCTCACCATAGACGGGTGTGAAGTTTTGGGCGGTATCGGAGCGGATAAGAGGGAAGGAGCAGTAGAAGTAGAAGTTGGTGTCATCCGCGAGAATGGTACGTACTCGCCAACGACGGGTTCAACGTCGTTGGCGTTGACTGCGATGACTGCGGTAGATTTCCCCGGCTGAATCGAAGTCGAATTCCGACCGGTGGAAGACGCTTGGAAGCTCGAAGCACCGAAGACTGGTTTAGGACTCGCCCACTTGTCCCGAGCGGTCAGAAGGGTCTGCTCGACGTCCGAGGCAGAAGGTCGTGGAGTAGAGGACTGTGGCGCGTATGTTGTAGCTGGAGGCTGTGACTGCTGAGCTGCCGATATCGCTGGATTGCGCGGGAGCGGCCCATCAGAGGTCCCACTCCCCACCCCCGTGGGCTTCAGACTGCTGGAATCCGTCCCATCTTGAGGGTTGTATGTTACCATTTTGATGATTCGCCAGCTACCTATTTTATAATTATCTTCTTTGGTTTCATTGCCCGGTATCGCTTCGTCGTCATCCTATCGATTGTTCCGCTGATCTTCTTCCTTACGGGTAGTTGGCCATCTTTTTGTACCACCGAGTTATCACTTGGCCCAAGCAACTCTTCCCATGATCTGCTGTATCTGGCAGGCAATCGATCCGCAGGTATTTGGTTATTTTCCCGACACGAGGATAACCGGTAACTAGCTGTTTGATACGCTGGTGAGAATACAACTGGCGACGATTCCTCGTCGATAGGTCTCTCTTATGACGAGAGTGGTGATACTGCAAATTGCTTTTATGATAGCTCGACGACGTGAGACGAGAGAAAGCAGAGAACATTGATTCACAAACATTAAACATCAACAGAACACGAGGAAACGCGACAACATGAGACGGAGGCTACTGGCATGGTAGAATGACATCACGTGACTTGTGACTTGTAGCTTATATAGTATAATCCATGGCCATTGCATATATGGCCATAGCCCGAATGAAAGCACTGTGTGTACTTGTGGGCTGACCAATCGACCCAGTATGGGATATTGTGCATCTTCTTATACCCTCGAATTCCATGCTTGAACGTTGTTGCTGTACGCTGTCATCACCTCTTCATACAACATTCTACCTACCTGCATATTTTCCGCATCTTGCCTTAGTGACCACGACCACAGCAACGAGCCCGACCCGACCCGAACTTCGCAGGTAGTGGGAGACATACTACTCTCCTGATAACAAACCGTTGAGATTCGATCAACTACCATGACCCTACCGGTCAACCTGCCGCCAGCTTCTGCTTCTGCTTCTGCTTCTGGCCCAAGCTCTGGCTCAAGCTCAAGTCCCAGCTCATCATCTTCTCAGCCACTACGAACGACCAAAGAGACCCACCCACATTTACCGCCAGGATTGATCCTAGACGAGAACGGGAAAGTGTGTAAAGTGTGTAATACATGGCAAGATTTCGCAAAGATCAAGAAGAAGCAGACGGCCTCGGCTAGTAGCGAGGGAATTAGGACAGGGAAGAAGGGTGCGACAGCTGGTGCTGGTGTTGGAGGCATGGCGGCTTTTGCTGGTATGATGGGTGGATTTGGTGCGAATGCGTCGTCCGCTTCGTCAGGCTCAACAAGCTCAGCTTCGGCGTCAACGGCACTTCCAACAAAGCCCAGTATCACCTCTCAGGTATCGGATTCGGATGGGAAGTCGGACCAATCGCGATCAAATTGTCCACCTGATACGGCCGAACTAGGTCGATCAACATGGACATTCCTACATACCACAGCAGCCTATTACCCACTCACGGCTCCGCCCAAAACTCAAACCAACATGCTCAACCTACTCTCATCTTTATCGTTGTTGTACCCATGTAATTGGTGCGCAACGGATTTCCAAAAAGATATGAGACATAACCCACCCGACGTCTCTGGTAGGGAGGGCCTGATGAAGTGGTTATGTATGAGACATAATGAGGTGAATAAGAAATTAGGTAAAGAAGAATTCAGTTGTCGGGTCAAGGACTTGGATGTTAGGTGGAAAGATGGACCGAACGACGGGAGCTGCGATTGAGTGATAGGAGGATAGAGTGATAGAAAGGATAAGGCCCTAGTCATCGTACACCACGGAAGATAGAAGATCTAAAATGGTACGGGGTATAGGTGGACGTTGAAGACGAACTAGATGGTTGGATTGGAATTGGACACTCGTTAGAGCCCGAGTACAGTAACAACAGTAGCATTCACCACTCTATAGAATAGTACCGCACCACTCGAGATTGTATGTACACATACCAACACGCATAGCATATACTAGCATAGCGTGTCGCAGTATATATGTGAGTGCAGTTACAAATCTACAAGGACTCAAATCGAGCTGGTTTCGGACAATACTAATTCGAGCTGGTTTCGGACAATACTAATTCACTCCTAAGCGTTTCATCCACATCTTCTGTTGCCATCCCAGCAAAATGGGGATCATATCTGATAAGCCGAATTCGGGCCAATAGGTCTTTACGAAATGTAGTTGGGTATCTTCGGACGCCTAAAAGGAGTGGTAGTGGTGGTGATAGCAAAAACACGATCAGCCCAGCTCAGCTTATCCAAGCTGTAAAGCCATACGTAGAAAAGAGAAAGAGCAGGAAAGATGGGAGAACGAGAGAGAGACAGAGTTCTAGTCAGAGGTGGGTGACAAAGTCTAATTCATTGGATTTACTCACCTGCCACATCATAAAATCGCTCAACCTCTTCACGTCAGAAGTCCTCACCAAGATATCCAGCTTCTTCGCTTCAGCTGGACGCGACAAGAGCGTCTTGCCAACTTGTGAGATGGCTTTACTCGTGCCTAGATCATCGAATATGCGTTCCGAGGTGATTTCGCTATTCCATCAAATGTCAGTGAAGATTCAGGTTCAACAACAATAATACTTGGATCTGGGCGGATCCGTTGAAGTCGTAAGATGATGGGGGTAGATAGGCGAGCTGAGGGAGCGCAGTTGGTTGTTGTAAAGATCATCGACTCGGGGAAAAAAAAACCCACCTCGAACTGATCTGCCCATCGTATACCGCTTGTACAGTCTCTCGCATGGCAGTCGTAATCTCATCCCTTGAGGCATACGGACCGCAAACATTCAGCACCCCGCTGAACGAACATCACAACGAAGAAAGCGTCAGCTGCGTCCCTTTTGTATCGTACTTTTCTTTCGGAACGCAAAGCGCACAGTCACACCTTCGCTACGATATGCTTTCTTGTTTCTTGGCTGATGCGGGATAGATATTGAAGTAGCGGGGTTTGCCTAACAATACTGAACTCGCTCAGGATGATTCGCAATTTCTACTCACTTCTTGTGATGTTTTGTCATCTCCTCCATATCCTTTACTGCCTGCTGCACATCAGGAGGGAACATATTTGTCCGACCGATAAACTTGATCTTGACCCCGTACTCTTCCAGCAGTTCTCTACACAAGGTTCAACATGATATTGTCGTCAGTAATCATGTCGCCCTCGCCGCCACTTTGACCTTGCCCTCTCGAAGTCATTGTCATTACTTCCGCTAAGCCACGACGCTGCGTCTCCTCAGAGAATGATCATCTCTGAGGTCACTGTTCCAGCGTGAGCCAGCCTGATACGCACCCATGCTGACATAATTCGGTGAGACGTTCTTTCGCAAGTCGCATAAGTGCTGATACTTCGTTCTCGGATCGATTGAAATTATCAATTGCAAAAGCGTAGACTGATACGGCTCTAATACGTAGCCGAAGGCATATCTCAAGTGTCTACGTTTAGTGTTCAGCACAAAATGTGTAAGCGTCATGATCAGCGCACAGAGAGAGAGAGAGAGAGAGAGAGAGAGAGAGAGAGAGAGAGAGAGAGAGAGAGAGAGAGAGAGAGAGAGAGAGAGAGAGAGAGAGAGAGAGAGAGAGAGAGAGAGAGAGAGAGATCGATAGACTGTCGTTGATGAGGATTGGATGATATTCCAGATAGCCCCCTGACAGCCTTGGATGGAATTGATATCCCGTACAAAGTCAATACTCGAATTCGAGATGAAAATGAGGATCCGACCCGACTCACCCTCTTGAGAGCTGCAAACCCATCCCCATGTCCCTCCGACACTTTCTTCCCAGCGATCTTAGCATACCGCCTATTCCCATCCATCACAAACCCAACATGTTGCGGTACCGGGCCTAGTGATATCAGGTACAGGAGGACGGTGGTCGCTATTGAGAAGAGGGCATGGATCGCCTTGGTGAATAAAGGTGGGCGGTACATTATGGTAGAATGGCGATGGCGATGGCGATGGCGATGGCGATGGCGATGGCGATGAGGATGTAAACGGAATGGTTTCCAATGATTTATGAACTGTCCATCACATAGTCCATTGCACAAAGGAACCTGCACTGTGATAAATGATAACTTCTCGTGCATGTCCATGTTCGCGTAAACAGTAAATACCGACGTGGAACTTTTTTTTACCTAACTTAACGGATAATCAGATTCAATTCAAATCCGAGATGAGATGAGATGAGAAATCCGGTTGTCGCATCGCGATGCCACGTGTTTTTGAGTGAGAAAGCGTCATTCCCTTCCATTGGTGCATATCATCCATCCCATATCACCCCTTACTTGTACAAGGCGATCAACAACTCGCCTCGCGCTCCACCACTCACTCACAATTACAGTACTCGAGTACACCTACTAACCACCCCATTCCTCACCTGTCTACTCACTGCTCACTGGTCAACTAGCTTTTCGATATATTCCTTCTACTCGAACATGCTATATCGATACGTGCAACAATTCCATCTCAATATGATCCGAAGAAAACTATCCACCGGCCTCCTTCGAGCTGCCACCCCGACTCCGACCGCCGTGTGTCCACCGGTATCCGCTGCTGTTGCTGTTGCCGGTAGACCTAGGTCGAGGTCGCTTGCTTCTGCTGTATTGTTGAGTAGTCAGAGGAACTGGAAGGGGGAGACCGTTATTACGCTCAAGACTGAGTTGAAGAAGCGTGGTCTTTCTCAGCAGGGTAACAAGTAAGTACAATGACACCAGCATCAACTATCGACCGCGTCGATATCCATATACTGTACAGTGAAGCTGCCGTCTATGGTAACTGCCATGTACCTTTCTTTAGTCTTTAGTAGATGACCTCTTCACACTTGCAAGGCAGATGTACTAACGTTGGACTTCCCTCTCCCACCCTGCAACTTCACCCACAGAGCCGCCCTTGTAGCCCGTCTCGAATCAGCCGAAACCTCTTCTCTCCTCGGCCCACTTCCTCCTTTCCCAGCGTCCGCACGATCCCTCTCGACCTCCGCCTCACTCTCTCAACCACCCAAAAAGTCCTCCTCTTCTTCCGCCTCTTCATCCAGTGAACAACCAAAGGAATCCGTCACTTCGACCGGACCTCAAGTATCCTCTGAAAAGCATGATCACGATACTCCCGCCGTGACGCCCATCGAGCCTGAGAACGTCACTGTTGCTCCTGGTTTGCCGCAGACCAAGGACCTCGAAGTCAGCAAGAGTGGAGAACAACTGGATCTCAAGTTCCCTTTGCCCCAGGCTAAAGAAGAGATTGACCAGGTCATCGTGAGTGTTTTCATCTTTACTAAAGCAATTAAGTGAAATCTGGGCAGCGCTTTCCAGTCCCTTCTTACAAGACTTACCCAGGTACCCTGCAAAACAACAGTTGTAGGTCAAATAACATCGCTAACCTGCTTTTCTTTCACCTGTTGTTCAGCCCATCACACCCGACAACTACGCCGCAGCGCCCGTCTCTGAGCCCCCCGTGGAGTCCACTCCTCCGGGCCTCGCCAAAGTCTTGACCGTAGCTTCAGCCTCTACCCACTTGTCCGGTGGACCCGTCCATGGCGTACACGAATCTGCCGATTCTCACTCTCTTGAAGCATCCAACGAACCCTCACTGAAAGATATCCCCTCTTTCACGGACGCAATCGGCAGTGTCTTTTCAGCTCCCGGACGAGCCTGGTCTTCCGTCGGCGTCAAATTCCCCGAGGTTCACTTGCCCGCTGCTCCTGAAGGTAGCAAAGCGCAATACAAGCGTGAACAACGAGGGTTGAACGATCAGGAACGAACTGGAGCTTGGGTACTAGCTGGTGTAGTTGGTTTGGGACTGTTCCTTGGCGGAGGCAAGAAAGACAAGAAGGCTACATCGTCAAAGTTGAAGGAGACTGCGCAGGAGTTGGCAGACAAGGCCAAGGGAGTGAAGACCGTTAAGGGGGATGCTAATTGGGAGAAGGCCAGCGGAGCTGGTGTGGTTGGACACGGTACAAGGAAGGACTAAGCGAATCTACGGTAGTAAGAGTCATTCCGTTCTGCTCGCTTGATGCGATGACGAATCGAGGGATATGCATGAGGATGGTATATAGTAGTGTCCATACGGTACGATAGAAATGATGAAACGCGAATTACATACAAGTTGGAAGTACCGGCGCCACAGTCGGAAAAGATAGCCTCAAATATGCCTTGCCTTTACATGCGATACCATGCTTATACCGTCGCATGCTCACTGACATGCTTGGCCAAGATGTTCCTCAGTCGGTCGCCACAGCTGACAGTTGACGAGGTTCGATTTCCACCCGTCGTGCTCGTGAAAGTACATGTACCCAGCTGGATGATGCTTTACAGCTGTTGTTATGACTGATGACGTGACTGCTTTCCGGCGGAAGAGCGAAGAGCCATAACCGGTCGAGTCGATGAAGACATCGCTCACAGGTCAAGATGGTTCAAAGTTGTTGAATCGAGCGTGATACATTATGAATGACACTGTCCTAGATAGACAGGAGTGATAGGCACTTGAACTCGCGTATAAACTGAAAAAGAATAGCCTGTGTCATCAGAACTCAGAACTTGATATAATCAAGGAACATACGACAAACAGACCAGACGAACTGAGACGACAAGTTGACGAGCGGCAACGACCAGAACAAACAACGGGACAAGGGGGGAATCAGCTTGACACCTCGCTCATGCTCATGCTCATGCTCATGCTCATGCTCATGCTGGTGCTCGTGCTCGATGACATATATCATCTCATCATCTCAGTCCACGTCTAAAAATCTCAATTACTCCTCCAAGACGACTGATCACTCGAGCTCCTCCCCACCTCGCGTTTGCGTTCAGGATCGGGAGAGGCTCAGCCATGGATCCATGTGCGGTACCCCCGCTAGACCGATAGCGACTACGACTACTAATACCAGTACAACCACCGGTACGACTGTGACTGTTGTGCGCTCGCCGCCCCCTTCATCATCGTCTTACACCTCATCTCCTATCAGACATTCTCCATTATCCCAGCCTCCGTTGTATGCACCGTCGAGGACACCTTCGCCTGGTCCTGCCTATCAATCAACCTATACAAATGACCGCCAGAGGTACAAGCAGCCTGAGTACGAAGACGGCGGTAGGCATGGGCTGGAAAAGTACGATGGGCTTTCGGGACTTGGAGTACGAAGTGGGAATATATCTGGGTATCGGGGTCATCTCAGAGATGGATTTGGATCCGGAGATGGAGGTGGATCTGAACTTAAACGTGATCCGTACTCGACGAAAACGAGACACGTCTCGTCCCCTCTCATTTCAACACCAACATCATCGCCGAAACCCATCATCTCAGGCTCGAACGGCAGGTCCTACTCCATACCCAATCATAATCGACGAGCAAGCACAAGCACAAACATGGACGTTTACTCGCACTCTTCCTTCCCCTCGCCGTCCTCTCCCAAACCTTTATCCCGCTCTCAGCCTCTGCTAGGCTCCTACCCACTTTCATTGCTGCATTCTCGAATGTCTCATGCGCACCCTGCCCGTCAATCAACCGAGCCTTTCACTCTAAACCTCACGGCAGTCGGAAAAGGTAAATCGTGTCCTAGGGAATTGAGAAGACCAGAGACACTGGTCGTGCCCTTCGGAGCGACGTATCATGATTTAGTAATGGACGGAGATCGGATCACTGGTGGTGAGGATTGGAAGAGCGGTAGCGGTGTGCCACTGTCAATGTCAGTGCCGAGATCTACGCCGTGGGTGGGGAATATAGATCTCGAAAAGCACTTCATCGATTCTTTCTCGTCAATCTCGTCTGGCCTGGATGACAATGATAATCACAATGACAAAAACAATTATGACAACCCAGACCCAATTCCCGAATACTTAACGTCCTCTCCCGGCCCTCTTCAGGATCCGAGGTCCATGTCAACAGCAACAACATTACCAATATCAATATCAACATTATCTTCCCTCCCACTGATCCCACCCACAAAATGTCCATCTCAATCAGAACCCCGTCCCGTACCCTCCACCTCTAATTCCACCTTTACCCGAATACTTTCACCGGATCCATCTTTACCACCACCACCACCACCGCCGCCGCCGCCGCCAGAAGTACCAGGCTACAAAGTCGCTCCCGTTGGTCAATTGCAGATACTGATCAAGTCCCCCTCGGCGCCGATCAAGGTGTTTATCGTCCCTTATGATCTGAGGCATTTATCAGCTGGAGGAAGGATGTTAATTAGGGAAAAGACATATCTTGTAGCTCCATCGACACCGATATCAACACTGAAGGGCGGATCTAGGAAGTTGGAGGACAATGAGTGCACATCGCATGATGGCGTAGATGGGAAGCCCAGAGGAACGAGCAAGGAATCTCTCAAATTCGCTATACAGCTGCAATTCATCTGCTGTGCTTCCACAACAACCGTCGCACCAATATCATCAACAGCATCAAGGCATGACCACGATCATGGCCATGATCGAAGTATCACCTTGGACTGTCACTCCGACCGAAGCGTACCGAGTTTCGTCCAGTCCTCTGTCGAGAAAAAGGGAGTATATCCGATTTCAAGCTCGGGCGACAGCGGGAGCGGAAGTCACCCAGCGCTATCGTACTACGTTGCTAAATCGATACGAGTCGTCTTCTCCTCACCGTCACATACGGCCGATGAGATGCGCACAGAGAGACACGATGAGCTAGTCGAGCCGCCCCCGGTTACCAATTCCAATTCCAAACCTAAAACCAAGACTACGTTCAAGTCAGCTCGGACTGGACTATCCTCTTCTTCCGCCACATCGTCTGGGCATCAATCTTCTGCGTCATCGGCCTCACGAGGTGATGAAGTATTCGAGAGCGGTAAGGGTACGAGCACTCAATACGAGAACGAACCCGAAAACGAATACGAATATCATCCAAGCCGAACGAGACGCGTGGCTAGAAGGGATCATTTCGGTGGCACCGGCACCGGCATCGGCACGGGCGGACTTTCTTTCTCGCCTGGCTCATCTTCGCTTGATAGGAGGATCGAATGGGAGTCCGTTGGCGAAAGGTGGTTTGCGCAATCGCAAGCGCGAGCTCAAGCTCAAGCTCAAGCTCAAGCTCAAGCTCAAGGTCGAGATCAAGCGAGACTAGGTCCTCAGAATGGACCTGATTTCCGCGGTCATTGCGCTGGCTCCGATCTCGAGGGCGTCTCTTCCGCAGTTGCCGATTTGAACAACGGTTCCGCCGCGGTTGAAAGCCCTGTATTTAGTAAATCTCGCCAATCTCCTCGTCCTATCCATCACCATCATCATCGTCGTCATCCAAACTCCCATCAAGACGGTGTTCATCTTGAGGAGGACGGAATTGCCTTACCCAACTTTACCAAAACCAACGAGCCCCAACCCCAATCACAATCCGTCAGACCGACATTGTCATTGGCATCGGCATTGGCATTGGATCGTAAGCCGTCACTCTTATCGACCACTCAACCTACTCGCACGTCGTCGCGGTCCGTCACACCTCAAGCTCAGCAACGAAACCCGGACGCATATCAGGTCACACCAACAGGTCCCGCCAGCGGTGGCGCACGTTTATCGAAAGAAGAGAGTCCTGTGCACTTGCCCGAACTTGGGAAGAACACTAACACTAGGACTAGAAGTGTATCACCTCTTTCGAGATCGTTTGTGAATACAACGACACTAGTCTCGCCAACGCCACACAAGTTCATTTTTGATCATGGAAATGGATACGGTCTTGGACATGGTCATGGTCATGGTCATGGTCAGCCCAAAAACGCATCGCCATCGCCCACGGCATCGCGTCTGTCTTTATCTATAAATAAAAACCCGATGAGATCGACACCCCCAACGAGACCAAGAACCGCCTCCCCAGCGCCAACTTCAGCTTCAGCTCCAGATCCAGCTCCAGCTCCAGCTCCTCTTTCCGGTATCGGATCCGGTATCGGTGCTGGACCTGGGCCTATGAGAGAAATGGCGAGTACACCACCGTTGATTTGGAGTCCTACGTCTAATATAAATCGACGAATGACCAGAGAAGACGGGAAAGAAGAAGTTGAACTCAGTGAAAAATTAAGAAAGATGAAGATGAAGATAGAGATGAAGATGAAGATGAACTCGACGAGTAGAGAGGAGTAGCAGTCAGTAGGGGATGAAATTGGATTTGATCTTTCACTCAATCGCGAGTCTCGAATCTCGGTTCGTTTGGCTGATCCGATTCGAGCTCAGTGATTTGCTGCTAGCTGTGTGTGAGCCAGTTCGTGCTGCTGTAATGTGTTGTGCTGTAATTCCTCTGGATGTCCTGTTCTTTACTGCTTCTCGTAATACAATGAAGTATATACAGTATGTACCGCGATTGCTCATATCGGCGCCGATGCCGATGTCGATGTCGGTATGGCTGTTCTAGTCTTATGGTGTATGCTCGTACTCGTGCTCGTACTCGTATTGTATCGTATCGGCACTGATTCTCGAAAATTCGTTCCATTCGGTGAGAAGCGTTGCTTGTACGAATTTGTAGCTATTGTTGCCGTTCTTGTTGTTGTTGTGGATTTCAATCATAATAGTGTTCACAATCGTGGGACAGATAAGATGTATTTACAATACGCTCCCGAAAAACGAACACAGAGATGAGACCAAACAAAAACACAAAAAAAAGATGAAAGACCCTAAGATATCTTACTTTGAGGTCATGATAATCTTCGCTTGCTCGCTTTCATCAGACTTAACACAGGATACATATACTTGTATATGTATCATCGATAACTATATCGCAAATCACGATCTATCAAACGGAGAAGAAAGGAAATGAAATGAAAACAAAACAACCCTCGTAGCATTTTACTGTAAATTCCCAAACAAATTTACTCACTACGGTTTATCACCTAGCTGAGCTAGAGCTCAGCCTCAAATTACTGCTTAGTTCAGCTCTCGTCTACTCTCCATACTCTCACACTCCCTTTCTTCTCCATTCATTTCTCAGCGCCAACGGCAAGGAGGCGGAAGAGAGAAATCTCACAAGTGTGTCGCACAAACCATAGACCCAATGTATGTATATATACCTTTAGTAGCAGAAACTCGGCGGGCGACACACCCATAAATCTTCGATACACGTCTTCCCGAAGGTCGAAAATTATAATGAGCAAAAAGAGAGAAAAAAAAAAGCGATAGGCGAAACTACGCAGGGGCCTCTTCCCCCCTCTCCTCTGCCAATCGTCTCGCCAATTTCCGCTGAGCAGCCTCGACGGCCTCTTTCGCTTCTTTCTCATTATCGATCCACCGGAATGCCGTGGGTGGGTATTGTGTCTGGGCGGCGGCGTCTTTGTCGGCAAAGAAGAAGACGAGTCCTGGCGAGCTGTCACACAACCGGCGGTGCATACAAATTGCAAATGTCAGTCATGTTTCGAACGGTTCAAACTTTTGCTTGGCTCGAGGAAGAGGGGATATAGGCGAGAAAAGTTATAGGAGAAAATGAGACAGCCACGGAGACCCAAGCACATCCTCGTAAGGCATAAAGCAAAAGCCTAACTGTCTCCCCTCAGGCTTCACGCTTCAGACTTCAGGCAAAGCCAATGATCAAGTCTATGAAGAGGAAGAGAAATGTCTTACTCACGCAGGTCGGACCCTAGAACACGGCAGACCTTCTTCTGGCTTGTCAAGCACAGCATGCAACATGTCGGCTTTTTCGCTGCCGGAGACAACGAACACGGCTCGGTAACAATGAGTCAAGACGGGGAGACTGGCCAAAAAAAAAAAAAGGTCAATCAGCTATCCGATCATCTCAGGTCACGCCCACGTCATTCCGCTGAATCGAATGAATCGCAATATCACAACATTGCCTCCGGACTTGAAGATGAGATAATGGATGAAGCGCCAAGGCTAAGGCCAACTCACGTCATGGTGATCCTCCTCTTTGGACCTCTGGGCGCATCGTCTAGATGGGCGACCCAGGCATCTCGTTCAGTCAACAACTCGTGACCGGGGAAGAGCGAGGCCGTTTCACCGTCGATGCCAATACCGAGCAACATCAAGTCGAAAGTGGGGTATCGAGCGGCATTTGAAGCTGCGAAATGGTTCACGAGCTGTTTCTCATATTGGTCGGCCAATTCTTCTAGGTCGTCAAGCAGTGATGGGTCGATAGTGTGGATCTGAGATGGGGGGATGGGTACGTCGGAGAGGAAAGAGAGCGAGTTGGAGTGATAGTTTGAGTCTTCCGATTCGAGTGGGACAGCAGCTTCGTCACAGAAGAAGATCTCCCTAAAGAAAGCGTGGAATTGATCGAAACGGAGCAGGAAACGTTGTCAGCGGCGTGTCAAGAACGGTTGCTCTATTTTCCTTTCCCTGGAGTGAAGTGAAGTGAATCATGTGGGCAGGGTAGTGCCTATCGACTCACCACTTGTCCCACTGGACATTCTCCTGTCCCACCAGACCCCTCAGATTCGCGGCCAAAGAACCTCTCGAAAGCGCAATAGTAAATTTCCCTCGCTTCTCCACAGCATCTCTCTGAGCTTTAACAACGAAATTGGCAAGGGAGTCTGCGAGGCGGGCGAGAATAGATGTATCAGTTCTGCTCCCTTCTTGAAGGCCATTTCAAAGTAGAGCATGGGGATCTCGGTGGATTTGGATGATTTGGCTGCACCTGAGCGGTATAGAAATTGAGCCTGCATAAACTTACCGACTAAAACGTCTGTATCGGGGAAAGAGTAGAAGACAGGAGGGGCGGGAGGTTGGGGAGGCATGATGATGGTAGTCTACGCTGATGCGCTGAACTGCAGGAGCAACGGTAAGGGGATGTAACAAGGTTTGTTGTTGTTATGTTATCTGAAGCGAGGGTTCAGATAACGATGATGAACTGCTCGTGTGATCTTTAGTTCGCAGCGAAGTTGATATAGCCTGAACGAATCTTGATCCTGATCCTATGTGATGGCTATTCAAAGCTGAATGGGGATTGGAAGGACAAAGGATAGGAAGGGAAGGTATTCGCTGATCTTCCCAAGGGGTTGAGTGATGTTGATGGTTTCCCTCGGTACTCGGTGCTCCGTGCTCGGTTCGTGATATGTCGAGTCAGGTGGTGGTGATTGACAAGGAAGGGGTTGAGCGGATGTTGATTGGGTTGACTGTTTGGCAAGGATGGTGTATCGAGTCAAAGAGACCTCGAGGTGTCAATGTGGATATCGTTGTTGTTGTTGTTGTAACAAGATTGCAATCAAGGTTTCACGGAAGGTATATAATGATGTATGTATGTTGTGTAATACCTTGAAGTTGTATATTATATCGACTCAACGTAGGTTGATTGATTGATATATGTGGTGGATAAACGGTTGAACCGAGTGGGCGACTTTCCAGGGTTCAGATGATGGTTGACGATTTCCTCGCTTGGGAGAAAAACACTGGCTCGATCCTGGGCCGAATATGAAGGCTCTTGGGGTTGGATGACTAAACGAACGAGGAATGAAGGAAGGAGGAGAGTCGATATATCTATCTCTCTGACGACTGCACCGCTCCTAGGGTTTGCTCGTCGTGAGAATGAGAATCCGAAGAAAGTGAGATTGAGTGGAACTTGCAAGAACGGAGCTGGGTCAGATTGAGCTGTTCTTTCTGTTGATATCGTGCTTTGCGATATGCGTAGCGTAGCTTGTTGATATGATATGATGAGATAGAAAATGAATGATGATGGGTATGACCGAAAGAGATAACCTATTAACGATGTCCCGTCCCGGATGATGTGGTGTGCGTGTGATGCGATGGTGTGTGTGGTGTGTGTGGTGTGTGTGGTGTCGCGCGGCTAGTAGAACAGTCGAACAGTCGAGTACGCTGTAGTCAGTAAGTGGTATGGAATGTGTCTGTAGGGTGTGAAAACAAAGTGATGACGTACAACGTGTCATATTATTGTATGCAGTGCAAGTGCAGTTAACCTGGAATTCGGGTCACAACGTGGGAATCGGGTGGATATTAGCGTGGTTTCAAAGGTTGAAAGTGTAATTGCCTAAAGTGGTAACATGGAATTGTCTAATTGATATTAGAGGAATCTTACTTGTCACCAACACCAAGCAACCTCAGCTCGGGTGTCGGATATTCATCTGTCATCTGGTCAGATCAGATCAGATATGATCAGATCGAAAAAAAAAGAAACAATCGCATGACAAAACTTATCGAAGAGCAGCTCAACATACTATTAAGACTACAACATTACCCAGTCTTGCCAAAGTCAACTCTCTAGCCCTGGTCTGAACGCTAAGAACAAGTTTCTGAAAAGGACACGAAATCATACGACTTGCACAATGTCTGCTGGAGCTTGGATCAGGTGAGCGGCCAATGGCAACTGCACTTCATTCCCTTCCCGATCGCCCTGGGCACATCTGCCTTTCAACGTCTCAATATTCTATCTCCTATATGGGTAATGTCATGCTTGATGCTGATCTATAATTTATAATCTGCTCAACGTAGATGGGTTACGATATCCGTAGCGAGTGAGTGTGCCAGCGTAACGATGCGCCGTTGCGCAAACTCGCGCTCGTCTCGGAGATTGTCGTGGTGAAGCGGCTATATGAGCAAGGTTACTGATCATTGGGGATACACATATTTGGACGAAATAGGTATTGGAGGTGGAATCGCACTCATGCGAGGTGAGTTTCTTCTTTCCCCACTTTCCCTCGAGATGATCCTCACGACAAAGCTCATATCGTTTGTATTCTGGTCCTCCCAACAGCAACTGTACCGACTGAAGAAGAGTTTTACAATGTAAGTCTCGATCCATCGTTGTCTACTACTGTCCAGCACTATCCACCCCGCGCATTCATACACCCCCGACTTATTTTTCAATGGCCAATCAAGGGCGTGCTCAGAGACGAATGAATGCTGACATTCATCCGAATTGTCATCTGTCATTTGTTTTTTGTCATTTGTGGCTGTGGCTATCAACAGAAACTGTCGCCCGAGCTCAAGAAGGAGATGGACAAGATTATCCGACAACGAGAAGGTAGTCAAACGATGAAGGAGCGATTACAAGTACGTCCCGCTTTTGCGCTCCCTTACTTCAATCTTCTTTGCCAAATACGATGCAGTCGATCCGACCAAGTAAAGCTAAGAATCGTGCTGACTGACTGACGTACACGACAACACCCTACCCCTTTTGTGACCATTCTTGTATCCCATGTCTGAATGATACCATTCACAGGAGGCTGGAGAGAAGGATGAAATCGTATGGGGCGATTCACTGAATAAACGGCCGACAAGTGGTGGAGGTGGTGGGTTTGGACCAGGTGGATTTGGCGGTACGAGACGTGTATAAGAATGAGAGGGGCGAAGGGAAAAGAGGTTCGTCAGAGTTCCAGGAGAACCGTGACATACTAGGTTTACCAAGGAATCAAGGTGATCGATCACTCGAAAGCGCCAAACAGGATCAAGCAGGACATGCGAGAGAGAGGGGGAGAGAGAGAGTTGCTTTTCGTCCATTTCCCAAGGAATGATAAATCTCGATGAGAAATCCACTTCATCCGCCACCTGACCTGCTCTCGAGGATTGACGCTCATACAAAGATTAGTATAGTATAGTATGATACCAGCAACCATGTACAACAGCCATTACTCATCCGCACCAACTTCTTTCTATATACGTATCACGACACTACAGTTCGAGATCCGACTATGTAACAAGTCAATCATACAATCAAAATCAAAGTACTACTCCCTGTCGTCATACGACCAGATCAGGCTCCCAACTGTAGGACCCCAAGAAAGGAAGGCATGCTACGAGCCGAATCTATGAGTCGATGCTATGCGCAAGATTAGCTGTCGAATCATATCAACTGCGTAGTGGATCTGGTCAGGTCGGGTCTGCCAGTTCGCTGTGATCCTCACACCTATACACTTATACATGTTCAATGGGCTTTCGCAGCACGAGGCATTGAGTCGGTAGTGACTGGCCTGTGCGCCTGATTGACAGCTATGGGAAGGGATGAAGTCATGCTGAAACGCGCTTGTGGATTGTCACTGGATCAATTCTCGATCGCATCAATCGCTCGGACTCGCGTGATTGTTTGATTTGATTTGATTCTGCTGGTGCAGTTGCGGAGTTATTGATACACCCTTGATGATCCCAACTGCAGCCCAAGTCAACGCTAATTTAGGCCTCGTATGCATGCGTCCATTGGACCATGACAGCGAGCTTGTACAGTTGTGCGTGCGCAGTACTAAGGTAGATTTAGAAAAATCCCTAAGGCCGCCACAAGTATTACTAGTCGAAAGGTTAGACAAGAATGATCCACATCGGATTCAGGCACGTGGTGGATCGAGCGAGCGAGTTGATTCAATCAATCATTTCACCTGTCAATCAATTACACTTTGCATTACGAAGATCTCCACCCATTCAGTATTTATTAGGCGATACTACTGCAATGTAGGTTATGCTGGACACCAGAGAACGTACGGTATACTTATGACAAGGCAAAGGTGACCACCCGTGCTACAGTATGGCGGACCAATCAATCGCGATACAACGCGCACATGCTCACTCGATTGGACCAGTCTCAGCGTGGTGCTTTACTTGTGGTTGTGGTTTTTCTTGATTTGCTTCGCTCACCCAAGTCCTGGCGCTGCGTCTCGTAGTCTCGTATGAACTTGACGCTGAATCCTACACCAGCCCCCAACCATCATCATCTCGGACGTAGTTTGCTTCACATCATTGGGCCAGCCCTTACAGACCTGAGTTCGTAGAATTGATTGATCCGAGGTTGATCACAATTTGATCCGTCTTCAGCTCAGTACAATATCCATGTGATCTCGACCTCGACTTTGAGCACGGCACGGCACGCACGATAAATACAAGAACTGGAGGTCCGAGAACCGGCCGATGGTTCTCATGGACGACCGCCTATAACAACTAGCTCGAGGTACAGGTAGACAGATCTAGGTCGAATCGTCTTGCGATCAGATCAATCTTCGTAGAGTTTACGCTACGTCCCCTAAGGGTCGAGTGATGGTGCAATAAGTAGGTGGGTAGGACCCTTGATACCAGCTATACGAGTAATGAACCGGACTTGACCATACACAAATCACCGCACCGATCACATTACAGCTACCAGCCAACAAGCCCTACATCACCGCCTTTGACATTTACCTTACCGCGGAACAACCAAAAGACGGAAAACACACGCTCCCGCTCACCCTTACAATATCGCTCAGCGCCCAGGTTGTCGTGAACCTGCAGCTACTGAATCCAGCAACCGTACCTTACACTATACATACGTCCCATCACTATCAGACCCTACATCTCTCAAACCACTAGTGGATGCGTTTTAAATCCATGGTATCGCTTCTTGCTTGACGACCACCCACACCCACCCTACCAACGATCAAAGTCATTCATCGTATCGTATGGATAGCGAATCGACCATAAGTCCGACGACGACGACGACCATCACGACGAAACGCTTGGATCGTTAGATCCTTAGATCATTAGATCAGGTGTTTTTGCTCACCGAGTCACCGAGCATAAGGTCCGTACGTCGCGCTGCGCTGCCTAAAAAAGTTTTTCTTACAAAAATCTCGACTTACTGGAATGCAAATGGGATGTTGAAAGGCTCGGCTCGGATGGCGTACTGAGTATGCAAGGACCAGACGAAGCAGGGGCCTGCATACTGTCTGTTCTCGTACTGTATACTAAGGTTGTCGACAGTCTTTAGGGATACTGTCCCAGTAGGTGTCGCTGCGTTTTGAATATATAAATACCCTCCTAACCGGTTGGATCTGGGGGTCATTCGTTCTCTTAGGTCTCAACGTTTCAACGTCTTCATCGCACCGACTTATAACCACTTGAAAAAGGAAGCTGGCTGGTTCAAAGATCTGGAAGTGGGTATCGATTGAATCTAAACAGTCTCTCTTCACCGTACGAGTACTGTATCCGGACGCTTGACTATCAATACTATCACAAACAATCAGACTGACACAACGACCGTGTTAACTTGAACCGATAGCCACGACCCCGCAACTTCTTTCTTGACATTGACATTTTCTTCGGGCGCATCATACACCAACCGGAACATCCGACTGCAGCATACCTTCGTTCACCGCTACCGTCAACTACTCGTACCACATCGCCTTGTCAAAATGTCAGCAGAATTGCCGGATTTCGGGGCGATGTCGCCCGAGGAGCTGGAGGCCGTCGCTGCGGGAGCTTTCGGTCTAAACAAAGGACTCAATCTCGGTCCTTTCCTGCTGGCGTAAGTCTTCACCCGGTCATCGCAAAAATCACATCTACGCCACCTGGCCTTGTTTAGAGTCAGGCAAAGTAGAAACAAATTTGCCGCCTCATGCTGATTCGATCGATTGGTTGGCTTTGCAGTGGTCTGTTCGATATCTGTCTGTACGGAATCATGACTCAGCAATATCAGAGCTGGTGGCAGTTCTCCAGGCCCAATGATAGGTCTGCGACGAAGTGGTTGACGGTAAGTTCCGGTGTGACCATTCAAAAAAGTAAACAGACTCGTCTGTTTCCCCGTGTGCCCAGAGGTACTGTGAGAGCTGCAAAGCGAATTGACTGACTCACTCTTTCTATCTCTCTTCTGGTTCGTCTATAAGCACTACATCTTCCTCGCTTCAAGTGTCTGGAGTATTGCCCTCATTGCATACGAGATGGGCAAGTTTGTCTACCGTGAGTGACTCCTTTCTTGGATTTAGTATGGCTATAAACCCGAGCTTCCTTGGCATCTTGCTGATCAGTAGATCTACACTCAAACGGGGTTCTCGCTCCTCTCGCTACAACCATGCAGATTTCGGTAACTACTCGTACTTCATGGAAGTCAGTTGGCCAACAGCGTTCCCGATCGTCGGTTGGTCAATGGTTAGTACAGCTTGATCATCAATCACCGTTTGAACCTCTGACCAGGTGCTTGGCGTCTCTCTTACCTATATATCGATTGACGCATACTTCAGTCTGGTGCGGTTCAAGCTTTCTATGCCGAACGTTCGTATCGCCTGAATGGACAGAACAAGATCTTGCTGGCCGTCATATCATGCTTGATGTGAGCACTCGAGTCCTTTTCGTTTGCCTGAGGCGGACGCTCGAGAAGTCCGCGGCCGCGAATCATTGGTTGATTGATTATCCCTTTGCGACCTTTTCAGCTTAGCGGAAGGTGCAATCACAATGGCTTTAGTTGTTCTTATTCAGTGGAAGTACAAATTGGTCACCGAATTACAGGCAGGCGTGAATGTTTTGAATCTCGTGATCTCGCAACTTCCTTTTCAAGCTCGGATGGTTCACCGAATTGACGCGTAATAATGCCGAAAAATTCCTCGAGCTGATGTCCACTCAACACCCTGTTGTAGGTCGTCTTGAGAGAGGTCAGGATCTGGCAGTGTGTCACTCTCGGCACCGATACCATCATCACTGCCAGTCTTTCGTGGGGATTGTATAAATCCAGAACCGGATGGTCCAACACCGATGCCTTGGTGAAGAAACTCATCCTGTAAGTACAAGACACAAAAATCTCTTGAGCTTGGCCACAATGATTTGCAGATACTGTATGCCGCTCACTTCCAATTCTCAATCAGACTTACCCTCGAAACCCAATTGGGACCCACCCTTATGTAAGTTCCAAGCTGATTTCCACCTTCAGACGGCTTGATAAGTACGTTGTGTCAGTCAGCTGACCGTTGCTGTTCTGCATCATATAGCATGTTGGCGTTCGTCATCGAGTTCTCAATGACCCCTTCTTCGACTATCGGCGTTTTCTTCGAGTGAGTCCGCTATCGCAGATCCACCACCGCTTCGTTGTTTCGGGCTCGACTTTGCCAATGGAGGATTTTCCACTCTCCGTGCTATGTTACTGACTCGCCTGTATTGTGGCGGCTTTGCAATTGTCAGCATCATGATCCCGAAAGCCTACACGGTCGGTTATCTGGCCACTTTGAACTCTCGATACAGTCTTCGAAGGGATCTGCATGGTCAAAGTAGCGGAGGGAGAGACCGAAGCAACGAAGTCGTAAGTGTACGAGTAATCCTGATGCCGTTAGGACGCTGTAAAAATTACTGCAATCACTGATCAGCAAATTTGAATATGATGAGCAGAAAACGAATACGTACGCTCTTGGTTCAAACAGGTTGCAGCAAGCGACCGTCCACGTCGAAACTAACACGTACATCGAGGTGAGTCTAGCCGAATTCCTGGTGGATGCTATATTGGCTTGCGCGTTCTGCCGCTGACCCGGTCGCTCTCGTGTATCTTTGAACCACTCGTTAGGAATATTCGATGCCCGAAACTCGATTGGGCGTTAACAGGTCGTTTGGTAAAGGCGATGATATTAGGGAGATCGACGAGGCCGAGTCTATCGAACAGCTGGATTATGCTCAGAACTTGTCGAAACAGAACCTCAACGGCAAGACTGGGTGATAGTCCTTGCCAGTCGTCAAGGCATGTCTGTTGCAAATATGGTAGGATAGAAGGAGACCGAGGATGGAGCTGGATGCAGGTATGGCTGGATCAATAGGATGAATGTAGCGGATGTGAGGTGGGAATACTAGCTGGACAGCAATTGTCCTGTCAGGAAGAGAGAGCTACTGTACGGAGAAAGTTTGCCCTATTACTGTGTTACACTCGAGCTCGATAATGTTTGCATCTTGTGCACATAAAAATATACTGTAGAGCGTACATCCTCCGCAGTGCATCACTACACTAAGAGGTAGGATCCACAGATCAATCGAACTCGAGGTTAAGAGTTCGATAATCGATCGATCGTGGTATGGCCATCACCATCACCATCACCATTGCCATCGATCCTCCAGCATCTTTATCAGCCATATACATATCTGATGGGTGATCGGACTAAGCGCCGTTAGCAACCAACCTCCAGCATCTCAAGGCAGTCTTTCACTTCGCTTTCACTCATCAACCAAGCAAGTCGACAAGTCAAGACGTCAGTCACTAAGGCTATAGTCTACACATCAGATCTCTGTATCACGCGAGTAGTGCACTGCACTGTCCCATGATGAGCAACGACCATGATCTGTGATTTGTGGCGTCGACTAGCACAAGTACAACTAGACCATCGCATCCAGATCTCAAACCTCAGAAGAGATCTGATCAGTGATTGGTGTTGTTAGTAGAAGGTATTCACATGCCTTTCCTTGCCGTGATGGATCATACAGTAAAAGAGATCTCATCAATTAATAAGCTCATAAGTTTACACACATGTCGAGCAGGGGAGAGAAAGGATGTACTGTATATGATTCCGCTCCAAGCGGAGTACTTCAGGTGGAGACATTCGTCCGTCCATCGGATTAGAATCTGTGCAAGGAGGGTGGATGCGTAAGGCTTGTGCAGTAATTACCGTATTGTTCTCTTTCGCTACAGTAGACCGAGCCCCTCGATACTCTTGACGACCATCATACAGTATCATACATCATATCATCAGCAGAATCGAGGGCACCGAGCTCTTTTCAAGATTTCTGGAGGGGGCTCCCTTGATTTACGGGAACCAATCGAGATTTCTGATGGAGGGTTTGGAGCGCCGGCGCGGCCCAAACCGAGAATAGCGGCATAATATATTAATGGTGATGGTGATGCTAATGATGTGGTGGTCTGGCTAGACTCTCTTTGCAGAAATCATCAGATCTTGATTTTGGTATCTTATCACTCTCGGATTGCCCTCTTCTGCTTTTCGGACAAATCAGATCAAAATCAGATCTCTATGTAATTTACTCGCTCAGTACTTTCATTCACTGTACCCTACCGATGAGCTCGGTCGATCAGCTATCGAATAAGGTGGGAAACCGATGGCGGCGAGAAGTTGACCATCGTACTCTACCTACTGAATGGACTACTGTGCCTCGTCCTCGTCCATTATGGACCAGCTGACCTGCTGTATGTCGGATGTATGAGCCCTTCATGTGCTGCTGTTTGTGCTGATACCGAGGTCGATGATGCATGTATAAATTTCATACAGTATATATAACCGGTTGATACATTCGGGTTCCTCGTTCCTCATCTTGCTACTCGTACAGTTAGTATTGTACTGTAGGATTCTTGTACCAGTACGGTACAACGACCTTTCTGCAGCATTCGAATGGTGCTCGTACTCGTACTCGTACTCGTACCGCAAGTCCTCACCGACACCGACCATAATCCGTATCCTTGTCGCTTTACTGGGCCATAACCCGTATCTTGTCGCTTCAGCTAGAAAGTCTTGCAACCGACTGTATCCCTTCTTTTCGGTTCTGTTCGACTCCATCTTACAGTGCTTGTTCCAGCAAGCGAGTCACCACCTGGTCCACCGTTAATCAAAAATGTCCGCCGCCGAAGCAGCCATACCAGACTTCAAGTCTATGACGCCTGAGCAACTCGAGGCAGTCGCTGCTATGGCTTTCGATTCTGATCTCGGTATGGGACTTGGCCCTTTCCTGCTGCCGTGAGTCCTCGTACAAGAACATCCGAAACTTTGCCCGCTTGTCCAGTCCTCAATGATCAAGCCATGAGTCAAGCTGATCGCACTGCACATCGCACATCATTCGTACCGGTAGAGGCTTGTTCGATGTCCTACTGTATGGCGTTATGACACAGCAGTACATGACATGGTGGCAATTCTCGAGACCCGGCGACCGTCGGCTATTGAAATGGGCCACTGTAAGTCTTTCCTTTGTCCGCTTTGGACACTACTGTATTTGCGTCAGTCAACTTACAGTGGAGCGTTTATCTATATTGTAGCACTGGATCTTCTTTGCGTCGACCGTATGGACGATTTGCGCGGTCGTATTTGAGATGCAAAAGTTTGTGTATGGTGAGTCAAGTGTTGTCAGTAAAATCACTCACCAACCTTGCAATACTACTCCTTCACTTGTTCAACGGTAAAAGCTGACCGCCCATGCCTACATACGTGCCTTGGGCTATATCCTCAGGCTTCGGCACCTTCACTTCTTTCCTCGATGTCAACTGGCCGACCATGTGGCCAGTAGTAGGCTGGACGATGGTAAGCTCGACCGTGAACATTACAGTCATAGCATTCAAACGAAGCATGATTGGCATTGATGGGATTTCTCGCAGTCTTCCGTCATTCAAGCTTTCTACACTGAAAGAGCATATCGTCTGAACAACCGGAACGCATACCTGCTCGGTCTTTGCACCGCCCTAATGTAGGTCTCTGTCGAAGTCTGCACAGCGCACGGCAAGTGGTTTAATTGACTCAATGCCTGTATGTTTGATCGACTCTCGATTAGCCTGGCCGAAGGCGCTCTGGCAGTGCATTGTGCTATCAAAATCCAGAAGACGATCTTGACCATGTTAGAAGCAGCCGTGAGTCTTCCGGCTATCGACTCGTTGACCGCGTTCTCCTATCACATCACGCATATTAAAGTACCGTACGCTCCCAATGGCGTGGCAGCTGACCTTTCAACACACTGGATGATACTACAGGTCATTGAGACAGAAGTCCGATCTTGGCAGTGTGTCACTCTCGCTACCGATATCGTTATTACCTCGTCGCTGGCTTGGGGTCTGCATAGGTCCCGCACAGGTTGGTCGGGTACCGATGCGCTGGTGACGCGGTTACTTCTGTGAGTCGGACGACCATCTGGTCCAAATCGCAAATGACAATCCACGGTATATGGACTTGAGAATATAAGTCAGATCAATCAGCTAACACGGTGGACTACTACAAGCATCACTCTTGAGACTCAACTAGCGCCTACGGTCGTGTGAGTAAGCTACTTGGCCTGGACGGTGACCGCTTCACAGGTCAAGCTGATTTGTCATCGGGACACGGACACGCTAGAATGTTGGGCTTTGTGATTCAGTTCTCAATTTTGCCGACATCGTCAATGGGTCTTTTCTGGGAGTGAGTGCGGTACTGTGTTCTCAGTGTGTACAGTCTGTTAGTACAGTGTAGGCTGACAAGGTGCTGATGACCTGTGGATGCAGTTTGATGATTCCCAAGACATACAGTCGGATTCCTCGCCACTTTGAACTCTAGATATCATCTTCGAAGGGACGCGGCGGGAATTAGTAGTGGCTGTGGTCGAAGCGCGGAGACGGTAAGTCAGGCTTGCGAATTGCATACAGTACTCGTACAGCATGGGTTCGAGGGACACTCTGGCGGGTCAAACCGAGCGATACAAATAACGCTTATGCACTGGTTGTTGTTTCAAAGAAAACCAACACATACGGTCTGAGCGGTGGCCGACTCCAGCAAGCGACGGTCCATGTTGAGACCGATACTTATGTTGAGGTGAGCCTTTCGTCACTACAGTATGTACTTGCTTTGGATCGGTACATGTTTCGTGACTTTTTCCAGCTAATGATTGATCAAATAAACGGATCCAGTCATTCCAAATGCCAGAGCATCGCCAGGGCCTCAACCGGGATCTACCAATAAACGACATTAAAGAGGCATCGGATGTCGAATCGATCGAGAATCTAGACTACGCACAGAATCTGTCCAAGCGAAATCTCAACGGACAGAAGGAGATGGATCCTATTTAAGCGCTTAGCCTTCAACACACCCCACACCCCGCTCGAGATTAGGACTCCATCTGTCGGCTAGCTAGAGTAGGTCTAAGATGGGTGGACTGCTTGCCGCTGATTTTGGTCGATCCTTCTGTTCATCCTGTTTTTTTTTTTTTTGGTACACCAGTAACGATTCATCCCTGATCCAATGTGAATGTACTGCGCCTACTGTATCTGTGACCATAGTAGTTCTCCTGTGCTTGATGGATCGGTTCGTACGGGAGATTATACGCAGCCAGAGCTAGATCCATCAACCGATAAACCGAAGTGAGGGAGGTTTGAGCGCGAGGTCCTGATGACCTGATGCCACTAACAAACGCTTTGACCAATCTGCGCTCGTTCGCCTGGAACTATTGTATGAATCAATCGCACGAATGTCTCTGCGGATGTACGAAACAGCATGCTGTGTCCTCGGCATCGTGCTTGTACACCACTCTATAGTATAACCTATGACCGACGTCGCAATCACAGAGCGAATCTCAAAAAATTGAGCTTTTCGGACGCTATCTATTTGATTCCACCTACCGATTATTGGCATCAGGCGAAAGACAGGTCATACTGTACATACTGTACCCTGACTGATGAGGTCTCTGCTCCTCAGGGGTCGATACACTACCGCCGGAGGTCTGTGGGATTGATTTGATTTCTTGGATGCCAAGATCGAGGGATCAACTAGTCGGACACTAACCTCCCGTCTGATTGATAGCTGAATCGAGGATGCTCGACTACGTAGATCTAGGAAGTAGGCTGAAAAACTTGACGACCGTGAAATCTCGCTAGGAAAAGACCTTTCGCCCCAGTAAATAAGCATAAGCATAATTTGCTATACTACAGTCATCTGTGGCAGCTGAGTCGCGGGAACTACAGTATAAGAAAGTTCAAGTATCTTCCCGTGCACTTTATCCATTCATCCCTCCTTCCTAATCTTACCGTTGTCACCGGTTTCCGATACCTCTCTTCATTGACAATCAGGCTGATCACCGCCTAAGGTTGGCCTACATTGATCACTTGGCTGTGGGGTGCATCCTATCCCTACCCAATACAAATACAGGTTACGTCTGAGCAACATGGCGCCTCCTATCAATGTTGCTGGTATGTCAGCGGAGCAGGTGGAGGCTCTCGCTCAGATGACGATGGGAAGTAATTTGGGCTTCAACATCGGCCCCTTCTTATTGGCGTGAGTGATTGCTCAAGCTTACCCACTACACGGCACCCTCATGTTGACTATCGGTACGATACGGTACGCGCTCATCATTTCAGGTCTCTCGTCGATGCTTTCGCTTTCGGAATTATATCTCAGCAGTATATGTCATGGTGGCAGTACTCTCGAGAATCAGAGAGAAAAGTCCTTCGCTACATGACAGTGAGTCCGACTCGCAACTACAAAGTAGAGATACACCTGGATGAGTGGCTAAGCCGTATTCTTCAGCATATTCTCTCGATCGCATCCTTCGGATTCACCATCATGTTGATGGCATACGCGATGCAAAACTTTGTCTACCGTGAGTTGCTATATGATTACGTTACTTTACAACACTGGAGGTGGTCATCGCAGCTCACAACATTTGCCTATTATTCGCCATGTCAACTCATTACAAAGACTTTGGCGAATTCAAGATCTTTTTGGATATCAAATGGGCACAGGTATTCCCCCTCATCGATTGGCTTTTAGTAAGTGCAGGTGTTTTGCAAGGCTGATCAGCAGCCGCAGTTCAGGCAAGACTGATCACCTGTCCACCCTTCCTCCAGGCCACCCCGGTACAAGCTTTCTATTCAGAACGGAGCTTTCGTCTCAATAACAGGAATTACTTTCTTCTGGGTCTGCTGATTTTACTGATGTGAGTATAAAACCGGGAGGTACCAAGTGGTACTGGCCCTCATTCGGTCGCACGAAAGCAAGACAGCTAACGGTCCCACAACTCTGGTGTCCCGTTTGCTGTAGGGCTTCATCGTTCTCCATGACACTTTGGATTCTCATTTCGTGCCAAACATTGACCAACCTGTTGGAGGCAGAGGTGAGCCGTGTAACGTCCATCACATGTGTATACGATTTCGGGGGGACACCTGGATTCTACCTCACTGTATGTGGGATGTGGGACATTGGGTACAGGGCTGAACATAGAGCTTTGATCTCCGTCATACAGCTTATGACTCCTCAGGTCCGATCCTGGCAGGTCATCACGCTGGCCACGGATCTGGTCATCACCACCAGTATCGGTTGGGGTTTGTGGCAGTCAAGGACCGGATGGTCGGACACCGACGCTTTGGTCAAGCGGCTCTTAATGTGAGTAACAGTCATCTGATGTATACAACAAGCATATGTACCATAATCCACTCGATTGGCGTGAGCTGATGTGCCGTTGTCAGGGTCACCTTGGAGACTCAATTAGGTCCTACTCTACTGTACGTCTGATCTCGTGATTGCCGAAGCAGGACGACGAGGTGATATAACCGTTGGTATGTGTCATGCACAGCATGGTCGCTTTTGTGGTCGAGTTCTCCATCACTCCACCGGCGTCCCTCGGCGTGTTCTTTGAGTGAGTTACAGCCAATCGCATCATATGCATTGACGGTTGTTTGCTGAGACCTTGTTCTTGCTTCATACTGTCCCCAACTTCTGCGTACGTCCCTGCTTAAACAGGCTAATGATCCCTGAAGCCTACGTGATTGGTTATCTTGCCACCCTCAACTCGCGATACAACTTGCGACGAGAAGGTCGAGGAGGCAGCTCGAACCGGGAGGGTGGTGGCGTGAGTGATATAATGGTCCGAGAAAGAAGCTTGATCATCACGTTGACACTCACGGTTTGGTTCCCCCGTACAGCTTCAAAAACCCAATACGTACGCCCTCGGAACTAATCTCCAGCAAGCCACTGTCCGAGTGGATACCGACATCTATGTCGAGGTGAGTCTATCCTCTGCCATGCTCCCTCTGCAGCAAGATCCACTCATTGGCCGGAATTCGCAGGAAAAGTATTACCGCTGACTTTGATACCGAATTTGTGTTGGATTTGGAAACAGTCTTATGCCATGCAACCTCAGCGTTCAGGCGTCAACCGATCCGGCGGCGGCACCGGCGACCTCTACGAGCTCAAGGAGCACGAGGCTGAATCCATCGAGAACCTGGACTATGCCCAGAATCTCTCCAAGAGGAACTTGGCAAGCAAGGACGCTCCTGCATAGGTCATGTGGAAGTGATGTGAGCATTATGCTTACAATACAACGCAAAGATAGTGGTTCAGTCCGACGCTGGATGGGCACTTTTGCCGATAGTACTCGAGTACGCTCAGCTAGCATAGTCTGTACAGTATTTGATCGTAGTCACGTCGCTTCCCGCTGTGATTGTGGATGCATGGCTACGGACCCTGCTTGGCTTTCTCAACGGATACTCAGTTTCGTTAACCCTCTTATTATCAATATCAGATTCAGATCGGAGATGGAAAGGTTTTCTGGTCATCGCGCTTCATCTCGGGGTGATGCACGACGTTGACCGAGGTGATGCTAGTATACTACAAGGTAGCACTGATGTTGCTGACAATTGAGAGCTAATTGACTACCCCTAACACGCATTGATCACCACTAGTGTAAGCTATCGGATCAATCCACCTGAAACAAATCTCCTGAATTCCGGCACTGTAGAATGATGTTCACCAAACTCTGCTCTTTGACCGAAGAGTGAAACATGCATGATGAGCGATCGGGAAAAGCCCTGATTGGTAAGCTTGCGCACTGATGTCTTCGCACTGTACTGTATTTGTTACAAGGATGGGTTTTTTAGACTTGACTTCCCGTGTCTAAGACCAGGTCCGAGAGCCCCAGCTTCGCGATCGATGTCAATCGCGTCTTTTGGTCCCTTCATCTCATCGTACGCCACGGCCGAAGATGCAACAGATGGTACAATCAATACCTGTCAGGCATCGCAACGAGGCAGACTACGAGCGTCAGTGGTGAGAAGCCGCAGAAAGAAAATCTGACGACCGATGTATGGGCGAATCAATGAAGCGGGGCGAATTTAAGTGGGATTGAAACGGGTCGGGAATATGTCAGAAGTTTCTCACTCATCACATTGCCAGCTGCTCTTCTCTTGATGACCGGTATTACCCATTGATACTGCCTGTAGATATTGAACGATATTGTGATTAAACGGTTCATACTCTTTCACTTCACCAGACCATTTCGGCGTACCTCTTTGGGTACTTTTCTTCGCATACGGTATAATCCGATTCAACAAGATGGCATCCATCGATATTACCGGCATGCCGGTCGAACAGGTCGAGGCGATTTCAAAAATGGCTTTAGGCGGTAATCTGGGATTCAACATCGGTCCATTCCTCCTGGCGTATGTCGAGCCAAGAGAATCCCAACCCCTCAATTTCCCATCAGACTGGAATCGCAGCCCAACCAATTACCGAAGACCTACTCTACAGTAGAGGCTAATCTTGGATTTGGATTTGGATCTGTCTTAACGCAATGTGACAGATCAATCTTCGACTGCCTCGGTTTCGGTATCGTGTCGCAGCAGTACATGACTTGGTTTCAGTACTCGCAGGAAACCGAGAGACGCCCGATTAGGATCTTGACTGTGATTCGGATTACTCGTATCTGCTTCTTCACCACCAATCAATTGTCCCCGATGGCTGTGTAGCGACTCGTTCCTCATGGAACGCACCGCATAGTACTATGGCTGATATACATTTCCCTCGTCCCCCACTTCAGCATGTTGCCGCTTTGGGTTCATTCGCGTTCACCTTCCACATGATTGCCTTTGGAATGTACCACTTTGTATACCGTGCGTATCAAGGAACCTTTGTCGACTGTCCTGTCTCTCTGGTACCCGAACTTTCGATCTGGCTCTGGATGTCTGAGAAAAAGACAGGATCGCTTCTTCACGTGCAGCTCGTCAAAGCCCAGAACTGTCCAGTCGAATCTAGGCTTACATTGGTACGTACGACCTGTGTTCAGATTTTGGAATGTACAGAGTCTTCATTCAGGTTACATGGGTACAGTTGTTCCCTGCGATCTGCTGGGTTATCGTAAGTCAATCTCACTGCATTACATCCATCATTAAGCTCAAGTTCGCGGTGGAGAGCACGAGTTCGCTAACTGAAGCTTACTTCGATTCAGGCACTGCCTATCCAATGTTTCTATGCCGAGCGAAGTTTTCGACTCAACAACCGGAACTGGTATATCCTCATTGTACTGTTCTTGTTGATGTGAGTCCCGCATCCTGCTTACTGCGGAGAAGGGTGTGACCATCGGGTATCCGCTTGGGAAACTACTAAAGCCTCACAAATGGTTGATTTTGTACATACTTTGACAGCGCGGCATCTGCGGGATCAATCATATGGCTGATGATCTCTGCTCAAGGTCTGAGCTCTGAACTTCAAGCAGCGGCAAGTGGACACCATTTTGTCTGTCATACAGTACTCATTGGATCGTCCTATGAGCTGACTCTTCCCATGACCTACCTGCCAATCTCATCTTTCGCCGTTTTCACTTTCTGCCGAATGGGCTGTCTTTGTTGTTATAGGCAGTGACGTCTCAAGTCCGGCTGTGGCAAATCCTCACTCTCTCGATTGATCTCGTGATTACCTCCAGTATTGGTTATGGCCTCTGGAGATCCAGGACAGGATGGTCCGACACCGACGCATTGGTTAGGAAACTCATGATGTAAGTAGTAAAGATGCCTGTGCTTGTATATTTCCCCCCGTCCGCACCCGCATCCGCGACGGCACTGGCTCGTCCTGTACCAACGCTAACAGTGTTCTGGCTTGCAGGATCACGCTGGAAACTCAGCTGGGTCCCACCTTGCTGTAAGTACAAGTACGCTTTGGTGGACAGTGTTCAGACAGCTTGGTGTCTTTGCTGCTCGATAGCCTTGCTGATAGACTCACTGGCCGCACGCAGCATGTTGGCGTTTGTGATCGAATTCTGCATCACGCCCCCAGCCTCGATTGGTATCTTCTTCGAGTCAGCACCTTCACTTGCCTCCCTGATCGAAATGTCTGGGCTGATATTACTGTACTTTTCGGTACGACGCAACGATACCGTTTCTAGGCTGCTAATTCCCAAGGCGTACGTGATCGGGTACCTTGCCACTCTCAACTCGCGATACAATCTTCGAAGGGAAGGCAGGAGTGCCAATTCCCAAGGACAGGGAGGTGTGAGTGACATCGGTTCTGTACACCACGACAATCCCCATCCGGGGTCCAACTTAACAGTGAAAAGGAAAGAACTGGAGTCGCTGATAGTTCGGGATTCGCTACCATATTCTTCGTGCAGCTCCAGAAACCCAACACCTACGCCCTTGGCGGTACTCAGCTTCAGCAAGCGACCGTCCATGTCGACACAGAGACTTACACCGAAGTGAGTTTTCATCATGACCTGGATTCGATCCAAATCTCCGAACTTGTGTACATATAATCAACAACAACTGATTTTCGGATTATGTAATTTGTTGGCCGCAGTCTTATCAGATGCAGACGCAGCGATCCGGAGTCAACAGAGGCAACGGCACCGGTAACGGTAATGACAACGATCTCTACGAGCTCAAGGAGTCCGAGTCTGAGTCAGTTGAGAATCTCGACTACGCCCAGAACCTCTCCATAAAGAACTTACATGATCCGATCCCTTGATTTCATTCGTGCGCGAGGTGAACCCGTGTTTATGCCCTTTCCATGCATGAAGATTAACTGTTGCAACGAAAGATTAGGCTCAAGCAGCTCTGTGGCCTAGGAGGGTTGGAGGGTGGGCAACGTGGCTGCTGCTGATGTTTGTACAGCGGGCAATGCATTCGGTTTTACAACAAGTTGCCCCATGGCATGTCGAACAGTTACCACCCTCTACAAGGACCAGGGAGAAGAAAACGGGAATTATATGCGCATGTATGAGTATGTGTAAGCGAGTCTATGCTGTATATTTTAAACGAGAGATATTGCGGATAACGCGAAGAGATTTTGTGAAGGATGTAAGGAGATGAAGCGTCCTTTTCGCGCAAGAAACGTCCGTATCCAGCGGATTAGACTTGAGCGCTGCTTCGAAGTCGCTGACTTGCTTGATCAACGATCTTGATGATGGTTTGTTTACCGCATGGTTTTGTGTACCATTGGTCGAAATTACATCTGCGAGTTTTTACCAAGCGCAAGCGTAAGCTCAATGCATCAGCTTGATCCCCATAATGAACAGATCGAGGGATCGCTAGCGTGTAGCGCCGCGGCAATCTCAATAGGATGACGAAGGCGATAGGTAAGATGTACTCACTCCACCAGGCCACGCCGTTTCTCTTCATCGCTGGCCAAAGCCGTCACAGCGATGATCTCAGCTTTCTGCCTTTCCGGGTGTTCCTTCTCAATTCCCCTCATTTCTGTACAAGCTTGATAGCCGTCTTTTTCGGGCCTAAAGGAGGAGTACATCAGTCAATATCACTCATGATACCTATCACGTCGTCCTTGACACGGTGGAGTAAACTTACATGTTAATATCAAGAAGGACTATGTAGACCGATTGAATTGGGATCTGGTCAGCGGGTCCGAAAGGGCCATCTGAAATGACATCGTACTCACCCACTACAGGACCAGAAAGCTCCTTGAATGAGTTGACCGCCACAACACCGTTCTCGGCTTCTAGAACATCGATGCTCTACCCATAATTGTTAGCCTCACATCAAACTTTACGAGAGAGGTTTGTAGAGGACTCACCTTGTTAGAAGACAAAATCTTGACTAAGATAGTTCGGTTGATCCTGTTATCCTCGACTACAAGTACCTTGATCCTTGCCGTCTCACTATCCAGCTGTGCGGTCGTGTCCTTCTCGTGGAGCGAGCCCGTTCTTGATGAGTTGGTGGTGACGGAAGACGATGTGAAGTCTCGTTCACGGGACAGCTGATCAACCACCGGTGCAGGAAGTTCATGTATCGGGGTATCGTCGTCCTCCCCTACGTCCTCAATCGTCGTCCGCGCTTGCTGTGATACAAATGTTGATTTTGGGGATACAGGCGGGAAATATTCGCCCAGGCTTAATGTAGCAACGGCTTCGTCAATTTGCATGTTCCGTGGCTTCCAATTCACGCCCGGACTTTGAGCGGAAACTGGACTCGACCTCAAGGGAGACCCATTGGAGGGCGATGCGGCAGGTTTATATCCGCACGGTCCTGGTTTACCCATGTCATCCCCATCTGGACTGATGAGATTTGGGGTGTTGATCCAATTGGCGTCTGCGTCGGCCTCGGTTTCGGCATCAAACCGGTCTTTCAAGCGTTGCGAGTGATTTGGGAACAATGTCTCACGCAACACGGATGGTGTCGACGGTTTCATGAACCGTCGAACTTTTCTGCCATGTCGTTGAGCCGAATCAAGGATCTTGGGATTGGCTGAATGACCGTCAGACACAAGAAAGACGATATCATCTGTGCCGGCTTCCTCCATGATCGATAACCCCTGCTCGGTCTCAATCTCCATGGGGCCGTTCGCGACGACTAATTCCGCTTCGTAAAGCGGTACAATCTCGCATCCGAGCTTTCGGTATTGTCGCTCAAGCGCACTGCCCAGCGTGTCAAAGGGCAAGGAACCGCTGAACCCGACTAGGGCAACGTTGCGTTTGATCTCCATCTGTCCGTGGTGAAGCGATAATTGGCGGATGCTAGAAGCGGAATTCTTCCTGGAATTGCTAGGTGAATCCGGCGTGTCGGGGAATGGCACAGATCGGACAGGGAGCGGAACGTCGATTTGTACAGTCGTCCCGGCGCCGGGAGCAGAGGTGATCTCCATGCATCCACCCATGAGGTCGATTATTCGATAGGCAAGATGTACAGACAGACCTAATTCGAGATTATCAGCAACACGATACCATGCATTGTGATGAGCGGGCGGTCAAAGGCATACCACTTCCGGTCGCGTAACGATCTTCCTTCGCCCAAGGCTCTCCTAGCTTTTCTTTGACAAAAGTTTGATCCATTCCCTATTGAAAAGAAGAGACGCACAGAACCGACATCAGTCAGATGGTCACTGCCTCCAGCACCTTAACACTCCAGCTTACCCGTCCGTTATCTTTGATGATAATACTGATGAGACGAGTGAGCGATATCTGAGTGCACGAAAAACGTCAGCACGCAGTGATTTGACTCCAAAGGTGTCAGGTACATACGTCCTCACAGCCCTCGGGAGGTAGCAGGTCTGGCACGTCGTCGACGTAGATTTCTACACATCCGTGATCGTCGATGAATTTATAGGCATTGGCGAGCACTTTGGACAAGGCACTGAACAGCGGGGACAGACCGTCAGTCAAGCCTTCAGAGCACATGAGCCCGCTGATTTACTACACATACCGTCTTAAAGCACCTCCTGCATCTTCTGCGACCTGTTCGCCCAAAAGCGGAGGAATAATCTCGAAGACGGTTTCGATATGGCGAATCGATTGTCCGTTGGCCCGTCGACTTTGTTGATCCTCGTCGATCGCTTCTCTCACTAGTTCTTCGAACATCACCTCGAGAGAATTCTTCGATCGGTATGGAGTATTGGTCAGTGTTGCACCACCGGTCGACTGGGCACTTTCCTTTGACTTGAGGTCAAGGAAGCTGAGAATATTGTCAACGATGCCGTGCAACGTTTTTCCACTAGTATCGATCGCATCGAGGAAAGGCAGAAGATCACGAATTTGCTCATTGGTGGTGAGAGCATCATGGTGGGGTGCTTCTGCAAGATCGGTCATGGATGAACGCAACAGCGAAGTGATGGCTAAGATCTGATGTAATGGCGTCCGCAATTCGCTATTGTGAGGCTCAATCAGCAAGGGGATAGCAAATACTTGATCGAAGTGACTTACTGTGCTTGCAGATTACTATACGAGATCTGAGACTGCTCCAAAGCCCTCATCTTCTTCATAGCCAAAGCCGCCATAAGACAGCCGCCAAGGATCCAAACGAATGGCAAGGCCACCATACTCGAATCAACCAGGGACGAAGGCGGCTCGTTCCAGGTGGCGAACATGGCGAACCGTACTTTACCGTCAGCACCGAGGAAGGTTGTCCCCAAAGCAGTCTGGCATTCCTCGGGCATGAGGTCCATGATCTTGATCGAGAGCTCGTCATCTGGGTCTTCCCGATCCCACCAATAATGCCGTTTCTCCATATACATCTTGAGGAAATCCCCCAGGGTGCTTTGTACACCAGGCGCATTAAGACGGAAGCTGGTGTTGGCCTTTCCATTCGAAGCCTGACCTAGGATTTCGGCACCTCGATCGTCGCCTACGTAGGTTACGACCGGTTCGATATCCGAGGGCCAAGGAAGACCCTGCATGTAATTGTGAATAATTTTCTCTTTAGTCTCCAGCCGCTCCTTGCCCTTTTTCTTGTCCAACTCGTTGGTGCCGTTTTTGCGTATGAATAATTGATAATCTTCCATGTTGACCACGGCGACCGCGTCCGCCTTCAATAGTCTCCTCAAAGTCTCGGCGGCATCCGTGAACAGACCCTGGTCGGACAATATAGCTTTACGCCGGGCATCGCGACCATCTCGGGGACCCGCTTTACTGGCAGACGAGGTGTTTTCGGGGCCGGGAAGAGAGGTCTCCTTGGCTACCTTGGAAGCATTCGAATTCGCATTTTGCGTGGTTCTCGGATGTTTTGGAGAGCCTCGACCCGATACAGAAGGTCGTGAGCCTTCGCTGCCTGAATCTTTCCGAGACTGCGAGTCTGATTGGCTCGGCAAGAGTGATCGGCGGAGGAAAGTGATACTCGCTTCGTACATGGCTCCAGAGCGTTTGGCCATATACTCGGATTGAAGCGTCGCGAGTTGATAGACAAGCATATTGGCAAGCTTGAGAAGAAGCTCCTTCTCTCGTCCATCAAATGTAGTGTGAGGTACCGAATCATAGATGTTCAGTGTCCCAAAGTCCACCACGCTGCCATCTTTGCCATGATATCGAAGAGGCGCAGCCGCGAAGAACTGTATTGTGTGAGATCAACCGAATCAGGATCGGGATCGGTAGAAAGCGATTGCACCAGCCCTGGAGAGACCTACTCTGAAATCTTCCCTCATGCAAGTTGGGTTCTTCTTCGTTCTCCAATCTACAGTCCAATCCGGTATGACCCAACACTCATGCTCTCCGATACCAATCACATGACTACACGCCGTCTCCTCTATGGGTCGATGTTCAGGAGGGTCATCGGGCTAGAAGGCGTGACGAGTTCCCTTAGCACCGTTTCATTTGTGCCGCAACAGGAGAGAATGTGTCACAGAAACAGGCTCTTCCACGTACATCTGGTGGGTAGGCGTATCCCTTCTCGTCGTGAACAACGGCGACGACGGATCTCGGCACGTTGAAGATCTGGAATGCATCGTATCAGCTACACAGACACAAAGGTGGAGAACTGTGAACCGACGTACTAATTGAGCCATGTCGGCGTATTTTGACAGGACTGCCTTCCTCCCATCCTCTTCTTCTCCTACCAAGCCTAAACGACGGCTGACAAGACGGTGCTTTAGTCAGCTCGAGACCATCACGCTGTAAGCGCGATACCAAGACCGGTTGACACGTACATAGCTCTGCGTCTCCGTAACCTGAAAGCCTTGCTGGGTATAGGCCCAGGCAACCACCCATGTTTCTCGTAGAACCTTCTCATCCTTCGCCTTTCCGCCTCAGCTGAACGACTGTCATCACTCTCCTCATCACCATTCTCTACGGCGTCCCGCGCTGTACGCGCGGTATCAAAGGCAAGCGGTTCCGGCTTTATAGGTGGTTGAGGATGATCATTTGTGTTGCCAGCCGCGGTGACTCCATCGAAGGGAGGGTGTATATCCATGGTTGTCGGTTCCACTTCGTCCATTGGGCATGGTATATGCCCGGTCCGATCAGCCACGCCTCCGTGTTCGAGCGATTCATCAGAATCTCCATGATGCACCAATGGCCGTACAAACGGTCCTTGTGGTGGTGGAACAGCAGGAACCCATTTGGAGTCGCGCGTTGATCCCACGTTTCGTTGATCCGCTGAGGATGACGAAGAGGTTGATGATCTCTTCTCACGATCTCGAGCATAGCTGCGCAAGCAAAGTCAGCGCGATTGCAATTTTTATTGGCAGATTTAGATCGAGAGCATGTACTGAGAGGTGCGAGTGCACGAGTGGAGATGTCAAATGCAAGAGAGAAGTTATGAAGGCCGCACCATGCTAGTTCTCTATCCCATTCCTCATCCGTGACCGGCGCCTTCTCCCTGTGCGTTAACGCGCACGACGACGAAGGACCAGCAACAGGGTGATGTTGCGCCATCACTCAAGGCCTCGCTGACTGCTGATCGTTTGGAATTTTCGAAATCGAGGGTGATTGTATCACGAAGATAGAAGAGAGGTTTAAGTTTTGGGTACCGCCGGAGAGTCGATCGTCTACAGCGGTTGGGCTTTTTTTTTGGGGGGGGGTCAGAATAGGATATGCCAGAGGATATCGATAGACAAGCGACGACGGTGGATGGTTTTCCTGTTGTGTCGCTGATCTGGTACTGGAGATATGACACCGCTGCTTGAATACTGGACGATTGGCGGTAGTCGATTGGTAGCTAGCTACTAACTAGAGATGGATCAAGCAAGGACCATTGAAGGAGAAAGTATCGATATCCAAGTGATAAGCAGTCAGCCCCTGATTACCTTGGCGGAGTTGAAGATGCATTAAATTGAATTAGGATGTGATGTGATGTGCTGCTATTCGGTGTGCGCACTACTTACTGTACGAGCACTCTGGTACATAGTTACATACGATACGAGTACGCCAAAGCAACGTCACCACACATGCCACCACCACCGGCGAATGGTCGATGGAACAAATAAGGGTTCGGGGTGACCCTTTACTCCGATCGCCATCGAATCCCCTGCGCTCGTGCCGAGGTTTTATATTCTCGGCTCAAGTAACCTGACCAGTACATGCATGTACCAGTACTCAGGTACATTCACTCAATTCAAAGCATACAGCATTGTGTATGCTCATGCATCGAAACCCAAGCCTGTCGTATCAGATGAATTCTCTTGGGTCTTGCATTCAGCATGCAGCATGCGCAAAGCTCAACTGCAGCACCGAGCATGGTGTTGTGCTCACCGAAAGATCTTGACAATATCGATTCTTCTCAGTGCAGATCAGATCTCCGAATATCTAGATGAATAGGATGTTGAACATAGACTGCACCGTCTATATTCTACACTTTACCATTGCGCAAGGTAAAGACAACAAATGTAGGCCAGGCAGGGTAGGGTGACTGACTATCCAGCCTAGCGAGTGACACAGGAGCTGAACCGTCGATCCCTTCTAACCTCCGATACGGTATATATGTACAATAATACCGTACCACACTCGTTCTGCAGCGAATTTTGTCATTCCAAGCCTACGCCTTCTCGCAGGCCAAAATCCTTTACCATCAATGACAGCAAGGGCTATGGTAATCAATAGCTACCTCCAGTCAGAGCGGTCCATCGGTCAAATGCTTGAGATATGGGGGCTATGAATATTGCTCAAATAAGGCAAATAGCAACGATCGGCTCGAGGTCACTGCAGAGTGAACAGTACATATATACAGCACGGAATGCACTGAAACATTGTACACGATACACGAATACGAACACGAACATCGACCTGAATCTGAACCTGATAACAGCTGTCTTCAGCACTATTAAGCTACTCGTACTCCTCGCAACCTTCATCAATGCGTCTCCTGAGATACAGGTATCACTGTGTGCGTGAGTGCGAACGAGCTTAGGCCTTTGAATTTACCCACTAACCCACTTCACGATTAGGTACCAGTGCTGTACTACTAGTACTCTAACTTACTAGCACTGTTGAACAACTTTCAGTACCAGTACCGTTAGGCACAGAATCGACGATCTACGGTATAGAGTAGTCCCGTTCATACAGTACTTGTATATGGGATCTGTTCATGTTGAAATCATGTTGAAATGTTATTTCATTCGTTTCATATTGCATCATTGCATTGCATTGCAGGATATGAGCAGATACTGTCAGTCGTAGTCTAAAATCCAAAAAAAGTCCAAACGTAGGTAGATACGTAGATCTCCAACCCCTATATGTAAATGTTACTGTATATATATGAGTCCTTTCCATTGTAGGCGAAGCTATGTACAGTAAGCATAGTCGCATGATGCAGAGACTTGCACCAATGCAACGCGAATCAACCGACCGCTTCTTCCTTCTTCCTCATTCAATCACACAGCATAACCGTATCCCCCTCCACCTCCATCTCCGGTTCTAGGCGACCGCGACTGCCCTCGAGAAGCAGATCCAGATGGCGAAGCGTAGCTTTGTCCATATCCATATCGGGGATGATATCTCCCTTCTTGTTCACGATCTCGTTCCTTCTGCGGATCAACGTCAACATCTACATCCACCCAGCCGCCTTGATCCGTATTTCCATTTTCGTTCCTAAGTCTTTGGGTCTGATGGGAGTTAGACACGTCACCCCTCGAATGGGGACCAGATGGTCCGACATCTTGGCCCTCCAATTCGAAGCTGGACCTGATTGGCGACAAATCAGGCGCCATCAACCCCGAATTACTGATCGCGCTATCCCGTCTCTGCCCATTCCCACCTGCCCCATTACTCATAAGAGGTAAGCTAAGCCTCTTAATGGGCGAAGTCAATGATCCCCTCGATCCCCTCCTACTTCCATTCCCATTCACAGTGTTGCTGCCGGATACTTCATAGCCACCCGTAAGGCTAGCACGTTTGATCTCCGTTGAAGCTCGCGATAGTCGCCTGACTTCTCCGTTTATTTCTGCTTCGGCGTGGGACATGGTATCGAAAACCGAGGGTGAAGTGTACGATAATCTAGAGACCGGCGTCTCGAGTTGTCTATTTCCGAATGAAGGCGCTTCAAGTCCCGGAGAAAGCGAGTCTGACATAGGCGAGTACGGTCCCGGTTCAGACGAGTGACGAAGCATTAACGGAGGAGGGACAGTGCCCATGTTCCTCGCAGCGGGAGTTGGCGAGTTTTGCGTACTGATTAGGTGATGAGGTGGCGCAGGACTAGGCGGATACGAAAACATGCTTCGAGGGGTATGTGTGCCTGTACCTGCTTCATCGTCAGACATCATGGGCGATCTTGAGAAATCCTTCTGAGGGCTGAAAGTTAAAGCAGGCTCATACGCTCCTCTTGGGTCGTCCGCATAACCCCCGTAGGCTTTCTGGAAATGATCGACTACACTCCCCCTCTTCTTGGGTTGAGGAGGTACGGTCGAAGTATCCTGATCGTTCATACCTCCTCCTTTCCCCTTCTTCAAGTCGCGTCTTCTCTTGAGGCCGAGCTCTCGTTTCAGTTGACCGTTGATCCACGCTTCTCGAATGATATCCTTGTCTTTCGGGATATAGGATTGCTTGAACGCAGATACGAACCATCTCGGTCCGACAGCGATAGCCCACGTCAGCAGGATCGTACTCCAAAATGTGAAAGTCGGGTAGATGATTGTCGCTTCGCCAGCATAAGGTAAGACTGCGAGTGATGAGTAGATTGGGATCCAGATATAGACAAGTAATGTCGAAAGACCAATGATCGCCCAAGTGATGATTGTCCAATATCGATTGTTGATTCCAACGTACGAGTTGGCAGCGAGAACGCCGGCGCAAGCAATTGTCGTACCGAGATCGTGCAAGCAATTGGTATCCCTTCCGGAACTCGACCAGGTCTCTCCTTGACCGTACACAGCAAAAGGAATGAAGAAAATAACCGCGGATTGGTAAAGACCATCAAACATGTAAAGCCAGAATCGAGTTCGCGTGTATTCCAGACCTGCGATACCTCGCTTGTAAAGCTGAGGGAAAGCCATGGCGGCTTTCGCGTTGACGTCTTGGTCGAAGATACCCATTACACCAACGGGTAACGAGGTGAAGATCAAGTTGAAGCCGAGAAGAAGTGTATATTCGAAAATGTATGTGGCGTCGAAGCTACAGAAGATAAGGTACCAGAACATGCAGATGGTGAAGATGGCGTTCTTATAGAAGAAGCTATGTAATAAGATCAAAAGTTTCAGCTTCGCTACAACCTAAATACTCTGTCGGCTAACTCACTTGGCATGCATGTTGGCCACTCGCACGTATGACCACCGTCCATGCACCAACAGTAACCTCGTCAAGAATCGGAATTGACCAAACGCGTAATCGGCAGACATGGCAGCTTGGGAACCCTCGAGACCGTACAGTCCCACACCGACATTGGCTTCTTGGATCATCGCTACGTCGTTTGCACCATCACCGATGGAAAGGCACATGGCGTTACATCCCTCCTTGACCTGCAAAATGCAATCAGCACGAATCGTCAGACAATGCATAAAAGAAGAGAGCGAACTCACCAGACGAACTGTCAAGGCCTTCTGAGAAGGCGATACTCGACAGCAGATGACGGCAGAACACTGAGTACCGAGGTTCAAAAAGAGGCTCTTCAAGTTCGGCTGAAGCGCGTATCGAAGACTCTCGCCGTCGATGACAACGGCAAAAGTAGCCGAAGCGTTCATTCCAGGATTGATGATCTTGCCACCGGAAGTCGTAGGCGGAGGTCCGATGACAGATGCGATCTTGTTCAGACCAGCTTCGATCTGGGCTCTGGCTCCTTCCTTCGAGTCGGCAGAGATGATCATGACCTCCATATCGTTTGTCAAGAGGTTACAAGAATATCCAATTTCGATGGCGGTCTGAAGTTTGTCTCCTGTCAAGATCCAAAGCTTGATACCGGCTCGATGGAGCGTAGCAATCGCGTCTGGAACACCTTCCTGCAGCTTGTCTTCCAGAGCCGTGGCACCAAGGATAGTCAGGGAATGTTCGACCAATTCACATGCCTTCTCAATCTCTCCATCACGGTCTACCGTGGCGGCGGCAGCAGCATCGTACTTTTTGGACCAGTCTGCAAACTCCTCTTCTGACATTTCCCGGTAGGCGATACAAAGAGTTCGAAGACCTCCGTTGGCGAAAGTTTCGAGATCTTTCAAAGTCGATGCTTTTAGCGCTTCGTCGTGGTTTGGATCGAGCCGACCATAAATAACACTGTCGGCACCTTTGCAGAACAGCGCGATCTTCCCATCCGGTCCTCTTGCCACGACACTCATTCGCTTTCGGGTACTGTTGAACTCGAGCAACCGTAGCGGAGTCCATCGTTCAGGATTACCGAGAACTTCGATATCGAGAAAATTGTTGTTCTTGTTGATGAATGGGAATCCGACATCTCGAGCCGCGGCTACAAGAGCAGCCTCATCAGGAGATTCGGCTTTGTAGTCCAGCTCGAAAGGTTTAGTGGGCTCGGGCGTATCGGACAAGACGGAATGGCAGACGGCGAGAGCTCGAAAGAAGTCGATAATGTGCGGTCGAAGCGGGTCTGAGGGATTAGCCATTTTGCTGACGAGGTCCGGCGCTACGAGCGTGAGCTTGTCTTCTCGGAGATACCGATTATTGATGGTGTGTCTCATCATATCCAGCATCTTTTTCTTGAGCGCGTCCAGCTCAACTTCTTGATCCTCCATCGCACGTCCAGTCTCCTGGCCATCTCGTTTCGCAGCACCCATCATAGCTTCTGTCATACCTTCACCAAACGGTATTCCCTGGATCGAACATTTCTTGAACTCCATCACATTTTGGGTAAGAGTGCCTGTCTTGTCGGAAAAGACGTATTCGATTTGACCCAGATCGTCTGAGATGTTCCATGTTTTGGGTACACAAGGGGTATCGTAAGGCTCGTAGTACATTTCGGCATCTTGAAAGATGAAGTACGCTTGTACGGTTTTGACGACTTCGACGGTGATATACAGGGAGATGGGAACGATGTTTTGAAAGACGATAAGACACGAGAAGAAGATAATGACCGAGTCGAGGTAGATATTCTCCGCGGCGTTGGAATTTGGTTCGTAGTATTCTCTACTTGTTCCAGATAGGGATCGATACCAGCCGTGTAAGATCGCCGTGATCAGACAGAGGACAAGGAGAACCACAAAGTTCATGATGACGTTGAAGTTGGTTTCCTTCTCGATTTTACTTCGTTTCGATGGCGTGTCACCTCCATTCAGCATAATCTTGGTGTCCCCGCCGGTGAAGACAACCATCCCAATAACCCATTTCGTATTTCTCAGCGAACATCCTCGAAGGAGAAGCTCGTTGATCGTGATACCTTCGGCTTTCTCCTCTCCCTTGTCGTACGCATCTGCTGGTGTATATCGCAGTACTCCGTTGTAGGTGTAAAGATTGGCATGAGGTGGCTCGGAATCAATAACGAATTTCGCGTGTTCAAGATCTTCTTCCGAATTGATCGAAGCTGTAGCTTTCAGCCCGCGTCGAATCTTCAAATTCGTTTCTCCGTCCAAATTCTTCGTCTCAACGAAGCAGAGGTTGTCGGCGTTCGACGTGGAGAGAACAATGATATCTGCGGGGACTTGCTCGTTGTCTCGCAATAGAACTAAGTCGCCGACTTCGAGCTTTTTCCTGCACGACCTCAGTTAGTTAATAGCATACAGAAATCAACCGAGCAGGACGTACCATAGCGTCCTTTCCCATTGAGCGGATCCCGACGCAGGAAAATTCCAATCCACTACTCCAACACTCCGTCTCGAAATCATGCTCGGCATGCTTGAGGTCTTCTTCAGCATGAGCGATTGTCGATGTGATCCTGGGATATCATCTTGAGGTCCCGTGATGCTTAGGGAGGGGATAGCGGCTGAAGGCATTGTCGAAAGAGGGTACGATTCCTTGTCGACTATCACGACTTCGTCGTCCAGTTGTTCGCTCCCATCGATATCTTTCCTGTTCTCCATGACTATCTGATTTCCGTCACTGCCTTCTCTTTCTCTCAGCTTCCGTACTCCTTTCGAAGGTCTTCCGGGAGCTATGTGAGCAGCAGAAAATCACAGTTTAGCAGAGGACACACATGCAGGTGGCAATCATATATTCAGAGATTCACTCACCCGGTCCGATATGGAACAGTCTCTCAAAGAACGATCTTGGATCTTTCGGTTGATTCACGTTTCTCCATCCACCCAGCTTCGTCGTTGCCGAATTATTCACTTCGTTATCCAGTTGAGCTCTCCTCCAGTCCTCAATACCATCCTTAATAGCCGTCATACCCAAGATGAAGATCAAGGGTAACATACCGATCTGAGCATTTGGTGCGCCGAATACCGAAAACAGTTGGATGATGACGAGAAACAAGAAGTAGATATTCGCGACTCTTCGAAATTGCTCAAAGATGTTTTTGGGCAAGAATGTGATGATGGTGTATTTGGATGTTCGGACCTTGTTCCTTACATATCGGATGATAGGCTCGCCTTTTGTGTTCAGCAGAGAGGTTGGTAATGGTATATTGACAAACACTGATCTTCTAGGAGCGGGGGCTTTGCCTTTACCCTTCTTCCCCGTCTCTTTATCGGCTGGTATTTGCTCAGGCGTTGAAGGCGCTGTCGAGGCCGGAGGTAAAGGTTGAAGTTGCTGTTGATTGGCGTTACCGAATTCGCTATCTATCGTAGTAATTGTTGCCCTCCTTGAATCCACTGACCCAGGCTCAGTATCGCTCGCTGCTGTGCTCGCTGCTTTCTTCTTTCTACTGGAAGTCGTTATGCCCGAAGCTTTTCTCCTCATCGACCTGAACAAATGCCTCTTCTTTGCGCGTCTGTTCTCCGCCGCTGCTTCTGATCTGATAGACTCTGCAATGACCGAATGGGCAGTTTTCACCGTCCGCAGTCGTAGTTCGGGGTCGATTGAGCTTGGGTCAATGGAGTCCGGATCAAAGAGGTCCTCCTCTTCTTCCTCTGAATCATGCACATTGAGGTATGATCGCGCCGGAGGCTGGCCTTGAGCGTCTACCATCCCTTGCCCTTGCCCATGTTGGTAAGAGTAATTCGAATCATTGTTGTGGTGAGGATTCAATTGGGCTGTAGAGGATGATGGGTCCAGAGAATAGGTCGAGGAGCTAGGAGCGTAAGGATCGAAGGAATTTGAAGATGAAGCGGCCATAGTGGAAGAGATGGGTCGGCGGGGAGGTTGTATAAAGGGGATGAAATGAATGTGGACGTGAATGAACGTTTACTTGGTCGGGATCAAGACAGGTTGTGGGAATTATCGCTTGTCGCCAGCCGATGGGCTTCTGAGCCAGATAAGCACTGCTTTAAGGGTCAGCCCAGCTATCATCGACGGTCATCTATGCTGGTGTCTGCTGCTTGTATGATGAAGGATGGTATGATGGTATGTAATGATGTCCTGTGTACACAAGTACGTACCTGCTGATCAAGCTTATTGTAGCTGACTAGAAGGAAGGAATGTGGGTGATTGTGATCGTGCTTGCGCTTTCACTGTCACGTACCGCGTGATTTTTCACAACCCGCTTGCTGGCGAGAAAGAAGGTGAGACTGGATTGTATCGTATTGTATCGTGTGTCCATCGATACGTGTAGAGGTACAAGGTTACCGACGAATGTCGTTGCCGCAGACGTTCGTGTACGTATTCGTGTTCGTGTTCGTGTTCAAGTGAGCGCTTCTCTTCTCCGCACCGAATCCTGGTCTAACCAGATGAACCTGCAGCTGTGCTCGGCTCCACGGTCACTTCCTTCGCCCTGAGACTGACATGAAATTGTCCTACTAAGGTATCGGCTGTGATGAAGGTGATGATGATGCGCCTTGACCACCTCTTACAAGATTTTTTCGTCTTGTCTTTTCCCTTTTCCCTTATTGGTGTCCTTTGAATCACCTGAATTATCGATCCCACAAGAGACCAGTAGACTACTGTCGGGCAGGGTTCGCTGTCGCTTGAGTCGACGTTCGTATTCGGGTTCGGGTCCGAGAGTGGAAGTGTACGTGTACGTGTATGATGGTCGTCAAGACATCAAAGTATCGTGGAACGGCGACGTTGTTGATGATGATAGTGATGATGTGTGAATGAAAGGAGTGGTTTGATGTGATTCAAATATCTGGTTCAAAGGTGGCACCTCCTTTGACTTTTGATCCACGTCAAATCCCGTTCGGCGTTGGCGGGCAGACGCGTTGACGATGAGGTATCCGCACTGGCCACTGCTTGGTTTTATAAAAGACAATACTGTCAATGGACTACATGTATGAGATGTATGTAGGTCTATGATGAAGAATATCATTCACGTCCTAACGAGTACAGTGCACTGACTGATTTTGCACTTGGATTTTTGCTATGTAAGCAATGCATGCATGATACCTTATGTTATCGTAACGCATAAGGGCAAAGAAGCGCGCCCAACACACATTTGACGGGTGAAATTATGCGATATATGCAATGTACTCGTACAGAGCACGGAGTAACGGCCGGCGGTCACGCGTATATTCATACTCATACTCATACTCTCTACGCGTGTCACGTCTGTCAGTACTCGTACTCAGGAACACGGTCATCGGGCTTCATCACCCCCTTGCATACAGCACCTGGATAGACGTACAGTAAGTAGTACGGACACACGGACGGACGCTCGATCGGCTCGGCTTACAAGCAAAGTACACGACTTTAAACCCTTCGCTCTGGTTTTCCTGAGGCTGCTTGATACCGCACGCTACATTGTCAACCTACGTCGCCCATTCTTTCCCTGCTTTCTCCTTGGCCTGCGCGCCATAAGGGGGTCGACTACTATACAGTATGTATCTCAGAGATCAGAGCAAACTTCTCGGCCGCCTTGCTTGAATGTGTACAAGAGATATTATATATGCATGACTCGTATACATATGTGCACTATGTGCCTTTTCCTTGGCCCATGCAATTCGATGACTGGCTGTTTGCTGTAGTTACATGGCGGATCCGCTTTCCAGGATTTTCCTGTCTGATTCTGAGCAACTAAATATAAAGCATAGGCACCAAGTACACTGTTTGAAACGTTATCACTTCTGCAGTATCATCCCATCAGAGGACAGATCCACGTTTTGATCAACGTTATATATACAATTCGTGAACTAAGTACCACGACCATCTGGTAACTCGCTTAGGTAGCTACAGATGGTAAGCTAATCCCTGTCGTTCTTGAATAGACGGACATCACTTACTGTTTCGCTTCGTTGTCGAAGTACACCACACCACTAAGCATCTACACAGCATTCGAATGTTGTTGAGCACAACGGTCATTGGACTCCTGGAAAAGGGAAAGACCATTGACTGATGGGTCGCCAAATCAGTGAGACATCTGAAATACTGTAGCTGCCTCGAGTCGAGCTTGGCGAAAACCTCCAATCTGATAGATTGACCTTGTCGCCCAATGACTGATACCTGACATACATCAACGGCGCTCGTATCTGCCCAACAACATGTGTGTCGCTGATCGAGGATAAATGTATGGTCATGCGACACGATTTGCCTCCCTGGTCTCTGCTTAGGCCTCCTATCAGAAGTCCCCCGAGGTACATACAGGTCGCCGATGGCAGAAATAGAGGGCAGAAAAACCGTTTATCTGCATTAGAGTATCCACGTGTACGTGGACAGGTGATACTACAGTACAACCTCATCTCGACGCAAGGCAAAACCATACCTTTTCACAATAGTCAACGGTCCTCACCAGAGCAATCAGCTCAGAAGAAGGCAAGGCGCCCTGCAACTCGAACGCAGAGTCGCCACAGATCCCCAAGTCCAAATCCAAGTGTCCGCAAGGAAGCGATAACCCACGAAAAGGTGTCGGTCGATTGTAATTGTGATTGTGATTGTTGCGGCTGCGGCTGCTCTACCTCTACCTCCAAATCAGGATCCCCTTCATCGACCCGATTATCGTCCAATCCTGGACAATGCATTGATCTCTTCTCCACAATCGCGCCATTCTGCATGATCCAAATCACGTCGTTTCTGGCGACGAGGTATGCAACATCAAGATCAAGATCAGCTGTTCTGGTCTGGTCTGGTCTTCACGGGCTACTACTAGTACAGTACTCGTAGTGACGATGGCAAGCAGAAACGCAAAAAAGGAGGAAAGAAGAAGAGAAGATTCAGCTTATCGATCATCCGGATAGATCCTTTTGGCATTCGGCGCACCCAAAGCAGTCGCTATAACGTTCAGCTCGCGGTGTTTCTTTTTATGGGGGGGTTGCATGTATATGTGTCAGCGCGAGCAGAGTACGATCATCCCATAATTGACAGGATTGACAAAGCATTTTCCATGGAAGTGGAGATACATACCCAGCTGATGAGGATGTCCGCTTTAGATGTGGCGGCGAAGTTCTCGATCTTCTCGACGATGCAACTAGCTTCCGATTCGGCACTACAGTACGAGTACAGATTCCAACCAGATCAGAAAACGCTACTTAGAGCGATGCTCGCCTTACATCATCTCATCTTATCTTACCAGTCGATGTCGATTTCAATCCCAAGGTCTTTGGCGAGCGGTTCAACGGTCGCATACGTCCTTTCAGTGGTTTTGTTATCCACAGAACGCGGAGCGGCGAAAATCTTGCCAAAGTCGTATTCCGAGTATTCAGAGTCGTGCCCGAACAGCTATACAGTACGAATGATGACACGACCCTGTCCTGTTAGAAATGGTCGTACTGTACTCGAGTACTTGAGTATGCACTTTACTCGCACGGGTACTCGTATTGTTCTCCAGATACTCGTACTCGTACTCGTACGAGTACTGTACAGACAGCGACGAAGCAGCTCACAGTCCTGATGTATTGGGCTCTCTCTCTGCCTTTATCGCTCAACCCACTAGGGAACTTCCTCCCATGGCCACCAGGCCCAGGCCCATGGGGGTATCCTGGTGGTCCTCCTCGTGGATAGACAGGACATCCCCAGTTCCAAATCCAGTTCCAGTTCAAGATCCTGGCCCACCAGCTTCCCTTGCTACAATCATGGTGATGATTATGGTGATGGTGATCATGATGGACAACAGCTGGGGCTATAGGTCGCGTATCCCCCGTAAGGTTTTCCTCAAGGTCATCGGGGGTTAAATCCTTTTTCAGCGTGTCGGATGAAGACTATTCGATTGGAATAAGAATAACTAATTCCAGGTGCCAGTACTGGTTCCGGTCCCGATTCTAGTCCTGGTCCTGGTCCTGATCCTGATCCTAGTTCTGGTCCTGGTCCTGATCGTGTGGCGACTGCGATGACACCGGATGCCACGAAGAAGACCGCCACCGCCAAGAGTAGAGGAAAAGGGAGGCCAGTCGAAGCTCTCATAGCGATCCAACGGACGAGGCGGATATGATTGGAAAGATATATTCGAGCGATGGCACTGAAGTTTGGTTTAGTAGCACGCCGGTCGTATTTATATACGGCTTAACGTCTGAATCTCCACAAATGACTGCGAGAGCTGCGACAGCTGTGAGCTGCGAGCCGCGAGCTGCGCGAAAACATCTTGATATAGTACCCTTTCGGCCGAATCAGTCTCACCGTATCTGTATGGCCGGATCAGAGGAAAGCACATGCACATGTACATCTCGTCAAGCGATAACTGTACTCGTACTGTACGAGCATGCGATTCGGCTACTCTCGAAGAAAAATGCCGTTGAGATTTCATGTCATGTTCTGAGCCAATGAGCACAGGCAGGGAAAGCGCCAGCGGAGTCCGAGTAGGAGTAGGAGTAGGAGTAGGAGCAGTCGGGGTATTGGACTCATGGACGGAGCTGTATTGTTACTTGTAGTTGCTCGCGGCACCGGTGGGCCCACAAAGAAGCATGATCGTATTGGCATGTGTGGATACTATACATGCATGTTGATGTGCCTTACTGTAAACCACTAGATGTTGTATACGGTGCAATATGTGTTTTTGTCCTTCTTTAACAACTTCTATTCTACTGTACTTCGGAACTTGATGATCTACGGTATGCTGGCACCACACAAGAACCACTTAAAAAACCGAATTTATACACAAAGAAAGATCATACAGGACCAAATCCTACGGTTTCCATTTTTTACACGCTGTATTTGATTTTGAGTGGATGAAAAGCTCATCAATCCCAAATCGGACTTGACTCTTAAAAGTCCAGATCGGCAGAGACGCTGAAAGGACGCCGCCTTAGACGCCTACGCGCCGTCTCTTCCCATCTCTTCCCTCTACATCTCCCTCATGTCCATGTTCATCGGGAGCAGGCGATCCAGCAGGCGTAGCACTATCAAGTAGTCTCAACGCGTCTCGTACAGCCGACGTCTCAAGCTCTAAGTTCCTCTTCTTCCCTCCTACCATATCTGCACCTGCGCCAGTGGCGATCGACGTCGTGGTTGATGATGAGCTGACGGGCGGTCTAGATGATCCTGCGCCGGTGACGCCGATAGCGGACAAAGCTGGTGAACGGATGGGTGATGATGGCATCGGCGAGGGTGAGGCGGGGTTCAAGGACGTTGTTCGACGAGCTACCACGTCTGCGAGGAGAGCGAGCGAGGCGAACTTGGCGTTTGGGTGAGCCTGTTACACAGCAACGGGGATATGGTTATCAGCTTTATCTATCTCTCGAACAGACTGGATAAAGAATGGGCAAGCTGAACTCACCTTGAGTTGCTTCCACGCCTGATCAGGTCGCAGAGTCGTGTGATCCCCATCATGGTCCGTATGAAGATGCACCATTGGCTTTTCGAATGAAATGCCTCTGCCCAAGGCTGGTGGAGGCGGTATAGCAGGACCCGATTCCAATAATCCATCCGCGGCGCCGTTGAGAGCGACAATCTCGCCCGTACATCCTGTTCCAGAATGACCACCGCACAACTCTGGATTGCCGCAGCAGGTCATCTGCAAAGGTGCCAGAGGCGGCACATCATCGTCCATGATCAGGTTGTTACTATGGGTAGGAGGAGTGACAATCCTAGTTGAAGGACCGGACGCCGAGTTTGTTGTCAAGGTCGACTGGTCGGTTGCAGTTGAGGGCGAGAGGAGGGACTTGATGCTCATGCAGTTGCCCGAACATGATGTACAGTTCTTCACCTCGCCCGACGAGGCGTCACCGTCCGTACCTTCGAAGAGGTGCTGACAGAACTCTCGGCCTATACCGGATGAGAAGACGAAGTAGAAGTGATAAGTACGTGAGACATAATATGTACAGTTGTGTTAAGCAACAAGTCCACGCGAGAGCACTCACCAAACGAGTCATTTTTGCACGCATCGCAATTCGACGGATCTCCGGTACATACCGCCTCGCCGTTCTTCGGACTCGCGGATGCCGGAGCATTACTGAGTGACCAAATGGAGGGCTTGACAACCCCGCTTGTCTTTGACCTGAGTCGCAGGGGCATGGCAGCCGCTGAGCTCGTTGCTCGAACGACCGTCGTGCTAGTCGATGAAGCGAGGGAGACAGCCTTGATAGGTGCCAAGTTCGAGTTCGAGCCTGAGCTATTGCTAGGCGTGTTGGAAGCAGCACGACAAGCGCAGAATCCTCCACCTGCACAAAGTCCGCAACCGTCGTCGATTGACTTGAAACTCTTAGTAGGGGATGATATTCGAGGCGAAGAGATGTCAGGCTTGATGTCTTCTTCTTCGACCACCCTGCAAAGGCACTCGTCGGTCGAGTGGCAAAGACCACAACTTGAGGGTTGGACAAGGGTAACATCTCGTCGGATAGCTTGTGTGTGCGTGGAATTGGAAGAGCCCTGTTGGCATGGACAGTCTGGATCGGGGTTCGGACATATGGGACAATCAACCAGATCCCTCTTCTGAGACTGGACAGGCGTCATCAACGGCACTATCTGATGTGAGTGTCGGTGCGAGAGGCTCTGTCTTCGAGACAGCAAGGGGCTGGGTCCGGGGACGAGAGAATCGATGGTGTTCTGATCCACTTCCATCCTGACGATAGTCTCCATCCCTCTACCAGCACGAAGCGCTTCCACCTCTGCTCTCAATTCCCTCAAAGCATCCTGCATCCCTCTTCTCTCTAACTCCCAAACATCCTTATTTCCATTATATTCCATACATTTCGTCTTTAGAGCATTGACCTCACCCTTCAATCGCTCGTTGTCCGCCTTGAGAGCACGAGCGACCTCTTGAAGTCGTACGTTGGAATGAATCTCATCAGCTTCGTACTGCCGTAGTCGTTCTTCGAGTGTTTGGATATAGTCGGTCCGTCTGGCTCGATGCGCTCGCTGAGATAGCCTGTTTTGCGATTGTCGTTTCTGCAGGGTAAGCGTCAGCAAAACAAGAACGATCCTTGTCATTGACTCTTGAAGTCGTGAATGGATGGAAATGACTCACATTGTCCGGTTCTTCCACGCTGACCTTCCTTCCAGGCTTAGCTCTCTCAGGCAGAACCCATTCCTTACTTGGCTTAGCGAAGATCTTTCCTGCAGACGAAGATGTGTCTTTGCCTGCTACGGCGATAGGTGCAACAGCTGATCCGGATGCAGGCGTAGATGCAGATGCAGATGCAGATGCGGAACCAGACGCTGGACTGGTCGCATTAGGTGTGCTGGCCGTTGAAGATGTCCTCGAGACAGTTGGAGGGCGGGAAGCAGGCGACGACTTATTCGCGCTCGTCATCGACAAAGAGGCTTTAGTAGCGAGCTTATTAGACGCGCTGGAACTTGCCGCTGAGGGATTGTTGGTGTTTATGTTCTGGTTGGAGGGCGGTCTGGACATGAGTTGAGGTTGAGAGGGAAGCCGAGGGGCCATAGGTCGAGCTGCGATGGACGATGAGGAGGATGAGGAAGCCGAAGGTCGAGCTTGTATCCTCGGCGTCGAAGAACCGGGTTTCGAGTTTGCAGAAAGCATGGTGGGTCGAGTGGCGAGTGGTGCGGGTGCGGGAATAGCCACCGACATCGCAGGGGATCAGGTATGGTATATTTGCTGGCTGTCTGCTCAATGTCAAATGCGTTTTTGAAAAGATATTTGTCTGAGCGGGACGCAGTGGCTCGCTGAAAGACGAGCTCGAAGTCTGAGTAAAATCAAAGATAGAAGAAGACAAATATTTTTGTCAGAACGAACGAAAGAAAAAGAGAACGCTGGAAGATGGTAGGTCGGTAAGGCAAGGTAATCAGACTTTCAGTTCTTGAATGGACTAGTGCGGCTCCGTACTACTAAATGTGGATTGCAGTCCGCAGTTCGATTGGATTGATGGTAAAGGGTACAATAAGCCAAGGAAAGGGCAAGGATGTGGTGGGTGGTAGGTATAGCATGAATCGATCTATAGGGTGGAACGAGAGGTGGGGGTACAGGGAGAGGGAGAGGGAGAGGGAGAGGGAGAGGGAGCAGGGCGTCAAATCATATGGGACAATTTCGAATTTTGATTTTGATTATGGTAAAGGTAGAAGAGAATCCCCGAGTGCCTTTGAAAGTCCTTTGTCTAATCTGATAACTAGCTGTAACCTTGGAATTGGTCAACGTTGACCAATGATGTTGCGTGATTGATCGGCCGATCTTCTCATTACACTCTACACGAGAGTATTCAAACGAGGGGGACTGAGTAAAGAGTTGTATGTGTTTGAAACGCTTAAAGCTGAAGGTATTGTAGGTACGGGAACGGGATCGGGTGTTTTCGTACTCGTGAAAAAGTCCAGCGAGGGCGTCAATCTGTCTTCTGCAGGGCCGATAACGAGAATGAGTGAACGAGTGAAGACCGACAGTATCTACCTTCCGATCTTGATCTATTGCTGACTCATATCTGATTCGCCGTTGCGATTGTTACTACTGTCGGGCGGTTGCAGTGGCTTGGTCTGAGCGAGGGAGCTGGAGCAATAGGATATACGAGGACTATGATTGACTAAAGGGTTGATTTGGTTGATTGACTGAATGTGTTCTATCATGATATCGGCCGATAACATGAGAACCATTAAGGTGAAAGTTGCAGTGTTGTAGTTGTAGCTGTACTCACTCGTACAGTACGAGTGAGTAGTATAGTCGCTTATTTCGCTTGACCGTGAAAGGCCGAAGCTGCAGCTGCAATAGAATTAATATTCAGGGTTCCTCCGTGCCCACACACTACTCCGACTCGGAATTTTTCACCCTGTACGCCCTGCCCTGCCCTTTAATTCATAATTCACCCTGCACCGTATGACACCCGCACCGTAGCTTATCAGATAAAATGGTATGGTGGCATAAGAAAGAAACGCTTGACGCTTAACGCTTGGCGGAAGCAGATGCTCGCTCATACAGTAGCTCAAAGCTCATAGCTCATATTTCTCTCTCAAACTCACGTTATTGGCTAGCTATGCTATGGAAATGCTATGCTACAGTAGCTTGGGTTCAGCTTAGTTAGCAATGAAGCGTCGACAAACAACGCCATTATATTGGAAACCCCCTTCCCTTGGCTCATGCCCCTTCGCTTGACCGAACGACAGCTTGCCCTTTCCGATTTCCTGCTTTCGATTCTATCAAATCATTCGTCCCCCATCCCCGTTATCTTCCGATCGACCAAATCGATCAAACCATAAAAACCCCAAGCATGCTCCACCGAGTCGAGTCCACCCCAACCCCCGATCCATTATCCACTGTAAGCTTTGTCTAATCTGATAACTTACTCTTGTAGAATTGCCAGTGAATATGCCCACACACATACATGATTGATTGATTGATTGATTGATTGATTGATTGATTGGTTGGTTGGTTGGTTGGTACATCAATCCATTGTTTCATTGCTTCATTGTTAGGTTTCTAACGGGCATTCGGACATCTAACCCGAAAGATAAAACCAATACGGTCTTGTCACGCAGGTAGGTACAGTAGATCAGAAATACAAGTATGGATGGATCAATACAACGGTGAATGCATGCAGTGATCTACAGACTTAGACCTATTATCATAGCCTACATGCTACAATGCATAGTTACAGAACAGTACATATATACTGTTTAGACCACTCACACCCCCTTTGCCCGCTTCACAATTAGGCATGATGTAAATACGTACGATACGATGCGACCGGTACATATATTGTATGAGAATCTCTACGGGAATAGTGATGATGCTGAAACCTGTGATGATGCTGAGAAATTTGATGACAATGCTGAAGGCGGGATGCACACATGAAGTTTCGCAAATTATGAGCGCGGAAAATTGGAGTGATGCATGGATTCGAGATGAATGGATAAAATGAGATAAGATGCAGCGTGTTGGCGGTAGCCAGAGATGCGAATCTTGATAACCTCAAGGGCCATCAATTGATAGGAGGAAGCGAGAAAATGGTCGACAGCCTAGTTGAGCCATCCTCGGCAAGTTGCGGTTCCACAGAGACATGGTACTCTCAAAGCAGGATCAGATTCGAGCGGGAACTTGTAGTCGTACAAGATCTGTCAGATAGCAATCAAGTCAAGTCAGTACACGATTCTCCCATGTCACCCAAGTAAAATTGCTAACCTCTTCGCCGGGATGCAATGTCCGTTCAGCATAAATGACGATCTACATTTGAAAACGTCAAATCGATCAGCAACTTGCTTCTCCCAACCCATTGCCATATATTCGCTCCATATCTCCTCGGAAAGAATCGGGTATCGCGACGGCGCATACTCACCTTTGATTGCCCGTTGACTTTGATGATCTTTGCGTTGGCCGAGGGATCACAAGAATGATTGATGAGTCGACTACATCGCAGAACCAGGTATCAGGGATTAGCTCCGTCAAGTCACAGCGCGTTGATGTGAGGAAACCAGACAGGTGACGAGCAACAAATGAAACGGGTGACTCACCTGACAGAACCTCTGAATGTCGCATCACAGACGATATCATTATCAATCCTGAACAGATAACTCGACCCGATTCCTTGCTTGAGGTATCTCTGCTCCCTAACTTCAGCCACGGCAGCCCGACACAGTTCTCCAACATATTCGCAGACCATCTCGCCAACATGGATCGTCTCCATCGCATATAATCCATAGCCTTCGATAGCAGATCTGGCGAAACGAAGCTGTTTCTTTCGGATACGAAGTTGGTTGAATGCGAATAGATCTGATTCCACTGTAACACCCGCTGCCAGACCAGCAGTCTGTCGATTCTGATCTCGACCTGCCAACCGGGCTGTTCGACCCGTGGTGACTCCGCCAGCACCCGCTTCTTCCACAGCGGCAGTCGCTCGATTTCGTTGAGGTAGATAAGATGATTTCTGGATTTGAGGAATCTTCTTCCACCCCTCGGCTCGCCAAGCTCCCGAAGTATGGTACAGAGGGTGTTTGTCATCGAGCTCCACTTCTTCATCATCAGAGAAAGTGGGCTCCACACCATCCTTGGCAGCTTCCAAAGCCCTTCCAAGCCAGTACGCATCTTCTTCGTCGACAACGGCACCGGAAGCGATAAATTTGTCGACATCGGATCGAGCAACTTTTTTCTTTGGCTTAGCGGCGGTCTTGGTGGGTTTGGCAGCTTTGGCAGCAGTCAGAGTTGGCTGGATTTCATGTTCTTCGTCAAGCGTAATCTCAGCAACATTGGGTTGACTGGGCGGCTGCAGTTCGATGATAGGCTCATCGACAGCTGAAGGGGATTCGAGCCTTGCCTTTTTCTTGGTTGCTTTCGCAACTTTCGCCTTGGCTGGTCGCTTCTTTCCCTTCGCAGGCGCTACGTCTTCCGTCTCGTCCTTCTCCTTGGTCGATGGTATAGGCACTTCGATAGTGATTGGGGTCGCGATTGAAGCTGGAGCTGGAGCCGGTGTGAGAACGTCTTCATCGATATCCATGGCATCGTTGTCCACCTTGGAGACGATCGTGGGCGGTTTGCTGACGCTTTCATCATCGGAAAGTGAAGATGCACTGGAGAAAGATGGTAACCTTTTCCTGGGCTTGATTGCTACTGAAGCTTCCTCTTCGCTCGAATCGTCCGAAGAAACCGCTCGTCTCCTTCGATCCTTGTCTACCGCCTTGTTCTCCTTCTTGAATCTGCTGACAGGAGACGCAACAGGTGCAGGTCGGTTCTTCTTGGTGATGGTCAAGAACTTCCAAGCGCCCTTTTCGATGTTAGCATTGGCATCATTCATAGCTACGGCGGGCGGTTTCTCCTCCTCATTCGGTTTACGAGCGGTCAGAGCGGATGAAGGAGCAGTTTTCACCACCAGACCGAGTCGATGACCCTGGACTGCGGTTGTGTCTAGTACACGCTGTGCTCGATAAGCTGATCCATCGTCCGAAAAGAGAATGTACCATCCGACGTGGTTGTGCAGGATCTGAAGCACGGTCACAACACATATCAGCTCATGCTCGTCTCTGTAATGATATAATAGAAGGGGTGACGCGCATGCCGGAAGGCTCGACTCACGTCTGCAGGCTTGAACGCCTTGAAATGATCCCTCAGATAAGGCTCATAGTTGCCTGTCACAGGAAGCGACTTTGCATCGATAAAGACATGGGCATGTCCGTTGGCTGTCAGAGCCTGCTTCATCTTCTCCAACGCATGTTCGTCCTTCTCCGTCGGCTGAGCCATCACTCTTCCTCCTACCCTCCTCCGACCGTACGGTGACCTATCTCTACCCCTCCGTCCTCCTCGATATGTCGGCCGATCATCCTCGCTTTCCGAGGTGTAATCAGACGAATAGGAGGAATACGAGGCTGACCGAGATCGTGACCGTCTTCTGCTTAGAGGGGTATACGAAGCAGGCCTGTCGAACCTCCTATCCCTCTCTCGATCTGTATGACTGACCTGACGAGAGAAAGGAGCGGCGGTGAACGAGGAAGAGAGGTGTTGTACTGAAGTGTCAGGTCGAGCTGGTAGACCGCTGGGCAGGGCAATAGGTCTGCTTGGAAGTGCAGGTGGAGGGCGAGAAGGCAGGGGACGAGAAGGAAGTGAGGTATGTTGAGGTGAATTGAAGACAGGTGGTCGGTACAGTCTGTTCGGAAAGGAAGAGCCGAGAAGCGATGATTTGGGCATAGTAGGGACACTTTTTGGTAGATTCAGATCTGCTCGAGGTGTTTGAGCTCCAGCAGATGAAGGGGTCGAGGTACCCAAATTTGGCGGAATGAGCGTTGGCGTAGGGGTAGCCTGCGCCGGGGGTCTCGGCAGAACTTTCGGCTTAGGGGGGTATCGTCTTTCCATCTCTGCTTTGACCGCTCTTTCCGTCCTTATCCTCCTTCCATCTAGAACCACCCTGATCCTCTCGTTCCCCGTAAGACTGACTCTCTGTCCATCGCACGCTCTACATACCTGCTGAGCGACATCGTGCGCTGTTCCAGCTTTCCCATGTGGTGGACCATCGAATTTCACCCAACATATTCCTAGCTGCATTCCCGATCTAGTGTCCATCTTGGCATCGATATCTTTGATTCGACCGTATGGGCGGAGGAACTTGCTGATCTGATCCGAGGTTGTCAATGCGCTCAAACCGGTTATGAGCACAGCTGTTGGGGGAGGAGGCGGTTTGGGAGTAGTAGAGTATTCATCCCACTATACAAAAGCTCTGTTAGCTGATGTCATCTTGCAAGAAGATCAACATGATACGAAAGCTCACTTCATAATCCACCTCGTAGAAGCCAGGCCGAACCTTAGATGTCCCTCTGCCCTTGCGTAACTGATCAATGGGAATCTTCTTCCTCGGGTCAACCACTTCGACCGGTCCACCGTCTTCCACTCCGTCGAATCGCTGGACTGTCTCCTTGCCTTTACCCTTGACATACAGATAGCTTCCTATACCAGGTCTCGCGCTGGTACTGGCTGGCGGCACATATGCTGGTCTGACGTAAGGCGGAGGAGGGGGTGTAGCAGGTTCTTCGGGAGGTGGTGGAGGTGGGCTCGGGGGCTCGACGGGTGTAGGTTCAGGTGGTTGAATGATCTCGTCATCATCTTCATCTGAGGGTGTTCTAGGCCGTGTTGGTAGCTCTCTGAAGTGGAATGACGGAGGCAGACTGCCGGTGCTAGCGTCAGCCTGATATGAGCTAACGCTAGGAGGTGAGGGCGGCGCAGGAGGAGGTCCGACAGGAGGTGAAGGTGGCCTGCCCCAACCAGGCGGCGAGGCTGCTCTAGAAGAGAACCGAGACCTAGGTGAACGAGGTGCAGAGGGGGGTAATGATGGTGGAGGAGGAGGTAAGGGCGAGGGAGCTTGAGTCGGCGGAGACGGTGGTGGAGAGGGCAGATCTATATCTCTTGGAGGTGTGGGTGGCCGATCCTCCATTGACGGAGGTGAAGGCGGTGGAGGTGGTGGTGAAAAATCATCCGGTAGAGGTGGTGTGGGCGGTCTTTCTGAGACCGGAGGAGGAGGCGGTGGTGGTGGTGGTGGTGACTCAAAGGCTGATCTGCCCTCAAGGTGTGGTGGTTTAGGTCTACCTAGGCCATTGGGCTTGGACATAGATAGGGACGGAAGGGATATCGATACCTTTGCTCTACTATCTTCGTTCGTAGGAAGGAAGTTGGCTCGATATGACGCGTCTTCGTTTGTACTGCTCGTCTTTGTTGATCTGACGGGGGATTTGGCTGAGGCTGAGCCTTTCTTTTTTGGAGAAGCGGGCCGCATTTGTGATGAGGTAAATACCGATGTTCCCTCTTGAGCTACTTTGTGGGTAGATGAAGAAGGAGGAGATGATGATGTTGATGTTGAGGATTGACTTAGAAATCTTCCTAAGCTGGATTGACGATGTAATGCCGGACCTTGAGGAACATTGTTGATTCTGAACGAGGACGAGGGTGAGGTGGAGGTAGAACTGGAAGACGCGGTCGCGGTCGCTTGTCTACTTGAAGTTGAATCTGCTTGGTGAGATGTGGATGTCGATACTGCAGCTGGGGATCTCGACGAACCAGCAGCTGCAGCTGCAGGTCCCGTCGGCACGTGGCCATATCCAAATTTATTATGATGACCGTACGCGTGTCCGTTATTCTGGGCTGATGGACCTGTAGGTAAATGATGGCGTGGGTTGACAGCGACAGCGACAGCGGCACCGGCTGCCCCGGGGCCACCGGGTACGGGAACCGGGATTGATATTCGAGATCTGGATGGACCTGAAGGTGGTGCTCTTGGAAAAGCAAAAGACACCTTGTCGCTCCTTGCAGACCCTCCAGGTGAGGCATGACCGTTGACGTTGAGAGCGGCTGCTCCTACTGCTGAGTTCCTAAGAGCCTTTGGACCTGTCGGCGGGAGTTTTAAAGGTGTCGACAAAGAAGAAGAGGTCGCAGTAGGGGTGGTGGTCGTGGTCATAGTAGACCGAGGTTGGGTTGGGGGAGCCATAACCGATGGCTCAGTAATCTTGTTTCCCCTTCATGCAGCGAATTACTAGATTGATATTGTACTGAAGCTGAGAATACCAGGGCGATCGTGACGTTCAAAGAAGTCGAAGTCGAAGACACCGAGATTTGTGTAGTGTAAGGTAGTGGACGAAAAAACAGAAAAACAAAGATCGCGTGTGTGTTTACCTAGAGCTTCGCAATCTTCTTTCGTCTCGATTCGTTGAAATCCCTTCTGTACCGACCTGGCCTGTGAATCCTTGCACCCAGTTGTGGATGTCCTTGCAGAGCAATGTATAACAATGATGATGAGTATGATATGATAGAAGTATGATATGAATCCTATGATAGTGTCAGTACTCAAACTACCTTTCTTTTTCCCATTCTTCCTTCCGTCCACTGCATTTTAGCGTTTGTGCCGTACGCCGTGAGCGCATCCCATCCCATCCATCATCGCGTGAATCACAAATACAAGTTAAGTTAATATATCGAGTATTAGGCGCGTCAGAGTGGCAAACGCGTATTTATAGGTGTATTTGTTTATCCAATCGGTTGTTGCCGATCACTCTCCAATAGGTATGCTGCAGCTGCAGTCGTGTGCATGTAAGTCATACAGCGCTGCATCGGAATTGCATATGGGATCTCTATGTACAGGGATCTTTCTCGACTCGTGACGATGGATATATTCGGCTCGATATATATATATAGATATATAGTACTCTTTCTCTGATCGAGATGTACAACGGGAAATACTATGTGAACTCATGTATATACAACGTCGCCCGCTATCTTCGGATTGTGGATTCGAACAAACTGAATCATACCCCTATGCTGGTCGCCATCACGGGCCCGCTGCTCAGCGACTGAGTTCCGTCCTCTCTCGCTCTTGGTTGAACTCGATCGCTCACTGGCCACCGGTTTTCCTCCTCCTGGCGCCGTCCTGGGGACCGCTTTGGACACTCGAAAATTGGCCGTAGAGAGTCGAAATCGCCCCGCGGTAACGCTTGGTGAGGTGGACTTTCCTTTTGACCTCCTTGTCCTTGACGCTCTGCAGACCGACAAGAGCTATGTGACACAATTCGGACACCATCAGGATTTTTCACACTAATAGGAAGTCCACCGGCAATTGAGAGATGGGGACTTACACCTAAGCATAGTCTCGTAAAAGTTGGAAGCATTGTTCAAGGTGGTGCCTTGTGTCTTTCGAAGTTCTGTATGTACAGGCTAATGCTCAGCATCCTAAACAGATCAAGCGCAAGAGGTGCGAGGATTAAGCTCCGCTCACCTCGGACTCGAGCCCAGTCGATTTCCTCATCATGCTCTTGGGCAGCCACTAGCCTCTCTTGCCAGATGGATTTGTAGTCTACTCCTTCGAGAAGTGTAGCGGGGCCCTTGACAATGGTAGGAATCGGGAACAGAGGGTCGGGGGTGATCTCCGGCTCATTTGCCTCAATGTTCATGTCATCCTACACACACCATAAACTCAAGTAAGCGTTTGCGAAATGCACCTGGAAAACCGCCACTAACCTGCTGCTCAAGAGCGGCACCGGAGGCTGGGTCTTGCTCGAGTTGAGTCTCGGCGGGGTGCTGCTGGTCTTCGTGCCCTTGAATAGCCTCTTGAGGAGCTTGGTGGTCGCCAACTTCAGCTTGTGAGGCCAAAAGTTCGACCGATTCCGCATAGACCTCGTAGTCTCGATCACCTTGATGAGGCTGACGGTACACCGATGGGTTCTCGTTCTCGTTCGAGTCTTGTGCTTCGTATCGGTCTCGAAAGTCCTGGTTCCCAGGGTAACCCTCTGCTTGATTTTGGGCCTGATCCTGAGGGAGATACTGCTGAGCATTATCGTTGTGTCGGTCAAGCTCGTGAGTTTGCTCTTGGTCTCTGAAGTTCGTAGGTGCAGCTGGCACCTGTCGTTCGCTACTGGAGCCCGTAATCTTGGGAAGTAATCCGGGAATGCCAAAAGATCCAGAGAAGACCGGACTTTGCAGTCGGCTTGCCTGAGAGGATTGAGTCTGAGACTGATGATCCATCCCGTCATAAGATTGGTTTTGTCGGGTTTCGCCTTGCCAGTCGACTTCCTTAGTCGGATGATGATATCTTTGATTGAACCTGTCGTATGAATGAATGGGACCGCGAGCGGTGGGAGCAACTCGAGAGCTCCCGTAAGAGTCTTCGGCATAATCGTCGTGAGCGTGGCTGAAGGGCGGTGGACCAGCCCGAAGAGCGTTGTAAGGTCGACCCTGGTACGGGTATGCATGTGAGCGGTCGTGGAGGCTGTATGTCGGACGCTGATGGACAGCCTGCTGAATGATTTCACAAGCGAGGTCAGCTTGCTGCATAAAGCTTGACTGATTTAAGAACTCACCAAGTCGTGATCTCGAGTGCCTCGATAGTTGTCTTCCTCGACATATTCACGCTTGATCTGGACAGCTCTACTGTCAATGCCACGATAAGCAACACCAGGTGATGGAAGATGGTCAGGCCTGGGCCTGTGATATCGAGCCGCTTCGTCGAAACCGGTAATGGTGGCGTCGGTAAAAGCCATCGATTGGTTGCCGTGCAGACCGGGTCTCGCTTGACCTAAGCTGGTCAAGGGAGATGTAATAGCTCGAGAATCAGGCATCGCCGATCGTCGAGCGTCAAACGAAGAGAAGGAGGTACCGACAGGTCTTCTGGTATGAGACGACTGGGAGAAGGCGGGATGGAGGGGTCTCGATCGAGCTTCTTCCGGTGATCGAAGATTATGATTTCTATCGTAGGTATCTATGGGTTGATCCTTGTGAGGCAAATGGGTGCGATTGGGGTCGTCGCTGTTGTCAGAGATTCGAGCTCGACGGTGATTCCAGCCGAGCTGGGACGACAAAGGTTCTTGGTCGTCGTGCGTCAACTCAGCAGGACCTTGATCGTACCCTAGGCTGATGATGGGCGAGTTGTTCTGGCGCCTGATTCGCTCTTCCTCGAGGTGCGATCGTAATCCAGGAGGAATATGGTTCTGTCGAGCCAGAGCCGGATTATCGATCGAGTAAGTCTGCCTAGCCAGCTCGGTAGACTGCTGGGCACCTTGGCGTAGATCCTGAGGGCTCGCAGTATCGATTCGTGTAAAGCGAGTAGGGTCTTCCTCGAAGGGTGGAATGGCTGTCGGAGCTACGGGAAGCGTTGCTTGAAGAGGGTTGTTGCGCCATTGACCCATGGAGAGCGAGAGTGCGATTGCGGGGGAGTCGCGAGCGTCAGTAAGAGGAGGGTAAGATTGCTGGTTGATGGCGATCGAGTGACTTCTCTTCATGCCCTTAGGCTTAGAAGGTACGTAAGGGACCATCGGTCCAGCCATGGCGAGATATGACGTTTCGTTAGACTATAAAAAGGCAGTGCGTCAATAGGGAACCGATCCGTCAAGTGCAAGAACCCAAGCGCCCCCCAGGGGAGAAACGAGTGAGTGTTTTGCTATCAGTACGGTGCAAGAGATGAGGACGTCAGGATAGAAAGAGCCAGTACGGGGAGTGAAATGGCAAATCGGTGCTGACGATATCCTATTTATTCATGTTATTGAACTAGTACAAACGAAGGAAACAGCAGAAATTGGTGCTGGTCGATAGACCTACCTTTTCTTCAGAACGAAAGGAAACCTTTACCCTTGCTGACCAAGGCTTGTCAAAAGAGCTCTGATTGGTAAGTAAGGAAGAGAAAGAAAACAGGACAAGAAGAAAGAAGAGAGGAGGAAAGAAGTTGCAGGCGAGGTGTAGAAAGTGTACTCGTACAGTAACCCGTCATGGCACCCTCATGAAGCCTCAAGCGCAGAAGTCACACACGTCAACCGCGATCATCAAACCACCGTGGCGGCGATGCCCGATCAGTTCACCACTCGCACGCCTAAATATACAATGTCCTCCCTCGTGCCTAGATATCCAAAAGTTGGTCGACCGAGAGGTTCGTAGTACATATGAAATCGTGAACAGCGAACACTCTGTCTTTTCGAACGGCCTTGACATGAGATTTACCACTTACAAGTTGTCAAACATATTTCGAAGAAAGGTGGCGAGAAATGTTGGAAAATACGGTTGAAGCTGGGATGGATGTATGACATTAGTGAGCTTCAAATCCCTCATTATGCACGAGCAGAAGTCCGGAAAATAGCTACTAACTAATTTCGTGTTCCATCACAAGCTCATAATTACCCATCATGTCAAACAAGGTGAAAGGGGTCGCCTCGATTGGCTCTGGGCTGCTGCGCTCAGCAGGGCCGAAGTATATCAAGCCGCCTTCCTGCACTCGTCCTGCGATCGCCAATAACGGTCGCTCGCCAATACCCAATCCAGATGAACCGGGTTGCTCAAGATGGTTTTCATCTACTCCATCATACTCGACCATGACTCAGCGAACTTTCTTCTCCTCAAATGCTGACTCGCATACGACCACTACCTATCAATCCTCAAATTCCCCATCCTCACGGCACGCAAGACCCGAAAGCGCTCCATCATTGGATGCCGAGTCTGATACACTGTTAACAACAACATCGCACGTAGATAGAACACCTCATCTACCCTTACCGCCCACCTTGCCATATTCGCCCAATTCTCATCCGTTTCGACGACACCTCGAGATCCTATCCCTAGCGCTCTACTCTACTCCCGACGAATCATGGGCTATCTACTCGGCCCTTCATCCAAGTCTGAGAAGTTATATACCGGACGAGGTATTTCGGAATCTCCTTTCGCATCAGGTTGATCATCCGGAACAGGCCAGAGCATGGCATCGGACCAAAGTCTTGCTGAGACTAGCCAAGAAGTGCGATATGGATCTCTCTGATCTAGGATTGGACAACATATATAAATGTTTGAGGGCGGGGATGAAGTGCAATAAGGTTGAGAAGGATGAGAAGAAGCTTGAAAAAAAGGAGAAGATCGTCATGAAGCTGTGGTCGACTTTGCAAGGGATGATATCTGACTTTGGAAGGGTCCCTCATGAAGTTCGCCGACATTGGTTAGGATTACAATATCGTCGATTGTTACGTTTACAGCGCCGTCCTCCGGCCAACGTTGCGGATCTTCGACTAAGAATAGAAGAAAATATCCTGAACTTGATAAGAAGGGGTGGTGCAGATGGACTAGGCCACTACGTTGCCGAGGTTCTGTCTAGTTCGCGTGGGAGATCGATAGAAGGCCTACGTCAGTCCCTTCGACTACTGGCGGGCTGTATGGCCCAAGGAGTCGAGATCAAGTCCGGTCATTTGCTCAAGCTCATGCGTCAACTGAGCTCTCGATGGTTTAAAGAAGGGAAAGACGGACTTGAAATGGTCCGGGAGGATATATCGGCTTTACTGAAAGAGCTGAATATCGAGCCGTTGTCAACCGTTGCGAAAGAACTGTATCAAGCTCTCGATATAGCTGCAAGACGATCCAGGACAAGGGTAGAGAAAGCGCTGGATTTGCTGGAGCGGAATGAACTGAATTTGGGAGGAACAATAGCTCGAGGGGTGTCCATCGCTATGTCGACGTCGGCTCGACAACCAGGTGATACTCAAGTCCAATCGCTAGATGCGGCTCTTCAGCTATTGGAAGCAGCACTCAAACATCGCGAAGGGAGTCACGAGCCGCTCGTATCGGCTCTCACCATCGCCCTTTACAAGGCCCGCACCTCGCCTCGAAACGTCACCATAGGATCTTCCACCGCCAACATCGACGAGCTTATCATCCGCTTCGTGCGGCTGCTGCAAGATTCGCAGGTTACAGCCCAATCACCTTCCGAAGCTATCGTTCCCCTCTTCAGACTGATCCTTACCACTGCAACATCCTCGACCGACCCTCAGGGGCGATCGAGAGAGTCGTATATTCTCTGTCGAAAGATCTATCAACACGCCCGTTCCGCCTCACCACCGTTCCACTGGTCAACGCTCAACCTATCGTTATGGCGCAAATTGTTCAAAATCGCTCTGACTCCGCCTAATCTGCATCTCCATTTCGCTTCGAGGCTATATACCGATCTCCTCGCTGATGGAGTCTCGATCAGACGTACCGACGCGCTTATGATGATCCGTTCGATCGGTCTGAAATCCAGTCCCTCGAGACCGATCTTACTTGAACGTCATATCAAGGATTATCTATGGACAGAACTCGACCCGCACCCAGCTAGACAGCCCAATTCACTCATCTTGGCGCTCGTGCAGGGGCTCACGACAGCTGGCGGTACGAAAGATGCCAGTTTGGCTTTAGCGTTGGCTGAACGGCTGGCTGAAGAAAAACCGCTGCAACCAGTGGTGGTGCGAATGATCATTGCGCAATTGAGCAAGTCATCCAAGAAACGAGATCGGATCAGGTGTTTCCAGCTACTACGCAAGATGAGTGCGACTGTGGAATCCGTGGATCCTGTCATTTCCGACTCGCAAAGTCAAGCTCAGGCTATATGGAATTACAACACCGTTCTATCCTATCTCGTGACGTCCGCTCGCTCAAATCCAGATTCACACTCAAACCCCACCTTGAACCGGGAATATGAATCAGCCTCTGATCGCGGCGTCAAAGAGAACCTCGGTCTTACCGATACGCTAAGTCACGCAGTTTCGCTCTATCGCGAAATGCTACAATACGGTATCAGACCCAACGCAAGGACGATCTCTACCATGCTTCGCTCGCTAATAGACAACAACTACATTGACGCTGCACTCGCCATCTTCCACGCTAGTATTGACAAGAAGATTCTGTTGAAATCGAGTGCTGTAGGACGATTGATGGTCCGCTTAGCGCTCAATGACCGCCTGGACGATGCCGATGGAGTCGAAAATGCTTGGCGGGGGTTGATCGGTTCTTCGTCAGGGAACGCTGGTGGAAGAGCTTGGGATAAAGGTGTTATTGGAGCTAGGGTGTTATTGGATATCAAGCGTGGGAAGGAAGTGGACCTGAAGCTGGTGATGGAGAACCATGGGTGGAAAGGATCAGAGTCGTTTTTGGCTTTCTTGGATACTCTCAGACCGCCGGATCCGAGATCAGGTCGACAGCTCACCATCGAAGGGGTAGTGGTGGAAGAGTCCATCCCACCCTCTCGTTCGACAACCCAATCACGAGCTCCCGCAAATGCAGAGGGGTCAGCCGGAATTTACGGCACGGACGGACGCATCGTCGACGATAATAGTAGGAGCAAGACTGATGAGGGGAATTCATCTCGTCATGCAGGATTAGCATCAGGGTTAAGCCAGACCGGCGGAGGTCGCTGTGGCGATAACGTTGACATGCGCTCAAACGCAAGCAGGTCCGGATGGAACATGTCGGTCTCGTTCTAGAACAGCGAAGGATTCCGGCAATCAAACACGGGGACCGCCATAGGACGGAGGGAAGTCTCGTAGGGATAAAAATATATTTTTGCTAGGGAAACCATATCATACCATATCACATCATATCATATCTATCATAGCTTTTCATGGCATCCTGCATTTTGCATTGTAGTGCGCAGTCCATCACGAGTTTGACGAGCAACATGAGCCATGATCGCAGACTGCGGAGGGCTGTAGCTGTACCTATATCTCTTATCCCAAGTATCCCCACCCACGGCTACAAGGCGACATGGATACTGTATGTGTGCATTTTACAATGAACGACACTGAGAACTTTGGGTGCCAGTATAACGTAACCCAATGAGTTCAGAGAGACGACGGATTAGGTCCTGCATGCGTGTTACTGATGTTACTGTATGTCGTGTTACTGTACATATTTCTACTTGGCGGGATCAATAGCCGTCTTATTACTTGTCGCCATCGTTCATCTATACTCATGAGAGCTTGACGAATCTATTCCAAGGCATAAGCAAGGATGAACTCGTTAGCTCTTGTCTTCTACTGTCCGCCTCCACGTTCACGGAGCAGATGGATCGTTCGCCAACACGAGGTGACAAACGACTCACGTAGCATCAACCTGTTTTACTTGCGGCAAGGCCAAGATGACTTTCCGCCTGTATCCCGCCATATCGTTCAATTGACAGGGATTGCCCTCGAGATAGACTGTTTCGAGGTTCGGTAGTAGTCGGAGTTGGGTGTCGAGTGCTCGGAGGTTTTGGATCTTGTTGTTACTCGCCTGCAGATACGTAAAACAAAACAATCGGACCGTAAATTACACGTTGAAGATATTTCAGCAGACACGCTGAGATAAAGGTCTATCATCGTGGTCGCTTTTGAAAAGAGTCGAGGCGACCTCTGAGAGAAGGGGGGAATGTTCAGCAAAGATTGGTCGGTTTACTCACCCAGAATTCTTCGAGATCCTCCAAGTGTGAGATACCCTCAATCTCCTCGATCATATTATTACCGATATCAAGCGTACGCAGCTTGGTCTGTAAGGTGTGCGCAGAGGGATCAAGTGATTAGCTACGATCATGTCCAAGCTTTTCGGATTGGTCTTGTGGGCGAATATAGGCCACTTTTTGCAAGATGATGAGACCAGTATATCCCATAAGATACGGCGTCGTCCGTTGCGGGTAAGAAATAAAGCACGGCTCGACAAACCAAGGCCTGCTAGCTATCGATTTAGACTCACGTTCTTCTCTAGCCCCTCGAGCTTTGTCAATCCGTTATGCGAAAGATACAGCTCTTCGAGGTTGATAAGCGCCTCCAAGCCTTCCAGCTTGGTAATTCGATTTGACTGAATTGACAAAATCTTGAGAGAAGTGAAAGTGCCGAGATTCTGTGTCACCCACCCACCCAGCAGAACCATCAGCCACGTACGAAGTATATGCCATGGCTAGCTGACCGAGTGAAGAATCAAATACCCACCTCGAGCGTCCTGATCTTATTCTTACCCAACCAAAGCTCTTCAAGCTTGATCAGCTTCTCGAGATTCTCAATGACCCTGATCCTATTTCCTCCAAGCTCAAGACTTGTGATTGTATCAGCACACCAATCGAGATCTCCAGGAGCTATGGATGCAATCTTGTTTTGAACGAGGTAGAGGACGTTGAGTCGTTTTTGAGAAGGAAGAATTGGCGGGTGTCGGACGTTGTTGAATGATAGGTCGAGGGATCTGCCGCGGGTTTGAAGGTCAGTATTCACACCGTTTTGAGACGTGGGAGAAGAAGGGGTTTTTGGTGTTCGGAGCACTCGTCGTCTTCAACTCATAGTAGAGAGACCGTTGCAGTTCAAGTTGGACAGAATTGTTCCGAGTATTGACGTGTCGTGCTCCCAATGAGGTAAAAGTACGCCAACGAGATAGGTCGAATGCAATATTCATGTGTCACTCACGTCAGATTAGGACATCCCTTGAGCTCATCATCCCCTACCCGTCCTCCAATCCTATTATCGTACAAATCCAGCTCTTCCAGCTCATTCAGTCCTTCAAAAGCTTCAGCAGGTAAAGGCGAGCTGATCTCGTTTTGACGCAGACACAGTCGTTTGAGATATGACCCGAATCGAGGGATGTTGAGTAAGGGCAAGGTCTGAGATTTCAGTCGAAGATGTTGGAGGGCTAGGTCCTAAAAGCACCCAAAAGATACAAGTCAACTGTTGACGCCTCGATCACGTCTGGTGAAGGTACAGATACAGCCAAGCTTATATCGTTTTTGGCTCAGCTTAGCAGCGTTTGAGAGGGGCAAACCAGCTCGACGCCCCGCCGCCTACAGAGTGGATCTAGGAAGGAATCACATACCTCCGTCTCTTCAGGATAATCCTTCAAGAAATCCGGATCCGCATCTTCTCCTCCTGCAGTACTTTCATGTTTGACGTCGTCATCATCGTCCTCAGGCTCAGAGTCAGAAGCTGGGAGATGAACGACTTCGGTCGGTCCTAGACGAGCTCTGGGCTTCGCTTGAGCGTGAGCTTGAGCTTGAGATTCAGGTTGAGGTTGAGGTTGAGATTGGTCCTCGACCACTTTGTGTTCGGGTCGGTCGCCGTCGCCGTTGTTCGTGGGGATTTGCGTTTGCGTTGATTCTGACATGCTTCGTTGCTCGTTTTTTTTGCGCGACTGTGGCTTGTCCTAGTCGTGTCCGTGTGGGAGATGATTATGCGATCAGTAGCGATGAAAGAAAGGAACAGAGTAGAAGTAGAAGTAATAGGATGGTGCGTAATGTGTGTATGTGTATGTCGTATGATGCAACTGGTGCACTCGGTTACTCCGACGGAACATATTCGACCCCACCACCACACATAGTATGGCATCAAGAGATCTTTTGATGACGGTGACAGCTTCAAGGCAAAGACGTAAGGATACGAATACATACATACACTGTACATACATACGTTACACATTACAAGATAGATAGTGTCCATTTTGATCAGATCAAGGTGATCTGACCTCCCTCCAAGGCGGTGCTTATAAGTGGTGAATATATATGAACCGGATTGAGATATCCCTTATCGCTTCCCCGAGATGCCGCGAGAACTGTCTTTCTGTTCCTCGCTAAAGACCCCTGGACCAAGCGGCGGTGGACGACCATGACCATCCACCTCCAGGTGCAACAATTTTACGACTATACAGCTTGTTGTTCCCCAGCCACGATTTCTCCTACCTTCTCGGCGACTTCGACCTCTTCTCCGGCCGTGATGACAGTCCGTACCAGTCCTTCTCGATACACGTCCAGCCCTTCACCAATAGGCACCTCGCTCTCACCTTGTTGAATCGTCCCTTGTTTCCCTTCTGATATCACCTCCGGGTCTTGTACCGTCTCGGCAACTGGGACAATGGGATCCGCAGGGAGAGTTGGCGTAGGAGGAATAGACACGCTGCCATGGCCATTACCGTTGCCATTAACGTTACCGTTCAAGTAATGAGAAGGGATAGTAGCGCTGGTACCTGAACTTGAGAAAGCCGCAGACGGTGGCATGGGCGAAGCGAACCCGTTCGAGGTGAATGATTCTTGAAATGCAATCAGGTCGCGGGTTAACTCGTCCATGAGTCGCATCGACTTGGTCGGCTCTGGAAGCGGTGTTGACCCAGAACCAGATGTAGACTTGTTAACAACAACCGGGGTTTCGTCCGACATTGCAACGTCTCCTTCACAGTCGACATGGGCATCGGCAGCTTGATCAGATGGTTCCGACTGGTTCGTATCGATACCGAGCAGTTTTGCCCTTTCTTGTCGTTTCCCTTCTTCCACTTGAACCCTCCCCACGTACTCCAATACATTACGTACTCTCTTCTTCATCTCCGCTGTAGTCACTCTCTTCACAGGGAATCTGGGTCTAGCAGGCGGGTCAAGTTGCGTCGACTTATCGCCGACAGGGTCTCTACCGGACGGCTCTTCGGGTAGAATTAGTCTGCCGCTGGGATCTCTTTCTTCGCTGAAAGGTCCGTAGTGTTGGTTGTGAAAGTGGTTTCGAGGCAAGTAAGAGAGCACTCTCGGTGCAGGCACTTCCAGCGCAACGGGATTGATCGAGGGCAAGAGGTCATCAAAAGCAGAAAGATGATCAGGGAGATGCCATGAGAGATGGTTGGCCGATTCTTCGTTCAGAGGGTGATATACAACAGGAGCGGCGGCAAGTGCTCCAGCCCGACGAGTGCCGTGGTCGTGGTGTGCAGGAGGAGCGGGAGGGGCTGGTGTACCCGCACCTGTCCTTCGAGCAGGTGAAGGAGCTGCGGGGACTTGGATGGTAGAAGGTGGCTTTGGTCGATAGGTATACTGATTTGGATGTTTGGGCTTTCCTGGAACGGATCCTTGACCGGCATCGGACATCACTACGTGGGCATCAGCAACTTACGAACGACAAACCCGAACAGGACGTCTGCACTCACCTTCTTCCTCCTCCTTTTTTCTCTTGCCCTTTTTGGTCCGCTCTTTATCTACCTCTACTTCCTCTTCGTCCTCACGTCTTCGCTTCTCCCCTCGTTCCTTCTCTTCCACTTCAACGACAGGGGCCCCCGCTTCGTGCGGCTCCGTCATCTCCGCCCTACTGGCCTCCAGAGCAGCTTGGACTTCCTCCTCATAAGCTGAAACCCGAGAATTCATCGTACTTCGTCTCTTGGGTGGCGCTGAAGGTTGAGGTGAACGCGAATCCCGTTCCTCCGATGGGGTCGAGACATGGCGTACTCTACGATGCTGCGTTGCGGGTTTTGAACTCGACGAATCCTGCCGTATCTTTTCGGTATGATTGGTCGATGGAGGTTTCTCGCTCTTGGCGGCTGATTGTCTCCCTCGTGTGCTTCTCTTCGCTTCACCGTTGTCAGCGATAGGACTAGGATCCCGCTTTTGCTGTTGTTGCTGTTGCTGTTGCAGGGCGGGTTTGGAGGCAGGTTTAGACGGCTGGAAATCTTCTGAGGGATAATCTCTCTTCCAGCGAGCTGATTGCGTAGGATACCCTTCATCTCGCTGGTTGTACAGGTCGTAAAGCTGAGCGGGCCGGGGCGGCACGTACAGACCATTACTGGGTGGAGAGAAGATGAGCTTCACGATGAGTTGAGCATGGATGCGGTTGGACTCACTTTTTGCGCTTCGAGCGCTTGATCCACCGCTTCAACACCGTATGTCGTTCCGGCTGACAGATCTCACAGAAGTATTCTACATGGAGTGTGGATCAGTGAACATGACACGATCTCGGCGGTGGGATTGGTTGCGGAACAGTTGTGTTGCAACTCACCATCCGGTGCCTCCCAATCTTCCCAGATTCCCATACATTCACCATGCTGCCAAACATTGCACTCGTCGCACTGGATCATCATGACATCGACATCTGCCAAGAAGATGATCAGCCTCGCTCAACGATCTGAGGTAGAAGATGCTCACCTTCTTTGCCACAGACACAACGCGTTATGTCCTTTCCTTCTTCCTCTTCGTCTCCTTCATCCGCATCAGCTTCCGGCTGTTCTTCATCCGCCTGATTCTCTTCATCACCTTCCCCTTCGTCATCGTTTCGTTCCTTATTGCTCGGACTGACATCCTTCTTCCCTTTTGTGCGTCTGATATCAGCAGGAAGCAAGTGATCGTCCAACAACAGCTCATCCTCCCCGCGTCTTTTCCTTCCGCGCGATGCTGATCCTGCCCGTTCTGATCCACCGCCGGTGGAAGCTGAAGGGGTGTTACTACCGCCCGTAGGGACAGCGAGGCCATTCGTATTCTTTGATCCCCTAGTCTTCACTGGCGTATCTTCATTGTCTTCGTCTCGATGTGACTCGTGCTCAACACCAGGTTCCGTTTTGACAGACGCGGCACCGAAGCCTCTTACAGTGCGATGCCGTCTGTAAGCATCCCAGTCGTCCTGTCCAGCTGTGCCTTCTACTTCATCTCCACCTCCAACATCGGCGCCATCGGCATCGGCATCGGCATCACCGGCGTCTTCAAGTTCCTTCGTATCTACATCTACATCTATTTCTTTCGCATCCTCGCTCGTCGGTGGAGGTGTCAAGCTAGCATTAGACGCGGAGGGTACATCTGGCTTTTCAGGTGATACGGATCGTGCTGATATAGCGTCTTCTTCCAATACCGATGAGTCGACAGGCAGATCATCCAGATTCATCTCAGCGGCTAGACCACTGGTAGGTTGAGGTCCAGCTGCAGCTGCGACCGCCGGCGAGCGAGAGGGTGCTTTCGGCGAGTTCTTGGGCGAGTTTTTCGGCTGTTTGGGAGGTAATGGAGGGAATAAGGGACCTGATGTCGGTGGTAATGGATTTCTATGTCTCGTACGACGTGGCGTACCTATATCGACGACGATCGCTGCTTAGCACCATGTTGACAGTAGAGCCAAGAAGATACACTCCTCAATAGGTTGGGATTCAGAGATAAAGCACGAGTGAGACTCACCATCGTCATCTTCCTCCAATTTGGGCGTCGCGGAACCCAAGCTCGGACTTCTGAAAGACTTGAACTGTGCTGATGTTTCTCTGTGAGATCTGGAAGCTGTGGACGTCATTGACGTCCTACGACGGACTTCCATCTTGGAAGAGTCGAGCGGGGAATGAGCTGAATGGGGCGTGTTTTCCGTCTATCTCGCTGGGTAGGTAGGTAGGTATCGTGGTTATGGCAAATGGCGAGAGGGGGAACTAGCAAGAGCAAGACCGTAGTCGTTTCAAACTCGGGGCGAATCTGTAGATGGCAGCAAGACGGTCACGAAATGGACGATTGATTTTGTGGATGGGTGCAAGATGAGAGAGGTGGATGTTATTGTGATCAGTGACCAGTGACCAGTGACCAGTGACCAGTAGGAAACGGGCTTCGGAGAGGGAGGGGAATGATGCGTTACTGCAGTATACAGCTTGAGTGATCCTTTTGGGCGCGTAATTGGTCATTTGGTTCACTCACATTCATGCACCTCGCTCGGCTCAACCGTGTGAAAGCTGACAGTCAAAAGGTAAAATTACTCAGAGTGGCACAGAGCACGGATCTGTCAAAGCGGTGATCGCCGTTTAGCTTGAACAAAAAAGTTGAACCAAATGGAGCGTTTGCTTCGGCTCCTCCTTTATTGGCTCAGCAGCAGATGTAGATGCAAATGTGATCGACGTTGATATGATAGTATCATATACCAAACGAGTGTAATACATTGACAAATAGGTATCATAACACTTCTCTCTAGCCTTTCAGCGCGACGTTTTACACACACTCGGAGTAGCGTATGCTTTTCAGGTCCATCTCAGCTTTCCGACCATCCATTTTCAGCCGCACTTTCCTTCGAACCACCAACTCTCTCGCGTTCCGCTTCATGTCCGCCAGTCCCATAGCTAAGAAGATGAAGTCTACAAAGGTCAGCGATCTGGATTTGGGACCCCCATGATCGCGCAAGATCTAGAGGAATTGGGATACCATAATGCTGATGGTAATGGATGAATGTATGAAATAGGTCATCGGTACCCACTCTGGTACTTTCCACTGTGATGGTGAGTGGCACCTGTCGACAGAACGCGGCAGATCGAGATACCTTTTACTGACGGACGCGCTACGGGTGGCTTGCGCAGAGGCCCTCGCTGTATTCATGCTTCGAATGACCGACGAGTTCAAGGATGCCGGTGGGTGCTGTCTGTACGCCTGGACGACCAGAGTGGGGCATTAATTTAAATTGTCTCTGCTGTTATAAATAGACGTCGTTCGGACCCGAGATGCAGCCAAGCGTGAGTCGCGTCATTCGACACGATCCAAACTCCAATGTCAATGTGTTGTCAAGCTGTGAGCTAATCAAGACCTCCATCATGCAAATTCCTTTGATATTGAACGTGTTCAGTCGAGCCTCTCGATATCGTCGTCGACGTAGGAGGCGTCTACTCCCCCGAGAAACATCGATACGACCACCACCAGCGTGGGTTCTCTGAAGTATTCGGACATGGCGGCTTTGACAAGATCAAGCTTTCTTCCGCTGGTTTGGTGTACAAGCATTTCGGAAAGGAAATTATCGCTAAACGATTGGGAGATGGCGTGAGCGTCGAGGATGAGAGGGTCGAAGTGCTTTGGCTGCAACTTTACTCGGTGAGTGCTAACTAACCATCTCTTCGAATGTTGAGCATCGAGAGATCCGGCAGGGGGTCGTGTAGGGATATTGAGTGGCTATACTAGGATTCTAGGATTAATGAAAAAGTATTCAATTCATTAGAGAGACGAGTAACGAAGAAAAGGATGGGCTGCTCTTCCCATCTAGTGCAGGTCGAAACAGTCACAGAAGTACATCGAGCTGATACACACCTTTACACACCGGCAGGAAATGATCGAGTCTGTAGACGGGTAAGCCTCGCCCTTTCCATCAACTGCCTCTGACTCGCTTTCATGCCACATTTACTGCACGGGTCGTGGGCTCATTCGAATTCTGCTTCTTGTGCGCCCGACCTCGCAGCATCGACAACGGTGTCAACATTTCTTCAACCCCTCTCGCCTATACTCAGCGGACCGACCTCAGCTCGCGAGTCAAGAGGCTTAACCCCAATTGGAACGAGCCTACGTCTGACGCTATCTACGATGTAAGTGACTCAAACGCAGACCTGGGCAATCATTTCAACAGTTGCTAATATACAGTGTTTGGTCATGCCCCACTCATTACACTTTACAGGAGAAGTTCTTTGAGGCTTCCAAGATAACAGGGGAAGAATTCCTTTCTCAGCTCGATTACTTTGCTTTTGCCTGGTTGCCTGCTCGAGACGTTGTCAAGGTTGCCTTGGAGAAGAGACACGAGGTGGATGCAAGTGGACAGATTGTAGTGTTCAACCAGGTATGTCAGAGGGTGATTCGCCGAGATGTTGCTGAATCGCATCATGCTGATCATACTGCTGTTTACCTATTGCTTTTTTACCCTGCTCGAACCTCATCGTTCTTCCCGTCGCTGTCGCCATCACTGTCATTCATACACTGTACATTCATACATTCACCGTGCTGTGTTCGTACCCAGTCATGCCCATGGAAAGACCACCTCTTCACCCTTGAATCCACTTTCCCCTCGTCGACCCCTCAAATCCTTTACGTTCTTTACCCGGAATCTGATGCGCCAGGTTGTAAATGGCGAATCCAGTGTGTACCCCAATCATCAGACAGCTTCGTCAACCGAAAATCCTTGCCTGAGCCTTGGTGCGGTATGCGAGATGAGAAATTGAGTGAAGTCTCGGGTGTCAAAGGCGGTACATTTGTACACGCTAGTGGATTCACCGGGGGCAACGAGACGTACGAAGGAACACTCGAGATGGCTAGGAAGGCTTTGAAGGCGTAGTGTAGTGTAGGTTGACCGCCCCAATCAAACGAATCTCGATAGATGTGCAGAGAGGCTTGAAAGTCTTGAGAAACGGCGGAAGATTTCGGAGAGTAGAGGAGGCAGATATGCCTAGATAGGTGGACAAGAGCGAATCTGCGTCGTAGATCGAGGTAGATGCATACCTCTCCTCTTGGTCCAAGAGGAATCACAGCAAGATATCTTATACAAGTGCAACGATACCTACCTATCGGTTTAGTAGGAACTGCCATATCATCAGATATGTATATGTATGCATATATAGCACAAAGAAAATCAAATCACGGGAGTCTGGTTGTCAACAAGAGACGAGCAGAAGATATCGTATGGATACACAGCCTGAAAATGTATGATATGCGACGAAGACGAAAAGGCTGGACCGCCTATGATGCAGTGCGAGGGCAGATTATGCGACAAGTCGGGTGGAGCAACACGACAACGACCTTAGGCATAGGCCAAGCGACAAGGGAAAGTATCGAGTCTTCCCTCCTTCAACAGTAAAACGATGTAATGACTATCTTCTTCCCCAAACAACAAGGAACCCCCTCTCACTATCTCCTCTCTCAATCCTCCATCCATCCTTCTCCAAGAGCGAAGAAACAGCAGGTCCCAAAACACCTTTATTACCGACAGAGTGCCGTCCTACACCAGTAATAATAACCATTTTACCTTCTTCTCTCGCTTTCCATCTTTCGGCTCTAGCTTCCTTTTCTGCTGCCCACCAAGGCTCGATGATTTCCGATACGACAGTGGTAGCTTCGTTCACTGTCATATGATGTAAATCGATCGTCTTGTTCCCTCCTGCACTTGCACTAGTACTTCTGGTTTCTGTCCTGGGTCTACCACCACCGTTGGTGTATGGTGTGACGCCAGTAGAAGATCCTACGCCTACTCCGGATGGACGCGACCCTGCACCAAGTTGAGACTCCACCACCAGCCTCTGAGCTCGGAGATCCCATTCTCTAGCTCGATCAGCGGCAGCTTTCGCTTGAGCAGCATAATGTCCAGAGATCGTAGCTTTGACAGACCGATTTCCACCAGGAAGACCAGTAGTGGAATACTTGAAATGCGTTCCCGCAGCGCGAATAGCCGTTTCGCGTCGTGCCCGCTCAAGCGCAGCTTGCACTTTACATTCTTCGATCGTAAGCTTGCGTACCGTCGTCCTTGCTGTAGCGCTACCTGTCGCAGCCGCAGTGCGAGGTTTTCGTGCGTGTGACACAGTTCGCCAATTCTGTGGATGCAATTGAGGCTGATTGCTGATTTTCGACTTGAGTTTCGGGGATGAAGGGACGAGAGGTGAATGGACTTCCAGTGGGTTCAGCGCAGGGAGGTTCGAATTTATGGCTGGGGAAGGCTTAGAACCAGGTACCTCACGCAACTTGGCTTCTCTGATAGCGCCGCCTGACAATACGATTTCCGGCTCGGTTTTCTTCGCCTTTGTTTTCGGCTGCGGTCTCGTCATTTTGCCAGGCAGAGCATTACCGTTAGTGATGGTGATGTTGGAGGTACCGTTGGGCGGTAGTATCGCTGGTGCAGGTGCGAGACTCACAGAGCCGTTAGATGCGGTCGAGGCATTGGAAGCGGTCCGAGCCATGTCAATAGCGATGACAGGTTGAGTCGGCGTCTGATGCACCGTTGATGGAGTGGCCTTTGATTGCTTGTTGAGGGTGAATTCTGGCCTTGGTTCGAACAAGTCATCGTCACCTGGCCATTCACTGATATCGCTCAGCAACTCCATGAGATCCATAACGGTCGCAACGTCCTCTCCTGCCGCATGGACACAGACTTCCAGATCACTTCGAATCTGCCTCTTCCCAACTTTACCATCACTGAACGATACCTCATACATATCTTCTAAAACTTTTCGCGAGGGGCCATCATTCGCCGTGGCATTGGACGGTAGAGCAGCCAAGGCGCCCTTAACAGCCGAATAAGCCGAATGGTATTCCGGTGCGTGGAGGTATTTGAGGAAGTACGTAGCTGGGTATGGGAGTAGATCCGCCAAGAAAGAGGATACCGAGGAGATGTTGGACCAAGCGTTATCGGATGGTCCTGTTCTAGGGGGCGGCGAGGCGGATCTGCCTCTCGATACGGATGTCGAACGGGATTGATTAGGTGTAGCCCGCCTTTGCATGGTATCTACCAGTGGAATGATGGTCTTGTCTTTCTTTGTCTTCTTCTTGCTCGTTGTGCTGCCTGCCGTCGAAGCTCTTGAATGGGCTGACGAAGGAGAGAGTAAAAGGGAATTTTCGAGTCGAGGTGAAGAATGTATGATCGGTGTGGTCGATATAGAAGGTACGCGTGAGGAAGCTTTGGAGTCTGCTTTCGATTTTGACTTTGTCTTACTTCGCGAGCGCGATCGTAACCTTTCGTTGGTTTCCTCCCATGTTTCCTTATCCGTTCCATTCTCTTCTCCGGGCCAATGACCTTGCTGTTCGACGTCACGTATCAGTTCAACGGAGAGGAGGTGATCTATGGCACCTTGGAGAGAGACCGATGAGGTTAGGGCGGATTGCAAGTCGTCTCGCTCACTATTACGGGCGATGTCAACAACCTCGTTTAGCTTCAAACGATGTCCCATGCAAGGTTCAATTGACCTTGAGCGAGAGAAGGCTTTTCACTCACGAGGCTGGGAAAAGGGTCTTGAGCAGCTCGAGCTCGTCCAGAAGTCCTACGCCGTCTTCTTCGACGAGCACATCTCCATTTTCTGCATCTCCAACCGACCACGCACTCGCGCCAGTACTAGCATCGGTACTTGTGCTGGCCGTCCCAAATTCACCCCCATTCCTGGTATTGTTCGAGGTAGTAGCGAGACTTTCGAGTCTACTCGATAGCTCGTCGATTCCGTTGATAGAGTCATTGGTACTTTCCGTCCAGCTAGGATTAGGAGAATGGATTATTGATTCGGCTGCCTCGGGGTCAGGGACCATCGTAGCTTCGAGGATGCCTAGGTGTTCTTTGATTTTTGATAATTCAGATGCGAGGTTTTCTGGCGCATGATCGCTGACTATCGATGCTATCAGTGGGGTGTCGACCAATGGGAAGTCGGCCTGTATTCAAATCAAGTTCAGTGTTGGGAACCAGGGGGCTTTCCTATGTTTGCCTCATGAAAGGGTACGCACCGATAAAACCTCAACGAGGACCGCCGGGTCCAAGACTTCCTCTGCCTCCATTTCAATCAATGTCGCTTGAAGGTGATGGGGAATCGCTATGCTTGCTCCGTCGGGATGGATATGGGGTTGGTAGCAAGAAGAAGATGATGGTCATAGGTTGATATGGCTCCAATGTGATGCTTCGTTATCGCGAGCTCGAGCTTCTGCCTACCCTCTCTCTCGTCATCCAAAAAATCAAATGACCAAGTCAATAAAGCTTGCAAAATGGAGACAAGCTACTTTGATTGCGGTGGACAGCAGAGTATAGGAGTGCGGATGAGGTAGTGTGGGGAACGACCTGAAAAGCTAAATGCCGAGATGTCCAGAATACCTGATGAGTATTGGACATATATAAACGCGAACGACGGTCATCTTTTGACTTTTCCATCTTGCGTTCTTCCTCTTCCTCGATGATCAACCTGAAACTCATATCGGACATCTCACAATAGCAGCTGCAGGACATCGATCGTCATATTTACCGTAAACAGGCGCGTAGAGCGGTCATCTCCGCCTTTGGTTTCTTTTCTTAGCCTCGATGGTTTCACTAGTCACGTGACAAACGGGCTGACTCGCCACGTGCTGCATGCATCTTGAAGCTCAACCAGCTTCAGATTTCCGTTCTGCAAAAAGTTATCAACACCACCATACAAGGTCCGCAAGAAAGTCCTCACATTCTGCTTCATTGTACAAAACTAATCCAGACCGTCCCATAACCTTTGCATATCTACTTTTGTCACTTCAGGACCAACGCAATCAAGTCAAGCAAGCTTCGTTGCGCTACAAACCCTCTGCCGACGATTCACAACCAAGAACAGATTACCGCTCAATATGCCCCGAGCGGCAAGACCGACTAAACCGCGACATGATCCGCTTCATGTTCAGCTCGATGCCGATGAGAGTTTGAGAAAGTTTGGTAGGCCAAGTAAGCCTAGTAAGAAGAGGAACTCACAGGAAGAAGAAGAAGACCAGCCGGTACGTTGTCGTTGTCATGCGCCTATTGCGGCTGCTATAAGCTGTCATCTTCTTTGCCGTGGCCCTTTATCAATCATCCTGTCTCGCTCAGTTGAACATGGTATTTCGACTGGACTTCATAAGTGAGAGCGTTGCGGCTGATTCGGCTTTGATGTGACATTACGTAGCGAGCCGAAGATGCGCGAATGTCAAAGAAGATCCTTGATCTTGCTCGAGAGCAGCAAGAAGAGGTGAATAGGGAGATGGGAGGTGATGACGATTGGGAAGACGAGGACGATGAGGCCGAGCCGTGAGTTTGATATTGAGGGCTACACTGAGAGACGTTCTGCATCCTCCTTCTGTTACATACTGTATAGCGATTGACTGACCGGAGCGTTATGTATACAGCTCTAGCCGGCCTAGAGAGATCGCTGAGGTCGACTCTGAAGAAGAAGGAGCAGAAGACTTTGATGAAGGAGACGTCTCAGGAGAAGAGTACGCCGAACTCGTACGTCGATATTTCCCACTCAGCCCCGCACTGAACGCGAAGCGAGAAACGTACGGAGGCTGACTGAAGACAATGACATGCAGGAAATTGACCCAGCAGACCATGCTACGCTCGATGCTCTCAACGCTAATGCCGGGGGAGCTTCTGGATCTGGAGCGGGCCCATCAACGGAGCAAGGTGAAGGAGGTCAGACATTGGCGGATATCATTTTCAGCAAGATGCAAGGTGGTGCTGTCAGTAAAGGTCTGGAAGATGAGGGTGAGTGCAGTCAACAACTTTAGCGGCGCGAATCGCTTGTTATGTTGCGTTCAGTACTGATGTTCCGTTTCTCCAACGATAGACGAGGGACCACCTGATCCCAGAAAGGGTTTGAACCCCAAAGTTGTCGAGGTATATACCAAGTGAGTCCACTTTCCACTTCAAGACTTTGATGTCGATTTGTAGCATACGTTGATGATACACATTTCACCAATCTTTCACCAACCAATGTAGGGTTGGCTTCCTGCTGTCGCGATACAAATCCGGTCCCTTGCCCAAAGCACTCAAAATCCTCCCTTCCTTACCGCACTGGGCTCAACTCCTGGCACTCACAAAACCGACCGAATGGACCCCGCACGCCACTTTCGCATGCACCAAGATCTTCGTATCGAATTTGAAGCCTACCGAAGTACGAGTCTTCCTCGAGGGTGTGTTGTTGGATCAGTGTCGAGAAAGCATGAGGATGAACAATGGCAAATTGAACGTGCACCTCTACGAGGCGTTGAAGAAGGGATTGTATAAGCCTGCGGCTTTCTTCAAGGGTATTCTGTTCCCTCTATGCGAGGTGAATATTGCGCCGCCTGGCTGGTTTCTAATTTGTCCAGTAATCCAGTAAGGGAGAACGAGCGGACACTGATTCACGTTGTTATTTTTTTTGTCATTCAGACCGGCTGTTCGCTCAAGGAAGCTGCTATTGTCGCTTCGGTGCTGTCAAAAGTGTCCGTACCCGTACTTCACTCGGCGGCTGCCTTGATGCGACTCGCCTCAATGGATTACTCGGGTTAGTCAAGAGCGCCCTTTTTGCCGTCGTTCATATACAAATCCACACCGGACGCAGCTACTGACCAACAACGGTATGTGTATCTGTCATTATACAGGCCCCAACTCGCTGTTCATCCGAATTCTGCTCGACAAGAAATACGCCCTGCCGTACAAGGTAGTTGACGCGCTCGTCTTCCACTTTATCCGATTGGCGAACTCGCAAAGAAGCAGGACGGGTGAGGACAAGTTGCCTGTACTGTGGCATCAAAGTCTGTTGGTCTTTGTGCAGCGGTGAGTGTGCACGTGTTTTCATTGATTTTCTGGAAGATCATTGGGCTTAGGCTGATGATTTCATTCTATGCTGCGGATATTGTTACCGTTATTAGATACGGATCCGATCTTACGCCCGATCAGAAGGACGCACTTCTCGACGTTATCAGATCGAGACCACACCCTACCATCTCATCAGAGATTAGACGTGAGATTCTCAACTCTGTTGAGAGGGGCGCTCCTAGACCGGAAGATGGGGAGGATGTGATGATGCGATAAGCGAGCGGGCTCAATGTGTGCACAGGTCTGTCTGAGGTAGGGCATGAGATATCGTTCTCGACTGCTGAATCCGCTCCGGGTATCGGATGGTGTAACATGCATCTTTCTTGTGTATACCAAGTTTGTGAACGTCGAGGAAGATCAGATCAGTTGCAGCGGTCTCTTATAGCTAAGAAGATGAAAGCGCAAACAACAAGCCTTGAACACGACCACCGACCCCTGCGCCTCATTCCTATCATGCCCAAGTTATCTTCCTACTTCTTCACGCCCTCGGTGAAAAAGCTTCTAGTGTTGATATTCTTGTGTTCTGTATAGTTTTCATCTACGGCCATAGGAACGAGAAAACGCCGGACCCCGTTCGCTCTCCGAAGCTTTAAGCTCGTTATCGCTCGGTTAGTACCATCGTGGGGGACCAGATGGGAATCCCTGGTGCTGTAGTTTTCTTTTTTTTCTTGTCCTCTTTGTGTAAAAATGCACGAGCGCCCCCCCGACCTGGACCTGGGAGGGGTTTATTTGTTGAGGACATGATCTTACCACCGAAGGAAGGAAGGTAGGCAGGTCAATCAAGGGCTGCCCATGCCGAGCTCAAGTGTGGCTCACTCAAAGTGCAGACAGGTTCTTCTGGACTCATCGATGCGCTGCATGCCAACGTCCATATCGAGTTTCGAGTCGATTACATCACTCAATATTCTGCTGACCGAGGTCTTCGATATCTTACGCCAAATTTGACCGAGCAGAGCACCTCTGACCGCTGCGCCAGAACACAGCATTTCAGGCTGATGCGGTGCTTCGGGTGTTTGCGAACTGTTTGGTCGTCCGTATGGACGCACAAACAATTAGGGATGGAAACGCGTTTATCTAGTTGATCGATTACAGTATCGCAATTGAGTATCCTCCAGCTTCTCTGATCGGGATTCATGCCGATGTTTGTGTATTATGTGAGTGGGTGTTTTGTGTTGGTTGTCCGAAACACGCTTTGGTTGTCGTTATCTCGTCACATACTGTAAGCGCACGGCCGCGTCTAGCGCGTATGAACACCTACAAGTGAGTAGGTGTGTATGTACAATACAAGGGCGTCCTTCGACATATAGACCGCATTCCTTCGATGATACATGCATAAGCGCGGGGCCTTCGGGGCTGCAATATGTACTTTAGGCGGCAGGCAAAGTAAAGGTGACGAGTGAGCTCGGGAGAAGCAAAAAGGAAATGACGGTCCGTCGAAGGATGTGTTGATTGGATTGGGCTGGGTTTGGTGGTATTTGCAGTTGTTGCTCATTCTCATAGGTGCGGTTGTGTGAGGTACAGTATGTTGCCATGGCCCGATACTGTAAATCATCGGCTCCAGCGAACCGCTCAGATTGATGTGGACTGATTACCAAAGGCTTAGTCAACTCATGAGAAATGAGATGGGTCTTGTTTATTGATCGATCAACATCGCTCTCCGTCCCAGATCCTAGGTAAATCGAGGTACTATAGCTTCGTCATCCTTTTCCACCTCTGTCACACAAAGATCGCCTTCTTCATCAACATCAAGACTACTATCATCGATCTAACATAGGTCCTCAACTCACTACTCACACTCTACGCCAAAAGGGCATACCATACAGCCTGACCTGCCAGCAAGAAAAGGTGATCAAGCATCCTCAGGTGAGTGAACAAGTGTCTTTCGTCTCGCTTTGATGTTGCGTGGTGTGACCTCGAGTCAGGATAGTGTCTCGAATGAACGAACGGGAGAGGTATCCACCGCTACCATTCCTCTGGCCCCTTCTGTCACCCTGCAGGGCAAAGTTTGGCCGGTATGTAGGCTTGGACGTCCAAACATCCTTGCTCATCTCGCCACATTTCGTCTGATGTCGTGTCGTGTCATGGTCATGTCAACAACAGCGACAGCAGCTTGGTTATCCGTCTTGCCAAGCTTCCTCCCATCTCATACCCTTGTACGGTGATTGGCTTATGCGGTGCACGGTGCACGCATCATGTCTTGTCATGTCTTATCACGACAACATTACCGTTGCGGGTGTTTACGCGTCACGTCATGTCCTGTCCTGTCCTGTCCTGTCATGCCATGTCATTGCGATATCATAGCTTGGCTTCAATCGATCCCTGTCGATCTTCGTCCAAGAGCAGCTGAGCATTAACCTTAACCTTGTCTCCCATTTCGAAAGTCACTCAGACAAGCTTTCTTACGAAATATGCACTTGACAAGAGTCGCGACTGTCCAACCGCTGATTCACTTTACTTCCACTTCTACCTGCACCACCACCGACGCCTTCAAACCGTATTGTATTGTATTGTATCGTATCGTATTGGTACTTGGTTCAATCTTTGTTTTTTCGCCTCAGACGTAAGGTCGATCATCATCATTTCACACCCAACGTGGTAGATACCTCTACCATATCTGTCTTTTGGTCCATCCGATAGACCAAGTCTCGGTCCGGACGCGAAGTGGCGTTGCCGAGTAAGTAGTGCGCATCTTGCATGTCTCGTCTTGGAGGGCCTTACCCTCTCTTTCTTCTCATATATTACCGTTCCTTAGCCGCACAACACGCGTACAGGTCAAGCTAACTGATCATAGGCGTCATATCCCTCTCCCCATCGCCAATGATTTCTTCAAGACAATATTCGCAGCATTACAGCGGCATAGACGTGACTTTGCAAAAGACAGCAAACAAGATCACCAACCTCAAAAAGCCCCCAAGGAAACCAACTGCTCGGGTAGACAGAGTGAGTACATACATGCATTGTTGTTGTTGTTCGCCATCTCCTCGTTATCATGACAATCACCTCGTTGCGTCCATGCCAGCTTTCTTGTACTCGTACGCAATCCTCTTCTATAATGCCCCTTTTTCCCAGCACCATAGACTGCAGATCTTAGGATTGCAGGTATTATCGGGTTATTTTCAATCCCTTCTGACCCTTTTGACCCTGTCCTAGACCCCCAGCTGATCCTTGGCCACGCTATTAACACCCTTGAAAACCCCTCTACTCACGGCATATCTACACCTCAAACACGCGATTTTACCCTCGATCATCGATAACGCCCTCCTAAATTTCGTGGAAATCCCCCTTCTTCCCCCCATTTCCTTTCCTCGCAATCCTTCAACCTCTGTTCAAAATCGACTCTTCGGCCAAAATGATTTCTGGGGTCATCGTTACCGCTGCGCACTACTGATTCCCTCAACCCCGCATCGTCTCTTCGCTTGAAACCGCTACCGCGCTTCTTCTCCCCCCTGCAGGATTATCGTGGGCATTTTACAGTGTGACCCTTGGTTAATCCCCTTTATCGTATCGACCGGTCGACACATATCTATTTATCATAATCGGACTAACAGAGCCCAGACTCATACAGTCAGGCTCTCATCAATCTCGGGAATCCTTAACGTCATACGAACCGAGCACTACCGAGCAAGTATAGTTTTGTATTATCCTGGTAGATTTCCACATCACGCAGTATTATCCTGCAATACGCATAGATCAATTCTCAAACATCATTTTCGAAAAACGGAGGGCACGGTATACTTCGTCGTAGACATCATTGATCAATATCTCTTCACCGCATCAAATCGAATCAATTGGTGGTGTGGTCAAGTGTGAAGATAGTAGGCAATATATCAATCCATCAGATAGGCAGGGAACCGGTACAATCGATCAAATCGGAATCTCCACAAGAGCAGTATGTCTTAAACCCTCCTTTCCTATCATCCTTCACAGCCAAAAATCAATTCAATCGCTCAATTCCAATCTAGTCCGAATCACCCTTCTCACCTCTTCTCCAAAACATGTCAGCCTCCATGTTGACCCACCTCTTACTCGCACACAAGCTACTATAGAGAGCTGACGACATGGGCGTGTTTGTAACAACTCGTTGATCATCCTTTACCCCCCTCTCTACCCGTAGTCGTTGTCGTCGTCCTTGCTCAATCGTGCACCTGCTCTCCTCGCCGCCCCCTCCTTTGCGCCGCACCGACAAAGGCATCCGCTCGGCCGCACGAGCATCTTTTGTATAGGTCCCTGCGTAGTCAACGAGACACGATACTGTACGCATATGGCAAACAACCTCGCCCTACGACCAACGAGCTTGCCTTGACGACGACGACTGGCGTCGCTGTTCATTGTTATACATCCATCTCTCGTGTCAACTACGTTTTTGATCTGAGTAAGTGAAATGTCAACAACGCCAAACCATCGATCGAGGTTCAATCAACTTAGATCACTGATGGAAGCTTTTCCCTTCAGCACTTACCCTTCTTCGCTTTTCTGCCTCACGACAACAACCAGTTCCAGCCCCAACATTCATCGCTCGGATCCTCATTCGTCCGTTTCTCACCCTGAAAGCTGTAGAATTGGGGACCTTTTGGCATCAGTAAATGATCGTGTTGTGACAAGTCAGTGTTTGCCTCAGAAAGAGGAGATAAATCTTTAGAGACAAGCTTGACTTTGTGAGTTCATCTTCACTTGCGTCTTGAGGCCCCTAAAGGCCCCTAAAAATTATCTTCTTTCTTCCACTGACAATATGCCTCGTTCCTCGTCCATTTCCACCGCTTCCTCAACCCTTCACCGACGATCCCGCTCGTCCACTTTTTGCTTTGATTCACCTCGATACTCCAACTTGATCGATGATGTTCCCCTTCGCCGCCGACTGCGCTCCTCACCACGACCAACTGCACGCTCACCACCACCTCCAATGTCATATCAAGAAGACGACATGCCTATGCCTGCTCTGCCGATATTACCCCCAACACCATCACCATCAATCCACTCTCAAAGTAGCCCCGACTTGAAGATGGGCGAACAAGTAGCAGGACCGAGCCAAATGTGGCGTTCACGCCCTCCTCCTCAAACTGAATTACCCCCGACTCCGCCTGTGCACGATGATGAGGAGGAGCAAACATCCTCGCTCAACTTTGTCGAACCAGATCTTCCCACTCGTCGTGCTCAACCCGCTCGAAGACCCCTCAGCGCGTACCCGGATGAACCGTACCATCCACCTCAACCTCACCGAAAGTATACCGACCCCACTCCTCGGACAAACCGATTTGATTCTGTTGCGCAACATCAGCATCAACTGGACGTGGACCTGGACGCATACTCGGCGACCGAATTTGATACGGAGGAAGGGATGGAGAGGGAACCTACGCTGAGTTTCGTGACCACCTCAACGCTTGACTCGACCACTAGCACGCCTTCAATGGGCGTAACATATGGATATCGCACAGAACCTGAGGATGCCAAAGGCGTGGAGTCGAAGATCAGGATGCGCCAAACCGCCGGTCGATCTCATGCGTATTCGTCCGCCGAGTCGTCCATGGCCTCGGGCGCGTACTCTGGTTACGGTTACTCCGATCAAATCTATCATCCACACCCTCCCCCTCTTCCCAACCTGCCTGCCAACTTCGCTTCTCCAGCGGTCGAGCATGTTGGCTTAGGCATCAGTGCTGAGTTTCCTCTTGGCTCACGAGGCCAAGTCGAGAGCCCCCCAAATGGACTTTCACCCTCCCACCGTCCATGGAGGAGAGACATCTCAAATCGACTGAGAAGCGAATCTGTCTCATCGTCCATAACGACGGCCTCTGTCTCCACATCCGACTCTGGCCCATCTTCCAGCCGGTTACCACCGCCTGATGACAACACTTATTACTCGTACGAAAGCTATCGCATGCCTTGGGAGCAAACCCGTTCAGAGGCCGTAGCGATGATAGATGAAGGACGAGAGAACATTCTCAACGTGGATAGAATTGAAGCTATGGGAGGGTTCTCCGCTTTGACCGAAGATGTGATACGATCCCATGCAGGTGAGTTGCAGCGAGAGATGAACGGCGCTGACATAAATAGGCGTGACCCATCTGCTCTTGCCATCATGCGGCTCGCACATTCTTACTTTCCTGCCCAGCCTCCTCGCAATTCTCGCCTCTTCACTAGTCGTCATTGATCTGTCAAACAATGACCTATCATTCGTCCCTGACGCCCTGGCGCAGTGCACTGGTCTTGAGGAGATTGACCTTTCCAGTAATCCCATCCGACAGGTGCCTCCGTTTATCGGCGAGTTGGTCGCTCTGAGAGTCTTGGCCGTCGACGAATGTGGCCTACAGAGTCTGCCAGGAGAGTTGGCGCAACTGGGAGGTCTGCATACCTTGTGTGGTAAGTTCCGGATTGTCCTCTTCAGCCTGAACTTTTGCTGACCTCTGGTGCGCAGCCCGTGGAAACAAGCTCGTGTCATTACCGTCTTGGCTCTGCCTGCTTGGTCACCTCGAAACCCTGAAAGTGGACAGAAACCCCTTCGCTCCAGAATGGGCACCTATTGTGGCGCCTATTCTAGCCGGGCCATCTCGATCTGGTCCCAGCCGATCTAACTCTCACCATAGACACCTCTCGATCAACAACGGTATCCGATCACCGCCTTCAATGGCTTCGCTCACCTCTTCGTTGACGGCTAGCTCATTGCGCGAAGCAACCAGTCCCACGACCTCAGCTGCTCAATCAGTTTCTCAGCTCGATTCGATCGCAGAAGATCATCCTCATTCTGCACCTCCTGGACAAACCGAAACCCAGCGTAAAGGCTTGCGTAAGATGCGCTCCGCCGGTGCACTTCTCGGATCAAAGTTGAGCAGTCCAACAAACTCAACTTTCGGTACGCCAGACGTCCCTGCTGTCCCGACTATGAGTCCTCCAAGTAGCAGCATCAACCTTGTACCGCCTAACAAGTTCGCCAGTCTTGGAGCGAGCGATGGTCGTCGAGCAGCAAGCGCAATGGGCAATTACGATCAGCCACCGGCCAAATCGTCCGGTCTGACCGCTAGCTCATCCACTAAGACGGGGAAATGGGGATTCCTAAGGAAGATGTCCATGCACAGGTTGAAGGATAAGGACAAGGCGGCAGCCAACATGACCGCCTCTGCGTCCGCGAATCTGAAATCGATGCCGCCTCTACAACATCTCAACACTGAATCCATTCAGACTCTCCCGCGTCCGCCAATGAATGGGTCTAGATCGGCCATGACGCTGCCAACTCGAAAGCTTGTGTCGAACGACTTGAATGAATTCGGTCAGATTGTCGAGTCGCCCACAGCCACGCTTCCGTCCTCAAGTTCAATTCAGGGTAGTGCTACTGCGCCTGCCCGAGGCAAGAGACGCAGCTTCCTTCCTATCGATCTCGGACCTCCATCGATCAATATCTCCATCCCATCAACTTCACCGTTCATCCCTCCTCTCACTGGATTTGGCGACAGCATGGAACGACTGCCTGTATCTGCGTCCGAGGCGACCATTGCAACCATGACTCCTTCTGCCGACGAGGCTCGTTACGCTCAAGGTCTTGAATCGATCAAATCGTACTTGCGCGACTTGTTCGATTTATCTCGACCCCCGATCGAGCCTTATGGCGGGTTTGAGGTGGTACAGCCCGGCGCTGACGGAAGCTACGCCACGTCATCCGCTCCTTCAGATCACCTCGGATCCCCAATGTCAAATGCCAATAGCAACCAGGCCAGAAGAGGCCGACGACCGACCCTCGAAACCCAAACATCTCGAGCGACTTCTGTGGTCGAAAGTGAAGGCCATTGCTCGCAAGAGCCTGATTTCAGCGGGAAGAAGTTCAAGAATGACAAGTCAAAGCGGGCCAGGATCATTCGAGAGATCTATGAGACCGAGCGGACATATGTCCGTGGCTTGAGCGAGCTGGTCTCTATCTACGTTCGTCCCTCGTGTCAACCTGTCAACCCGAACAAGTCGAATGAAACGGTCATCCCTGCTGCCGAGCGAAAGATCGTGTTCGGCGGAGTGGAAAGTATCCTTACCATTCACCGCGATAATTTCCTTCCTGCTCTGGAGAAGGCGGTTCGAGGTCTTCTTGAAGGCCAGGATGACGAAGAAGGATCAATGTCGGCTGCTACTGCTCATTCCGTCGGTGAGGTCTTCCGGACCTACATCGCTTACATGAAGCAGTACTCCACATACATCAACAACTTTGACAACGCCCTCTCGCGAATGAAGACATGGTCAGCTCCTAGCTCTGTTCCCAACACCCCTGCGTTCTCGTCCAAACCCAACACGCCTAATGTCGGCATTTCCGCTGCAGCAGTCAGCGTCGGCATGAGCGCGTTTTCATCCCTCTCCTCTGGGCCTGACTCGGTCCCCATTTCTGGCTCGCAAATGACAACCAGCCAGAAGAAACGAGTCAAGACCTTCCTCAAGCGATCCAAAGAGCACCCTAAGCATTCTCAGATCAATCTCGAAAGTTACCTCTTGTTGCCTATTCAGCGAGTCCCCAGGTACAAGCTTTTGGTGAGTATCTCAATGACATCGTATCAATTGCGTATTCTTTTGCTGACTTGCCCTCCTCCTTAGCTCGAGGACCTTGCCATGTGCACGCCGCCTCGATCCGATGGTATTAGGGATACTCTCGATGATGCTCTCAATGAGATCGCCTCGCTTGCATCGCTGATGAACGAGGAGAAGAGGGAAGCCGATTCTCGACTTCGGCTGCTCAGCTGGCAACAGCGAATCACCAAATCTGGTCCCTCTCCCTTGGTCCAGCCTCACCGACGATTGGTCCTTGAAGGTGCTTTGTCACTCATCCGACTGGTCAAGAAGTCATCTACCTTTGTCGAAACGGACTCGATGCCCATCGATGGCGAGACAATCACCCCTTCGAAAGTTGTCGTCCCAGTCGAATACATCAAGCCCGAGCTCGTCGACAGGCAGGTAATGCTAGTCCTATGCTCTGACTTGATGGTATTGGCTACTCAACGAGGCGAAGGCTGGGAAGGTATGGTGGATCTGTTCAACGTACTGAGGATGGCTACACTTCGAGAACCGGCTAGCATCGTACATGGGACCGTCCTGAGGGTGGTCGACAACAAGGTGAGCAGGTTGTCTCTTGGGCCAGGTGATTATTCATCGGCTGGTGCTGACATCTGGTCTATTTCCTGGTAGTCAATCTACTACTTCAATGGGGCTTCGCACGACAATACGATTCAATGGTGTCGAGCGATCAATTCGGCTCGAAGAAGGTAGTGGCGTAAAAGGAAGGACGGAGGGAAGGAGGGATGGATAGGCAAATCAAATCAAATCAAAAGTATATATACAAGAAAGAATATTAGGGATTTATTTGGCTGTCATCACACCACATCACAATCTTTTGGGCTATCGGCACACGATCTTTTGGAGAACTAGACAACACAGATCCAGATCCAGATCCAGATATAGATACAATCACAAATCGCGACACGACACAACAATCTCCTTCTCGGCTTAAACAAACAACTTATAGTAATGATCTTTTATACGACCAAATAACGAGAAGTCAGTATGCAATACGAGTAAAGTGGACTAGATACAGTACAATCAGATTGATATGGATGGCATGATATCACATGAGGATGTATTCCACATGATCTTACTACTTGCATTTCCTTTCCGTTGCCGAACAGAGTGTCTGACTACAAACAAAGTGTAGTTCTCTGTGGCTAACGTGTATACCTTTGCGATATTTGCTCGCAAGTTTGTCTGAAACTTGCCCAACAGCGATCGACCTGATATAAAGCAATTGTATTGCTCGCCTGTGCTATTCGTTGATTACACGTGTCTGTACAGCCATCAAGGGTATTCATCTCTCATCATCGGAGATTGGTGACTGATACAAAGTAAAATACTGTTTACACCGTAAGGTCACGTCCTGTCACGTGTAATCTACATTATCTCAAGCTCGACCTATCCGTTACCGGGCTTTCCCTCATCATCTGACATTCCTAACTTGTCCTTGTTGATACCTTTGCTTACTGACCAAAGTTCATCGCCCCGCCTCCTCCTTGGAATCCCTGCCCTTGATTTTGGCCTTGTTGTCCCAGCATATGTTGCAATTGCTGCATCTGCTGCTGCTGCGCCTGACTCTGCAATGTCTGTTGCTGCTGCTGCGTCTGCGTCTGAGACTGTTGCAATTGAATCTGCTGCGCCTTGTGTCTCGCGTCGGCGTTTTTGATCCCATTAATGATTGTCTGTACTTGGCTAGCGAGGATCGTATTATGATCGAATGGAGGAAGATTCAGACCTAATCGATGAGCGTGCTGGATGAGCTGGTTGTATTGAAGCTGTGTGATACCCCGTTTCTCAACTTGTTGCTGCTGCTGCTGTTGTTGAGGTTGTTGTTGCTGTTGTTGTTGAGGGAAGTTCGGCTGCTGCGGTTGCTGTGATTGCTGCTGCTGTGGCTGTTGTGCGTTCATAGCCATATTCAATTGTTGTTGTTGTTGTTGTTGTTGCTGTTGCTGTATCGCCGCCGTCGGAACTTGTTGTTGTTGATTTTGATTTTGATTTTGGTTCGGGTTCTGCATCTGCATTTGCATCTGTTGAAGCTGTTGTTGCATCTGCTGCTGTGGCTGCTGCGGTTGTCCTTGCATTTGGGCTTGAGCTTGAGCTTGAGCCTGAGCCTGAGCCTGGGCTTGCGCTTGGGCCTGAGCAGCAGCTTGAGCTTGCATCATCTGTTGCTGATACAGCGCGTTGACATTCTGATTGGCATTAGGCGGGACAGGCGACGGTCGGAACTGCTGTGGTTGTTGCAGTTGTTGCTGCTGCTGCAATTGCTGAGGCTGTTGTAGCATTTGCTGTGAGATCTGTTGTTGTTGCTGCTGCGGTTGTTGCTGTTGCATTGGCGGCTGTTCCATAGCTGTCGGGGTGATCTGATTCTGGCTCGGTGTTTTCTGATTGCTTGGGTTAAGCGTCGGAAACGGTACGTGCTGTTGCATTGGGGTATACATCCGATTCAGTTTGCATCAGAGCGCCAGATATTGTGGAAATGGATACTCACCAGACATATGACACCCATCAGCCTGTATTGCCTGCTTCCATTTGGATTCGGAGGCGCATTCGGCATAGGTGCCGCAAACAGCACGATACCCCTATCAGATTGCCCAATGGGAATAACAACCATCTACAACAAGGGCATACATCCGATCAGCAAGATAGAACTTGTAAAGCTTGAAGAGAGGTAAAGCGACGCACGTTACCCTTAGCGTGAAGCGAATTAGCCAACTGGTTGTATCGATTCACATTGCCCATGGGGTCCGAGCTGTTCTGGCTGGGAGCGAATAGCACAATCGGCGAGCTCTTTGCTTTGGCGTAGGCTGTGAGCGATTGCACGTCCAGCACAACGACTGTACGCAATTGCAGATCTATATAAATGTCAAGTCAATATCGCCCTCATCGTTGGAAGGCCAATCAGCCGCTCCACTTACCCGCTGGCCACTGATGCGGCAAGGCGCTCTCTGCAGCACCTGTGAAATGCACGGCGTCGACATTGAGCAGGGCTATAGGCAACAACACAACATCAGATCGCTGTCCCTCATATAATGTGATTTCGCTGGCTTCGACTTACGTGTTGGTCCGCTTGAGGCTCCCGTCCAGGACGAAATACTGCCTGACCAGATGACTTGCTGATTCTGCCTCGGAAGGGGTGGAGTGGGTTGGGGCGCGGTTTGCTGCGGAGTGACTTGCTGTGGCGGATTCATAGCTTGTTGCGCCCTTTGTTGTTGGATGGCTGCCATCAAATTCTGGTCTTGTTGTGCCTTGTTCGCAGCCTGGACATTATTCATTTGATTGGGCATCGTACCGGCACCGACATTGCCATTTGTAACCACGTTGGCATTGGCATTGGCATCGGCATTGGCAATACCATTCGTGTTGGCGGTGACCGCTTGACGTTGTTGTTGCAGCTGTAGCAATTGTCGGACCTGCTGCCATCTCGGATCACTCATATCAATTTGCCCATTGCCAGATTTCATCGCAGCCATCATATTCTGCATGAGCTGCGGATCGATCTTGCCTGTCCCGTTCGCGGCTGTAGATACTGCACGGGCGATTTGAGCTATTTTTGATTGCATTGCTTGATTCTGGAACTGCTGGAGGTTCTTCTGATCAGGCTGATTGGAAATAGCTGTGTTGGGATTGGTGACTGGCGTTTCGATCTGTTCCGTCGCTACAGATGAGGCCATGTCGAGTGGGGGAGTGGTGCCCGATGAGTCTGCTTAAAATAAGACGCAAGTCAATAGAGTCTCAATGACTGAGAAGGCAAAAACACAACTGACCAGTCGTCATGGCGAATCCAGATAGAACCAGATCCAAGTCAGACGCAACGTCGAACCATGGGGCATCGGTGTTGCCAGGTGCAATCTGGGACCACGTCTGCCGTTCAGCTGAATAAACCTTGACGATTCTATGCCCAAATGACTCACCTCCTTACACATCGTTTTCAGCTTTCTGCTCGCACCACCACCGTCATGGCCTGCAACGACACATGAACATCTTACGCCTTTCTCACGACACCCTTCCGCTAGACTATCCCAGTCTCGCCCATCCCATGCGTCATCCCAGCTATCGTCTACCTTGATGACAGCCTTCTCTTCCTTGAGCTCATCCGGTTGATCGCCCTTTGCCAGCACTACCAGGTAACGTTTAGGTGGTGATCCGATGACGATGTGACCGTGCAAAGGCGGTGTTTGCAGCTCATCCAGTAGTGGGGTTGCGGAAGATGGCGTGAGGGAAATGAAGGTGCGAGAGGGGGAATGTCTGATATCCACCGTGGGACGATCAAGAAGCTGTGGAGAGCTAGAGCGTCAGCACGACAGGCCGAGTTGACTCGAATCAGACGCTTACCTCCAATCCGCCAGATACTCCATCTAAGAGTCTCGTCTCGCTCAGTCTTTTCCGCTTCTTCGTGAGCGTAGGGTTCAGTGCGTTACTGGCATGTGCTTGTGAGAAGCTTGGCCAGGTGTGGATCGGTTCTCGACCTTCTTTGGTGAACAGATCCGCCAGTCTAGGAAGAGAGGTCAGGAAAGTCGATAATCTCGTATATTCTTGTTTGAACACCGTTTTTGAATTTGGTTGTGTGCGTGTTCGGCTTGTAGATGAAGAGGCCGTGATCAACAAGCATAGTCGTACCTATTGAAGCAGGAGTACGGGTACATCGAGCAGAAAATTTCAGCAAGAGCTTCCACCAGCCTCCAATCCTGAATAGAAAATAACCGAGGTGAAGTACACATAAGCTCTACGGATGATGTAGTACTTACATTGTTTTCACCTCCATGCTTTTCCATCAAACGCTGCACGAGCTTATGTACGACCCCTTCAGCCTGTATCAGCTTCTTGTAGCGTTTCTGAGGCAAGGACGAATCAAAGACGAATGTCGCTATATGTTTGGGTTTTGTGGTATGGTTGAGTGAGGTCGAGGACGAAGCTTCGGGTTGGGGCTGGTTGGGGTCGGTCGACATGCTGAATGGGACAACACAGGCCGAGCTAGAGAGAAGTTAATATTGATGATACAGTACAGATAATTGTCTAAATGGCCCACTCCGGGGTTCTTGGGTTGAGAAGTTCGGTCGATGCCAAGGAGGCGCAGGTGAGGAGAATGATGCTGTAGTGTCGTTTTCCAAGAACGTTTTGGAGCCAATACAAGAGAGAGAGAGAGAGAGAGAGAGAGTGAAGGACAAGTGTGAGAGAAGAAGGACAAGTGAACTGAAGTAAGTGGATCGGATCGGATGAGATGAATGGTGATTGTTGCACCCTGATTACGAATATGATTACCTTGATTACGGGTTACGATTACGATTACGATTACGATTACGATTACGATTACTATTACTATAGGGCATTACAAACCAAACAATACAACAATACAACTAACAGCCATAGCATAGCGATAGACCGTGACGCGTCATGAACATCCACTGACTGTACTTTCCACTTTCCATCCATTCTTCTCTCTCACAGCATTCATTTCGACAAACTCAGCTCAGATTATCTACTCTGGTACGGCTAACGGCAGCCCGATACATCAAGGTCCATACATGCAAGCAATATAGCATAGCCTAGCCCAGCACCCCGGTGGGAAGCATAGCAGCGATACGTGCTGAATAGTCGCACAAGATGGGTGAGAGCATTATTCATTTCTTGCTCTTCGAGCCCGGATGTTTTTGGTGAGGCTTTGAGCTGATCTCGTAACCTCTGGATCTGACTTACAGAGCAGAGTATTCTCAGAGGTATGTCTTGGACGGTGTTTGATCAGGCATAGATGGATGATGGAAACTAATCTTGGTTTCCTCTTCACAGGCTTGAACGACAAGATGTGCGTGACTGATGTTGAGCCAATGGACCGAGTGAAATGCTGATCCTGCCATAGCTATGAACGACGCAAAGCCGCTGCCCTTGAACTGGAGAAGTGAGTCAGAATCAGCTCAGGCAATATCGTTCTGTATGCAGCTGATCTCCATGACTCTGTTCTGTCAGGCTCGTGCTTTCTTCTGATATTCCTCGAATATCAGCAATTATCGACCAACTATGTGGGATGTTCAGCTCGAGCCACTCGGCTCTTCATACGCGTAATGGAGGTATGTGACAGACCGAATTCTGTCTCATACTACATCGTCCGCATATTCTAGAGACCGGCACTGATGATATTTGGATTGGTATTAGGTCTGATTGGTCTCGCTGCTACTGCCATTGCTCTGGGACAAGATGTAGCACCGTTTCTGGGAATAATCATACCGCCGGTATTGGCATGTTTCCAAGACCCGGAGAGTAGAGTGCGGTATCATGCCTGTGAGAGCTTGTACAACATGTGAGCGGACTCTGCAAAGCTCTCTAGCGATGAGGAGATTGATGTCATGCTGACGATACTTTCGTTTCGTGTGCTCAGTGCTAAAGTCAGCAAGGGCGAGATACTGGTTCACTTCAACGAGATCTTCGACGCTCTCAGCAAGTTATCGTCAGATTCCGAAATGTCAGTCAAGAACGGCGCCGAGCTCTTGGATCGGTTGATGAAGGATATCGTGGCAGAAGCGGCACCGCATTACGTCTCCATCTACCCAGGGAACTATAACCCGAATCTACCGACTCATCATCGAAATGATACCGAATTAATGGGTCTATCGACGAAGGTATCTGGCTTAGGTATCTCAGCCAACGGCGATCATCCTTCAGGAACGAGCAGAGAGAAAGATCACAATGCCGATGGGAGTCCAAAGATTGGAGGAGAAGGCAAAAATGGAGAGCCAGAAGAGGATAAGCGTGCTTTCTCTTTAGCGAGGTTCATCCCATTGCTCGCGGAGAGGATATACGTCATTTCGCCCTATACGAGAATGCACCTTGTCTCGTGGTTGATGGTATTGGACTCGGTACCTGACCTGGAGCTCGTAGCGTGGCTGCCCGAGTTCCTCGACGGTTTGTTGTAAGTCTAGATGAAGGTTCATGTCGTACGTCGCATCGTAAATCTTAGCTGACTGACTTTTATGGGCACAGAAAATACCTCGCAGATGGGAATGTCGACGTACGACTTGCGACAGAAAACGTCTTGGCAGAATTCTTGCGAGAGATCAAATACATCGCACACGTGCAAGAGAAACAGGCCGAAGCCGACCGAGCTCGCCGCGAGTCTCGATCCGTACGCACAGGGGGAAGCAAGCATACCCTTGAGTCAGCAGTGGAGGATGACGATGAAGCTGTAGCCGATGAGTCGATGACTAGCGATTCCAGATTCGATGACGGTGATGCCGATGATGGGGCGAATGGGGATAACGATTGGGAGGGTGAAGGTTCGGGGAACTGGGTACCTGGTCAAGGGGTCTATGTGGACCATGCGGCAATCATGGATATCATCATTCAGCATCTGTCATATCCTGGTGAGTTGAGAATGGACCAACGCTGGAACATGGACGTTGTAGGCTGATAGTCGGCCTAGACGAGCTGGTCCAATCCACTGCAATGGAATGGATCTTGACGTTCCTCGAGTTCGCCCAGAACACCGTTGTCGCTTTCACCCCTCGTATCGTTCCTGCCATCTTACCTAATCTTGCTTCTCCCCAGTAAGTAAGAGTAATATCAAACTCCCTCGTCGAAGCCACCCTCGCTGACTCCCGACATGCCCTTTGCAGTCGACACATCAAACTCGCCGCTCACGAGACCAACAGCAGCTTGTATCGGGTCATCCAAACGTTACCTCTCCAAGTGCAACCGAGCGTTGTTGGATCGACAACAGCGCCCAATCCTCCTACGACATCTGGGTCCGTCCCGCCTCCCATCTCTTCTCTCGCTGGCTCACCCCCTTCTTCTCTCACCGTGACTGGTACTTCCCCGAACCCGATCAAGAAAGATTTCGCATCGACCGAACCACCAGATTCAGCCAAATCTACAAACCCGCCCGTGAATGATCCGCTGGACGTGACTGCTCCTCCGAAACCTATCGTTACTTCTGGCATAACGCAAAATCTCTCCGCGACCAATCTTCAAACACATAAGACTCGCTCTTCCAGCTCGGTACCAATCATGTCTGAACCCGTGACGCCAGCAACGGGCGATTTCCCGCCATCAATCAAGTCGATCCGCGCCAGACCTGACTCGCCACCTCATGGACAGGCTATTACTCAACCCATGTCGCCGACGATGGAACAAGGGGACGATATCGACCCGTTTGATGTAAGGGAGACGGTCAATGTGCTCACCTTGCAATTCCTCAGCGATCATGCGGAGACTCGAATAGCGGCATTGGAATGGCTGTTGATGCTGCATTTGAAGGCACCCAATAAGGTGAGTTGAAGGAGCAACCGATTAAGTCTGTACCGAAAGGGATCGCTAAAACACAGCCTACGTAGATCCTCTCGAGAGATAGCGGCACCTTCCCTGCACTACTTAAAACATTGTCTGACCCATCAGAAGATGTGAGCCTTCCGATTCCCTTGAGAGAAGACAAGAGCTGACGGCGACGCTCTTCAATAGGTTGTAAAGCACGACCTGCAACTGCTCGCTCAGATCTCAGCATCATCTGAAGACTCCTACTTTACGAGTTTCATGGTTAAAGTGCTCGAGCTTTTCTCGACCGATAGAAGATTACTCGAGACTCGAGGGAGTCTGATCATTCGACAGCTGTGCTTGCACCTTAACGCCGAAAGGATATTTAGGACTATCGCTGAGATCCTGGAAAAGGACGATGTCAGTTCAGCTTTCTGTGTTTATTGTATATGGACGAGAAGTAAAACTGATGTCTAGCTTCATCTAATATCATTGCAGGACCTCGAGTTTGCTAGTATGATGGTAGTCAAGCTCAATATGATCTTGATCACTTCGCCGGAATTGGCTGATTTCAGACGAAGGCTGAAGAATCTTGAGTCCAAGGTGAGCTGAGGCCTGTCCCAGACCGCTAGGGAAACGGACTGCGCTGACCTTGCGTCGTCTTGCGAGTATAGGATGGTCAGATGCTCTTCTCGTCCCTTTACCGGTCGTGGTGTCATAACGCCGTTGCGGCCTTCGCGCTGTGTCTACTTGCTCAGGCGTATGAACATGCCTCGAACCTCCTTCAGATCTTGTGAGGTGAACCTCAACTCTCGAGCGTATCATAAGTCAGCTGACTCGTCATTGTAGTGCCGAACTGGAACTGACCGTACCACTCCTGGTACAGATCGATAAATTGGTCATGCTCATTGAGTCACCCGTTTTCACAAGTCAGTATCTGCCGAGGATCAGTCCAGTGACCTCCTCGTTTGACATCAGCTGATACATGATCACTCTCTCTTAGACCTCCGTCTTCAGTTACTGGAACCTGAGAAATACCCTTTCCTCCCCAAATGCCTATATGGCCTCCTTATGATTTTACCTCAGAGTAGCGCGTTCATATCCCTTCGAGCGAGGTTATCGGTGGTTCATTCTTCGGGCTACGTACCTATCGCGTCGAATAAGAGGTTAGCTATTTGAACTCGGACGTTGGCTTCCGGGGGGATTTGTTAGCTGACGTAGGTTCGGTGTTCAGCACTCCATCTACATTTAGTGCAGCTGCTAGTGCTACGCGATCCAAGCTGGGAAACAAGGAGGAGATCAAGTGGCAAGAGCTCTTATCGCGTGAGTTGGGACGCGCCAATCACATATAAGTTACATGAGAGATAAGCTGAACATGTCATCATCCGAATCAGACTTCCGATCGGTTCAAGCGAGACATGAAAAGGCTCGTCGACAACTTCATTCAACAGATATCGGCTCCATGTCGTCCGTCCATTACTCATCGCCTTCACAAAGCGGTGCGGCAGCTGTACCTCCTAGTGCCTCAATACCCGGCGGAGGTACGAAATCCGGTACGATGAAGAAGAAATCCACATTCTCATCTTCGGCGACCGGATCAGGATCGCGTCAATCGAGCCTTGAAGTTGGCTCAAACACTAGGTTGAGTACCAGTGGAATCTCGCCTTTGAATCCAAAGAGAGTCACTTCCGGTTCTGTGAGTATGAGCGGGGGTCAAAATCAGGGGATAGTCAGTATAGGTGGTGCGGTGGCTAGTATGAACGCTAGCGCCGGACTGGGCATGAACGTCGGTTCAGGCGGTGGTGGTGCAGGTGCGGCAGCAGGAGGAGGAAGAGCGACGAGCCCTACGCAGCGGAAGAGGATATTAGGTGGATTGAGGAAGAGTACAGGTGGGAATGCTGTCAGCTCAAGGGAATGAGCGTACTTGCTGGGTGTGGTTTGCTTTGCTTCGCTCGTGGCACAAAGCTTCACGATTACGGGTACTAATAGTGATGCTCAGAAGAAGGTCATTTGGTATCAGTCATTTGTGTATATTAGCAATACTCTACTTACCAATTGTTCATTAGACCTGTTTTTATGATACTCCATGTTGATACTGTTGTGCCAGACCCGAGCGGTGCGGAGTCTCCGCAGGGCTCATGAGATTCGTGTTGACTCATACTGCGGGTTCTCCAATCCACAAACTGCGCCAATCCACTCCTATGCACAGGAGACAGGGGGGATCCCAAAGATGTAGATTATTAATTCAGGGTAGTTAGCATATAGGGTTTTTCATTCGCATTACAGTATGTATATAATTGCAATTGCCTGCTGCTGCTGCTGCTACAAGCGAGAAGCGACAAGACAAGTGATGACGTCCATATCATTCTAATAACCGCAGAGAGGGATCTAGAAGATTTTGCGGGGCGCTAAATAAGGTAGCGAGCGCGTGATGCAGCAATCGTTAGACCATTCCATCGCGTCGGGTCGACCGGTCGGTTGAGTGTGGAAATGATCCAGGATCATGCCGGTATCAGATTGAAAACCTTCAAGCACCACCGTCCGTGGCCAATTGTATAAGATGTTTCGCATCAATTTCACTCCACTCATTAACTACAACTACATCTTTTGCCGAAGTTCAAAGTTCAAAGTAAAAGTAGAGAGTTTCTCGCTTCGCTTTGGCCATCGGCATCACCATCAGCATCAGCAAATAACATAGCTGGTGATCGCCGATCTCACCATCACCTATCTACCACCTATCACCTATCACCTATCACTGTCACCATCAGCATTGGCTTAGACACCATCACTTGGTATTCCGAATAAATCGCATATACAGTACACATTCATACAGAGTTGACCTCCTTTGGTGCTTATAAAGGTATCGATCCGATCATAGCGTCTCCCGCTTCCGCCCTCGCTAGCCACTTTCAACTGTCACACGATACCCTGCGCGATCCGATCGTTCGGTCCGAGCTTCTCGCAACAGCCAATCTACAATCACAAGGATTCGCGAAGCAGCGAAGCAAGGCGTCAGCGTGACTGGACTTTGATTCTGTCCAATCATCGTACATCGTATAAATACCGGCGATACGCCAGTACTCGTCAATCCTGCCCTTTGCTTTTCAAGGACAAGAGATAACGTGGTTTGGATAGATAGGGCAGGAGATATCAGGATCGTGGATACCTTTAAGCAAACGCCTACCACAACGCCTACGCCTACGCCTACCTCCCCTCCGTATCATCCAACATGAATTATCCTCACTCGGCATTGATTGCCACCTCGCTCTCTACTTCTCCCTATGGTAAGTCCTCGAATCGCCAGAGCCTCTTCAACTGTTGACAGCGATTGTAATCGAGCTTGATACCTTGCGGGCTGTTTGAAGGGTGCACAGATCCAAGCTGATATCTTGTTTTACTCACCCACCTCCACAGCCGTCCAGAATAATCTCGAGAACCTGATCAAGCGATCCGTCACTCATCCGCACGCTCGCAGAGGATCCGATGCAACGCATCACGATCACGACCACGAGCATGATCCTCTCGACTCTGCTGATCGATCCCCAATCGACGAGAACGGCCCAACCCCCAATCTTCATACACCCGGTCGAAGGAGGCCTTCAGCAGCTCCTTCTGCTCACGGTGCTCATATTGGTACGATCCAAGAAGCCTCTTACGAAGATGCGATCATCTTCCACGACGACGATGATGATACCACCACGACCAACAACGGTAATGCCAATGAGAATTCCGCCTTATTAGATAGGGACTGGTCATCTCGTCGAGCAAGTAGGAATTCCAGGAGGTCATATGGAGCTACTAGCGCTCCTCTGGGTCAAGTTCGAGCCGGTCGACGAAGGTCCATCGAGGGATTCACAAGTACCCATGATCCTGCTCATCACCAAAGTGGGAATTCTCGATCACGGTCTAAGGCTCGTACACCGCCCAGAAGGGGCAGCCAGCACATGCATTCTAGGAGACAGGATAAAGAAGGAGCCGCCAATGGTCATGGCCACCCTTCCGAGTCCGCTTCCACATCCGATAATGACGACGACGCCGACGAAGACGATCATCGGTCTAGGACATCTCATCGAAATCAAGCTAGAGGTCGAGCGTCCATCTCTCGCCCACTATCAATCACTTCATCCCCTTACTCAGCCAACATCGGTCTACCCACCACCGCATCCACCAGAAGAGGCAGTGTGACCGTTAGGATGGGCGACGATTCATCCGGAGATGAAGGTGGAGATGTAGCTAGAGGTTTGGTTGCTAATGCCGGCGGAGCGATGTTCGGTGCGCACAGCGGTGCAGGGCTTGTCCCTGGACCTGGGGGAGGAGTGGGTCCTATGGAGTTGGATCCGGTAGAAGAGCTCGATGCGCAGGACCTGCAATTACCTGTTAATGAGGATGGGGTTGAAATCAGAGATTGGACGGAAGCTATGAGGGTTAGTAATCATGGCCATCAACCGCTACACCACGTTCAAACCCTCTTCATCGCCTCAGTGCTCCACACTCTATCTTGTCGTCACATAGACTATATTAACACCTTACTCACCTTACTGCATTATTGTTTTAGGCCGAACTACCTCTCATCTTCCGATCTTCCATCCCAGTATTCTTCTCCCAGCTTGCCGAATGGTCGCTCAATCTCGCATCCGTCGTGTCTATCGGTCATTTGGGTACGACCGAGCTCGCTGCTTCTTCGTGAGTCCTCCACCTTCTGCGCCACCTTCCAAACCCTGGACTAGGTCTAGCTGCACCTGCTTCATGGAAGGCATACTGACGTTAGATGTTCTACTCTTTCAACATCATAGACTCGCTTCGATGACTGCTGCGGTATCTTGCTTTTCCATCCTCCAGGGTCTTTGTACAGCCAGTAAGTTCAGATCATATCTGCTCTCATTATCAGTGATCAGTGAATACAACTGACAGTCTTGGTCCATTTTAGTGGACACGCTTTTGCCCGCTGCTTGGACGTCTTCGGACCCTTCGCGAGTTGGTTTGTGGACGCAGCGAATGTGAGTCAAGCCAAACTTGGCTCTGGATTTGGAAATGCTAGATCTATGACTGACAAAGACTTTATCGTCATCATAATAGGGCTGTTGTTATGGCTGTTTCTATGGTGAGTCAAGAATCAAAGGCCCTGCTCTAAGACCAAGTAGACAAACTAATCCGAAGTGTGGTTGACCAGATCCCCATGTTCGTCATTTGGTGGAACATCGGTGGCGTCCTCATCGCTCTTGGACAGGGTAAGTGTCGCATCGCACATTCGGCTTCGATGTTCGCATCAAACCCATTTGCTCCATTTCGCTTACCTCACATCCTATTGAAATGCAGAACCTGCTGTCGCGCACCACGCCGCCCAGTACCTTCGTTGGCTCTCTCTCGGTATTCCCGGTTACGGCGGTAATGTTCTTCTTAAGAAGTAAGTTGGCTTGACTAAACCGCCGATTTATTCCGCGAGGTGCGATCAACTGACCGAGTTTTTTTATTACAGGTACCTGCAAGCCCAGAACTTGATGCACGTTCCCACCTATGTACTTTTCGTTGTCGCTCCCCTGAACTTGGTTATGAACTATCTCTTTGTGAGTCTTGGCCGTTTCCCTCGTCAAGGCGTCGTCAGCATGGAAAGCTTGAATGGATGCTGATCCTTGTCGGCTCGTGGAATAGGTCTGGGGACCAGACTTCATCCGATTAGGATTCCCGGGTGGTGCTTTGGCCACTGGTATGAGCTACAACTTTGCTGTGAGTGACCTTTTCGTTTGAAGATGCCATTGCATTGTATCGAAGGTTTCGGTATTGTCTCTTCGAAGAACCTAAGCTTACGGGTCAACATATTTTCACATCCTGCGACAGTTCCTTGCGTCGCTCCTTTGGATCCTATTCTACGGTCCTCGAGAAGCATTCCACCCCGTCAAGTTCCAGCATTGCTTCTCCAAGCTTGGTACAGTTACCTCTTTGGGTCTTGCGGGTACAATCATGGTGAGTGCCACGCATGGCCCAACCCAATTTCGATCATTATTTGGCTGAAACGATGCGCCTTTCAGCTTTCATCGGAATGGTGGGCATGGGAAGCCTGTGCTTTGGCCGCCTCAATCCTCGGTCCAGTCCACCTTGCCGCTCAATCCGTGCTCTTGTCCACCGCTTCGACATTCTACCAAGTCCCCGCCTCGCTCGGTATTGCCTCTGCTGTCCGAGTCGGAAACCTCCTTGGTGCTGGACGAGGATGGGAAGCTAAATGGGCCAGTCGAGCTTGTTTGCTCTGGAGTTTGATCTTTGCTATCATCAATAGGTGAGTGACGTGTTTCCTCGCCTCTTGCTATATCCGCATCTCCCTAAGACTTGCGAGTCTGCAAATGGGCAGTTCATTGACGCTTACATTGTTGTTTCGTAGCTCTACCTGTGTCATCTTCAGGAAGAACTGGGGTTACTTGTTCAACAGCGATCAAGAGGTCGTTGAGCTCGTCGCGGAGATTATGCCTTATATCGCTCTTTTCCAGGTAAGCGGGCGATATCCTATACATATCTTGATGAGCTTCTCAAGATGTCCTATGCTGATATTCTCATCGCATCTCTGTTCCAGCTCACCGATGGTATTGTCGCTACTGCTGGATCGATCCTTCGATCATTAGGTCTTCACACCACCGGAGCCCTGATCAACCTCACATCATACTATGTGATTGGCTTGCCTTTCGGGATCTGGCTGACTTTCGAACCGAAATACAAGCTCGGTCTCGTTGGTCTTTGGGTCGGATTATCAGTCGCTTTAGCATACGCTAGTATTCTTGAATTCTGGATGGTATGGTCCGCTAATTGGACCCGGGCCGTAGAGAGGATCAGGGAGAGATTGGGTCTGCCGGCTCATGGTGAGATTGGGGAGGATGGGAAATGGGACTTACAAGGTGATAGACATGATCATGGGCGTGGACATGGACATGGTCAAGAAGAGGATCATGAGAGTGAGAGGTTGCTTGATCGAAGGGAATCGAGCGAGGAAGGCGAGGGAGTGATTTAGGTGTGAAATGGGGAAGAGGGATGTATAGATGGCTGCCAACAAAGATGGGCGAACTCTAAGAATGCTGCTGTCCCAAGTTTCGAGTCAAGCAAAAGGGTCAGCGGCAGAGTGGAAGGAGAGCAGTGACTGGCCTGCCCGGAAGGAGTAGTAACGGTTCGAGCATTAATTATATCATCTATCAAGCATAATGTACGCCGTACGACTTTTACGAAAGTGTGTCTTTTCTATTCTTTTCTGCTCTTGTCATGTCATGTCATGCATCAAATCATGAATTACACCTATCCTTGAGTTTGTAGAACATCAACATCACTGTAGCTGCACGCTACAAGAGAGAGAGGTATGTGGCGGTTATATATAGTATCCATGCCTAGCCATGCCATCCGAGATTGGATTGGCGGTGAATGGCGATTACCTGTGATGTCACCGCTCGGGCCACCGCATTCCACCCTACACCTTAGATGAACACCATACATGCACACCGTACACACAGCACACCGCATACCGCGTACATTGTACAGCGTGCAGCGTACAGCGTACAGCGTACAGCGTACAGTGACACCGCGGCGACCTCACGGCGTATCGCATCGCAACGCATGGTCCATGGTCCAAGGTCCCTGGTCCCTGGTCGATGGTATCCTGCTACGCTATTGTCCATATATACTTATGCTTCATGCTTCCTGCTTATACCTATGACCAGTATAAGGTACATACATGTTGTGTCCATCACACTTCACTGCAACGCAACCCCCCTTCCCATTCACCAACATCTTGAACCGGACCCCTTCCATTGTCTGTCTGTCTGTCTTCTATACTACTCCCCCCGGTATCGGATCTCGCCCACCCTCGCCTCAGCGATAATCAGTATCACTTAGACACTCGAGCTTGCGATAGCTCAGTAGCTAGTTGTATAATTCATCAAGGGACCAAGGGAAACGAGTGGGCCAAAGCAAGCAAAGCAGAGCAGAGCAGAGCAAATCAAGTCATAGGCGATAATCAGACAGCTGGATAACCTGGCAAAGATGTCGTACCCATACCTAGCCAAGACTACGTGAGTTCACCTTCTTCCACCCTTCCTTCCACGCTCACTCAGTTCAGTTCGGTACCGAGTGATCGATCCCTTGTTCCGACGTCTATCTCTCTTGACATTTTGGCCGGAATGTACAGCTGTACCAGCTGTACAGCGCCGAGCGACGAGCGACAGCTGACTCGTCTGTACACTACATTACACTGGCTTTGTCTTTGTCTTTGTCTTGGCGTAGCCTCAAGTACAAATCCCCTCATTCGACTGACTTGTCATTCGCCAAGGATGAAACGTGAGTGATCGATCGGATAATCATCGATCTTCAATCCCTTTTTTGGGGGGCCAAGCGTCACTATCAACGTTTCCATCAAAAACAAAAGAGAGAAAAGCTAATGTCAGTTCTATGTCTATGTATCGCTAGTATCCGAGTGACGGGACCTTCTGATGACGATGAAGATTGGCTTATTGGTGAGACGTTAGATGGATCTAGATCTGGCGGATTCCCAAAGGTATGTCATATGTCGAGCAAACGTATTCTGGAGACCAATCTCAATCTGATCCCTTCAGTGGTATGGGAGCGTGTAGGTATCCAACTCGCTAATACTTTCATGTGTTTGTTGAATTGTGACAGGACTTCATTACGCCCATGGATGAGGAGGTAGAGACAACTTCAACGACCGCCGAATCTGCTCCGAAACCACCAGCAGCAATATCGACCACTTCAAATACAGAACCTGCTGAAGTAGCAGCTGCATCCTCGACGACCGCATCCGAACCTACAGATGCACCGTCTCCTATGCTCCCAGCGGCCGAAGCACCTCCTTCTCCCAAGCTAGAACCTGCCACTCTCCCTCCAGCGTCAGTTCCACCTCCTTCTCAGCCCGCTGCTGAGCCTTCCGAGTCTTCACAGCCAAAGCCGAATGCGTCTGCGCCTGAGCCTACGGCTGTACCCGCAGCTACAGCTACGCAAGCTCCTGGAGATTCACCGCCCCGCCCTCAATCGATGAAAGATCGATTGGCCTTCTTCGCTGCTGCTGCACAAACCAAAGCGCCTCCACCGCCTATCAAGCCTAAACCAGCTACCGGCGGGCTGACATGGTCTCAACGGCAGAAACTACGACAAGAACAAGAAGCGAAAGAGCGTGAAGAAGGCGGTTCATCTGCCGCAACAGCACCTTCATCCCACCCCGCTGCCGCTCCCGCCGCCGCCCCTCTTATCAGCACTTCTTCTGAACCTGCAGCTGCCGCTTCGAATGACGAGAAGGATGAGAAGGAAGGTACAGGCATGTCAGCTGCCGATGCACTTTCGTCCATCTCCAAAGGCGGCTCCCTGAAAGAACGGATGGCTGCTTTACAGGGCCACGGAGCATTCGGGGGAGGTAACGCCGGAGGATCAGCTGAGAAACCCCCACCGCCTGTTTCCAGCGGCAAAGTATGGAAGAGACCACCAGCTCCGCCCGCTCCGGAACCTGAACTTGAACCTGAATCTGAAACCGATCTACCCACCGAATCTCGCCAGCCTAAACCCGAAAAGGAACTATCTGCTGGATCCGAAAGTCTCAAGTCGCCCGTAACTGAAGAAGGTGATGCGCTGGCCAAGGAGGGCGCAGAGCACGAAGGCGAACAGGAAGAGGAGGAAGACGAAGAAGAGAAGGAGAAAGCTCGAAGGGCAGCTATCGCCGCTAGAATGGCCAAGCTAGGCGCAAGAGGTCCCATGGGTATGATGCCTCCTGGGCCGGCTCCGCCCAAACCGGCAAGGAAACCAACCAGGGAGCCCGAGAACGCTACTTCATCCCCTGTTGAAGAGAAGAAGGAGCTCATTCCCGCCGTATCAGAAGCCGCCCCTGGCTCAACCGACACCGACGCTACTGCGGAAACAAAGGCAGAACCTCAATCACCTGCAGTCGCCTCGACTGAAACGGCTGCATCCGAGCCTGCTGCTGTGCCCAAGTCGGTTCCGATTGCCGCTATGCCTCGACGTACTGCACCGCCTCGTCGACGTGGTCCAGCTGCTTCATCCGCAACGGCTGCGTCATCGGCCTCGCCCGAAGTGGCTCGTCAAGACCCAGTCGAGCCTGAGAACCGTTTCGAGAACACTGATGAGGACGGTGCGCCTGTCCCGCCACCTCAAGTCATGGTTCCCGGTGAGGAGAAGCCATTGCCCAAAACTGAAGCTGGGCAGCAGAAGGAAGCTGCCGACGAGAGGCGAGGCAAGGAAGTGGGTGGATTAGAAGGCGCTGCTGCTGCTGGAATCGCTCTCGCGCCTGTCAGTCCCGCGGAGCAGAAGTCACAGAACACGCCCTCCCAGCAGCTTGAGCCTGAAGTCGACGAACGACAGTCCAAACCGCTGGTTGGTGCCATCGGCAATGCTGATTCCGAAGACAGAGGTACAGGTGCTGTTGCGCTTCAGGAAGGTGAAGGGGAGATTATCGACATCAACGCTTCCCCGCAGGAGGTTGAGGAAGGAATCCCAGAAGGAGGAGATGAGAAGGATGATATCATGCGAGAAGCGGAACAAGGCCGACTCGACTTTGAAGTCGATGATAGCCCCCCACTCGAGGAAGGTGCACCTACTCCGCTAAGCCCCGACCCCATCGGTATGGTCCCTCTTCACCCCCCAGCACCTGAAGGAGCCGACTACGACGAGGACGAGCCGCCCCCTCCTCCGCCTAGACGAAGAGGTATGTCACTCGATATACCCCTGGATGAGCTTGAAATGAAGCACGATCACGAACATGCACACGACATCGATAGGTCAGAACACGCTATCGTTACCGAGGAAGATGGTCATGATCAGGAAGAAGAAGAAGAAATTCCTCCTCCGCCTCCTCGAAGAACTTCGGTAGATCGGCCGCTTGGGCCTAGACCTCTCCCTTCTCCTGGCAAGTCTAATCCCTTGCCTCCTCCACCAACTGGTAATCCGCTGGTACCGCCACGTGATGAGGATGAGGATGAGGACGAGGAAGAAGACGAAATTGCGACGGTAGGACAGACGGGCGATGCGGAAGACGAGGAAGCTGCCCCACCCCTTCCTCCTCATCGACACGCTACGCAATCATCCGCCAGCAATGTAGATGAAGACGAGGAGACTGCTCCTCCTCCTCCCCCTGCGAGGAGCATACCACCTCCGGCCTCTGAGCCCACCGAAGATGAGGAAGAGACTGCACCCCCTCCACCTCCTGCCAGACAACCCCTTGCGCCGACTCAATCGGTAGCGGAGTCTGAAGAAACCCCTGCACCTCCGCCTCCGGCTAGAAAGCCCTCTTTACCCGCTCCTCTGCAAATGGGAGTACCAGTTCCAGCTTCAGGGCCAAAGTCTCCTGGTGAGTTATTAGAGACAGAACTTATGTTATAGAAGATCAGCACTGATGCTATGTGTGCCAGTTTCCCCTCAAGCAGCTCGGTCACCAATCGTAAGCTCGCCAACTAGGTCTCGCACTCTAGTGGAAGAGCCTGCCTCATCCCCCACAGCTCCAGCAGAGGATGAAGACGCTTCTCGACGATCAGGTATAGCTGCTCGAATGGCCAAACTCGGCGGTATCAAGTTCGGCATGCCGCCACCTACGTTCAAAAAGCCATCTGCAAATGTCACCTCACCCACCAGCGAGGAGACTCCCGCGCCAGCTCCTGCTAGAGTTGCTGAAGAACCCACTTCACCTATCGACAAAGAGCCTCCAATCCCCAGTCCGAATGCCGAGAAGTACGAGCCTAATCTGAGTCCGGCACCAGCTGCCGCTGCATCCTCGACAGCAGGTGATGGTGAGGAAACGGCGGAACAGGAGGCTGCTAGGAGAAGAGCTACTCTGGCTCGACTGAGAGCTGGAGGTGCCCTCGGGTTCGGCATGTTCAACCATGGTCCTTCCGCTGAAGAGCCTAAAGAAGACGCAAGAGGATTAGAAGAGGAGTCAGTCCAGGTCCCCACTGCCTCTGAAGTGGAAGATGATGAAGCGCCACCGCCACCACCTCCAGGTAGGCCTGCTGTCCCCGCTGGTCGCCCAATGCCGCCTGCTCCAGCTGAGGCCCATAACGAAGAACCGCACGATGAGACCGCACCTCCCCCACCTCCAGCTAGGCCAACCATCTCTACCGATATTGGAGAAACCGGGGTAAATCCACCTTCGGCTCGAGCACCTCAATCTCCCATCCAAGCGCACCCATCGCCTGTTCGTTCGCCATCCGGACGTCGACCCCCGGTTCCGGCTGAGAAGAGGTTTTCGCAGACCCATATTAAGAGAGCTAGCTCGTCTTCGGCGTTCATCCCTGAAGATCGGCCTGCTTCAGGCACAGATTGGCAGCTTGCCGACGAACCAGCTGTCATGATGGCCAATCAATCTCCCTCTCAAAGCCGATTTGAGGAATCTGCAGAGGACGAACAAGAAGCACCGCCTCCTCCACCTCCAGCTAGACCGCCCCCGCCTCCTGCCCAGGAACCAGCGCCAAGACGATCAATGTCAATTGCCTCTCGATTGTCTCGAAAATCAATTGACGTACCGCCCGCGACTCCACCCAAGGCCACCCAACAACAGTCTCAGCAGCAAATCCCTCAATCTCCCGTACAAGGTCATCCGTCTCCCGCTAGACAGTCGTCTGTCGGTCAGGGCGTCGCGAGACCTGGCTTTGATCAGTTGAAGGAGGCTTCGGCGACGGCTGGAGCTGGCCTTGCTCGAGCTGCTCAGGGCATGTTTGCACAAGGCAAGAAGGCATACTTCGGGGTAAGTAAGCTCCCCGCACAAGGTTACATCGAGAGTATGAAAGGCTAGACGCTACGGGGATCATGCTAACATACAGTGCCGTGTTCCAGGACGGAAGCCCGGCAGGTTTCGTATTCGTCGCTATGGATCATGCGCATATTTCTCGTCCTCAACAAGGATGGGGCCAGATTATCTTCGAGCAGGAAGGTGGCTCGATCTTACGGCGATATGATGAGGTGAGTTCTCATCGGTTCACGTTCACAATGGACAATGTGTAATGTCTCAAATGAGATCGTGCTGATCAGACAATTTTATGTATATGTATGCAGCCTCGACCGGGAGACATTGCTGCTTTCCACGATGCCAAGTTAAAGGGCAAGAAGGGTCTATCGACATACAATCAACATGTTGGGTCTGTCGAGGAACCGCTCGTGGGTGTAGTCGTCGAGTTTGAGGATAGGAAGCACAAGTTGCGTGTACTTCAGGTCGAGCGCGGGGTAAGTCATCCAGTTTGAACACTACCCTTCTGCGCGTGTGCAAGAGAACCATCACGAGATGAGAACATGACACTAATGCTATCTGGGTCTGGATTCATACTCTCAGACGCCCGAAGAAGTCAGTTACAGATGCGAGGATCTGAAGAGCGGCAAGATAGTGGTAAGTACTGTCTACAGAACTTTATTTCTTATTCCACTCTCAAACAATGGCTGATCACGTTTGCTTGATACGCTTGCAATGCATATGCGGCCATAGGTATATCGACCTGGATTGTAAAAGAGAGGAAAGGCAGTAAATCATGTCGAAAATGTCGGATTTTGGCTGTTGGTGCGGGGAATATGGATGACAGATTGGCTCTGTTAAAGAGGATCAGTGGGGATAAAGGCTATCGCTATCATGTACTGGATGCCAGAAGGGGATACACAATATGCGGATCTATATACGACTTAATCAATATAACTTTGGTCTTGAGACTTGATGATGTAATTTAATGAAATGAGTGAATACACATCCGCGAGAGGCGGGGTTCTATCGTCGCCTGCTCGCTTGCTTGTATGCTTGTACTTGAAGGACATGCGACAATATGGCTGTCCATCCCATTCCAAAAGACTGGTGTGATCGCCTGTTAATCGTCCGATCCAGCTGAAAGGATGTGTTGGTGGATAGGCAATCCCCTTCTCCCGTGTGGCGGTGATTGAATCAAAGGTGCGCACACAAACTGCTCGCATCCCTTCCCTTGACTATGTCATAATCGCCCCTCTATCTTGAATTTCCAGTTGTCCGTACTGCGCAAGATACTGTGTGTATCGGAAAGCAACAAGGTATAAAAACGCTTCAGCTGAGCCAGTTGATGACTGATCGCGTCTTTTCACAACAGGCAAACAGAGGGAGTACAACTTACATCTTCATCGCGTTTTACAGTGTGTTACGATCAATAGTACGTTGACAGTTTTCCGAAAGAGCACACAAGGCCACAATGTTATTCAATCCAGGAGCTATCTTGGGTGAGTTGATTTGATGATAGAGATTGCGTCGATTCCAAGCTGAAGCTGACTGCTGACTAATGTACTACAACTAGCTGCTGTCGCATGCCTCTTCGGCGGTGTAAAGACGGCAGTAGCCACTCCCATCGATGAAATGTCCCTGACGATGTTCAATGCAAGGGATCGACCCAAGGAGCTGTGGCAAGAAGGCTCTGGACCTTCGCCCAAGGATGTCAAGCTGAGTGAGTGGTGGAGACACTATATTCTCCGACAACGTATCGAACTCAGTGATACTGTAGGACTGATTTTCGTCATTGACACGCAAATTCTTGCCCACCCGCAGATAGTGAGAATAGTGGATGGCTCGCTACGACACTGCAACGTCTCGCCGAAATGAAACCTCAGAGCATCGAGGATCTATTCCTTGACAAAGACGAGATTCCTGAGAAGGGGATCTATCGCGTTAGACTCAAGTTCTTCGAGCCTGGTGGAGAAGAATCGCTGCTCAAATTCAATCTTACCGAGCCAGAATCGCTGATCGATCAGTTTGATAGGGCCAACGATTATTGGTACGTTACGAGTACTGTACTGTGTACAGTACGAGGTAACTCACCATCTTGTCACTGCCTCCGCTAGAAATGAGAAGAAGGAAAAACTCATTACTGTACTCACAGTACAATCGCTCATTCTTTGCAGGTGGGTACCCAGCGTCGAATACGCAGGTCTGCTTCAGGCCAAATACAAAGGTATAAACGGGACGGATGAAAACAAGATCAAAGAGGGTAATCCGGCCGACGCCATGAAGATGCTCCTGAACACTAAATATAAGTCTGAGGCAATTGGGAAAGATGGCGGTAGGTTTCTCTTTCTTCGCTTGACCACCGGCAACGGTCTACAGTACTTTACTTATCGAGTAATGCTCGTTTCCCGTCTGATGACCATGTTGACTGGACATACAATGCTGACAATTTGCTTGTCTGCTTGTAATAGAAAACGCGAAAGAATGGATCGAGAAATCCAAGGATACCGCTATATTCTTCCGTACTTTTGATCGGGATTTGGAATCGAAAGACCTCGAGAAGCGCACTTGGTATTCCGTGGTCGGATTTGAGAAGAAGAATGACAAGATTGACGATCCTGAGTGAGTTACCCTACAGTATTCTAGTCACACATTGTCCAGTGCCAGTCCCAGTTCCCGATATCAACGAGGGGCACAGGTTGCGCCGTACAGTACTCATACAGCACAGTATGTTGCCGTTCAAGGGAGGGCTGACATTAGTGTTACTGGTACTTTTTGAATTGATGACAGATCCACAATCAAGTTGATGCGTGCGGGCTTGGAATCGCCCTTCACCCTGCGCGTGCCGGATGCTTGGAAGGATCTCGAGACTGTTGTCCGGCCAGAGTAAGATAGGTCTCAAGTACGAGTACTCATATGAGTCGTAGCGCACCTACGGTACAGATACATACATACTGCATATACAGTATTGCTCGTACGAGTACATTACCGAATGGATTCTTGATGCTTCATCCTGTTCTTTTGACAAAGGGGGAGTTACGAGTACAGACAGTACGCCATGTTGAAGTAGCGATGTCACAGCCGGTATTGATGGCGATGATATCCAGCCCATAGATCTGTCGGTATCTCACATACAGTACGTAGAGCCGGCTTATCCAGTGGTTTGCTCACTCGGTCGCGCCCATATTGTCTCCTGTCCTGTAGTGCTACACATTGTACACGCTTCGCAGAGTACACGTATTAATCTTGACTATTCTCAATATGAATGGTTGCGCTCCCTTTGTGGCGCGCTTCGTTTAAAGTGCACGACGACGAGTAATGAGCACTGTAAATGTGGAAGCGAGTGGGTTCCTTACATATTATACAATATACAAAAGATGTCGATTGCTCCACTCTGTGTGTACAGATGTGCGACAGGTTTCATCGACGAACATGGACTCTTTAGGCAGGCCCCTGGAAGATCACCCATGACAATCTCCTGACGAATCAAGAATAAAAGGAACGGACTCCCAGGGTGTGTGGACGGTGGCACTGTACAGTATGAAGGGAGACACGTCCCTCATTTCCTTCGACACACAACACGTATAGGACTCTGCGATACATGCTCGTTATATATAGCCCATACTGTACTGTATTTTGCTGCTGCTCGATCTTTGTACCCACCCTCAAGACTGATCGATTCAGTCTGTTGTATACGACACCAATAGTTTACTCGATAGCCACTGTCAAGAACGACCAAATAGCTTGTGTTATACAGTGATTGTTTCCGTTCGAACAATGCACCTCATTAGTAAGTCGTCTCCCTGACTCCGGACAAATATATGTCTCTTCCTACTGAACGATGCACGATGCAACCTAACTAATCGTTGGGTACTCTGATAGATCTTCTTGTATGCCTTATCGGGCTTGGGTCCGCCGCCTCTCGGGCGATCTCCTCTGAAGACGCCGGTAATGCAACGATCAGCAAGCGTGACTCGACACCCTGGCTATGGGCGTACCAGTACGGACCAGCGCCGGAGGACACCTACGTCAGTAAGTGTAGAGTACAGTTGGTCGTGTGATATTGATCCCGTCAAAGCTAAATATACCTTCTTATGATACTTAGAGCAGGATCATCCATCCGCAGAATGGGACACCGCATGGCTTGACGTAGTCGTCGAAGCCTTGACTCACAATAACAGCATGCTTGTCCAAAGCCTGATTGAGGACAAGGCTGATGGTGATGCGAATAACGGTACCGACGTCGCCATCTTCACTTTGTTTGATCCCTCCGGCGAGAAATTCACTGCAGAAGTTACCGCATCGGAGGCTCTCCAGTTGAGTCCCGGTGATAATGAATACTGGTCAGTCGGTACGAGTACTGTACAGGACATTTACTGTAAAGTAGCGAGATGTCACGATGGATGACTACAGTACGGCACGATCGAAAATAGGACTGACATTGACACTCAACATTGGCTCGACAGGTGGTATCCGGGAATAAAGGCGGCTGCATTGAAGCAGAAGAAGTACTCGGGATTCCAGACAGAGGGGAAGATCACTCAAGGTAGTCCGGTTGATGCTCTGAAGATGCTCGAGAACATTACGTATATAGAACACGGAGAGGGTCACGAATATTTACATCAACAGATCTGTGAGTCGTCGACAGATGACCACCGCTTACTGTCTCCTCTCCAAAGTCAGTCTTCGATAAGGATGGACTTCCAAGTTAACATACCATTACAGTCTCACAAGCACTTTACCACTCCATGGAGGCGCGTATGTATTTTCAGACAAAGGATAAAGTCTCGGAATTTGGTCTGAAGCCTTCTACCTGGTACAGTGTATGGGCTGAAAGAAACGACTTGGATGGATACTCGTACCTGTGAGTCCCTCAAATGCTTCAACTATGTTCTCCCGTTCTTCTGCTCGTCGGAGTACGGAGTACGAAGGCGATGAGCATCTTTGCGACGCTGATCGACTTGCAATCTCTGCAGTTATACCGTCAAGCCCGCAGGAAAGAAGGATACTATCGATATCACGGTTGGTGTTAACGGTGTCTTAAGATGGTTCCAACAAGTCCAAAAACTCGTGAGAACGGGTTGCGAGTTTGGGGGGGATGGGACGGTGGACTGTGAAGCGCGGTAGGTAGGGAAAGAAAGGCCGTGGACCGCGATGATATGATTCGCAGTTTCACAGCACGTTACTCGTCCCACTGTCACTGTATTTTCCGATAGAAACATGTTCGCATCCAGTTCTGTACATGTGTCCATCGCATGTATTCATGTTTTATGTATGTTGATGTCATTTGTCACCACACGTGCTGCCACGCCAGTGACTCTGACAAGGATTGATGTTATCCATGCCACTGGCCGCATTCCTGGTCAAGATTGGACGGGTACTCCACTGCAGTACTGGTTCCTTCGCACATACGAGGAGATCTCAAGGACACAACGAGTGGGAACATATACTGGGTGGCAGGCGTTCTACTCAAATACCATATCTATCGAGTACACTCACTGCTGATTGTGGGCAGGCAACTCTCTAAATCGCGCATCCGTCCCAACGGGTTCGCCAAGATCGACCGACACCAAGCATATTATAGCTACGGATATCTCTACCGAAGGACAGAGTCATTTGGTCTTGGCTAACATCATATATGGCATGTATACTGGCATAATTGGACAGTGCCACTCACCCAATGTAGAGTGTGTATCATTTTTCGTTGTTTTTGATGACTACTGTTACCAGAAAGCTTCAACCTGATTATGCATGGTACTCGAGTAACAGACGGTATGGTGACCCACTCATTGTACAAGAAAAACGCCACGAACAGATTGTGCCGGCCGTTGAGGCCGGGTAGTGTCTGTGCCTCTTTCCGATCTCGGCATGGCGCTTTTCAGATCGACGTCAGAGACCTCTTCGAAAAGGGCAAGACCCCGACCCCGACTGCACCCTGAATTCCGGACGTTCATACCTCTCAAGTTCTGAGCACTTATGTCTTCTAACTAGCTACCCGCTTGCTGGAGAAGAGCAACGAGCAATAAGCGAACGCATCCATGCATCGAGAAGAGAGACGACTGTTGAAAACTGAGCGACTTTCACGCTAAGGGGGGAAACGATCGCCGAAAGGTTGGGAATGCCGAAAAAACGTAGTTAGGGCGGCTGATAGTGCGCTTCTATATCAGCAAGCTTACATAAATGATCAGCGTCACTAGACCTTAGTTTAGTACGTAGTGTTGTAGCCATAGTCATATGAGCCACGCGGAAAAGCACCCTCCGTTGGATTTGTTGACTTTGCGAACGCCGCCCGTCAAGGAATGCTTATGGGGTAGTGCGAGTGGTATACGAGGTCGCGAAGAGCAACGAAGGAATCCAGAATGTCGACTCCCACTACAATAAAGGGCAAGGGCTATGATGCTGCAAAAGGGTAACAAGAGTGGGTGAGACAAATGCGCGGGTTTTTCTGGCTGGGCGTCAGTCACTTCAGCAATGTAGTAATGTAGCAATCCGCCGAAGGCCTACCTATGAATGATGTTTTGTGCGCGGTGCGCGGAAGAGCGACGAGGAGTGGGGAAAAAAAGGGAGACAGGCGTTCTTTAGGGTTTACGGGAATCATGACTCGTCTTCTCCGCTCTGTTGCTTGAGTTTGTATGGTGTGCACGCATCAAGCAGGAAATCGAGACCGATTCATAAGCCCTAGCTGATAGATCATAGTTGGCGTAGCGAGCTTTGAAACTAGTATGCATGCATGCATGCATGCATGCATGAAGGATGGGTCGGCCCATGAGCTTGTTTGTGAGGTGTTTTCCAGTAGTAGATTCTCGTCACTGATAGGACGAAACCCCTTCTGGCTCTTTGGCTCTTTCACTGACATATTGATTGAATTGATTCCAGCTTCAGCTTTACCGGGTCTGGGGTTTTTTCACACATCCCCTACGCACGCACCACCACACCGCACCTACCCTACAGTATCATAATCCATCATTCTATTCGCCTCTCCTTGTCAAAAGACTTTGTCTAACATAAAACGTTCAACTCGCCTACATACATCATATTCCGTCCATCCTACTACATAAGCGTACATCATCCTTGACATTTCATCATCAATTATCAGAGCATAGCATACGATTATTTTCTTTGCTGCTACTACCGCTAACACCGTCTTCGGCTTCGTACTCGAATTCTACTTCGAAGTACGACTGCTCTACTCCGTTTCGAGCTATCTTTGGTTCCGCCAACTGCTGCTCTTTTCATTCGGAGTCTAGCGGACCTTGAAAGGCATCCTTTGGTACCAGTTCGATGGGTTGGAGCAGGATCTGGAATTGCTTTTAGGGCTTTGATCCAACATCGACACACTGTGACACGCAACGGCCTACCAATTTTCAACATCAATCGTTGTCAGAAAGAAGCATCATCAATCACAATCTATCATCTTAAGCAATCTCCGCTCATAAGCCAAGTGAAATAATTGGGAAAGAATATCCTTTGAATTCATCTCCATCCTACCTCTAGTCTGGTTTCGTTCTCGCCGCTGAATTCGTGCCTAACGACCAACACCAACCAACTCTACCTACCTTTCCCCCACCCAAAGATCCATACTCCTCGGAGCGATAAAGTTGCCATCAGATCAGACAACTTCAAACACCGGCTCTTCCCCCACTCTGACAACTCATTCCATAGGGTCATCATCACCATCACCCCCACCATCACCATCATTATAGGCATATATATATAAACCGAGTAATTCTACAGCAACAATGGCTATTATGACTTCACACCCAGATGGGTTATCAAACGGCATGGCTGCTATTCAGACACCTGCAGGCCTTGTCAAGCCGTATCCATTCTTCGCTCAACCCCTCAAAGCACCTCAAGTGACCGATGGCGATCTTGTCAGGCAACTGAGGGAGACAGTGGTAGGGTCAGGAGGCAAATGCTCCACGTCGTTGGATAAACAACCACAAGTTATCGGTCGGGAAGATGAGGGATTTACCGCTTCGTCTACGATTTTCAACGGAGCTGTAAAGACTCATGCACTGGCTTTGGTTAAGCCGACGGATGCCAGTGATGTTAGCAGGTGAGCGGGAATCTTTCAGCTCTTTATTTCGGAACGTCATGGCTCATCACCCTCAATAATCCTAGGACCATCATATTTTGCCGAGAGCATAATCTTGAGCTCAGTGTCAAGGGAGGAGGTCATGGTGTGCATGGATGGAGTGTGAGTAGAGTCTCGCAGACATGAGCCGGCTTCCCGCTGACACTATTGGCTACTTAGGTCGCTGGTCACGTCATCCTCGATCTCTCCTTAATGAACGATGTCTCGGTATCCCTACCGAATCCTGTACCTCCCACATTGCAAGAATCGTTCGAACGCCTCCAGCTGCGAAGAAACTCTGGGTCCTCAGACGGCACTGATCGCCGCCCATCTCTTGCTGATTCGCATCAAGGCTCTTCCGAATCTGGCATCAAGCGTTCTGCCCAAACAATGGATAACGGTGATGGAAACGATGGGACCGATACGGACGGAGCGAGGAGAAAGTGCAAAATCGACGGTGACCGACTCGAGTATAGCCCTCTAGACAGGATAGACGAGGAGGGCAGCAAGTCCAGATCAAGCAGTGCCATGGATGGCGAGAGAAGCGGTAGCGGTAGTAGAAGTGGCGAGGAAATCAACTCAGTCAGCACTCCGGCCACTTCCGTCTCAGAGCAGCTATCACCTCGAGAACAAGGCAGTAGTGGCGCGTATCAACAAGCCCAAGCCGAGGCGGGTCCATCCCGTGGGCCAAGAGTCACCTATGTCAACCCTTCGCAGACGCCGACCAGTGCTTTCCCTTTCGTACCCACCACTTTCGGCGCCAGCCCCGGCGCAGGCTCTTCTTATGGCAGTTTCCACCCTGCCTTTGGCGGTCCTTCCCAACAACTCAACCTCAACACACACCCTGATCCGCCTCCTTATACTCTGGTATCTTTCGGTGCCGGTACCCATTCTAAAGAATTGGATGCCGTCACTGCCACATCGCCCTATGGCGCTTTCCATATACCGACATCTGCTTTCCCCGTCGGCTCTGGACAATTCCTTTCCGGAGGTTTCGGCTTCCTTGGACGAAAGCACGGTATGGCCATGGACAATATCGTCGAAGTCGAAATGGTCCTGGCAGATGGAAGGATCGTTTGGGTCGGTCAAGGAGGCACAAAGGGTGGTGACTGGAAAGAAGGGGAAGATCCTGAGGAGGTATGGTGGGGTATCAAGGGTGCGGGCGCCATTCTTGGAGTGGTCACTCGTATTCGAGCCAAAGCCTACTACTTGCCTAGCGTTTACGCGGGAAACCTTATCTAGTGAGTCACAGGCGTTCTTTTTGGCTCATGTCGCTTTCCAAGCTGATGTCAGATGGAAGCCTATTCGATCGATCGTCCACGCCTTCTCTCCTGCGTCATGTACGAGACTGCATCAAAGGCTCGCCTCGGACATTATACACCAACATCATCATGACCGCTGGACCACCCGGAGCACCGGCTATCGTCGTCTTCCAACTGTGTTTCTCCGGAAGTCGGGCGGAAGGAGAAATGTATGTTCAGGCTATCAGCGCTTGGGAGGGCGGGAGATCATTGTTCCAGGACTTCTCGGAGAGGACGTTCGAGCGGCAGCAGCTTGCTGTGGAAGAGGTCTTGAAAGGCGGACATGGCAGGAAGTGGTGAGTGAAACACAGCTATTCGCGTTGGCTTGAATGCTGATCTCTTGTTGTTTTGGCAGGTTCATCAAGAGTGATATGCTTAAGAGTTTGTCCGATGAAGTCATCGATGAGACCTGTGCGAGGTTCCATTCAGTGCCCGACGGTTGCAGTGAGTCAACAACCTGTCGAATGTATATCACTCGATTCATACTGACTTTGTTGTGTATTTTGTACCCAGCTTGGCTATTCGAGTACACCGGAGGCGGAGCGGTTGCGGATGTCAAGGACTCTTGTTTCCCTCAATCTCATCGAGAATCTGCCTTCACCGTTGCCGCGCTACATCAGTGGAGTCATACCGAGCCGCCAGTGGAAGATACACGTTGCGTGACGACCGCTGAAGAATGGATCAATGAAGTCATTCATCCCAATTCGCCCGGTGGGCCTTTACCATGTGTGAGTTTCAGGTCTCTTCCCGCCCGCAGTTTTTTTGGCCTGTCAGAACACGTTTGCTGATGTCATCTTATCGATCCGTTCCTTTCAGTTCTTGCAAAGTGCCAAACAATCCGACGTCGCTTCAGTATACGGTATCAATTTCCCCAGACTGAAAACCCTCAAGCAATTGATTGATCCGGATAATTTCTTCAGGCATGCCATGTGGCCTGCTACGATCGATGAGAGAGATGCGCTCAAGTCACTGCCGGACGGAGAGATTGGAGCGAAGGAAGCAGAGGACGCTGGCTTGACTCGATTATTGAGAGATGGCGAGAAGGATGGAAGGGTTGAGCCGGTCGAACATAAGGGCAAGGGCAAAGGCAAGGGGGAGTAGGATCTGACTGCAGTGTAAAGATGGACCGACAGGGGAGAAGAGCGAAAGAATAACTTGTCACGTATTTCGGGTGAAGTACTTGAAGTTAGTATCACCATAATCCGTTCTACAGCATACTGTCCAATAACTTTTGTTGATATCGATGAGAACTCATGGTTCATATGTACATGTCTGTGAATACTCTTTCAAACCAACTTCTGGGGCACAGCATAGCATGGCATTTAATCAACGCTGATTTGGTTCACTGCAGTGTCTGTGTAATCAACAGATTGGTGTTTGGTTTGATGCAGTACATACGAATATATCGCGCTGATCCTTTCGGTGGTCGATAGGTTGAGATCGAAATCGAAATCGATTCTTGACAATGCTGATTTGTTGACCGTCATTGCGATCGCGAGGCGAAGGTGAGGGTGCACCTTCCCTTGTGCGATGGTTTACAGTAGTGGGCTGTCTGACCCGATTCAACGTTACATCGACGTAGGATCGATCGATTCCACTTCTTCCTGATCAAGGCAGCATCGGAAGTGTCATTGCCGAGCACAGCACAGCACGCCAGATCAGCGTCCAAAGGGAAACTCGTGTTCTCGCCTGCTCGCTTCTTGAAAGCTTAATACAGTACCGGGATATCGGGATATCAAGACATGCTTGACGGTGCCTTCCTTGAGTGTGTTGTTTTGATGGAGAAGTCAGAAGACCACACAGCACACAGCACGCAGTGTACTTCTTGTCCGGCACGATCGTCCGAAGTGGACTGTACGATGTACGAGTTACAAGTATCGCTTCGGACTCCGTATATCTTCTACCTTACTCTCAAAGGTCCTCAAAGGTCAAAGTAAGGTCAAACCTTGCTCTGCTGTACTAGTACTGTACACAAACAGATCTGCTCAAAATGCAATGAAAATGGAAAAGAACACAGAACAGAAATGCAGAATAAAACTGATCGTCCTTTTCTTTTTCGACCTCAGGATCCTAAGAACTCACTGTACTCCACAAGTGTGCAGTACAGTACATATGGACATAATCAGCACCTACCCGCACACCCACACACGCACGCGGCACGCGCACGATCATACATGTATATGTACAAATTTCGGCTCAGCGCCACACTAAACAATCAGTGATCATTGTTGATTGATCGACGTGATGGGACCTCAATCCTTGAACCTTCAGGCTTCATCAAAGAACTCGTGTTCTGCTTCATACTTTTGTTATGCGACGAATACACCGCCCTGCATACCGTACAGTACAGGTAACTGGTCGGTGTCGAGTCGGACGACACCTGACACCTTCAAATCATGATCAAGCCGAGACCCAACTGTGGATTGTCGATTGCGATTGCGATTGCGACAGCATGCCGATGAACAAGATGATCTGTGAGCTGAAAGAGATCAAATTCCGAAGAAGCACCGCACACCACCGCCTTCCACTGACTTTACATACAGGACAACTCGTGATAAGTAGAGTACTAGTACTATACTGTACTTGTGACTTGACCTATGAAAGATATCTTTTGCTGTGCTCAATGGTGACTCTTATGAATATACATATATCACTTTGTGAAGAATGATAATTGCCACCGACCGACTCCGTCATCGTCATTGACCACTACTAGTATTCTTGTAGAACAACAAACCTCATAGTCAGTCACGCACTGTAGAAGACTTGGTATCGACTATTAAACCATTCCGCCGTTTCATCACCCGACACGTTCAAAGCCATGGGAAGCTGCCTTTCCTCAAAGACGTGAGTCCTTACTGTACTGTACTATACTGAGTACCCGGACTCAGCCTCAAATTGTTAATCTTACTCTTCCCCCCTCTTTCACATCTTCGTCTTCAGTTGCTTGGCTCAGAGGTCAGAGGCCGAAGACGAGTCGTGAGGAACAGATGATTGAGCTGAGCTGACCTGTATATACATATTTCCATATCGGATGGGTGTGGGGAACGCAACACAGGATCGACCCGCCAAGCAGGTACCCTTATCTTCAGCCTACAATGACCCCGATCGGACCGACGGCGATGAGGATCCCTCGACCCCAGTCTGTCGATTGTGAGTTCTTGCGCAATACTGACGGAACATACACAGTATGGCATAGCGTATCCCCTTTTTTGTGATACACGCTCATGCGACAAGAGAAGGCTGATTGACGCTGTACGCGACTCGTACCTGGTGCGTTCCAGTCGATGCTCGTATTAGAAGGATGGGAGGAGAATACGCTCAATACTCCGGCCCAAATTCAGGTCCTGAATATGGACCAGGAACAGGGGCGACACCTTGGACCCCGCCAAACGAGTGGCAAGTCCGAAACCCGTGACAAGAAAGACCCGATCCGATCCGAACAGAATAGAACCGTACCGATACGCTTACAGCTGGCCGAGACCAAAGGACATTAGACCGGGTGTGTGTATACTATACACAATATACGGCGATCTTTCTTCTTGTGTACTTTGACTCTCTCTTTTCGGACCAGTGGCGTGATACTGTAGCGTGCTTGATGGTACACTTATGGCAGGGGAGTGTGTGGTAAGACATCGAATGAGGGACAATACTGCACAGACACGATACGGGTACATATGGACTATTCAAGATCCCAATTGCTTCGTTCAAGATTCCACTAATACAGTACATCAGTCGATACAGTTTAGGTTTTCACATAATTTGTTCCTATCGCAGATACCGTATGGACAACTCTGACAAGTTGTGGATTTCTAGAGTCGGACATGGACATAGACATGTACATTATCATACAGTAATTGTATTGCTCGGATCATGGGAAATTCGGAACCGACGGTGATGGTGAAAGGGTTGAACATGACATGCACAATCTCTCGTGAGCGCTCGCTGTATGTACTTTGCGCTGCTGATTGGCATTCGAGGAGTAGGCAAGGGACCCGGTGTCCGTCTTCTAATGGTTGATGGATTGACAGGGAATGGGAATTAGAGTTTCCAGCGTGGCCCACAATCCGACGTTCCGATGATGATGGTATTGGTGATGGGTTCTGAAAGTGGCAGTTGCTTCTCTCTTACTGTGAGAATGAATAAACGCGTGGGTAAAAGAAGGTGTATGAGTACTGTACAATGTTATGCTATGCGCTATTTCTCTGAGAAAGGTACCAACCATCACAAGCATGGCATGATGTATCGTATCATGAGAATGTGCTCATGACATGACGAGGCTGATGTTGACTTGCAAGCGACAAGCGAAACTTCCTTTGGATTGCTTTTTAAACTATTCACCATCACCACCACCTCACATACAGTACGCACACACTCAGTGTAATATCGAAGAAGTACGACTCCCCTCGGCTTCGCCATCGGATGTGGCTCACCGACCACCCGCGAGGAGAGAAGAGAATTCTGATCGAAGTTGGAAAAAAGTGATGATGGAGAAACAATCGTTTCATACATTCCTTTACTCCCTTCCTCCCTTTTTCTGATGCGAAGCTACTGTACATCTTTTGAAGCTGACCATCACCATCACCATCATCATCGCTATCACCTCCTCAAACTTGATCGTACCGTCTGTCTCACTTCGTGCCTCTCTCTTTTCCGTGCAAGAACAGTCACTTTGAAGCTGCAATACGAGTAGACGAAAGCTGCTCATCACAATTCAGTATATCGGCTGGACCGGAACCCTGAGGTTGAAGTTCGCCGCTGATATTGAAGTTGCTGTTGAAATTGATGTTGTTCAAGTTGATGGGTTAGTCTGATTTAGTCCAAGAAGCATACATGAAACGCGTCACAGACTGAATCAGGTCCAGGTCCAGGTACAGTACATGTTCATCATCATCCTTCCCCTACCAGATGTCTGATCAGTATACTGTAGTATACTCAAATACCAGTACAGTAATCTACCCTATTCGAGCACGACGTCAAGAGACCTCTTTCCTTTGGGGACGCGGCAAGAGCGGAGAGAGGAACGAGGCTCTTGTTCTTGGGGCAAGATAATTTGTCGCGCTACAGTACCTCGACTCGGACTCGGGCTTGATGAGCTTGGAAATGTTGACGTATTGTAGACTTGGATTTCCGATTTGACGTTTCATCCCGTGCGAGTACCCCATCAAAGAGTTGACACTGTGACAAATTTGCCGCTTCTTGGCCCGCGCTATAATGTGATCGTACCATCCGAAGTCGAGAAGATCTAAGGGGCAAAGAAGTGTGTCAGGTCTGAGAATGTGATCTAAGGGTGACTGTGCTCGTACTCGTACTCGTACTAGATCACCTGCTGGCTAAGATCCAGGACGGAATGCAGGGTAATCGTATGCAAGCAAGCGAGCAAGCAAGCAAGCAAGCAAGCGAGCAAGCAAGCAAGCAAGCAACCAAGCATGATAGGAGAAAATGTATATAACCGTAAGCGTAATGTTCTTCTTCCTTGCCGCTCGATTTCTTCTTACCTTCGCCTCGCCTTCGACACTCGTACTCTCTCAATAAAATATTCTCGTTATATCATAATCACCAACAGTCTGGCTGCTGTACAGTCCTCGAGTACTCGTATTGCATCACTGGCTCGAAAGACCTTTCGCACAAAGATGGGCTGTTTCTCTTCTCGTCAGCTTGAGTGAGTGCTGCTCACACCATCTTCATTTTCACTCCCGTCATCCGTCAGCATCAAACCCATCAGTCCTTCAATCTCCGCCTCGCAATTTCCGAAATCATCATTCCTCATTCATCCTTTATCCGCCAGCCCAATTGATCTGCGCTGATACCATCATACTGCATACTGCATACTGCACTTACATTGACGCTCGTTCTATCGTTGTTACAGTGAACCACCATACCCCATGCATCCCTCTCAAATGACACTCATCTCCGCGCCGATCCCACATCGTCCCACCCCCCACACGATCTCCGGCTCACCCCCACTCCAAACTCAGGCTCAGCATCAATCTCAACCACTCCGTCAGCCATATTTCCATCCGACTCAGTCTTTCGGTCCGGTCGATCTTCCGCCCGGTCACCCGTTCGCGAATCCGTATCAGCGATACATGCCGTAAGTGAATACATAGTTCCATCTACTGATAAATCGATCAGAATCCGAGTTATACAGTAAATACTCTATCCCATTCGAATCGTCCTGCTTCCCGCCTCCGCTTCCGCCTCGAGTCATGCTTATGAGCTAGTGAAACGATCTTTGATCATAGCACAATATAAGGCTGACTGTATCGACACTATCTCGATTTGTTAATATAGGTCCGATTCCATCAGGTACCGAGGATAGCCACACTCCGCCTGGACTCAGCATTCCCAGAATCCGGATCTACGGTAGTGTCTGTACGCTCCATTCGCAGGAGCCACCGAAGCATCCATCCGATCTAACCTTTGACAGGTCGTTGCTCGACCTTCGAAACGCTTTGCATCACATGCCTCGAAACGATACTCGTATACCATGGACTTGACTCCAATCGCTGACACACTCCCACTGTATACGATGCTCAGCGATCGATTCCGACTCCCATGCCCACACATGTACACAAACAGGCTGGACCTGCCAGCTCAAAACATGTCTTGTAAATACACATGAGTACATCCCATGGACGAACGGAACATAATCACCAATCCCAATCCCAATCTCAATCTCAATCTCAATCTTAATCTCAATCTCAACCTCAATCTCCAACAGGTGCGGTACGCAGGTTCGGGCCGCAACAGCCTCTTTTGAGCCCGGGGCTCGAGCATGAGAAGGACGACACGATAGAAATCAATTCACAATTCGGCTCTTTGGTCAGTGTAGTGGAGAACGGTATTCAGATGGTCCGTCAGTATCTGTGATACTGTACAGTACATGGCAGCGTAAACTTGTAAGAGTACTGTACTGTTTGATACCCCCACTGTATCATAGAATAACTGGCTGTATAATACATAGAAAGTAAGATTCAAATCATCATGCATGTTGCCACTGGGTGTGCAACCTTTTTCTCACCCACGTCTACTGTACTGTACATATAGCAGGTACTGTATCTTGTTTGATGAGATAGGTCCGCTTCCATCGGACAGAGAGTGCGCCCGCAATAGCAAGACGATCTGCGAGTACAGAGGATGTGTACACAGCAGCGTGCACAAAAAAAAGTGACAAGCTCGGGCAAGCGAGCGTTAGTTCAACTCTCTATGAGCTCATCGCCTAAGGGATATCCTTTCACGACTGTGATGATCAATCCTGACTCATTGTAGTGTGCCCGACACGATCGATTCTGATCGCCCTCTCTTTCCAACAGCATGACCCACCAACAATCAACGACCGGTCGGGCGAAAGCCAGAGATGCCATATACTGTACTTGTATGTACACACTCAAGTTCATTATTCAAGTGTTTGATAACCATCTTGCTTCTTTCCACTTGGCTTCTTTCTGCTCACCTTCGGTCTTCGGTCGTACTGTCACCCCAGAACGTGGCATGTTCTTCTAATTGAGTATGTTATGTGCCTTTATTGCAGATTGTTGTACCTTCTCTTTTCCCTTGGATTCTGGCAGAGGTCCTTTATCTGCCTTCCGGGGCGTCGGGTTCCCTCCCGACAGAGTACAGTACTCGTATCGGACAACTGTACATCGAGCGTTGCATAATATTACACGTTCATATCAAGGACACACGAGTACACATCAGGGCTGACAATACCTGTACCTGTACCTGTACTGTGAATACTAGTACCAAAGGTCGTTGATCATGCGTTTTTGGGAAGCTTCCACGATCTACGTACTGGTACTGTACGAGTACTGTGTATCTTCTCTCGCGAATGAGAACGCGACTACTGTTTAACTTCGCCGACATGCGGTGCATACATACATACACACGCATTCCCATATACGTATAGAGTTGTAGATGCACCACCGATCCATGCGAGTCCGATTTACAATCAGTAACAGGCTGATAAGTTTACAAGCTGGTGAGCTGAGCTTCGGTAGGTCGCTCCGTTCGTTCGCCACCCACCACGATACTCGTATCGTATCCTCATTCAGCTCCGCACTATATCTAATAGCACAAAGTATCGTACTGCAATACCCACTCCTATACCCACTTGGTCTGCTCTGCTGTGCTCTGCTCTGCTCTGACGACCCTGGACTACTGTACAATTGATTCACTCTCAAATTATCCCTACTTTGATTCAACAACGATATGTCCTCCACCCAGGGCGCGACGACGACCACCACGACATCGAGCGAGACCACAATCCAGTCACCTACACCCACGAAACCCCCTCCTGCCGTACCGGAATGGTTCAAGTGAGTGAGCGAGCGTTCGACTGTACTCGTACGAGTACTTTACCAGCCAGGTACGTCGCATCTCCGTCTCTCGCGTTTAGTATCCTTTTGAGACGAGACATGGACACGAATCATTGGTGTCGGAGCTGATACGACCATGTCCAATGTGCAGTGGGATTCGAGATTATCTTCTATTGTATAATTATGATGCCGATACCGAAAGTCATATTGTACAGACTCATACAGCTGGTGTCTAAGGCGGATTCTGAGCGCCGATGGTAGATATTGTATGTGAGCGTAGTCGAGCGGTGAGGTTTGCCTAGAGAGTACAGTATGACCGAGATCCCCGCTGGTCGGGCGTGTTCGTAGTGTGGACAAAAGCGATGTATGTATCTGTATGGAGGATCTGATTGACGGGCCGAAAAGCCCAGATGTCCGCTGTTGGAAGGGATGTGAGGTTGGACCCATGTTGCTTGGCGCAAGGGTGAGAGTCACGTCGGTGTTGAGCTTTTCAGCCGATCAATCGGTACAGTCAACACATGGTCGGACGCGTGTGGCTGTGTTGTCGTGTCAAACGACACTCGACTTGCTGGAACATGAGGGAGGCCTGCTCAGCGTATATATATATCGACAACGGGTTAACAAGTGACCTTGAGTGGGTGGCGACTTGTCTTCTTCACATCCTTGACCCTTGATGACTCTTTAAGCAACGTGATACTATACATCTTGTTAGACCCATTCGAGTAATAAATAGGTTAAAAGTGAGTGAGTTGGACAGTCCACTCCTGCAAATCGGACGTCAGCTCAAAAGCACGCGCTTCTCCGCTCGACCGACCTCGCAGCGCACACAAATCAAGACCAGACCATACCAAATTTCACCCATCATGACATCGACCTCAGACTCCGCTATAGGCACGACCAAGCCCAAGCCAGACCCTACGATCCCACAGCCGAATCCGCCTCCTAAATAAAATATGCGAGTCCCCTTCCAAAGTCATCTCTCGAGAAGGACTACGCTTAGGACTAGGGAATGGGTAAGATAGAGAGAGGTCCTGTCCTGAGTTCGGAGTTCGGGAGGGCGTTTCTGAATGATCGATTGAGGCATACTGTATGGTTGAATCCGGATTGCGGTGGGATGCTTGTTCTTGTTCTTGTTGTTTGTTGTGGAATTACGCGCGTAAATGGATGTGATTTGCATTTTGCTGTTAATGTACTCGAACATTTTGACGGCGGTTTTCTCTCCGTATTCTCAGATATGACGCTGCGTATCACTCCTCGTATGTACTGTACACGTTCGTCCTTCCACGACAGCCGTCGGTATACAGTCGAGCTACTATCATCAACTGATCGATCAGGACGCTTGGATCGTTGATATTGACAATGATCGAGGTCGAGGTGTCCGTTACTAGTCTTGCACGTAAAGTGTGGACGTGTGGGCAGGCACGGATTATCATAAACCGGTGAACCGTGAATCACCATAATCACAGGGTAATCACGTGACGCGTCCCAAATAAATGATGACTTCGTAATATACGGCTATGAGCTATGAGCTATGAGCTATGAGCTATGAGCTATGAGCTATGAGCTATGAGCTATGAGCTATGAGCTATGCTAGTAGTAGTAATAGTTGAGTTGACGCGTCTTCCCATTCCTTCACCGCTACTCATACAGCATAAACCAATACACCACTAAGTACACTACACCATACACTTACACCTACTCTACCAATATACCCAACCCATACCCTTCCCGAATCATATCTCTTCCCCCTCTTCTCTTCTTCACCTTGCAATTTCCATCATACACATATACAATCACCAAACCAAACCTATCCAAACGATACCTAAATCCCTACGGCTCAACGCAATACTCTGATCAACATGCCTCGTAAGTATGCATCGTCCTCTATTCCATGCTATCCATTGGGAGATGTACGGTGAGGAGAGCAGCAGAAGATATAGGACGGGGCGTAGGGTGGAGGTTGTTTACATTCCTCTTCCTTCTGCACTACTATATGGTGTGGTGTGTATGGACGCGCCCAACTACCCAACCGCCCAACCGTATACCATACTCCTTACACCGCAGTCATCCTGTCACGGTCCTCATCTATGATGCACAAACTGATACATGCATGTCTCTCCTATAGCCAAGAAGAGTGAGTATCGTCGAGAAAACAATATGCGTATTCCCCTTCCGAGACGAGACGAAACATCCAGCCACCCCAATCACTCGTCCTAGACGCGTCGAGGGATGTTGCGAATCCTGTACCAATCTACCGAGTAATGGGCTGAGAGACCTAGCTGACCCATTCTATCACATCCGTCCTTGTTTGACTGCACCGTTGTATCTGCTCGTCTTCCCAAACACGATCAATACCCTTCTGATACCATAGCCGACGCTAAGAAGGGTGGTGCTAAGAAGCCCTCCGCCTAGTGAGTGTCTTTCCTCCTTCCTCGTAGGCAAACAACGCATCGATCTAGTTCTCCTCTCTCGTCACCTGATCCTACAACCAACTCCTTTCGGGATGAGTTGACCCGCAGTCCCTCAACCTGTCAACAGCTAGTTCCCACCTGTGCTCTACCAATCTTATCACCCAACTCACCATTCTCAAATGTCCTCACGTCATCTGCCGCGCCCCTTCCTTCTTCCTCTCTTTTTCACACAAACCTCCATGGTATCAGCTATATTTCAGGGCTGATCATTTCTCTTTACCCACAGCAACGAATTCATGAAGGTCCAGCTCGCCAAGCTCAAGGCTGACCAGGAGAAGTCCGGCAAGAAGGCTGAGCACAAGGTAAGCAGTCTTCCTTCTTCCCTTCTTCCTCTTTCTGATCGTGGACTCGTGTCTGCCTTCACTGCCGTCGCTGACATGCTGTGTCTGGTATTCCGTCTCACAGGAGAACTTCAAGAAGGTCGCCGCTCTGTGGAAGACTGCGTGAGCTTTTATGCTAGACTCCTCCTCGGAGAGGGACAAAGCTGACTTTTGTGATCTGCAATCCGATGTTATCTAGTCCCGAGAACCCTGTTCGTATATTTCCTACTGTCGCATTCCGATAACACAAAGGGTTGAGCATCGAGGAAGACCCGAGTACTGACTTTTGATTTGGCTTTCTTCCGCGTTTTTCTCCGCTGAATTGCCCTTCCCCACGAGCAGAAGAACAAGTAATCTTAGCTCGGACGCTTGTGTTGTTTCGACACCTTTTGTGTATTTCCGGGGCTCTGTTGATTCGGCCGACGATGATTTGTTAATAGTCTAGTATATATCACCCCGTATGATGTTGCCGAGGGAGAGAAAGGCAGATGAGAAGGAAAAGAAAGACGAAGGAAAGATTCAAACGATTCTGGGGTTGAAGTTGTATGTGGATAATGAGCTCTATCATGCTGTATGCAATTTCATCGTCATCGTCATTGCCATCAGCAATCGTGGTCGTGCGTCTTAAATCGGGGACCGACCATGTCGCTTCGCCGTGAAGGTCATCAGAGTCAGTCGGTTTGCCGAGGTAGAAGTACTGCCAAACTGCCAAAGGTTTGTCGATCCAGCATGGATTCCGACATGGGCTTGCCAGTCAGTGATAATCGAGAGAGAAAGAGAGACGTTACAGTGGTTCAGGTCAGTACAAGAAGACGTGGTAGCATTCTGATCTGGTCAATATTAGCATAAGGAACCATTCTACCCTTGTATACGTAGGGGAAAATCGTATTTCACCGAGATAAACAGTAGCGGAGGCCAAGTACAGTGTTCGAAAATAGAAGGACTTCCATATCGTCCTTCTAGGCCGTCTATCGAGAACTTGCACTGAAGCTGAGGATCGCGACGAGATTGTGTTCGCGATAGAGATACTCACTGTTGGGTGAATGAGTCACGTTGCAAGATCGACGTGAGCAGTACTCACTCTATCGTGCATATCGTGCGTTGGCCGTCATCCCACTGATTGTGAGCTCGATTCGCACTATGTTCCGACCTTGAAGGGGAGGGATCGAGTATATATCTATTACCAAGACTTTCCGTTCCCAGATGGGCCGAGCTGATTCACCCAGACTGCTGATGCATGACTATATGTCCTCCCTGCCCCCTTCTGTGGCTCCTTGTCCAGGTTCGGGTGCAATGTCTGGGGTCTCCATGATCATGATAAAAGCCATGCATGCATAATGCGCACTAAGCCCGTTCCGCACTCTCTACCTACCTAATCGTTTCTATACTCACTATAATAGCTGCAGGGTATATACAGGTCTGGTCCAGGTCAGTGCCAAGTCAAATGACGGCACGTTCCGGTCCGTGAATATACCGATCCACCCGCCGAGTGGATACCCTACCCTTATAAGAAGGGGGTATCCACCTGACGTCCTTTGAGTAGAGGTTGACCTTTTGATCCTCTTCGCACTCAAGCAGCGAGTGACCAGCAAACGATCAGTCAGCGAGGAAGAGGAATGTAATGAGATGCGCAGCACATCGCATAGGACGATGATCCGTGGTTTACCACGTCTTGCCTGTTGTGCATGACCGATCTGAGAAGGGCTTCCCACTTTTGCTTTCTCGATCACATCACATCCTCTCAACTGGCTAGCTGGAAATATACCCGCGGACCATTCTCGACCTCGTTCTTATTGGATTTATCCCTTAGGTTATCCCTTCCCATTGGACTTCCGGTTCGAACCCTCGACTCGCTCGATTGAGCATCTTCTGTTTGCATATCTTATCGAGTCGTCTATCATCTGTTGTTTTTTTTTTTGCCAAAGCAAAACGCATTATACACGATACGATATCCATCCAGACAGATCAGTTGTCTTGTACCCATCTCGACAATATCACACAACATTTCCCCTTTCTGTCGGATAACGAACACACTGCGGATCAATCTTAATATCAAGGCATCCCTTCGACAGCTGATCCAGATCGAATCGATTTGCCCGCTAGCACAGAATTCTTTAAAGGCGAATCAGCCAAGTCATAGACAAGGTTTATGAAAGGTGGACAAGGATTAGGGGAGCATACTTCAGCAAGGTCATAACAATTTCAGGTCTGCACTTGCAGTGTCTTAATTGAAGAGAAGACGCATCGGTATACGCCGTACGTATGCCGTTCAAATCGGGACCTAGGAAGGCGGAGAAGGACGAAAAGGGAGAGACGGTATACGCTTGTCTCTGGGTTGGTGAGTACGATTCAGCCCATTTCGTATTTTCGGTTCGCGACAAGTCAAGGTGGTGAATGTACGGGTGGACTGACAGATGGATACGGTTCCAGGCTGTACAAAGACATTTGGTACAGCAGGACATGTGAGTATATTTGTTTCCATTGACCCTCAACGTAGCAGCGAGATCAGCTCGAGCTATAACACAACAATTCTACTTCTACCTGGTGACCTGCTATGATCAAGCGAGCTGATATATTTACATTACCAAACTTGGTATTGGTATACAGGTCCGAAGACACGAAAAGACCCATGTGGGCACGACACCATATGCATGTCCGTATTGCGACAAGTCTTTCGGAAGGAGCGATGTGCGTGCGAAACATGTCACGACGATGCATCCCGAGGTAGCTGGATCGGGCATCGGTGGGAGTGGAGCTGGGTATGATGGGTTTGGTGATGAAGGGGATGAAGATCTACCTCCAGCGTGAGTACCACGGTCCCACTCAGCATATCAATCTTTCGCAGCCGCAGCTATTCGAACGCCCCGATAATTTGTTGCGAGCAAAACATGCATGATATCGATTCCTGTATGCTGACGGTCCCGCTCTTTGAACCCACAGCAAAGCGAGAAGATTCTCAATGAACGATGCTCCAGGCACAGTATCCCGTCGACTATCTTCTTCATCAGATACGGGCTATCCCCCGTTCATTCCGGGTCCACCGAGTAATCCCCCTATACCGGTTCAAGCACCTATACCACCACCGCCGCCTCCTAGCTCCACCTCAGCCTTAGACCATCTATGGGCCGCACCGCAATCGCAGAATCAGGTGCCAGTATCAGTGTCTGCACAAGGACAAGGACAAGGACAAGGCGCTGGGACTGGAACTGGAACTGGGGGTGGACCGGCCGAGCTTGGACTCACGCCTATGACGGCTGCGTTAAGCTCTCCCAGTATAAGCGTCAGTATGGGCGGGCCGGCGGGAATGATGATGATGCCACCTCCTGTGACGACGGGCACACCCTTTAGTGTTCCGTCCGTGTCGTCCTCCTCGTCAGGGTTCATCGACCCGGCTCAGCTCAGCGTAGGACCATCTACATCAGCCTTGCCGCCTGGTGAGTCGAGTCTGTTACATCCAAAACCGGGTTTGAAACTTCGTTTGTATGTTTGGACCTATTATGCTGATTGAGCGTATCCTCTGATGCACCCTAGATATGCTCCAAGGAACAATGGATGGCGGTCTGCCTTTCGATCCAAGCTGGGAATGGTTCGGCCACGTCTTTGGTTGGGGATCTGACGAAAACATAGACTTGGACATTGGCTTACAAAGCAGCATGTTCGAGAAGGGCGGTGTCGGGCCCGTAAGCTCTACAGACACGCTGAGTGCCGCTTGGCTGCTTTGCGCAACGCCGAGAGGAGGTAGTCCGGTCAATGGAGAAGATGGGAAAGATAGATATAACGGAGGTGGACCCGGACAAGGGAATTTCAACGGGATGCCTGATCCGTTTGGAAGGACACACGATAATCCGTGGGTGAGCGAGAAGTCCCCTTTCTTCTATCTACCTGTCAGATCTCCTCTCTCCATAACACATTCTGACAGCTCGACCAGATAAGTTGGGGCGGACCGCTGACACAGCTTGTACACACTCCTCAATCACAGCCAAATGTGTTCAAACCCAAAGTACCCGATCGACCACTCACACTAGCGGGTGTCAAAGCCTCTCCCCGACCACACCGTCAACGAAACAATGACCTGATATCGGAAACATCCCGAAACGCGATGCTCTCCCTCATATACCTCTCCCACCAACCACACTGGCTCATGCCAGATGTGGACGACTTCCCAGATCACGAAACACTATCGGATTTCGTCGATCTGTATTTCGAGAAATTCCACCCGTTGTTCCCCGTGATACACAAACCGAGCTTCAGTCATTCCGATACACCCGCGGTATTGCTGCTTAGTATAGCGGCTGTGGGCGCTACCTATGCGGAACCTGAGTTTAGGCCACTAGCGATTGCATTATGCGAGCTGGTGAGAAGGATGATCGCCTGGATGGTGAGTAATACAAATCTCCTTGTTCATCCCTAAATGCGCCTATTGTCCTGTTTTTGTCTCAATCTGAAGCAAGCAGGTGCTGACTTGGTCGCATTATATTGACTGATTGATCTCGTAGCGAGGCAGTGATCAACGCGCCAAATTCGATAAGAATGCCCTCCTCGCCTTCCTACTACAGACAGCTCTAGGCGTAGCCTGCGGATCCAGAGAACTGTTCTATCACGCCGAGATTTTCAGATGCAGTATCGTCACCACCTGCAGGAGACTACACCTCCTGCGTACAATAGGTTCCGCCATGGACGATTTGTATGCGAAAGAGGAGAGACCGAGCGACGAAGCTCGATATCGGGCGTATCTGGACGACGAATCGAAACGGAGGCTCGGCTGGGCTGTCTACGTGAGTGCTGCCCCACACACCTACATGTGCTTTATCCCTAGAGTCGCAATGAGTCAGGTTCTGGTGCGGCTGCTGCAGCAGTGACACGACTGACGACTCCTTCTTGCCCTTTGCTCAGATGCTCGATTCCCTCATGGCCACGCTTCTGCACATTCCAGCGGTACTATCAGTGAAAGAAGCAGCTATAAACCTCCCTTCCGACGAGTTGTTGTGGGAAGCACCCACCGCCGAGAGCTGGGCGAATCTGATCAATGAAGGACTAGCGATGGATCCTAGAGCACCGAGACCCAAGTTCTTGAAAGTGTTGGCGAAGAGTCTGGCTGGGGAAGATCCGGGTTTGAGCCTCGATGATTTTGGGTGCGGGATCATCTCGGTGTCTGTATGGCGGTGAGTGTTGGAGATCTGCCCCTTGTCGGTTTAGCTCTTGAAAGATTTCATTCTGGATTCTGGGAGCATCCTGAATGATGTTTTGCCCGGCAAGTATAAACTGGTGCTGATCATCATCGCAGGATGCTCATGGACCAGCAAATGCTTCAAAGAGCGCTAGGCGTTGGTCTGACCGATAATGGGATGGATATGCCAACTTTCGTTCATGAATCGCATGTTTTAGATACGTGAGTGATTCTGCGATCGTTTCCTTCACTGTGACCTGACCTTTCGTCTTCACACACATATGACACAGTGTATCCGCCGTCTCTCATGAGGCTTTGTCATGCTGATACAGTACGACCACAACTCCTTAGCAAACCTGCCCACCTATTGATGCGTCTCGCCCAAACTACTTATCTCTCCCCATCGCCCTCTCATCTCCGACTCACACCAGCAGCCCTATACCATTCCGCCCATCTCCACTTCACGCGACCAGGACTGGTAGATAGGATCCGACATATAAGTGGACGATTCGAACCTGATATGACTAATAAAGGGACTTTGGCTTGGTTGAAAGCTTGGGTTAAGAATGGGAAGGAAGTCAGAAGGGTTCTTTGGCATGCTGGGGTATTGAATGCTTTACTGGCCGAGTTCCCTCGAGGGTGAGTGGCAATTTCTCTGTATGACAATCTGGCATACGGTCTTCAATAGTCATAGTCAAGGCTGACTCGGACTATCCTGGTTTATACATACTCTGCGTCGTAGCTCCTTCTCGGAACTGTTCTGGACGTTCGATTGCGCCTTAGTCGTATGGGCGGTAGTCAAGTATGCGCCGCATCAGATCTCGTCATCCGGTCTGAGATCGGCTCTCTTCGCTGCGAATTGTGAGTTGCCAGCAATCTTCCAGAAGTTTAATCAATCCATCAATCAATCGATTCTCGAGCTCGCACGTTTGATGGTATAAGTGAGACTCCGGAGCTTGACGTTGATGCTGTGATTTATGCCATTGGCGTACGTAGGGTTCGACACTACTCCACCGGAATTATGGGTATCTCACGGCGGTCAGATCGTATTCCCCTTTCTGGGCTCATCCTCAACTTGGACAGTCTCCCACCTCTTAGACTTATTCATGGGTCGCCTCGAGTCCATGCCATGGGGTCTGGCCGTTCAGTATAGGCTCGTATTGAATAATCTGTTGGAGGTCGAAAAGGGTACTGGAAAGGTACAGATGGTTGATGGAGGTCGGCCGTCCGAAAAGTACGGTGAGGGCAAGGAGAACTATGAATAGAGTGAGAGAGAGTGAGGGTGTATTTGGAGATGGCTTGTTGTTTGTATTTGGCATTACACTGAATCTAGTATATGCAGTATATCTAGAATATGCGGATACCGATACGTTGTATTGTCTAGGGTCATCGAAGCTGTTTTTTTTTCTCACTTAAAAGACTGACTATTGGATGCTAGCCAGTGTGAAGCTCTGACGTGACGAGGAATTGGTCAACAATAAAACGGCAATCATCTAGGTATATCAAGGAGAGTACAGTACATCATTGAGTCCTCACGACCATTGTCCGTGTCGGTGGGCTTAAACACCTACAACCCACAACCTACACCACTAGTACAGACTTACTGTACAACCCGCCAGGGGAACTCTAAGTAAGTGAACCAAAAACATGAGCAACAGCGCGCATACACGCGTACAAAACTACATGGCAGACACAGCAATACTCAAGACCAGCTCCTCGTACCGAATGTACAGTACGGTGTCTGTAAACATACTGTACTCAGTCAGACTCGATGATACTGTACCCAATCAGACCAGCCCGAAATATTGCTCCATCGACCTCCTGACCTCTCTAACAGATTTTCCACCCTTCGAACCCATTTGCATTTCCTCGTTTGCGTTGACACCAGCAAGCTCACGAGCCATGTCTTCTAGCTTGTCGACCAGATCCAACTCTGCGTCGGCGCCGGATTCCGCCGAGCCGGCACCAGAAGGAGAAGAAGGCGGCGAGGGAGTTGTTGATGCTGTTGCTGTTGCAGGGACAGGCGAGAGTTTGACGTAATCGCACGCGGCTCTTGTGAGTCTGTATAATCTTGAACCGGCTATAGAAGTCTGACTTCTGTATCGAGGCGGGAGGATTTGGACCATCCTCAAAGAAGTAAGAGCAATCGATAGAAGGAGAGCTTGGTCTCTGTCATGTCATGACAAGACGGAAAGATACAATGATTATGATCAGTATAACAGTACTGGATATATACCGCACGAACGTTCCCGGCTGCCTCATTATACTGTAGATCCAGATTTGGCTTGAATGATACCAGTCGCACCCACGTCTCGATGAAGCCTGTCTGCTTGGCTAGTAAAGGTGATAACGACGCTAGGTCCCATGGTATTAACCGGACAATGGCCATACCGTAATGTTCGAGCGAAGCTTCGTATTTCCCCTCAGCGAAGAACCTGCCAAGTCCAGATGATTAACAATGAAATACCATCATCAGCGTACGCTATTCGAGAACGGAAATGGCCCGAGCGATCTTGCTGGACTGTGAGAAGCCGACACGAAAGGCCTGCCCAGAGCGAGAACCATCTCGAGAAACTCACTCGTTGCTCCTTATCTGCAATGCTCGAGCTTCATCCACAGCAGCCTTTATCCGAAACTCGTCATCCACCAGCCCAGCTCTCGCTTTCACTTCTCTAGCTTCTCCCTGTCCCTGTTGGATAGACAGAGAGGCGGCATCGATACCCACGAATTTCTTCCCATTCGCTCGCTTCGTAGCTATCCCAGTGGACACATCCGCGCGCTCCACGGCGTTGGTACTACCGCCAAAAGCCATGAGATCATGATATCGATCGCCCAACATCCTGCCGAATAATGTCCGACCCATCTGGGGTCCATGTTGGACGCCTCTGATTAGCAAGATCGAGCCTAGGACGAGGATCTTGAGTGAGGAGAGTGTCCATCGGGAATAGGAGAGAAAAGCGTGAAGATCTGCTTCGGTCGGGATGGCGGGGAGAGTGTGGATGTGCCTATGGGAGCAGTAGTGGTCGTCAGGATCAATATCAAAATTGTACTCATACTGCGAGCGATCATAATGAAGAGATACTAGGTCGTGATTGTAGGCAGACGGTTCTGCGTTGGGTGACAGGACCAGAGGGCGCTCACATGTTCAGCCTCGACTTTTGCCCCTCAGCCCACCGATGCAACGTCATATGCGGCTTTGACGGGAAAGCGAACCACGGTTCCCATAGTTGCTCGTCGCTTAGCTCGGGGTATCGAGCCAATGGCTCTTTGGCTGCCTTCGCATCATCAACTGTATCGCCGGTAATGACACCGTCTGAAGTGTGGGTATAGTCGACTGATGAAGCGGGTGAACAAGGTGCCGAGAGGATCGTAATTTCAATAGTCTCTTCTCCGATGACTTTGGTCGGTTCTGGCAATTTGGTCGGAGCTCCGTTCAAATTGATGTTGAAATGAGGATTCTGTGCAACGCCGATGATGAGGGGGGCAGCAGTGGGTACTTCGTTAAGCACTGACATCTCGTCAGAGTTGGCAAATAGGGTTATCGTCTTGATTGGTAGGTGTGGTGCTATTTATACAGTACTCGTGGTTGTCGGTATCAAGTCGTTTTTGTCGTAGTTCGTATAAGAATTAAGCTAGCTAGATCACGTTCATAACCTGTATGAAGGATGAGATGAGAGAATGAAGAAGAAGAAGGATGCGATGAGATTATGCTTAGCAGGCTGATTATATCTGTTGAGATGGGAAGCATGTATGTATGTTCGTATGCAATTACACGTATTGCCGCCGCTGATGCTGATGGTGAGGGTGAGGGTGGCTGCGATGGCGATGTATGGCGTTGATGGATGGCGAAAAAGAAGGATCAATCAAATCAGATCAGTTCAGTCAAGTATCCTTCAGTCCACGCCCCACGCCGAAACCGTCAACCTCTGGATAGGCTAGATGAGCTAGATGGGCTAGACGGACTAGACGGACTAGATCTGAATCCAAAATTCGTCAAAAAGCCAAAATGAGCGAGGCAAGATGGGAATGATGTACCCTAAAACCAAAGGACCCCTGGAGATTGATCGGCCGGCAATGGCGGTGGCAAGGGCATCAAAGCATCAATGGTGTACACAAGTATACACTAGGCTTGGTGAGATAGATGGCATCGATATGCTTGAACGTGCCAAAGGGATGGGGTAGGGTGTTACTGATCTTGATGGTAGCTGTGTGTTGTGTGTCGCTGTGTGCATTCGACCATTCGACCTTCGACCCCACTGTACCCGTTGATGCTGATGGGCGGATAGACGATCTATCCCAAAGGGGTCAACCAGGATGTATGGAATGGTATCCTGGTTCCAATCTTTGACCGAGGTAAAGAAGGTTGGATGATGATGATGATGGTGGTAAGATTGCGACTTGCAACCTTTGTCTTTGATTAGGTCGGTCTCGGTTACGCTCGAATCGAGTATATCGAGTGTGTGAGATTTTGGATGGTCGCCTTGTGTTGTCTCATCTTGTCTCGCATCGCGGCCTCGTTCTCCTTCCTGTACCGCATGGCACACCATCAGACTAGAGTCCAATCAGATTGACATGTATGTACGCCTTCCCTTCCTTTCGCTCCCTCACGACACATACATGCTCCTTTTGCTATAGAGTACTGTACCATTTCAGCGCCTCAAAGAAGCAAAAGAAGTTCCAATCGTATGATGAGCGCCGCGTTGAGATTTTCATTTCGCAATGGGTACTGCACATGCACATGCACATGCACATGTAACGCCGTCGATAGACCGAACGAAGGACTAATCTGTACCTTCGGGCCAATGCGATGAGATCAATGCCAAGACCGCCCTTGAATCTGGTTATCGGAGGTTAGGGCTGAACGAGTGTCGGATCAATCTGAAGGACGCAAGGATGAGTACCCTGCCGTCGGATCAAAGCGCTCTCGGGAATTTGCAGTTGGATCAGATATGTACAATAGACGATTCATATGCAGCCTTGAGGTGAAGTCGAGCTGGAAGCAAAGTCGCGTTTGCTGTTGATGTAGGATGGGTATAGATAGATGTATCAAACGTGTTTGATTTTAAAAGCTGGTCTGCTTTGTTAGTACTGTGTGTATATGCTTTAGATGATTAGTTGCGTTGCGTTGACAGGATGAGATGAAACAGACTTATTATCTCCGCTCGGTGCGGACTAATATTGTCGAAAGTGAGGCTATAGTATAGATTAGTACAGTAGGTTGGTTGCACTCTGAGTCGGTTTGCTTTTGCAAAGTTTTTCGTGGGCTCATTTCCAAGCAGTACATATTCGAGTGTGTATGTACCATGATTGTGCTCCTGTTGCTTACTTGCTTGCTGGATTGAAAGGTGTAGTGAAAGTGTCACCTTGGGTGTTCATAGAACGATGTGGTCTTGGGGTTTGCTCGCTCGATTGCATATATATATATACCTTATCCTGATTACTGTATGTAAATAACTTGAGACGTGACTTGTCCGTTTCGTTTACGCTGGCCTCGACCTCTACTTCCACCTGGACAGCGGCAGCGGATATATCTATACTATGTATGGCCCGAGTCGCGCTTAGAAGAGAGAGAAGAATCACTGAAGATGACGACATACTGCATAGGATGGAGTTGGCGAGGCTCGGAAGGTTTTCCCACCGATTGAGATATATCTCACATCCGCTGTACAGTAGTAGCCTAAGCCGGAGTGGTCGGGCCGTGAGATACCGGTCCGATATGTCCGTTCCATCGCATCTGCCTCACCGCACATCGATATCGCACACTCTGGGACGTCGGTAGTGACTACCATAAGTGCATAGAACTGATATCGGTTCGCTAGAGTGTGCCAAAGGCTTATTACTCACTGTATGTCAAGGTGGATACGGACCGACAGTCAGTGGGACGGAAAGAAGACCCACCGAGATATCTCTACTAAGAAAAATATCTATCTAACAAGTAACATTCCATCCACGACCATTTTTGTTCTTTCTCTTTCTCTTTTCTCCTCTTTTACCTAAGACATAAACGAAGACCATTATTCTGTTAACGAGCATATAACATAGAATAACAGAAGCAACGCACTCATAGTCACAAATCTGATACAAGTACAAAGCACAAATTACAAACACAATGTCCGCCGTACCTTCTTTCAAGCTTAACACTGGCGCTACCATCCCCGCCATCGGTCTCGGTGAGTCTAGCTAGCTTTCCAACACCTCAACCCCACATGATAGCTCCGAGTCCAATCATCACACAGAGATCGATGTTAGAGGGGTCCGGCCTGACTATGCTTTAGAAGACATGCGAGCTGACTCTCAGTCGATATCCACTTTTCGCAGGAACATGGCAGGCCAAGCCTGGAGAAGTTCGACAGGCTGTCGCTCATGCTCTCAAGTCTGGATACCGACACATTGACGGTGCTTTGTGTTACCAGGTGAGTCTGCGTTCTGTTACCCTCGCACGCCCACGCCCCGCTCGACCTCGATCGTAACCATTTCAAGAGCACGTCATTCTCATCTTGGTGCGATTTCATGCTGACCTATGTATATATCACCCTCAGAACGAGAAGGAGGTCGGTGAGGGAATCAAGGACAGCGGTGTCCCTCGATCTGAGATCTTCTTGACCTCCAAGGTGTGAGTGCGGTGTTCTGTGTTACATTCGAGGTTAATGTTGCCATGGATAACTAAACTGACAGAATGAATTTTCATCTCTCTACCGCAACAGTTGGTCAAGTTATCATGACCGAGTTGAGGAGTGCCTCGACATCACCCTCAAGGACCTCGGCACCGACTACCTCGACCTCTACCTCGTCCACTGGCCCGTCCGACTCGCTCCTAACGGTACCCACCCTCTCTTCCCCGTCAAGGAGGACGGATCCCGAAACATCGACTGGGAGTGGGACCAGTCCAAGACCTGGGAGCAGATGGAGTCCGTCCTCGCCAAGGGCAAGGTCAAGGCTATCGGTATCTCCAACGCCGGTATCCCCATCCTCGAACACATTGCCAAGACCGCCAAGGTCCAGCCTGCTGTCAACCAGGTCGAGATCCACCCTTACAACCCTCAACTTGACTTTGTCAAGTACTGCCAGGAGCACAACATCCTCGTCGAGGCTTATTCTCCTCTCGGATCAACTTCTTCCCCCTTACACGATGACGCAGACTTGAACGCTATCGCAAAGAAGCACAACGTCTCCACCGCTACCGTCTTGATCTCATGGTCAGTCAACAAGGGTATCGTCGTCCTCCCCAAATCCGTTACCCCGGCTCGAATCGAATCAAACTTGAAGACCATCAAGCTCGACCAAGAAGACGTTGCCAAGCTCGACAAGATCGCCGAGGGTGGCAAACAGACTCGATTCACCGCTCCTCCTTGGGGTTCAGACTTTGGTTTCCCCGACTGGTACGGTCCCGGAAACAAGAACGCCCCCGAGGGCGCTCGACTCCTCTCCAAGGCTTAATTTTCAAGGTTATCGGGGTGGAGATGCGGTGTGCGAAATCAGTAGCGAGACGAAGAAGAAGTAAGAAGAACGAAGAATATCCAAAAATGTAGACGGTTCCTTGTTCCGCCGCATTGCTTAGTGATCCTTGTAGAATCACTAAATGTGATCCAATCTACAAGATCTCGTGGTAGAGTAGAGTGCACAAAAATGAAAAATGATGCATTGTTTGTATCCATAGCTTTATCACTGATTGCAGACCTCATGTTAAAGTATATAGAGTCCGGAACCAGTCTGAGCTGGTGCTGACCCCTCACAGCTGAGTGTTTGAATAAGTCATTTCTCAAGATTGTCCGAAGTGGGAGATAATCTATCTCACGCCCGCCGTGCCGTGAAGAAGGTCGGGCCATAGTTCATGTTCGATTCTTCAGTCACCGAAACGAGGCGAGGCTGTCATCGCTTGTCTCTTGCTCAGAGGAGTCGTACTGTGCGTCACGTACTCACTGACACTGAGACGCCCTTCACTTTTGAGCGCTGAACTAACTACTTCCCAGATGAATTTTCGAACGCACCTTGACTTGTCTCGCCCATTCACTCTCCTATCTCGCGTTGAACAATCGTCAGACCCCGGTCGCGTAGCATAGCGCGGCACACTGACTAGCTAAGCCAAAGCGCACAAGGCATCAGCCGCTTCATCTGCCATTTCACACTCGGACAAACGCATGCATACAAAGTGAAAGCAGTTACGAGGAGGAACGAGAGCAGTCTTGATTTTCTGACCATATCAGCGTATTATGATATTATTGTAATCGCTTAGCCAAGTACTCGTATCGCACATAGCATGAAAACATCCAGTCCAGTCAGTCTGAAAAGAAAAAGCCCGTAAGACAGGCGATGAAATTGCACATGAACGGATGGCATAAATTGCTGGGATTTTGCAGTGCTTACAAAGCTGTCTTTTGAAAGCAGGCAAGGAATTGGGAATTGAGAAGTGAGTGAAGTGAGCATGAGCCGTTCCCCACGTCATCGTGTCGGTTGACATCGCCTCCCGTTCGAGACTGTACAGTAAGTGCAGGATTTTAGTATCATTCATGTGATAGATACGAGTACAGTAGATGACATTGGCCATCAAGCTCGAGGTGTTTTTGTCATCTGCTCTTCTTGCCTTGAGCCTCATGCATCCCATTTTCGCTCTCAAACTGTCTGCTCTGCAGTATAGTGCGGTGATGCAAAGATGTTTTGGATTCCGTAAGATTCTGCCGTATCATTCCCGATCGCAGATCACCGGATTACCGAGTACGTATGCAAAGAGTACGATCACTCAGAGTGATGTACGTACAGTCACTCGTACAGTACGAGTATGTCCTGTTTGCGTTTGCGTGAGCGCGTGATGAGCGTGGATCCTATGTCGGTACTGTTTGTTGATGGCGGCAGTTCGCTGAGTCGTTAGCATCACATGTATCGCATATCGCGCCATTTTGGCTTATGCCAGAGTCGGGTGAATGATTGTACGTGGTCCGGTCTGCAAAGACAGTCAAACAGAGGCTACAGCTCTTCTCTTTTCTTCTCTTCTCTCCTCGTCGTCTTGACTTGTAGCTGGTAAGCCATAATGAATTCTCTGAAAGCCGTGCATCGCAATGCAGCCAAGCAGGTGAATGATCCCAGAGTACAGTACTGCAGAGAACAAAGAACAGAGAGACCTCGTAGAAATACTGGCAGATATCTGGTCGAAGCCGATCCGATCGATATACATGACTCGTGGGTGAACGTGGCGTAAAGTTGCGTGGCGTGGCGCACCGTCATCCCTCTCAAGAGACCTCTCAGGGTTTCCACTGGTCTCTCTCTCTCTCTCAGGACTTGGGGCAGGGTTTTTAACCAGTTAGGCAGGCGTCTATTCCCTTCCCCTTCTTCTCTTTCTTGTCCATCTGTCCGGCCTCCCTGCCGCTTCCCCTACCGCTTCGCTCGCAGGGTGTGTTAGGGTGTTTGAAGTAACCTCCTGCTTCTTATTGTTCGTCCTTAGCTTTTCCCGGTGAGCCCAGAGGCAGGGTAACCTACCTACTATGGTTTATGGTATGGCTGACACAAAAACAGGAACGGCTCAATTAACGCTTTTTCTCCTTGTCCTTGTCATTCTTCTCGGCTTGGCTATGCTATGGCGCAACTTCGCAATGTAATTTTGTCAAATAGTCATCTACATTCCACGGAGCGTCAGGCTATTCGGAGAGATGAGGAGATGTAGCCAGGATCAGACAGTTGACAAGTGCGGGTACTGTACATGCAATGCAACAACTTCATGTACTGCGTGAGAGTGTGCAGTGTGCATGTGCATTGCACTTTGGTGATTTTCAGGTGCATGTGCAAATGTCCTTCGTTATCCCATGTTCATGTTCATCGCGCTGATCAATTGTATGCATAGGGTAAGCTAGAGAGGGGCAAAAAAAGAAAACAGGCACTGCAGGTGCAAGCGCAAACTGCAAGGGCTGTACGCTGGCTCGGGCATCTCATCTGGCCTCTGAGCACCTACTTACCTGCCTGCATGGCATTAACCTCCTGTTACTTTACAGGGTAAAAAAAGGTGTAAAGGGTGTACGTACATAAACATAACGTGTACACTTTGTACTTTGTAACGTTTAGACCAGCCAACCGATGCAAAGCAACGTTAAATAGCCTTTTGTCCTTTTCCACGGTGAGAGTGCAGGGTGATGGATGACCTAGCTCTATGGCTGTTGCCGGATTCAATCCACAATCCACAATCCACATTACACGCTGCAGAGTAGCTCGTCGATCTTTGCTTTGCTGTGTCCAATTAACTGATTGAGCATATTTACAGCTTACTACCATTACTGCGCGCTCACCTATCATCTAGACCTACACCACTCCAACCAACGAAAGGACCATAGTGAAGGTGGTAGCGCAGTGAGAGAAGTGAAACGCCCGTTCCGCCCATCAACACAGAGAGGTGCCCCGTGCGAAGCCCCTTTCTCCCCCCTCACCCTGTTCACTGTCCACTCATCATCGCGACTTCTAATCGACTTTTCGGCTAGCCATACACACGTACTTTGATCCTCATACACCATAGGACTTCGTCGTGTAGTATCTGAATCAGTCAAGAGGACAGCGTACAAGCGAGAAAGAAGCACACAAATAAACGGGGAACGAAGGACAGAAAGCCAAGGGAGGCTAGGAACAGAACAACGCCAACGTCAGTTTGAATCAATCATCAAACCAAGTGGATCGAGCGCAAGGATCTGCCTTACAGCCGTAGGTCGACAGTATTAGCCTTACTCTGGAACTGGCCCTCTCGCACAAGTCATAAGGTACGCACACACGGGCTCAGACAAACGGCCACGACCACAACCACGACCTTGCCAGGTCAGATCAGCTCAGCAACAAGCAACACGCCCCGTACTCGCACTTGTACTGTGTGTTTGTGTGTATCCAACGACAAACAACAATCATCGTTACCCCATCATTCATCACCCATCACTCGTTACTCGGACTGGCCCTGAGACTGCCCTCAATCCACACACGGGATATCCATATACTGCACCTGCACCCTTCCTCCCAGAACTCTGTTTTTTGGGTAAGGAACAGAGTATAGAAGAGAAGAGCAGAGAACAAGATTCATCTCGGTCGGTGTTCTATTCGTTGTGAGTGTGCCTTCTCTGGATAGGATAGCTTGTAGTCGATCAGAGGGGAGAAGAGAAGGCACTGACGTTTGGTTTGTTGCTGATCTTTATAATTGCCATCATTTCTCATCCGACCCTCCTTTCGCCTTGGAAACTTGATTGACTTCCTCTCTTCTTCTCACAATACGCTGCTATACATCACTCGCCCATTGGCCCATTCACCCTTGCTTCCTTCCATCCTTCCGCCCATCGGTCCAACCTGTGATTCCATTCTGTTTGTCATTCGACTTCTATCAACCATCATCAACATAGTGTCCAAACCAACATTATTCGATTAAGCGACTATCAAGAACCCTTCACCACCTCGTCACCTCGACACTCACGAGCGAATCTAGGGTAATCGATAGACCAGGAGGGTCGTGCACGAGCCAACGAGTGTGTACTGTACCTCTTTACCTCTGCGCGACATAGCTCCAAAAGCACAATCACCAAGCACAAGCACAGATCCACCCCCTTCACCCTCATCCACGCTTCAGCCCTCTTCCAACCTGCCCTAGCTGCTCTAGCTTCAACCTATATTCAAGTAATCAACGAACAACAAACTCCAACATCCCACTCCATCCTTGACGACCTGATTAATTGGTGAAACGTATTCCAGCTTTCATCAATCTATATCTTACCAATACATCTCTCAAACACACATATCCAGAAATCGGATCTACCAGTCGTATTGACGTAGAAAACGGTGAGTAGCATGTCACTAGCAACGTATTTGCAGTATGCACGGTGCACTAGAGGAAACAAGGCTGACTAAAAACTTACAGTTGAAGTAATACCTACAACTCATCGAACTCAACAATATATCATATCTTGCCTGTCTGAATTTGATTCATTCGAACCTCTTTTGAACGCCTATACCATTAGGATCAGCCTCAAATGTCATCAGCAGAGATACAAGAAAAGATCTCGGCGGCGCGGAGAGAAGGCGATGCGTTAAAGGACAAGATCAGAGCGGCGAAAGATCAAACGGTGGATACGAGTCGTGAGTGCAGCGTTTACTCTTACATTGTTCTGTCTTTCGTTGCGGTGTGACTCTGTCAACCTGTCTTGTCGATTCACCTCATTATGAGCAATCAACCACCAGTATACTTCGCTTTCCGGAAGAGCTTCACTGATGCCTGTTCATTGGTCTGACCCGCAGTCCGAGCGATGGCCAACGATACTCCACCTTTACCGCGAATGACTCTCAAAGTACGGCGAACGTTGAAAGGTCATCTGGCCAAAATATACGCACTGCATTGGGCCGCCGACAAACGACATCTCGTATCAGCCTCGCAAGATGGGAAACTGATCGTCTGGGACGCCTACACGACCAACAAAGTGCATGCTATCCCCTTGCGTTCGTCTTGGGTCATGACCTGTGCTTATGCGCCTTCGGGAAATTTTGTCGCATGTGGTGGTCTTGATAATATCTGTTCGATCTATTCGCTTCGAGGTGCCGCTCCTGGTGGACCTGGAGGTCAAGTCAAAGTGGCCAGAGAACTCAGCGCTCACTCGGGATATCTATCGTGTTGTCGATTCATCAACGATCGACAGATTGTCACTTCTTCAGGAGATATGACTTGTATGTTATGGGATGTTGAGCAGGGTGTAAGAACGATGGAATTCAACGATCACACGGGAGATGTCATGAGGTGAGCTTTGACCAACTCATCAAACCAGTAGATGGCCCCAAGCTGACCTAGTCTGTTCATTTCACTGCAGTATCTCACTCGCGCCTAACGCCAACTTGTTCGTGTCTGGAGCGTGTGATGCGACGGCAAAAGTATGGGATATCCGAACGGGCAAAGCGGTACAAACGTTCACTGGTCACGAGTCAGATATCAACGCTGTGCAGTGAGTTGGACTCTTTGGAAACACGAATCACTCGACTTGTTTTGTAGTACATTCGATGATGTAGCTTATTGTTCTCTGCTCGTACTTGTTTTCCTCTTAACAGATTCTTCCCCAATGGAGATGCCTTTGCGACAGGATCCGACGATGCGACCTGCAAGCTCTTCGATCTTCGAGCAGACCGAGAACTCAACACATACGCCCACGACAACATCCTATGTGGGATCACTTCTGTCGCATTCTCCATCTCTGGACGAGTCTTGTTTGCAGGATACGACGATTACAACTGTAATGTCTGGGATACGCTCAAGGGCGAGCGGATCGGTGTGCTTGCAGGACATGAGAATAGGATCAGTTGTATGGGCGTATCGGGCGATGGTGTTGCGCTCTGTACGGGAAGTTGGGATAGCTTGCTCAAGGTGAGTTCTTGCGAGCGTTCTTGCCAAATATGATGATCATACAAGCTGGTAGCTGGTAGTAATGGACTGTGGAGACGAGGATGACAAGACCAGTCCAGCTGACGATTTCCTTTCATCAATTGCAGATCTGGTCGTAAGCGTACGACTGTACAACACCCTATCTCTACCTCCTCACCGCCTAATCGTCTTCCTGATTCTCTGTGCGAAGTCCGTGTTGGCCGCGAGAACGAGAACGAAGCGGCATCCGAAACACCAGAAATCCCTACACATATACATATATACATTCATACGTACAAATATATACATTCATACGTACAAATATATACCCTATTTATACCCAGATATCGCTTTTCATATACTTATCAAACTCCACTTGTCTTGTAGTTGGTCACGGGACGCTTTTCTCTCTTGCTATTGCTTCGAATGCTCCTTCTTTCTTGTATGCTAATTAACCACTTGCTTTTTTAATCCCTATGAATCGATCAAATGTCTACGAGTGCTCGTGTTTCTTGAATCGTACATCGCAGCATCCTCTGTCATGTGTGCGTGTGTTTTCTTGTTTTTTTTTTCATGCTTTCTTCTGACCTGTTGCTTTATCCCTTTTTTTTTGCTTTTGCTTTCGATTTGTAATCGTTTTCCGAGCACTGTACAGACAGACGATATGATAACGGCATGGTTTCGCATCCACAGGACGGGGTGGTGAATTGTATTGCATTGCAGTCGAGGGCGCAACCATCTGGTGTGCTCTATCGATAACCTACAGTACTGTACGAGTATTTACAGAATCTTACTGACCAGCTGACGCGACGACTGATGCTAATCCTGATCACTACTATCCACGAGCACTGTGTCGTGTTGTGTGTACGGGTAAATGCTGAATCATTCAGGACCGGCGAAGAACTCAAAGTCGTTGATTGACTCTTGAACACTGACAATGATGGGCTCCTTCAGTTCAGTATTCATAAGCGTGTAGTCGGACCTGAAATAGAAACACAGAGACGATACAGCAGGTATCAAAACAGTCAGCCATGTCCAAAGACATCTGGATTCTTGACGGTACCGAGATTTTTGGGTCGAGACCCCTTTAGCTAAGGCCGAAGACGAAGACGAAGAGCCGAGGGGCCCAGGCATCATCGTTCTGAATTTTGAATATTGACAACACAACATGTCACAGTACTCAGCACTCAGTACTCACTGATCAGTGAAACCGTCACCCTTCTTTTCGTAACCTACTATGGCGTACCAGGTATCGCCATTGAGATTTGAAGCTTCCATAGCCCTATTGAAAGTCTTGCAGAATATAGGGGTCACATTGAACTTATCGATCCACTTTTGGTCTATACACAGATGATAAAGAGCGACGGGTTTGGCACAAGTGCAGGGAGGGAGCGGGGACAAGAGTGATCAAGAAGACCAAACACATCAGCCTTTGTCTCTTCCTCTACTGTGTGAGTGAAAGGATCGCCTGAAGCTTGAAGATCCACTCCATCATCCGTCTTTGAGATGCGGAGTGTACATGTACATGTGTGTGTGTGGCAATCGGCGAAGCGATCACTTACTGTCGTGTGAACCATCGGTTTCAGCAGTGCGATATTCCTTGCCAGTAAGCATTCGCATAGCATCGGCTGGATCACCAGTCTGGATGTTATGATCTCCATTCTGCTTGAGACCATCATAGAAATCCAGCTTGAGAGCTGCGCCTTCAATAGCAGCCACCCAGCTATGTATGAGCGCCGAGCAAGAACATGTAGCATGTAGCGTGTAGCAGGTATCAGCTTTCCACCCTGTATACCAGTATTAACATCCTATTTGCATGGGGGGCTGGGCACAGGGAGTGCGAGGTGATCAAAGGAGAAAAAGAAGAAGAAAGAGTGTGCTTACAGGTTACCCGTATGGTCATTGCTATCGGCATCCTTGATGATCTTGGACGGATCGGAAAGGTCCACAGTCACAGGCACATTCTTATCGGAGCCTGTAGTCAACGTCAAGTTGACATTTTTAAGTTCCTCAGGTGTGAATTTGATTTTCCCATCGGTGAAAATTCTCTGAACACCTTCATAATCTAGCTCGACGAAGCGTTTCAAGGTGGTCGCGAACCAGCCGCTCTCGCTACCCTCTATAATCATGATCATGAGGTGACACCAGTACCAGTAAAAGAGATGTACAGTACGAGTACAGTACATACGATCAGCAGGCAGGCTTTTGCGCGACGGACGGATGCCAGTAGACCCAAAGCGGGACTCACTCTGTTGGACATCATCCGGATGTGGACCGTAGCTTTCTTGCCATAGCTGTGCCTTAACCTCCTCCTCCCTCTTGATGATGTGGGATGTGGCGTTGGTGAAACCTTCTACAGGAGCAGCAGCGGCTGTCTTGATACCAGCAAGACAAGTGATAGCGGCTATATGGAATCAAGACAATCAACAACGATGAAGTAAGCATACAATACGTTACTGCCCCATCCGCATGGACTTCCAGTGGAACACCGGGTCGGCTTACCGAAGATGGTTGCGGAGTTGAAGTACATGTTGCAAACAGTATGAGTACAACGCAAAGAGTTCAATGCTGTGGAAAATCGTAGATACAGTACAGCAGGTGAGGTAGATATCAGACCGTATAATTAGAAGGTGTTGCAAAAGGCTCACATTTTTGGTGCCTCTTATATGTTGATCACCGAGCTTTGACTTGATGACCTCGGTGAAGGTATACTTTGACAAAAAGGCTTTCCTTTCATGTATATCGCCCCATATAACATGGGATGACACCTTATCAACATTTTCCATCCTTTCAGTAATTTCGCTGCGCCCGTTGTGATCGTCTATCTATCTTTCAATCAGAGCTGGTCACCCCTCGAACTCGACCAAGATATTTGAGGGCCATCATCGTCATTACCCTCGGTCATTGATGATGATCATTGACAGACGATCCACATTGAAACAACAGAGGCCCGATTATGATGTCGGAGGGTGTCATACGCCCAAATGGCCGAACGTCTCTCGGTCAGCCTCACGCCGTCGTGGACAGCTAGAAGTCGCGACGCGTCGCGATACATATTTTCAGTCAGGCTCGATTAGCCAATCTGGAAGCACGTGATCAGTCGGTCATCGGACAATGATTATCCCCCTGTAGGTCAGCCTCGGGGTGAATCCCAATAAGCGTAAGCACGTGCTGTGTGATGTGTTGTCGTCTGATCATGCAGCGTATGTGCGACTTGCATGCATTTCGTTTCATTCGTATCAAGCGTCTCCCTTGACGATCTTGCTCTCCTGTCTAAGGGCGTATCCTGTCCAAGACTGAGACGAAACAATGTTAGCTTCGCTCTGTCAACGCGTATCAGGCCAGCCCGATTCACGCAGAAAAGGTTCTTGGACTGATGATTGGTTCCCAACTCACCTCGTCATAAAGAGCAGTCTTGAGCGCCTTGCCCTCCTTTTCTCTGAGCAATTCATTCGCCAGCCATCCAATAGCAGCAGTCATTCCACTTCCGCAGGTGAAAACCACCCCCTTATCCTTCTGAACCAGCTCTTTGAACTTGTCTTCGCCTCCAACACCATCTACCAAAACCTTCTTGAGCTCATCGAGAGACTTGAATGACGTGTAAGGTTTCTTGTCGTCTGCTGGGTTGATGTACGAGAGGAAAGGTAAAGGGGATGAGTTGGGGATGTGGCCGCTTGAAAGGCCCGGTCGAGGTTCGGGAGCTTCACCGGTGAAACGGGCGAGAGGTCGATGGTCCAGTACTACTTCGAATGAGTCGTCTGAAGTCGATTTCTCGCTGTTTTCTACGATCTGCTCGTAGGCTATAGGAAGACAATTCCAGATTTCCAGATTGGTCAGGAGGTTTGTAAGGTCGTAAGGTCAATGCACCTGATGGACGCAACCAGCACTTACATCTCACCCAGTCCTTCTTGGGCCCTTGATTGCCTTTGTACTCGCTCTCACCGGTCTGCTGCACTTCCCCCGTCTCGACCTCACCTCCCTCTGCAATCCATCGAGGCAGTCCTCCATTGAGAACAGAGACCTTATCATGGCCGAATGCTGAGACGCGCCATGAATCAGCCATAAGGTTCTTGTCTGACAGATGAATTTGACTCACTCTTGAAAGTATATGCTGCTCGCGGAGAAGAAAAGACTCCGATGGTATCGTACAGTACAACATGAGTGTCATCCTGGATACCGAGCTTACCTGCTCAGAGCCAGCACGTACAGGGTCAGCCGATGTCTGCTCCCCTACTTCCCTCTTCTCCAACCCGTTGTCTTTCCGGCACCGGATCAGAAGTGAGGACAGTGCAAGGGCGTGACAGACTCACGAGCAGTTTCCACGAACACTTCCTTGGTTGGTAGCATATGCCCCAATCCATGAGGATTAGTCTCCAGCTCCAAATCAGCTACTTCGTCAAGGTCGAATCGCTTCGCTCCGGGAAGTCGCGGACCTGAGAGGTATTCTGCGATGGCTGAACGAGGGGAATTGGGCATGTGCCATGAGACGTCGAGGGAAAGTGTTATTGCCTAAAAACAAGCACAAGCACAAGCAGATGTAGATGGATACGGGTGGAGGGTTATTATCAGTCTGCAGGTGCTACCCGGGAGGAGGAGCGGGGAAGAATGTGTAGACGTACCTTGGGAAGCTCCTTGTACTCCTTCGGACTGATTAACAGCGGGACCCTTCGAGCAACTGTGGTTGATAAACCCCTTCGAGCGAAGTGTAGCGGAGAAATTACAGGAGCGGGAAACCTCATTCTGACTTGGCTATTATTCGAGTCAACCTGAATGAGTATGTGGCCTCAAGGTCGTTTTAACGCAAACAAGTATTTACTCAATAGAGGTGTTTATTTGTCTTCGTCGGATGATGGATCATTGACTGGTGTCCGTGTCCTGTGTCCGGTACGCCGAGTATCCTAGCAACCGGCCGGCTTGAGCGACACCCCAGCCTCTGAACGATCGATATCGAACGATCGATATCGAAATATCGCGTCATCGCGACAAAGGTATGTCGGCCAGCGCCGACGCGACGTTTTACGAGGCCAGGATTTCGACAAATGCAGGACATGAGGACATGGGAAAATGCAACTTGACATGGGCGTGTTATATGAGACAATATACTATGCTGGATATATACACAATTGTCCGATTCTACCTTCAACGACGGTCTGAGATAAAGATACTACTTTGAATCTGTCTATGTACTGCGATGCGACCTAGTAACCTAGTACATCCCCGTAACTCTTCCTTCCCCCTTGATCGGACCCACTTTCACCCATCTGACCTCCCCTCCACCTTCAGCGACCTCATCCCTCTGTCCTTCTTCTTCGCCTCTGTCGATAGCTTCCCTCAACACATTCATCAATCCCCTAGATTCATACGGAGCGATCTCTTCGTCCCTCGTTCCCACAGTCACATGAAGGAACTTCCTCACATCGGCAGGTAAGACGCTTTCCAGCTCTGGAATACCTTTCTCCACTTGATCCTTCTTGTCAATGTTAGCGTTCGTGGTTGGGCGGAGATTGGCAAGTGCGAGAGTCATGATCCTCTTGTCCCATACCAAGTGGGTCAAATCGTATTCGTACAAGGTCGAGTATTTTGCCTCTGCCAATGCTTTGCACGTCTCCCACAATGTCGCCTGAGGTCCCGGTGCGGCACTGGGACCATCGCCTTGGGCCTCTTTCTCCGCTTGGACGTTCTTCTCGTGCGAGAGAGTGACGTGTGGTTTGGCAGTCACTCGCTTTCTCTCCTTGAGATGTTCAAGGAAAGCTCGAGCAGAAGAGGTGATTTCGTCCTTAGGTAGAGGAGCAAGAGCGGTTTCGACTACTTCCGCCAAGTCGATTTCGGGTGCCAGTCCGAAATATCGGATGGGTTTGCCGACTTTTCCAATGGCATGATATGGTGTGGCAGGTTTGTATTCCGCCGCTGCATCAAGAGCCATATCGATTTCCTGATCAGTGGGCCTCTTCAGCCCTATCACATCAACCAAACCATCCACAATAGCCCCTAAGGCTTCTCGAGGCATGTCGGCCACTTTAACTTGGATGAGTTCGTCGAATTGAGCCGGATCGGGCGAAGTGAAGTTTCGTAAGAATTGACCGACGACAGCTTCGTGCTCCGCATCTACCGTTGGATCAGGTCTGAGGGTCTGATGGTTATCGCCACGGGTGACTACTCTTTCAGAGCAAATTCGGAGTAGTCGATGATAAGGCTGCGAGGCGATATCCCATACGATACCGACGAGGTGAAGATCGTAATCTTTCATTGGTTTGGAAGAAGCAATCGCAGCAAGTTCGTCGTAATGCTTGACAATGTGGTTGTTCCTGCAATACACACGTAGACACAGATTAGATTGCCGCACTCTTTGAAAATCCGTTCAGTATCTGACCTACCTGTCCGCGTATACCACATTTTCCTTTTGCAGAAGCGCCGTGATGTTCTTGATGAAAGTTGGTGCAGTCTTCTTGGTCGTCACATCGTCGCTCTGCGTGTGACCAAACCCGAACAGCTTGGAGAGAGCCACTCCGATGAGAGTTTTACCTACAGAGAGTTGTCAGCTGAAGACGCAGCACTCAGGAGGGAAAGATGAGCACCCACCACAACCAGGAACGGCCATCGGCACAAGCAGCCACTTCTTAGGCAGTCCACTTTTATCTACCACTGGAGCCGCTGAGCCCACGACTTTCTTCCCTTTGCCCTGCCGAGCCCCATCCCATTCCTTCTTCCCTTCGCCTTCTGTCCAAGCTAAGAACCTCTCCCTAACTCTCACAACGCCCTTATCGTAATTCTCAAACAGCTCAGGTTCTTTCCCCATCATTTTCCCCGCCCAGTCGGCATATACAGCCACTTCGGGTCGTTTGGCTCTCGAGCGCACTTTCTTCCAGATAGCAGCTATCTCATCCGGATCCGTCTTATTCAACAATTGAAGTAATGTCCTGGTCGTCTCTCGCCATTGGCGATATAGTAGATATGGCTCATCGAATTTCACTTTGAAGAAGAATGGTGCGCCAGATCGATATGGGGGTTTACCCTCTTGCACTTCTTTGTCGAGCTTCATCACTTTGCACCGCACGACGAACCCTTCGATCATGTCGCCTTCCCATGATCCGGTCTTGGCTACTTCATCGGTGAATGATTTCACCTCGTCAAGGGTTTGCAGCTCGACGTATTTCGTCTGTATGAAGCCGAACTCTTTGGCGAAGCTAGTCACCTCGTCTGGCGTCGAGGTGGAGAAGTGAGGGGTGTTGTGGTTCAAGCCGTGTAGGTGAAGACCGGTCCAGTGAGCCGGGGTCGCTATCACATGCTCTTCGAATGAATCGTCGCACAGCTGCAGAAGAATGTTAATCAGCAAGCTGCGTATGCTTCAAATATGTGGAAGAGCTCACCTCAAGCACCGCCGTCATATTGCCATCCCATAGTCTCTTGGCGAGATCAGCCTCGGTCTTTCCACTCGCTATCAGTGTCTTCTTCACCCATTCCCTTCCAACAGCAGCATGGGCCTTCGCTTCCTCATGTTCAGCTTTCTCAGCCTGTTTCTCAGCCTTGTCCTCCTTCTTCCCCTTCTTGTTCTCCAAGCTGAGTTTAGCCAATTCGTCTGATACACCTTCGCTTTTTGGATGATCTTGATTTCCTTCCGTAGTGGTTCCTAATGAATGCTTCGAAGCGACAATGAGGTGTTGAGGTGAAAGTGCGGAGATAAGGATGAGACAGCCATTTGATTTGAGGGTCAAATGATATGGTGGCTCGGTATGCATCTTCATTGCTGACCACTGAGGGTACGCAAGGTAGAAGAACGCATAAGCAAGCGGCAGTTGACTATAACAGCGAAAGAACAGAAGCTTACCTCCGTCCAAGCAACCTCGTCAATGTTGAAGAACTTGTCATATCCCCTCGCCACTATTCTATCTTTCGGTCTTCCTTCTCCTTCTGCACCAATGAGTCGAAGGACTTCCTCAGGTATCGGATCCCCTTCTTCGACCTCTTCAGTGAATAGACCTCTAGCAAGGGTAGGAAACGGGTTTTGGGCATTGAAGTACATGTGCTCTGTCATCTTCCAGCTGGTAATCTTGCGATCTCGTAGACCGGCTGAGCTCGATTCGCCATTGTTGGCGTAAAGCGAAGCTGGGTAGATGTGTACATTCGCTCGGACAGCTTTGGGATTTGTATCTCGTAGTTGACGAAGAGAGCTCAAAAGCGCAGGCACCGACTCGGGGTGCTTGTCGGACGACATGATGAGTGATGCCGTCCCTTATAGAGGCGGGTGAGAGCTTTCTGAGGCGGTCAGAAGCTTGAGTTGGTTCGTGTTTGCGCGTGGTTGTTCAAGGAAGCGTCGAATATTGCTGCAGGACCAATATTTGTAGTGGTCTTGACTCGACATATCTTCACAGCAGCAAAGGAATTGCTTGGTTCGAAGGTGGGATTCAACTTTCTTGAGCGGCGATCACCGGTGATCTATCATAAAACACGTGGCAGTCCAGGTTATCGGATAAAGGCGTGTCAAATCGCGCTAGTTATAGTGGACACTATCTGACACTGACACAACGCACAGGCCTACCTACAGTACAGTTACAGTTACAGTCGCACGCACTGCAACTGACTAACTGACTAACTGACTGACTAACTGCTCACCACTACAACCCTTTCCTTTCCTTTCCTTTCCTCTCCTCGTCTTCTTCTTCTTCTTCTTCTTCCTTCAACACCCTCTTCACTCTCGACTTACTCTTACCAGACCAAACCGACTCACACTCATGGGGCATACCGTTCATATCTCTCTTCTCATGAGAGCTCACTTTTGATCACTCAATCGATCATCGATTCTCCCAGCACACGATCCGATTCGGGTCATCAATCACTACCATCCTTCCCACATCGACGGGATAGAACGGAACCTTAACCATTCACTCATATACTTCAAATGACTGACACGGAAGAACAACGTCAGCATTCTGAACATCATCCATCTGGCTCGAATCTATCTCAACAACCAACAGCAACGAACAATATAGAAGAACCCATCAGTCCTTGTACGACCACTACTTCTGCCTTTCAACCACCTCAAACTCAAATCACACCTCGTACTACTCGAGGCAAGCCGCGCAGACAATCCGAAACGACCAGTCAACTCCCCACGACTGCAGACGCCCAACAGCCTACCAGCCCGGTCGTTACCCGTCGTTCCGCTCGCCTTTCCCTCACTGGAATTACAACGGTCGAGCTGCCTGGTCCAAGCTCTAGTGGCAAGGGGAAGAAGAGAGTACAAATCGAAGAAGAACCCCAGGCTCAATCACAGGCTGGAAGTAGCAAGAAGAAGTGAGTGCTTCGATGTGTTGCCTGGACACTCTCCTTCTCGTCTTCTACACGCCGTCTGGGAAATTTAGCGTTTTCTAAACCCCGCTTTTCATGATTTCCTTCTCCAAATGCTCTCCGGCCGTCATGAAAGGAGGCACCCATTGCGCCGAATCTATCATGATTCAGCATATACTCATGGATGACTTGTCCTTTCCCCGTACCCACATGCATCAAGAGATATGCACATTTATAACAGACGAATACATGCTAATAAATACCTCCCTCCCCCATAGACCTAGGGCTTCCGACGCAGATCTTGCTTCTTCCACTATCGAGACACCCACCCAATCTGATCGAAAGGGCAAGAAACGAGCCGCTCGATCTCCTTCACCTCAAACCGAGCCGACTTTACCTTTCAGCGAGCCTAGTACAAGACGAAGCAAGAGGACGTCGCTTTCCTCCTCGTCTGGCCGATACGACCTTCGACATAAATCGGAAGAAGAATCTCAACAGGCAGAACCAGCCTCTGCAGACGCGAAAGGGAAGGGTAAGGGAAAGGCCCCTGCAAAGGGAAAGAAAGCAGCATATAAAATGCCAAGGAAGGCTAAGTAAGTGATCCTGAGCTTCAAGCGATAGATACTAGTTGCTAATCCTTCCTGTTCCAGTCCTAAGCAGAAACGGACAGGCGCTTCTACACCCAGCGACCGAACGAAGAAAGGTGACACCTGTGAGTACCTCTGGTATGGCGACATGGCGACTTGACGCTGATCTGCTACAGCTGCTAAACATCTAGTCGATGATCATATGGACGACGAGGACTCGCTTTGGATGAACGAGGCGAGCGGGTCAAGAGGAGGCTTACTGGATGACGAGGATGGAGACGAACATATGGATGGTTCTGGACACGATGAAGACGACGAGAATGAGGACGAACATGATGACGAAGACCCCGAAACCGGACGGGCAGAGCAAGGAGGCAGTACAAACGCCTATGATCGACTTACCAGGATAGCCAACGAGAGTGGTCTCAACATCGACGAAGCGACAGCAGCTGCTCTCTTCGGTGGCGGTTTCCGTGCGTTCGGAGGCATGATGTCCGGCCTCTCGAACCGATTCAAGCGTCTGAAGGCGAATCTCCGTTCGAAACGAGTGCAGACCCGTCTTGCTGCCTTGCGAGAATGCAGCGAATTATTACTGGTCAGCAACGAAGACACTCTAGGTGGAGCGTTTTCTCCTTCAGGATTCGTTACTGAGTTCGTGGCTATACTCGATGGGAAACCCAACATCGATGAAGATGGAGAGAGCGAAGACGAACAAGCCGGGTTCGATGACATGGACGAAGACGCTCAGCTGGCTGCGGCTCTGGCTCTGAGCACTGGTGGAGCTATGCCCGCGCTCGGTGGAGGAGGAGAAGATGATATGGAGTGCCAACTACTGGCTTGTCGATGTTTGGCTCATCTCATGGAAGCTCTTCCTGGTTCTGGTCACACTCTGGTACACCAAGGAGCTGTGCCGGTCCTATGCTCCAAACTCAACGAGATATCCTATATCGAACTAGCCGAGCAGACTCTGAGCGTGAGTGATCTTCTTCTCGCGTACTCAACAAGCAGCTGATATCCGCGGGCAGACACTCGAGAAAATCTCCGCCGAATACCCCGCTGCCATCGTCCGAGAAGGTGGACTTGGAGCCCTCCTCAATTACCTCCCATTTTTCTCCACAAACGTCCAACGAACCGCTGTTACCGCTGCTGCCAACTGTTGTCGAAATATCGCTGGCGAACATTACGCGAAAATCAAAGAAGTTTTCCCAACTATACGAGACACCTTGACGTCAGGCGACCAGAGACTAGTCGAGCAAGCTACCCTCGCCGTCGTCCGGACCATCGAATCATATCGACACAACGCTGAGCACCTCGAAGGTCTGCTTGATGTCCCCACTGTCACCGCTATAAACTCCCTCCTTATGCCTTCCGGAGGCTCGCCACTTGTATCGTCGTCCACCTACACGCACTTACTCAAGGCTCTCACCACATCAGCTAGAGGATCAGCCAAAGTATCCCTTGCTTTCCTTGACGCTGGTATGACCAGTACTATCTATCAAATACTTACTGGAGTGCTCCCGCCCGCTCACGATGAAGACGAACAAGGCAATTCTTCCGGTGGACAAGGTTTGGCTGGCGGTGTAGCGGACATGGCCGTCCTCCAGAACCTCGCTCATCGACCCAAGGATCAGGTCGAAGAGGCGCTCGCGCTCATCTGCGAACTTCTGCCTCCCACTCCACGAGATGGGGTGTTCGATCCCAAAGGATACACAGAGAAGAGCCTTGCTCGAGCCAAGAAGGGTCGAAAAGCCGACAAGTCGGAACGGCCAGGTCATGGCTCTCGACGAAGCAGTCGAGTCGCGGAAGCTACCTCGGGCGCGTCAACTGAACCTAGCACTCCCGCGGGCGGGACCGTGCCTCTCCCTTCCGAAATCGTCACTCCCACTGCCTCTGGCAGCAGTAACATCCTTCCAAGCCATGCAGCAGCTGTGCTGAAAGCGAAGAAAGAGGCTGAAAGTCAAATGGAACAAAGGATTGAATTGCTCAATTCCAATCCTCAACTCATCGGCACTTTCATCAAGGCAGTTGTACCGGTACTCGTTGATGTCTATGCGGCCTCCGTCGTGCTTAGGGTACGGACCAAAGTGTTGACTGGTCTCGTCAAGGCGATTGCATTCGCCCAACCTGAGCAATTGAAAGCGACGCTCAAGGTGAGTACGACGTCCCGCCCTATGTCTGCAGGATCTTTGGCTGACCTATCTTAAGTCTGTCCCGATGGCGAGCTTCTTGTGCGCGATCATCTCCTCGAAGGACAATTCGTCTTTCGTATTGCATGCGCTCCAACTCGTCGAACTATTAGCTACCAAACTGCCCGAAGTGTATCAAGCATCGTTCCTCCGGGAAGGAGTTGTCTTCGAGATCGATGCCCTGGCGGAAACCGAGATGGCGAAAGAAAAGGCTGCAAAGGACACTATCAAAGTCAAAACTGAACCCGGCGAAGAGGAAAGCCAGCCGAGTCAGCCCGCAGCAGGGCCTTCAGCGGTCACCCCCGGCGTTCCGCCCATTCCTGACGATCTGAATCCTCTCCTTTCGCTCAGCGCTTTCTCTGCCACATTCCTGGGTGAGAGCCCAAGCGGTCCTTCGACTCCAAAACGGTCTTCGAGCTCATACCTGGATCCCAGCGACGCCAATATCATCCGAGCGCGTATGTTACAAGCGAAGAAGGTGTTTGACGCTGCAGGTGATCATCACCAGGCGGCCACTCAGGTACTGGACGAGATCGCATCGATGGTGAAGAAGCTCTGCCGACTCGAAGCGACCGAAGCTGAACTGCGAGATACGTTACGAGAGATAGCCTCTCGATTCTCAAACGTCGACCAAGCGCTGTCAAGCTTCGAGGTCCTCAAGAGTGGACTCGTGGACGGTCTTCTTGAATTTGTCGACATCGATGGAGAGGTCTCTTCCGCAAGCCGTCGTGCTATGCTCTTTGAGATTTTCTCCGACACTACATTGTCGAACCCGTCCCCGCTCACCATGCTCGTCAAGAGGCTTCACGAGAGTCTTGGCCGATTGGAAAACTTTGATGTGGAGATCGCATTCGGCGGTACTGGCGACTCCGCTCGACCATCCTCCAGCCTAAGCAAGACCATGCGTATTCGATTGTTAGCCGAGGATGGCGAAGACGTACCTAAGCAAGTCAATCAGCTCAGTGTCACCATCCAAGCTATCGCGCCTATGCAGGCTCTCCACGACTACCTCCGACCCCGAGTAGCGGACGCCAATTATGGTTCCGGCTTGTCAAGAATGTTCGCAGCGTATGCGGCGGGTATGGGCGGAGGCGGCGATTCCGCCACCTCTCGACTGCTTTCGGCTTTGGCCGCTGGTAGGGCTGGTGGACCTCCTCGCCTAGGCGCACCGATCGGTAACAGTGCTCAGCCTGCTCCTGCTGCAGCCGAGAGCACGGCTCAACCCGCTCAATCAGAAACGAGTGCGAAGCCCGATGAATCAAAGGGCGAGTCATCCGAAGCTCAGCCTTCAGACAAACCTCAGCGACGAAGATCCGCTCGACTCAGTGCTGCTCATGGCGTGGCAGGAGAGTCATCGACAAATGCCTCTGCTTCCGTTCTTGCTGCAGCGCCTCGGCCATCAACTCCTCCCGCAACCGCATCGAGCGTGCCCGAGCCATCAATCTTGCCTGCTATGCCCATGGATATGGACTTTGACGATGATTACACTGATGATGAGTATGATGCAGAGGTGAGTATCCATGCTTAACTCTTCGACAACGACGGCTGATGGTTCTGACTAGGTCTTCGAGGAGGACATGGAAGAAGAAATCGCTCGCCCTACTGAGAGTATCGTGAACATGTCTGTAGCGCCGGGTGAGCAAGCCTGCGATTTGTATACAAGAGGTCTGCTCACTAAACAGTCACAATCCATGCAGATGGCTCACGAGTCGAAGCGAAGACCCCTGAAGGTACACGGATCGCTACACCTCAACAGAACGCTCCTGGGCAAGCTGCCGCTGGTCCGTCAGCTGCTGCTAGTGGAGTGCCTGGATCCTCTTACGCCGGTGCCGTCAAGACCGCCCCTAGTGATTGGCATTTGGAGTTCTTCGTAGGGGGCAACAAACTCTCTTTGGACGATACCATCTATGGCGCTGTGCACAGGAACCAGGACTCGATTCCAGACGGAGGATACGGGGGCGTTTACAATTCGCCTGTCACCATCAATTTCAAGAAGGTGGAAGGACCTGCACAGACCAGTGAGTTTTTGCATCGCTGGAGCTTGGTACCGAACGGAAGTTGACATGCTCTGCAGAACCTCCTCTTGATGCCCCTTCGCCTGCCTCAGTGGAGAGCTCATTCCCAGCCGGCCTTGAGCCGGGCACACCGACTTCGAAGATCCTACGACTACTTCGAGTGGTTCACAATCTCTCAGTGGACGGCAAGGAGATCGCAGGAACAGATGACGCTACATTGAACGAGAACTTGTTTATCAACAACAAGCTGACTGCGAAGTTGACGCGACAACTGGAGGAGACCATGATTATTGCAAGGTTAGTTGGATACAGGTCACATTACACAATAGGAGGCAGGTGCTGACATATTTCGTGTATAGTGACTGCCTCCCTGAATGGGCTGTCGAGCTTCCCAAGAGCTTCTCGTTCCTCTTCCCCTTCGACACGCGATACAACTTCCTTCAGACTACGTCTTTCGGCTATGGTCGGCTTATCTCTCGCTCTCAATCAGGCCCCGCCAATCGAAACGGACGACGAGACGACGTTGCCCACCTCGCTCGCCTTGTGCGACAGAAGGTCAGGATCTCGCGAACCCAGTTGCTTGAATCATGCGCCAAAGTACTCGAGCTTTACGGCACCTCGACTGGTATCCTTGAAGTCGAGTACTTTGACGAAATTGGAACTGGCCTTGGACCGACTCTGGAGTTCTACTCGCTCGCATCCAAGGAGTTCGCCAAGAGGAGTCTGGAGCTGTGGAGGGACGAAGACACGCACAAGGAAGGAGACTATGTCTTCCATCCTCGAGGCCTTTATCCCGCGCCTATCGCTAGCGACTCCTCCACTCCCAAGTAAGTCTTACATAGCTGTCTCAAGGTACCCCTGACTAACATTGATGATCTTTACAGTGCGAAATTGCCTTGGTACAAGACGCTTGGCTTGTTCACTGGTCGAGCTCTGCTCGATTCGAGAATCATCGATGTGAACCTCAACAGGGTGTTCCTCAAGCTTATCCTGGGCCAGCCTGTCAAGAAGAGCATTGCCACATTGAAGGTGAGTGAAGCCGGATCATGCCTCGTAGTACTGAAGTCATGCTGATGCCTCGTCCTGTTGTAGGCCGTTGACCCAACCCTTGCCCGGTCGATGGAACGACTGCAGAATTACCTCTTCGCCAGAAAGGAGATCGAAACGCTCGAGCTGGTGCGTTCAGTCTTATCTTTCTTTACGCGTCATGGGCTGACCAATCACCTTCCGTAGCCTGCCTCATCGCGACGCAACAAGCTCGCTGCGCTCACAGTAGGCGGAGCCAAACTAGCTGATCTGTCGCTCGATTTCACCTTGCCCGGTTACAACATCGAGCTTATACCCGGAGGCTCGCATATTGAAGTCGACGATCACAACCTGGAAGAATACCTAGAGCGAGTATTGGAGATGACCCTTGGCTCGGGCATTGAAAAGCAAGTCAAAGCTTTCCAAGAGGGTACGCGTCTTTCTCTGCCTCTCTCTTGATTTCGGTTCCGGTCAGACTGACGACTATGACACGATGTAGGCTTCTCAATGGTCTTTTCCGTTAAGGATATGCGAATCTTCTCGCCTGATGAGCTGGGCCTCCTATTCGGCAACGCAGAGGAGGATTGGTCTCGTGAAAGTGAGTGGACCGTCTGTGATGATCAGGAGGGACACGCTAATTCGATGCCGTGCACAGCTCTTGAACAAGCACTCAAGGCGGATCACGGTTACAACCTCGACTCGCGAAGTGTTCAGAATTTGCTCGAGGTCATGACTTCGTACGACAAAGAGCAGAGACGGCAATTCCTCCAGTTGTAAGTCAACAGTTCTTTTCAGGCTGGCAATGGGACATAACTGACACTTATGGACGGGTGCAGTATCACCGGTGCTCCGAAATTACCTATCGGTGGATTCAAGGGTCTCAGCCCTCAGTTCACGGTCGTCAGGAAGCCTCACGAACCACCTTTCAAAGCGGATGATTACCTGCCGAGTGTAATGACCTGCGCTCAGGCGAGTGAAGGTGGTCTACCTGTCCGATTGTATAGCTCGATTGACGCTGATCCGTGCACGATGTCCTTTTAGTACCTCAAATTGCCCGATTACTCAACCAAGGAGATTCTGGCTGCTCAGATCTCGAGAGCGATGCTTGATGGCGGTGGCTCATTCCACCTTTCCTAAGCGGGCGCATCGCATCGTGTCACGTCGACACCAGCTTCGACCCCCCACATCATTCTATTTACCAGGTAACACATATGTCGATTATGTACTACACCGTCGACAATATTGCCCTACGATCACCGTCTCTCACCCCGCAAAGCATTATCATTCCCGTTTCCATTTTCCATGCGCACGTTCATGTCAATACAATATATGCAGTGACGTGTCTAGCTTTCCAATTTTGACCTCTTTATAAGTTTCCAACCGACTGTATATTGTAGACGCATAATTCTGTTTCCAACCCCTACCCAACATTCATTTTCCTCCTTCTTTCCCTACAGTACTCGTACAGATATGCACAGTGGAGAAGAGCTTAGCTTGATAATGAATATGTATCGTGTGAACCGCAAGAGGATTTGTGGGTGTGTAGAATCGGTGAATATGTCCCTCTTTTCCATTGGGCGTTTTCTTTTGATGTCCACGAGATCCTGACCGACTGCATTTTCACTGCTTCGGAGAGAGGAAGAAGACGGGCTGGTGAAGTTGATGATCTTCTTTCTGCATGCTGTACTCTAGCCTGGACTGGGTCATTAGACTGGTCAGGTCGGCGTCGTCACCGTTGACAGGGGACAAAGGGTTATTCTTTCCGATACCAGCGCTGTATGTTCCGGAATATTTTGAGATGAGTTTGACATCATTGCAGTATGTGTGTACAGTACACTTTGGATCTTGGCAGATTTACAGTACGAGTAGCATCCGCGAGACTTCTTCGTATCGGCACGGAACAAGGACCAAAACAACGGTTCCTGGTCTTCTGTGTCTTCCCTGTCTTCGACTCAAGACACAACGCCTTCCAAGCTCAGTGCAGTACTAGTATGTCAAAGCGAGGAAGAGCGATGGCCCAGGTAAAGTACAGTCGCGTACTTGCATGCTGTCCACCATTTGAGCCGAAGAAGATGAGAGGAACAGTGAGTGCGAGGGAATACTCTAATATGTATGCCAAGGGTGGGGAGGTCTTTCTTGCGCGAGGCCAGAAATACAGTATCGCAGAGAGGCCCTCGCTCACATCGCATGCCGGCGCACGGCCCACCACGATGGGAGGCTCTCTCATTGTGTACTAATCCTGTGTTGATGAAAGATGAAAGGATATTCACCCGGTACGTGGGATGGACTCGTACAAAAGCGAGGACCAGCACTCTAGCTTCAGAACAGGGTGAGGTACTACTGTACACGAATCGTGCTGACTGAATGGCAGATTATCAAAGTTCCTTGGGCTGTCCTCGTACCCCACTCAATTCCTCGCGACAGATGAACGGAAGTTGGACCCTTTGTATTAAATAGGCTTATGAGTGCGCAGTGTGCAGAAGACACCCGACTTTGCGCTTGAAGGACCCCCTCTCTCATTTTTCTTCCCCACTCCTCTCAACAGCGATGCATATAGGCTGTCTTCGTCCTCTTTCGTTCGAAAGACAATCTGAGGTTGGTGGTACATATACTGTATATTGTACTCACCAGTGGAGTGGGGGAGGGGCAGTCCAAGAACAAATTGTGTATCGGCCGGCCGTGAGCAGTCGGGTCAGAGATAGACATTATGACATGCAATGACACATCGTGTGAATCGGACCTTCTCTCTTCTTTCTCTTCTTTTGATGGTTTCCTCTTTTCTTCTAGTCTGCTCGTTCACTTCTGCTTGAACAGCGAACGTCAGCGTCAGCCTCAGCGCCGAGCAGCTCGAAGGATGTATTTGCACCGTGGGGGAAATCGAATCGTATCGAAGCATCGAAGCGCCGCACGAAGATCTCGAAAGGAAAGGACACAATGGTGAGTGGGTGGAGGAGGAATCGAAGTTACTGCACATACACTACAGTTCGACAAACGTCTGCCCACTGGGCTGGCTGCCTCCCATGTTGGAGCTACAATTGCACTTGCAACTCGCTGAGGTGTGTGCGGAGCTTGTAGCTTCTTTGCCTATCCCCCAACCGAGGACTGAAGACAATGGTGGGGATTTGGATGAATGGGAAAAAGGACGGCTCGAGGGAGAAACGGCAGAGGGATTCGGTTGGTGCTGTACGAGTACTGGACAGTACTATACCTGCGCTGTATCGGGTCTGACTCCATAATACTAGTACTAATACTATTACAGTGCGCATAAAAGTCGTCTCCATGTTCATACTCTTCAAGGTGTTACAGTATCGTTGAATCATTCGCCACCCACTCTGATAATCACAATAGCTGAGCGCTATTTATCGTACTACTCTCACTTCTTTCATTAACAACATCGATACTCGATATACATACCGAAGTAGCCTCCTATACTCGTGACCTACCCGAACGAACACGCTTGCTGTACTAGTGGTCTCCCAAGTCTGCCAGCTGCAGATTACATTATCATTGCACAGTCCACTGTACCTATCCCGTTCCGTACCTCCCAACAAACTATCTTTTGCTAAACAGGCGATAGCTTAGTCCACAGCGATGGCGATAGAAACATCACCATACGTGTCTGACGATGAGGCTCGATCAATAACCCTCGCCATGATCTCCTCAGAGAGCAACATGTCAAAGAACCAGGATATGTCGGCTAGCTGGTCCAATGAACTGAGGTATGATGTCGGTTTTGATGATGTCGAGCCTGAAGATGTCGGACATTCTGGGAAAACCAGAACGATGTCAATGCCCGCCTCAACGTCTAATTTGGCTGCACGTTACGATGCCGACCGGGTGATCGGACAACCGTTCTCTTCGACCGAAGGGGACATTGAAGAGTACGAGGGAAGCGATGGGGATGCCATCGACTCACAATATTCACAATACCAGCTGGCTAATGCCGACGTCGACTTCAGTCAAGCGTCAACACCATTGTTAGATGTTCCAGAATCATACCTCAGTGTCGGACCTCCGTCTAACGACTCAGTCTCTATGCCCGCTACTCCCACGTTCGCTCCTACTTCCTATGCCTATGATCCTGCTCCAACTTTCCTCACGGGAGATCAATCACCCCGCGCTGCGCGTCATCGTATCCGTTCTCCGCTCATGCTGCGTGACTGTCCCGTCTCGACGGCCGGGAGGTCCGCTAGCCTTCGACCCTCAGCTGGGGCCACCACGTGCCCTGAAACCGCTGTGGGCAGTGCAACGGCGACCGGTCAAGATCCGGGGTCCTCCCGGCCCCCTAACGACGGTTCCTGTTCCAATCCGGGCCCTCCCCGAGGTCCAAGTCAATTGGCGAAGTTTCTAAAAGACTTGGAGGCGATCCAAACATACACCGAGGTCCTCCGACAAACCGCCTCTCGTCGTATGGCAGAAATCGAGACTGCGTATACTGTCGACCATGACTACGATGCGAGGCGGTTCGGGGAGAATGTCAGGCAGAAGGCGACCGAAAACAACATTCCACGATACGACAAGTGCCTCAAGGACGTTGATCTGTTGTCGAGCGTGATAAAGATGTCCGAAGAGTGTTCCAGCAACAATCAAGATGTCAAGGAGGTGTTGGATCCAGACAATATAAATCTCACAGTCACCCCAGTGACAAAAGCTGCCAACACAGAAGGTTATTATTTCCCGGACGAGATGACAAACGCCGACGATCAGTTGACTGAGGATGAAGATGAACGCTTGGGAACATATCGCGTGGAGGTCAAAAGCCAAACGAGTGACTTCGATGCGAAATTGGCACAAATTAAGACAGACCTTGACGTGTGGTTCGCGCACAAGCGCGATGCGCCATCAGACGCTTCGGAAGGCGGAGGAGATGGAGAGGTGGTCAGTTTGGCAGAAATACATCAGAGTCTTGATCAATTGTCCAACGATATAAAATCCGAACCTCCGACTGATAAAAACTACATTTGGATCACACCTGCTGCGCCAGAAGGTCTACATCCGAAAGGTCCATGGTACGGCACGAAAGAGATTATCACCGGCTACGACATCTCATTCGGACCAAAGTCAGTCACTGCTGACTCGGGTCCGGGCGGGAGGACAGCTAGGTGTATGACTCCATCCCAGACCGCTAACGCTAGCGAAAACTTACAAAGTCATGGGGGAGCGAGGAGTTTCAATCACAGTGCGGCAGAGATAATCCCTGACGGTCACCCACGTTCAGCTGTTCATAGTGTAAGGGTAAACGGTCCTGTTCTGAAGCGAGAGGAGATCCGGAACTCTTTCTCTGAGGTCATGGAGAAGTGCCGAACGCAGGTATGAATGGATAATTGGTGTCTCGTCGGGATGATCGTTCAGTAAGTCACAAGTGTTATCAGAATTATCGAAGGTATTAGTACAATGTACATATGTTTGCCGGTCCCAGCGCCTTGCTCGTAGGAGACCGGGCTTTGGCTTGTTTGTTGGTTAGCCTTTTCAAATCGTTTCACAATCACCGTATCGACATGTGTCGATATGCCCATATTAGATGTCACGCCAGCGTCCGTCCCAACAGCATAAGACAACCGATCCCCCTGATATCAGTACTCGCACAATACAGTTCCAAACCAGAACCCGGCGGTTTCGATCAGCCTCGATAATAACGATGGACCACCTCGTCTCTCAGCGAAAGCGGTCAAGTCACCTGCTATGGCGTCAGGAAAGATCCGGGATCCGGGATCTACTGTATATACGCGTATAATTCAAGTGTGTGCTTACATCATTCACTCGCGCCCGCATCCTTATCTTTGGTCGATTGCTAATCGGGGGCCTCATCTCTCTGGCGCTGATCAGGTGGTTATACAGAAGCCACTGTCTCCGAATAATGTACAGTACGGATGTCGATTAGCAGAGGAATGTGTATGTTGTGGTGATGGTGATGACGATCGCGAGATTACATGATATTCATTGGTAGCTAATCACGCACTTTGGATATGGCTAATCGTTCTCGTATACTGTGAACCTCGCAATGATACGACGAGTACAGTTACAGTATCCGTACGGTGGTGTTTGTTCCGTCATCTACAGACAAATTCCGGCCGCCTAAAACATTCACCGTATCACCGTTTTACCGTAGTCTGTCTGGACTCAAGAAGTGTTGGATGGTGTATTGTTGTGTGTTCCCGTAATAACCGGAGTGCCTTTGTTTCGTTTCCGAGATCATACGTGCCGTGCCTTATTGCATGATGATGCTGATGGATGAGCTGCGGCTGTAGCTGCATATGCAGTTTGGTTCCAGACTAACGGCTAGGACTGGGACGCTTACGTGCTCACCAAACATTTTTTTACGGCGTCTGACACTTCCAGTATGAGTATGCACGTATTTTCTACAGCATATCGTCTGTATTTTCGGGCAATGACCTCTCCTGACGGCATTTGGAGTACTGTAGTCGCAGTTGGTTCCAGCGCCAAAGTCCTAGTCCTTATGCTTATGTGCTATGTGCTGACGCGGCGAGGCGTAAGCGCTTGGCGGCGATGGTATATGAAAAGGCCTTGTTTGACCGAAGCACCGTGTCCGACGGGGAACGGGGATATGTGCAGAGCTCCGTTTTGCATCGATTGACATGATCCGACGTAGATGCTGTGATAGGCACGGCGGCAATCGACGAGCGAGCGAGGAGCAAGCCGGCCACTTATCATCATCGGTGAATCGGTGAATGAACCATCCTATATACAAATTGTGACCATGTCCATGTCCATACATGGATGGTCATGAATAAACACATCGCGTTCCGAGATATAAGGAACGGTGCACACGATTTTTTCGGATCTATCTGGCTGACCGGCCCGACGTTTACTAGCAATTTATAAGACATATATTGCATAATTATCAACAACATATCCCACTTCGCGCGATCAACTAACTCTATACTACTATCTCTTCATAATCTATACATCATCCTCAAGTGTTCAATCTCTCGCGAAACAGGTCTTGAACAGTCGATCCAAGCCAGCAAGCAAGAACCAAACATCAAGCCGGATCTTATCGTTCCCATTCGCGTCTTGCCACCCACCCTTCCATCTTTTTATTCGAAACCAATCCATCGACATCAGAAATAACCATAGCAATGTCCTTCCTTACGTCGATGACTTCAAAGTTGGGGTACGAATCCATTCCTGCTTCGATAGCGCAGAAGAGCTTTTATGAGCTCAAGGCGATCTTGCCTGGAGGCAAGGAGCTTGACTTTGTGAGTTGAGGTTGTGCTCTCGAGGCACATTACACTGGATTGAACATGGGACGGCCTGAGCGAACATCTTGCACATTTCAATCGTGGGACCAAGCCTACTGCTTCTCGTATATCATTCGTTGGATCGTCGTTAGTTGCTGACTTGGGCCTTTCCTTCATTCGTAGTCTACCTTCAAGGGCAAGCCTGTATTGATCGTAAACACCGCTTCGAAATGGTGAGGAAACCCACACGATTCTGGAATTGCCCTATATCGCCTTGGCATAATATGGAAAGGGAAAGAGCACTGATCTCAGCCATGCCATCACCTCCTGTCAATATAGCGGTTTCACATACCAATACACCGGTCTCGAGGAGCTGTACAAAGCCTACAACACCCAAGGACTCAAAGTACTTGGTTTCCCCTCGAACGAATTTGGGAATCAGGAGCCTGGATCAGATGATGATATCGCCTCTTTCTGTCAGGTGAGTGGAGTGGGCCTGCTTCTCCGAGGAAGTGATGTGACGTGATGAAATCGACCTGCGCGCTATGGTCATTCGCGTGCCCGAGCTGACCAATATCTGAAACACCGATCATCACGGTCCAGCTCAACCACGGCGTAACTTTCCCCCTGATGAAGAAGTCAGAAGTCAACGGAAAGAACATGAATGAGGTCTTTGCGTGGTTGAAGGCTCAAAAAGGATCTGGGGTTGAAGGATTCGCCGGAACGACAGCTATCAAATGGTGAGTGATATGATAATAGTGTTCTTTACACGGTGCAGGCCAGGCCATCGCCATCCTCCTCATCGCCAAATCTCACTCGCGGCTCCCACGTTCACGATTTATATCCAAAGACTGTTCGCCAAACGTAACGTTGTAACAAGAGAATAAAGGCTGATTGGACTGTGGACGATTTGTGTTACTTTGTCTGTCTCGTTATCGACACAGGAACTTCACCAAGTTCCTCGTGAATAAAGACGGTGTTGTAGTAGGCCGATATGGATCATCCACCAAGCCCGAGAAGCTGAAAGAAGAGATCGAGAAGCTGCTTTGAATCTGATTTTGAAAACGAAATCACCGATCGCTTCGGAGAATCAAGGACACGTAGTAGGGAATTGAGATACCGTGAGGGATGGACGGCGAATCGGTTGTCAGAATCTACGGAATAGAATATCAGTGTAGAAGGGGGATTGTAGCGATGCGGATGGTAGACCTAATACCAGCAATTATAAATTACATATACACATACGCATATATCAATCATCAGTTTCCATCATATTATATCCGCATGAAATACGTATTCCCAGGCTCAATCGATAGCATAGCTATTCATACCACGATCATTCTCCAATATCTCATGTTTCCAGCCATACCGGGGTTAAAATTGCTTTGCTTCTGCTAGACAGACGGTACTACGACCTGAATACTTGGTGAAATGCGCCTTCGAGGCTGACAATGTTCATGATGATGATGCTGAGCAGACGGAGAGGTCAGATACCTGTGTCGATCATTTATGATCAGGATCGCCCATCCCGTCCCATCTATGATTATGCATTATGTTATATGATCAAACAGTCACATGAAAAGTGCCTGTTGCTTTGTTTTCCCCCTTGCACAGGTTCGTTGGTTTGGTTGTGCTGATATGAATCGATCTCTCCTCACCCCGATCGGACCTGACTGCGCCCCTCGAACGCAGGATCCTTGCCTTCTGCAGCCTGGTAACGCCAACATTGGCTGTCCACCGCATATCTCTTGACGTGTGTTTGATGCCTCTCTCGAACAGCGAGAAGCTGGAGCTATATGCCCCAATAGCTCCTAGCTCGGCGATGGGTGAAACCCATTCGCTCCGTTTACTCATTCGCCTCGGGTACCAGACCCTTCCCATTCACTTTCACGTACTCTGCCAGATCCTCGACACTAATGATTCTCAGTCCCCATTCTCGGGCGAATCGCCAACAGTCGTCTAGACGGGCCATGGAGCCTGATGGGTCGGAAGGGTGGACCAGTTCGCATAGTAAGCCCGCAGGAGGGAGTTTGGCGAGGTAGCAGAGGTCTGTCAGAGCAGGAAATAAAATCAAGTTTCGGATCAGCTATATGCTTACATCGCTCCTGCTTCTGCATTTGCTATTGCGTTTCCAACAGGTCTTGATTCGATGCCACGGAACGAGATCTGGGACCTTCGACAGCGAAATCCAGGTCTGGACAAGAGATGTCAAGGAGGTAGGTCGCTAACACTCACCAACAGCACATTCCGTATGTCCCCTTCGCTCCCTCACACCGCCTTTGGTATACCTCAACGTAACCATATGTCCAGGTCTCGTGAAATCATCTTCGACGCTATCCTCCTTTGCGAGCAAACGAGCAGTGTAAGCTCGATCGTGCGCTGAGATACCGGTCGACACGGGGTGTTTGGCAGAGTTTGAATCGACCGTTAGGTGGTATGCTGTTCCTTTCGGATCTTGAGAGTGACCTGATGGTGGGAGGAGGGGAGGGAGTTGGAGTGATTGGAGGCGCGAAGGAGGGAGCGAGAGACAGATGAAGCCGCTATGTCGTTGCGTGCATCACCCATGTATCAGCCGCTTTTCCTTGAAGTACATATGCAAGCTACAAGACCCGTGGGATAGTCTGATTCAAAAAGCGAATGCTTATTGAATCGAGGTCGAAGCTCACCTGGTCCACTTGATCATCCAAGCCATACCATCCGTCGTGACTTTACTAGCAGCACAAACGAGATCACCTTCATTTTCTCTACTCTCATCGTCCATAACTACTACGAACTCGCCTCGACCGATAGCCTCGACCGCATCGGGGATGGAATCGAACTTGAACGGTGATGGGGGAGTTTGAGGAGGTGATGAGATCGCTGTTGGTCGGGACATTGCGAGATGGATTAAGACCGGTTCGGCAAAGGAGAAGATTAGATTGGTCGAATTGGTTATGGTGTGTAATTTTCAATACTGTCTGTTTTCTTCTGACTCGTTGTGTTGCGATCCAGAGGCTTTCGTTCTGAAGAGCTGTAGTAGATGCTATATAAGCAGATGCAAGGTAGTCGGAAAATGTTGACAAACGAGGAATGTATGCATCGGATCTATGATCCCAGATGATTATCAACTTTGTGCACTTTGTGCGTAATCACGACTCGCTTTCTTTCCCTTAGCTTTACCGGATTTGACTTTTTTTTTTCCCCCCCTTACTACCTTTCCGACGGTACTCGTACTTGTATGATATGACTGATCACATCACCGCCTCCGCCGCCGTCGCATATCCTCTACAACGGACGAAGAAGGAGATACTGTACTGGCTATTGATAACCTGAGCAGCAGATGTTTAGGTATGAGGTGTCGCATCGATGCATTCATCGATAATTACAACTATACCTACCAAAGCTCTGAGAATCACATATTTTGGGCGATTGCTCGATACGAATTATACCGAGTTATAATCTGCTACTTCGCTACTTCTGCTATCTCGAAAGAAAGCCTGCGAGCTATCCCCTTACATGAATTATCCTTGATGCCAAGTTTGAGTATGCTGATAAGACTTTCATCGCCATACAGCTCGGTGCTGGAGCAAGTCTTGAGGACTGCTTTCTTCTTGCTAAGTACAGGCTCATGATTCATCATGATATGAGAGCGAAGCAACCTTTGTCCAAGCCCGATCGACGGACTTGAGCCGCTGCAAATGCTCGCCGAGGTGCCCTAATATATGCAAAGCATATAAGGTATAACCTTACTGCGTCTGTCGGAAAATGACCCATCTGCATGCATGGCCTATGCCCGCCGGGTTGAATGTCATCACAGGGTGATCTGCGGTCGATGCCGAAGGTGCGTGTCGTGTTCAAGATCGACACACTCACTGTGCCGTGAGGTAGATAAACACTCTAGCTAGTCCAAGTGCTCGGCCATCGGTAACCGTTGCTGCTGCCGTTACATATGTTGAGTGCTGTCGTGCGTTAGAGGCGTGTCGATGATGTCAATAAAAGTTCAACGCCTCCGCGCTGTCTTGCAGAAACTATCCAGCATAGATATTGTATAGATATAAATAGATAGATCAATATCGCTCTCGGTCTGTCATCACCTTGCTTAGAGATCAAATTGAATCGTAACATCGTTCCCTGATCGTCTATAAAGCCATAACACTTCCAGAACATCGTTGCCTTTGGACAGCGCGATCAATCAACACATCTACACCATCGCCGCTTTATCTCTTAAACACCTGGTCCGTCTGCCTACCAGGCTTCGACTACGACTCCAACCCAACCCCAGCACCATGATGTCCACACCTCGACCGGCACACGCTGATACCGCGTTATCGCCCCCTCGACCAGGCTCAGCGCCGCCTCTTCGGACGGAGACCCCACCTCCACCACCGTCAAGGGCGATCCCTACCGATTTCAGATCATCGCTATCGGCATGGTGGTCCACTTCGTCATATAAAGAAGCTCGATTGGCCGAAGAGAGATTGTTGAGACGTATGGCTTCGTTTGAACCTACGCCTTCACCCCTCGTTGAATCAAAAGGATGGTTCGGCACGACTCGGACCCACAAAACAGCTACCGAAGGCCTTCCGGCCATGACGGCAGAACAGGCTAATATGGACGATTCGGAGATTGGACAGATCAAAGAGCCCATTTCGATCAAAGGCACAGGCCTGCAAGCTACCTTGCGAAACGTGTTCATCCCCACTCCGAACCCGGCGGACGCGCCTCAACATCCAGCTGACCCGCGAGAATTGTCAAGTGCCGCATCAAGCTCGACCGATTTGTCAACTTCCGCCGCGTCGTCGCACGGGAAGAAACACCATCATTGCAAGCACCATAAGGATAAGGACGGGAAGTTGGTGGATTATATCAATACACTCGAGGTCACCGCGCCTGAGAATGAGGCATCTAAAGAGGCGGTGGTGGTATTGCACGGATATGCTGCGGCTTTAGGGTGGGTGATTCCTCGCCACTTTACTTCACTTTCTCGAAAACCTCCCAACTCGTGACGGCGAACCTTGTAACCGAGTGATTGACGTCCATCTTCTTGCTTCGCTTCCCTTCCACAGCTTCTTCTTCCGAAACTGGGAGTCAATTTCCGTCTCATCAGCGGCTTCGGGCCGACGGACTTTCTTCCTCGACTGGCTAGGAATGGGCCTTTCCTCTCGACCTTCCCCATCTCTGCTCGCCTCATCGTCCACAACGCCCGTACCAAGCAGAGTTGCAAGAGCAGAGCACTTTTTCCTATCTTCGCTGGAATCATGGCGAGCGAGCGTCGGTATCGAAAAGATGGTCCTCGTCGGCCACTCTTTGGGAGGTTACCTTGCCTCGGCGTATGCGGTGAGGTATCCCGAGCGAGTCAGCGGATTGGTACTCGTATCGCCGGCCGGTGTACCTCATGGTCCGGAATACGTTCGATATCCCTTGACTGCTGAACTGGGGTCCCGAGTGAGCCAGGAGAGGAGGAATGAGATCACCAGTCCGCCAGAGACGCCTAGTGAATTGGAAGATGCTACCAATGCCGCTGAGGCGGAGATCAACGGTGGTGGGCAGGCTCATGAGGCTAAAGGGGAAGCGAAGAATTGGCAGAAGGATAGCTCGATGTTGAGAAAGGGAATGATGAAGTGTGAGTGTCACGTAGCGATAAATTCGATCTTCTCCGACGCCGCTGACTCATGTTGGCGTCCAAATACCATGCAGTCTTCGTATGGGGCTGGGAAAGAGGGTTATCCCCATTCACATTCCTACGAGGTGCCGGTCCACTCGGTCCTCTCTGGGTCGGCAAATACTCTGCGAGGCGATTTGCAAGTCAGACAGAGGAAGATGTGCGGGATTTGCACGCGTATATCTATGGAACTAGCATCATGAAGGGTAGTGGGGAATACTGTATCTGTGAGTTTGCATTTCTCGAGCTCGAGCTTCGTATCCATTCAAGTCGCGATAGGAATAGAGGGCAAAGGCGAGGCCAAGCGAAACCTAGCTGACCCGTCTATTCTACTATCGCAGCTCATATTCTCGCTCCGGGAGCCTACGCCAGAATACCAATCGTAGACCGAATAGCCAAGCTCAAAGTACCTGTTACTTTCATGTGTGAGTGTGTCGATTCGCGACTCGTGCCTTTAACACAAGGTCGTAAAGTCCTTCGTATCCCTGTTGACTGTTACTGATGGGTCTTTTGTCCGGTTTTTTTCCATTCTCTTCTGGCGTCTCGATATACAGACGGGGACAACGACTGTAAGTTACCATGATACGGCAAAACTGTTGCATCGATACTTTTTTCAAGACAAATTGACGCTGACCTGACCCTTTGATTTTTCTTGCTTCGCTTCGCAGGGATGGATGTAGAAGGCGGTCGAGCATCAGTTGAGGCTCTGAAAGAAGCAGGTAACGACAAGGCTTCATGCCATGTAATACCGAAAGCAGGTCATCACCTGTATCTCGATAATTCGGAATTCACGAATAAATTGCTCGACCAAACCATCAAGGCCGTGCCCAAGTTGGCTTGATCGTTGTTAGCTGGTAGCTGCTCGCTGGAAGCTGCTCGCTGCTGGAATCGATACTAGCTCCTGAGATATAGATCTCCTTCCGTTTCCGTTTGCGAGGATTACAACGTAGTATCTGACATTTCTACGAGCACTCTTTTGTCATACATGTCCTTCAAAAGGTCGTCGTTGTTACAGTCGTCCGATTTGGAAAGGGTATTTGCACCCGAAAGTTTATGTTGCTTTTTGTTGGAATAGACCCAGTTCGAAAGATCCTAGATACAATATCACTTATAATATGTCGTCCTCGTCTGTAGATTTATATATATTATGATCTTACATATATATGCTGCCTCTGGCGTGTCTGTCTTTCATACTCGCCCGTACTCGTAGTCAACGTTGTGCCATCATGTAATTCATGCATCGTAAATCATACATCATATTTCGTTGTGCGTCAAATCACATTTTCGAAATGAGTCGTCAACTCATCAACATTGACTACGAGTATCATGCAATCTGAATGATGTATCGGATTGTAAAGGCAATAAACAAAGGTGTATACAAGGTACAAGATCGATCGATAATTGGGACATATAGAGAGGGATTGAGAATGGGTATGGGGACTGATGCTTGATATCTGACGGAAAATAGTTCGAAAGTACTCGCAGCCTACTATCTCTGGGTTGATCACGGGTGCAGGATCATCGAAGCTGTCGAGGATGGATGTACAGGGATGGCGGCAATCGTACGGATGGTCTTCCGAATCTACTGGATAGATGATGGAGACGGAGATAATGTGTTTAGTAATATCTATAGGTCGTGAACAAGACAGAATCAAGAATTGATCGAATCAGCGGTTAGAACTTCAGACTCGAACTGTTATGACTGGTCTTAGCGCCAGAAGTGGGAGGGAGACAGGGGAGGGAGGAAAACCTACTCTATCTCAAGCTGCAAAAGGTTGTGGCCACCAGATCAGCTCGGTGAGCTCTACTACTGGGGTCCAACAAGAACCCCGAGCTAGATGCTGTGGTTGGACGAATTGCTCTTCATGGTGTAGGATGAGTTGTTGGTTCAGGCCTGAGAGAACTACTTACGAATTGTAAGGCCACGTCTCTCGGGCTAAGAACATTGAGACCATGCGGATTGAACAGATCTTTGTTGATCTCATGGATGAACGATTCCGCTCGGGTCAATTCCTTGCAAGCCATCAGAATTGATAAGACAAATCAGCGCTGTGGCTTACCTATCACCGGGGGTCAGGCGGCGTGCGTAGGTTGGCTCACTCACTCCCTCAAAATGACTTTGACGCCAGATTAGACTCGTCCACAGCGATGAGATAGCTATAAGATTATCCCAAATCGCTCCTCGAACAGAGTACGCGGCGGACAAGATCTCGTTGAGGTCGTTTATGAATGCTGTGAATTGCGACGGTTGGACCTATCCACGATACAACGAAGTACAAGGGAGGAGAAGGGAAGTTGGAAGTATTGGACAGGATGAGCTACAGTCTTAAGATCTACCTGAATCTGGATGGAAACTCACTCTGCCCTCCAACTCCAGCGGGAAGGTCGACTCGAATCTGCGCGCATGGAAACAATACTAGGTCAGCTAATCGTTGCATCTATTGATACACCCCTGCGCGATTACGCAATTGTACATTTTTCCTCGTGCACTCCTCCTTTTGCAGCTCAGAACCGATCAGCCTTCACAGTACGCCTTCGTCGTCTTCAGTCCAGCGACGAACGACCACCGTCTATCTGCCCTTCCCCCTTTCCTTCTGGCCCTGGTCTCTTGCACAATGAGAAACAATCCATACCGAGTGACGTTTCTCTCAGACTCACTGGCACACTTCTCCTCCGCTCCAGTCTCGCTCGATCCTTACTATCTCTTTAGGCAGATGTCGGCCTATCGTACCTGTTATAGGTTGATTATAGTATGATTTGGGAGGTAATGCTTGACGAGGGTATGCTGAGCGGGGAGTTCTGCGTGAAGACCACGAGATGATACGAGGTTGGACTCAGTTGGGTCTCTCTTTCATCGCATAGAGGTTGGAGAGACAACTCGCAGGACCTGTGCGAGGTGGCTCTGGGTTGTCTGTCCTATGAGCCGACAAGATATTATGATAGTCTCATCGCCGACTCACCCATGACCGCCCCTCCAACCTTGCAAGTCCAGCTTGACTTTAGCTTCCCACCCTTTCAATTTCTGCCGCTCATACTCTTCCTCCCAATCTTGAAATCCACTCGGTCCAGCCCCAGCTCCTGGCCCAGCCCCAGTTCCGTCATTGCGCTGCCCACCGCCGGATCTAATCACGCTGAATTTCCCGTTATTGCTATTATCGTTGGGATCATATTGGTTGTTCGCTTGCGCAGGGATTAGAGGTACATTTGGACTAGCGCCATGCTCGATAGTAGGTGTTCCGGGTTGGGTTTCAGCTGGTGAAAGGGGCGTAGCGAACGCTGCTAAGGGATGATGGATCGGTGTGGTCGTATCGGACGCGGACGCTGACGCTAACATTGTGCGAATGTGCTCTGAGATCGACTTATCTCACTAAGCTGATCAAGTAAAGTGAAAGTAGATTGCAGTCCGCCGACGCGGATGATCAACGACTGGGTTGGTCTTCCGGTCTGATGACAGCTGAGAATGATCATGTAAGATAAGACAAGGGATTATGAAAGAGCTGGAATCAATCCATTAGTGTGTGCACGTCGAAATTACGCTTGGACCGGTTATCTGTCTCGTTGCGTTACGCGTATAGCTTACACCACCGTCTTGTGCCTCGACTAAGTGTACTGTATATATATTGGTTCGTTCTCTCCAGTTTCATCACCTCCTCTTTGGCAACGAGATTCCTTCGGACACAGAGTAGGTGAGTCCAGCTACTAAAGCTCGCAGTAACGTCAGGTAAAGGGCAGCTGCATGTTAATGATCAACGGCTGGACATAAAGGGAGAGCGCCATTGGCCAGACAATGTTGCTGATCATAGATGAGCTAAGGCCCACAATTTTCAGTCAATGGTCACGTGATGGAGTTGGTCACCATACCTGTCTAACAGTTCTGCTTTGTATCCCTTCTGGGATCGAGGTAGCGACCTATCACAGGAGGTCGGCAGTTCGATCCTGCCCGGGATCATTCGTTTTTGGGCTTTTTTACTGTGAGAGGGCGTCCTGCCTTTTTGTCTTCTTGACTTCCCGCCACATCCCACTGTAGCAGGCATACAGCTGATGGCTACAGCGGCCACATAAACTGCGCCACCCCCCGGCACACACGATCGGATGTCTCGCCACAATTCATTTTGCTATATGCATGTGTTATCGTGCATGTATGTTTGCTCGCCCGAGGATATATGTATACATTGTTGTGTCCTGTATATGCATCAGGCATCCTTGTTCCCTGCACATGCATCCTTGTTGAATCGTTGTTTCCCGAAAAAGAACGCATCGTCTCTGTCGTTAAGTAGCAAGCTAGCAGGGTGGCGGCGGCCGTGAACGGGGTGTACGAGCGGTGGTGGCGAATCTTGGCGAGTGTGGCGGAAAACAAAAAGATAGGGATGGATCACTCCGTACGGTCGGGAATCTCGATTTGTGGCGGAAAGCAAAAAGGGATTCTCCATCAGGGAGTTGAACCCTGGTCTACCGCGCTATTTGAACCGCTGCTTGAAGCTGCGAATCATGAGAAGCGGTTATACTAACCGTTATACTAATGAAGATTTGATGACTACCATAAATGTTTTTGCACTATATCTCCTTTTTCCACTGGGAACCCCTTTCTACTGTCTCTCTCTCCCTTTCCTTCGACTGTTCTCGTTGAACATTATCTGCCCAAGTGCTTGCATGAATTGAGTCTCGACGACAGTCTTTGAGGTAAGCTGTCCGGAAATGACCCCTGGTGATGGCTGTGATTTCATGAGCTACACAAGGTGTTGTGTGCTTACAGTTGACCTTCCTTTCCTACCCCGGGTGACTTAGTGCAACAGTGGTGGCGTAGCGTGACCTCCTTTCCTGCCTGATACATCCCGGAGGAGGTGAAAGGTTTGTCTAGTTTGGCATGTGTATCAGTGGTACATCACCGGTTATTCGGCTGCTTTGCATACATGGGTGAGCTTGAGATGGAGCATGTTTCGAGAGTGGGCAATGAAGTTGTACAAGCCCGCATGCGCGTTTCTCCGGCGTATCAGTGGGCAGGACAATTATCGTCAACTGCCCATCAGGCTGCTGAAGACCATCAACGCGCGATTGTCCGATTGGTTACGAATGTGTACTCGAATCAAATTGATAACCCTGGCATTCGAGCATCAATTGTTTCCAGCAAGTATTCGTATCCGTGTTCTCCCTTTGCGCAACAACGCTTCCAACGGTCAGGAGAGGCGTGTCTTCTCGGTATACCATAGCGAGCACGTCAGCACAGGCACTCCATCTATAGTATAGTCCGCTTGCGGTCCGAATACTGCAAGCCAAGCCAAAATGTTATCCCAGCATGTCATCCTCCTTGTTCTCCCTCTCCTACCGGTTCTTTATGCCCAACAACCCGGCAGGCACCGCGACGTAGAAGCACGGAACATTGCTTCGTACGCCTCCGTGGCTTCATATCAACCTAGCAGTAATCCTTATGCGGCCCAAAGCCCCTCGAACACCATCGCCGGCAATGATGCTCCCACTTCTTCGGGATCGGGGAAGAATCAAGTTCCACCTGTAGGAGCTTTCACTTATAATGGAACGGCAACATTTGCGCCTCTGTCTCCGTTGTCCATTACTTCTTCCGCTGCAGTAGCTGCCGGAACTTCGTCAAGTCTATCAGGAGGTATATACAGCTCATCGATCCAAGCCCCCTCATCCTCTCTCACTGAGAGCCTCAACGCACTGGAGAAATCGACGGGAAACCCCTCTTTAAACAGCAACGCAGTTGTAACCGCGCACCTCTCGAGCTCCACCGTCAATGACTTCGGGGCATATGAGGCCTCAGCAACGAAATCGAGCGAGTATGTAAATTCGACCGCTAGCAGCTCTGTTCTTCCGTCGTCAGCCGATAATCCGCTTTCGGCGATATCAGTACTCTCAAGTGAGGTTGCAGACCAGCCTACTAGTACATCGACTAGGACCCACCTGACAACCGCCACCAAGACTATCCGCTCATCAGGCATCGTCGCCGCACAGGAGACCTCAGCGGTGTATAACGGGGATGCAGCAGGTACTTTGTCCGACAGTGGGGTTGGAGATAGTCCAAACTCAAGCGTATTTACCGTCGTCGGCAATTCGACGCTTTATCAGGTAGTCAAGGGGCACCCTACGGGATCAGCAGCGGCTTCGGGAGTTGGAGCAGCGGGAGGTGTTGTGGGTGCTCAAGATACCGATAATAAGCAGTGGGCTCAGCAGGGTCAGTGGTTAAGAGCCGCTTGTGCGAGTGGGGCCGCTACACCGAAGGTGAGTGAAGCCAGAAGCTTGTTCCAACTCGCGATGGTCGGATCCAGACTGATCATCCTGATTTGACCTGTCCGTCCCGCAGTGAGAAGCTGGCCGTTGTCGTTGTCACCGTCTGTTGCAGAATTCAAAGCATTCAAGCGTGATCTCAGTAAAGTGTAGAGTAAATCCACAGTATGTAGAGGAGCGATTGTGTATATCGCCTGTTTTACGTCGAACAGAACCAGGTGGCCTTAAGGCAGTTGTCAGGCTCACTCACTGTGGACACCCTTTGTTGTTGCCGCACAACTGTAGCTTTGCCGCTGGAATACTACGCTGTAAGAGTAACGCGTCTTTTTGTTGTCGCGACTACTCGTAACTTATTTATGGCATGACCATAACCTTACATCCATTCCAATCCCCTGTTGTTCATATTGAGCCAATGCAAAAGTGTACGAGAAAGCTGTACAGTACAGTCACTTTGCTTGCTTTCCCTCAACAGTATATATCCCTTTAGAATACCATTCAAACACTTTGATCATTGCTCCATCTTGCCATACACGACCGCAACGCAACACGAAGCAATCCAGCTGTCTCTCATGATTGCACTCGGCCCATGAGGTGATACGTCTTCCAAGCAGAGTCGTAACGCGCTCCACTGCAGCCAAACTCGATTCACTACTGCAACGACCTAACCCTACGACTCCGAACACCATGTTCAAGTCCAAAGCGCCCACTTTACCAGCCGAGACGGACTACACCAAGAACCTCCGCGAGACCTCTTTCTATCGATATGGTCACCTCCGACCCCTCGGCCTCACGGGCGAAGTCACCGCACTCGCTATCGATCCCATCCTCTCTTTATTCGGAGTCGGCACATCCTCTGGACTTGTTCACGTCTACGGCGCAGCGCCATTCCAATTCATATTGCCCGTATCGACGATATCGTCATCTGGACCTGCAGCAGCCATCAAATTCTTGTTCTTCCACCCAGGTCATCACAGGTTGATCGCCATCGATAGCTCCAATACGATCCACACCTACTCATTACAACATATGACCGACTCCCCGAACCCTCTCACTCATCCTCCTTTACCGACCAAGGAAATCTCTTATACATTATGGGGTACAGTCACGAGCGTAGACCAGCCGTTGCCGAGTCATACACACCTCTTCTTCACTGTGAAAGATGGGACCACTCTGACATGGGATTTGAGCAGAAGAGGATTGGGGAACTGGAAGATTGGGAATTGCTGGGGTGACTATGAAGAACGAATGGTGAGAAGTGGAATACCAGGGAGGAGAAAGACTCTTGGCGGGTGAGTCGTACTTGAACCCCCATCATCGAGGCAAGCTGAACTGACCAACGAGAACGCCGTTGCAGACCCATGGCTACCTGCATTGCTATGAACCCTCGAGACCTCAACATATTGCTCCTGGGTTATGAGGGTGGAGTGGTAGCGTGGGACATCCGAAACAACGCTATCGCCAAGACGTTCGAGATGACTTTACCACCCGGAGCACCAGGAGGAGGATCATACCAAGACGCAGATGGCTCACTGTGGACAGAACGAACCCCCTCGGTCACCTGTATCGCCTGGCGTCCAGACGGTCTGGTCTTTGCTGTTGGTCACGCAGACGGCTGTATCACCTTTTGGGCATACTCCGAATCTGACAGGCCGCTCATGGTCCGGACTATCACGCACGAGGACGTCAATGTCACTGACGCTGAATCGCTATTCGACGCGGGTGCACTGGACAATCAAATACGAAGAGTCGAGAAAGACGCCGATGGCAACATCATACCTTCAGCTGTCGCTGCGAACAGAGAGCCCATCTTTAAGATGACTTGGGCCAGCTTCCCTGAGCAAGCGACACTCAAGACGATGATCGCCGCCCAGGGCGCAGACCCAACTGTCGAGCCTATATCGAATGCAACAGTCGACTACGCCGAAAGAGGGGAGACACTCCTACTCGTCCTAGGAGGTCAGAGTCCAGGAGAGAAGCCAGGTGTCAATATTCTACAATTCCCCGGATACAAACCGCCTCTCTTGCGTAGAGGCACCACACCTCAATCGCCATCCGAGAGCATGCCGTTGCAAGAGAGATACGCCTACAGAGACTCGCTGGCGCCAACGGGAAGTTCAAACTACCTCACCAAGACGCCACCTGAAGATTTCATCCTTCTCCCCAGGACGAACCCTTATTACAACCTTAGTCACGACCCCATCGCAATCATCGTCTCGCTCACGACTGATCCGTCGCTACCTCAAGTCACGGAACCTGTCGCCGCCCGAGGTCTCGAGGCGTGGGTCTTCCCACCTCCTCGATCTTCAGTCATACCGCCATCTCCAGGCAGGAAGAATTTTGTGCAGCCGGGTGAGGGCGAGAAGATTGTTGCCATGACCCCTGCACCTGTACTCGGTACCCCAGCTACCCCTCGAAGTGGAAGTGTCTCATCACCCGGATGGAGGTTACCATGGGGATCCACATCTCCTGCTCCCTCTCCCACGCTTAGTATACCGACGCCGGATTCGCTGTACGGCGGAGGCACCGGCGCGCGAAGAAAAGTAAGAAGGCGTCTGCGACTGCCTTCCGGCTTATGGAGTGGTGGCACGTCCGTCCTGGGCTGCGAGTTGTATGCCCTGCCGACACCTGTCTTCAAGAGGCTGATAAGCTATTCAATCGAGAACGCGGGCAACGAGGAAGTTCCACGGATGCCCCTGCACGGCGGTATGGCCGTTCCAGACCTCCAGTCCCACGGCGCACCGGACGTCAAAGTCGCCAAGCTCGAAAGCTACAGAGTGTTTGTGACGTTCCATGCCGACGCGACCATCCGATTCTGGGACGCCTCGCCACATTTACTGCTGCTCCCCACTCCTCTTCGATTCGAGTATCCCGGTCCTCTCCCTCACTTGACCATCTCCATCAGTGACTACCTGAAGCACCCGGATGTTGCGCACCTCCCTCTCGCTCAACTATGGAATACAGATCGATCTCAAGTGCGAATCAAGTCCGTTCACCTGGCTCGAGAGGCATTGGAATGCGTGATCACCTTCTATACTGGCGAAGTGATCGTGACCAAGTTCGGCGAAGCTAAAGGATCAGCAGCCCGAGCAGCCGAAGATGAAGTCGAAGAGCTAGATGAGAACGGGGAGAATCACGACTCGGGCTATTTCCCTTCGACTGCTGGACATGGAGAGAACAGGTCTGAATGGGCAGAAGAAGTGCTCGAGATTGGTCATCTGGCTAAATGGAAGGTTGACGGGTTCAAGCCTGTTGCAATCTTCACCTCGAAGAGGGGCGAACCGATTTCCTGCGCGGTATCAGATATCGGTGAGTCGACGATCCACCCGCCATTTCTCCATCATGACACCGATTGACGCGATACGTACTTTATATCTGCAGGCTTCATCGCCGTCGCCTTCGCTTCCAAATCAGTAGCCATCATTGACATGCGAGGTCCCGATGTCATACTCAGAGAAGGCTTCAACGAGGACGGGGAGATGATGAAGAAGAAAAAGAAGAAGGGGAATGTGCAGAATGTCTTGGGAGAAAATTCCGTTGTGGGCGCTATGCGCTGGGTAGTCTCAGGCATGGGAGGTGGTGAGTCGAATCCCAGAGCAGATTGGAAGAATCGGCTTAGTCGTTGACCATCTTGCAGATCTGGTCAATCGACCTAGATTGATCGTCTCATACGCTAAAGGGTAAGCTCGCATATTCTCACCGTCAGGAATGAAAGAGGACGAAGAGCTGACTCCTCTCGCACAGCATGACCAAGATATACGTCTTGATCAATTCCTTGGGCGAATGGATAGTCGAAACTAAACCGCCGACGTTCACGAACGAATCTCTTGCCGGACCTATAGCTTCCTTCGTTCTGGACCCCTTGACAGGGAACGAGCTTCTGCCGACATCGGAAGCGCTACAAGCTGCCATGAGGGACCAACAGAATCCTGATCATGGCAAGAGCAAGGATATCCCAGTGCATTGCCTCTGGATCGCCGCATCCAAGAAGTCGATTCGATGTGCCGTCAACTTTAACGGAGAGAGGGTGGCAAAAGTGGAGCTGGAAGACGACGAATTATCGGATGTGTTTTACGTGACAAGGCACGGTGAGTGGGATCACATCTGTCTGTCTTTCCAATTAACAGGGCTAAAGAGACTCTTCCCCGTCATAGGCCAGCGTGTTTTGGTAGCAGTAACAACAACGGGCACAGCGCTGTTCTATTCCGTACCATTCTTGGAATATATTACTAGATTGGATCTATTCTATGGCCAGCAGGGGTAAGTCTCGAAATCGTGCTGAATGCGCGCAGCCTACTTCGCTGAACAACGATCTCCATAGTCGACCTGCAGGGAAGCTATCGATAGATGACCGATCCGGCGATTTCATCGAATACTCAGGACCGTTAGATATCAACCTTCGAACATTTTTCCACTTCAGAAAGCCATTCCCACCTCGTTTGGACCCTTGCTTCGTTAAGCACATTGTACCTCCTCAACCAGTATCACTGTCAGCTAGCACTATGGTCGGGTCTTGGATCTGGGGAGGGGCACCGCTCACTGGCGCGCAGCTCGATGGTCTGAGTGAGTCATTTTAATTCCTGATCAAAACCTTGATTGTACTGAGTTCTTCTCTCTCAACTAATACTCATTGTGTGTCTCGCGCTAGTCGCCGGACCGACGAGACCAGCAGCACCAAAAGTGCCTCCTCCACCGCCGAAACCGCTTATCACATGGGGCAAGCCACCTGAAGAAGCGGAGAAGGTCGTGCTTACCGCTGGTCAGGGTGCAATGCCGAAACGTACGGCCGTAGGCAAGCAGAAAGCGCCTACGCGGGATTTGAGGGAACGCGAGGATGTGTGAGTAATACACCTATCGGACCTGAGAGTATACTGCACGACAAGCTAATGATGGCTTGCTATTGGGTGCGTAGGTACTCTGAGATGACAGACGCAGCGCGGGAAAGGGGAAATTATCTTGATGGTCTCAACGACTCGCTGAGAGACGTATCGGTCTCGGCATCGAATTACTATAACCAAGCAAGGAACGCAGCGGTGAGTACCCGGTCGACGTCTGACGTTTTCTCTTTGCTCTCGTTCTCACGATCGAAACGAGTTTAGCTTCGTGCCTGTTTTTTGTTCACCCCATATCACATCATCTTTTCGCACGCATTCCAACATTCCTTATCTTTCTTCTTTTTGTTTGTCTTGTTCTTTGTGTATTTTATGAAGTCTGAAGGTTAATTCTGTCTAAGATGACGTGCTGATGATGTATTGCGTTTTGCACTGATCGTACGCAAACAGATGAAGGAAGCTGCCAAGAGCACTGCAAAGGGCATGTTTGGGAAACTGCTCTAATTTCTATGGGATATATGTGAAGGTTGGATGATAAGGGCTGGATCAGGCAGGTCAGGGGTTTCAAAACTCACAGCTTAGAATGTGCGCACGTGTAGGTATGTTACCCGTACAGTAGGAGGCCCGGTCTGGAATTGTGACCCGATCAGGGCACCCGTTATCTAGAAACACGGCTTCCTTGTCTTGTGGGATACTATCTATCGATCGGCGGGAGGGTTCAGTTAAAAGTTGAGGGAGATTGGATGAGGACTCTGCTGGGCAGGAGTGCGCAAGTAATCACAACGGCGAATACATATGCGCACTGCGGAAAGCTCGAGTCTGTCTTGGTATGAACTATGGACCAGGCTACGTACTCGTTGATCGGTCACAATGACTCCGGCTTGGAACGAGAATAGGAAATGAGAATGAGGATGCTTCTTTTGTTGTATACAGCTGCTGCTCTTTTATCCGCAATTATCTACCTGCCTATGTACAGTCATGCAAATATGCAAATGCAAATAATGAAGATGCCAAGGGCTTCTCTAGTCGTTTAGGCGTTTTGTCTCTCCTATGTACTCTTCCTGGATCATACATACCGTAAGAAGGCGCCGCGGCTGGCATGGCAGGGTATAGCTATAGCATAAGGAGGCGTGAAGAGAGAGCAGTTGTAAGCACAGAAGACGGATAAAGAAGCATGTTGTTGGTCTGGTTTGTGTTCATCACGGTATCCCAGGATGCATAAATTGAGAAGGTGATAAGGACGGCTTGTTATCGTGACTGCGTGAGAAAGGATAAAGAGGACCCGAACAAGTCCGACAACGACACTGCGCTGCACTGTCTCTGCACGGTGGAATCAGTGTTGACTTTTATCCGGCGGAAAGGATGCACCGCTCATCACCATAGAGCTTAGACCTGCCGCAGCTGTCAATTCATGTCATGTATGATCATTCATTCATGCATGTCCAACCTTAAAAAAAACACAGTCCACAGAAAGTATACCACACATGTCATGAGGTAACCGGTCAAACTCCCACTCTTTATAATAGCTGTATCGTTCTATCACACTTGACCCTCTTCTCTTATACATTACACAATCGATAATCTTGGTCCTGGTCATTAACCCCTCAAGAACTCCTCCCTCGATGCTCGGATCCGTATGTTGGAGTATTTGAGCCCACAGCTGCCTGGCCTGTTATCCTACGTGAGTCATCGGGTGGGTGGAGCGAGCGTTATGCGCATGTGCACGGGAATCACTTGCATCGTATCTGTATTTGAAGGGAACGAGGGGCTCTCGAGATCGGGGAGCGGAGAAGCTATCAAAACGATGCAAAGCATCAGCCATGATGCCAGGTCGGGCGATGAAAGTGACAGAGGGTCAACCTCCGCTTGACGATCCTCTGGCGAAGAGGTGTTTCGGGTATCACAACATAGATGACAATTGGCTGACAGACCTGATGCTTGGCATGGACTGTGGACTTTGGACTTTGGCAGTTCCCCTTCGCCTTTCGTCTCGCAGCTTTCATCCTCTTCGCACCTTTTGGATTGTGCATAATACTTGATATCATCGCTTACGGTGAGTATGGATGGAGCACGCGCAGTGCTCAGCCAATCTTTTCCTGTCGAGCCTTGAGTCGATCATCTCGTCGGTGCCTATATACCAAGGACACCCGCACGTTCTCTCGTTAAACTCTGAGACCTGTTGTGTGTGTGTGTGTGTGTTTGCTGGGGCATTCTTGTCCAGTGGAGCGATTGGAAAGTTGATCTTGTGAAGACCAAGCGAGAATATAACCTTCATCTCGGAATTTTCCATCTGTATATGCTCTTCAGGATGCCTTTCAACAGTCTTGATCTTCGGTGATATGATGGCAGTAATTCACGGATCAAACTCTTTGCCCCGGAAAAGATGTGCTGATGATCACGCCATGCCTGCCGCCTTGTCTTCTAGCTATCGCACGTACCCTCCACCTCTCAATCACCCAACGCCGAGTCCCCCGATCACCCCCCTCGATATCCAAGGAAATCCTCCATACCGAGCTCTTATCTTCTTCGTCAGCTTCAGAATCTGAAGATACATCGGATAGCTAGCTAGCCAATCGAATCGCGCCTGACCCGCAATCCCTACCATCAATTGATCAGGCCCGATCCATCACCATAATTTGAAGACCTGAAATAAATAGCCTGAAGACTCCCTCATCACCATACAGAACGCACCGCTTTCATTCCCAAGCATACAACCGATCGATAATCCTGGTTAAGCGTCCTACAATGTCATCCCCTACCACATCATCACTCACCCCCACGCCCGTCACTCTCGTTGGAGCGACGGGTCTCACCGGCTCCCGATCACTATCTTCCATCCTCTCCTCCTCTCACCCTTTCAACCTGACCGTTTTGACCCGTCGATCACTACCTGCAGAGTCCACGCCATCCCCCACCAACAAGTCCACTACGCTCCAGACTCGATTTTACACGGATCTGTTTGATGCTCCTACTGATCAACAGAATATCGCGGAGCAAGGTGGAGTATATGTTTCTTGCCTTGGAACTACGAGAGCCGCTGCTGGTGGGACTGCTCAGCAGGAGAAGTTGGATCTTGACTTGAATAGGGATCTTGCTAAGCGAGCTAAACAGGATGGTGCCAGTACTGTGAGTGATCACTGGCCTAGACAGTAATTCGTGGCTTTTAAGAAACGTTCCATACTGACTTGAGTCTATGTTACCCAGATGATCCTTGTGTCTACCGCCGGAGCTTCATCTGCTTCCAGGATGTTCTACAGTAGGATCAAAGGGGAATTAGAGGACGCAGTGAAAGAGATGGGATTTGAGCATGCCGTTATACTGCGCCCCGCGGCACTCTTGGGACCAAGGTGAGTCAAGTTCCTACACGATGACCTAAGTGTTATCCCATTTGATCGGAAAATCGGCGTGGGACAGCAGTAGTTGAGCATCACGCTGTCCACTTCAGGAACGAATCTCGACCCGCCGAATATGTCATGCAGTCTACTTTCAGAGGTCTTCGAAAGCTTGGTCTGCCCTTGACCAGCTTGTGTATTGATGCGGAAGAGTGAGTGACGTCGATCTCCCGCTCTCAGTCTGCGAGTTTCTCTCTAGCCACTTACTGATGTACTGCTCATGATATTTTCAACAGCGTCGGTGCATGTATCGCTCATCTCGCCGCCCACCCTCCTTCGGAAAAGGTTGCCACATATTGGGACGACGAGATCATCGCTTTCGCCAAGAAATACCGAGAAGAGAATACAAAGTGATGTGCCCAATGACCATGACACCACTGAAGACTTCACACGAAAGCTTCACCTGCCTTCCATCATCGATCAAGGCGATCAAGGCAATATCAACAAACAAAATGTGTATAAGCGAGCAGGATTCCGAATTTGCGTCTTCGATAGATCTGGATTTCCACAAATGGGGTTTCTTTGTCATCGTCATATTTTGACGATATAGATGGTGCACTTTTTTCGTTCTTCTCTGATTCTATTTTCATTGACGAATATTGATTGTTTATTGTTTGCTTCATCCCATTGGAACAAAGTTGCCAAAGATAGTGAAGTATCCTGTGAATAAGTAATGAAAGCCAACTCGGACCTCCTTTAGTCAAAGTCAAGTCAAGACAAGACAAAAATCAACACGTTTTCTTTCCAATCGTTCATCCCGTCCGGTCCTATTTGATTTTCCTTTTCCTCTGATTCTAGTCAGTCATATCCGCGCTGGCTTCTTTGAGGTAGCGCTCGGTTTCTCTGCTAGTAGTAGCTTCGAAGGAGGGAAGGGGTACAGGGTGACGGAACGGGTGAGTTCTGGTAGATGATATGATACGATAAACATGATTTTGTAGTATAGTTTACGGTATGACTCTATAGTCTGGTTCGGGCTACGGCGAAGATCGATCAGGTCATTCATGCATGTATGTGTTGTATAGTCCATATTCTCACCAGGAGCCCCGTTCATAAGCCTTCGATCGGCTAACGACGCGCGCCATAATCCTTGTCCTTGTTACGGCATCGGGTCGCATCGATACGGTTACAATTGGCTGTAATAACAATCACTCGCCGACGGTCTGATCTAAGACCTAAGAGCCGAGCACACACGAATATCCATCCCCTCGAACAATCAGCGTTCATGAAGAGCTGTCATCAGCACTTCAATCAGTACGGACATCATGCACCCGTTCGGTGACTCAGAAACTCATAATGCTGCCTCAATACAAATCCAGCTAATAGACGTTAGTCGGTACGAGTAAACTGACTGGCTGGACTTCCTACCGTTATTCGGTTCTTTAGCGATATAGCTCAACCCTCTCAGCTTTCTCGACCCCAACGGTAGTCAAAAGGCAAGGACAACCCAGGCGACGCGATGAGCGGCACAATCGCCATGCCCGTGCCCGTGCCCACGCCCATGCCCATGCCGAAGTCTTCTACACCTGTCACGCTTGTCGGAGCCACGGGGCTCACGGGCTCAAGAATACTAGCAGCTATATTATCATCGACTCATCCGTTTGATCTGACAGTCTTGGCCCGTCGTCCACTCCCCTCTTCGTTCCTTCCGACAACTGGATCACTCAGTCTCAACGCGAGCTCTAGCTCTGACCCTTCGCCTAGGGTATCGTCCGATCCCACCTCGTCTTCCAGCCATCATCCGAACACTAGAACGGGATATGGGAATCCCCTCACAAGGCTTACTACCCGAATATACATGAACCTCTTCGACGCCGCTGCGGTCCCTCAACTTCCAGCCCAATCTCAAGACCGAGCTCCAGCTGAGCGAACGGGAGCTGGGCACGGAGGCAAAGGCACTGGAGAAGCGGACAATGCGATCGCCAGACCTGGCGGGGTGTATGTCAGCTGCCTCGCTTCGAATGTAGCGACCGGTGGGACGAAGGCGGAGAGGGAGAAGACGGATTTGGTGCTTAATGAGGCGTTGGCGAAGCAGGCTAAGAGGGATGGCGCCGAGACTGTGAGTTTGCATCATGAGCGACAGCGGTTGTGGGGGTTGGGGAGCTTCTTCGAGGTTGTGCATGACTGTTCAATCTCAGCCATTTGAAGTTTCGATCCATCAAGCAAGCCGAGACTAGGAAGAAGTGCTGGCCATGCGTGCATATTGACTGATAACTGCCCCGTCCTTTGACTTCACCTCAATGTGCACTTCGCCTTGCTGTGCCTCGTCTTGCGTTGTCTTACCCGTGAGAACAGATGATCCTCGTCACGGCGGCGGGCGCGAATCCAAACTCGTATTTCTTCTTCTCAAGGATCAAAGGTCAGCTGGAAGAATCAATCAGAATCATGGGATTCAAGCATGTTATCATCCTGAGACCGGGCGCTATACTAGGCGAGAGGTAAGTCAATCGCTCGCCCTGAAAAATACGTTGACGATCCGATATCACTTGTCGACCTGCATTGTACGTTGAACGTCGAACAATGCCATATTGAGATCAATCATGCGTGTATATATATATACAGGACCAAGTACTCTTTCGCCGAGCTGCCTCTCCAACGTACCTTGAGAGGTATTCGAAGTTTGGGGATCAATACGTCCAGTCTATGTGTGGACGCTGAAGAGTGAGTACAATGTCATAATGTTCTTGCCCCTCTTGTTATCTGAAACATCCGACACTACTGGGGGTCCTCGTTTTGTTCTGCTCAGAGCCCGGAGCGTCACACCAGACCTCACCGTATTCAGGCCGTTTGTCTCCGATGAGCATAAGACATATACAGTAGTTGCTGTAGTAGCTCATCCGCTACTCTCCTTTCGCTTTGGCGATCTAGCATCGGAGCTTGTATAGCCTACTTATCTGTCAATCCGCCCGAAGCGGAACACACGATCCTATGGAACAGCGATACCATCTCGTACGCCGAAAAGTATCGACAGACGATGAGCTCCTCACAGCCTTCCTTTACATGAAGCTGAATGAACCCTTGCTGCGGTTAGGAGTCTTAGGTTTGCCGGGAGGAGGGTTAGGAGGAGGGTCAGTTTCCGCGAATGACGCGTTTGCCCTCACCTGGCTGGCATCGACTGCACGATTAAGTTTCGTACCGTGATAGGGCGATTGTAGGCTTTTCCCGAAAGCTATAACCTGTCCGTTATCCGGTATGGCTCCGAGCAGGAACGGGACGGGCGGACGTCGAGATGCAAACAAGAAGGGAATCTTTGGAAAAGGGTCAAAGAACGCCCGTGGAAGAATATTTGACTCAGGCGTAGACTAGTGCCTGTACTATACTGTATTGTACGATATTGTAGAAGGACATTTAAGCTTGACCATCCGGAACTCAGGCCTCGACTGGCCGGACACCAACCCCGAGCACGGACCGAAGTCTTCCAGTCCAGAAGAGCGCATTTCGACAATTCTGAGAGAAGCCCTATACAATGCATCTTTCTGTATCCCTGTATGAATCGTTGCTCGTTGTGCAGCTCGAGTGTCCCGCATTAGCTACAATCCACCAAATCTCTGGTCTGTCGGAGGCATATCTCAGCTTGGCGAGGCGAGGCATGTAAGTCCCTACAATCATTCGAAGGTGTATTCACATCCTACCTATAGTAGGTGGCTTTCGGACAGAGGGAGGGAGGGACTGGCGACGCCACCTTTAGATAGGGTCTGCCTATGGAAAACCGAAAGGGTTTGCAGCTTCCTCCAAAGAGAGAGAGAGAACTTTAGCCGACAGGAGAATCGAAGAGCGCACGCGCTCTCGAGAAATTTAGGGATCGTTGGTCATTGCGGTATGGCTGGCCACTTACGCGCCCTTTCCTGTTGGCTTTCAGTAACCAGGATCCAGCTGAGAAAATATCCATGAACATGAGGTTGAAGAGCCTCGGACAATATCCCATAAGCTCGTTACAGTACGCATACTTTGGTATGGTATGGAAAAGAAAAAGCCAAAAGGCTAAAGTGTGGATTAGAGAACTCTCCAGCTTTCTTTCTCTCCGTATTACGTTGATTGGCCCCATCCCTTGATGCCCTTAATATCACACTCGAACTCATACTGATGTGTACGAACGGACATGCCAGCGACAGAGCCATTGTATGCCGCTGAAACCTGCCACGGATCGATGCTAGCTTTGCACTCTGGTCGCTGCGGAGTCTATGTGCAGCGTGCGAATACGCCGAATCAGCTATGCATGTTGGCCAAGTATTGTGACCGACCCCATTTCACGTTGAGATGAACAACGGAAAAGAAAGACGGGATCGAAGGGATTTCAAGGTTGACTAAAGGGTTTTCCCGTCAAACGACCCCTGGACTACCACTGTACACTCACCTCACTGTACTCCGACCGAAATAGAGCGGCTGTCTTCGTTCCCTTCTCAGCCTTACAGCTTAGTTTGACTTCTCTCCGTTGGTCGAGTCAGGGGGTAACTAAGACTAAGTGAGAAAGTCCGACTCAGGTTATCTGAATGCGTAATCTACCACTAAATTGGTGTTCATATCTTTCTCTTGTCCTAACGCCAGCACGCCAGCGGTAGAAAACACTCCGAAACCTCCTCAACTCATTACCCGATAACCCAGAAAGAACAGAGTCACATGCCATGCCATGTCATTCCGATCCGATTCATTTTCATTTGCATTTCATTTTCATCTCTCATGTTCCGCTAAGAAAAAGGTTACCCTTTTTGCAATAAGTCATAACATGTTTTAATCGATACTACATTATGAATTAGCGTCCGATCCAAATACATACAACGATTCATGACGGCGCAATCATCTGGGTAAAGTGCCCGCAGGTTCGAACGACCTGCACCGAATCGACCGGAGAGGGCGCAATCTCGCAGCGTTTTAGTGCAGTTGGAATTGAAATGGCCCCATCAATTTTACACGTCATCCGTTCACCCTTGTCTTTTCGCACAATCGCAAAGTCTCCCTCGGGATCCCCTCCCCTTCGGTACACGAGTAAGAGTAAGAGCTGATCGATATCCTCGGCTCGGGATGCGGCACGGGCACGAGGAGCACAAGGGTACGAGGTGCGGGGGATGCTGGCATTTCAACGGCAGAGATGCAGCTTATCGTGGACAAGGCCTGTCCTATCCTCCGATAAATAGACACACAGAGACAGTTGAATCTGAAAGAGCGAGGCTGAGGGAGGGAGAGAGGGGGAGGGAAAGGGACCCAGATTACCCACATACTCACATACCCACACAGCTTTGATCTTTTCTCGGAGGCAGGCTGGTCCAGGATCCAGGATAGTCAGGATTCAGGAGGATGTAAGCTTGATCGGATTGCAGCAATTTGCTTTTGCGGGTGTACGTAGCCAAACGGCCGCGCAAGGCCAAGAAGCAAGGCAAGGGGTAAGGCAAGGAAGGATGAGGGGATCGGTTTCGAAAACCGACCAAGCTAGTCGGTTTCCCCATCTACAAACGCTAAAAGCTATGTGTTTCTGTTCCAGACCTCGCTCACACAGTCCAGCCTGGAAGTGCAGGTATCTCGTGATGTTGAGCGTAGCTATTAGCTATTTCCGTAAGGAAAGGAGGCTCTTTGCTTCCAAGTTGCTTGCTGATCAGAGTGATATCCGTCAAGCTGCGGAAGGAAGGTTGTTCTCTCTCTCTCTGATTCCTCCTTCTCTCTTCTTGACATTCAGCTCGTTGACCCACACACACACAAACACACAAACACACAAACACACTGCTGTTACCATCATCAACGTCACCATTACCATCACCATCACCTTCAACGCAAGGATCGACCTATCAATCCATCAATCAATCCACCTACCTGGCGACCATCACCATCACCACCACCATCACCCCAAGGCCTCAATAAAGTTCGAAACGCGATTAGCAACCCCTAGATAACCTTACACTGTCCTTCCCCTTCCCAAAGCAAGCTCACTTTGGGTGTAAGGACTGCCCTCATACTTCTGCTTCGGACTTGGTCTGGCTTCTCGTCCTTTGAGCAGCGGTCCCCCACTTTGCCTACCTGGGGCTTCGTGCTTGTCTTTCTGACCTGGTGTCACTTCAGCCCCGAGACGGCCGAGTATATAACTTCGACAGAGAGGTTTACCTCTTTTCGTTTCCCCTCTCCATCAACCTATCTCAAACAGGAGGGACCCACTCAATTCATCGTTTGAACCGACATGACCCAACTCACCATGACCTCTTCGTCCGATGCGCCTCTCGGTCCCCTATCAGCGCTTCCAGCCGAATGCGAAGGGCTGAAGAAGCTGAGGGTCCTACTGCTCGTGACATCCGTCAACTCATTCGCGCAGCGCGTGATATCCTACCTTCAATTCTTGGGCTTCGAGCAGGTATCTGCCCAATTGGCTATAAGCGATGAAGAGATGTACGCGGCGGCGGAAAGCTGGGATGCGGATTTGGTCTTGTGCCCCTTCTTGACTAAGAAATTGCCAGAGGCGATCTACAACAGAGTGAGTTGCTTTTGAACAACACTCTTATTCCCATACCATTACTATATCCCGCTTGCGACATTGCCCCTCTTGGTAGCTTCCTCAAAGGGACATGGCAAGGGGATTGGACAGTACGCTGATCATTCTATCGCTGTGTGTCACTAGTGGATAACACTTGTCGTGCACCCCGGACCGCCAGGAGACGCTGGACCATCATCCCTTGACTGGGTTCTCCTCGGCGACGACGGCTCCATCTCCGATTCAACTCAAGCTCTAACCCATCTCCTAAACGCCTCCACTCACGATGTTGGAGCTACACAGCGAAGCCACTGGGGCACAATCTGTTTCCAGGCTAACGAGGAGCTCGATGGCGGAGCCGTATGGGCATGGGAACAGTATACCTTACCTCCTATCGGATCAATCACCAAGGCTCAGTTGTACCAAGGCTTGCATTCTGCCAGAGCGATGAGTGCGGTCATCCATGCTTTGTGTAGGGTGTATGAGCGCACAGCCGGTGCTGGTCTGGAGAAGAAGGATTGGCTCAAGGTGACACCAAAGGAGGAATGGTCTACTCGATGTGCATCTCTCAATGAGCCTTTCCTCGGCGGCCAGACTCACGAACGCCCCCTACTGCAATCGACCAAAAGACGACCCAATTTCGAGATACACACGGCCGAAGACATCCTTCGGTTGCTCAATGCTAGCGACTCTCAACCAGGCGCCATGCTCAACCCTCTCAGTTCGGACGCAAAGGCTTCTCTCTTCGCATACGGCGCTCACGTGCACAAGAGACTCTCCACCATCCCTGCTGATCTCTACACTTCCTTGGGATACGCGCACTATGACGCGGTACCTGACGGAAAGATCATCGCGACGCGCCAAGGTGCGATATTCATCAAGACTCGACAAGTAGGAACAAGCAGTGCTGGTATATGGATCACCCATGGTAGAGTACCAAGGGGTAAAGATAAGCCTATCGACCCCAAGATCCCGATGGTAGAAGCTATCAAGGCTGCAGGACACCAAGCGGCTTTGCAGGGCGTAAAGGAATGGGAGCAAGATACCTTTGTGGAGAAGGACGGCGAATGGCAGGAGGTGTTCGTGAGAAGTGTGCAGGAGGACCAAGGGTCAGCGCAGCTGGTTTACTGGAACTTTTAGTGAGTGAACCTCAATGGCAGCACCTTCTAAGAGATTGTGACTGATTGGCTCCCTGGTATTCTAGTAATGGCGCCTTCACGACCCAGAACTGCAAGACTCTGCTCAAAGCTCTCCAATGGGCTACATCGGAAGAGAGGGGCAATGTGGAGCTGCTTGCTTTGATGGTAAGCGTCCCTACCTGCACATTCACTAGTACCGCAATGAAATAGCTCCTAGGTGTATTGAGCTGAGCAAGCGGAATCTTGTAGGGCGGAAATTATTTCTCCAACGGTATAGCACTGAACACGATAGAGCACGCACCCTCGCCAGGCCAAGAGACTTGGGAGAACATCAACGCCATCGACGATCTCGTCTCGTTCCTCGTCGGCGATACAGCCCCTGAAAGACCCGAATTCCTACAAGGTACAACCCCCCTGGCTGCGAGGGGTATCACCACTGTCGCTTGTGTCAGAGGGAACGCGGCTGCTGGTGGTGTTGCTTTGGCGGCGGGATGTGATATCGTCGTTGCTGGGCGAGGTGTGGTATTGAACCCTAGTTATAGGGCTATGGGTCTCCATGGTAGCGAGCTGCATTCGTGAGTGGACCCAACCGCCTTTCATGAGACTTTTATACCCCAACATATCTGAGTCACTGGTGATATGGAGCCAACGATATTCTCCTTCACCTACAGCTACTCCTACTTCAAGCGATGCGGACCCGTTCACTCCGCTACAATCCTACGAGAAATGAAACCTCTCAACACCACTCTAGCTCTCGAGTACGGCTTAGTCGACATACAGATCGGCTCAGCAACTGAAACAGTCACCGAGACAGAACCCCTCTTCATCACCTCTGTCCGGACCATCCTGTCAACCACTACCGACGCCTTCTTCTCCCCCTCCTCAAGACTACGATGTGCACCTTGGTGTTCTCCCAACAGTCTCAACAAAGCGACTCAGCCCGATGAGCCTCTAGCTCTTGTCGACTTCCTCTGCTCGAATAAGCTCTCGACGTATGCCAATAGGGATTTCCCCCCTCTCCTGCATTACAGGAACGAAGAGCTCTCTCAGATGTTGTTGGACTCGTTCCATCCTATAAGATCAGAGAGGTATCACTCGAGGAGATACAAGTTTATCCGTAAAGTCAAAGCGGACTCGACTCCGGCCAGGTATATGTTACATGCGGCCAAGAAGGACGAAGAGGATACAAAAGAGTTTGATGATGCCCCTGGGTGGATTCGAGGCGCCGAATGGGCTTGGGCGAGATTGCACACCCCCGAAAGCCTCCTGACGAGCGAGAGCACGAGGATCGATATCTTCCACACTGGCGAAGGCGAGGAATCATCTGCGGCACGAACCCCGGTCGTTCCGGTAGTTGAAGAGGTCGACGGAAAAGCGACCTTCAAGTCCGATCAAGACCACGGTCATCAAGCGGCTATGACTGTCCCCATGGGAGAGAGAAAACATTCAGAAGCTCCTACGATGTCTACTCTCCCTTCACTCCATGCGAGCGGGCTGGGCACAGCTATGTCCCCCACGTCATCTTCGTCCGGATCTGAACTTGGTGGTCCAACGACTCCTCATCTCGATTCATCACCCGCCAAACTCGGACAGACTCCTGTGGTCATGATGCAAGGTGGAAGTGCCGATTCTCGAACTCCCCCCACTTCCGCTCAGCCTCAAGACGTCCCTCCCACTCAGACTCAGGGCAAAATCAATTCCAGCTCCACTACCAGCGCCAAAACTGCACCTGCCAGTCGACCTCAGGTCAGCGCTGCTCAAAGCTGGGAGAAAGAGACGGAGAAGGAGAAGGAGAAAGGAGGCAAGTTCAAATCATTGAGGAAGAAGGTCAAGTCTGCCTTGAAAAACCTCAGTGGCGACAAAGACACAGACAAGTCGTCCAAATCTCAGTCTTCTTCTTCGATCGCGCATTCAACCTCTACAAGAAGTCTTTCCTCAACGACATCGAAAAGGCCTCGTCCCAAATCAATGGTAGTACCCAGTCCGACCGCTACCGCTTCTTCGACATCAGCTTCAGCTGCTACATCGGCAGCTGCTGTGAGAGGTATATCGCCTGTTCCTCTCACGCTTCATGGAGGACAACAACGCGGGGATGTCTTCTCTTCTTCACCTGTACCTTCAGCGACTGCGTCCGCCCCACCTGTGTCTAAGGCTGAGGCCTCACAAGCACAAGCTAGGAAAGGGGAATGCGAATGGCCTTGCCTCGTCACTGGCGGCGAAGAAGTGCCTGCAACGGCGAATGCAGAGCAGGTGCAGAGCGCCAACGCTAGCAAGCTACAGCCTGTTGCAGCATGAGAGGCCTTCCGTGGCTCAAGGGAAAGTGTGTGAGGTGAAGTGATGTGAAGGTGACGCGGTCTTAGTTCGATGAAATGGCTGTGTATCAGGGAAGAGAATGATGCTGTGTTACGGAGGCGACGTTTGATATGCCGCTTGTTTCTTGAAAAGCGAAAGAACAATTGTAGATTCTGTAGTAGTACTATCTGTATATCTGAATACAGTATATATATATCCTGCTTATATAGATCATATCCCCTTGCCAGGTTATATCCCCTGCCAGGTTCGGTTCGGCGTTATCAGCTACTTTTTGGGTTATTCATGCAGGACATGTGGTGTGCAATTGTCATATGTAATATGCTCAGAATGATTCGGTTACAATCCTTTGGAAATGCGTCTCGTTTCGTCCACACAGTCTCGATCTAGTATGAAAATTGAGATGTCAAAACCCAACACAACATCAACCAGCCAACAGATCCGGGGATACGCTCTCGTCGCTTCACAACACAGTGCCAATGATCAGGGATACGAACGATCAATCGAAGGAGATCGAGTCGCGTGGACCCGTATGTATGTATAGTAAGTAGTTTGACATGTACAGTATTTTGAAGAAAGCTTGTGGATATGTTGGTATCAAGTGAAGTGACGACATGCATCTCGCAAGAACAAGCACAATTATCATTTTGACGAGAACTTCCACTTCTTTTCGACATAACCTTACGACTTCGAGCTCTCTCTGCGCCAGTGTCCTTCGACCGCAATCGCAACGGGGCAGCGTTATCCTTCCTCCTGCCTTATAATCCACCCGACTTCCGCCGGCTAAACATCATACTTCATTGTTCATCCTTGGCCCAGGATCATTGACACGCACGACCTATCTACCATGCTCATGTTCTTCTTTCTTTCTTATTAGCCACCATCGGGACTGGACTCCTTCACATTTCTCGCCTTGAGCGAGATCGGATAGAAGCGACTCGATGTTCTCAATGTGTCGATTTGCTTGGAGCACTGAGCTTATCGAGCCTTGTTGATACCGCCGACGGTCTTGCCTCGACCAGAGCCAGAGGATCCACCGATGACTTTTCGTCGTTGTTTGAGCATGTAGGTGTACAGGACGTAGAGGGCTGCCGTGCAGGAGGAGAAGCAGAGGCAGATACGAGCAGGAGATCAAACACAAAATAGATTGTCAGCTATGCCGCTGTTTCGCGATTCAGGGCTTGTTTCACGCTCATATGCAAAGCGTGCTCCTTGAAGAATATCGTGTCCAGTGAGAACGATCGCATGTTATGACGAGACCTCAAATGCTTGATTGGATGATTGGATCGGACTGGGCCACACAAACTCACCAGGCCACCAAATAAGGAACAAACCCAACCTGAGATACTCGAGTGGACCCCAGGTCCTAGTAGCCAATGCGCCAATACCAGAACCACCCACTGATCCTTTAGCGTTGTACTTCGCCAAGCTCCACAGCAGACTCCTCCCCAAATGAGTCTTGATGAGTACTTCCCTCAACTTGTCGGGTAAAGCACCGATCACTTTGCCCAAGAGCGGGATGAACGAAGGCAGAGTCGAGAATGAGAGGAAAGCCTCTGAGGACGCGCCGAGTGGGTAAAGGGGGATGAAAGTTGTGTATCGGAGCCAATTTAAGATGGGCGATTGGATTTGGAGGATCGAGAGAGCGTAGAATGAGTACCGGATCACTTCAGTAAGTGACCAGGCCAGGAGCATAGTTGCGAAGAGGGGCGAAGTGTGAGACTATTGTGACAATCGCGCATGGAACCAGAGCGTCAGCTCATTTTTGGTTCAGCCCGACAAGGATGAGTACGAAGGAAAATGGAGTGTTTGTTTCGAAGGCGAGGTGTAGCGTATCGACAGGGGCCGACCATGTACCTGGATTACTTACCACCTCGGGAACGGCTTCAGCGACACCCCATACTGTCCAAACCCTACTAGCGACCTGCGCCGCTACAGTGCCTACAGGACTCCTGACCCATCCAAAGAGGGAATGAACAACTTCCAACACGGCTAGACTCTGAGTCCATTTAGTCCACCAACCCAATTGCTTATACTCGTAAGAATTCGAAAGATGGTCGATAAATTTGTTGAAGCTTACGGCCAAAGGCTTGTTCGAGGCGGAAGAAGTAGGGATGAATCGAGAGATGAAGCTGCCGAGGGTGGAGATGCTACCGGTTGAGAGTGGATTAGGGTTCGGGTGAGATGATCGAGGAGAGAGGAGGAAAGATGTGGTGATGTAGAGTAGGTTGGCCCATAAGAGGGCTGAGACGATGTTGTAGGCAAGCAAGTAGATCTTGAGAGGGGTCAGACCGCTCTTGACTGCGAAAACGAGTAGGAGTGGAATCAAGTGGATTCTGTAAGCGATAGTCTACAGACGATGGCCATATCCCATCACCGTGACTGATTCCTGGTACTTGCGAGTGGAGCTCAAGCAGGACCAGAGCGAGTGAGGTTTCGCGCATGAGGCGATGGAGAAGAATGAATGCGCTGCAGGACGACGATCCAGTGATACACCTTGCCCCAACTTGTACTCGAGCAGTTCTACACGAGTCGAGTCGAGTCGAGTACAGTCTCTCATCCGTGCACGAGTGACAAGTTTGGGTGGCATGAGTGTATGCACATCCCACTCACCCTCTTTACCAGTCCTCGACAACCTCTCTTTCTCTTGCTCTACCCGACTGCCTCCCTTGGCCTGGGTCTGAGGAGGAACAGGAGAAGCTTGGGGTTTGGAAGCCATCCTGTCCTGTCTGCGGTGTTGTGATGTTTTGTTGTTTGCCGGTAGTGAATGTCGATATGCTTGTTGTACTATTTCGTACCGTGAGGGAAACGTCTTTCTGCTTGAAGTATCTTGGCTTTTCGAATACGATTCAAACGCAATATATAGCCGTGTGAAGGAATGTGAGAGTCAACAGGTGGATGCGTAGAGCGGAAATTGCCAGACATGTCTATCGTATGGTGGTAAAATAACGTCACCGAGTAACCGAGTATCCGAGCACCAAACATCATTCCGCCCTCCTTTCCTTACGACTAATTCCCACCATACAATCGTGTATGAATCTGGGCTCATCCATGCCCCCTATGTTGTCTCCTTGACAGCAGCCTTGGATACTGCCTTACATTTACATCGTCACAGAGTATCTTGCTATACTCGCAGCTCATGAGCTGGGATCTGCAAGAATAGGTAGAATTTGTGAACCGACTAGCTGTCTTACAGGCTGACTGCAAAGACAGCGTTGGACTACGTTACATCACTCAGCGAGATGCTGTCAGCAGCATCAAGCACACAAGAAGTCAATCGTCATCTCATCTCGTCTCATCGCAGCGTATGCATGGTAATATACATAAGACACCCTCTCAACCTCCCCTTTAACGCCACAAGCCCGCTTATGCCGCCTTGATTCGTTTTCCAATTTGAGCCTGGAAACCGGTCTTGATAGCAGAGACGGAACGTCCTAAGAGCGCAAGATGATGAATTAGTACCGAATAACCAAGAATCTCAGCAGTAAGTTGGTGACAAAAAATTCCACTTCAATACTCACGAGAACCACATGACTCGCAGGTCATAAAGTACAATCTGTTCTCCTTTCCAAGTAGCGTGTCGGGCGACTTGCAGATCTTGCAGGTGACGTATTCGACTATGTACCGATGGCCCAGATCAGCAAGCGTTCTTGCAGAACGGCGGTAGCAATCATTTGTTGATAGTGGGCCTTGTTATGGCCGCCATCAATGTAGTAGATGCAAGCGAAAAGTTGCCTCGGGACCTATAATGACTCATGCACTCACCGATATACTTTCTCAGCACATTCTCAATCTGCTTCTGGTTATATCTACCCTTCATGATCAATCTCTGCGCACCGTCGACTGAACCAGTCGTACCCAATTCAGAGTACAAGAAAGAGATGACATGCTCGGGCTGTCTGTGCATTCTTCGGCAGATATCGGTGATGTTGGCGAACAAGGTCTTCTTTGTACCTTCTCGGGCGACTTGAGGAGGTACGATGGTGTATCGTCGTTTCTCGCCGGCGAGTTCGGGGTTGTGGGCGTGCAGTAATCCGAAGAATCGCTTCAAAAGCTGTATCATAACATGTTAAGGAATCCGCGCGATGTTTAGCAATGAAACGTAATTTTTGAGAATGAATAAGCCAGCAACGAAATGATAGGGGTTGTGAACGATGAAAGTGCCCATGCCCTACTCACCTCGGGATATGTTGCTTCTCGACCCTCAATAACCCAGGCCTCCTTTCCAGTCTCAGCTCCGCCCTCGGCGTCTCCAGATTTTTGGAAGACATCATCTCCCAAGTCACCCTCAACGGCACCGGCATCTCCAGCAGCGTCATCGTTTTCAGCTTCAAGCTCATCGAGCTCCTTGGCGAACTCGGCAGTCTTCTTGCTCTTCTTCTTCTTCATGGGCATGTCGAGACCGTCTACCGTTGTCGCGGGGGCGGCATCGGCAGATTCCTAGAGGTGACGACACAGTATAAGCTGACGGTACCGCACAACGCATGACATAGCTCCCGTATGAGAGAGCAACCCACCAAGTCAAGAGGGAGATCCTTTTTCTTCTTCTTCTTCTTCTTCAAGTCGGCAAACAGATCACCAGAGTCCTCCGCGGGCTTCTCAGCTTCGACAGGAGTGGCGGCACCGCTTCCTTCCTCGGCAGCAGGAACAGGGGAAGAAGCGGCGGCGGGAGCAGGAGGAGCTTCAGGCTCAGCAGCAGCGGCGGGAGCGGGAGCCGGAGTCTCGTCAATATCGGCAACGGCGGTCTTTTTCTTCTTCTTCTTCATTCCCACGAACAAGTCAACTTCAGGGTCGGCCACTGCATGAAGTGAAGATAGGAAGGAATCAAATTAGCTATATGATCATATTGCCTCAACTCAATAAGATCTTCGAAGCCAGACGATAACCCACTTTTGCTGTTGTCTTTCTCGGTAGTGCTAATTGTGGGTAAGTAGTATTGGTGTCCTAAAGATGCGACGCTGCTGTCGGAGTCGCCTTTTATATGTCGAATATTCTATTCGCTCTTCGCTTTTCGATGATCGATGTTATGGTTGATGAATGATAAACCACGAACAATGATATTTCTCCACACGCACTCTAACTATTTCTTTGAATGGCAGATGGCAGATGGCGGCGACGAGCCTAGACGCATGGATGCACGACTGACTCGCAACGTTAAATGGGAGTATTGGATAGGATAAATGGTACAACTTGAATGGTGGATTCACTGTATATGGTGGTCGGGGTTTATCGGAATTTGCTTGAAAGTGGCGCAAGTTACCAGTGAGTGATGCGGAAGGATCAAGGATCAAGGATGCCATGCCATGGTGCTGGTGCTTGTGCTTGTAGGCACATTGTAGGTTACCCTGCATCCTCTTCGCACCCAAACCAAACCATCTATCAAGAAACACATACCTTGATATTCGTTAATCATCTCCCACCGTCATCTCATACTCCCCACTCATCAACTCGCAACCTCGTTCAAAATGTTCGCTCGATCAGTCCGACCCGCCCTCAATGTCGCTCGAACCGCCAACACCCAGCAACAGCAGGGTATGGCCACCCTTCGAGAGATCGAGCAGCGGTGGGTATTTGGGATTTCATAACGCTTTAACGCTTTTCGGGGGAGTCGTCCGAAAGAAGGAGCGGGGATTGGAGGGTGTTGTGACAACATCAGTGGGATGGATACTCATTTGGAAAGGGGAGACAGGGTTGCATGAGATCCAGATATGTATGGATATGTGGAGCATGTAGGATCTGCATATGGCGAAGGGGGTTTAATATGAGGGATATTGGAACGTGTTGTCATTGTTGGACCGGAGTTAGCATGTTAGTGAGAAGGGCTATTGCTGATATCATGTCGTATTGCTTCTGTGTCGTGCAGATTGAAGTCTGTCAAGAACATCGAGAAGATCACCAAGGTGAGTTGATAGCCCTTACCATATCTGACTTCCCACATCACATCGGTTGAGAATACTATAGAGTTTCGCTATGTTATGTCAAACAGGTCATCTGACAATTGCTCTCTCGTTTATATAATAGTCCATGAAGGTCGTCGCTTCTACCAAGCTCACCCGAGCTGAGAGGGCCATGCGAGAGGCCAAAAAGTACGGTGCTGCAAACAACGGTGAGTGGGATGTCGAGAATGGCTTTGCCCTAGTCCAAGGTCATCGCAGCTGGAAGTGGTCGATGGTCGAACAATTCTGATATGTTCATTGCATCCCCTCTTTTTCGCCAATGTAGAGCTCTTCAAGCACACCGAGTCCGAGGGTTCCGAGGAGGCTCCCAAGATCCTCTACGTCGGTATCTCTTCCGACGGTGGTCTTTGCGGTGGTATCCACTCTTCCATTACCCGAGCTATCAAGAAGGAGATGGCCGCCAACCCTGGTTCGCTCGCCGTTGTCGGTGACAAGCCCAAGTCTCAGCTCGCTCGAGCTATGCCCCAGGCTTTCAAGGTCACCTTCAACTCTGTCGGCAAGGACGTACCTACTTTCGCTGAGGCTTCCGCTATCGCCGATGAGATCGTAAAGAACGGCGGCGAGTGGGATGAGGTGAGTCAAATCTTCCTTATGTCCACATCTCTCACTTCTGCCGTACTCTCTCGCTGCGCCTATTCTCACTCACGTACATAACGAGTATCGATCGCAAGAAACATGGCCTCATTGTTCAGTATGTACTGACATGAAATCGCTTCCCCCCCTACAGCTCAAGATCGTTTCCAACAAGTACCTTTCCGCCATCTCTTACGAGTCCGGTGTCACCTCCGTCATCTCCGCCAAGGCTCTCCAGGCCGCCGCCGGTTTCCAGCAGTACGAGATGGAGGAGGATGTCTCCAAGGACCTCTCCGAGTTCGCTCTCGCCAACGCCATCTACACTGCTCTCGTAGAGGGTCACGCCGCTGAGATCTCTGCCCGACGAACTGCCATGGAGAACGCTTCTAACGTGAGTGGGGTGTAACAATCATCATCTCGCTGTACACTGCTCCGCCGTAATACTCCTTTCTGCCTCACTTCGATGTTCCTCAATGACTGGATGACCAATTCATACACGTTGACTAATATCAATTACCTTTTTCTATCTCCTGCAGAACGCCAACGATATGATGGCCTCTCTCCAGCTCCAATACAACCGAGGTCGACAGGCTGTCATCACCAACGAGCTTATCGACATTATCACCGGTGCCTCCGCTTTGTAAGCGGGGTCATAATCCGTGTGATTGTGTGAGATATGGCGTAATGAATAGAACAGGAGTCTGGGAATGTTCGATGTTCGATGTTGGAGAAAGGTGGATGGGTCTGGTTAGCAGCTGTATTGTGCGACATACACGCTGGCCGGGAAATAAACCCGTCATCGACATCGGAGATCGGAGCGGCGTCGCTGTTGGTCGTTTAGAGCGGAGCGGAGCGGAGCATAGCGGATGTAGATCAGATCTGACCTAAATCAAAACACTCCTGTAGATTGAGATGCTACTGGAATCAAGAAGGCATGCTGGGTTGTGTCTATGGGCAGTGCTTGTGGGCGAACCGCCATATTGACTGACTGCCTGAATCTATATGGGCGCTCGTTGCGCAGAATACCGTACAAACGTCTTCACCACTGTTCTTGACTGATCGAATTCACGGATTCACGAATACCAATTTGCCGAGTACTGAGGCTTACGACAATTGACTTGCTTACGACACCACGTCGTCTGATTCTGCACTGATCCAGCCTTATTGTCCTGTTCTCTTTCACCTGTAATCACGGAACAAAGATTGACAGGTCCGTTCGCTCGTTAAATTTATGCTACGGTGGAAGACGAATACGGAAGGCATCTATCCATACAGTTCCAGGCGATTACCAAAGGTACATACTGTGCCCACCTGCCTACAGTACGCACCTACATCCCTGTCTGTCTTTCCCGAGCAAAGTGGTTCTGGCTCGATTTTCGTCTCTGCCATTGACAAATGATCTCTACCAATCTAATCCGACTCAGCCAGTCATCTACAGAACCTCTTTCTTTCATGGCGTCGAGATTGTCGGCAGTCCCATAATCTGCTTTTGCAGCGTTATAGGATGTGGGAAACAGCGAGTCGCTCAAGAGATATGGCGGTGCAGTGAACACAAAGGATCGAAGATGATGAAAGGAACAAGGTCCACTCAGTACAGAAGCACAAAGGATGAATGATGAAAGAGGCAGAGTACCAGAGGGTGTTGACATCATCGAGCTGCTTCAAAGAAAGAAGAAGGGGTACTGTAGTCGAGTCAGCTCAACCAGTTGATTGAGTGGTCTAGATCTCGAATTACTCTCGCTTCACCGTTGTGTCGTCTTGTAAGTTGTACTGTACTCGTATCGGTATGGTATATAAGTAGATGAGATAGGCCACTGACTAACTGATTGATTGATCTTCTCCCTTTCCTTGATCCTCGAGTTGATATACTATAGAAAGCAACATTCAATATACAATAATACATCATTACTCTGTCCATTCACCAAGAGAAAATGTCTGACAAATCGTGAGCTACTGAGTACTCGTACAGTACATTCTTTTTCTGTACCAAGCTGTTATGCCTGGCTTTTAAATTAGTTTACTTCGCTCCGGCTCCAACACTTATCGGACTCAAGGCTAGCGAGCGAGCGATCTTGCACTTGCATGATTATTAGTATGGTTCAATGCTGACTGATACCACGTTATTGACGTACACGCATGTATTACTTATACTATAGCAATGTTTACTTTATTGTCGCCGTCAATGGTGAGTGCTGCTGTACAGGAGAGATTACCCCGCCGGACGCTCTTCTCGTTCAGCCTTCTTAAACAGCAATGCTTCCACTTCCTCATGCTGCATTCCGTTGCTATCCGATATGATTCCACTTCCTCATGCTACATTCCGTTGCTATCACCGACTGCTGCTGCTGCTGATAATTTGTGGACCACCGCTATAGGCAAAGAGCTCGGCAAGATCGAGTTCAAGCTCTATGATGAGGAGACGCCCAAGACTGCTGCCAACTTTAGGTCGTTGTGTACCGGCAAGGTGAGTGTGGTGTGATTGACAGAGTGCGAGTGCATTGGCAGTGCAACGACGAGTGTTGCACTCGCACCCGAACGGTGCTTCTAAGCTTCAGATCCCGAATCGCCATGTGTCTCCCCTCTTTACATATGACAATGTAGATGTGGTCCCGAGTCAGAGTCCGATTCTAAGTCCGAGTCCGAGTCCGCGATCCCTTCCCCTCGATTTGTTTTTCTTGGAGTCCGTCCATCAAGCTCACATTAACAATTCATTAATACTTGAGTACGAGTACGAGTACGAGTACGCTGACTGTGACTGCACTTGTCTGCACTTATCAATGTGCGTCTGCAATCTGCTCTGCAATCTGCAGAAACCGGACGGCGGTGACTTGCCCAAGGGATTTGGATACAAGGGCACTATTTTCCACCGTGTAATCCAGGGATTCATGTGCCAAGGTGGCGATTTCGAGAGAGGAGACGGTACCGGTGGTCAGGTGAGTAAGAGAAAATATATATATATCTCTCTCTCTCTCTGTGTATCTTTATCCAACAAACCTATTGTACATGCACCGCTTGGCTGATGCTGCCTGCTTGAACTTCTGTTCTCTTACTCTACCTACTCGTTTTCTCTCTACCACGACTGGTGCCCGGTCCGCGGAATTCGGTTCGACTTGACTCACTCACCTGGGCACTGTGACTTATACTCGGGCATGGTTCATACTCAATCGTACTCGTACTCGTCGTACTCGTACTCGTAGTCAATCTACGGAAGCAAGTTTGCCGACGAAAACTTCAAAATCAAGCATACCAAAGCTGGTTTACTCTCCTCGGCCAATGCGGGACCCGATACCAATGGCAGCCAGTTCTTCATCACTACCGCTGCTTCTTGTCCATGGCTTGAGTGAGTCAAAAAGTCCCAACTTTGCGACTCCAAATGGTATCACTCTGAAAATCACCTACACATACATATGATACGATACAAATACGGGTGATTGTGGGCTGACGATTTGATTCAAAACTGTACTGTATCCCGTCCCATTACGAACTGACTCCATGATCACATGATCATATACTTGTATTGCATCATAAACTGCTTGCTACAACGCTACGTACGATACGCCTCTTCGTTTCGCTCCGCTTCGGCGCAGTGGTAAACACGTCGTGTTTGGCGAAGTGGCTTCTGAGGCTTCTATGAAAGTGGTCAAAGAGATCGAAGCGCGCGGAAACAAAGATGGGAAACCACCAAAGGACAAGATTGTCGTCGTCCAGTGCGGCGCTGTCTAGGTTTCACACCTGTACAGTATCTGCAGTACGAGTACTCATGCAGAAGATCTGGCTCATCAGCCCATATTTATAATGGACCGATTGAACATTGCGGGCACGCGTCAATTTGTATATGTTGTAGTGCATTGTATGAGTGCAGTATGGGAGATAGATAGATATACACGAAGACTGTACTGTATTCGTACAGGATTCGTACAATAGGTCGGAGAGAGAGAGAGGAGTTGAGCGTCAGTCCGATATCACATACTAGTGTACCGCGACTGTTCGATACATAGACAAGTGGCGATGGAAGTGCAGGTGTTAAAATCGGAAGATGACGAGAACCATGCATGCCGGTATGTGAACAATATCACCCACCAGTACCAGACGTAATTCCTTATTGCAGTTCGTTGCGAGTGCAACGGCTCTGAAGAGGAAGTACTTGCTCAGAACTGTTATCTGGAATGATTGCCTTGACTTGAAAGTTGCTCTCGGTTTCATTCATGATTAGTGCATATCGCACCGATTATATGATTATATACAGGAAAGTGTATGCCAAGCAGATCATTATTAGATGGTGTGTCCTTACTGAACCGTATATATGGGTACGAATCTGGAACGGGGTTTGGTGAATTAATAAGAGAGGAGAGCATCGAGAGGTTTTTCAGGGTACACTATACTGTACCTCTGTTGTAGACAGTATCGTCGTCGGGAGTCTGATTTGAGAACCTAATTGGAATGAAATCGATCGATTCTTTGCAGTGGGTTCGCCTCACTACTGACTGTGCCCACAAAATGCAGCTTTACCATCTTGGCGCAGGGGCAGTAACGGCGTATCTGTTGAGCGAAGACCACGGCACGATGCGGTACAGTAGATCAGAATCAGCCAATCATCCAATCGTCCAATCACCGCTGATACAAGGTAATGACTGGTTCAACCCAAAGGCGCTCCCTACCTATACCACGCCCGCCATGCGCAGGCCCCATTTCAGAAGGGATGAGACTTTCACTCACGGTACAGTCTCGCCAGCTCCTTGCGATTTCTCAACCCTAAATTCAAAGATCAGATCGCCATTATCCCTGTACTCGACCGCGGCATAGTTTCGTCGGTTCAAGCAATGTCCCTGTACGAGTGCAAAAGCGAATGCGAATTAGTACCACTTTTCAAGTCCCAAAGTGCCAATACAGTGCTAAATTGCGGGTACATTTGGCGCGCCGCACTCACCTTGAGTTTGCTGGGTTTGCCGTCGGTGTCTTTCTCGAAGAGCGGAATCATGATTTCGTCGGTGTCCTTGGCTACAAAGAGCATGGTCTCATCAGCCTCGACTCTTGCATAGCAGCAGCCCAGCAGCGGTCTTCGTGTTCTCCCGCGCTTAGAATCAAAATCCAACTCACCATCTATATAGATTTTCGAGTTGGAAGTGGGAAAAACAAGTTGATCAGCTCGAGCTCTAAAAGCGGGATCGTTCGTTGGCTCGTTTGCTATGGGCCACTTACGCAATGTCCTATGCTTGTTCCTACCCAGGAATGCTACCATCTTCGCTGCACCGGCCGGAGGAGGCGTATTGACAATAGCACTCGTGATCACATTGAGCATATACCTATGATCGTTCTCAGGCGCGAGCTTGAATCTGTCTTTGCCCTTGTTGTAAGTGAACAAACACCCGACAGCCGCGAGATGTACATCACCCGATAAAAAGGTGATTCGGACATGCAACTCTTTAGCGAGCTTTTGGCATTCAAGTACGAGCCAATTTCGTTCCTTCTTATGCGTATTGGCGCACCAATGATCGTTGAGATCGTCGAGCAACTCGGAGGCCTGGTTGAATTTGTTCACCATACCGCCGAGACCGAAGGCGTTGTGTCGGGCCAGAACATTCAAGGGGTTCCACTTGAGATCGAGGAAATGCTCGAGGAAAGACATTCGTGGGTATGCTGAGGGGTACCGGTGTGCCATCAGCGTACGGTAGGTTGATGTATGGGAGTTGGACGATGGACTCACCAATAGGCACACCAAGCAAGATGACCAACTGCTCAAGAGCGGGTGCTACCCTTCGTACCTCGGCAAAGTTCTTCTCATAAGTCTCCTTCGTACAGATCCTATCCAGCTTTCTCTCAGCTCGACAATCCAGCGCGAGCAGGTTGACTTTCGGGCCGAGATAGACGAGAAGTGAGTGCGAGGGGAAGGGGATCCATGGACCAGGCTTGTCGCCGATGATCATGCTTCGTAAGGTGTGAGTTCCAGGTCGAGGGTCGGTACCGTCGAATGCGTCTATCACGCAAGTCAGCTGGGAGCAGAAGAAGTGGGATGCGAGCTCAGAGATATCTCAACTCACCGACAACGAAGAGCTGGAACAGGAGGAACCACTATATAGTACGTATGTCACGGAATGTCAGCTGGTGTTTCGATATTCTAACATCTTAGGCAGACAACTGACGAAGTATCCTCGAGAACCGACAAAGGACATGACAGGCGAGGCCTGAGTCTCGTCATCGTAAGTACCAAAACCATCTATATTTGTAAAGTCAGCTGTATTGTCCCATCCTAGAGAGTAATGAATCTCGCTCACCGATAAGGTCGTGGTCATCCAGCATGTTTACCCTGCGGGAGCCACGGAAAATGAGTCTTTATCCCAAACTGTATACTGGTCAGGCTGAGATACGTACATCGGGATGGTGGAGTTGGCTCGCCCAAAGGCGTTGCTCCTGAAGATCTTGCAGTAGTGATTGAAGCTGTAATGGCAGAAATGGATGAGTTCTGATATCATGTTTTGTGACCGATCGTTGTAACTCACTAGAATCGGTCTACTGCTTCTTTCTACGAATATATACATGGCTCGTTAGCTAAAATAGATAGCTTGGAGATCGTTCTATGTCACCAAAAGCAGGGAGTACTCACGATCTCCTCGGTCAATGGGCAGCCCAGCTTACTAGCTCTATCGGGAGCAGTAATCCAGGCTAGGAGAGCACATGTATCAGCTTCAGTATTGCCTTCCACAAGTATACCTTCGTCTGAACGAGCTCAGCTACTCACGCTGCATTTCTGGTTCTCGGGTCAAGGCATCACAGTAGATCTGATCACCACCTCCGACCATACAGTGGAACGGTTTCTCATGGTGTTTGAGCAAGAGGTCTTCCCAGACCGGGTCGTAGCCTGAGGCGTAAGAGCCTTTGAATTCGTCTGGATTGACACCGGACGAGAAGCCTGCGGATTGGGTTTAAGAAAGCTTGTCAGTCAGTACTGATCTCTTGTCTTATGGTCTTGTGCTGCAAAAATGTCAGGCGATTGGTAGCTCACCGTTACAGCTGTGGGCAGCCCAACGCATGTTCGCCCCGATGGCAGGTACCACAAAGTCCATCTCCGCCCCTCGATTCAGCCTGTACCTGACGGTCATCTGGACTTGTTGCAAGGGGACCTCAATGATGAATCGGAAGAAAGACATGTCACCTTCCCTAGAAGGGTAAGTGAAGATCTTGTGGGCTGACACCCTCTGGGAATCGAGCAAGTGCACCGAGGAGTCATGTAGCGTCGGATCGGCTGAGGAGGGGGTGGTGTATGGGTGGAAGGTGAGATCGAGTGAGGGCAAGGTATCAAGGATTGAGCCTCTGCGGAGTCGAAGAGATATCATTCATCAGCTGACAGCGCAGCGCCATTCGGTTCGACATGCGAAAGATAGCTTACTCGTCTCGTACAACCTATTGGTATCATCGTAACAGTCAGCATGGTCTGTCTGATCAAGCGCGCGAGATGGGGAACTCACTACTAAAGCGGCACCTTGCCAGATGTTGTCTTGTACGGTATAGTACGCCAAAAGAGGGCCACACCTAAGCAACATCACATCAAAGCAAAACATGGGTTCTCGTCAGCCACCCATGCTCCACATTCACCGCATCCCTCTCAGCCATCTTGCTTATACTCGGAGGCTGAGTGTAATTGGTTTAAAACGTGAAAAGCTCGATGATTTCGACTCACATGAGTTGAAGATGGGGGTCCATCCTATCTCGTACACTCCAATGTCTCTCCAAGCTCGGTTTCTCGCCATTGGCAACTCCATTTTGTGTCGCTTGACCAGGTACTTGCAGAGTCTCGTTGCCGTGGACTCCATCCACCTGAGACTGAGGCTGAGCGTGTCCGTTCCCGTTCGCCTCTCCATCTTGACCCTTCCATCCCTGCCAACCTTGTTGGACGTTCCTAAACTTTTCAACTTCCTGCGCAGTGGGACCAGGACTTGATTTAGTTCCACCGGCTTCACCACCGATTTCCAAAGCTCCCTTATCCATCCCGCTGGGGTTTCCAGCATCTTCTTTCCCACCTTCTTCTTTCTTGGTACCTTCCGGTCCTACCTCGTTTGACTTTTCGTCATTCACATGAGGGATACTCGACACGTTCGGGTCGCTAGGCGCAGCAGCATTCTGGCTCTGGCCATGAGGAGGCCGAGAGATGGGTTGAGCAGGTTCGTTGAGTGCGCCAACGATTGAGCCGTCGCCGTCTACTGCGAGGGGCTGTGTCTGCGAGAGATAGGTGTGCAAGTGTAAGGAGGGGTGAGCGTAATATGAGGCGTGGGCCGCTGCTGCCGCCGAGCGAGATAAATGCTCGGCTCGATGCTTGGCTCGAAGTGTGGTAGTGTCCCTATGAGGGTTGCAAAAAAGAGAGCGGCGAACGGTGTCAAAGCGTGGTACGTGCAAAATGCAAATCAGCGGGTCTGTCTTTGCCAGTTGCCATAGACGAGAGCTGACGAGAGTTTGATATTCTGAGAGGGATCACTTACATCTTGACTCTTGATCCTTCTCAGCTATCTTGAACTTGTAGATCTGCAAAATGAAGTATTGCCAAATGGTCCGAGATTGAGGAAGAGTATGTCGGTATATATCTATGTTTTTCCTTTTCCGTTTCCTTTCCGTTTATCCTTTCGTTTTGAAAAAGAGACCTCTCTATGTATGTAGGTAAGGCAAGACTGACGAATAAAAGGGGTCATCGATGTCAGCATACAGTACATACACCTTTCTGCGTGAGCTATCCTTTGTCGACGTTGACAACGCCGCAAGGCGAGTATCCAAGCAGATCGAAGCCCAAGACAGGCTGTGTGTGCCAAGCGAGCCGAGCGGAAGGAACGTAGAAGGTAGAAGGTACAAAGGTACCCCGGATCGAGTTTACACCTCCAGCCTCCGCACAAGCACGGCGGTCATGGGAGCATGAGCTACGTCCGACGAGCTCGAGGTTCAAAACCCCTAACGTTGGTTGGGACTAGCCTGACAGCAGCCAAGCCAAGTAAGAGCGTCACGCGGCTCAAGAAAGGAATGAATGGCAAAGGGAGGAATAGCTTTTGCTTTCTCCTTTCTCCTTGCTCAAAGGAGTGTTTGACGGTTTCCTGGTTCGATGATGGGTTGATCGATTGATTGATCGATTGATCAGACAAGATAGTATGAAGTGAATTACAACTCACTCTGGCTGATGGGCTCCTTTAGACTCACTCTCTCGACTTGGCTCACACCAGAGCACTTGCTGTGATTTGTGATTCGGCGAGAGGACAAGGTGTATATATGTAGCAAGCTATCGGGGGATCAATAGAATGGAAACTATATTGAACGACTGTTGGCTGAACAGCAAGGTCAAGGTGAGTGTCTGCTATCTCTGATCTGTACGAGTACGATTCTCGCACCTATCCTTATTTGTTCATGTTTTTCCAGTCCTCATTCGTCCTATGGTATCATCATGATTAGTATGATTAGTATGATTAGTATGATTAGCATGAGCTGCAACGAAAAACTCATGCCAAGCCATTCCACACGCGATTTGAACCCTGAACACCCTGTTTTCCCTGGACCATTTTTCCCAGTATAGCTTTCATAGGCTGCGGCGGTAACCGCAAGACACCATCGGAGCAGAGGTTATTGAAAACATGCAGTACTGATGGATCTGAATCAGCTCAGGCACTAGTACTCAAACTTTGACGTCATCATCATGTTCTTGGGAAAAATCAAAGATCAAGTGAGCAAGTCCGATATCTGCATACTTGTGGTATCACTATTACTATTACTACTACTACCATTACTGCAGCTACTGCTACTACTAGTAAAGTCGGGCCCAGTCAATGACTAAACTTGACCACCCAGCCTACCGATTGTATACTCGCCAGATCCAGATCGTGCACGACTCGCGCTCCTTGTTATTGGTCCTGAGAGAGATCAATCAAAAATATTGCTACAATGTACAAATTCTTGGGGAAAAGAAAAAAGAAACTTCGATAAGATAAGATGAGATGAACGTATGTGAATGATCAAATAAAAAGACAGACCGAGGTCTAGTGGTAGTGAAAAAGACAGCTGGATCTGGATGGATGATGGAAGATTGTCGCATGAAAATATGGTTGTAGATCAAAGGGAGAGAGACAAAGGTAAAAGTAGAGGTAGGATAATATGATAAATGACAAAATCGGGTTGTGATACTAAACCAAGGCGAAACAAACAGCATTCAAATGTCCTTGGGATACTAACTGGGAAAAGTCTTTGCAATCATTCTTGTTCCGGGCCATTCATACTGCATTGCATGCATGTATGATCTGATCGAATCTAGTGCCTTGAGGGGTTCGCAACCTACGAAAACAAACAGTCAAAGTACAGCAGAATCAGCAACCTTCCCTTCCCGCCACGAGACTCGAGCCAAAAGCGCATTCGACGTGTTGTTAATCAAACCTTCGACTCACCCTCAGTGGATCCTCCCTTTCGTTCGGGGTATCAACACTGCCCTCTCCTCCTGTCGAGTAACCCCCATACGGGTCCTGGTATCCTCCAGGTGCGTATGGCGGTTGTTGGTTCGGATCAGCGTCGGTGTACTGTCCGGCATCTCTCGGGTCAAAGTAATAACCCTGATCTCCCTGCTGCAAGCCATCGTAGCCTCCTTGGTGCTGTTGATGGTCGGCGGTGGCGCCGTAGCCTGCTCCAGCAGCTGCAGCGGCGTAAGGGTCGTATCCGCCGTTGGCGTATGAGGCGCCATATTGGCCGTATTGAGTCATAGGTTGGTTGACTGTTGACGGGTATGATTCGGATGTCGGCCCAGCGGAAGAGTGGTAGTCGTTGTCTTCGTCTAGAGGTGACCTAGCTGCACCGCCAGACGAGGCGGCAATCGCAGCGGCAGTAACCTCCCTGTCGAGTCTTTGCCTTCGCCTTCGCCTGAAACATAATAGCCCAAGCGCGAAAATGATACCGACCACCACCAAACCGACGACGACAAAGACACCGGCGACAGCACCTGTGTTGTTGAAGAACGAGTTGGTGCTTCCACCGCCTCCTCGACCACCGCTATCGAGAGCTCCGGTGGGGTTATGCACTATCTGCGTGACGGTGTATACCACTCCATCGGACGTAGTCACGTAGGAAGAGGTAAATGTAGCCGGTGTCGTGGTGACTTGTTGACCGGCGGAGTTGGTAGTGACGATTGCTATGGCTGATGTTGCAGTCGTGTCCGTTGAAGCAGAGGTAGGCGGTACGATAACGGTCGACGTACTATATGTCAAAAAGCCGAAAGAGGGAAGGGAGGACCGAAAGATAATCAGCCGAGTAGGCCAGAACAGAAGCGGGAAGCTTGATGCCGTAATTGGAAAATGTGGAGGCACGCATGGGAAAATTAGACAAAGTGACTTACGTGGTACCCGTACCGGCCTGAGACGATTGACCACCCTCTGAAGGAGCCGCGGAAGCTTGAGTAGTGGAAGACTGGCCTACGGTGATAGTCGTGGTCGTTCCGCCTGCTTGCGAGCTGTTACGACATACACAACCAGAGCGGGTCAAGTCAGCTGAATGGACATTTAGTGAAAGCGGTTGTGGGTGCAGACGTATCTGAGATGGACTCACGTCGGTTGAGCAGATTCACTCTGACTCGGACTGGGCTGCTGACTCGTAGGACCAGCAGATTGACTCGGCTGTTGACTGGGTTCTTGACTGGGCGACGCACTAGCACTTTGGCTGGGCTGTTGACTCGGACTAGCCGATTGCGAGGGCTGTTGTGAAGGTGAGGGGGAAGCTGATGGCGAAGGTTGAGCAGAGGGTGAAGCGGAAGGTGAAGGTGATTGCGAGGGCTGCTGAGATGGTTCTGCCGATGAAGGTTGAGCTGAAGGAGAAGGTTCGGCCGATGGTGATGGTGATGGCTCTGCGGACGGTGATGGCGATGATGATGGTTCGGCGGCAGAGGGAGAGGGTTCGGCAGCAGCGGATGAAGGGGCGGCGGCGGACGAAGGGTCGGCAGCAGCAGATGAAGGAGCTTTTGTGGTCAGAATTTGATGATACGATGCGAAGTTTGTTATTGATGTAGGTCATGTCACACCAGACAGAGGTAGTAGGACAAGCAGGAGCACGGGGGCGGACGCGGTCACGGTTTGTTTGATACGATCCAGGAGTAGGTAGGTAGGTAGTACGGTCATTTGAGCGGGGACAGAGCCGGTATTGGTGTTCATAGAAGCAGGGGTCGCAGTCACAGTCACATTCACAGTCAGAGTCAGAGTCAGAGCCATTGTCATAGACGAGCGTGAGCAAGTCAGACGGTATACAGGAGTATAGTGTGGTAGAGTAAATGCAGCGGGAGTAGGGGAAGGGAGCCGTTCATTGAAGCAGACTGAAGGATGCCAAATGCCAGAACGGCATTATTGAACAAGACGGATCTAGGGATGAGAGACATCGCGAAGAAGCGAAAGCGGGATGATGATGAAACATAGACATCGAAATTGAAAGACAAGCAATATCAAATTGTCAAGGTATACGATCGAGTGGACTAGAGAACTCACCAGCACTTGAAGCAGCTTCAGAGGTTGAAGGTTCAGCCGCCCCTGCCGAAGAAGCAGCAGCGCCGCCAGCGCCGTCGTCCTGCCTCTTGTTAAGCATTTGTACCCTTTCTACTTGCCTGTTCTGATGCTGAGTCAGAGATCCGGACCCGGATCGGGGCGATACGAGAAGAGGTGTTCGCTCGTTCATCTTGGTTCGGAAGATTGTGGTGGATATATGTATTAGTGATTTAATCGAATTGTGAACGATCAATGGTTGCTAGACTAGACACTATTTGCTGTGCCGAACAATGGTCCGATTCGTTTGATTGCTTTGAACGGCTTTGAACGGAGGATAGAGGACACGAACGACAGGCTGATAATGCGATTGTTCTGATGACTTTTGACTTTGATCTAGACTTTGATTTCAGGTCAAAAAGGTCGAAGAGTGTCTGAAGAGAAGATTGGAGCTTGAACGTTGAAAGTGTAAGGTTCTGATCGCTTCGCCTTCGGCTTCGGATTCGACTTTGGTTGAGTTTCGGCTCGGCTGTCTGAGCTGCGGTCACTTGACTAGTCGAATGTCGAACGTCGAACGATGATGTATTATTTATTATTATAGATAAGAGGAGATCGAGTCTTTTGTCTTTTGTCTTTTTGGTGATGTGAGATTAGATATCTAGAACGAGTGAGAAAGAGACGATGATATGATTGAGGATGGGAGGGAATCAAGAATTAGGGTGTGTATAGGATAGTAAAGTAAATGGCAGGCAGTGTAGAGTAGAGTAGCGTTGAGAAAGGTGTGTGTGCTAGTGAGTGTCGGACAAAAAAGGTGTGTGTGAGCTGTGAGCTGTGAGCTGTGAGCTGTGAGCTGTGAGGTGCAGCTGCATGGTCATTGCATGGGATGCTGTGCGGTAAGGTAAGGGTACGTGCAATTACATTACTGAATTAGCTGTGCGGATATCTTTGCGGAGAGTAGTGCAGCAGCAGCAGCAGCATAAACTAATGAGCTAATCCACATTAGCCTTTATCCCGTCAAAAAGCAAAAGAAAATACCCTGAAAATCAATTTTATATTGAATTGCTAAAGGGGGGGAAGGGGATAAGGCGGATTAACCCGGTTCACCATTCACCATTCTAAGTTGGGTTCACGTGGCGACGCTATGTGGCGTAAGTGGTAGAACGGCGATTGACCTCTTTCTTTCCCCCTTAGACGTGTGAGTACTCGTAGAGGGAAATCATTGGTCGTATGCGAAGAGATGCAGATTGGCTATCATGGCACTATACTATCTCTGTGATCATGCATGGCGGCATGTCCTCGGATCACTCACAACATCAAGCATGGGAACAAGGATAGGGATCTAGCATGTACATGTATACTATATTGCCCTCTGTATCCTCCGTCTTGTCTCTCTTGGTCCCCAATTGCCTGTGCCTGCTCACATCTAAACCTAGACCCTCGCATCGACATCCATCCCGTCGCCTTGGACCTGCTCATCGCCATCAGCCTCTACCTCTGCAGCCTCAGAGGTTTGCCCTTGTCCTTGCATCTCCTCTCTGCGGAGCCTGAGCAGTTCGCTTGCTGTCCACAGTTTTTTGTTGAGCCCATTGGCGAGGTTTGGCCCGAACAGATCGGCAATTTCGTCCAGGTTGATTTGAGGGGTTGGTTGGTCTGCTGGTTTAGGTCGGATCAATTGCGAGAGGCATCGCTGTTCAGTACAATCAAACGAAGCGAAGGAGCATCATCAGCAATGAGATCCTTGAATTAGTTTCTCTACAGTTATTGCGACGAGCAGTAACGGGGGAGAAAGGGGGGACGGTAAACGACCACGACCGAGACCACGCTCAAACTCACGATCAAAGCCCTGATCAACAGATTCTTCTTCTTGCCCGCATCGGTATACAACGTTCCAGCAAGATCATCGATCCTCCTTATCCCTTCTCCAGCTCTTCCCCAGACTGTTGATCTGATAGTCTGAGGTCCGAGGCATGAGAGAGCAAGGAGGGCGCCTTCGTATCGGCCTGCAGGGGGGTTAGAGGCGCCTAGCGGTGAGGGGAATGGCGGTGAATGCAGGGCTTTGGTGAGAGTTGATACGAGTCCTAACGATGCGCATAGAGTACAGATCAGCTCATCAGTGTCACGGAAACACCATGTGTGGAGTGGGGTAGCTGTCACCAACACCAACTCACGAGGAAGCAAGCCTGCGTATGATTTCCCGTACTTCTCGGCTATGTTGCCTAGAATCTGAGAGGCATGTAATCTCAGATCAAACGGTGAAGGCTGACTACTTGAGCTCGAAGGAGGGTGGGGTCCGAGTGGGACAGTGAGGATAATCGACAGCAGGGGAGGAAGGAGTTGATGCATCTGCAGGATCACACGAAGACATTTCATCCTGTTAGCTTGAATTACATATCATTACAGAGACCGCTGCTCAACTCACATAAGGCTCCACAAACAAGCTCTCATTCGATAATAGCGCATCCACAGAATCGACCAAGTGGCCAATACTTCCAGTAGGGGCCATAAGGCATTTCCCAATACTCTCGCTAATCCATTTCACGACATAGACCAAGATTCCAGCGACGGCCACGTCTGTTCTGAGAGATGCGAGAGCCGCAAGACGATGTCTTTCTGGTTCGGTCTCTGGTAGCGTAGGTGAAGGAGGTACGAGGGCGGTAGTGAGGCGGGTGAAGTAGAGCTGGAGTTCTTGTGGGAGGTGAGCACGGGCTTGCGGTCGGAGGGAAGTAGATGCGGTAGGTGGTCGGGATGCTGGCGTTGAGTAACAAAGAAGATCTCATCAGCGACCATTGTCCAGTCCAGCTGCTTTGGTTTTAGATGTACGAGACAACAAAGGGGGGATTTGAATAACACTCACGCCCGGCCCTCTGTACAGGCGTCGGATTTTCCGGAATAGCAGGCTGAACACCTTCCACAGCCAACCAATGCGCTTTCCACTTCACACCCCCCGAACTCGCCACGCCGGCCGGTAAAGGTTGTTTGAGGTAACTTGCGAAATCGATCTCGTCGTCTGGCGCGTGGTATAGATTTTGAGGATGCGAAGAGGATGAAGGGATGGGGATGGCTTGGAATTGGGGGACTGGTAGTGGTCGAGGAGGGACCAGGACGGGCTGCGTGAGGTGAGGAGTGAGGGGTTGTAGAGCAGCAGTAAATTGACCAGTCGAAGTGTATATGAATGTGTCGGTATAGTGATTTATATATGGCATACCGATGATAGGGAACGGAGAACAAACGATACAAAAGATATATCGTCAGCTTGACCGTTCTTCCCAATGACCATTACCGGATATCCGTTTGTCCTCGATAGCTGCTCCCGTTTGAGACAGCCCAGAAACATGCCCCGACACTCACCTCTACATTCAGCGCCTCCATCGCATACTCCACATCCTCAGGTAACAACGTCCGTCTCTTGCCGTGCGTCATGAACTTCTCAGCTTCCTGTAAAATGAGGTGGATCCTATATTCTACATCGCCCGCAAGGAGCTCTGCTGTCCCTTGAGCAAGGGGGTCAATTGGTAGGGATTGAGCGACCTCCTATTTGCGTTTTTAACGAAAGTGGATTGCGGAACCATCATCAAGTGGTAAAAGAGGAATATCGGGGTGAGTTGTATGGAGTCGGGTCGAACAGTAAGATTATCAGCTCGTCAGTCATCCTGTACCCTTCTTCTTTTGAGGAACGAGTAGAGAATAAGAATAAGAAACAATGACTTTCGCTTGAACCATAGTGCCTCGCGGTTCACACATAGTAGCGATATTTCCGGAAGTTACAAGGACAAGGCAGCGAGAGCAAACAGCACAGCACACCACTCACAACAACCGAATCGGCGGGGTAGATACCCATCATCTGAGGAGGCGGCATCGTGTACCGTGTATTGTCTATCGTGTGTCGTGTCGTGCAATGTAATGTTTGTTAAGGTTACCTCGGCGCGTGCGTTGAATAACCCGCCTGATTGTAAAAGTCCTACGAATTCGCGGGATAGAAGTTTGATTCCTACGCTTGCACTCCGGTAGCCTGTTACCCGCTGGTAGTCGATGTGCTGCAAAGGGAAGGATCGATGTATACAAGTGGATGGATTGGATCATCAAAGATGGATTATCACAGATGGATTGGTCGAGAGCATGAAAACGAAAGAGCGAGCGAATGCTCAGCTAGTACTAGTGAGTGAGGTGATGCATATGAGTTTGGTTCCTAGCTAACCTTTACGGCGCTCACCGCTAGTGCGTACATACAGTACGTGTACTCGTACGGTGCGATCGGAATGGCATGGGTGTACGGTACGGTACGGTACAACCGGCATGACCACCTAACCTCTCCAGCCAGTCAAGCAAGTCTCTTTATGATTGTCCTCCTTCTACAGACCCACTTCCATCTCGCCTTCAATATTCAAGACATCTGACCGTGCGAATTGGACAAGATGGCACCGTGGAACGGCCCTCGGGCAAAGGTGAGTCTCAAGTTCCCATCGCCGCAATACAATACATCATCCGGTGTTTTCTGTTTCTCCTGCTTGACCTGCTCCTCCTCGTTCTCTCTGATTTCTCCGCATTGCATTGCCTTAGCTGGCTGGTTCACTCATTCCACTGACAATAACAAATTACGACGTAATAACGCCAAAGAGGTTAAGCCGACAAGAATTTCGACTGCATGCTGACATCTTTTTCCACATGATACCATCTATCTTTCTACATCTCTCTACCTCATCTTGGCTCGATCATCATTGTAACATCGACCGCCGTCTCACCGTAAATAGGTCCAGATCAAGCTCTCGATCCAGCGTTTGAGAACATTACAAGAGAAGAAATTAGCGCTCGCGAAGGCCTCAAGGAGGGATATAGCCGACTTGTTAAACAAGGGGAGAGTGGAAACTGCCAGATTGAGAACCGAGGGTATGATCCAGGATGATATATATGTTGAACTTCTCGAAGTACTCGAGGTGAGTCATAGGCCAATCAGTCGAGGGTCATCGGTATCGGTATTACGCTCGCTCGCTGGGTAGTGAGTGGTAAGGATTAAAGATGAAAAGTGTGGCTGACCTTGCCTTATGTGATGTTCTTTCTCTTTCACGATTTGTGAATTTACAGCTCTACGCAGAGATGCTCCAAGCGAGATTCAATTTGTTGGAAGCTTCGACGTGAGTCCAATCTCAAAACACCTTGGTATCCCTTCATGTCGGTGCACTATATCGGCTTGTCGGTATGATTCGCATCTGAGAATGAGAGAACGAGGACTCCTGAGCTCTGCAACCCGGCAAGTCGCCAGCATTAGATCAAAGTAGAATGCTAACAAGATTTCGTTATACACCCATTGACTGTCTATCTACCCTATCCATGGTTCATCGCATCAACCTTTACTTCCCTCATATCTCGACCATCTCCTATCCTCCATATCCCATCGTACTGTACTATGCAGCGGAACCGAGCCTGAACCCTCAATAGCCGATGCGGTAAGCGCCATAGTCTACGCTGCGCCACGGACGGAGTTGAAGGAACTCCAAGTATTACGCGAGATCCTCATGCACAAGGTGAGTAAGCCCGCTCTGCTGGAGACTTAGTTGTCTTCTAAGTCTTTTCAGTCTTATCAGCATCAGCACCCAGTCTAGTAGATCAGGAGGCCGTAGTTTGATCTTAGGTTGCAAATGACGCATGGTATGGTATGGTGTGCTGATATTTGGCTCGATCATCATATCATATTCTATCATATCATGTCATGTCATGTCAAACTGGTTCTGCGCGCAGTTCGGCCGTAACTTTTCTTTATCGCTCCAGCAATCCGACCCTCCCCCCGCCATAGTCCCAGCGAGAATCTTATCCAAGCTCGCGCTCTTCACGCCATCAAAGGAATTGGTCGATGCGTACTTGGGGGAGATCGCTAGAGGTTACGGGGTAAACTGGGCGCCTGAGAGTGATAGTGCATCAGCTGAAGCTGAGGCGGATGGCCTGGAACCTCTCAAGAGGGTTGATAGCAATGACAAAGAAAACGGAAATGACCATGGCCATGACGGCGAAGGGGACGGCGATGAGAAGGAAGGAGATAATGAAGCAGGGGATAAGAGAATGAAAGATGGCGGAAGTGCAATTGGAGCTGGAGCAGGAGCTGGCGATAAATCCGAAAAGAAGGATAAGAAAGATACAACTTCACCCGTCAAGCCTGCCACAAGTACGACATCACAACCGCCTGCGCCTGCAAAGAAGTTGACAGAGGAAGAAGAGCTAGCTCAACGGTTTGAGAAGCTCAAGAATCTGCGATGACGAGTCATCGATGTTGGCCCCTGTTCCCTACATCATCGCGTTGGTGTATGGCTGTATACGAACTTTTTGTATGATTTGAATTTTCGAAATGCATGATATTGTATTGCACAATCATGGATATGTTTATGTCCAAGAGTGTTTGTCCCATACTCCATACGCGTTACTCTTCGTCCTCTCCCACCTCACGTTCGACTTCCTCCCCGTTCTCCCACACAACGACCCTCTTCCCACCCTGCTTCCTCACAGCTTTGGCCCATAACTCCCTCGGTACGATCCCTTGCTCATTACCAGGGGTCAGAACCACGCCGTTATGGCTGACGTAGACTGGTATACCTGCGCCTAGGAGCTTAGGGAGAGAGAGGTAGATGTAGAGTGATGAGTTGGGTCGGGGCACGATTGAACCTTGGAATGAGGGGGCTAGGTGGACGTGTTGCCTTGACATGCGGGACAAGCCTTGTGTTTCTGAGGACAAAAAGAGGAAGTAAAGGAGACACATTCGAATGTTAAAAGTGGCCTTTTACATATCCTTTTCCGATCATTGTACGGCACCGCAAAGTCAAAAAGTCAAGTGACAGTGGAGAGCGTCGCGAACGCCGATACTCACTGAGCGTATCGTACAACTCCCACCTAGTCCCATGAACCATCATTCCAACCTTCTTCCTACCTTCTTCATCATCAATTGTAATTTGCTCAAGATGAGCAGTCGATTCGAGGTTGATACTGTGTCCCTGCGTAGCTCGGATAAAGTATTCTCCTTTCGTCCCGCTAGCATCTTGACCTTGTTCATCTTGCTGATCCGAAGGAAGAGGCACTTCCACAAGGGGTAATTCTGTTGATTCTGGCTGTTGTTGCTGCGATTCGGGAGATACCCCAGACGAGGATGAGGATGAAGGGGCGTTCAACGAAGCTTTCTTGAGTGCCGATTGGATGTTATCTATCTCTGCTGCATCGGGTTGGGGTCGTCCGGCGATTGGATTGGCGGCATTTCTTATTTGGACAGGTCCGCTGTTACTCGTTGTTCGCTCTTCATCTCCCTCATCACCAGCAGCAGCAGCAGCGCTATTCCCGTCTCCACTTTCCCCATCAAGAGGAACTTGAGCTTGACCGTGCGCCGCCGCTTGAGCCTCCTTCATAGCCCTCAATTTCTTCTTATTGACCTGCTGCACTTTCTTCTTCTTCGGCGGGGGAGGCGACGGGTCATACCCGTACATCAATTGGAATCGCTGCTTAGCATTCTCCGATACTAGTCGTAGAACAGTTTCGAGGTCTATCTCGCGCATCTTGGGTCGAGCGAGCTGTTCTCCCCATGCACAGACGCCCGCAATATTCATAATTACCATTGGGCAATGAAAAGATGTAGACAAAGAGGAGATTGGAGGAAGGGGAAGGGTGAAGGAAGGCGAAAGCAATCGAGTGAGTTGAGGGATTGCGTGAGAGAGATCAAGATAAGATGTCAAAGCAGTATTTCGTCAGCACTGCCTGTATCAACCATATTGACGACAGGACGTAGTCAGACCCGAGTCGTAATGATGTGAAGGTGTCGGTGTCCATGTTCACAAGCCGCAAGGCTTCGACAGCTGATTTCCATCACCTTCTCTCGCCCTTATGAACTAGACAGTGATATTGATATAGCGGAGCTTGGAATACCAGATGGTACACGGGATGATGGTCACTCACAACATCAGCGAGCTTGATATACCCATCCGACCGAATATGTAAACCCTCCTTTTCAGCTCCATGACGAAGGATATAAGCGAGGGACTTTGATGCCCTCACATCGGGCGTTTCGGGCGGTCGAGGCATTTTGTTGAGCGTTGATCGTTGAATGTTCTTTCTCTTTCTCTACGAGATTGACTCTCTGGTTCTTGAAAGGCGTTCGTCCGCTAGGCTAGTCCTCGTTCCTTCGTCGGCAGCTTTGGTACTAGATCAAGATTGAGAATCTGGGATCCCGGGTCTGGAATCTGGTAAGATCGTTTCGATATTGCAGATCGACCCAGATTCTTCCCTATGTTGCTCTGATCGAAATTGGGCGCGGGCGCGGGCGCAGGCGTGTGCTCGTGCAGCTTAAACGAGAAAAGTCTCTCGCTCGTTTTTCAGCTGTTGTCTATCCGTATCGTTATGCTGATCAAGGACAGCGACAGCAAGAGTAATGTTGATGTAATGTAATGTTCAGGTGATCAAGATGGATGAGATTGAAATTTCCATAATTTCCATAATTTCCATTCATCAGTTGCAGTTGCAATGAATGATTTCGGGCCGGACATGACCGCTACGGTGGATGCATATATATCATATGATGGGAAAACTCGACCTAAAACGTGATCGACCTCGAAGCGCAGCGCAGCATGCCATAACCTCAGATATCAATTCATTCTTGACATCCTTTTATCCCATATATCTCATACCCCCACATCGACTCATGTTATCGCTAACTTAGCTCACATGCTCTAGGGAGCTTCCGAAGGGTTGATTGCATACATTTGCCTTCTGCCTTCCACACGACTTTCGCCTGATCACATAGAGAAGGAAAACTCAAAACAGACCCGCCGCCCGCACGGACTGGCGCTCATCTCACCCCGCCACAATCACTATCAACCACATAAGACATAGCTCGCAAGACGGACACCAGGTTCATTTCTATCTGGCTGGTCTCGCGTAGTCGAATCGAGTCGACTGTGTGTAGAACACGATGTCGCGTCATGGCTCTCGCTCCGAGTCTGGTCGTGCCCGCTCTCGCCCACATTCCAACTCTACAGCAGCTGCACCGACCACTCTCTCGGCGGCGCCCAAACCACCTCGACTCCTGCCCCGATCTCCTTCCGACCCAATTCATCTCGCTCAGTCTTCATCAGCTTCGTCGCCCAATTCACCTAATCAACCCATCTATGTCCTCACTGCCGATGGATCGTCTTTGTTCTTGTTGGATCCATCAAAACCTCAAGGAGGGGAAGAACCGCCCCCATACGCTTCGTTCACCATACCCTCGCATGACCACGATGAACAATCAAATGGAGATGAAGAAGAAGGGCAGCATGGTGTTTCACGTACTGGGTCAGGAGGAACGACCTTTGGTGCTGCTGGAGAGCTGATACTCAATGCGAGTGGCGTCGGTGTTGGTGAGGATGGGTTTGAGAACCCGTATGGATACACAAGGGAGAACGAATACCTCGGTGCACGACACAGAGCCAGGACATTATCAGCCTTGAATAGCGAGAGGGACCGGCCCACAAGACCACGATATCACTCTAGCCTATCACATCCCAATAGACGGACGCGCTCAGCGCTTTCCACGCCAGAGGTGCACTCTGTACGCTTAGTTGATGAGAACACGCCATTACTTGCGCCTCCCGGTGGGGCTGGCGGGGATCCCGAAGCCGCAGGAGCAGGTATCGGTTCAGTGAATGGTCATGGAAGTGAAAGGAGGAAGGGGAGGGGAATGTGGAGGTCGGTTTGGTGCGGCGATGTTGATGAGGAGGAGGAAGTTGGTGGGTGGGGTAAAGGATGGAAGAGGTTCTGGAGACCGCTTGGTCGAAGGGTATATTGGAGGGCTTTACTGCATCTCGTACTGCTCAATTTCCCATTCGTAAGTACCTAATCTGCGCATATGCGACTGAAAACGAATCATTTTTATCAAACAAGAGAAAAGATTGTCCTGCCCACCCCTAACTCATATGTTGTCATTGAGCATAGTGGCTGATTGAAACTAACTATATTTATGCTCAGGCCCTCTTCGTCTGGCCTTTCCTGGTAGCAGGTACACTAGCTGGCACGGCGTTGCTGATCACCCTTCCCATCGGCGCGGCCGTATGGTGGTTAACACTGTTCATTTCTCGTTCGGCTGCTCGTCTAGAGGTGAGCATCTTCAACAATACCTGGTCTTAACTCACACACTTGCATTCGGCTACAAGTTACCCTCGATCATATGTACTGTGTAAGAACCTGACTGAATCATACGTTCGCAGACCATTATGCAGCTGCACCATCATTCACCTCTATCGGCATCAACACCTGCTCCAACCTATCATCCAATCTTCTATCGACTGGTTCCGAGATCTCCCATGAATTCCCCGCTACCCACTCCGAGCATCTACCAATCCCTCCCCCATCCCCCACTCCATCCCTATTCCCAAACTCTAAACCTACCGCCATCACCACCTGAATCCCCCAGCGCTCTTGAATCCGCCTCGATCTCATCGCCATTGTACGAACCCAACTCCCCGAGCCAAAGTATCGCTGTAGGCATGGGCACGGGGATGGTTTGGGAGAAACGATTCATGAAATGCTCCTACGCCATGTTCCTAGATCATTACTCGTATTCGGCTTTGTCGTATTTCTTACTCATCAAACCGCTCATCACTCTCTTTTCGACCATCGTCATCATCGTGCTGCTCCCTATTGGATTCGGCACGATTGTGTTATTACCTGTGTATCTGAGGTTATTGAGGAGATGGGGGAGGTGGCAAGCTGAGGTTGCCATTGAAAATCTGTGAGGCAGGCCAGGGCTGCTGGAGGGCGAGCGACTTGCTTGTTGAATAACAAGCTGTTAGTGAGAAAGAAATCCCAATTGTCAAGGCGTCTGTCTCTACAAGACCTGTTTCAACAGGAATCAGGATTGCAAAATGTGAATAGTGTCAACAGGGAACCGGATCATGTTTTGTCTGGTTATAAAATCGTTGTACAGTAATGCTCCCCTCAATCTTTCGTTGGTTTGTCAATTGTTTCTTGTTTGTTTTCTTTGGGCTTCGGTGTCGGTGTCGATTTATCAGTGATTGCTTTAGTATATATACCTTCTATATTTTCGGGGCTTTACACCCATCGTCGTCGTACTGCGAGAAAGAGATGTACGTACTCCGTTGTGTTTGTGAGATCCAGATCATCGTCCTTGGTTCTGCTCAGCTGGAAAGTGTACAATATGAATCATTGCAACTGGACGGATTGGGCCAGACCAGACCAGACCAGACCGCTGCCTCTACACCTGTGCTCCTGGTCCTCTCGTGCAAATCCCATGGTCATTCCTGTAAAGAGCTTCCTTCATACCTTGTTGTCCATTCCTCTGGTAAGATGTGGTTTGGCTAAGCTAGGTGCAATGTATTTCTTGAAGGACCACTGCAGATGTTTACGTCGATCGGTCATCGCCGCCGTCGATCCTACTGCAGGGTAGCTATGAGCTAGCTATGATATATAGAGCTTATCGCGGACGGACAGCATCAAAATTGAAAGAATGGATATGCTCCTTGGACTTGCATGTAGCTGCGATTGCGACTAGAGCTATCTCAGCCTTCAAACTTGACCAACTTGACCAAATTGAGTCGATAGATATGGCACAGAAGACCGTGAGCAGATGCACCGACTTGGTCGAAAGTTGAAAGAATTACGAAAATAGGAGATTCGCAAGGGGTCCAGGTAGGACGAAAGGTGGCAAGGCTAAGGCGGTGATTGATAGGATAGGATAGGATAGGAATCGTGCGGTTATCAGTTGAGCCGATAAGGCCGGAAGCGAAAGCGCGGTACTTTGGCGTACTGCGCGTACTGATATGGCCATGGCCATGGCTGACGTTATCCACTTCCGATGATATCGCATATCGCATATCGCATCATGGCATTCATTGCCTTTGCCTCCACATGAACACCGATAACAACGGAGATAGGATTCTATAGCTTATTATATTGGACTTTTGGATTCACTCAGTGCTAATGCTGGTCTCACAGTTGTCTATGAGTATGAATCGAATCATGTCATGTACATGAACCCAGTCGACGATAACATCGCACAGATCTCCTGTATTTTTCTTCTTTCCCCTTCTTTCGTTGTATGAACAAAACTTGAGCTCGAATTCGACCAAATTGGACCCTAGACTCATGCTGCTGACACCGAGATTCAGCAAGACAAATCTCATCCTCGCTCGATCTACTCGTATCGCCCTCGCACGTTCTTACGCTACTGTCAATACTCGAACCATGGTCAACGCATCTTCTGCTTCCTCGAGCGGACTGTCTTTCTCGCCGATCCCTCTGCCTCCCTCCGCGAATCCTGCTCATTTCAAGGATTTCGGGAGGAAGGTCGAGGGGTTCGATCCGGCAGATATCAAGGATGGTCAAATGGACGAGATTATCGATGGCCTGTACAAGGTATGTTATGTTCCTGCAACCGCAATGTAATTCCGGCTCTTATCTGCTCGTCTATCTCCCTCCTACTATGCTCTTGGACCTCACTCCAATTTTTCGTCTAGTACACGTACTAATCCGCTACACGGTAGGAGGGTGCGCTGATTTGAGACTCACATGCCCTGTAGCACTCAGTCTTGCTGTTCAAAGGCCTCAAAGTGACCCCCGAACAACAATACTTCATGACCCACGCTTTCGACCCCGAAGCTAATACATACGGTCACGGAAACAACAAGACGCAAAACACAAAGACGTCAATCCTTCATCCGGATCTGAAAACGATCCCTAGGCAGCCGCAGGTACAGTTGATTGGTAACGGGAAAGTTCCGGGACACTATGAGGGACTAGAAAGCGTGAGTCCAACTCTAGTCACTGACTGACTACCTGGTTTGATACTTACTTCGATTGTGCTGCTGCATATCCAGCCTCAGCTGAAACACCCTCATCACAAGACATTCCACAAAAACCCCGTATCACCCGAAGACGAAGCAGCAGGAGTGACCCGTTTCTACAGATGGTAAGTTTCCCGCATCATTACCTACTGTCAATCGCCGTGGATTAGTCACAGGGCTTACACGATCGCCTACTGTACATAAATCTCCTTAGGCACATCGACGCAGCACTGTATAACCTCTCACCACCCAAAGTCACCTCCCTCTACGCTGTTAAAGTACCACAGGGACCGGTGCAGACCTGCCGGTATGATGATGGAACGGGGGACGAACTGCCCGTACCGCTCGGTGGCACTGTCTGTAAGTCTCACTTCCCTGTTCAGGCCGTACACGTTCCTACGGTCTTTCTACGCTCACCTCTCACCCGGTCTACAGCAAACGCTGACGTCTGTGTGTCATAGTCGCGAGCGGGAAGAACATGTTTGACGTCTTACCCGAAGAGCTGAAATCGCTGGCTGTGCGAACCAAAGTCCAATACGTGCGTGTCTTCGAATGGAAATACTATCCTTGTTCCGAAGACGGGATCGCTGATTTAACGACATTTTACAGGCGCCTCACCCATACGTCTGGATGTCAAAGGCACACGCGCTGCCAACCGGTCTGGGTATCGAGAATGAAGAGCTGGAACTTGGACTCGATGAGTTACCGGAGTGGGAACAATCCAAGCTCAAGGTCTACCCTGTGGTTAGTCCCCATATTGGCCTTTGCCCCCAAATCTTGAGCTGATGATCTGACTTGATCGATGTTGCTATCGTAGTGCTGGAAGAACCCTGTCACGGGCGCGCTACACCTTCAAGTGCATCCCTGCGGTGCGAAAGAATTACACATCGATCCCCTTCCCGCTGGTTCATCATCAAAAGAAGACGCCATCTACCCCGACGGAGCACATATCACCGACTTAACCGAAGTTCGAGAATTGCTCTATAAGATTCAGAGACCCGGTATAGCCCCCGAACTGCTTTACCCTCAAAATTGGGAAGAAGGCGATTTGGTTCTGTTCCATAACAGGGGCTTGCTGCATTCTGTCGTTGGAGCTTTTACAGAGGATCAACTGAGGATGTTCCATCAGGTGAGTTGAGACTGACGTTACTCACCCTACACCACGCTGTGTCGTACCTGGAAGAAAGTCTAAGTGGCATGGGTTCGAGAGCTGATCGACGTTCTGTGGTTTTGGCTTTGCAGTGCAACCTGGCTGCTTCTGATGATCCTACAGGACCAGATGCGAAAGACGTCAAGCAACATGCTTGAGACGGAACCAAGTAACTATATCATGGACTATGAGCTAAAGGAGTACTGGCAGTACATTGTATATTTAGTATGCACCAGAGCGACGCTGGAGTCGACTTCGCATGTGGAATGTATTCTTGCAGCTCGCTTCGCGGGAATCAACGGGGTTAGCAGTTGTCTGAATACGTGAAACAGGTTACCTCCATACCATCGATTCACCTCCTTATTATTTTAGTTTCCATTTGTGATTGTTAAATCGCATCCGGGAAACGCTTGCACCGAGACAAGGAGAGCTCAGGCAGAGGACATCAGTTACATGAGACGATACGCTACTCCAGTGTTGTCACCTGCCAAAGAAGCGTTCTGGCTCATTCGACGAAGCTCCCAGTCATTTAATCAAAGCGCCCTCCATTATGAGCATACTCCAGCATCTCAATATGTTCCACCTTTCTCTCCTTCCTCTCCGAGGCCAGTGTTTGCGCGAATTTGGATTTTTCACGGAAGTGTTTCCCCTTGAAGTAGAAGATGAAGATGGGGATTGTGACGATACCGGCGATGATGGCCAGAATGGTCGAAGGCCATTCGAGATGATATCGATACGACTCTCCACCCACATTCGAGTAGACTAAATATGATATATCAGTTGCGTTCCGAGTTTTGACTTGGAGCACATTATATGATTGACTTACATGGGGTTGAATACATGGCAGCCACTCCAGCCAAGAAGTCTCGCGCCAGACCGTTACCTCCAGTGGCTGACGCAGAATATGGCCCATAGGCGGCGATCATACTGGAACCAACAACAACGGTCAGACGTTTTCTCCGGATCTGCGAGAGTAGTAGGATGTTTTGTCAGACTCACTAGTCGATCGTTGACATATAAATTGCGAAGTTGGCTATACCAACCAACGCAGAGAAGATCATGGGCGCAATCCAGTGGGTATAAGGAGGACCAAGCGAGGTCCAGGCGAAACCGAAGAGACCGATGCACTCAAGAGGCGCAACTGCATTGGGAGGTCACCACGCCGCGAGGTCAGCCTTAGTCTCGAGCTTGAGGCACCCATCACATCCACTTACGCCACAGTAAGGGGTATAGTCGGATCTCGGGAGGAGTTTCCGGATCTACACGAAGTCTCGCTCGCTGTCGATGCAAGAACGGAACATATATAGCGTAGGCGATGAAGTAGCCGATGGCAATTCTAGTTTCGGATATAGATCATAAGCTTTACGACTGGGAGCGGCTTGTCAAAGTTCAGCTTACGGGACGAAAGTCAACGCCATCTGCTCCGTGGTGAAATTCCATTGCTTGAATCTGCGTGTGACCGTCAGCCAGGCTACGAGCGGAATACAGCATGAAGCGGGAATCGTGGACTCACACTGGTCCGAAAGCTTCCAGGAAGGTGAAGATGAGAGCATCTGAGAAACCAGACAAGAGGGAGCAGCAGAGGACGATAGGTTCTCGTATGAACATCTCAAAGGGTCTGAGCCATGTCTTGACGACCTCTTCAACAGTGAATCGCTCCCTGAAAGACCTGAGCTCATTCGGTCCGAAAACATTGGTTTTACCCTGGGATCGGAGGACTTTGGCATGTCGATCCAAAAGGACTGTCGTTCGCGTTTCGGGTACGATGATCAGGTGAATAAGCTGAACAAAGCCTCCAAAGATGAGTTGGGTCCAGCATATCCATCCCCTGTATACGCATCAAATTGTCAATCCTGAGCTGCATAGCTTCGGTCCAGAGCACGGAGGAGAAAGCACGTACCATGATAAGTGGGCCTGTACAAAGGGTCCGACTAAAGGTCCAATCACTGAGCCCTGCAATCAAAACCATGAGCAATCTGATTTTATCATAGACAATCGATGACTTACCCCAACAGAGGAAAAGACGATGAATGCAACAGCCCACTGCTGTTCATCCGGGTAATACAGGTCCGCAACCATACCGAGAGTGACGGATCCACCCGCTGACGACAAACCGCCGAGTACACGAGCGACGATCACGGTCCCGAAATTGGGAGCGAGAGCGGCCAGGATTTGCCAGACTGAGGCGTGAAAGAAGTGTGAGTCAAGACAGGAAAGTCTAGTATACCTGGAGCAATTTTACTCACTATTGACGAGACCTAGACTCGCTTGCAAAATTCCCTTTCTGCCCAACTCTTCAGACCAAGGAGCCCAAAGCTCACATCCAAATGCATATGCAATCAGGAAAACACATTGACCAACCCTTGCAGCCTGAGCGGAGATGCTGAATTTTTCTTGCAAGAAGTCGATTCCATTGGCGTAGATCGACGCGTTGAAATTCATCGAGCACTGCACGATAAAAATGACCGATAAGGTCGTCCACTTCTTGCGAGTCGACCAGGCATAACCCAGAGCTTCGGGGGCGTCCTCCTCCTGAAGCACGTGTCGCCCGTCACCGGTATCTCCCCTTCGATGTTTGGGCCGCTTCACAGCGTTGGTAGCATTGTCGGATTGGCCGGTCAAGATTTCTTCTGGTGCTGCGCCATGAGGATCAACAACCCGTGTCACTTTCTTCTCGTTTGGTATTCGGCCGTCATTGTTTGTGGGCGTTGCAGCCGTCTCTTCTGATGATCTAGCTGTATGAGAAGCCATCTTAATTGCTCTATCAATCTAACTTGACAGTTGTTGTGTCGATTTCGAGTGCGGTTCTGCGTGACAAAACAAATTTCAAAAGTCAAAGTATGATCAGTTTGTTCATTCAGTATTCAACGCTGTTCAACAATCTAATGTTATCGCTGTTGATTGCTGGGCGCCGACGAAGTCTGCAGTAAACTATGAACTAGTGACGAATTCCTCTAGGTCTCCCTTCCCCGTCTGTCATGTCATCATCATTTGTTTTTCTTTCTTTTGCGGTTAAGCTGAAAAACTATTTCTGCCAGGGCATCCAGGAGCTGCCGCATCCGATCATCAACGCCGATCTTAGATACAGTAGCGAATGCACCACACGGGTCAAATGGATTCTCCAGGTGTCGGACCGAGGTTGTCAGGCGGATTCTCCAAGCCATCGTCTAAATTGCCCACGGATGCTCCAACACGTTCAAGGCTGAGCTGGCCAGTTCACCTACGTCCCCCACGGCCCAATGACGGGGACTAAAATGGATCAAGCGAACTTGGGCCGTCGCTAGAAAGCGAAGGATTTTGTACACGAAAGAATGATGCAAGTGCACCTTGTGCTCACATGAAAATGAGAAATTGCAACCTGGATTGACGTCAACGGTTCCACATTCCCCGTCCATTTTTAGCTCTAAATTAGCGAACCCTGACAAGGCCTGCTTGCCGTTGCCGCTCCGTTACGCGAGAGTTGCAGCGTTGCAGCTGTACTTTAACTCGAACAAGCTATTTAGTCTCGGTGGATGTCCCTTATATTCCTGTCCAACGGAAAGCTCGGCCGCGTACCATAACACCAGAAGTCGCTGATTACCGGCGGCAATGCTCGTACCTCGGTGCGTCTATTTTCTGTAGAATATTTATTTCGACGCCCTTTTGCAATAGAAGAAGAGTGACCCTGGGTGATTTCCGGATGCTCCTGAGCATGTATATCAACCATACTCTGCAGGCAGCATAGGGGACCATAGCCGCACCGCGGGTATGCCGCACTCAATTATTGCTGAGATCAAGAGCCGCCAGAAGACAGGCTTGTATGTACCAATCTCCGAGCGCGCTGTCCGCTCACAAGGACTCATCCGAAGGCCCTGTTATCAATTAGGATGTGCCTATCATACGAAGGTCGACAAGCTCGCTCGAGACGCCTCGACTCGCACGGAAGGAGTCCTCGTTCAAGCCCCAGTCAGCCCCGGCCAGACATGTTCACCAGAGTTGCGGTTATACATTTCCATCAGCGGTAAGAAGCGGAGTCGGCGTGACTTTGTCCACAGCAGGACTTGAACCTTACTATGCGTTATTTATCTACGAGGTATATACTGCATATACATCTCTCGATCTTGGACAACCCCAACTTCAGGACATATTAACAAAACTCTTACCGACTTGTCTGTCCTGGGCCGTCTTCCATCTTTTCTCCTCGTACCGCTTAACTGCCTCCTTCCATCTGTGGCTACTCTTTGCACTCGGCCAAATATCAGCGACAAGGGTCAAGAAGTAGCCGTTCAAGCCGAAGGCTATCGTCCATTCTAGGATGGCAGCAATGGACGAAGAGGTTGCACATTGCTCAAAGGTGCGGCCGTCTGTAGTAGGGGTTGTAGTGCCGTGGCACTGTACAAGTAACGCTTTAGCTATCGCCATCCATCACGCCACCACCACCTCTCTCTGGCTTTACCGATTGTGATCGAGTGATTCAGAAATTGTAAGAATACACGTTCTCCTTGGCACTCACCCACATGTACATGCCGCCAAATGTGCCAGCAAGGATGACCGAGAGCGCGACGATGGCAAGCTTGATGTAACTATTCCTGCGAAGATGCCGACGATTTTCGTGCTCCTTCCGAAGACACCACTACAATTGAGCACAAGCACGACTTCGGTCAGCGTCGCTTCGCACGATGCGGCGTGAGCAGGCACAGCCGCAGTGGCAAACATGATCTGCCGAACAGCATGCATGTCCGCGCGTCGCATGCTGAGAAGCACTCACTACTTCAGCCGTTTGGAAAATCGCAGAGAGCGCTACGCCTGTGATGAACACAAAAGTACCATACCAATGCACTTGCTTGTAGTCCCAACAGTTCCACTGTTCCCGGATTGAGGACAACATTGTGAGTACGTATTATCTGTGCGACCCGCGCAATGGATCTCACCTTGGCCAGCACGAAAAGACCGGCACATCCCACAGCACACCAGAAGATAGCGAGCCAGCCTGCACAGCATCACCGCAGACCGTCAGCTCCATATCGATCAGGTATCAGTGGACGATCAGACTCACTGAAAATCTTTTCCTTCAAGCCTACTGTCTCTGGTATCCGACCTTTGTGACGAAGCCATCGAATGATACACACGGTGGAGAAGTACAATCTAAATCGACGTGTACCGCACTAGTATCAGCAATCGTCTTGTCCAACCGAACAATTCAACCGGTCCATCACAACATGCAGTTCCCGAGGACGGACGGCACTCACAAAATGACCGTACAGCATATCACGATGAACACTGTCTGGTGAGCGGCGCCGACATCCGAAATGAACGCTATGCCGGCCGAATCAGATTTATACCTCGGTTGACCAGAAGCGATCCACAAGCTTAGAAGGAGAGTGAGGCCTGAAATCCAGATGAGGGAAGCTAGAAGAGGCGGGTAGATATACCAGCCGAATACTGCGGAGTGCCCATAATACTCCACGCAATCAGCCTTTGCCCGTTATCGCCACCACAAACTCGACAAGGTATGACGTATGCTTGGTTGGCAAGCATAGAGGGATAGAGAGGGCCTCGGGCAGGATACTCACAGCAGTGCGAGGTGAATGTCCTCGTGTTTAGCCACCAAGGCAACTTCTTCTTCGACCTCTGTCGACTGGGATCTTGCTGGGTCCTCACGTCTGAACCTCCCACCGCTTCGTCCTGTGCTCGAGCAGCATACCCAGAAGTAATCGACTTGTCGCCCGTGACTGGATCGTACCCGAAAGAGGACTCAACAAGTGTACTATCGCTCGCATTCGCTTCCTGCTCGTAAGCCCTTGGGCTGACCTTCTCCCATTTCGTGGGGATTGGCGAAGGCGCATTACGATCCAGAGGCGGAATAGCGATCTCCCAAACCGCATCGTCGTATCCGCTACCTCTGACCACTGCCGCAGGAGCAGGAGCCGGCTCGACGGGATATGCGCCCATCCTTCCGGCTTGACCCGCACCTGAGTCCATAAGGCTAAACGACCTTGAGTATCTCGAGGAATCAGGATCGGCGGAGAAATCTACTGTTGCGCTTGGAATAGGGATCGAAAGTTGACTTAGCCTTTGATGTTTTCGTGGGAAAGAGAGCTCTAGCGGCAACGAATCTCGGACTTGAGGTCGAGCAGCGACATTTGTCGGCGTGGGCAACCGCTGATCATAACTGTTACGTTCGGGTTCGGCACTAGCATTCACATTCGCGTTGGGAAGATTAGAGTTGGACGGCTGTCGCTGGTAGGGCTGTCGATGGTGGGTATAGGCCGGATCCGTCTTGTTGAGCGGTATGGTGGGGCTTTGGATTGTCATTTTATGATCGATGGAATACTGTGCGAGTATACAATACCTCTCCAGGGTATTTCACCTGCTCGAAAAATCTGTGGCCTATTGCGATAGAGTTCGAGGTTGTGCTGTCGGATATCGCTTCGATTAACAAGCCAGCGGCCTTCCTAGTCCTTTTCCACCTATCGAGTGATCCCCCTTGTGCAGACTACCTATAAATATTTTGACTCCAAGGGTCGAATGATAAGTCCCTTGACCAATTAGGCCACTGTTGATTGTCACTTAGACCAAGAAAAGTTGATGGGTCATCATCGTTCTTCTATGTGTCACACGAGTATTGGACCTTCGAAGCAGATCAGGCGCATCACCTCTCTGCCTTGGTGAAGCATAGCTTCGTATAAGCCCTCATCTCGACAGGGATAGTGCACTAGGCATCTTACAATCCCCTTCACAACGGATCACTCACTCTCTTACTTGACAGAGAAACTGGCTCCGCCCCATCCTTTGAAGTTGTTCTAAGAGTGTCAGGTCTAACATAGGATGAAAATGCCTTTCCGCCTCGTCCTTTTCGAAGATCTGCCACACGTAGCAACACCCGAGATCCCTTCATGGTCGTAGGCTCACCTCCTTTGTATGTGTTTGTGTCCTCAATAATCTACGAGTAATTTGAGCACCTCAGATCGAGAGTGTGAGCGAAAAAGACACAGGGATGGCATGTGCCATCTCATCAGCCACTTTCGCAAACGCTAGACGGTGGACCATTAGCGTTGCTCAATATCCACTCAACTTGAAAAGCAGTTGCGTAATGGTTTCGTTCAACGAGCTCGATGGCTTGCGGTGCTTGGAATCCAGTATACCAAAACGTTGAGCATGGAGTCGGACGACAATTGATTGTATGTATGTATGTGCATGCAAATGTGGCCGTATCTGACTGGACTGGATTGAAGCTGGATCGGACCCAATTGTGTATGTTTGTCCATCACACACCCAAACTGTTCTTCGGATCTGCCAGCGATCATTGCTGAGCAGAAGAGCAAGGCGATCCTCATCTCAATTTTGATCCTGGTCCAGCCCTCCGCCGTTTTGTAGATCGTGAATTCGTTATTCCTATACCGCCAAATTCCCCCACCGCCCGCCCATATACTCTCTTGATATATCGTTCACCGCTGAATGCCGATGACTGGTGAAGCGGGTCTTTTATGGTACTCCGATTCCAAGATATTATCTTGGTTTCACCTTAATCCACTCGGATTGAGGCATACAATCGTCGTATGGCAAAGTACGATGCCACGTAGCCTATTGATCCACCCACAAGGAAGTTGAGCAAGGAGAATAGGAAGCTGTTCCAATGAGTATCAGCAGTCTGTCTACTTTGATTTTTCAATGTGGTGTCTCACGGGGGTAGAGGAAGCACACTCACAGGTAGCCAAAGTACAGTACTACACTGGTGAAGCTGTCTAAGCTCAATCTTGAGGCCCAGTACCACACTCCATAAGCGAACAGCCAGAAAGCTGATCCACCACCAATCATGAATGATCGCCAATGCCATCTGTACTCCTCTGCACAGAGGATGAAGTAGACGAAGAGGACTGTGACTGTCGCTGTGGTAAGTACAACGACAAGGAAAGTGAGGAAGAGGAATCCGAAGGCGTAATAGGCTCTATTTCCGAACAATGACGAGAGCACAAAGTACAGCTCGACAAACGCTGCGCCAAACGGTAAGATACCGCCGAGGATAGCCGCTTGAAGAGTGTGGAGGTACCATGGTTTGGGTGGGATCTGTCGTGGGATTGAAGCGACTCGAACCGGGTTGGTGAATGCTCCGTGCTTCATGCCGTAGAAGTATCCAGCGATGGACAAAGGAGCGGAAATCAGGAACCAGAGCAGGAGAATTGCCAAGATGGTTCCGAACGGTACAGCCCCCGATGCAGATGCACCGACCAAGAAGAGGTTGAGCAGACCGATGATAGAAAAGATGACGGTCGGGAAAAGGACAGCGGTGAGGACGAGATTGGGCTTCCACTGATCTCCGCCGAGCGTAGCGTACGTCCTTGCCGAAGCGTATCCTCCTACGCATCCAAACAGCGTCCAGCAGATCAAGAGGACAGTGGCGAGAGAGCCTCGATTGGAAGGCGAGAGGAAGCCGAAGAGGGCGAAAACAAGGGTAACAATGCACATCATGACGAGATGAGCTCCGTTTCCGACCATGACCGAAAGAACCATTGGTCGAGTCGGTAATCTGAAAACCTCTCCGTGAACCAGCTTCCATCCGTAATCTTCCTGCACTTCCTCGCTGAGATCGATAGCGTTGTACCTCGAGATATCCTTGGAGATCGTTCGGTACAGAACCATAGCAACCATGAATACGAGGAAGCCGACAATGACAAGCGAGTTGATCAAGCTGAACCAGTGGATCTTGGGGTCGAATACGTGGAGGTATGCGTCCCATCTCAGACCCCATGGGACGTCAGAGGGGATGAATGAAACCGAGTACGTGTAGAAGAACTCGTTGTCGGTCGCTTCGGAGAGGTAGAGGTTTTGTGTAGCGAAACAGTCCGGTGACATTGAATTTGCTACCATTGAGTTGACCGTCCTAGGGTAGACCAGTACACCGACGACTCGGAAGTGATTGACATCTCTGGCGTGATACTGAATATAGATGTCGTAGTGATTGTTGAGAGCAGGCTTGTCGGGTATCGTCTCGTCGTCACCGAGGTTGAACCCTTGGGCATCCAAGAAGATCTCTCCAGTCTTGCTATCCCTCTTCATCTCGCTACTCGGCAATCCATCCACGATAAAGTTCAGCCCGTAATCCTCCTTGATCCTGTCATTGATGAACTTTGCATCATCCTTCGGTACGCTCGACCTACAGAGCAACTGACACGTCGAGTTCTCCATCATATTGATCTCGTAGGGTGAAGTCAAGATTCGATCTCCGAACAAGATTGAACCGAGACTTTCGGGCTGTTTGACCGGTCCGCCTTCAGGCTGGCAGAAATGGAATCGCTCATCATAGTAATCGTGTGAGATCAGCGAGCGGAGCTTGGAGTTGAGCATGGGTGTGAGGGTATTGACAAAGACATCTATTCGCTCGCCTGGAAGGTAGTCGCGTGGAGCAGTTCCGGGGAGATAAAAAGCCGAAGCAGATAAGGGGGAGAGCAGCGATGCCGCCAGGGCGAAGGCGGCGGACGCTGTGAGCCGCATACTGGAGCCTCAGCGAGTGGTTGTACACGATATCTGGATCAGTCAAAGATGTCGGAGAGATGACGAGAAGGAGACAAAAGGATGATAAAAGTGTAGTAGTTAGACATTGACTGTCGCTCGCAGTTCATGTCGCAGTGGACAACAGCCAACTCAATACACGATCATAGTCGTAAATAGGGGGATCAAACATATTAGCATACACGTATGGTGGAGGGAGCAAGATGTCTTCGACCAATGTTGACAAGAGTCATCTTTCTCCACTTTGCATGTTCAATCCTGCTCCTTTCTGAATGTAAGGATATCTAATCCCAAAGACACACTCCATTCAAGGAACATCGTGAGCTTTTGAAAAGCAACGAGAGAAACAGAAGGAGAAGAAAAGAAACGAAGAGAAAAGTAATAGTGGTCAATTTCACACCAAAATGGTGGGTCTTCGACCATTCCTATCCCCGCCTTGTCTTGATCCGGCTGACAGCGGTTGTTCATGCATAGTCCGTGACGCTGCATACGAACGTAGGCGATATAAAGGTGGGTGGCAGCATGGTCATTCTCCTCTTCTGAGAAGGGGCGCGGGGGGTCGATGTTAGATCATCGCACAAATATGGTATGTTGCAGCTAACTTCCGACAAAATCGACTTGGGACTTCTAGATCGAAGTATTCTGCGAAGCTGTACCGAGAACATCAGAGGTGAGTAACAAGACTCGAACTACACGTCCGATGAAAGCGACCTGTTTTGATGTGCTGATATGATACTGATCCTCGCATACACTCCTGTAGAACTTCCTCGCCTTGTGCGCTTCAGGAGCATACGATAATACCCTCTTCCACCGAAATATCAAAGGGTTCATGGTGCAAGGTGGAGATCCGACTGGTACAGGGAAAGGAGGACAGAGTATTTGGGGAACGCCTTTCAATGATGAGATCAGACAAACGCTGCGGGTGAGTCGGGCATATTGAAGTCATTGAAGCCGCTTCCTGTCTCGCCGTCTCATATGGCCCCGAATTGGAAGCCGGAGCTCTCGCACAAAAGCCGCAATAAAACCTCCCAGAGCGTGTCAACCCCCATCGACTTGATCGGTGGGAAGCTTCCGTACAATGTGGGTGAAGCTGATCCAAGAATTATGCGTTGTCTCCAGTTCAACAACCGAGGTATTGTAGCAATGGCTAACGCAGGACCAGACTCCAACAAGTCACAGGTGGGTCATCCCTTATCTTCCCTCTTTCCACACGCTCCCTCGATGAGAAGACCAAATGTTTGCTCTTCAACTATCCCATTCACACGGTCATTTCACGGCTTTCCAACTAGGAAAGGAGGGCTTGTGGCTGATCCTAGCGTTCCTTGACGTCCAGTTCTTCATCACATACGCTAAGCAACCGAGTCTAGATGGGAAATACACCATCTTCGGAAAGTGAGTGACCGCTCTCATCCACAAGATAAACAGACATGTAACAGTCCATGACCTGTGGCTGATTCGCTTGTCTGGTATGATCTCTGAACAGGGTGATAGATGGCGCCGACTCGACTTTGGATAGTATGGAACGCACGCCCGTAAATCCTAAAAATCGGCCGCTGAGCGAGATCAAATTGACGAGCGTGACGATCCATGCCAATCCTATAGCTGATCAAGCTAGATGATAGGATGAAAAAGGTAGAGAAGCATAAAGGGTCCTTTGGTTCGGTGTGGCGTAATCGATCGTATGTCGTAAACGTATACATAATGTCATTATAGATGCATGTACTATACCCATTTGCTGGCGAGCTGCATTGCCTCATGTCCTCATGTCCTCATGTCCTCATGTCCTCATGTCCTCATGTCCGTTGCACAGGTCACAGTCGGATGCTCCTGAAACCTATACTCGTCTCTGCCTGACTGTATCGCACACCCCTTAACATTGCGGTCGTAAACCTTAACAACGATTTGAAGCGTCGCAATGGATCGGGCAGGACCTTGACTACGAGTACCAAGCGTTACCTGCCATCTGTTTTCGGACCGCCTCGTAATTTCGATGTGGAATCGCAGACCTCTTGATCGAAAATGTCTTCTTGGCGTTCTGTTGAGGGTAAGAAACATCAGTTCAAGAGCAAAGATTAGGGGTTTTGGTGCTAGACACGGCTTACCTCCCATGTATCCATATCCAGCTCGACCACAGCTTGATTTTTTATAGCGTCATTGTCGCCCAAATCTGAATCGTGTGGCTCAGCCGAACCTACAGTCATGAAATAGGGCACACGGGTCAGCTCGGTGCCCCATATGATAGTCAGGAGGATAGGTATGATAGAAGCACTCACGGATCATCACTTCTCCCTCGTCGGTGACGAAGACCCCCGCTTTACCTTGATTCAGGAGGAAAGACACGAAGAAGCAGTTCTCGACCGTTTGTCCATAATCGTCCGGGTTGACAACGAGGTGGAAGAAGTTGACGCCTTCTCCATCTGGATCGAGTGTGTTCAGTACTTTATTTACCTGCAATGTGAAGATTTTGACCACAGTTAGCATAAAGTCTATCCTCGAGGCCTATCTCAACGTCCTCGTATGGTGGCAGCGGAAAAAGTATACACAGCCTAAAAAGTATCACTCACCATCTTGACGTTTGACGTGAAATCATCCTTGACCTTCTTCTCTCCCTGCGGTTGTATTTCCTCAGGCCTCACTTCAGGGGCCAAAGCTTGCTTCTTCTGCCTTTGGCCTTGTTTTCGTTTCTTGTGCGTGACAGAGAGAGGGCCATACCTGATCACAGTCAGTCGAATCAAGAGGAACCAGATATATCAGCATTTACCCTCTTGGTTTCCGTGTGTGAGCTCAGGTGATGCGATTCATAGGTTAACCAACTCACATGAATTCGACACCTGGTATTCGCCTATACAGCTTCGCAGCCATCCAGCCCACTTTTTCCCAGTCGCCTAGTACTCCCTTCCTCGCTGGTCGCCTCTGATCGCTTTCTTCCAGCTCGTCATCGGAAGAAAGATCCTGATCCCCTAGCTCAGCCCTGTCTAGGCCTAGTTGACCTTGCACTCTAAGGATGCATGCCAGAATCATACGTTAGCTTGGCGGAACCATACCAGAAGAGTCTACCATCCAGCTCACCGTATCAGGAATTCATCGAGATCAAAGGCCACTCCATCAATCTTGAACCTCTTTGCCAAGGCCATAGCATTTTCGGTATTGGTTTTCAAAAGGTTCGCATCAAGCGTGCCTATACCCGTGTCCTTGACTACAGCCAGATATATGTTCATTAGCTTGTGTCAGCTTGTGTTGGTTGTACAAATGCTGAATAGTAGCGACTCACCATTGACGAATAACTCTGATTGCTTTCCTATGGCTCTCGTAAGTTCCTCGGCGGTCGCGTTGGCCATGTTCGCCCTCATCTCTACAAGCATCACCCAACCACGATAAATCAGCTCAGTTCGCACGTTTTAGCAATACGACGCATATGAGAGCTCACCATCCGCATCAGCTTGGAGAGCCCTGTATTCTTTACTCAGCCTGACCTGCTCCTCTACATTGGGCTTCTCGAAGATCTCCTTGACATCTGTGATCTTCCTCCTCTTTTGAGTATGCGATTGGGTGAAGCTCTGATCATAGCCGTTGGACTGACGTGGTCTTGATGGACCGGCTTCAGACGACATCTTGCTTGGTTATATCCTTCCTCTTCTGGGAATACTCGTGCTTTCCAAAAGCTTGAGGCGTCTTTACGCTCGAGCGGCAGAGCGAGTGTGAGAGAAAGTGCGATTGGGGGTTGAAGGGAGGAGGAGAAGAACAAAAACATGGAGAAGGAAAGACATAGAGCAGACGCGCTAGGTTACGATAGCCATCAAGGAACGTAATGTCGGGATTAGACGCGTTTTTCTAATGAGCCGGTTGACGTGTGCTAATCAATCGCCTAATTGAATTACAAAGCACCTGAACATAGTGCCCGAGCGCGCAAGATCAACACAATCGAAGTCAACCTCCACTTGCAACTTCCATCCTCACCTTCCTTGAATCCTTCTTAATTTCTCAAACATCTTCAACAAACTGAACTTGTAACGACAACGTTTGGAGCAGTATCAATTGATATACAATGCCTGCGTCCGTCAACGGTCACTCGGCCGCTGGAAGGTAGGTGTTTAACCCGCATCGCAGCCATACTGCGCGATTCGAAGACTGATGGTCTATCACAGCGAAGCGGGGGATGAGCCCAATCCCAGCATCGCGCAACAAAGTACGTCTCTTCCTTCATCCCATTGTTCGCGTCATGAGCCTCGATCGCTAACCACATCTTTTCACTACATCAGATCCAGACAAGTGAGCTGAAATCCTCTGTTCAGAGGGAAATCAGCTGATGCCTTAGACCCGCCAATTTCAGCTGTTTCCGTATCCTGCTAGCAACGGACAATCACATCGGATACGCCGAGAAAGACCCCGTTCGAGGCCAAGACGCCATCAACACCTTTCGGGAGATACTGGAGATTGCAAGAGATGCAGATGTCGATTTCATTTTGCTCGCTGGAGATTTGTTCCATGAGAATAGGCCCAGTAGGGCATGTATGCATCAGACCATTGCGCTGTTGAGGGAGTATACGCTGGGAGATAGACCTGTTTCGGTGAGTAAGCTGTATCAACGGGACAACGGGGTCTTCGTGGAATGGAGGCTCTCGCCCTCTCACTAGCAGTTCTCCGCTCTCACAGAGGCGACGAGGGCACTGGACGAGCTACTCATGAGGGATCCCGCTGACACGATTCTTAGTTCGAATTGATGAGTGACCCATACGATGGAAGTGCTCCTGGGTTCTCGTGAGTCCACGAGTGGTCATCTGATGACTTGTAGACAGCTGACGAGGGCTCCCCTTCAGCTTCCCCGCCGTCAATTACGAAGATCCAAATCTAAATATCGCTATTCCAGTTTTCTCGATTCATGGTAATCACGATGACCCCCAAGGAACGGGACCGGTGAGAGTTACCTTATCCTACCTCTCTATGCCCGCCTTCCTCGTGCTCACTGGAGATATTGGTGTCCAAATAGGAAGGTGCTTTGTGCGCCCTTGACGTATTGTCCGTATCGGGTGTCCTCAACTACTTCGGCAAGCTCGATCTAGTCGCCGACGAAGCCCACCCAGACGACGGCTCCAAGGGCATTCAAATTAAGCCTATCCTTCTTCGTAAAGGCGACACCCATTTAGCCATGTATGGTGTTGGAAACGTCAGGGACGCGAGGATGCACTATGAGCTCAGGTCGAACAAGGTCAAGATGTTCATGCCCGAGGGAGGAGATGTGGCAGAGGACGACTGGTTCAATATCCTCTTGATCCATCAGAACAGGTGCGTCAGCTGCCTTATTCGGTGATGGTGGAATCTGCCTACAAGCTGATTTGCTGTGCAGAGTGAAACACGGGCCTCAGCAATCTGTACCTGAAGGTTTGTTCGATGACTCAATTCGACTGGTCGTATGGGGCCACGAGCACGACTGTCGAATCACTCCAGAAGCCGTTGAAGGCAAGAACTACTGGATTACTCAACCAGGCAGTTCAGTAGCTACTTCGCTGGCTCCAGGCGAAGCGATTCCCAAGTGAGTTTTCAGCTGTCTGGTACTCTATCCGCTGGCATGCAGCTGAACCACCTGTAGGCATGTCGGTATACTTTCGGTACAGGGATCACAATTCCAGATTGCCGAGATCCCTCTCAAGACCGTCAGACCTTTCAAGATGGATGAGGTCTTCTTGTCCTATGCTGCTGAGCAAGGCGCTCTTAACCTAGAAGACAAGGATAGCATAACGGACTATCTGCGGATACAGGTCAGCTCACTCTCACGTCTCCTGCGAGATACGCTCAGCTGATTGCTCATCCGCATGTTTCTGAACTAGGTTGAAGGTTTGATCAAGGAAGCAATGACGGAATGGAAAGAAAGGAACCCTGGCGCGAAGAAGGAGGACATGATGTTACCTCTGATTCGTCTCAAGGTGCGGCCCTCGCTACAACTCACACCGATTAGTAGGTGTATTGCTTACATGACGACACATACAGGTCGAAACCACCGATGCGAAAGAGATGACCAATCCTGTAAGATTCGGTCAGCAATTCGTGGGCAAAGTTGCAAATCCTAGAGATATCCTGCAATACTACAGGAAGAAGAAGGTGGCTGAGAGAAGTGAGTGATTGCCTTCAGCTCAATTTCCATGAAACTTCCTGGTAGTCAGCTAAGCTAACCATCATACCTTATGCCACTTCCAGAGGTCAAGAACAACCCCGATCTACCTGACGAAGAGGACGAAGAATGGGAGGGTGACGACGACCCCAGCGCACTGACGACAAGCGATCGACTGGCCAAGCTGCGAATGGCCAATTTGGTCAAGCAGTACCTGCAAGCACAGAATCTGGAAGTTCTGGTCGAAAATGGGATGGAAGACGCGGTCATGCGTTTCGTGGAGAAAGATGACAAGGACGCTATCAAGGAGTAAGCCGACTGTTCTGGAACTCAGGCGATTCGAGAATCTGCCTGATCGTTCATGTAAAGCTGATCCATGTGGGGTTCCAGCTTTGTTGCAGATACGCTGAAGATGGTTGGACGAGATATGAGGACCAAGCCGGTGGAAGAGGACGATGTGGAAGATCATGTAAGCTGCGTTGCGATCCTCGCTCGGGAAGGGACGGCCTATAGCTCACACGTCGTTCATCACAGATGCTGCAAGCGAAAGAACAGTAAGTTATCGGTCGATCGCTGAGTATACATGTGTCTCGCTAACGTGCGCTCCGTGTCAGTGCCGCTTCCCAATATGCTGAAAACCGCCCGGCCCCTAAAGAGGTGAGTCATCACAATCCACCCAAAAACAGAGCATCGCGCTGACGAGGTCATCTGTATGCAGTCCAAAAAAGGTAAAGGAAGGCAAAAGGGTTCTGACGAGGACAGCATGCGTAAGTCATTTTCTGGCATCTGTCAGCGTACCTGTAGTAGTGACGGCTGAAAGATGCCATGTGCGTAGTCGCCGAGGAGGATAATATGATGGACCTCGATTCGGACGAGTCTGTACCTCAGCGTACAGCGCCCGCGAAAGGCCGAGCAAAAGCGGCTAGTACAGCAAAAGGAAAGGGCAAGAAACCTCTTGTGAGCTCTATGTCACCCCGCTTCCTAGTGTGGAGTCGCCGAGTTGACACACTATTCTTTCGAATGGTAGTTTGACGATGCTTTGCCATCTGAAGAAGAAGAAGAGGAGGAAGAGGAGGAAGTCATTCCTGTACCCAAGAAACGGGGAGCTGCAGCTTCATCGGCAACTACCAAGAAAGCCCCTGCTAGAGCGCCAGCAAGAGCTCCTGCTAAGAAAGCAGCTGCATCCGCGCGAGGCGGGAAGGGGATGTCTCAGTCCCAGTTAACGTGAGTGGCGCTTCTCAAGGAGATCTATACGTTTGTGCGCAGTACGAAAGTGGATACTGATAATATCGCTCGAACTTATCGATGAAATAGATTCTCAAAGGGCGGCAAGACATCCAAACCTGTAAGTTGCGTAACCCGGGTCTCAAAGTGTCTTGGACCCAGGCACACAAAGTGAAAGTCGAGCTGATATTTCCGGTCCCTTGCTAGATCGAGTTGTCCGATAGTGACTAGTCGTGCTAAAGCAAGAAGCCGCGTGGTATGCGGGGGAAGTTGACCCGACAGTAAAGCCATCATTTCGAAGCGCGAAGCGTAATACCTCCGTGTTCGAGTACATATATCCTGCATTTGTATCATACGCACTGTAATATAGATCTACCAAACGACCGAACTCATGGAATGAAAGACGACCATACCATCCTCTGTGATGCATCGTGCAAATACTCTGTCATGTCCTGGCATGTTATGTTATATTATGTTATGTTATGTTATGTTATGTTAGCAATCACGTTGATGAGAGGTTGACGTTTGCAATTATATGTACAGTATCTATCCGCGGTTCGTTCGTCAGAGGTTGAACGATGTCCATACGAGTAAATTAACGCTGATCTATAGATAGACTCAATACATGATATACAACTATCCTTCCACTGCTAATGCTAACGCTAATGCTAACGCTAATGCTAACGCCAATGCCAATGCCTTTAGCAGTCGCTGCGTTGCGTTGCGTTTAATACGATCTGTTCATAGCTTCGCCTTGATGCCCTTCTTGCGCTTGCCCTTGCTCTTATCATCCCACCAAGCCTGAACTATCCCGCCTACTTCTTCCGAGATACCTAAAGAAGCTTGATACCCCGCTGGCCCAATCCCATACGCATGTACCACAGCCACCTTCCTGCCTCCCTGGACAGAAGGGTGAGATATCCCCTGTTTACCTTTTGTGGGTATCAGATCTTGATTCCCACTCTGACCCAAAACTCTCTCTTCAAGCTCCAATCTCATGCCTGCTTCTCTAACAGGCCTCAAGCCGACATTATGCGAAACGATATCTATATCTTTCCAACTACCCTTCCCACCTTTCCCATCTAACTTTGGACAGAGCTTATGACAGTCTTTCAAGATAAGTTCAGCGGTGGTAGGATCGGCATTCGTACTCCAATCATGGGCCAGATAACATCCTCCAAGGATGACGTGGTGTTCTGGTCCTGGACGAGGGATGATATAGATTTTCTGGTTGGGCACGGGATGGTTATCCCTTTGTCCGTAGCAAGTCTTCACTTCAGGAGCTCTGACTAACACAGTCTGCCCTTTAGCAGGGAAGACTTTCTTGTCTTCTACGCCGATTAACGATCGCGCGCCAAGACCAGTAGCGTTGATGACTAAGTCTACTGGGCCGACGGTGGGGAGGGTATATGCTTCGTCTAGGGACGAAAGGCGGTGTCGGAGGATAGGGACGCCCTTTGCTCGAAGGTTTCGAGCGAGATGTTGGAGATATAAGGGAGCGTTGAGCGTGTAGGATTCGTATGTCACGCCGTGCTTGTATGGAGCTGGTATCTCTGAAGGGGCGAGATCTCGCCACTGCGCCGTAAGGTAAGAATAGCAACATACAGATAAATCAGCTTGCGAGCATACAGGCAAACATAGACAAATCGTTCATCCGCTCTGCTCGGGTGTGCAGCCTCAATCAAAGGCAAATACACGTGTTAGACCTTTCCAGGTAAGCCGGGTATAAGGGCAATCAGACGAGATCAGGAATGATGACCCAAGACCAACTCACGCCAAACATCAATCCTTCGTACCAAGGCGGTTTATCATCTTTATCCCGACTCGAGAAATACTCGTCATACCTAATCCTTTCACAAAGATCTGGGATCTCTTTCGATAATCGCGAGAAATGACGAAATGTGATTTCCTCGCGCTTTCGTTCTTTGTCGTTGGTTCCGAACGAATGCCAATTTGCGCCCTATTCGAAAGGATATGATGTGTATGGGTATCGCTCATCATTAGCTTTAACGCCTTCCTGATTGACGATGAGGGTTAGAACCTCTAGACCTATCATAAGCAAAAAAAAGAGGGGGTAAAAAGCATAATTCGGTACTAACCGCCCACGGTGAAGCGAATCCCGTACTCTCCACATCCTCTGGTAGCTCCCTCCCGACCACTGCTACTTTTAGACCCCTATCGACGAGCTCATGGGCGATAGTGAGACCGAGTACTACTCCGTTTCAAAGCAAGAGTCAGCATCTACTGTCCATGGACCTAGCTAGTCCGGGTTGTGTTGAGATAATGTCATCGAACATACCGCCGCAGCCCAGTACTATCACATCGTATTTCCCGCTATCCGCCATCGACGTCGACATGTTGGTACAGATGAAGTATTCGCAAATGAACGATATATAGATAAGATATATGTCGATTTAGTTGGGTGAATATGGAGATACAGCACGTAGATGTAAACAAAACAAAGGCCGAGATATAGAGCTATGCCTAATGTTATCAAGGTAGGTGGTAGGTGGCCTTTGTGCTTTGCTTTCTGAGGTTTATAAGCCCAGGTGTGCGTTGAAGTGCAGCAATGATTCTCTTTGTCCAAGCCTTGATGCTTCCTCCTGGCGTAATGTTGTGGTCGTGCTCGGAGATGATTCGGAAGAAGTTCAAGTCGAATTGCCAATTATAACTGAAGATATACCTTGGTCGAGGATGGCACCAGTGATGGTGAAAGTGGGGGAATTGATGGAGTACTTCGGAGATGAGCGAGCCAAGCATGTCCCAAGCCTATCCCTTATCAAGCCAGACTTCCTCCTCTAGATAGCATAGCAGCCTGGTTAGGCATGCGAATGCTCCCCCACGTGGACGTGGTCAATGAGCATCACAGCAAGTGGAGGGCGGAATGCAATAACCAAGTGACACAAGTGACGCTCAATCAACATGATCCTCACTTCTTCCTCCTCTTACTTTTTTGAAGCCCAACAACATACAGCTCTTCTATCTAGATCAGCTGGGCTGAGCGCAACTGACCATCTCCGAAATAAACTCGTCATCTGACCTCACAGAAAGACATCGAAAAGCACCAAGCTTGCACCGTGCCGACCAACCCCATCATCATGTCCGCGTCATCCTCTCGCCGGACGATCGAGGACATGCTCGCGTCTGTTAATGTAGCCACCTTCGACTGGCAAGCTTACGAGGGGACCTACCAAGGTAATTATCAGCGCCTTTCCAGACGTAGACATGTATGGTCCCTCTTGCAAGAACCGCTAGGCCATACCGCAGTGCAAACCCCACGGACCTACTTCTTCCTCCAGTATTCAAGTGTCGTCTGAAAGCTGATCTGTGGTATACTCTCTTGACCGATTTGATCAGGTAGAGCACTGATCACCCGTCTATCTCACATCCCATTCCTCCTCCTGAGCCCATCCTCTCGACCACCTCCGACCTCAATATCATACCAGCTAGCCAAAGAAGCGATCCAGCGCTTAATTCCTCATCTGAAGAACGAAACATTGGATCACCCACTCTATCTTCAAGTCTTGTCCCAAATCAAACCCCGTCACACCTCGGATGAGTTCCTAATGGACCTCGATGGCGCTACAGCTTCAGCGACTGGTAGTGCCAGGGCCAGCATCGACGGCGGAGGAGGTTCAGGTATTAGTGGTATTAGTGGTGGCAAGGAAGAGAATGGGGTGCCTGATTTGAAGTGGGTCGAAGATGCTCGAGAAGAGGAAAGGAAGGAGAGCAGTCGCTTGGACGTTGAGCTTAGGGGGTATCTGAGTAACCTCATCAAGGAGAGTATAAGGGTGAGTGACAGCTTCTCGTATTTACCAAGTCATACTCAAACGTCTCGGTCACGAGTTTCTGAACAATGGTCTCTCCTCAAACGTACGACGTACAGTATGGACGTTCTTTACAGGGCACATGCTAATTGGTGATTTTCTCGTTGTATAGCTCACATACTTAGCATTCGCTCAACTCTCCGTCAAAGTTGGAAACGCCCAAAGCGCTATGAAGAATTACGGAGCCGCAAGGGAATATAGCACGAGCCCGCAACACCACGTTGATCTAGGTGTCGGTATCATCGAGGTGAGCGATCTCGCGATAATCTCATCGAGGCAGGCAATCTCTCCTCCAACTAGAATCCCGTGTGACGTGCCTGTGATTCATTCTTATTGCTTCATTGCTGACTCTCCTTTCACTTTCAAAGACATTACTCGCGTTCAACGCTCCTGCGTCACTTCCGGGACACATCTCAAAGCTTGAGGCGATTCTCGATCGTCTTCACCCACCACCGACCCGTCAGACCCAGGGAACAGAAGCGGCCAACGTCACTGCTTCTGATATCCGAGAAAGAAGGGCGAACGAAGCTCGTTCAGCGGCTGTCAGGAGATCGGTGGTACTTAGGATCCGAGTTGGGAAGGGGCTGGTAGCGCTCTATAATAAGGAGTGGAGCCGTGCGGCTTCTCAGCTGGGGGCAATCGCGGAAGAAGAAGGCGGATTGGCTGAGTTCGAAGGCAAGGTAAGCAATTCTTTCGCTGCACTACTTCCGCTTCTTCCCAAATGAACATCGATGACGAAAGTTGAGATTGGAAGGCCTGAATCAACTGACAAATGACAATGACTTGTCTTTTCATTACGTCAAACGTCGCTAGGCAATCTCGTCATCGGACATCGCCCTCATCGTAGCGTTCTGTACGCTTGCCTCAGCCAGTAGAGAGACGATCCGAAGCGAGTTACTCGACAAACCGAGTTTCAAAACTCAAGTGGAAGATCACGATTCATGGATCGTAGAGCTGGTCAGGGCCTTTGTCGACGCCAGGTACGGGGAAGTAATGAAGTATCTCTTGAAAGCCGAGGTGGGTGTCGATGCAGCCTTCAGTGTCGACCGATCTCTTCAATCGAGAGATTAGCCTTGTCCTGTTGCGTATGCGTACTGATGCAGAGCCCTGCGTGCCATGTAGCCCATTCTCCTGCTCAATCCCTTCTTATCGCCTCATACGAATATCCTGATCGACCTGATTCAAACGAGATGTATCAAGCAATACGTGTTGCCCTTTTCCACGATTCAACTACCGACTATGGCTCAAGCTTTCGGTTTGACAGATGAGCAGATGCTGGGACTTATTGAAACGCTCGTTGGAAGCGGCGAGATCAAGGGCAAAATTGATTTGATTGATCAGGTGGGTTCTGAAAGATCTGAAGAACTCACTCAAAAGAGCCGTGTATTGGCTATGAGTGAGAGTAAAAGACTGAGACTGATTGTACTTGATTTTCGTTCGGTCCGGTTCTTCTCGAATAGGTATTGAGCATATCGGAACCTGATTGGAGAGGCGATATGTTCCAGAGTGCTCTGGACGTCGGAAAGAAGAGCACGGATATGACCCAAGTGGCTCTCCTGCGAATGAAGCTGTGAGTGTAAACACCCCAATTTTAATTTTCTTGTTCAGAATACAGCCGGTCCATATACAACCTTGTCGTTATCATCCTTGTCACTGTCGCAAAACCCCGATGATTACCCTCACAGGCCGGTGACGATTTGATGCTGATTATACATATCTTACCTGCTTGTATTTTTACGTCATGCGTAGTACCGAAGCGGGCATTATCGTCGACCCACGACTTAAAGCCGCCGACCGCTCGATTTCACAAGCTCAAGGTCAAGTGCCCTCCGAGAATGAGACTGAGAATGAGAATCAAGGTGAAGGGGAGGGCGAGGGCGAGGGTGAGGGTGAGGGTGAGGGTGAAAATCTAGCGCAGATTATTGTGGAGGGCCATCAACTCCAGCTTGCGCTCGATGAAGGTCTCGGTGAAGGATTGGGGTTTGAGGCGTCGGAATTCAAGGTTGAGGGCGAGGCGTGATCTTGTCCACGTGTGCCCTCAGGCAGAAATTCATCTGTCTTCACATATGGTCTGGCAGACCTGGAAGAGTGTGCAGTATACTAGAGTTTACATGTACTGTAGGTCCGATTGAGGGGAGTCACCAAGCAAAAGACTGGCTTGCTGATTGCCCAATAGTGAGCGGCAGCTGAGGGATGAGCGCAGGATTGAACTACAATCTGTTCAGATAAAAACCAGAGACAGAGTCAGAGTCAGGGTCGGAGACTACAGAAAGAGGTCATTTTATATCATACATACATATCAACATCCGTTGAAGAAGGAAGAGTAGTACCAGTAAAATGTTATACATGTGTACAGAATATGAAAATTGTACATGAACACACGCAGCATATGAGTGCACAGACGATATAAAATCCCGACATTGCATACTGCATGTTCTATGGATTTTGGCCATGGGAGGGGAGGACGACATGCATGTTCAATGCTTGTACAGTAGAACGGAGTACAATGTCAGCACTACAATAGAGCTCGTGAATAAACATGGGAAGGATATGAAATGATACTATACTCGAATACTGTATATATGACAACAAGGCTATCCTATCCGATACTCCGGTTTCCGTGATCCATCATCCATCATCCTTCAGAGGCTAAGGCTAGTACAGTCTATTCAATGGGTACAATGGGTGAAATGAGTGAAGTAGGAAGCGACGGCGACGGACAACAGAAGTACGACGGTATGATAGAGTAAGCAGAACGGGAAGGAAGTAGCAAGAACCTAGTGGACCGATGGGAGGAGTGTTTGTGTGCGGATACAAAAGATGACGGAATTGAGATACAAACGATGCAAGTGAACAAATGAACCTCTGCGTTATGACGTGACGAAAAAGCAAGTGAAATCACCTCCGGAAACCCCAGATGGGTATGAAGAGGGGAATGAGGGCTAGAGATAGCAAGAATGATGTTTGAGGCTGATGATATGGGAGAGGAAGACATAAACCTTCCGTTACTTTTGTTGATCATATCATGATAGGAGACGCTAAACCTCTTCGATCACGTTTTTCATCTGACTTTACCAAAAATGGACCATACCCCTGCCCCTGCCCCTGCCCCTGCCCCTGCCCCTCCTCCGCCTCCCCTTGCTCCTTGTACGCTAGATCCAGATCCGAATCCAGAGCTCTGACCAATCCTGGAAATCGCTCCAATCCCAGCTCCAGCTCCAACACCGATGCTATTCCACTTGCCCTGTTTCGATCGATAGCTCTCTAGTGCCGAAGCACCAACTGCATTCTCCCATTGTTCGTCGTCAAAGAACGCTTCAAGCGCTCTCGTCTCTGTCGCATCATGTTTATCACCTCCTTTAGACCGACCTCGACCTGATAGAGAGTGTTTCACCTTCTCCTTTTCTGGATCTTGATCTTTCTCTTTCTCTTGCTCTTTAAGAGCTGAAGTAGAATCGAACTTCTTGTCGTTCCCGCACGCTGTTTCATAAGCCCCATAGTCGAATCCAGATCCAGATCGAGATCGAGATCCAGATCCAGGAGTTTCGGCCGCATCCCCATCCCCATCCCCATCCCCGTCCCCGTCTAGCTGAGCTAATGAAAGATATGTCTCCCCGACTCCTGGCTCCAAGGATTTCGTGATCAACTGGAATCTCTTGAGCGATTTCTCCTTCTCCCTAGCTTCGTCAATTAACTCCGATTCCTGATTCATCTCCAGAGGATCCTGGTTTTGGCCTTTTTCGTTAAAGGGTCGAGAGGGGACGACGCGGCGGGAGATGATTATTGATTTTCTGGTATGCAATAATCGGGGGTTTGTAGATAATGTTGCTGGTGGTAGGTTATTGAGCGTCAAGAGGTCGTGAGGCTGAACGGGACAAAGAGGATATTACACAATATAAGCAGGTTAGCTATTGACCATGACTCAATCACCGTACCGGTGTCATCAGACTAGCTCTGGAGCAGCAAAATGTTTCATTCGCTTCCACCCAAGACACGGCCCACGGTGCACTCACATCAGCGGCGTATTTCCTTGCTATAGCCAGAAGATTATCGCTTCGCAAAACCGTATGTCTCACTTCGACCGTCTCCGTCTCCGTCTCGATCTCGGTCTCGATTCCGGCCTCAGTATCGATCTTGGACTTGATCTTGGTATCTGGCTCGCCCGCGTTCTCTGACTCGTGCTTGTTCTGCTGCTGATGTTGTTGTCCACTCGTAAGATCATCATCATTGACGGGGTCGTTGGACGTTCCTTGCTGCTTGGCCGACTCTTGTGATGGACCATCGACGCCAGATTGTACGGTAATATTATCCTCGAATCCCCCTCCCCCTCCCTCGGCCACATTGTCGATGTCGGTGTTCGACGGATGTATCTCATCATATTTCGGTAGGCCGGCCAGCATGAGTTCGTTGGCGCCGTCGTCGTCGTCATCGACATCACCAATCTCAAATACAACCTCTCCACCACCACCTTCAACTCCGCCAACGATATTTCTCCCGCTCCCTAACCGTCTCTCGCGATCTCTGTGTCTGAGTTGAGAGTCCCGCCGCGGCCGCCCTGCACCACGCAGCTCGGCAGTCCTCGGATCGCCGCATTTCAAGCACGGTACATAATCCCTCAATCTCGGATTAAGGCTCACGCATCTCATGCAGATTGGCGAAGCGCAACAGGGAGTTATGAATGCTTGTTTCAGTGTGGTGGGCGTTTGCTCTGATGAGCATGTCTGGCAGAAGATCGTTGGCATCGTCGATGTCGATGGCAATGGTTTTAGCGATGAGGTGGACATATTTTGAGCGGTCGGCATGGTCAGTGGCGATGTCGATTGTGATTTATCGTTTTGATGAGTGAGGCCAGGGTGACAGGCTCGGTGGCCGTTCGCTATGCTATGCTTTGATTCGAATTCGGAAAAGGCTGAATCTATCTGGTTTTTCACACGAACGCGTTCGTCCAGCTATGTACAGAGGGATGAACTCATGAAACAAAGCCTGATTATACATATAATGTCCAAAATGCAAGATCAGTCTCATCGAAGCGCATTTGTATGCCTTTTACAGTCGTTCGTTCAGCAAGTGATCGACATCCAAGTGTTTCAAGTGGCAAACCTCCACCGGATACCAACCACTTTGTTAACGCCACAGCGCCATAAGGGTGTACGGTGGGATCAATCAAATGCCGATAATGCCGAAAGCAAGTGGGTTATGGTTATGGTGCCTGATTTGAACCTGATTTGAATCATTCCAAGTTATTCCAGATAGTGGAGGGTTGCGTGCTAGGGCTGTGGGCTACCCCCATTAGTTACACCACAAGCAACCGCACACTCCCAGTTCCATCATATCTAACATCTTCTACCGGCAACTACAAACTCTGCTTCTACAGCTCCATTTCTCCCTATCCTCTTCCTCCCCTCTCTATCCTAATCACGACAATATATGAACAGCACAGCTATTCGTAGATTGTCTGCTTCTCTAACTCATCTATCTAAAACAACACCCACACATTCGTTCAAAATGTCTGGCGAGTACTCCACCAGAATCATCGGGGTGAGTCTGGAGTTTGGAGTTTGTGTGGTGCTCGGTCACTGTATCTACAGTATGGATGTAGCTTATATGCTGATGACATTGGGTGACTTGTCTGCAGGCTGCTAACACCCTTGGTCAGTATCAAGTGTTACCTTTGACAAACACTGCGCGCATTAGGAGACCCCTTGCGCTGCTGCTACTCACATGACGCTCGAGCTCTGACTGACATCCATTATTCGCACCACAGAGCACCGAGTCTTCGTTGAGAAGGACAACAAGGTCATCTCCCCCTTCCAGTGAGTTATGCTATCTCATCACAAACAATAACGCGTGGCACATGTGCTGACACTGCACCACCTCCGCAGTGACATCCCTCTCTTCGCCGACGAGTCCAAGACCGTCCTCAACAGTGAGCTAGCTCATTTCTTGGCGATTACAATGTCCTCATGAAAACAGGTCGCTGATATTTATATACACACTTGTAGTGATCGTTGAGGTTCCTCGATGGACCAACGCCAAGATGGAGATCTCCAAGGAGGAGGCTTTCAACCCCATCAAGCAGGGTGAGTGGGATTCGGCGAATTCACCGATATGATGTATGAATCGTTCACTGATGAAATCTGCGCAGACATCAAGAAAGGCAAGCTCCGATACGTCCGAAACTGTTTCCCCCACCACGGTGAGTCAGCTTTTGCGTTCAGCGTCGATAGCTTTGGCGAGCGCGTAGCTGATATATATGTCTGCTTCGGATTGGATTAGGTTACATTTGGAACTACGGTGCCTTCCCTCAGACCTGGGAAGACCCCAACGTCAAGCACGCCGAGACCGGCGCTAACGGTGACAACGACCCTCTCGACGTCTGCGAGATCGGTGAGGCTGTCGGCTACGTCGGCCAGGTCAAGCAGGTCAAGGTCCTCGGTATCATGGCTCTCCTCGACGAGGGTGAGACCGACTGGAAGGTCCTTGTCGTTGACGTCAACGACCCCCTCGCTCCTCGACTCAACGACGTTGAGGACGTCGAGCGACACCTCCCCGGTTTGATCAGGGCTACTAACGAGTGGTTCCGAATCTACAAGATCCCTGACGGCAAGCCCGAGGTGAGTCCAAATCTACATTCTCAGGCCACATCCTGTCAAATGCCTCGACTTGGTCGCCATACGTTTCGTATCAGACATGATCAAGCATGGTGATCGAGCCGAAGTGCCCGTATCGCGAACAGCCTCTCATCAGAATTGCAAATCGTGTTGTCGGACGTGAACTGATATTATATGCTTCCATCGTAGAACGTCTTCGCCTTCTCCGGTGAGGCCAAGTCCAAGAAGTACGCCGTCGAGATCATCCACGAGTGCCACGAGGCCTGGAGGAAGCTCGTTCACGGTGAGACTGCTGCTGCCACCGAGGCTTACAACCTTTCCATGTGAGTAGAATGTTTTGACGATCTTGCCCTGATGACTTCGCTACTACTCGCAAGAAGTGATAATCGAGGTCTCAGCAAGGAAATACTGACTAACGTGTGTCATATCTCTATACAGCGCCAACTCCACCGTCAAGGGCTCCAAGGGATTCACCTCCCCCTCCGACGCCGCTTACACTTCTCTCCCCGCCGACTCCCGAAAGCCCGCTGCTCCCATCGACCCCTCGAGTGAGTTGCTGCCCCGAGTCTCCCTCGCTACATCACTGCGTTCCCCTATTACGGCCCGCCTCATCCATTTCTTGAAGACACCCTGCCTCATCCATTTCTTAAAGACACCCGCTGACAAGTTTTGTTGTAATTTCTCATCCTATTTACAGTCTCCAAGAGCTTCTTCATCTCCTCCGCCTCCGCTTGAACTGCACCCAGCAGGCTGTAGTGCGACAGCGATCAATGATCCATACGCATATATTTACACATATACAAATGCCGTAAACGTCGTTGCTTGGTGATGGCTATGTGGAAAAAGAAGGGAAATGTGGAATGCATGGTATACACAAAGACATGGGCGAGAGGGAAGTGCGGTGCAATTGGTTGTGTGTTTACATGACTGTATAGTCTGACTGTACAACGAGCGCGGCTGTACACATCTCCCACTCTTCTCAGCTCCCGCTCTTCATCCTTTCTCGTCCTATATCTTTTCTATCACCTCACACTTCACACTCGGGTCCGATTCAGAGACTACTAGTTTCGAAATACACATTGCCGGTATAATGGGTCATCCTTAGTCGGTAAGAGGAAGACTGAGCTCGACGTGAACTTGTCCGACGGTCTTGTGATTCATAGCTGCGTACTGTGAATGAAGGGCGACATTGGGGCTTAGCGACTTTCGCTTATTGGTCGACGATGCCTCACTGGAACTAAAAGGAGAGGAAGCGCTGGGCGAGTGAAGGCCTATACTTGCCATACGCATTTTGACTGAAGACTGGACAAGATACATGGACGCGACGGAACGATGCAACGGTGCAACGGTGCAACGATGCAACGATGCAACAAAAGGAAGGGAGATGTGATGTGATGTGCGAAGGAATGAATCAGTCACTCACGCGGCCAATCAACGCTTGCGTCCCATCCTTGATCTCGTTATAAGTATGTAAGAGCTCGATATGATTCTTGTTGATTTCCTTGGGATCACGATCACTATGTATGGCGTCGACGGATGACAGTCAGCGCCAGTGGCAATGCACGAGGATGAGATAAGAGGCTTGTTATGCTAGTCATGTTATGCTAGTCATGTTATGCTATGGTATGATTGGCAACGGATGGCGAGGCAAGGGAGAATCTACTGAACTCGCCCTAATCGAGCTCGGAGTTGAGCTAGTTCTTCTTCGAGAAGTTTGATCTTATCCTGACCTGAGGAAGTCGAAGTCGGGGTCGGAATCGGATTCAGAGTCGGAGTCTGCTTGATCATACTTGATGACGCGGTTGAGTTTGGGGTGTTGACGGAGTCCGAGATAGGAACGAGGTTGGACATGGCGATTTGGGACTAGCCGAATTGATAGGTGTGGTAGGAGTATGGAGTGTCGGGGATGGAGTATGGTAGGCGGCGTCGAGAGTAGTAGCGTTCGTGTTTGCTATAACTTATCCTTGTCGAGTTAGTAAATGATTGACATAAAGTGTACGAGGTGAGGAAGACAATGATCTGTGATATATTTCAGCTTAAGTTCGGACACTTGGGAATGGATCGGTGTCCAAAGTAAAGTAAAGGTACCTTTGTTTCCTCCCCTTATCTGAAAGTGACTCGAGTCGGGTTCGACAGAGTCAGCAGGAGTGAGTGAGTAGGTGAATAAGTGAATGAGTCAAATATGTGATAGGGAGACGAGAGTTGAGATAGAGACTCAGAGTAAGCTAACTCGAAAATTGTGCGGGCTCTTGCTTAGTTTCTTCTGCTTGTGAATATGCTTCATCTTTGGCTCGGTCATGTTCTGAAGAGGAGGAGAAGGAAGGAGGAAGGCTAAAGAAGAAAGTCAACAGGATTATCTACTATATATCTGCGTTGAGTCAACTACGGAGATGGATAGGTGTGGATGACGTCATCCTATGATTGAAATCAGTCGCGATAAGATTAAGTGATGAGATTCCACGAAACGATACGAATGGTAATTTGGCAAACTCCAATCTCCATGTACCTATCATCTTTCAGTCGATCTTACTAGATAACTTCTTACAGACAGCACATATCATTACAGTCAGCTTATGAACTCTCCAGGCCTAGCCTAGCTGAGCGGAGGTACAAGCAGCCACTCACCACTCAACTCTACCACTTACCACTACCATTACCACTACCACTACCATGTGTCACGGTCACGATCACAACGACTTGGATGAGACCGACCCAGGACCAGGACCAGGACCATCTTCATCCAGCTCGAGCTCGAAAACTCAAACGAGACCCGGATCAGATCCTAAGTCGAAAGCAGATCCAAGCTCCAACAAAAAGGTTGGCTCTCAAGTCAAAGGAAAATCGAATGGATCTGGGAAACATGAAGGCAATAATAACCTATCGATCCCTCTACCAGATTGGGAGGATCTCGAGCTGCCCCCAGCACATGTATTGAGTCATCGTGAGTGCTCATCTGATTGATTGGAATCCTGGAAATCTTGGATACAGAGATCATTCCACTTTTCTTCCCTTCATCCATCTCAGAGGATCCAGTGAATCCAAGCGGATTCAGACTTCGGAAATATAGGTAAAAACAGAAACAGAAACAGAAACAGAAGGCTAATGTGGGATCATTCTCTGCTTCTTTTCTTCCCTTCTGATACCTGCGTTTTGTACTTTTGCATCGCAGTGACAGACGCCCATTGTCATCCGACAGACCTGACACACCATCCATCGGTGTACGATGATGTCAAGCTTGGTGGATTGGCAAGTATGGCCACTATCGTAGGGGATCAAGATAAAGTCAGGGATCTGAGCGTTGAGAGGTGTTGGATCAAGAAGGACGGAGGAACATCCCACGGCTCGACCGGTCGGCGAGGGAAAAATGGCAAAGGCGTTGGAGTGATAGCGTGTTATGGTGGGTCTGTCTTTCGTTTCTGCTTTCTTCGGACTCGGAAAAACCTTCTGAACCACAGTTTGGCGCCAATCGTTTTATTCCTGATCATGAATTGCCCTTTTATCAGGCTACCATCCTTGGTTCACCCACCTGTACACCCTCTCCCCTCCCGATGCCATACCATCAAAAGAAGAACACTATCATACCCTCTTCGCTCCATCATCAGACAAACTCAAGGACCTCTTGAATACTCTATTACCCTACCTACCTGATCCAATCTCATTCGCACCGCTCTTGGACAAACTGCATGCAGATATTAGTCGGAGTTTGAGGGAAGGGAGGTTGACTATGCTTGGTGAGGTTGGATTGGACGGTAGTGCGAAGATGAGGTGGCCCAAAGCTGCGAAATATCTCCATCCTGATCACCGCGATTCTGAATCTGAATCAATGTCAAAGTCAAAACCAGCCGACAATCAGGGTGAGGGTGATTCAGCAAGCACGCAAGAATCGAAAAGAAACGAGAGATCGGAACAAGGTGAAGAAAACGAGGAAGAGGAAGAGGAAGAAGAAGAGTGGAAACGACTGACACCGTTCAAAGTGCCCATGGCGCATCAGCGGGCTATACTTGATTTACAGATGGACGTAGCTGTAGAGCTGGGGGTGAATATCTCATTCCACTCGGTAGCGTGCGCAGGTGAGTGACAATGTCGATTTCTGTCCGATGTCTACTGCAGGGACGACACGGTATAGGGATACACTTTGTGATGTGATGTGATTCTAGAATATGGAATCGAATTGAGCCCAAGCTGATCTACTTCCCCTGCATTGACTTTGTCTGTTCTGTTTGGTCACATGTAGGCCCATCCCTTGATGCTCTGATATCCATGAGGGATAGACATGGTGGAAGATTCACGAATCGCATTAATGTGGATGTGCATTCTGCCGGCGGATGGTCAGGACCGTTTTGGGCTCAAGCAGAGGTGAGTGGTACGATTGCCGCGACTGACATAATTGTGCACCCCTACGTCGTCTCTACAGAGTTATTCCCTACCACTTGCTCTCCTGAAACGGAAAGGGAAAAGAAAAACGAAGTGATAAACGACTAATCTCTGTTGATGTCTATCATACCCAGAAAAACCTGTTAAACCTCTACGCATCCCCCTCGATATTCATAACAGGTCGATCGCCCTCTGCTTCGACGCTCATCGCGTCTATCTCGACCGACCGAATACTCGTAGAAAGCGATTCGCACGATGTCAGGCTGTCAGATAGAGTGGTATGGGCCGCAGCTGTTTGGATCAGCCAGATCAAAGGCTGGAAATTGGAAGGCAGGGATTCTCACTGTACAAAGTCTACAAACCCAAAGTACAGGAATGTACCGCAAGAAAAGGAAGGAGTAACGAACGAAGAAGGTGATGGTGGTGGTTTTGGTCAAAACCAAAGGGAAAGGGAAAGCGAAAGGGAAGGGCTAGAAGTTGATACGCCAGAATGGTCGTTGGAAGAAGAGCTTGATAAAATCGTTCAAGCTGAAAAAGAAGGTACGAACGTCGATGCCAAGGGAAGAATCAAAGAGAGGCCCCCGAGTGAAATTTGGACGGTTAGGACTCTTGAGCAGAATTGGGCGAGGTTCATGCGATTGATCGAGGACTAGATGCAGTAAAGCTCAAAGCTCAAAGCTCACAGCTCGATCAGAAAATAAAGATCTTTGTCCGATTAAGGTATCAATCGAGTATGGGACAAGTAGGAGTGGAGAGTAGCTTCTACTTGGCGTATTTGTTTCACAGAGGTTCCGTGATCATGCGCACTACGTTTCAGTAGCTATAGCCATAATTCATATACACCACGTTGAATAAAGTCCAGACTTGGGTGCGTCGATCATATGGTCCGAGCCATTCACTTGCACTTGCTCTTGCTCCTTTTCAGGAGACTGGAGACCGGTCCAATAAGCACTCAGCATTCAGGATTCAGAGCGTCCCCTGTAATGTGGACTAGTACTAGCCCCCACGACACTGGAACTCATCGAATGATCAACAGCTGGGAGTACGCCTAGACATAATGCACTATACCTGTCACGTCCCACCGGTACGAGTGACTTACAAGTACTCGACTCGACTTGATCTGAAATACAGTAATACATCCCTCTATACTGGTTTTTCTACGATATGATTTGTAAGTACTGTACAATATTGGCCTCTCGTTTGATTTACGATTATTCGGTTCAATAGCCCCAACCTAATTCATTTCGCTCCACTCATACGCGAATATGTTTGCACCGTTCAATCGCCAACGTTCTCCCTCTGCAGAGCAAGAGGATGCTCCAGATGGGACGGATCATCATATCGTGAGCGTCATGATACTATATAGCAATCAAAACCCAATCACTCGTCAGCTTTCTTGAACCTCGTTTCTTGACAATCTACAGAGAGGCACATCCGATCGAATTCAAGAAGTCTCAGATAGGTCCAGAATGGCCTGCCTGATTGTTGGAAACAGAAACCATTGGGTTTACACTCACCCGTCAATCACAAACGCGTCCACCGTTCGTCCGTCCGACGCACCCTGTTTCAGCGCAGCTATATCTGACGCATCGCCAAAGGTGGCAAGTAGTAATCCTGCGTCTTTCACCGATGCGACAAGTGATGGGACGGCAGCCTAGAGCATACAGGAACTAAGTCAACACACGCGCACTAATCGTTTATTTTGTCTGTCCCTGTGCTGCTGATCTGGGCCAGACGTCTAACGGGAGGAGTCGAGACTTACCAAAGTCGTGCCCTCCAATATTACACCCAGCAGATTCGTGCTCTTGGCGAAATTGACAGCTTCTCGTACACTCAGGCACCTCAAGTCCACCTCCTCTTCTTCCGAAGTAGGCGAGAGTCTCCTCCTCTTCGAGCCTCGTGCAAGAGCATTCGATGGCGTTGGCGTGGATGTATTTGTCGAAGTTGAGGAGTCTCCGTAGGGTGATATTCCGCAATATGAAGCGAAGAAGACGGCGTCTGAATTGAACCCGAGCAATAAAAAGCAGATTGTATTAGCATGGTTGAGAGCCTTCGTCGCGTTGAGGAACGGAGCTCTTGGTTCCCCCGTGTCAGGACACAGTGCAAGCCATCCACTGCGACTTTGAGATAGGGCCATCTTCACTCACAATTCGGCTGTTTCCAGTTCAAAGCGGTACACACCTCCGGCTCAAAGCTGGAGAAGATAATTTTCCTGCCCGGACTAGTCTTCCCGGCCTCGTAGATACTGTGCAGCACACTGTCTACCCATCTGTTGATCTCGATGCTTCTTCCTACGCCCTCGTGTTCTGCGATACTATCTCGCGTATATGTCAATCTGAGCTTGATACCAACTTCTGGTGGAAGGACAGAAAGTGCTTGGTCTAGCGTCGAGAGAGTTGACGACAGCAAGGTATACCATTCGCCAGAGGTTAGGACTTTCTCGTCTGAAGCCGGTGCTGTGAGGAGCAAATTTCTCGATTTTGCCAAGGCGACGAATTGAGCGCCGGTCACATCTGATACTCCGACATCTAAACCTTCGATTGGCAGCTTTACCCTGGGGTAAAGTACAGGTACGCCGTCCTTCGTGACTTGTACAACGATGTGGACATACTCGCCTGACAACGAACTGGCGGTGACTAGCGCCGACTCGCCCGTATTCGATGAGGCCGGCGCGGTACCCACTGGAGGTCTGAGTGAAGGAGATGAGGTAGATACGCTGAGCGGTCGATGCGATTGGAATTGATGGGCGTGATCTTGTGTAGGCTGAGAAGGTGTGACCTTGGATTTCCAATACGTCTCGACTCGTCCTCCAATCTCAAGTTGGGCTCCTTCGAAAGGCTTGATGCACGATACCTCGAAAGCGACTTCACCTATCGTCTTTAAGTTATGATCAATCAACGGAGCAACGATGCCCTTGTGATAAGTTATATCGTTGAAAGTGGCCGGTAATACGATCGCTCGACCGATGACCTTTGACCCGAACGTAGGATATAGCGAAAGCTCGAGGGTGAACTTCTCCAAGGATTGCACTTGGAAAGAGAAAACTTCTCGCTCGTCGGCCAAAGGTAAAATGACGGAATGTGGGACGGCGGTGATATCGGATTTTGACGTCATGACCAGTTTGAGAGATGACCAGAGATGAATCGAGTCTTGACCTGACCGAGAGTAAAGCTTGATTGGGGGTGCTTTGGTAGATGATGAGCGGGAGAACGGATGACCGAGAGAGAGCTGAATGAGACATCGCTGAGCAAGGAATTCGTGACCGTACACTCGGAGGCTGAGAACATAGAGCGTCAGCCAAAAATCATTGTTTAAGGGGTTTCAAAAGCGGCACTTACGGGATGATAGGTGGAGGAAGCGACAACGAAGGAATGAGCTCGAACTCGTCCGCCGGTGGATCGAGCTCGAGATCCGAGCCAGGCGAGAGACTGTCCATCTGAGGATCAGCGGCCAAGCCGAGATGCTCCATGCCTTCTAGCGTATTTTGCTTTCCCGATAACTTGGCGCCATTGTCAAGTAAGAAATTGAGGCATTCCACATGACCGAACCAGGCGGAATACCATCCGGGTGACTTGCCGTACTCGTCCGCAGAGTTTACGTCGCAGCCAGCTGCTACGAGGACCTTCATGCACGCCAAATGTCTTGAATCGCCTCCGATGGCAGCATGATGCAAGGGTGTCCACAGGTTGTACTTGTCTTGGCGGTCTTTCCCACCTCCATCGGCTCCACCCTCTTCGACCAATAATCGACAGATGGCCTCGTGTCCCGCCTTTGCGGCGAAGTGTTGCGGATACAGACCCTCAGAATTGGGCAGTACCTTTGCGCCGCATTGTAAGAGCAATCTTGCCACCTCGACATGACCATATTCACAGGCGAGGGACAGAGGGATGAGGTCGTTGGAGATGGCGGTGGGCTCCAGGGTGCACTTGTTCTCGACGAAAATCCGTACGACTTCGAGGTGGCCTTGAGTGATGGCGTGCATGAGAGGGGTGTAGCCGTCCATATCTGTCACCGAAGGATCGGCGGACTGAAGGAGGTATGAGACGATGGATGGGTGACCATGTAGAGCGGCGTAGTGGATTGGTCTTCGGTCGTAAGCGTCGGATTTCTCGAGAAGGGACGGATTGTGTTCCACGCAGAGCTGAACGAGTCGGAGCGATCCTGCTATGCACGCTTGATGGAGAGGAGATCGGCCGTTGATATTGTCGATATAGTTGTAATCTAGCCTGATGGCATGTAATACCAAGTCGAGGTGTTCCTCTGGTGCTTGCAGAGCCGCCCGCCATAGGATCCGCATGATCCGTCTTCCATTATCCCGATATTGTCTCGCCTTGGCCACCTTGAGCCAATCCAGAATAGCCTCTTGACCCGATGCAAGTGCTTTGACCATATTCGACTCGAGGTCTAGTAACGCATCCATGGCAAGAGCGCTTCCGGAGTCCGCATCGTAGTCCTGTATTCTGTTGAAAGACAGTCCATCGGCACCGAGTGCTTCGGGCAGGTCGCGCTCGAGGAAAGAGGTCGAGAGGTGTTCTGAGCCATTTTCGAGGTCAAGCAAGTTGGCTGCGACGATGTCTGAAAGTTTGGCGATGAATTCTCGGTTGAAACAAGGTTGCACTTCGACTTGACGCTCGATATACAGTTCTTTCGTATTACTCTTACTTCTCTTATCCCACTTTTTCAGAATCTTTCGGAAACCCGTAGCGTTGATCTCGATGAACCCTTGCAGTTTTCCCAGATCACGCTCGAAGAGCCTCCAGCCTTCTTCGAGAGAAGTCCATTCTACGTCGCGCCGGCTCGGCGTGCCGTCGATGTTGTCTTCAGAGGATGAATGTTGAAGAAGGCGTTTTCTGTTCGAGAGCAGTGTGAGGAGTCGGAGACGAAGATCACGTTCTTTGATCAAGTAGAACGTGTTGATCTGAAGCATGGAAAATTAGGTGAGTCAGCGCGCGCTCTCGTTTTTGCCGGGAACAGTTTACATTCTTGCGTTTTCGAGATGCACTCACCTTTTCCAATTCTCTTTGCAGAGTGAAGAAGAATACGTCTCTGTGAGCCTTGAAACTCTCGCTCCTATCATTACTACCCGTCGGATCTCTGCTCATCAAAGCGCTCGAACCGCTCGGGGCCGGCGGCTCCGTAGTCGGCGGTAGAGGTTCCAGATCATCGGTGGATTGTATAGGTATTGACGGATCTGATGTCGGGGCGACTTGGGGAGTTTGAATAAAGGGCGGTGTGGAATCTTGGTCTGCTTTTGAGGAAGAAGGTGCGCGTTTGGCTGGACGTAAGCCGAGCGAGAGGAGCGAGGCGTCTGATGCTGGTCTGCCTGCTGCATACGAGTTGATGATCTTTTTGAGGGCCTACAAGAACACCGAGCGTGAGTTGTCGCACGAGAAGGTCGTATAAATGGGTGTTTTGCATACCTTGTAATTCAGGTAGTAGTCTCCCCATCCCGGTACCTGCTGAGACTGAATAGTCTTTCCGAACTACGCAAAGAGTACCATGTCAGTGACAATGTTCGGGAGTGTAAAGATAGCAGCGGTGCTTCCAGCTCACCTTCATGATGAGATGCTGTGCTTGTTATCTATGAGCTGAGCAGAGCAATGACAGAAGACCCGGATAGGTTGAAGAGCCTCCCAGCGAGGGGTCAGAGTGTTGGTGACCCAGTGTAAGCGGAGTACAGTACTGGGATGTCTATGTTCGAATCGTCGCGAGAGCCAGGTGTTTCTTCCTGTGCTATCCTTTGTTTCTGTCTCTGCAGTGGTTCTGTCACGGCTGGTTGGAGTTGCACAGGTGTGTGTGTAAGTGTCTGACAATGACTGGCAGTGATTGATTCTGTTGATAATGAATATGTTGTATCGTAAGTGACAGATGCTACTTACCACTTGCCAATTGGCACTGTACTGCACTGTACTGGATTGTACTTGTATGGTGGAGGTGGTCTAGGGTCTAGCCTTAGTATGTGACTGGCTCATAAACGTGCACGTGCGCACTATAACTATAGCTGCTTAAGGGTTATAATTGTATATGGCTGTATCCTATAAGAGGTACCCAGCATCGATCCGACATCCTGCAGACCTCTCTTGCTCGTTTGCCCTGCCATGCATGAATATCCATTGCATTCATTGCCTGACAGAATCTCATACATGCAAGATGTGATGTGCATATGTGCATGAAGAAAATACCAAAAAGAAAAGAAAACAGTAGACCCGTTCCACTAGCTGCCATGGGTGGTAAGTGGTGAGGGTGTCTTGATTACGTAATGCCATCCTGGAAGCAAGTCGCGTTTTAGAGGCGAATCGAAGCACGGCTCCTCCACTTCGGATGTCCGCTTGTTGCTGGTCCTGGTCCTGGTACCGCTGCTGTGCTATGACATCAACATGGCCAAACGAGGCTTCTCCAACAACAACGACCAGAGTCACCTCAACGACCAGAGTCACCTCAACGACGAGGAGCGTCAAAATCGTATTCAATCTCATTGAAATCCGCGAAGCAAAAGCAAAAACCAAAAGCAAAGACAAGATCCATCAATTAAAAAGAAAAAAAAAACGGGTTTAACTGGGTCAAATCGCACACGCACACGCACATACAATGCCCTCTTCCAAGTCGAATGTCCACCCGTTGATCGCCAAGATCTTCGAATTACACTCCATCCCTATCTCAGAGCTCTCCCCTTCTTCGTCATCGCAAGGCATTCTAAAACATCTCTCTCACTCAGAATCAGCTTCGTCGGCTTCGTCGTCGTCGGTTGAGAAGTATTACTTTACGAAAGCGCAACGAGATGTCGCTCAGATGCGAGGCGAGATCGAAGGTCTTCGAGCTATGGGTCGAACAGCGCCTTCTCTCGTTCCTAAGATATTAGGCTTCGAAATTTCCGATGACGGGAAAGAGAGCGCTATGGTCACGCAGTATTTCAAGCTTGGTTCTGCGCCAAATAGCAAGGAGATTCAAATCGAGCTAGGCAAGAAATTAGCAGAGATGCATAAGCCGCCTCCTTCGACCTCGACCTCTACCTCTTCGAGCGGACATGGAAAGGAGGGCGATGAGGCCGAAGGGTACACTGAGAAGTATGGATTTGGCGTACCGACGCATTGTGGTGTGACCGAGCAAGATAATACGTGGGAAGAAGATTGGGAGTCTTTCTTCCGGGATAGGAGGTTGGGGGATATGGTGCGACGTATAGGCGATAGGGAGATCAGTAAAGCTTGGGAGGAGCTGAAAGAAAGGTGAGTAAAAATGCGATATATCTATATACCTTTCGACCGGAACTGACCTATCAACAACCCGTCATTTTCTGACGTGAATCTTGCTCTCGCTCTTCAATCCGTCGATCGATATTCACAGAGCCGTTCCGCTCCTTCTCCACTCATTCAGCCCTGCACCTAAACCAGTAATCCAGCACGGTGATCTCTGGTCTGGCAATAAAGGATACGATACCTTGACTCGGGGCGCAGTAATGTTCGACCCGGCGAGCTACTATGGTCATAACGAGGCCGATTTGGGCGTCACCCACATGTTCGGAGGTGAGTACAGTCGTTTGAAGATATCCATATCCATAATCCTTATCCATTTCATAATTCATAATTCATAATTAAAAACAGAGATGGGGAGAGCCTTACGCGTCGAGATATCAATCTGAACATGTGCTTTGCGCTGATATACTTTTTTTGTTTTACTTCTGACGAAAATGACCAGGCTTCACGCAAGATTTCTATGAAGCGTACCATGCCATTCATCCGAGAAGTGAGCCTTATTATGACCAACGACAAAAGCTGTACGAGCTATATCATCATCTCAACGTGAGTTTCTGTTTTTGCGTTTAGCGTAGTCGCTTCTGCGGTCAGACGGCTACAGTTTCACTTTCACTTCTAATCTGTCTCATTATCTCATTCGGTCTTCCACTCCTTCGTTTCTTTCAGAGCGAGCGAATATGCTCGCGTCGAGCTAAAACTTATCGTTGAACTGAGATGAATTGAGCTGATTCGACCATGTCTTTCGTATGGGAATCGTATGGGAATCGTATGGGAATCTTTTCCGTTTGCCAACCATGATAGCATACACTCATGTTTGGCGGAAGCTACAAGTCTGGTGCATTGGGGCTCATGCGTTCTCTTACTCAATGGGCTGAAGTGGTCAAGGGGTGAGCGATCAACTCGATCCAGCAATAGTACCCAGCTTTAGACATGGACATGGAGCGATTTACGGAAATCAGGAATCGGATAGTGTAGCAGCGCAATAATCATATTAACCTTAGGTTGATGGGATAGATCTTGTAAGCTTGTCGAGGGACCTTGAAGGTTCCACGGAGTTGGGGCAACGATCCTTGTTAGGTGTTACGTGAGCATTTACACGCAAATGTAGGCCTATTCTGATGGGAAGAGGACACGCTGCAGTGAATGTCATTTTGCCGATACAGATATAAAATGCCTGGCATAGATGCATGTGATTTCAACGAATGTATTCCTCATAGTCATTCATAACGACCTTGATGAAGATCTGCTTGAGTGATCCATGAGTACCAGACGGAAAGTCAGGCAGACCTGGTCTTTCATCTATCGCCTTTTGCTTCGTCTCGTATGCCTATCTTCGTCCGTGCTGGGTGACCGTTTACGTCTGTAAGGAAAGGCGTTGACGCGTAACGTAAGACCAAAGACCATGGCGGGATGAAAGAGTGTAGAATGACAGAAGACATATAGTGAGCCATGATTCCAAATCCGTCGCCCAGATTCCGACTCGTGTCTCTCCTTATACCATTGCTTTCATACGGTATAAAGTGTGCGAGGTGCAATGATAGAAGCGCTGACTTACCTCGAACCTCTCCTCTCATCTTCTTCCTCGCTCTCCCAACCCTCTGGTCCAAGAGCTGCCGATCCACCTCCGCCAGCACCACCTTCATCCCGATCTTTCGTTCTCTCCCTACCCTTTCTTCTACCCTCATCCCTCTCACGATCCCTATGCCGTCGGCTTGATCTCTTCTTATCCCGACTTCCACTATCCACGTCTTCCTCTGCATATATCCCAGCTCCACCGTCGGAGTCATCATCGTAGCTCTTCTTTCTAGAACTTCGACGACTGCTCCGTTTTGAGGTGGTATTTGGGCTAGCAGACCGACTTCTGTCGTCGCCGTTTTCTCGATCACGCTCGCGGTCTCGCTCCCGCTCACGCTCACGTTCTTTATCTCGTGGTCTGCGCGAGTCACGATCACGCTCACGCTCAGATCTTGAGGCAGAAGTTCTCGTCGCCGTGGCAGTGGCCGTACTGGCCGAGTCGGAATCGGCACCTCCACCAGCTCCACTTGCACCGACGCTATCGGATGCACCATAATCCAAAGAGCCTGCGCCGGATGTATCGACCTTGTCTTTGTCCCTGAATCGCCCTGCTTTTGGGCCTGTCGGCGCTGCGAATCCAGCTCGAGGACCAAGTGGTACGGCTAGCCAAATGGAATTGCAAACAATATATCAGTACAACGTCCCTCGGGTTGACAGACGGTGTTTAATATAGGGAAAGTAATCGAAAGCATCGAGTGCAGCCTGTCTTTCGTGGCTTTCTGCAGGTTATTCGGCGTAATGAGAAAAGAGGGTGACTCACCGACACCTCGTCCACGACCTGCAACGCCCCTCGTCGGCATACCACGTAGAGGCATCCCTCGACCCCTCATAACCTGAGCCTGGGCGTTCATTGTTTGCATTTGCTGCGCATCCGGAGTCTCGCTGCCATTCTGTGTAAAGCGTCAAACAATAGGTGAATAAGCGGAAAGTCACGATCACATCCTGCGGAATTGTATGGTTTCTTTATTTACAATGAGGACGTAGAGAGGTCATGGCACTCACCTCAACCCCCTCCTCTTGCTTGACCTGCTCCTCGCCGACTTCGGGCGTAGCTCCGCCTGCTTGAGGTGTGACTCCTTGTCGAGCGTTGCCTGGAGGGAATGAACAGCTGTCAGCGATTGCCATCCGGGGTTTGCATATTTGCATACATGGTATCTCCAATACGACTCACCTTGTCTCACGTTTCCTTGCCCCGGACCTTGGCTTTGTCCAGGCTGGATCTGACCTTGACCTTGACCTTGCCCCTGCATGCCCATCTGACCTTGTTGTCCTCCTTGATTCTGCTGTCCTTGACCCTGTCCCTGGCCTTGTCCTTGCATTCCGCCGCCGTTGAACTGATTCATAGGCATATCCATCTGACCCATACCCATCATCAATTGCTGCTGCAACATCGCCTGCATTTGAGGATTCATGTTGAATCCCATCTGATTGGCCATGGCTTGCATTTGCTGTTGCATCTGTTGTTGAGCCATCGGGTTGTTGTTGAAGTTGTTGCCGTTACCGTTGCCGTTGAGCATCATGGGATTTTGTTGTTGTAAGTGGAGGAGGGCTGCAACGTCGTTTGGTAAAGGCGCCATGGTTGGGACGTTCATCTATAGGTGTTGCGGAGGTTTTATTCAGAGTCAGTTCAGCTCATTGGCTCTGACCAATGCAACGGTCTGCACGGAGAGCAGCTTTCTCCAGGAGCAACGCGGATTTCAGGATGTGCAGAGGATGGGATTGTCACTAACCATTGCCGCTCGCCCTTGTTCGATCTCAGCTCTGTACCTTAAATACCTCGGATAACTATTCTCATCAAACCCGAAATTGAACCAATCGCTAATACTGCTTCCAGGTTTCCTCCAAGGTTGACCCGACCCCTCAAATTGAGTCATATCAATCTCGTATACGCTCTGCCCGGTTGAAGGTATCACGCCCGTTGGGTTTGTAGGATCGATCTTCGGGTGCGTAGAAGAAGCTAGTGCTGGGGGTAAAGAGGATGGAGGCAAGTTCACCGAGGGTGGTTGGAGAGTGGGCATGTTGTCGGAGGGTGTAGAGGCGATGGGCGGGTTGGCAAGGTTGTTCACTGTGCCCAGTTGAGCTGGTTGGACTTGCGAAGTTACCGTACCCGGTCGAGAAGTGGGGGTGTACTCTGTCGTTTGATTGGCGGTGGGTTGTATGGCTACAGAATAATCGGATAAGTGGGTCAGCTTCGCCACGCAAACTTGCAAGCTCTTGCGTTGATAGAGCGTTTAACTCACGCTTTGATGGCGTAGAAACTTGTTGAGGTGTACTGGGCGTAGCTACTTGAGCTTGGCCGGTGCTGGTCTGAGCCCATTTACCAATACCTATCACGGTGGACGGTTGCGTTTGGGGTTTTCTACGGTTTGGAAAGCGATGATACGGACGTTATCAATACACTCGCCATTAGTGAGACCTGGGTCTTCGTAGAGGAACCAGAAGGTGTCTCTCCCGTGGAAACGTGATTTACTGTGGAGGAATGGGTTCACGATGCTCACCTCAAATCGAGTGTTCGCGGATTTTGTCCACTGAAGACAAGCTTAACATCGTCCTCCGACTCGTCCGAATCATCAGAATCCTCATCATCCTCGCCATCGTCCTGTGCTTCCCCTTCTTCGGGCTCTTCCTCTTCTACACCGCCATCTTCAGGATTCTCGATATCTTTACTTGATGACGAAGGGTCTATACCGTATGCCGCAAGGGATCTACACGTGATAACCAATACGTATTTAGTTCAGCGATGACCGTACCGTTGCCATCATTTGATCGGTGCTGCTGTCAGACTGCTAAACAAGAAGTACTCACGCAGCCATTGACGAGCTGAGACTGCTGGTAGCTGTGAGATCCGACACAGCTGGGACCGCTAACGGCTCAGCTTTCACTATGATGTAACCGCGGATGAGATTAGCTGAATGTGGAGCTACATAGGCGATGAGGGCGACTTAACAGACAGGAAATGGACACACTCACATGTTGCTGCTGCGGGCGCCGAAACCGAAGTTGCGGTAGAGGTAGAGGGCAGATCTACCTCTGTCTTGGGCGGAGATTGATCCCCATACAAGAAAGCATCGTCGTCGTCGATATCCATCTTGGCTTGAAATCGCGTTTGCTTGTGGTTGGAGTAAGCAAAGGGTTTTTTCGCTTCGCTCCAGTCGTTTCTGTCGAAAGGTTCTGTAATCAATGTCTTGAGTGATCGAGCCAGGTCCACGATGGTGAATGCTTTCTTTGCTGAGATATTTACTACTACCTTGTGGACGATTGTGGGTGGGTGGGTGGATGATGAAAGCAGCCAGCGAAGCAGCGAAGAACAAGAAACCGAGGTCGGCTGAATGCTGAATGGTACATGTACATCTCTAATGAATGGTTTAAACGGGGGGGTTCGAACAAATTAACAGAAACGCGTAGTTCCTGCACTCAGCTAAGGTTACAACGACATTTTTATTTTTGGCGAGCATACATGGAAGAAGGATGCATATGATTTTGATATGCGCCATAACTTTGCAGCAAAGGTCGTGTATGTGTATGGATCCGCATGCAACGATTCGTATCAACCCGACCTAATAGTCATTCAAGCATACATCAAGAATCATCTATACGATTGATATGTACATGAAGCTAAGCAAGATCGGACATCCCATGGGCCCAAAGATTGCGCATCAAGGAATATTCTCATGCGATGGTTCTCTTTGTGCGCCTAGATCTTGGGGTTGTGTGATCTCAATTCGTCGTGAGCGTCGATATCGCCGTCACATTCCCAAGGGTAAGCGAGCCATACGTCCGGGGTGTCGACGGCTGAGAAGTAGGAGACGGAAGGAGGGAGCTCGGCCGCTTTGGGCTTGAGCCTGAACGAAGGTGAAGAAAGATTGTCAGCGACAAATTCGTGCCCCGACCTACTTAATAAGACGCAGGTAGCCCTGTGGTGAGGCTGCATAGGCTTCGGGCAGATGATCAGTAGGAGGAAGGGGAATTCCTCGCCATGGAACAATGACAGCATAGAGCCACACAAGCGTGCACGACGATGTTTCGACGTCCGAACCAAATGAAGGATGGAGACCAAGAATCGAGAAAGGTATGATACTCACTTGTTATGCACAACAAAGATACCCAACTTGGTCGCGGCCCTCAATCTCTCTCGCTCAGTCTCATCAGCGACCTGGGCCAACTGCTTGTCGATATCCGACTGGAGTTCTCGGATAGTATATGTCAAAGTGGTTCGGGTGTCATCGACTTCATCGACGACGAGGATGTGTCGACCTAAGAGACCGCCGTGGGTGAAACCGTGGCCGAGCTGTTGGGGTAATTGGGTTGGACATAGGCAATTAGGCATTTGAATATATGGGTCCATGGAGTGGGTTCATGAGATATGCGGGACAAGATGGGGCGTAACAAGTATATTAGCAAGATGACATATTAGCAAGATGACATATTAGCAAGATGACATATGACAACAGCATTGACGGTTTACTATTATTGCTTACAGTGGAAAAATCGAGCCATTGGGTCCTGACGACCTCGGTACCGACCTTCTCCTCGACCTACAGTTGCACGACAACCGTATCAGCGAAAAATGAATGAAGCCGAGCTTAGATACCTAGAGCGCTCGGAACGCCTCAGTCATAAGATGGGCTTGGGACAATCCTGTATGCAACGCAGTGACATGTTGTGGAATTGAAATGAGAGAAGCACAACACTCACACCGCCCATGGACTCGTACAGTACCAGACCGACAGCCTGGATAGGGATGTTCCTCTTCTTGCCATCTTGGTCGTGCTTCAATTGCGTTCGAAGGATACGAGCGGGGATAAAACCACCGCCACCGATAGCGATGAAGAGGGTAGGTGCTGTGGGTTATCGTTGCATCATATCGGTAAACAAAGTCGCAGGAAAGGTCGAGTGGTGTGAGCGGGAGAGATGGGAAGTGGAGCATGCATGTTAGCTACATATGTCGCCCTTTCCATAAAGGACAATGTCATTCTTGCACGTACCGAACTCGTCCTTGATCTTGGGAGCAGCCTTCTGGATAGCAGTGTGAATATCGTTGTAGCTCAGTCGGAGCCTTTATCGAGATAGTATCAATCGGTCAGTGAAATTGCGTTACCAACCCCACATAATGCTTATCAGTCAGTTGGGCAATTCGGAATACCCATCCTTTTCGAGCGACACTTACATGGATACCTCGGTAAGCTTGTCGGACATGGTGGCGAGAGTTCTGGCGGGATGGTGATAGGAAGCAGGGGATACGAGATGTATTTATTATAGGTAGGTGTTTTAGTGTTTTAGTAGTCGAGATGAGATGAATTTTAGGTCGGTTCTTTTTGTCACTTTAGGTTATCTATGATTGGATTTGGTCTGATTTTCGACAATTCTTGTCTTGTGCGATGACTTTTGCTTTCTTGGCTGCATGCCCGCTCAAAACGGAGCCATCCGCCGCGCCGCCGACAAACATTCATAGCATGGTTTTCCCATTCAAACCACGTGAATCTGATTCCGCACCTCCTTTCTTCCTTAAGCTTGTGACTGTCAAAATCGAGATTCTTCGAAGAAGAAGCAGAAGGTATTGACGACCACAACCTTCTTTTTCAATAAGCGTTCGACAGAGTGCCCTCGACCACCCCTTTGACACCTGGAGAAACGTTTGATACCCGCCGGGCGACTCTCGATAACAGGACAACGAAAAAAAAACAAAGAGAACCGAAGCTCGAATCACGAGATAGATACGATACGATGTCAACGAAACAGATCACCCATCTTTATAGATCCCTCCTTCGTGAAGTACGATTGGCCGTGAGTTGATTCATTCAAGCCAGATACCCTGCCGATCATTTAGCCTCGCTCTTCGATCGCCTTCATATCCATAACTCAAAGACAAGAACACTGAACGAGGGTGAACGAGGTCTGCACTGACGTTCGATGTATCTGATCGGGTCATAGTCAAAGAAACCACGAGCTACGCGTAACCCCGTTGTATCTCTACAAATACGCACACTGGTCGACTCGAGCTTGAAAGGCGACAATGCCTCAGCAGAGAAGATACTGGTAGAGACGAGAGATTTCATGCGTGCTACAAGAATACATGCTGTGAGTGACTTCCTACATAATATCACATTGAGGATTTTGCCTTTTTTTATCCTCATCGTTTGGGTATTGGTCTTCACAACAACACCTTGCCTATGTATAAGGTGTCGTGAGATGCTACAATACTGCATATAGCCCCTGCACACAGTTCCTCCACTCTTGTCTATCCTTTGCAATCTTTCGATCCCCTGACCCATACACATATATTTATATGATGAAGTATTTTTCGGATGTAAATGACCCATTATCATGGGTCGATTGTCCGAGAGCGCAAAAAAACATGTGGACAACTCCGTTGCCTTCCTTCTGATACTCGTTCCGCCCTTCCTCCGCCTTGACTCTCTCTCTGAGCTGCATTTTTTTTGGACGCTTGTCAATAATACTTCGGTATTTTCGGAAGTAGGGCTGGTTCCGATGCTGACTTTTGGTGTTTGATAAACAGGAATTATTGCAACGATATAACCCTATTCACGGCATGAGCGAAGAAGAGCGGATCAAGGCCACTGCCCGACGAGTCGGCCTGGATACGCCTCTAGAGTTCAAGGGTGATAAGGAGTAACATATCAAAGAGAGATCGAAGAAGTAGCCAAGGCATGAAGGGCTTTTGTAGGATAGTGTGAGTCGCTCATCACCGCGCATGGCGCGCCCGGCGTGAACACTGTCGCTGATTCAACGACGAATCCGAACAGCGAGATCGCCTTGCATGTATAAAACACATCCACTAGTCGTTTCTCCTTCGTGGCATCTTGTAACAATGGTCAGCACAGCACAGTGCTACTCTGAACAGCGCCATAGTGCAGCATGAAGCCCAGCGTTGACACTCAACCATAAATACGGTAGACTTGTGTATGCAAGAGACCATCGGGGCAAGCCTATTTGGGGCATTGCGCAACCCGGGCCAGACCAGTGAACATGGTGCGGACATAGTTCTGTACAGAGGACCGGGGCGCCGGGGTCTGGTCTGATGAGGAACTCCCAACGCACTCCTGGCACACCCATCGCTTCCAAGACATACTTTATTGATCTGCGTGTTGTGACAGCCGCTTCTTTGCATCGAAAGAAGAGTTCCGCGAGAGCGATTGAAGTCATGACATACATACGTGAGATGGCAAGAAGACGTGGACATACTGTATATACAATGCGCACTGTTCCGATATTAGCTCTACAAGTAAAATTAGACACACAGAAAGAAATACACACCATATAAGCTATATACAACAGACACTTCAGTCTCCCTCGGCTGTCCGATCTTAGAATTCTTCCCGTTACTGATTGAATCGCGAATCGCGAATCGAGAAATGGATGAAACTGTGAGACTGTGGATTGTCCATGGCTAAGAAGTACGAGCATGACCACCTGACGATGATCGATATAACATATCAGATCAGATCATATCATGTAACATAACCAGAAACGTTTGACATTGGAATTGCGCTGACGCTAACGCTGAGAATTTAGGCCTTAGGCCTTGATGGCACCTAGTCCTCGTTGGAGATCATCGACGATATCATCGTAATCTTCGATACCGACACTCAGTCGGACCAAGTTGGGCGTGATCCCAAGTGTTGAAAGAGTCTCTTGAGGGAGGTGCTGAAAATGACAAATATGATCACGCGAATCAGCTCCAGCCCAGCCAGACCCAACCAATCGACCGATGAGGCAACAAGATAGAGTTCATTCTCCTTTAGCACCTCGATAGTAGCCATCAAATTTAACTGTACTTAAACTTGGATCGAATCGAATCAACCCGACTCAACTTACCGAATGTGTCATACCATAAGGAACTTCAACCAGACTCTCGACGCCTCCAAGACTCTCAGCGAGCGTTGCGATTCTCAGCGTGGTACAAAATCGCTCGGCGCCTTCGGCTGACGCGCCCTTGATAGCGAAAGTGATGACGCCTCCAAAGGGGATACCTAGTGTTCTAACGTATTCGAGCGAGTTCAAGTTCTTGTCTTTCGCCTCGGCATGTTGATATCCATTGCTCTCGCCGTCATTACCTTTTGCGGATTGACCATGGCTTGTGAAAAGATTAGAAGACGAGGTGTCGAACGGGAATGACCATCCCAGGAACTCTAGTTCCCTCTTCGCATTGGGTGAAATCAAGTGCGAGACCTCTTTGAACGCCCCATCCGATTTCAGACCTGGGTATCTGACTCTCTCTACGGCCGGATGATCGTTCAACCAACTTGCGATCCTAAGTGCGTTCAAACCGTGCTTGATCATCCTGACACTGAGAGTTTTCAAGCTCCTGATCAACAAATGACAGTCTCTTGGAGAAGGAGAAGCGCCAAGTGAATTCTGGAGGAATCGTAGACCTTTGATTAAGTTTGGTCGAAGCGAAGCGGTTTGCGGTGAGATAGTGAGAGAACCAAGGATGATATCGCTATGACCTCCAGAGTATTTCGACAAGGACGAATAAGCTATATCTGCCAAAGGTGGCGAATTGGGGTCGTCTTCGTTAGAGATGAGCGGAGTGATGTAGAATGAGGAGAGGAAAGTGGTATCGATTAGAATGAGCGGTCGAGTTGTCGATGGAAGGGAGTGAACAACATTGCGGATCAGGCGGAGGGGAGGGACTAGTAAGAGCGGGTTGGTGGGGATTTCGAGCCAAATAAGCTACAAGACAGATACCATTTAAGTCAGCTCTGAGCGTAATGACTGAAGCGCGATCATCAAAACTTCGTACATCTTTCGACTACCATCCGATTTGGCATGTCGCTTAAAACCATATCATGTGATGAGCAGCGGGGATGACGAATGGTGCAGCTGAAGGAGAGCCCCACAGGTCTTAACGAGTAATACGCCGAGCCACACTCACCCTTGTGTCTGGCCTGATGGCATCTTTGATACCTTGCTCGCCAGCTTTTTCGAAATCCAGGAAAGTGACCTCGAGCCCCGTTGGACGAGCGGTTCTAGCGAGGTATCGAGCTGTGCCGCCGTACTACCATTGTCCAGCGAATAGAAATCGTCAGTACAACTCCGATCTGATGACATGACGCATCTTCCGTCTGTAGCTTGCAAGTCTTTTGAAAATAAGGGTGGTTTATCGGAAGAGTCGGGGCGCAACGTACCACATCGTTAACGGACAAGATGTGACCACCACCACCATTCCCGTCCTTGCCTCCCGCCCCGCCCTCTTTTTCACTCAACGTGACCCAGTGAGCGACAGCAGCCGTCGCAGCTGACCCAGAAGCGAAGACCAAGCTCTCCCCGCCTGATGCATCGGACCTGGCGTCTTGCGAGATTGGGCCGGAGGGGCTTGTCTCGAGTGACGTGAGGAGTTCTTCGAGAGCTGATCGAGTCGGATTGCCTGATCGAGAGTAGTCGTAGCCCTACGCCGAGTATGAGGAAGAAGACAGACAAGCGACACAGCCATCAGGTCTCGCATAATATCTAAGCGCCTTTGGCAATGACATGATTCGAGGCTGAGGAAGGGACAGAGCTCAGATGTTTGAAACCCAAGGGGGGTGTGGGCCCACTTACCCTCATTTTGCCGATTCCATCTTGCTTGAAGGTAGTAGCTACGCTCAAGCTAGGCACGACGGCCCCAGTGGACGGATCGGGCTCGGATCCAACATGAATCGAGCGAGTAGAGAAATGGTCGTGTCGCTGCTTTGGCTGATCAAGACTGCCCGTCATCTTGGTTTAGTGATTTACTTTGGCCTGCTGTCACGATCGAAGACAAGTAGGGTAACGTAGGTGTTGAAGCGAACAGATGAATAGAGGTCTTTCAGAAGAGTTTACAGGTCGGCCCTTATATATATCTAGTCTGATCTATTATCTGTCAGGTGCAGGTGAGTCAGTCACTAGCTGAGTCAGCTCGATGCGGTAGCAAATGGGGTTGAGACAGGAGTAAAAAGGGATGATGATGATGAGACGATATCGAATAAAGAGGTCTTATATATTAGATTGGTGATGGTGATGGTGTGATCGCATTTCATTCGATTTGATATCAACGTGATGGTCATGATGGTCATGGTCATGATGATCAATTCGGGTATCTTGGTTACACAGTGTCCACTCATTCTCGGCTATTCACGCCTCGGCCACATCCGGAATGAGAAACTGTAATTCGATTAATAATAATTTGTAATCATCACTTGTGACATCGTATTGCATTGCTTATGTTATCCATTGACTTCGAATTCGTCAATGCGGGTAGTTCGGTGATGCCTGCATCAATGATGATGGTTTATAATCCTCTAAAAACTTAGATACAAGAAGCATTCACACAACGCCACCCTTTACAACTCCCTTAGCTCGGCTCGAGTCAGCTCAAATCTTCAAGAATCAAGCGGGACTCCAAATCAGCCACACGGATCAGAACGCTCAAACATTCTGATCACCCCTGTCTTGATGTACTTCCTGAGCGATATGGATCCGGATCTCGGCGGGTCTTGGCGATTCGAATACTGGGACCGCGATTGGCGAGGTGAAATTCTCGAGCTGAAAGAAGGAGTTGAATCCAACGCAGTGTGACACGATATAAGGCAGGACATTAGCGTGAGGAAGCTGAATGTCACTATAACCCTTGGTTGATGCGATCACCAGCCCGCCCTCAAAGAATTGGGGATTTGGGAATGGCTGGACTCCACTTACAGCTACAGGCGGACCAAGGTTTGAACCCCTCTCCGAGTCGACATCCGATTCTTTTTTGATCAAGCCAGACTCGCTCTTCCACATTTCGGGATTAGCAAGATTATACTGCTCCATGCCCATCCCCATGGCCGCGCCCATTCCTGCTTGACCATGGCCGTAATCGTGGCCGTTACCATATCCTTTGACAACTTGTAGATCATCATCTCCATCCCATTGACCTCCTTCCCTCAGTAAGGACATGAGAGCGACCCCACTTGCAAGTTGAGCACTACCGACAATCTGACCGTCGGCCACACCGACACCTACACCGACACCGGCGCTGTGGCCTTGATTGCCGCGGCCGCCTGCTACCATGATTCGTTGTTCGTGCTCGGGTGTCCATGATCGTGGAAGGTAGAGGACGAAGGAAATGATCAGGACGAAGAAGAACGAGCCGAGAACCATCTGAGTTAGGAGATCTAAGCGTCACGAGTTTTGTGTCAATGTCCCGAGTCAGCCACAATCCCTGGTTCCCTTGTGGGTCTGACTGAGACTCTTAGCCAGCGTATGATGCGGACGAGGTGGGGGAAGGTAGGTTGGGACTTACCATTCGCAATACTGGTCGATTTGGCAGCAAAGTCACGGCGTCGCGGTCAGCTCTCCAAAGAAGCTCAGTGATAGACCAGAAAACTTCAAAATGGTTCAGTTCTATCAGCACACTTACTGGTTCAGATTGACGCGCTTCGCTTCGGTCATTCCATCGACGCCCAGGATGATCATGCAAATGGAGAAGACAGCTCGGAAGAACGTCCTGATCTTGTTCGCCTCTATAACGATGGCATAAAATGTTCCCTTCAGTACCAGTATTGAACATGCCGTGATCGATTGCTGATCGGTCGGCTCACCGATAGACGTTCATGATGCATGGTGGGTCCGGACTTACCATGGTAAAAATGGAGTCTTGATCTGACGTCTGGTCCAGCTCCCGACGCTTTCTGTGTGATACATCAACACAAGGTCAGCTGTGAGATCGCATCTGCACGAAACCATTTGCAAAAAAAAGAAGAGATGACTGTACTAGTACAGTATATTGCACACAAGTATGTACTCACGACGTCTCGGAGGAAGGCGGGAAACTTCCAGATGACGATCGAAGCGGCGAACATGACGCTGTGAAGATCAAAAAAAAACAGCAGAAAGGGCATCCTCGTCATCAGTCAGCTATCGCTGCTCTGAAAGTCACTTTGACGAGTTACAGTACCTTCAGGTCACCAGCATCTCAGATGAAAACAGTCTCATCTATGACTTACGCAAACTCAATACAACCATGAACGGTCATAGTCTTTGACATTTGTTCATTCAAATTCAATTTCCTCTTGAAAATCCATCCGATACCACTCTGTAAAGCGGTACAGACGACGCTGATGATGATCCATGCGTAGAAGAATGAGGATCGTTGCCATGCTCTGGCTGTTTTAGGCTGTCGAACGGCACGCATGAGATGATACCAGTACAGCCCTTCTTCTGCGTTTAATGAGGCTTGGATGCTGAATGCGACTGTATGAAGACAGGCATCGGCAGCGTCACCGTTACGAGTCAGCTATCACTCATCAATCAGACCGATGCCGGACACAGTCCAACCAGAGCCTTCAAGGAAAAGATCAACGGTAGGTATGTTGGTGAGTGGCAGTTGGAGGGTGTTGGTGAATGGTGGTGAATGGTGGTGAATGGTGGGTGACTCACTGTTGAATATGATCATGAGGGGCATATTGAGGTTGATATACTTCTGCTCAAACATTTCAGAAGGGTACGGTATGGCCCCTATATCAGGGACGGTCACCCAGCCTAGGTGATAACGAATAGCTACGTGTACAGATGGCAAGACACAACTACATCAGCGTCCTATACTTGACTGATGATATAATTTCTGAATTGCAGTCAAACCGGAGCCAGAACCTTGGAAAGAAGAACCAAACCCTGGGAAAGCAGAGACAGTTTACTCGCCTGCCCAGCCAACGGCCCAGACGAAGATGCACATGGTGGAGAGTATGAGCATCCACTATGGGCGGGTAACAAGCAGAATGATAAGCTCATGTAATACACTACACTAGGTCATAGAACCAACTTTGACGAAAAGAGGGGGGGGGGAGTGTTCGGTCAAGCGGAGGCAGTACAAGTCAAGTTCTGAGGACACACACTTACAGTTAAGAGAACTCTAAACCATTCTTTCTTCTTGGGCAAGAGGCACTGCCATCTATCGAATTTGTATGTATGATGCGCCGAGAAGACGATCGCCTATGAAAGTGGTGACCATCAAGACTCAGTCAGCGATCCATCCATCCATCCATCCATCATTCATGCAACTTATCGCCGTCACCAAGGATTTATCCCTATGGTGTTGGAATATTTGAGAGTGAGAAAAGAGTTTGACACCGAATACTGTACGTGGTACGTGATACGTGATCCCGTGAGGGCGCAGCTCAGCTTACCGTTCCCGCCAGGGTGAAGGCGATGCACATGTTGGTATCGCTCGCAGTGGCCATGATGACTGGTTGATGTCTTCTGATATTCGTGGAGTCAACAGGAAAATACGTCTGTGGAAGCTGGCTACTGAGCAGGGATGGAAGATAGAAAGGCGATCTCGATGTGCGCCTCAGTGAGCCACTAAGGTATGTCTTTCTTGATCAGGTCACAATGCACTGTAAAATCGAAGGGGATCGTCTTGCAGTAATGAAACTATATGCGGTACGATAGTGTGGGATGAGAAGGATATAGAGCTGGCTGGAAGATTGTACTCGTATGAGTATTCGTGCGGTACGGTGTACGTACCGATTAGGTTTCCTCCGGTTCAATGAGGAGATGGGGAGAGAAAGGATACTCTTTTGGGATCAATCTGCCTTTGGTGAAGCTAGAGCTGGATGTCAAAGGCGAGAGTGGGTTCGAGCTCGGTCGAGTATAAGCTCACCTTACCTCAATACTCGTACATATATATATACCTTGGGATCTGAAATAACGAAGAGTGGGTACGATCGCACCATCGCACCGATGCACCAACGCACCAGCACCAGCTCCAACTCCGGCTCCATGAGATCGGAAGAGACGGATCAATGCAGCCAGTACACACACTCCTCGTACCCTCTGTGATCGGACTCAGTAGTGACACTGTACTCATACAGTATGTCAGTCCGAAGGTGCGGGTACATGACGACTGTACAAATGTATAAATGTACGTGTATACCAGTACACTGTAGCCGTGTTCGACAAACCAGTTTGGGTCTACCGTAAGATCGGAGGTCCCAGGTTCTACAGATGGTGACCTTACACACACACAATCAAAGGATAACTTTACTTGACCGTCTCCATCGCAATCGCAATCGGGAAAACATAGTAAAGTGCAATACCAGTAGTAGTATGGTACAGTCCACAGTCGGAGGAGGAGGAGAGACACTAGGGTTTACCGTAAACGGACAGGTTGTGGAATGATGTATCTTGATACTGTACATTGACACACTGATACAATCTGCGTCCTTTGCTGAGCGAGTCTCGAGTGATCGAGTACTCGTACTTGTGTGTGTGTTTGTGTACTGTAGATACTCGAAGGTGTGTATGTGTGTGTTGTAGATCGTGTGTGTTGTAGATCGTTTGCGTTTGCGTATGGTTTCAAATCATGAAACGGAGCCAAGAGGATCCTAGATCCCTGAAAACCGACAACGGACAACGGACAATTCTCTCTGATTGACTTGACTCTTGACGCCACTCTTCTCTTCCTCATCGATTCACGATCTGTACGAGCGATCTACTGTAAGATTACATGACATATGCATGCGGCACCGCCTTTCCGTGCTGATCGTACAGATCTTCCACAATGCAGGAGCAAGAGCACCAATCAAGTGTACTTCCGGATCGGCCACGACGATCCTAGTGGAGGGATATTATACTGTATCATCTCCATGTCTGCGTGGGTATTGGATCCGAAGCATGAGCCAGCCAGATAAGGAAGAGGAAGAGGAACAGGACACAATTCTGGAGGAACGACTGCTGCTGATCATCCCTCTTCCCCTAGCGTTAGAAAAAGCGAGTTACAGCTGTGAGGTGGTCACACAATAGCAAGAACCAGTCGTAGTAGTGACTTGGTGATAGTAGTAGTAGTAGTAGTGCGTTCATTCTTTCACCTTGTACAGTGCGTGCGAATACAGTATATGGCCGAAACCCTAGATCACTGAATATACAACGTGTCTTCGTCTTTATACTTCAGTCCAATACGTTCCCGCAGCTTAAATCAGCACGAAAGAGAAAAGTGGCGACGGCGACCTAACGACGACCTTGTCCCAATTCTCTTCTCCGTCCCGAGTTCGCCATGGCCCGTTCTTCGTTCTCCGTTAAAGACCCATACGCCCTTTCCATGAATAAATCACCCACCCACCCTCAAGCCTACCTTTCCGCTCAGATGTATTTTTCGGCCATTTACGCCACTGTATCCGCCCCTTGCGCCTGACTCTTCTCCGCCTCAGCCTTCTCCGACTCCTCAACATCCATAACTTCGTCTTCCTGTCTGCTAGAAGCGGCTTTTTCGATACTTGCAGATGCGAGACTGACTCGCGGTGAGTGTCGGAGGTTGGCAGGGTTAGTTCGGCGCATAGGTCGTTGGAGCCTTCGTCGAGCGACCTACATGGTTACACCAGAACAAGATGATTAGTAAATCTGCCCGAAGCGCTGATTGGTCTAGGCATTTCATATGATAATAGTCCACTCACCATGACGGGAACTGATGACTTCTGAACCAGGTAGTGCGAAGTGGAACCCAGTAGAATACTGAAAGTGGTCTCAGCTTGCTTGTCTAAGTCTAGACTACCAAAATTATGACTCACCCTTGAAGCTTGCCCAGACCTCGTGATCCAACGATGACCATCGTAGGCTCCAGGAAGTCAATGAGATCTATGATGCACACTGTCAATCAGCGCCGCTCGGCTGCGGCTGAATCGGGCTGAGTACGAGCCAAGTCTTTACTCACCCAGCAACATATGCCTTGCATTCTTAGCATGCAAAAACTGGCATGTCACGGTGATGTGGAGTCGAGTACGTTGGAGCAGGCCGGTAACTTGCTTGACCAGGAGTAGAGCTGTTGTTTGACGCTATTGCAGACAGTACACTTCAGCTCTGCGATCGGACTCAAAGGTCATGGACGAGCTCACCTCTTTTTGGATTCGCAGTTTCTGGGCTCGATCAGAGTTGGACCAGGCTTTCGGATCGACCTTGCTCTCGTCTTCCTTGACCGAAATCAAGAACAGCTCGTCTCCGTCCCTGGCGACAGTGCCGATGGCCCACTCAACGGCGTACCGACTCTCTTCTGAAAGATCACTGAGAACGACATACCGTCGGAGTCTCTTCCCGCTCTCCTCGAGTGCATCATCCGGTTCACCGTGAGTGAGGGTGATTGTGCATCGGTCTCTCGCGAAGCTGGGTCGCGAAGTGACAAGCTCAAGGCCTGATTTCATGGATTTCCTACGTCGAGGCTGATGCAGCGAAGCGGTCTGGAACATGGCCTGAGGCGGTACGACGACATTCGGACCTTCTCCGAGGGGGTCCTGTTCGACTTCCTCGCCAAAGAAGTCGAGTTGACTTCTGTTATCATCGTCGTCTTGCGGAGCGAGCGAGTCTCGGTCCACCTCGTCGTGAGCTCTGCCGCCCAATCCAGCAGCATCACCTTCATAAAAGAAAGCGTTGGCCTCGGTGTTCTTCTCAGTCTCCTCATCAAAGATGACCTCTCCATCTTCATCCAGGAAATCTTCTTCATCCTCGCTGTACTCGACTTCCACTTCCTCCTTGTCCGACTTTTCGCCATCCGCGCCTTCCGCACCATCCGAATCACTATCGCTCTCTTCGTAAGCTGAAGCTTGCGGTCGGTATTTCTTGGTTCCGCTTCCGCTGACTGATTCAGCTTCCGTCTCTGGTTCGACCTCGGAATGGTCCCCATAGTCGTCCTTTTTCAAAGCGCCAACCTCAGGACTGGTGTCTCGCGCTCTAGCTTTCTCCCGAGATCGTCTAGCTCGGAAGAACGGACTGGGACTTCGAGGTGATTTGCCTGAAGATGATCCGCCAACGGGTTTAGACGGCTGGAGGAAACTCGCTCTGGTGGTGGAAGTGGTAGAGGTAGGTTCCGTGAGGGTCTTCTCGGGGGACTTTGGCGGGGCCACAACTGCTGCCCCACCACCGCCGATAGCAGCCGCTCGCAAGCCCAACGCGGCCAGAGCTCCTCCACTACTTCGCTTGATGTTGGTGGCTGCGCTGGCGCTGAGATCCGTCTGAGAGCTGCTCGGGGTGACACTGCCTGGTCGACTTCGGTCGATAGCGCCCAACAAGAGATTTTGTACCTGTTGGTCGTGAGTGATTGGTGTGACGGTTGTGGTGGAAGGGGGATAGGTTTGAGGTGGAGGGACAGTTAGTGCTTGTTCATTCTCAATATCATCGTTCCTACGCCCTTGCGCAGACGACTTGATCTTGACATTCTTGCTCTTTCTGAACCTTCTTCTCCCCCTCTCTTCCTCAGCAGGTGCAGAATTGATCCCCTCAAGCCCGAGTCCGAGTCCGCTCCCAGATCCTGATCCACCATCGCTCTTCTTGGAAGAGCTAGTATCGATGGATAATTTCTTCTTGAAATGACCCAAGCTCCACCTCTTATGAGGCGTGATCAAGGGCGAGGATCTGGGAGTGACATCTCTGGAGAGCTCTGAGGGGGATATCTCCGATATACTGCTATCGGGAGAGGGACGTTGATAGGTCGATGAAGAAGCTGTGCCTTCGGTGACTGTTGCAAGGGGTGGGAGTTTGGGGGATTGAACAGCATTACGGGGACTCTTCTTGCTTACCTGCGGGGTAGATGATGCGAGGGTCAGCTGACTTGTCCGATTTGGATCTTTGAAGAAAGGCAGCTCACCTCGTCTTTGTCCGCCGCTCCACTTAGCGCTTTAAGGCGCGATACGGGGTTGGACAACGAGACGGGTAAAGAGTACGATCGGTTGAGGGGTGCCATGGTGTCGTTGAGTGTTGGGGGACAAATGTTATGTTATATGGTCGTCAATATCGATAGAAGGTCGAGACAGGTACGAATGTCGACGATCGATGATGTGTGAATTCAACCAGGTCGAGATAGAAGTAAGTAGGGTAGGGCACGGACAAGGTATTGCGTTGTGAAAGGAAGGTGTATGAGTGAAGGGTGAGTGGTCCGAATGGGAATAAAAGGAGTGAGTTAGAGAAAGAGAGTAATTGTTGTCAAGTGATATGGATATGTTATGTTGTGGTATGGTATGGTATGATATGGTATGGTACGCAAAGGAAACAGTGTTGACAGTCAGCAACAGTCACTTTATGAGGGATGTCTTGGATCGAGCTTTCGACGAGTTGGTCTTGGCGTTTGAAAATGGACCAGATAAGAAGAGTAGTGATCAATAAACATGAGACAGCCACGAGAATGAGAAACATGCACAATAATGACGACGGCGATGACAAGACGTTGAATCCCTCCTGCTTTGCTTGCAAAACGACAAACGTGGGTAACTCAAAGTTCGAGATTTTTTTCGGGTACATGGTACAGATAAGGTAGGCCAAAGGAGGGTACCTCGGGGGTGATGATGATGATGGTGATGGTGTTGGTGACGGTAGTGAAGCTGATGGATGATTGGGCGGAGCAAAGCAGCAGAAGAACAACAGCCCTAGGGCGCAAACATGTCTGATGTGAGGCCTGTCCTCTACTCTCTACTCTCTGGTCTCTACTCTCTGCGGGGGGGATGAGAAGATACATGACACGAATGAGGGGAGGATGGGAGACCAACGTTGAACGATAAGGATAAGAAACAAACAACGACAACATCACAGCACAGCATCTCGGATCGGAGCCAGTCAATCAATATGAGCTAACTCACCATAATTAGCAGCCCTGTGCACATCGTTTCCCGTTTTCTACATGAACACGAGCACATGCACGACCACAAATATAGTAAGTGATCAAAGCGATCAAGATCAAGCGATCCAGGTAAAGGTAAAACATCCAGACCAATCAAAGATGTACAGTACAAGGCAATCTCGTTAGTTTGACACATGCCTTTCTGAATGTATTGACCCCTTTGAAAGGATCCCCTGGGTAACCGTTGCCTAGTGCCTACAGCCTAACCTTACAGGCTGATAGCGAAATGTCGCATGTATGAAGAGGAGAGGGAAGACGCTGGACGTACCGATAAAGCATATCGCGCCGATCGTTCCGAGATTCCCAACTCCTTCAACTGTTCTACCAATGCAGAATTGGGCGACGATGACATTTGTTCTTCGTCTGTTGTTGAGCTAGCTAGCTGGCTAGTCTTAGCTTTGACTTTGTTGACTTTGTTGACTTTGTTGGATTGTTGACTTTGTTAGATTGTTAAATGTTGATTCTGGTACAGTTGCACGGTATGATTATGATCCGATAGATATCTATTATAAGATACAAAGATGGAGGATGGATGAACGATTGATAATGTCAACGATTAAGATGAAGATGCAAGATGCAAGATGCAAGATGTATATAGCCGTTGAGTTTATGCTGCTGTTCGATCTATCTCGTCAAGATGTTATGTTACACCGTTATACGAGTACAAATACATACGAGGAGCAGAAGACTCCTATGCCGTGCCATCCACCTCCCCTCGGAACAGCAGGCACAGCAGCGGCGGGCGTTCATATGCATGCACGTATGTTGTTGCGTATCGCGCCGGAATGGAATGGGCAGGAAAGGGCCGCGACTTCCTACTACACTCGCAGCGTCCGATCAATTACGTTTTATGATTTGTAGTGGGCATTACAGATTCTGTTCCTAATCCTAATTCTAATCCTAATCCTAATCTAACTAGTACCCACACCCTACACACTTGCTATCTAGGGTTTCCCCCCGCCTATGACGCACATCCGGAGGATACACATTAACTACACTGTACGAGTAACCTTAAGTAATGATTGCACCTGTTGTCCACAGCCCACAGCGACTTGACATTTCTTGTATCGCTTGGCATTCTTGGATCATCGGTACTGCACTAAGGTTGAGCCAAGACTGACCCCTGACCCCTGCCACAAAGTAAGTAGTCATAGACAGCGCCGACCAGTCACTCAGTAAGCTGTAAACATGTCGTGATCTCGAGGCAAATCATAAATGCATAAAGTCGTAACAACCCAAATGAGTCTCAGTCCCAGAACCCGTTCTCCCTGCCTGCCTGCCGGCACATCCACACTGTTATCCCCACAATGGTTACAGGACTGCCGAGAGCCATTTACCGCTTCTTGGGCTCAACGAAAGATACGCTCGGTCCTTCGCCTTTGCTGGATCCAGTGGATTGGATAGAAGCAGACCTGTACATAGCTAACGAGGGATTCTTCTTAAAACCAGGGTTATTCACTCCGTAATTCGTAAGATTGGGTGCTGTATCGGATGATTTTTCCACGACGTCCGGTGCGAATCGAATCGCAGGACTTCGGGACGCAGACATCGTCCGCGTGAGGGGAATACCTAAGCCAGAAGACCCGCCGCGAGCTTCGTCTGATGGGTCTGAGGAATCTTCCGTATCGATGATAGGTACCGGTCGAGCACCTGAGGGAGGAGCAAGCAAATCGGGGTTTGGTGGCGCGAGACCTTCTTCCGCCCGAGAGGGGCTGTGAGAGCGATCACGCTTGCTCTTGCTGCCGAAAAATCGAGATCGGAAGGATCGTTTCTTGTGATGACTGCTTGAGCTACCCTTGGAAACGTGGATCGCAGGCGGGTTGTGGTGTCGGGGCAATTCCTCCTCAGTATCAGACACTACATCTTCGTAGTCGTTCTCGTTCTCATTTGCATTCACATTTGCGTTCTCGTTCGCGTTCCCGTTATCACTTACAACGCCCGCGCCTCCTCGTTGTCCTCCTTCGCTGGTTCTGCTCTGTGATCTCTCAGGATACTGTGGCTCCTCTTCGATCGATCGGATGCTTGGCGTAGCGGTATGCGGATCCATCAGACCCAGGCCCAATCGATCGACGGCATCCTTGCCTTCATCGCGAACATGAGAAGTGGCGTGTTCCAGCGATTTAGGCAACATGTGCAGAAGTCGGTCAAGTTCCCTGTGCTTGAGCCGATCAGGATGGACGAATTTATCCGTCTCGCTCTCTTTGCCGTCGTGGAAATGGTTACGGATGACCTCGACTTCGACCTATCTCGGATAAATACAGGGCATATCAGTTTCCACGTCTTTCCTTAGAGAAAGCAAGATGCATCGACTGACCTCATCGGAATCCTTCTTCCTCCGCTCAATGACAAGATGATGACCCTCTCGGTACTCTGCCAGAGGAGGCGTCCTATCCCCTCCACCTCTCTTGTCACTGATCTCCGCTCGACCTTCGGCCTCTTCTTCACCTGACCCATCTTCGTGCGATCCGGTACTGCACACAGAGCTTCGGCGCGATGATCGTCGACTGCCGAAAGATCTTCTGCTTCCTCTTGACCGGGGTCTGCTTCCCAATTCCGCAGCTTCGCCCATCTCCGCCTGATCCTGCTCATGCCGAGGAGATTCGCTCGGTCGTTTCTCGGTCATCTCAATTTCTTCAGAAGGAGGCATCGTCCTTGATCCCGATCCTGAACTTTCTCCGCTCGACTGAGATGCGAGTTTCTCCCCATTGGCAATCTCGTCCTGGTGCGTGTCCCTTCGCCTGACTCCCATATCTCCTTCCTCGGGATCATCATCTCGGTTGATCGTGATCTGCTGACCGGGGGAGATTCGTCTAGCGTGGGTGGTCCAGGCAGGTTCGTCGCCTCGAGCGTCCATCGAAAGACCTCGTGATCGAGTGTAGGTGATACTGTGCACTCGTCGACCGAGGGAGAAGAAGGGGATAGAAAGACCGTCTAGAGAAAGCGGCGTCAGCGTCGTGAGCACGTAGCGGAAAAAGGGTTGAACGGGCGGACTTACGAGTCACAATCGATGACAGGACCAGGAAAGTGGTGATTGGCATGATGACCTCTCGCAACCTGTCGACAGCAGCAGTATCCTTCTCCGCCTCGCCCTCTGGTAGACTGGTCTTGGCAAGGGTCGAAATGAAGACAGCTCCGACACCCATGGGACCTATGATGGCAATAAGTCAGCAGTGCGATGTAGTACTATTTCATTTCGGTTCGACTTGACTCACCAAACCATCCAGTGAAAGTAGCCTCTCGGAACGTCTTGATATCCGGGATGAACTTGTACAATCCAACAATGACGGGCAATCTTCGGACGATGAGAACCAGGATAGCCAGGACTACCAATCGCCAGACCCGAAGCTGCGAAGAACATCCGTCAGATCTAAATCGGGAAAAGAGATGAGGGCTAAAGCAGTTACACAGCACTTACGTCGGGTACGTTCCAGTCTTGGAAGGGAATCAGAGCACCGATATAAATAAACGCAGCGCAGTTGAAAAGCAAGTCGATAACGTTGGAAAATACGGCGTCCTCGGTGGCTTTGTTGAAGAAACCGCTACGAGACAGGAGGCGTGTCAGCAATTTATGATGATATGCAGATGCATTTTGGCTGAAGATTTGTACTCACTCCCAAGCGAATGCAGTACCACATGCGAAAGCGGACAAGAGGTCGTCACTTCCGAGGAGAGCGGTACCACCTAGGGTCACATTCTTGTCAACACACCGCAGTTGATATCTAGGCAGCGGGAGCGAACAGGGCCAACTTACCCATGGATAGAACCGCCAAACTGACATACTGGGCAACGTAAGATTGCCTGTCGACAAGTCGCTTTCTCTCTGCATACTTCATGAATTTCCTCGCGACGAATCCGAGCAGTCCGCCAATCACACAACCGAGTACGATTTCGTACAACCTACAATTGACCGATCAACAACCAGCGATCAGCACACCTTATATTCAGCTTAAATAGGAGGGAGGGGGGTGTGTGGACGACTCACCAAGTCATATAGAACCATTCTCCCACAGCATGTCCGGGACTCTTATCCAATAGCAGATACAGCGCAATATACAAGAAGGGGAAAGCCGCTCCGTCGTTACATCCCGATTCACAAGACAAGAGATGTCGAATATGAGCCGGGACGTGCTTGTCTGCGAATTTACCACCAATGACTGATTGAGCCAAGATAGGATCGGTGGGTGTGACGCCGGCTGCGATGACAAGCGAGGCGAGGAAGTTGAGACCTGGGATCAAGGCCCAGATGAGAAGGGCCGAGATCATCCAGCCCCAAATCATGACGGGTCCAAGCAGGAAAGCGAGCGATCGCCAATGTCGTTTCATGTATGCCTGAGTAGTTCAATCGTATCAAAGACGTACAGTCAGTCAGATCAGTCTCCGAGCGGTGGATGGATTATATAGCAGAATGGCAGAGAAGCAGGCGGGCCAAACACATACCTTTGGCAATTCAACTCCTACAGCAAATACCGAGATGGCAATAACAACCCTAGTCACTTCCAGCGTGATCTCATCCGTGATCTCTTCATGACCATTCGCCCATCCCGTGGGATCAAACAATTTCAAACAATGCGGTCCAATGATGATTCCCAGTACGGTCGCGATGGGCGCTTCACCTAGATATAGTTTCTCCTTGATGAAGAGGGAAAGCATGCCGAAGACGACAACGAAACCACCCAAGAAGGTGTACGCCAGATGGGCGGCATTGACTTCGAACGGGTGGAACGCCATTTTGACAAGGTATGTCTCGCGTTTTCCTGGGGCGGGTGATATTCGAGTCAAGTGTTGTGATAAGAGGTATTGAGGTATTGAGAAGCTGCTCAGATAGAGGTTCCCATGGGTGATAAGGTGTACCAACGACAAAGGTCACAGGTGAAGTTGAGGCGAAGGTTGAGTTAAAAGGTTGTTGCCGCTTACTTGCGTTGTGTTGTGGTCAAGATTAAAACGGAGTTGTTTGCTTCTAGATTAGCTCGACCGAATCGAGGGAAGATGCGATACGAAGAGGTCGAAGCGTTGATGCGTTGATGCGTTGGGGTAGAAGGGGGTGATTGATGCGTGTAAACTGGATCTGTGGGGTCGGAGTTGGGATGGTGGTATGGGATTACAAGTGGGGACAGTCCAGGAAAATGCTGATGTTGCTGTTGCTGTTGCTGGTGATGTTGCTGTTGCTGTTGAAGCGTGTATTGGATTCTTTCCTTCCTTTTTTCCCTTGCAAAGAGGCCTTGTTTTGAATTTATCGGCTTATCTGAGACAGACAGGCGGACAGAGAAAGTGATAGATCCGCGTTGATTATGATGACAAAATAATGATATACAGATGATGCAACAAAAAGAAGAGAGTTGTTGGGACTAAAGAATGATGCAGAAACCCCACACAAAGACAGATAAGCAAAAGCAAAGCAGGTTACAAGTAAGAGTAAGAGTACGGTTAAAAGTGGAAAATGCCAAGACCGAGCTTTAGCTACGCTACTACTGCCAACCGATGCGAATTATGCGGTTGGATCGTTTCGGGGGATCTGGCTGGCCCTGGCAAAGTAAGGTAGCAGCAACAGCGAATTAGAGCGTACGCAGCTGTAACAATGTAATTTAACGGAACTGCCAACTGCAAATGTGGAGGGGAGGGCAGGGGATGCAAAGGGGTAGCGGCGAAGGAAAGGAGGATATCGAGTATCGAGGGTTTTGTGCAAGGGAAGGGAAAGCGCGAGGGAAAACAAAACAAATCTCAAGGGAAACAAGGGAAGCTTAAGCGTCATATCGTCGTAGCGTACATACAGTACACGGTAAGTGGCATCCATCGGCAGCGGTAACCTCTGAACTTCTGAACGTTTATTTTGTGCGGGGTGAATAAAGCAAAGTGCATATAGGGAGGCCATCGTTATACTGTATGGGATGTTTCGATTTGCAGGGAGTCACCAAAGTAGACCACAATCGTTAGCCACAGTAGCTTGTATAGGTTATCTCTGCTCTCTTCTCTAAACTCTCAGTGGTAGGTGCTAGTACAACAGGTTGTGTGATATAAATCAGCGAAAACAACGGCAGTCACCTCTGAATCTCTGACGATGCCAAGCTCAACCTTCAGGCTGGGGACTAACTGACTGTCCCTACTATTTCGCTTGGCATCATCGTCCCCCGCTTCTTCACGTCTGTAAATAGCATACAACGTCGTCGAAGCCAAGCCCAAGATCAAAACCAAAACCAGAACCAAAATCGAACGGTGAACGAAAAGGCAGGTCAAGTATATACATATATCTTCGTTTTGTCCCATCCAATGAGAGTGTGACTTGGAACTTGTATGCGCGTCGCATCGCGTCTCGATGCTGACCCCATCGATCAGAGTTTGCACGAAAACTCTGAACACAAAGACTATGGCTAAGTCGGCTTTGCGGTGTCTTTGGCTGACGACGTGGCGACGCTACTAGCCATCAGCGGCTATAGTACACTGTGCGCTGTCCTTGTGCCAGTACTGACCTGGTATTCCTGCTGTTGTGAGATGATATGAACAGCGACATAACATGAGATGATTTTGTATTAACTACGTACTAGTACAAGTACTGCTGACGGGCGAAACGTGGGGTTTGATCACTCTCGCGGAGCGCAGCTCATAGAGTGCCATATCCCCGGTCATATAGAAGAGATGGCCCGAGATACAGCCAGGGTATATAGGTACTACGTTTTCATGGTGGACGTGAACGAAAAAGACTTGCGAAACGGTGAAGAGCGTCGTTCTGAGTAACAAGGGGAAACAGTATCTGCCAGTACTCGTACTAGAATGTGTGGTACCCTGGCGAAGGAGTACTAGTATTAGTACTGACCGGGCCCAATCTCTACTGACCATCCTTCTCCTCCTCGAGCCACTGAGGTGGGGCAGTATCATCTTGCTGATACTCTTGCTCTTGTTTCTGCTGCAGCTGCTGGTCGAGCTCTTGGATGTGTGCGCTAAGCTGTGCTCTCACCCAACGCGCTAGACGAAGCGCAAGGGCTCGATTCTCCATCGTACCAATGATATGGAGGATTCCGTTGATTGTCTCTCGGAATCGGTCGGCGTAGCTGTTCAGTTGATATAAAACGTTAACAATGACACGCAGGAAGCAAAGCAAACGAAAGCTAGTCAGCCAAGTCAGTCGACCGGGGGCTGACATGCATCAGATTCCTGCCTGCCTGCTGCTCGCTTCGCTCGCTATCCCACTCGTACACGCTGGATTCGAAGAGGCAGAGGCACTCATAACTCATCGTGAGCTGTCATCTGGCCAAGTCTCTCATCGTAGATGATAGCGGTGGGATCGAGATGTCTGGTAATAGGGTCCATTGAGTCGGAGTCGGAGTCGGCGTCGGAGATGGGGGTCAGGCTCGTGGGTGCCCCTGCGTCCCGGCTGACATGAGCGTGAGCGTGAGCGTGAGCATTTCCAGATTCGCCAAGGTCAATGGGACCGTAGATGAGGTTGAGCTGGACGACCGCGCCCGAGTCGCTCGTTCCGCCGTCGGTCTGAGCGTTGGTGTTGTAGTTGAGAATAGGGGGGCAAGGCGCGTTATAGCTGACGGGAGCAGCCGAGTTGAACGGGAACGGTCGCGCTCGCGCTCGCTCGTGATCGGCGGAGACTAGTGGGTCGAAGTTGAAGTGTCCCATGGTAGGGGTAGGGGTAACTGCAGCACAGCACAGCATAGCATAACCTCTCTCTCACGTCAGCATTGGATCAGATCAAGCTCTATGTCCGCCGTAGCATTACTGCGATCTCAAAGGCCACTCAGAACTCGACTTACGACATGTGAGAGGGGCCATACTGTGCTGCTGGTTATGGTGTCGGTCGTGTTGAGTGTGGTGTGGAAAGACCGAGATCGCTCGAGACAAGCGTATCTTGTGGACGAGTATTATGCGATGTCCAGTGGTCGTGTAGGTGATGTAAGAATTAGAATGGACTTTCGAGTGGTGACAAGAGAGAACGAAAGAAAAGAAAGAGGTGAAATCAAGAAAAGCGGGTTTACATTTCATTTTCAGTCTCTGTCAGCGGGAAACGTGAGTACATGAGTACATAAATCGAATGAGTTAGTTGAGTCAACCACCAATTTTTATACTCGTACATCTACAGTATTCCACCTCACAGCAAAGGATATCTAGCACCCTGCTCTGAGGCAGGACGTTGAGTGGCGATCTAGGACAGTCTCGCCTGATATGCACGCCGTGGACCGTCCGATTCACTGATACCCTTGCATAGCGCCTCAGTCAAGGCTCATTGCATGCATGAACCAGACATCTATTACCTCGCCAAAGAACAAACTCTGAGTAAGGCGGGCCACTGTACGGCGAACAACTCAGCTTGTGGCAGTATAGCAGTGTGGCAGAAAACAAAAAGATTGAGATGAACCACTCCGCATGGTGGGCGAACCCCGTTTGTGGGGGAAAGCAAAAAGATGTTCTCCATCAGGGAGTTGAACCCTGGTCTACCGCGCTACTTGAACCGCTGCTTGAAGCTGCGAATCATGAGAAGCGGTTATACTAACCGTTATACTAATGAAGATTCGATGTTTTATACTTAGATTGATTGAACTATAGTGTGAAAAACCATCCACTTCAGCGCATGACCACACAAGGAGGTTTAGTAAGGCCTTTTTTCCCACATACCATGCGTTAGATGCTGCTATCAGCGAAATCAGATATGCATGAGCATGTTCCGTTCCGTGTAGTCCCCCTCTGAAGGTTTCATCTGATCCTCCGATGGTCGATACCCTATGCTACGCTGCCCATGACTTCGACTCTGCCTTTACCTCTTGTCTCGTTATTTACCAGGTCGGTGATGGTTCTGAAAGCGCCTGGATTTATTTGCACGATCTGATGACGAACAATATTAGCATTAAGCATCATTATGCGAAGCAGCTCCATGTACGGTGTGGAGCGTGCTCGAGGAAAGTATATTGGTAAAGTAGCGGACGCGAGACGACTGAAGCAGCGGTATGGAGTTTGACTTACCGCTTCCCACTCGGCGCCCATATCATCCTCCTCTACCTCCTCAGTCTCAGCCAATACCTTATCCTTGATCCGCTTCGCATCTTTCCCAGGCATCGTGATCCGTACTCTCATCCTCACTCTCCTCACGGGCAACTTGGAATCATCATCGCTCAACTTCTTGATTAAATCTAACGCTTGAGCTTTCGCCGGTCGGTCTGCTCTTACGGAAAAGCCGAGGTCGGACATGGTCTTCTCAATCATACCGACGGTGTGTTTTCGATTTGTGGTTGGATCTACGGTCATTTCAGATACCATAGTTGCGATCTCACGATTTAGTGAGGAGAGTTGATGTGATCGCTCGAGATTGTTGATTTGGAGTTCTCCTTTGCGCAGGATCTATCGCGCAAAATGGTACGATCAGCTCCTCGTATGGTGACCCACAACGTAGCGAAGAGCGTGAGGCTATTATAATCTCTGGAGCTCCGTTCGCTCCCCCAATAAAAGCCAACACTCACCTCCTCGATCACCTTGGCCATATCATCCGTTGCAAAGCATTTCGCCCAATCGTCCTTCTTCGCCACGAGGCCCTTCGGTACATTGGTGAATACCTGCTCAATTTGCAGCACTTCTGAAAGATCGGTCTCGCTATTTTGAAAGATATACCAGATTAGCTCAAGTCGGCAGTGCGAAGTCACATATGAACATCGGGTGAAACACCAAGCTTACACGCCTGATCTGAACTCTGACACTTTGTTCTGATAGCATGCGATCTGAGCGGTCCTTAGGTGTCAGCAACGAACCTCCAGCTAAGGTGTACGCATGAGCTGTGCTGAGACCATTATCCATATCCGGTCCAGCGGCTAATGTCAGCAGGAACAGAGCTGTACCCACCTCGAACCGCTTGCCTCCTTTCTTCATCCGCACGATACTGACATTGGTCAACCTTTTCGGGCAAAATCGTAAGATCAGCCACAACGAACAGTCCAATCTTCGCTTTCTTTGCAGCTGACGCTCACTTGATCTGAGTTCCTGGCTGCTTGTTCATCTTGACGATATCGTTTTATGGTGGCTTATGTTTGTGCAGTGAATGATAACAAGCGAAAAGTAGAAGAATGAGTGCAGATCAATGTTATTTCGTGTCATATTTTCAGTGCGTCATAACCTTTGCATTATATACTATACACTATAGCTAGAGTGCATACACCGTGGGAAAATCATCACATTACTTCGGCTCCGAGCGACAGCGCACCAGACAGGCGAAGACGACGAGGACGACGAGGACGACGAGGTCAAACGACAACGTAATGGGTGCTGCCAATGCTACTTCCATTACTCTATTACTCCATACCTTAGCCTTTCTCTTCGTTGTCCGCAAATTGAATTGTGATATACATATAACTCGACTCGAATTCATACCATCGTATAATGCACGACTCGACCTGCCAATCATAGAAGATAGATAGAACCGAAAAATACGGAATCAGCCTTGACACAATCAGTCAGGTTTGGAAAGCGAAGATGAAGGTGTTTGAGAATGAAATCCTTTTCAAGTGAGTTGACAGAGTAACAAACGCATGCTTGTCACGAATACTATGTAGCTGTTCATGTACTGTAGCGACACCGTCGTGAAGTGCTGCAATGGAATCGCCAACGTTTTGTCGCTCTGGATCCGAAGACCTCATCCTGCCCAAGCCTTGTTCTCGATTTCTGCCCGTTTCTCAGGCCGGATCCATCCGCTCTTCGTGTATTATACTCTCAGTGCTGACCAACGACCAATGAACGTTCTATGTGTTCCATTTCTGCTCGGATCCCCGTAGCTACTCCCCCGCTCAGACAATAGCAGCACTACATCGCAAATACCCAAACCCGTTCGCGACACATGTATACTCCGTTGACACAGTGGAGCGAACCATAGACCCCGAGTCGGGAATACTGCGGTCCGAGCGGCTGATTGGTGTGCAGCAGGGAGCTCCGAAATGGATCACCAAGGTGAGTGAACGAGCGTTTATCAGTTACTGCCCCAACTTTCGCTGGGACTCTTGAACAGAGTGATCTATGCTGATAATCGGTCGCTGCTCGTCTCCAGCTCTTCCATCTTCCACCAACAGCATATGTTCGCGAGGTCGTCTTTGTAGATCCCTCAGATACGTCCGCGACCTGTATGTCGGTGAATCTGAGTCTGGCGCAATACGTGTGAGTCAGTCTTCCGTGCTGCTTGACACCCTGCGCTGCCGGTAAGCGGCGTATACACGGCATTTGTGGTAATCTCCGAGCAACGCTGGGATAAGGATGGCCAGGCTGACTGGTTTTGTGATCAATCTAGATCATGTCTCGAACTCATTCGATATTTCCCCACCACCACTGCATCCTCGTCCGCCTCAGAAACGCCCGACTTTGCCGATAGCCCCACAACCACATTCAGCCAACGAGCAATGTTGACCTCTGGTTTCCCTACCAAGTACATTGCGCGTAAAGTTGAGCAAGCGTCGTATGATCGGTTCAAGGCGAATGCTGGCGTAGGCAAACAAGGGTTCGAATGGGTTCTGGCTGGTGGGAATCAGGCTGCTTTGCCTAGACCGCCTCCGCCATAGCCAGGTCGGATAACGTCGGATGTCAACGATATGATGTGTCGGCATTAGGCGTTGTGTATGGAATACATCGCTGATTGCCGCTCGTGCGAGGACGAGATAGAGAGGCAAGGAGAGCATGGCATTGACTTGTTGAAGGAAGCGATCAACCTTCAGATGATAAAGGGGAGAAGCGAGAACGAGAACGAGATGAGCACGAAAGCATAACACGGTCTCAACACCCGCCATCATCAACTGATGTTACGACCGATTCCGATCAGTCACCGCCTGGCTCAAGAAGGGAATTGCGCATTGAAGGGAATAGCCAATAGTGAGGCTCCAAGAAAATATAAGCAGAAGAAGTACAGACGAATCGAAACGTCACCGCGATCTCAACCATAATGTAAAACAACATTACAGGGTAGAACACGGCCTAAATTGCAACTTGAGCTACCGATGATCATGATGATATCGGACGTTCAACATACCTAGCAAATAACTCGGAAATGCGAACAACAGAACAAAACAACACACGACTCAGACGACTCAACTCATTATATCACACCAAACTCCAGACTTCGGCACAACATAGCATCACCATCAAGTACTTGAAGCGGAACCATCCCTGTCATTGGATCGCCAACTCGCCCTGTCATCAGGCGAATCAATTACATCTCACACACTCACCAACTGCAACAGAAAAAACCGGTACGAAGCAATGCATGCGAGGTAATGTGCCCAATCAATCAACCAAACCAAGGGGAAAGAACGGCCTTTGTAACAGTAACCAACAAAGAGATATAGTATATACAGTAGTTGATACTGCAATGTTGAACGGGTTGTAGCAGTTCTCAATGGGTTCTTCCCCCCTACAATACATCTGTTGTGGCATCAACATCAATCATTCGCTATGCAATCCATTCAACTTGGCCAGCCGAGGTCATAAGTCCAGTGCTGCTTTATGCTTGCCCAAGATCGACGAGCTCTTTTCTGCTGGCTTGGACACTTGATTGAAGCAAATCTCCACTACAAAGACGGCAAAGAGAGCTTGACTTGTCTCGTACCTTACGTAGCTTGCGTAATGGCGATCGACGCGATCGATCTTCAGGTGACGTATTATCGCTTTCACTAATGTTTGTACAGAAGTATCTGAGTTTTCGAATCGACGTTGCCGCGAGCATCTTGAAACTAGCATGCTATGCTCTATCTTCTTCACAGTGAATGAGAATCTTTGCTCGTTCTTCAACAGCAATCTCCGTTAGCACCGCAAGAGGGCTCCATCATCTCTACAGCTACAGGACTACCATACGGGCGAAGAAGTCAGCATCAGTAGCCATGTCAAGTCTAGCCGATAACGCACGAGCTGGTACCCATATCCCACTAGCCCCTCGGAAGGCAGAAGAAGACGTTTGGTCGTACCCCCGTCCGCCGGCATTGCAGCGAACGCCCAAGTGAGTTGTCAAACGATCGAACAAGAGCCAGCCAGCTAGCCCGATCTTCAACTCTCGATCTCTTGAATAATGTAAGAGAGGACAATAATACTGACTGCGTTATTCAATTGCGCGTTAACCAGTCGATTGCGGGTAGTGTGGGTTTCCAACCAAGGGCAAGAAACGATTATCGCTGATACAACCAAGGGATATCGAGTACTCGAGACAAGGTGCGTTTTTAATCAGGTCATCACACCGTCTTGGGGATCATGAACGTCTAATGTTATTGCCATTCGATGAGGGTAAACCGCTACTTCAGGAGTGAAAACGACTTTGATTCCCAGGGGCTGACCGGCTATTCGATGTACTCGCATTGTCCTTGATGCTATCTAATCTAGTCATCCACCGACCTATTACTTCCCTCCGTCGGCAATCAAAGTTCAATTGGAGCAAACCTCAAGACAGACATACTGCGAGGTACGATTTCTACGGTCTTTCATTTCCCTGCTCCATTCCCCTCTTGCTATAATGCATTTTTTTCTCTTACGCATGCGAATAGCTGAATAAGGGAGTCACTTGCTCAATCTCGGAATGACTGTTGTCTACGTTCATACATGGATAGTGGAAAGGCCGCGCAGCGTACCATACATTCCATCCCCCAGGTCAAGAATCCCCATCACAACCGATAGCCAACAGGATATGGTCATACCCTTCGCCCACAGCAACATTCACAGCACTCAAAGACCATTTCAGCTTTTATGCTTCAACGAGTGTGAAGCCTGACGCAGTCGGCGGGCGATGGAAGTGTTTTGTGGATGATGAAGAGGTTGGCGTGCAAGAAGGGTAAGCGGATGACGCTACTGCTCCGCTCTGCTGCTCTTCCTTTTGCATGGCGTAATCGTTTTGTGGTGTGCTGATTGAGACGAGACCATTCATTGTTCTTTGCTCATTACCCGCAGCGATTTTTACGGCGGTTGGATAACGAGTAATATCAAGGGCAAAATGAAGGGAGGTAAGTGAAGCGTCTACTATTGTTTTTGTTTTCCTCGGCCAGCTTCGTTCCGGTCATGTAGAGCTGATAATGCTCGACGCTCAATCTTCTCAATTCAGGTCCTGGTACATGGGGCTGGTGACCAGATTCTTGTTGTATATATATATATGATACCATGAGTGGTCTGCATGCAATCGTTGCGTCTCTCCTCGTACAACTCTACCTGTGGATAAAATCTCTTGCACCTGCATGTGTACTTGTTTCAGCAAGAGTGCTATCGCTCATCCACGCCCCGCCGCACTATTGACCTTGACCAGTGGTCACGTCATATTTCTTGCCTCGAATACCCCAAGTACCCCAATTGGTCTTGACACCAACTCTGACATCCCACTCTGCAATCTCCCATTTCAAGCTTCCGAACGGGTTAACGCCAGGCGTCAAGACAAGTTCGAACTCGTCCGTGACACCTTCAATAGGCTCGATAGGTCCAGTAGGTAAGGCGACGTAATCTGGGAATTCTCGAACAGGTGAACCGGGCGATGAAGCCGAAGGAGGGTTGGTACCGAACAGGGCTGAGACGTCTCGCTGCAAGTCGAGAGGGGAAAAGGCGGTGAAGAAGAAGGGGCATTTGGTCTCAAGAATCTTTTGAAGAGGTTTCCTCCATGTGGTCTGGGCTTGTACGAGCGTCTCGGGAGGAGCGTACGGTACGTCCCTAGAGGAATCTCGCTCAGCTGGAGAATAGGCATCGGCAGTCTCCTCGGCCGTAGCGCCAGCCTCGGATTTGTTGACTTCCTCGGCTCGGTCGAAAGTAACTTGACCTTTACCTCCCTTGGTGATCTTCTCAAGTAAAGGCTGATGGGGGAAACCAAATCCTGGTGAAAAGGCAAAGAAGACGTCGCAGTAAGGGTCGAAAGGTCCGAACTGCTCGTGAATCTCCTCATAAGGCGCTCGAAGAGAAGTGAGAGATAGTCGTTGGTTGTAGTGCAAAGTGTAGCTGGGTACACCCCAACCGCCTTCTTCGGAGAACGCCCAGTCCTTGCTCTGTCGCTTATCGGCACTGACAAGGGGTAATCCCACTTCGGGACCGACAAAGTAGATGTGGAAGTTGGCTCGAGGGAAGAGCCAGCAGAGCTGAGCCCACAAATGTGGAGGAAGAGTCGACTCGGCTCGAGCACCAAGCAAGAACAATCGGAAGGGTGGCTGAGGCTTCTCGGGCGCAGTTTCTACAGTTGCTCCGGGTGGCAAGTGAAGGACGGAGTGTATAGCTAAGACAACAGGAATCTATCAGTTGCGAATCCATGTACAGTGACGGGTGACAGAGTAAATATAGCTCACCGGCCATGCTTCTTCTGCCTTCCCGTGTGATCCTTCCGTTACCGGAAGTGAATGGACCATTCTGATGCAAGACACCAGCGATCGTCATAGGGTATGTCAAGATCTTCGATACGTGCCTCACTGAACGGTCAGAGTCGATCGACAGGAAGTTCCGGGTGAAGAACAAGGTGTCCCACGAGGCGAAGTTCACAGCGGACTCGTACGGTTGTTCCTCTAGGTGCCGAATGATCAGCTATTGTTGACCCCGTTGCTTGCGTCCAATCTCAACTCACCCGGCATATTCTCAAACTCTGTCATTTGTCTCGCGCTTCTCAGATCGTGTTCATCTTCGTTGACCTCCCTCAGCCGTCCACAATATTCCTGATGGTCCTCTTTACCTTCCTCCCATCTCTCCGCATTCTTATGCGTGGGCCAACCACAGTCCGGACAGTCAAAAGCGGGTCTCACTCGCTCGTGATGCTTCTCGAAGGAAGTGGGGCAAAGCGAGACCGATTTTATCCGATCGGCTTTTTCCCTCAGAGCAGGGAACGGTGATTGTGATAAGGGGTGGAAAAGGTCATCTTGCGAAAGCAAAGGAGCAGCAGGTTCAGCCGGAGTTGGCGTCGATTTCTTCTTGAAGATGCCGAAGAAAGTACGTGTTTGCAGGTGGTAGGGAGAAGAGATTGAGGTTGAAGGAGCGAGACGAGATGAGGCAAGAACTGCCGATCGAGAGTTGATGATGCTAGGTCGAGCTGAAGACGTGGCGAGCTGTCTTGTGACTGCCGCTCTTCGGATCGAGGACCGCATTGTCGAAAATATGAGGGGTTTTGAGGTCGGGTCACGAAGGTGAATCGGATCTTACAGTAGACGGTTTCAGATGATGTCGTCCAAATGTGAACTTTGGCTCTGTAGAAAGAGTTCCAATTCGGATCGGAGCGTACTCGTACAGTAAAGGTATAGTATAGTATCACGCGTCACGTGACATAGAGATTCCTCACTGTACAGGTCCCACCCAGCACACTGTACGAGTACGAATTATATCGAGATCTCAAGAGATAAATAATTGTTTTGACTTCTGATACCACTCTAAACCACCAGCATATAACTCTCATACTGAGCATCGATTATCGTCTTCACTCGCCGCTCACGCCGCCCGACGATAGGTGGTCGCATGGGCCAGGGTTCTATCTGCCTGGACAATCTGGCATGCGGGTCTCACATTTGACAACGCGGTGAACTAAGAAAGCGACTCTTGCAGCTGCTACCGCTCGAAGTCATCAAGTATCATGAGCGGCAAGGCTACTCTGACGGATCTTCCAGCTGAGGTAAGTGGTCTCTGTGTTCTCGACGGAGCACGGCAGATTCATAGGCTGATTTCTGACTTCTGATTTCTCTTGTCTCTTGTAGTTGATTCAGCGTATTCATCTCTTGGCACATAACCCCTTCTTCCCCCAAGCAGCTCGGAACGTCCACCTGTCCTTGCATAACCCCTCAGCATACTACGCCGCCACATACTTACTCTCGCTATACGAAGACTATGGGCCAAATGAAATATTAGTCAGGTCTGTCAGGCATCCCGTGTGCGATGTAGAGACTGCTAAGGAGATCATGAAGATTTGGGATAGGCGGAGGGGTTATGTAGATCCTGCCACACTACCAGCTAGTAGTAATCGGAACAACACGGCGTTGGGGTCGGACACGGCAAGTGATAATCCGATCAATTCATTAGAGAGCGATAGAAGCCTCAGACGCCGGTCTAGGTCGCGCTCGAGATCGCGCTCACCTACTCCTCCACCGCCACTACCGCCCCCTCCCTCGGCACCAGCACTCACATGCTCAGAGCTTCCTCGTCGCTTATTCCGAGATCCGCCCTCTAAATCTGACCCGATACACCCACTCATACGCTACCTCTTCACCAGCTACGCTCCCTCTGCGAATTCTCACAAAGGGTATCCCCTCTTCAGAGCGATCTTGACGACGAATTACGAGCTTGTTTCGTACTTGTTGCAGTATGGCGCAGATCCGGGTATAAGAGATTGCTTTGCGCTTGAAATTGCTATTTCGTTGAAAGATCTCAAGATGGTCAAACTTCTCGTAGAGCGGAACCCAACAGGACCTGGACCCGGATGCGTACTTGGAGCTGGAGCTCGAGCTTGGCCAGGACCTGGACCTGGACCTGGACCTGGACAGTCTACACCGTCGCCCGTGAAGACGGGGAAGAAGGTGAAATTGAACGATAGAGTCGAGATTGGGACGAGGATGGTTCAGAAGGCTATCGAGAAGGGTTCAAAGGATATCATCAACTATTTTGTCCTAGAGAAGAGTGAGCAAATCATCATCATCATCACCGTCATCTTCGCCGTCTTTCGACGATATGTTCCCCTCGATGTCCTATATAGCGCTGACTTGAGTGCCAATCTCCCTCTAGAGGTTATGCCGCCTCTCCAATCAATCATGAGTCTGGGTAAACCGGAACGTGTAACACCAAATAGTATCAAACAGCGCAAGAGACCAAGATCATCACTCAAGTAGAGCATAGAAACACCGCATTCTCATTTTCACTGCCATGAACAGTACCCATGTTATGTTGTAACACAAGCCAGCGCGATTTGCACCCATATCAATCGCAATCTACCAATGCCACACATTATGCATCATTAATCGTTACAAGTACTCAGCCGAGTCTCTGATCATCTCGAAAAACAACGGCACGACAAGATACTTTGTCCATCGCTACAATACATTCCGGTGCAGTGCAGTACAGTACAGGTGAGCGAGACCGCGCGTGAATCTTCGATCATTATTCTTCCTCTTCCTCCTCTTCTTCCTCGATAACAGGAGCCGCTGAACGATTTGGCGGTAGACCCCTTCTGACTCTACCGGAGTTCTCTACGCCTATTCCAAGTCCCTTTGGCTCGGAGCTCGATGTATTGCGAGTGCTCTGGGATTCTTCCTTCTCTTCTTGACTGGTTCTTCGCCCTCGCCGTTTGCCCATTGGCGTGGACATTTTCATCGAAGAAACATTCACGTTGGCATTGGGGAATGCCGCGGCTCTCGTACCGTTCACCCACATCTTACCAGCGATGGTATTTGAATTGCCCGCACTGGTATTCCCTTGCCCCAAACCTCCAGCATATTCCTCCTCTTCCTCCGAGATCCAATCATCGTCCTTGTTCTTCTGGAACACATCCCGAATCGGTCCTTTTTTGCTGCTACTCGAGTTAGCGTCAGACTGGGCTTGAGCGGAGAGTGGTGATCGTGTACGATGAATCTGCTGAGCAAGCGAATGTTTCCTGCCTTCGCTCTTCCGGCGTCTCTGCTGTGACCGCAAGGACGCTGTCTCGTCTCGACCACTGTCGTCAAACTCGCTGTCGCCGCGTCTCCCGTCAACCGATGACGCGCGACTGGACGCGTTGGACTTGATGCTTGAGGCAACGGAAGAGGGTCGGAGGACCTGAGACTCGGGTATGACTCTGATGTGTCGTACTCGTGATGAGTCATTACCACCGGGTGCTCTTCGTCGGTAATTGTGGAGGGGCGAAGGAGGTGCACCAGGTTTGAATCGGGCGGATGTATTGTCTGATTGCAGTGAGGGGGATCGCATCGACATGGATGACCGCCGACTGTTCCCACGCTGTAGCGAGCTCGATGACCCAGGCCGAGATGGGTAATCCACGTACTCTCGATCAGAGGTAGGTGTTTGACTCCCATGACTTCGCTGGCTCGTCCGACGGTTGAGGCTGAGACTTCCCAGCTGATCAGCGAGCTCGTGGACATGAGCGCCATCAAAGGAAGATCGCCTGGAGTTGATGCTGCTCGACCGACGCGAGTACAACGGGGGACGTCCATCGAGTGAAGTACGTCTTGATCCTGGGGCCGCGGCGACAGGCGTTCGGTTTATATACGTAGGACGAGCATTCGCACCTCGACTCAGAACTACTGCTGGAGCCGTCTTCATCTCTGAAGACAAGGGTGAACCTGGTGAGTTCCGCTTTCTTCGTCGCTTGTCTTCGTTGAACAGATGTCGGAACGTTGTCCATAGACTATCCCGCTTACTGCCTTTCTGCTTCGAAGGCCCACCGACGAGCTCCTCGGCAGTGATAGAATGAGTCGGGGATTTGAGAGGGGTATCCTCTGTGAGATCAACAGCTGCGCCGACGTGCGACATGGGGGACTTGAGCGGCAGCGGTGCGGGTCTTTCTCGCTGAGGTGTGGTCAGGGGCGTTGATGATCCGGCCTGATGCGCCAGCAACGTATTGTCGCTCTCGCTGCGAGGTAAATTCTTTGGCTTAGGCGGAGGCTTATGCAGTTTTGTAGGCGAGGTGCTTCGCTTGTCAGAAGTGGCTGGAGAAGTCGAATCGTCTTCGGTCTTTTTCGTGCCAACCCAAGCAGAAGTGGCTCGTTGCAGCATTGTCATCGACGGCGATCGTGTCTTGGTCCGTTCTCTTTGGGCCGGCGATACTTCTGGTGATGCTATCGGAGTCTCACGAGGTGGGGTGGAAGGCGGGGGTCGTGCTGAGTTTGCAGCCGCCGTTGCTGCGAGCATATTCGGAGGAGGTTTTAGCTCAAAAGATGGAGATACGCTGAGCGATTCGCCCGGGGATGTTGACAGATTCTCGGGTGAGGTGACGATAGGACGACTGGGTCCAGCTATAGGTGCACCTAAGTCCATGACGGTGAATGTGGGCGTAACAGGGATTGACGAAATCTCGTCTTTGAAGGTAACAGCGGGGGATCTCACTTCCGGTGAATGGTCACGACTCGTCGCGCTCGTCGCGGATGCTTCCCGAGCTCTGCGTCGCTCTTCTCTTGCGTAAGCAGCTGCCTTTTCCCGTTTACGTGCCGCTGTCGCTGCTCGAGCTTCGATCACCTCATCCGTCTCACCTCGTTCTGCTTGTTTCGCTCGCAAGATCCACCACATTGCCGCGCTCGAGTCACACGCGTCATTCTCAACCGAATGTCTCAGTTGACCAATATCCAAACCCATGTCGTTTAGCTGGGATAAGAGGTGTTTCTCTGAAGCAGTCGAGAAGGGCTGGGGGTGTTCCTCGTTCAGTTTAGCAAGGTAGTCTTCCGGTTGATAGCGTTGCCATTGCCCGGATGTACTATGGTGTGACTGTCGTCTTTCGACAGATAGCGTTGAGGAAACGGATCTTCGCTTGGTTCGTGATGGAGTCCGAGAGTGACCGGCGACTGGCAAATGTAAGGAGTGGTCGTCCAGATTGGGCAGACTGGCAGGTTCGTCGTTCCCCTCGTCACCTTCATCTTCTTCCTCCACCTGTCCTTCTACAGGAGCCTTGGAAGCCACTCGGGTTCTCACTGCGCTAGTACCTGGCGACTCTGGTCTTCGTATTGTCGACTGGCTGCTGTTGGGGTGTAAGAGCTCCAAGGCTTTCTCTGTCGCGCTAAATTCGCAGCTGTTCACCCGATGTACTCCATCGTCATCAGTCGAGGTTGGAGGGGTGGTGACTGCGCTGCTCGTCTTGCCTTCACTGTGATCGACCGACGTATCAGACGGCGCAGTGGAGTACGACATGGTCGATTGGTGCATCGATAGAGGGGAGGGAGCCGCAACATGCGGCACGCGTGAGGAGCTTCCAGTTCGATTGAAAGGCTCGGCAAAGAACTCCTCGCCGGACAGAGGACTAGTAGGAAGAGGTGACGGTGGGACGGACTGAGTATCGCCTGAGGCGCCCTGTATCCGGTCTACGAGGGTCATCTTGAACCAGGGATGCGTCAGAATACTCTCGATACTCAACCGGTTGGCGGGGTCCTGTTGCAACATCCCTCGAATGAGAGAACGAGCCTCTGCAAAGGTCAGCAAAGTGCTCGTCAACGGCTCACGTACCTTCGCTCAACCAATCCGGCTCCTCATATTCTCCCTTCAATATCAGATCCTTCATGACTCGCTCATCATCGTCGTCAAAGGGAAGGCCTCCGCATAGTAAAATATAGAGTATGATGCCGAGAGACCAGATGTCCGTTTCCTCGCCGAGGTATTTTCGACCCGAGAGCATTTCCGGGCTTGCATAGCCTGCAAGGACTATCTATCAGCTTGTGCTTGGCCTGTTGCTAGTTGAATTCTGATGAGCTTACCAGTCGTTCCGCAAAACGTCTCCATCCTAGCACGTCGTCAGTTTTATGCCATTTTTCTCGTCGTGTCGCACTCACAATCGCCCCTTTTGCCATTCCCTCGCAAAACCGAGATCTCCCAGCTTGATCTTTAGCTCCCCATCTAACAGTACATTCTCCAGTTTCAAATCTCTGTGGACCACTCCCCGCCTGTGCATCCAGCCCACAGCTACTGTCAATTCGCCGAACAGGCGTCTCGCCTCTCCTTCCAACATCCGTCCTCTCTCCACCAGGTAATCGAACAGTTCTCCCCCGCTACACAATTCCGTGACGAGCCAGATGTGCGATTCCGTCGCAATGATTTCGTGTAGATGGACAATTGAGGGATGATGAAGCATGCGATGATGATGGATCTCGCGCGTGAGCTGGGGCGTACATGATTTAGGAATCTTCTTGATAGCACACCGGGCGCCCGTCAGACGATGTGTAGCTAGATGAACAGATCCGAAAGTGCCTGTATTGTTTCCGAGTCAGTCCAGCCGGGTATTCCAGGTCTCGCTCGCACAAGGAGTGCAGAAGCTCAGCTCACCCTCCCCAATGACTCTTCCGAGAGTGTATCCACCGACCACTTTCAACCTATCCGAGCCTAGCTCCTTTGACAATTCTTGATAGGCATTTGTGAGCTACGCGCCATTGTCAAAATGGCTCTGTCAGCAATGGCGTCTTGCGCGGACAGGTAGATGGAGAGTGACGATCGCGCGACATACCTGGGCTTGCCTGTTGTTCGCGGAGCTGGCATTGTAGTTCTGATTGTGACCTACACGCCGAGGCGCCGCCATGCTGAAAGCTTGAAGATCTGCCTGATTTCCGATGTATTGACGACGACTGTGGGTGGTCTGGGTCTGGGCCGAGAGGGGATATGTTGCTTAATCATACGTCAACATCGGGAGATGGAGGTGAAGAGGGGACAACTGAGGTTGGTGCGAGTTATATGCCGGTTTCAGGGTCTACACGTCTTTCTTGTAAGGGATGATCGTGATCACAGATAGATATGTCGGGTGTCGCTATGAGATGCGCGAGTGGGTGTTAATCAGTTATAGGAACTTTTGGAGGGGGGTCAATGTCGATTGGGGCGCATAGGTGAGACAATAACAAGGATATATCACCCAATCAATCAATAACAACAATGATCAAAGTATGTGGGATGACAAAGACAATAACAAAAAAGGTAGGCTAATGCTAAGTTAAGCCATGCCAGGATCCAAAAGGACACTAAAAGGCGAGCACGAGCATGAGTGCACTCAGGGCAAGGCTGATACGGTATCTCGCAATGTGCGCTAATGCAACGATTGTAAAGCCTTTTCGAACGCAAATCGTCCGCATCCTCCTTCAATAGATGGTAGATGGGTACTACTCACCTTTGCGCAGAAGGAATCAAGCGCGGAAGGGTAACCAAGGAAGGGCCTGTTGGATGGCGAGCCCCTGTGCGCTGTGGTCGGGTAACTGGTCGTTACAAAGGAAGGACTGGAGGACACTTGAACAATCACGGCGAGAATGAAAGGGGAGAGAGCTCTGGAATTTCCTAGGTCGAGGTTCGCTGAAGGAGGAACGCTGGATGAAGCATGAATTATAATCTTGATGATATCTTGATACCCATAAATCCGGGCAATTTGACGGGGTGGATGATAGTAGTGGATGTTCCACGCACCGGCACATGGGCGATCGCGAGGCGTGGTAAGGCCTTACTGTAGCTCCCGCCTAGCTTGCGAAGACACCGGCCGGCGCGACAACCATACCCTACAAACCCCATACCGACCAAATACAGGTCGATCCCATCAAATCACGTATTCTCAAGTGAACCTCCCGTAATACTCAATTTTCATAGACTGTCTAGGCGTACACAGTCTATATACTTACTGTCCTTCTCATACATGCTATGGACAAGTGCGAGTCCGAAGAATCGATAGAACACTGTATCTTGCCGCCATTCCTTGGTTGAAGTTTAGGCATACAACCGATCCGTGCGCTTGAAGAAAGGTTCCATTCGTCGGAACAAACTCGAGTGATCCAGCCTGACCTACTCCAAGTCAGATACCGAAGACAATCAGACACAAGGAGGCGCCGGCAGCGTCTGACTACACTCACACTCAAAGATGCTGTGCGTTTCAAGTGGACTCATATAGTTCCCCGCCTCAGAAAGAGGCGTCAGACACATGTGTCTGAACTCTACACCTTATCACTGCATCCCTCATGCAATATTCCGGACCGGCTTCGAGTCTATGAAGCTGAAAACTCCTTTGAGCTTGAGCTTGGGGATTTCACGAGCGCTTGAAATCAGGAAGGTTAGCTGTGTGCAAGGAGCAAGGAGCTTGCTCGGTGTGATGGTCCCAAGGCGTTTCCGAGTCGCAATGATACTTCCCAATGAAAAGGATTTATCTCGCTTCAGCAGAGCATGAGAAAAAGTTGGGAACCTTTCTGTGCGAGTGGAGCAGGGTGGAACCTCTATAAAGCTACAGAGATTCCCCTATCTGCTATAGATTCTACGGCGATATTAATCTATCTCTGCCACGTCGTGCTGTGTCTCGCTGCTGCTCCTGTTGAGAGGCCAGTTGTCGCTTACTTGCAGTGTCCGCAGTGAGTTCAAGAGACGAAAGTTCTTATCGTCATCGTCGCCTGTCCTTGCCGTCAATGCTCAATCTCATCAGCGGTGGTGTCGGTCTCAGCGACGGCGGCAGCAGGAACAAATCAAGTACTCGTACTCGTAACGCAAACAGGAACATAATTACGATTCAGAATGCTACTGTCAAGGAACGGGGACAAATTTGGGTTGATATATCACTTATGAAGGAACCGTGATTCTACCCTCTTTCCAACCCTCTTTCTCTAACCTTAATTGAACGGCTGGTCTCCTTATCTCTTGGAAAAGTCGTAAGCAAAGATTTGTCACGGTCCGTATAACCAGTCACGGCACATGGCGTCCAAAAGGCTCAATACTCGAAATCTGAGAGCAGACTTCGAGCCTGGTTATATACCAATGCTCGTGCCCGTTACAAGATTCTAATGTAATGAGATCTTCAGAACGTTTCCCGAGGGACTCCACGAGATGAGCAATCAGAGTTATGGGTCCGGTTACATACGGAATCCCGAGGAAGCCAGAAAACCCAGGACATTGTCAGAGGCGGAAGAACGATATCAGAGATTCCTATGCGAGCTGGACCGATTGGCTCGATTATGTGAATTTAGAGTTGAAGGAACAGTCACTACACCGTGGAATGAGAGTCAAGGGACTCTTGCGGGAGCTGCTGAGCTCATCAAGCAGTCTCACTCAGCTCGGATCGCGGAAGAAGAGGAGAAGGCGGTGGTGGTGGTGGACGACGAGGAGGTGCAACGAACAGTTGTCAACCAGGCCTAGCCGAATTAGTATATAGTCGTGTGGTCACGCTCTCATGTCTACTCGTGCTGTAGAATCTTTGTCAAGGTGTACTGCATACACGCTAGCCTTGCCGCAGTAGCAGGATGTCAATATTAGTACATGACAAGTATCAGAGGTACTAGTATGCCACAGACACCCTTACTCTCTCGTATCGTGGGTGTGCGGCGGTGCTGATTGGACGGAAGGACGCGAACGGACCTTTTGCCTTGTGTTCAAACGGCGGCCGCTCACGCCGTTCACTCGGTCATCGCCCCCGCTTTACTCGGCCTCGCCTCGTACAAGCAGTCATCGCGTATGGCCGGGGCGATAGTGATACGGCCACCAGGTGCTTTGTTGCCAAATGTACACGTACAGTAGATAAGGATATGCTTAATCGTCGACCATACAACACAGTATCTCATTTTGAGGATCATGTTCTTGCGAAGGCAAGGTAGCGGTAGAAATCCAAGACATACTGGTGCAGAAACATTCATTACATTTCAAAGGGCTACATACGTACCCCCTATAGTTCCTACCCTCGAGAATGCACGACCAACAACAACAAGGGGTCGCGATTGAACAGAGGGAATGTACGTAAACGTTCGCTTCTACCGCTACTGGCACTACAGTATCACCAATAGTGCCGTCGTCATCTTGTACCACGACGTCCATATTCCTATAGCTACTACCTCCCATGTCGAATTTGCACTTGCACTTGGCTGACCTCACCATCCTTGCTTTACCCATACCCACACATACTACAGTATCCCTCCACGAGCGATTCAGTCTCGCGCGTCGAAATACAGGTTATCCCCCAATCATAGTCATCGCCGTCGCCTATCCCGACGCCTCTGCCATTCCCTCAACGGCATTCTTGAAACAACGTGTTATCAAACTACAACAACATTTCCCTTTGCTCTGGTCAAGGATCGACGGTGAACGAACTACCAAGCCAAGACTCGTACAGCTACCACAGCCATGGTCTCCGGAAGACATCTTATCGAAGGGGGTCTATACCCCCTTCATCTCGAATTCGAGTCTGGGATCGAAGCAGGACAACACGGAAGGCGAAGGAGACGGACAAGATAGCTCAAGCAGGGAAAAGGACGAGGAGTTTGAGGCTCTTCTGAAGTCTGAGTCGGATCGGATGAGCAGCGACAAGGAGATACTTCGTTCTTCTCCTGCATGGCAAGTCCGAATTCACACTCCCTCATCCGACTCTTCGTCGACTACGACGACTCGGGCGTACCTTACTCTGGCCGTAGACCACGTCTACACTGACGGCAGGGGGATCCTATCACTCCTTCAAGCTCTCCTGTTGCCCGATATCTCATCTCTGCCCTACGAGAAACTATCATCCATCCCCAAAGTTGAAGATACACTACCTATGAAACCTTCTATGGGGTACATCTTACCCCTCATCTTCCAGAAAATCATCTTACCCATGTTCCCGTCGTTCGTCCAGAACTACTTCAGACCCATTAGTCCTTGGCCTGCAAGTGCAATCCGAGAGCCACCTCTGGGATGTCCTCCTGGTCTATCGGTGTACTCGATCCCCGCGTCTGACGTGGCCGCTATCAAAACTTTGTCCAAAGCTAAAGGTATCCCGACCCTCCACGGCTTGTTCAAGACTGCATTCGTCAGCGCCATTTGGGCTATCTACAGACACACAGCGACCGATCCCAAATTCGTCGTTTCAGCCTCTACGCCTAGATCCGAGCGAGATTCAGCATTGGGTCATCCACTTTGTACCGGGAATTACATCAGCTCACACAAGATTCAGCTCGAGCCTACTGCAACAGAAAATTTCTGGACGTTTGCCAAACGGATCTCGGACGACTTGCTCGATCCTCGCGCTATCTCACATGGCAGGATGGGTCTCGGCTCTCTCGCTTTCGTACCCGATGGCGAGCTCGACGGAGAAGGAGGCAAAGACCTACTCAAGCCTACCAAATGGGAAGAGTTCTTCTTGAATGGAGCCTCGTCTTCCCAGCCTTTTGGAGAATCTCTCAACTTGTCTAATTTGGGCGTATGCAAGTTGCCCGAGGGAACAAGAGACCTCGTCTGGGGTCAATATGCAAGTCCGTTCACTGCGGCTTTGTGTGTCGCTATGATCGGCCATCAGGGTGGATTGAGACTCGTCACTACGTGGAGGGAAGGGTCCGCCGTGACGAAGGAGGAGATTAAAGAGGTTGAACATGTTTTCCATCGAATCTTGAGGAGGCTGATTGATGGACAAGAGGATACCACTCTTGCTGCTTTGGCTCTTTAGAAGACTGAAGAATCCGGATCAAAAGAACAAGAAATGATTTCATCTATATACGCCATATAATGCTCGCTCACTTCGGGAACATACACACACAATAAAATCTTATAATTACTGGAGTCTGTTTGAGTATATGACCCAATAAGTTTTGTAGATAATTCACGCGTTACACCTTATAATAGTATTCCTAACTGCCTATGGATTCACCAACTCCGCTTCTGCTTTGAAGCTTGAATGCGACGAACGCTGAAATACACCGTTTCGCATTCCGATATTTCGAGTTCCGTATCTGGTCCATGCATCTGCATCTAGTATGACCCACTATCTGTGCACGTCAAACAGCCAATCTATCTGATCTGCCTAACTACTGATCATCTTCTATCACGTCGACCACCTCTTGATCTCGACTCAGCGGCTCTCTTGTCTGCTTCCTTCAACCTCAGCCTCCTTCCTTCCTGACCGGCTACACTCAAAGTACCAATCACCAACTCGGCAGTTCGCAAGCTCTGTACACGTAACGAATCATCAAATTAGCCGTCCAACTCTATTTCGAGTGGGGCGTGTTCATTACGTCGCTGGAAATTGTTGAACTGGGAAAAAACAGAAGAGAACAACTTGCTCACCTCTACGTTAGCGGGGATAGGGTAAGTAACGATTCGAGGGTCGGTATCGGTATCGACGATTCCGACTGTAGGAATGTGTCGAGAGGTGCATTCTCGGATAGCAGCGGTGTTTTCGGCCGGGTTGATGAAGATGACCAAGTCAGGCTTGAATGATTTACTCAACATGGGTTCGAGACCGAAGCTGCAACATCAACAACAATAACAACGACAGAAAAGCGGAGTTCAACAGTTCAACAGATCAGCCAAACGAACCAACAAGACAGACTTGCTCCCAAAGTTCGCAGATACGGAACAAAGAGGAAGTAAGAAAAAAGGTAGAGTAGAAGGTGGTGGAGACCTCGACTGAACTCACAAAGTCTCAGAGTTTGTCAAGACACCAGGCATCCAAGAGTTGACCGCATAACCATTATCTCCCAATCTCTCTTTGGCCCGCGCTACCATCTTTCTGTGCCCATCCCTCGTTCCAACAATCAATACTACCCCATCTGCTTTGACGACGTCCCTTACCAGCGCTGCGGTCCTTCTCAAGATCGGTAAAGTCTGATCCAGATCAATGATGGATAGACCGGCCCGTTTGCCGTAGATGTATGGTGTGTACGCGGTGGATGTGAGTGTGTGGGAGTGGCCTAGGGCGGCTCCTGAGGCGAGAAGGGTAGAAAGTGTGGCTTGGGTCGGTGAGAGGCCCGGTCGGGGTTGAGGGGGAGGGGTGGTAGTGGACGATTGAGGGATGAAGAGAGGAAGGGATGAGCCTATATGCGGATCAAATCTGTTATCAGCACATGTATCACACAGTATGCCTTGACGTCGTCTTCAAAGACGTTTGAGATTAGGTCGCTGGTTGCTGGGTATGGATAGACGGCCTTGTCGGGCACTCACGTTGGCTCTCCCTATTTCGGCGCCATACTCTAGCTTCATTCAGATTCCTCTTCCAAGCCTGCTCGGGTGATTCGCCGGGGTATGCCTCCCCTTTTCCAGGTCTGTGGTTCACAGAAGAGCTCTCCGCTTGCATTTGATTGGAGACTGAAGGTGAGTTGTTGATGTATCGGGGCGCTATAATGCATGTAGTATATCAGCTTATCGCGTGATCAAGGGAGGAAATAAAAATATATTTGGCAGTTACCGACATACCGCTCGATGCATTGGTGGGCGCTTTTCTTAGAGCTCTCAGAGCCGTACTGGTGGATCCCTTCATGACGAATACGATACGTTTGGCGAGTAGAGGGCCTGTTGTTGAGTTGAGCTATAAGAGAATACAGGACCTAGATGTTTCAATGAGCTGAATGAGCTGAACAAGACGCTACTTTCGAAGTCGAACGGAAAAGCTCGAAATGTTGAAATACTCGTAGTTCTGTATGTAACCTGGGTTTCCGAAAGTCATCTTTGTCAGGCGCGCGAGAGGACTGAGGTGCCCTTTTTGCATGCCTACCTCGAATCGTTATTCGCGTTACCCATTTGATCATTCATTCCAGGACCCTTCATTAACCGAGATTATGACTGTTGGCTGCGTTTGGCGAGATAATACTTCGACTATTCCAACTCCCCGTTCTGTAGCCAGCGGTGACTCACGTTCAAATAAAATACCTGATTGATAGCTTGCATATAGTTGTTTTCTCTTGCTTGGGCTTAGCTCTCAACAGCTATATATAGACGTAGCTGAGAGATCACAACTTGGCGAGATGTAGTCTATTTTATTTTCCCCCTGCGTCTCATCACTCGTACGAAAACTTTGCTGGTCCTAGCGCCTCTGCAACGCACAGCCAGAATGTCTCTACACAATCACTCGTACTCTACTCGAGCGATCCATGTTGGATCCGAAGCTGATCCTATCACAGGTGCGATCGTTCCTCGCATGAGCACCGCTACCACTTTCAAGCAGGACGGTATCAATAAGCTTCGAGTGAGTTTGTAACAACGCTCTCGCCCCTGTAACTACTGTGCTAGAACAGGCGCTCACGTTCGCGCGCGTGCATCTTGTCATTGTAGGGCGGATACGATTACTCTCGAAGTGTGAACCCTACCAGACTAGCCTTAGAAGATCTCCTCACGTCCCTCGAGACTGGCACATCCTCCAACCAAGGGGACGACCACAGCTCTACCATCGGAGGAAGGGGGAAGACGTTTGTTTTCGCTTCTGGTTCGGCTGGCACGAATGCAATCTGTAATTGGGTAACTCGATCCGTCGGACAGAACGGTGCCGGTGGTCGGGATGGCAATGGCGGTGGTGGTCACGTCTTGGCCATCAATGACGTGGTGAGTGAAACATTCAAGATGCCAAATGAAATTGGAAGTTGCATTGCTGAGTTGGGATTCCGCGAACCACGATAGTACGGCGGTACCGCTACTTTCCTTGCGAGAGACTGTCAGCCAAGTGGTATGGAAGTCACTTTCCTCGATATGGACAAAGCGGGAGAAGAGGGAATTCGAGCTGCTATCAGGCCTGATACCAGGGTGAGTCTAAGTTCTAGTGTTACATTCATAATCTAGACACGCCGGAAGCAAGGACATACATACATACTAAGCGAGAAAATGTCATTTCACATTTCAGCTCGTCTGGCTCGAAGCAGCTACCAACCCTCTTCTCATCGTGCCTCCTTTCCAACTCGTCTCATCAATCGTCAATAGTCTTCCAGCCGAGACTCGTCCCTTGATTTTGATCGATACGACCTTTTTGTCGTCCTTCAATTTCACACCGCTCGTTAGTCGATCCGGATCCCGATCTCCCGGACCCGGAGAACTGCCAATGGCCGATATCGTCTATTCATCTCTGACAAAGTACTCTGGCGGTCACTCCGATATCGTCCTTGGTGCTCTGACTCTCGGACCTCACACCGTTCATCTCAGACCGAACTTGGTGAAATGTCTTCGATATGTCCAGGAGAACTTCGGCGCGTCGGCCTCGCCTCGTGATTGCGATCTCATGATCAGATCACTTAAAACTCTCAGCATGCGAATGATCAAGCATGGTCTCAACGCGCTCAGGCTCTCAGCTTGGCTAGCATCTCATCCTGGTTTCGAGAGGGTCAGGTATCCCGGTTTAAAGTCAGACCAAGCTTTCTCCAGAGTCCAAGAGATGATCTCGCATAACGCCAAGAAAGAACTCGAGTACCTCGGCTGGAAATTCCCTTATCAGCCCGAGTCACAGCCTGAGTCTGAAAGTAAACGAGTAATCTCGACACCTGGTACTTTGGCTCACGATAGAACCCTCGGTGTTCCTTTTGGAGGCATGGTCACTTTCGCCGTGAAAGGCGCTACAGTTGAACAAGCCGAGCAGTTCTGTACTTCCCTCAAAGTCGCTACTCTCGCTGAGAGTTTGGGTGGAGTTGAAACTTTGGTTGAAGTACCATATGGCATGACTCATCAGGTGAGCGAGCGTCTGCTTCTTTCAATCCACAAGTTCCGTCAACACAAAGATTTGAGTCTGAAATTGACTATTGTCATCTCGCTTTCCAGCATCTCTCCGAAGAGACCAGAGCCGAGCTCGGTATTACCCCGAACTTGCTCCGATTGTCCGTAGGACTCGAGGATATCGAGGATCTGATCGCTGATCTGGAGACGGCTTTGAAGGCTGTCAAGGGATAGAGAAGCACGATTTTCTGGGAATCAGTATCAATACAAAAAAATTTCTAGATAGCCCGTTTGCGTAGAGGAGCCGGAGAATGCGAGACATGCATGTGAATTAGCTAGCAAAGAACGTTTGAAACATGCTAGCTGTTATTGACCGCTGCATTTGCTTGGAATTGGAATTGGAATTGAACGCGTCCAGCGTTTAGCGTTTGATCGTTTGTCATAGACAAGTAGGATTCGGCGCTGACCGCTTGTTTTGACCAAGTGAGCGGGATCAAATTGCTCTAAATTGATTTAAGCAGGATGCCACCCCGCTTTGATCGAAACGCCGAGAAACTCCGTCACCGTAGGAGTCTTGTACATGCATGCAGTGCGTGCTGTATCGTTTGGTGTAGAGTGGTGTAACGGGTGCAGTGGTGCAGTGGTGTGTAGTGGGCGTAGTGGCCCTGAAATTCTGCATTTTGCCTATGCATGCTATGCGATGGTTCGATGAACTGAACTGCAGCTCGTGGCTCGTTGACTGCCTCTGCATCTGCCTCCTACACTCTCCATACCCTCTCCTTTCCTCTGCTCTCGTCTCCGCCTGTGCTGCTTGCTGCTTGCTGCTTGCTGCTACACCGTTACTGGTTGGTACCTACTGCCTTGCTCGTTCGTCGCTTGCTTGCCTGCTCCTCGCTGCTCGCTGCTCCTCGTCCGTTGTACGCCCATTTCGACATTCTCAAAGACCCCCTATCAAAAGACCTGAAAAATCCTTCTCCTTCTTATCCATCAAAAAAAAGGCCAATCCGCCCTCCTCGACTTCATACACAATGGTCAGTATCTTGTCAGCTGTCAGCTATCAGCTCAACGATACCCAAAAAATCTCGGCACTATCATCATTTTTACAATCCTGGTCGTTTGGTCGATGTCGTTAGTAGCAGAGGGGGAGAAGAGAAAAATCTGCTGGGGATGGAATGCGCAGGGATGGGCATAGGAAAGGGAATGATTGATTCTGCAGAGGATATGGAGCTGACGTTTCAATGATGTGCTGTTGTTATTATGCGCTGCTCCGCCCCGTTCTCCTACTATGCTCGTCGAACGAATCACCCGATATCTTTTCACCGTCATGTCATATTGGTCATGCGATGCGTTGTATCTGTTTTTTCAACAACAGGTTCGATACGCCTCCGCCCACATCGCCGCCGGCAACCCCGAGAAGTGTGCGTAGAGTTTTCTCAGATTGAATTGGAATACTGGACCTGCTGGACGTGCACGCGGATGTGGATGTGGATGTAGATGGAAGAGTTCAGCGATCGGCACGGGTGGTGCAGGAATGGAAAGGACAGAGCGCAGGACCAGGATTCGGATCAGGACTTGGACAGAGCGAGGACGTAGGCTGATATGAGGGATCTTCGTGTGTGGTTCTTTTTGCAGTCGCCAAGGCTCGAGGCGAGTACGTCAGGACCCACTTCAAGAACATGCGTGAGGTCGCTGCTGCTCTCTCTGGTGAGTCGCCCCTTTCCATTTTTCTTAGACAACGTCTAGTCTATGTCAAGGTGAACATTGGCACCCCCATACTGACGGGATTTGTGGAATTTTCATTGATCTTGATCCAAACCAGGCATGAACCTCAAGAAGGCCTACACCTACCTCGCCGACGTCCAGGACCACAAGCAGGTTATCCCCTTCCGACGATTCGCTGGTGGTATTGGCCGAGCTTCCCAGGCTAAGCAGTTCAAGACTACCAAGGGTGGGTTGCTGGCGCTCTTCTTACAATGAACGGATGGACGGGCAAACGGGGAGGGCGGAAGGGAGGGAGAGTGGGAGAGTTTGTGACAGGGGAAAACAACGTGATTGTGATAGTGACTGACGAGTACATCCGATTTGGGATCTTCTGTATACAGGTCGATGGCCCGAGAAGTCTGTTCAGTTCATCCTCCGTCTCCTCAAGAACGCCGAGTCCAACGCCGACGCCAAGGACCTCGACGTCGAGGAGTTGATCATCAAGAACATTGTCGTTCAGCAGGCCCCCAAGACTCGACGAAGGACTTACCGAGCCCACGGTCGAATGTGAGTCAGGGGGTGGTAGCTTGCCTGATTGCTCGCTTGCAAGGCTGTAGTGACTTGACTTCATTGTCGCAAGCTCACACGGCATGGCACGGCAAGGAAAAGAATTGTATACTGATTGTATCTTCTTCTTTTGCTTTTGCCTCGCGTACATAGCAACCCTTACCAGGGACACCCTTGCCACATCGAGATCATCCTTTCCACCCCCTCATCCGAGGTTCCCCGAGCCAAGGACCTCGACGTCTCTTCCAGCTCCAAGAAGGGAAAGACCATCCAGGCTATTGAGGCTTAAGCGCGGAAAAGTAGCACGACTAGATATATGATTTTAGTTTTTGTTTACTTTTCGGTCCGTGAGCGGGTAGCGCAGCGGAGCGGGGCAGAGGGCACGGCACAGGATAGTGCTATGTATGATGGATCCATGCTTCACACATGATTGGCAGAGCAGACTGAGCGCTCCGGTTTCGTGAAACGGGGCCCACATAAGCGCCTTCCGCCAGGCCACGTTAGAGCAGGCGTTTCGCACGAGCATCCTGAGATCGTTCCACGACATATTCAAGTGTCTGAGCTGTCGCATTCCATAGACAGATTGCGCTTGCGTTGAAGTACCGAGCAAACCAAAGGAGAAAGAAGGGAATTAGCACTCGTACCACTGTTGCATGCAGCTTTAGCTAAGCAAGGGCTGCAGTTTTCATTTACATCATTACGTAACATCTCCCCTACCAAGCCGAATCGCATCAACATGAGTGCTTGCTTGCATTGCTTTCTGCATCACTGAAGTTAGTTAACCTTCCACCTCACACGAGACTTCTAATTAAGCTCGACTCAATCTTAATTCATTCATTCACTCATTCTCGCTGCGCACCCTCAAACTCACGTACACATACAAAAATGAGCCAATCTGGACCACCTGCCGACGCCAAGCAAGCTCAAGCAGCTGCATTGCAAGAGCTCGAAGCTGCTCAAAGGAGGAAACGAGCCATTGACACGACTCTTGTAAGTGGAGTTGAGCTGACCTTATCCGAGAACCCACAAAACTGTCATGGATAGCGACAATGACGAGGGGAAACGCACTGTCTTCTTGAGGCTCTAGAATAGAGGAAATTTGAATCAGAATTTGATAGTGGGTGTTTTTGTTCCTTAGGCAAATCTCGAGCATTCGATCTATGCGTTTGAAGGCAGTTATCTGGACGAGACAGCAGCTTCGGGCGGTAATATCATCAAGGTATGTCTAATGTCTAATGTCTAAACGACTACCCGCTACGCTACGCTGTAGTCAGATCCACCCAAGTATCGATTTACCTTTTCTTGATTATACATCAAGCTACCCGTAAGACTGGCGGGGCTGGCGGGGCGGATCCGAGTCATCGTCCTTGTGTTATCGAGTTCTCGCTTGATCCACCCCGAATCAGCTGAGCTGGGTTGAGCTGGGTTGAGCTGATGTGTTGCGAATGGACGAAACGATGAATAGGGATTCGACAATTACCTGAAACCGCCCACAGGTAACTTGAACAAGAAGAAATTCGAGACGACAGAGGGCGATAGGTTGTTCAGTATAAGTAGCGGTACATATCAACAGGTGCGTCGTTTCGTTCGTAGTGTCTCTGGTCTCTGCTGCGACCCAATCAATGAATCAATCAATCAATCCATCCAAACAGTCATGATCCTTCTCCCATTCCTTTTTCTCTTTTTTCACTTTACGAGAGTTGAACATTCTTGTTACATGCGTAAGAAGTGTCGGTGCTAACGCTCAATAGTTGACCTCGTCCTCTTCTCACTCACACTCACATTCTCACCCGTCCAAATAATTGAATCACAAACATGAACACATCAAAAATCCCAATTGTCAAAATATAAATAATACGACGTGATATGTGGCCGAACCGACACCGATATTACCCTCGAGCTCAGAGTATCGCTGCGAAACAGCAGTACGATGCTCAAGTCTTAGCGTGAGCTTTCCCACAGCTGATAACGGATCACAACCCATCCACGCAAGTTCAGAATTTCCCTATGCTGACCAAGACCTTGGTGATACCCATCCACTATCACATGCAGTGCCAGACAAGTACAAGCTCAAATTTACCGCTCGGGGGACGCGCCCCCTAATTCCACCGCCAGTCCATTCGCAAACACAGGCGGCAACAACCCTTCAAAACGAACTGCTGCGGGACACGCTAAAAGCAACGCCGCCGCGGCCGAAGCTCTTGGAGCTGGAGCTTCCAGTCCTGCTGGATCTGCACATGAGGCTTCGGCTTCGGCTTCCGGCGCCGCGCCGACAAAGAAGAAACAAGGACGACCTAGTTCAGCTTCGCATCGGGAATAAGGGTACAAAAGGTACATAAGGGCCCTCAGCTGTTGAGGAGTAGGAGGGATATGCAGTCAAAGAACAAGTAAAAGTAGGTAGCTTTGTAGCAATTGTAGCAATAACAAATCAGATATACCCTGCATAGCATATCATATATCATAGGTGTTATACTAGTACGATTCGAACAAATAAACAAATGAAGAGACGAACAATGGTTGTACATACATTTTCAATGATGAAGCGATGCACGAAGACAAATTCAATTTGGCTTTCAGTCTTCAGAAACTGGACTGCGATTTGGCAATAGGGCTGCGCTATGCCATCGCGCCCTTGCAACAGGGCAACGCGCCGTATGAACGTTTTAGACATCGCGCTCTGGTACCACGTCGTATCCTGCTCGACCCTGTGCGCCGGCAGCAGGGACTTCACCAGTCTCTTCGAGCTCGGGTTCGTGTGGAAGATGAATGCTGGGAGGAGGTGGGAAAATGACTGGCGATATGAGGCCGTTGAATACGAATGTGCCGTAGCTGTTGGGAATGGTTATCGTCCGCAAAAGTGTGAGAAACGTCTTGTCAGCACGTTACTATGACTGATATCGCTCGTCTGACCGAAGTCGATGGAATGAAAGTGCCAGACACAGAAAGAATGGAAGGAAATGGTTGTGATATTCGGTCATTACTCACACAAGCATTGTGAAACCTCCAACTTGAAGCAAAGTGAAAGGCCAGACCAACTTTTCCCATCCAAGCGCAAGACTGACCACCCATATCCCCAGGGTTCTACACGTATCCACGGTGCTCCTTGTCGTAGCGCTGACTTTATGCGTAACACTCAACCCAAAGAAATTGAATGCGCCGATACTGAACATGATTGCGAAGCAAGTCCCGAAAACCGTCGGTGTACCGATGATTTGGTGCCATCCTCGAGGGATGTCAAAGTATGGAGAGCGGTTTCGGAGGAAGATGTGAAGGAATGGCATGCCGATTAGGGTTGTGGTTAGGCCGAAGAAACCTTCGAGAGTTACAGCGGCGAGGGGCTCGACGTGGTATCGCGACATGATCTTCTCCTCGACAACCTGAGGAGAAATTCAAGAGAGTCAGCAGTTGATGTTTTTAGTGATATATCCATCTCCAAAGTCTCGAGTGGAAATGATAAGAAATCATAGAGGACATCCACACCAACAATCACAAGGATGCTGGAGAGAATCACACTCACATATTGACTAGCAGTGAACACCTGCGCAAAGAGAATCAACATGACTCCCAAAGCGACTCGAGCAGGATCATCGTCCGGCCTTTGAGCCACAGTCATGAACAGCCCAACGGGGTCTTCTACCAAGCTCTTCTTTACTAAGCTTCCGGAAAGACCAACGAGGCATACGCCCATAGTGACAATCACCAGAGCGGACCATTGGTAGAGCCATAGATGTCGGCGAAGGAAAATGACTGACAAGACACCGACCCAGAGGACGAGCGCGCCTCGGGACATTTGATAGATTGATACGGGGGTCAAGATAAGTCCGACGTTCATGAGTGTCGTGCCGCATACTATACGTGCGCAGTGATAGAAGAAACGTTAGTCTGTTTTCTACTATCTATCCCCACTGCTCTTCACCTCATCTTCGGACAAGAGGATGGTTGTGAATGTCTTGTATGACTCGATTCAGCTCACTATCGAAAAAAGCAGGGAACCACATCCAACATGCTCGCCATCCTGTCAGAGACCTATCATCGTCAACCACAACTAACTGTTCCCCTTCCTCTCGCTCGTCGGCATCATCATCACCATCATTTATGTGATAGTCGTCTTCTTCTCCGACACGGGAATATCCTTGCGGTACAGCCGTCGATCCTTGTCCTAATGGCAAGCGAGCGATGATCCTCGTGAACATGGACGCTTGTGCTTGTCCCTGTGCTTGGGCCGCTGAAGATGATGATTTTTTGGACTTGCTCGATTTAGTACTGTAGTAAGCCCACAATAGCGGAATAATGCAGAGAAATTCGCCCGCGAACATGCTATGTGAACCCAAGGATGTTAGGATCATACTATACTGTATTATATTGTATTGTGTGATTGCCCCAGACAAACAAACAAAGGCAAAGGCGGAAATGACCTACTTGAGCGTTTGCCAGACCTAGACACGCGTTCGCAAGCGTCGTCATTGACATTGACATTGTCATTGTTAGCGATAGATTCTAGGATAGGCGAACGGACGGCTTACAGGCTGTTCAAAGTCGAGCCTTGGTCCCGGCGCATCAGGCCCGCAATTCTCTACGCACTCCATATCCTGGTACTTTGACCTGTTATAGGTATAGTCAAGCCATACGTAAGGGTTGAAACATAGACATACACCGAGTCAGCCTGAGGCAGTAGCAGTAAGATGAGATCCCTCCCTCGGTCCTTTTAACAGAGCAGCTGGGATCGAGAGCGGCGAGCTGATCTTTCACGCATTCGAATCTTGATTACTTAAGATTCATGGATGGGAACGAGAGCAACTCACAACAAGCTGTTGGCGCATCCTGTTATGAACATTCCCGCCACAAGCGTGCTCACTGGCATGGACGACATAGCGAAGGGGCGGAGGGGAAGTGAGAATTGACCTGGCCAGGTGAGGTGCGGTAATGATGATGTTTATTTACAGGAGTGCGCTGCTGGCTGGTCTACCTTTGCAGTATGTGAGCTCGGTTTGTGTGCTGTATATGCAAGGTATGTGGTCGTTCGTAGGGTACACGGAAGAAACAACGATTGGACGTCAGAGATAAGCGAGTACGATGGGACGGGTGGGTATTGTGACCTTTGTCCCGTACGTTGAACGGTTGCAACGCGTAACCGGTAATTGCAAGTGGCTACGGTAGAATAGGCAGCACTAACTTTACCGCATATGCGTATGGTCCGATTACCCATTATACCGTAAGACACAGACTCAATCAAAATGCCATGCAAGACCTCGATGCATTCATGTGTGACATCAGGTAAAGCAGGCATACCAAAGTAAGGCAAAACTATAAGGATACATACGTGTACTTGTTTCCTACAAACACAGAGAAAAGAGATCTGTTAATCCCAAGAAGGGCTGAGCTAAATGAACAACATGATTCGTGTATGTGTTGTGATGTGTTGAGATGAGATGAGATGAGGCAAGATAAACACAGGAAGAAGACCGGAAAAAGAAACCTATAGTCAGTTTTAAGATTGATTTGAGAGGGTATAGACGCTATGCAAGGATATATTATATGCGTGAATGTGCGAACTTTGCGAAGCTTTGTTTTTTTATTGGGTTGGGGCTTGAACCTGTTCTACCTTGTCGAATTCGGCCATCAACTGTGCGCCGATTGCTAAGGCAGTGGTTCACAAACGTGATCAGCTGGATGCGAATCTGACATGAAGACTTCACTCACAAGGCTCCAGCTCTGTACCATCTCTTGATACCTTGACCTCCCGATCCGCATTCCAAGGGTTCCGCAAATGCCGAGTCCGATTGAACGTCAAAGCGGCAACTTTGACCCATTCGATCCTGAACAAATGTCCAGAACCTTCTTCTTGGAACTCATCCTGAGCTTCCTCTTGCTCACGCCGCTCCTTCTCATCGGGAGTCAAGACTGTGTCTTTCCTCAGGATACCCTCTGCATCCTTGGAAGGTCTTCTTGATGACCCTCCAAGATGTTCTTGATGATCGGCTTCTTTGGTCTCCTCGCCGTGAACAGCAGATAGAGGTACAGGTGGGAAATAACTCTGCTCCTGATGCTGCTGCTGTTGCAAAGTCTTCGGGTCGAGAGTTTGGGCTCGATACTCGGGTGCGGATTGGACAGACTTGTTATCGTGGTTTAGAGCTCGATTTCGAAGATCTGAAGGATCGGTACGTCGAGCACCAATCGCATGTTGCTCCAGTTTGGCTTCATCGTTGGGCGTAATCTCTCCGGGGGACGAGCTGGCTATATGACTTTGCGAGGGAGAAAGGAAGTACGAGGGTCGGGTTTCCGAGACATCCAGCGTTGCGGTACGCTGATTCTTCTTGGCTTTCTCCTTGTCGATCGGTTCTACCATCTTCGCGTAACCAAAGAATTCACCAGATCGATTCGCACCAAAGATGAGGAATACCTCTTGAGAAGTTCTGAACGCTTGGTCTACAACAAATGTTATCAGCCACCTAACTTTCTACTCTACCTGGAGGATGTAACGGCTTGCTGCACTCACCAAGGATCGGCTCATTGTGTCGCTGCGTTCTCCAAGTTCCATTCTGCACACTTTCCTCTAGTTCACGCTGATATTCCGTTGTCATCAGCCGAAATTCGCATGTTGATCATTTTTCGCGCTGCTCACCGTAGTCATGCTTTTGAGAATGAAAACCCTCCGTGGGAAGTGCCTTGCAAGGAAGCTAGAGTTGGTACTAGCGAAACTGCCTGAAGACTTGTGCTTGCTCATCGCCCCATCCACTCGAGCATCATGATGATCCTTGACAATGGACTCTCTTCGACGTCCTTCTCCTTCCGGAGGATGCTCAAGGATCGCCGGACTCGGAGGGACAGAGTTGGTGCTAGTCGAGCTGATCGATTTCTCGCTCTGCTGTCGAGGAAGTGACTTGGCTTGATCCTTGACCCATTCTCGATGCATCCCTGTTCCTCGTTGAGCGCCCACACCAGAACGCAAATCATCGTCTTTGCGTCGGACGCGGCATAGCATCCGGGGACATCTCTGATCCCATGGTCGGAGTTGTTTACCGTTGAAAAACGATACCGCACGGTCCAAGTCGGTCTGGGAGGAGAGATTGACAAAGGCGCAGGAAGAGCGAGAGATTAGAAAGATGGAAGAAGGCCCGCGCCAAGGTTCCGCCTCGGCATCGGGGTCGCTGTCACTGTACGGGGTAGTGCTGTTGAAATATCGCCATAGTTCTTCATGTGACGTATTACTGGGCCTGTCACGAAGAAGCTCTTAGCTATTTCCCCGGTTCACACGAGAAAGACAAAGGCTTACGCCATACTCACACGTTGCCGACCCACATGACCCAATCACTCCGTCCTGTTGGTGCTTGGGGATGATACGCTTTACGCTCACGAGCCTGATCAGGCGATGTCGTATCGTGAGCGGGTCGAGATGGTCCGCTCCAAGAGGTTCTGTTCGGTTTTCGGAAAGGCTGCGCCACGGGAACAGGGGACCATTCCGCTGCTCCTCCAGGCTGCCGTCCGACAGGGGTGTGTTGTTGCTGTTGGTGAGGGTAAGAAGGGAAGAAACCATAGCTCGATGGCATTGAAGGCGTTGTCCAAGTCGAAGTTGGATTCGAGCCATAATATCCATTCTGAGCCGCAGCAGCCGATGCCGCTGCCGCTGCTCCTACTCCGTACTCATCGAAAGACCCATGCCTTGAGTGCTGCGCTGAAAAGGCGGCAGCGGCAGCTTGATGCGGGCTCATAGGAGGGCTAGGCCAGATCCCAAAAGCCGGAGCAGAGGGATTTATAGGTGAAGCCTGCTGTGATCTGGGATCGCGCCATATTGGTCCACCGAAATGGGAATAGGGATAAGCAGGGTATTGCTGGAAATTCGGTTGCGGTTGCTGGGAATGCGGTGGACCTGATGAAGGTGGGGGGTGATAAGAAGAGAAATTTGGATTCGAGTTGTATGATTGGAAGTGGGGGATGTCTTGCACCGGGCCACCTGCACCAGGGTAAGAAGGTTGGTAAGGATTCTGCTGTTGCTGCAGCGGTTGCTGCTGCTGCTGTTGAGGATCAATCTGCAGGGACTGCAGCTGTTGGTGCAGACTTGCGAAATCTTCTTGCGCATCTAAAGTAGAGAGAGACAGGATACGGCGTAAGGGATTGGGTTCCAATAAGCAAGACGATCGAAGAAAGGTGTCTAGAATGATAAGGACCATTGAGCCGAGCCGACTCACGCTGTATCGGAAGACCTCCTTGACTCCCTACCATCCCGCTGCCTTCTGACACCACTCTCCTGTTATTGTTCATGTCCGCTTGATGATGTTGAGAAGGAGGGGGAGGACGACGGTTGAGGCGGTCGTTGTTGAAGTGCTGATTTGAAAGGTTCATGTTGCATTATTCGAGAATCATGAAGCCCACTTGGTAGGTCCAGCGGGAAATAGCAGGGGTCTTGAGAGGAATCGCAACTTGGTTGAAGGCAGACAAGTGCAGCTTGACGAGGTGCTGAAGACGGATAGGTTTGTAGTTTTGATTGTGATGGTGTGCAGGGAGGCCAAGGGCAAGGGCAAGGGCAATGGCAAGGCGTCGAAAAGGAATGTATGTGGAATGTCAAGTTGATGTGTATGTAATTCAATATGAGTCCGTACTTTGTACTCGTGAATTTTCGACCAATCGACCAGTCACGTCGGTCACTCAAGAGTCAAGCAATGCTAATGCGACTTAATATGTATATTATATGGGGTTGGGGTCATGACGATCACTGTCATGCCATGACGGCGGTGAACATGATAACGATGATGATGATGATGATGATGATGATGATTATCTATTTATTGCATGCTATCTATTATGACTTCCTGAGTATTTCTTCATCAATTATTCATATTATTGGGTGATCGAGCAAAGAAAGAGAGGCATGCCATGCCATAACGAGAATCGGACAGTTGCTCATCAGTCTGTTAAGTTACTTCTAGCTTATACGACGCTAATTTACACCTAAACCCTACCCTTAGAATGCTATTGCTGCTGCTACTGTTTACTGCTCAAAAGCATTCCTTGCGTATCACATTACAGTAGCACATCATGCCAATCTAGTCCCGTTCCAGCGAATTGACCCGACACCCGACACTGCAGTGCATGTAGCTATAGACGAGCAAGACGGGTACTGTGGATCAGCGGGTACGGAATGCACGCCCCCCCCCCCCCCCCCCTCTTCATAGGTGTGAGTGAGTCCATGCGTAATGCAAATCAAGCAGGGCTGGAACGACCGAGAAAGTGGAGGAATGAACTGAGCGAGTGCGACAAGCTACTCCCCTAAAAATGTCAATCCCGAACTCTTTACTCCTGACGTCGAGCAAGAGCGAACTTGGGACTGCCTGCATGGGCAGGCAGGACTGGGCTGGGCTGGGTCCCGTTCGGGGGTTCGGGCGTAATGCTCTCTCTCTTTTCACGCTGCATGCTGCGCTGTGCATTTCATATGTCCTGTAGGGTCCATGTACCCATGTACGTACATGTAGGAAATGCAGTAGCAAATAACAAATAGCAAATGACGCTAGGGTCTTTTCCTTTTGTCCTTTTCCTTTTTCTTTCACAACAAAAATGATCTTTCCCGTGAAATCGATGCATCAGCTGCGGTAGTGCGGCAGGGTCTTTCTTTCTTTCTCTCTTTCTTTCTTTCTCTTCTGAGGCGTTCTGACTTTACCTTTGCAGGAACGGGGGCTTTCTGTCTTCCTCCGGCTCTCTGGCTCTCCGCCTCTCTTGTATCGATCAGTCCTTCCGTACTTTCATACGAGTACGCAATGACGATCATTTGTAACGTCTCTCGCGTTCTTTCGCATATCTCGCATATACATCCACCGTTTGCACCACTACAGCCGTGATGCATATGCTTATCGGATGCTATTTTGGTCTGAAGTATGTCATCTAGTTCTCGTCTAGTCTAGCCTAGCCTAGCCTGGTGCATCCGCAGCAACTTCAATATACGCTCCCCTTTGCTGTTCTATCAAATACCTTGGGGTGCAAGTTCTTGCTTTGAGGAATCCTTGATCCACTGCCGTCTCTTTTCACCTACCATCTGATCATTAGCCTTCCGTCTCCCCTGTTCTGCAGCGAATCTACCGGCACCGCCACCACCACGACCTCCGCCGCTACCTCCGTTCTTGCCAGCCACACTCCTGCTCTTTCCACCGCTATTGATAAACTCGTGAAGATCACTCTCAATCTTGTATCCTACATCCTTCAGTTCATCCGCAACGAGTCTCCATCGAGAATCGTTCAATTTCAAGCATTTCCGAATGAGTGCGTCGTATATCGCATATGAGGGCTTGAATCCACTTGATTTCGTCTTTTCCAAGTAATAAAACGCGTCTTCGTACGTAGGTTGAGTGAGACATAATCGAATGAGGGCCTCGTAGGTAGTTGCGTCTGGCGAGATATCTTGCGCGACCATTTCAGAGAGGATCGTATCTCCCAATGGACGGTATTGCGACTTGACGCAACATTCCAATACGAGATTGAACGTATCTACATTAGGAGTTAAACCCATATCGGCAGCGGCGGTTTGAGTAGCTCGAGCACGCTGCAAGTCGCCGAGTCTGGCACTGGCATCAATCAGAGCGTTCAGAGCAGTGATATCGATAGGTTGACCGGCTTTATGCATATCTTCGAGCGCGTAGAACGCCTGATCGATAACTTCGGTATTGGTCAAGACGGCCGCGATAGGTTGAACAGTCGCCATGGTCGGTGCCAAGCCCGCATCTCGTATAGACGCAAGAACATGGAAAGCGTTGGGCACCTGGCCGGCGTTACAGAACGCTTCCAACAAGGGAGCCAGATGACGCTCTTGAGGGTTCGGTAGACGTTCTAACATGGTCGAAGCGAAATCGGGTCGTCCCCATCGACCGGCGGTATTGAGCATGGCGATGATTAGTCCTTCATCGGGTGTATAGCTTGATTTGACCCTATTCCAAGCAGTCTCAACGCCGTGGAGCTAAAAGGCAGATTTGACGCACATCACCAGATCAGCTTCTATCGAATGTAAAAGACAATAGCTGAACGGAACAGTCGATCCGAAGCTGGTCTTCCAACTCACATATTGGCTCTCCGCGCTAGCACTCAAAATGTTAACCCATGCGGCCTGCTCGACCCTTCTTCCCGACTCTGACTGATGTTCGTACTTTTCAGCAATTTGCAATGCCAATCGAGCATACCCCCATTCGCAAGCTAATCGAATAGCATTCGTGATCGTCCCGAGCGAGGGAGCGATGCCCTGCGCAAACATGCTATGGAGCAGGTAGATCATTTGTTCGGGGTTGGCGTTAGACGCCGCTGCTCGAGTTAGGTTTTGGAAGCTTGATGAGATGGATTCGTTGTTATACAAAAGGAGGGAATGAAGCAAGTGTGGATATATCACGGTGAACTGTTCGTTGGTTCAGATCAAGCTAAATCAGCACACTGGTGTACAACAGTACAGTAACCTCTACTTCTTCTAGGTTCTTGTCCACTCACTCTCAACAGCGATTCAAACCCCTCGGAACCCAAATCCAGTCCCCCTTTCTTGGCGTCCTCCCACGCAGCGAGCGCAACCTGCCATCCCAGATTCTCCGCCTCATCACCCTCGCTACTCCTGCTCAGCGAGAAATCTCCAGCAGCTTTGATAACGGCAATATACGCTGCCGGTCTAGGTCGACGATTGGCCGCTTTGAGTTCGGTGAGGGTTTTAAATAGCTCCGGTAAGGATTCGTTCGGATTGCCTTGTCGTCCGAGTTTCGGTAAAGGTCCCCTATTACGTTTAGGTGGTAGCTCTGCAAATTCACACAATGCGATACATTCGATACATTCAGCTACAAGTACCGTTTGGTAAGTCGGTCGAAATGAAAGCTGGTGAGGTATGTTCTCCTCTCCTCAAGTGGACTCACCTGTGGCAGCTCGCGTAGACGTCGTGACGCCTCTAACAAACGGCGCAGGCACACGTACCGAACGACAGATCTTGCAGAACGACATGGCGTTGACAGCTGTACTTAATCAGACGTTGAAGAAAGCGGATATAAGGCAGCAAACAAAGGACAATGTTGAATTATGCCATAATTTGAAGTCTTGATTTCGATTTTCGAGATTTCACTTTGACATAGCCGAGCGACGATATGTAAAGTAGAAGCGTAGAAGCGTAAGAAGCGTAAGAAGCGCGTGAGTCAAGGTAAAATATGTGGCATTTCTATTACCCACAATGTATGCAGCACGTGCTTCGCATGTGGTTTACATCGTTTTAGCACCGCCGCACTGTATCACTGCTTATCACTCTCAGTCTCACTCTGAAAAGCGCAGTAGTTATAGTACTAACACCTAACTGTTACTCTGGTTCGATTGCTTGTTGCAGCTTGTTGCAGCTTATTGCAGCTTGTTATGCGTTAGTCGTCGCCAGCCTACGCGTTGCGACAACCGCAACAAGATACAGTCAAAATACAAACTGCAGCTGACAACATCCTCAACCTCATCCACGAATTGCATCGCATTGATCCATCCGAGTATCGTATCATACGTACACAAGCTCCAGAACAGTTCATCCGTAACCAGATATAATACTTGCATCGACCAACTTTGGTGCTTGACACCCAACAACAACGACGAACAACCATGCCACCAGCAGTCACTTTGACCGCTCCGCATTCTCCATCCAGATCAAGGTCTGTCTCCCAGCCCATCCCAGAAGACGCCGCCCTCGACACCCTCTCACCTCTCAAACCTACACGGTCCCAAGTATATCGATCTCAGTCTTCCAACTCGATCAGAAACGCCTCGGGGTCTTCCCATGGCTCATCAGCGCCCAGTCCTAATTTCAGGACGACGGCAAAAGGTAGAGCGAGGAGTTCCAGCTTGGTAACTGTCACCGAGGTCGGAGGGGATGATCCTGACAATGTGGTGGATAGACTTGGGGTGGGAAACAATGAGAATGCGGATTGGGTTAACGCGCCGGGTGAGTGTTTGATTCGTGTTATCTGATCTGCGATATTCGGCAAGAAACGGTGCTCTTCGCTGGCTGACGCATGTGTGTTTGTTGTATGACATAGGCGCTTGGATGATCCACCCGTTGCTGATACTTCTTGGCAAGATGCTGATCGACGCTATACCTGGTATGACTCAAGACGTCAGCTGGACCATTGTCAATCTCGGCTACATTACAGTCAGTGGCCCGCCTTCAAGCTCTCCCTCACCCTTATCTTCCTGGGTTGCCGCCCTATCGTTTTTTTCTATGTTAACGCTCAAACTAACCCGAAACAACCACCCGTTGTTTAGGTCTCCTTCCTCATATTCCACCACAACACCGGTATCCCCTTCGAGTCCAACCTCACTTCGGCGGGCGCATATGACGACCTGACTCTATGGGAACAAATCGACTCTGGCGCTCAGTACACTCCGTCCAAGAAATGGCTCACCAGTGTTCCTATCGGACTGTGAGTATTGTCCAGCATTTCGTACATAGTAAACTGCACACGTTCAATGTCCACAAACGCTCAGAATAGCCGGAAACTATGTGCTAAGTCGTGACGTTCTTCTTTCGTTTCAGCTTTTTGATATCGACGCATTATACGAAATACGATTACACCCTCTTCTGTCTCAACTTTGCCGCCTTAATCTTTGTTCTCTTTCCTAAACTTCCAGTGGTGAGTCTGAGTCCTGTCGTTCCAGAATCGCAATCACTAGCAGAGCTGGGATGACTAGCAGAAGCTAGGATGCAGGTTGTACCTCATCTACTCCCTGCTTTGCTTGCTTCACTGGAAGTCTACCAAAGCGTAAAAGAAGGGGCCAGCATTGATGCTTCGTGGTTTATTTGGTCGCGACCCATCAGTTGCACCGTCTGCGATTCCACTTCGCCGTACCGGATACAGATGGCGCCCCGACCCCGTTCGCCTCGAGACCTCCTTCCCCATTCATGGATAGACCTACCAAGCTGCCCTCCTCTAAATGATAGTCCTCCTGATCATCACTCAACTCACACAAACACACACACGATAATTCGCAATAATCACGAAACAGATCATTATACCTCACTCACTCACACAGCATGTAGAATGGCACCGCGTTATGTTATAGTCTGATACGGATCATTGCGCGGCACCGTCGGTGTTCATCCTTTCGAGTACAGAACTTAGGCGTGATGAGCGACAGGGAGGACCAGCTGAAACAGGAATTAGAAAATGGCGGCCTCCATCTATCGGTGCACATTTGCTCTCCCTCTTTCTTTTGCTATCTGACGTCTGCTGGGAGACTGCGTCAATCTCGGTGCTCCATCCACGCCTCGGCCAGAACCAGGAATGGGACTCGCTGATTGATGGAACTGGTTACCGATGCCCTTTTCTCCAAGGTACTTTCAACCATTATCGCATGAATACGGTCACGCATCAGCATGCCGCATGCCTCGATTTACAGTTCAGTCGAAATTTTGAGTCGTAGCTGGATCTATCTGGTCGATCGCCTGTGTCATTCGCCGTGCACTGCTGTAAGAGCCTTGTACAGAAGCTGTTCAGTGATGCTCACGACTCGCGATAGCTCGTCAGGGTCGTCCCCTTGTCTCGCACACATGATGAACGCACAAGATGCGCGGCGGAGATTCTCTGCTTTCACTCTACTGCTGCGCTGTTTTCTTCTTTGAAGACTATCATCGTTATATATTAGCATCAAAGTGTATATTGTGCTTCACAATCCCTTGTGAACCGTTGGTGCCAGATACCACAACGCCTGTGAATGGCTGGCATGTCTGAGAGGGTGAGATGATTCGAAGCCTTGTTTCAGTTTTCGATTCAACGACCTTAGTCCAAACGATGCTTCGACTTCAGGTCAGCTGAATATTCGATTCGTCGGCCGATTGATGTGCAAGAGGAGATGAAGACTAGCTACAACTTGCTGCATAGATACATTTGATTTACTGCTTCTTCTTCTTTTCATTCTGCTTCTCCTTCTAATGAGACTTCTCACATCCTATCGCTTGTTTCATCTATGATTCCAGGTCGACTATGAGCAAGGGTTGGGGTTTTACTCGAGGTCCTGTACGGCAGCGTCGATCTCCTCCTCCTGCTTCAAGGGGTTGTTGTCCTTGTTGGATGATCGAGTGTAACCCTCTGAGGAGTCAAGTTCCTCGTTGGCGCTCAAATCGTCCTTGAGGTCAGAAACTTCCTCTGCAAACACGGATACGAGGAAGGAACAAGTCAGCGGGATGCATTTATATATATAAATATATGGATCCAAGATCGGTATAGGCGGAGCGGAGGTGGGTGGGACAGACAGAGTATCTTATGGATGATGGGGTAGTATCGAAAAAAGGGGCCATTGGTGACTTGGTCTAGGACAATTTGTATTTGTGTAACGAGTAACAGTACAATGCCTGAATTGATGATATTGACTCTGACTCACGCTGAGAGATCTTGCCAGTAGCCTCACTCTCCTCTACTCGTCGGTCCTCGGCAGCGACATCCTGGCCGGTCTCGGCGATGTTGGACTGGGTGTTTACGAAAGCGGCGTCGGAAGACATGATGAGATTAGTTGTTGTATTCGTTGTGTTGTTGAAAGGTGAACTTTGTGAAGAGGCGGGCGAGAGCTGTATATGTGTGTGCTTGAAATGTTATTGAAAGGAAAATCCAAACATTGGTAGCAGCTGGACCTCTCTCTATATATATGAGCCTGCTCTCGTCATTATTCATAGTGATCGCATCGCATCGCATCACACCAAACACCACATAGCACCATAAGAGACAGATGACGCAAATCTCAATATCACCGTTAAAGACATGACGCAACAGCTGTCTTCGAGATTCAGTCAAACATGGATAAGATCGATTGAAATAATCGATGTCAACATCGCGGTTGGACCGAACCCTATGGATATGCCACCCACCGCGTTGTACGTATCTGGGGGGAGGAGGGGATCCACTACACGTATGTAAGAGGAAGGGGGTGGACGCGATGTCATAACCGGCACCAACCGGTTTGACTCGTAATGTTCATCACACCACACCACACCACAATACAAGACAACACATCGTCGATCCGATCGATCTTGATCTCCCGGCATCGAATGATGTCGAGGCTGATCGGTTTCATCGCGATACAGTATCACGATCTAGTATGGCATGGGCAGGGTCGCATAGCACCAGCGCGTTTGCTTATTGCGGTAACTTACAGTAATAGTACCCAATACCAACTAAAAAAAGGTAGCAATCGGTGGGGTTATTACCCATCTGTACCTGCAGTGACCCGATTCAGGCACGATCCGGTAATGTTCTCATGCTCATGATCGTCAGTCGGATCGCAAACATCATGCGCTGCTGTAGCTTTGTAGCTATTCGTATGACAGATCATAGATGTCGTTGCTTTGTGTCAACCGTAGAGTTCATACATCACAATGCTGCAGGATGACCTTTACCGCGCGTGGATCACAAAAATCCTACGTTTCACATTTCCATGATTGGAACATGATCCCGAGAATAGGTTTGATACAGTAGACGCTTGAGTAGGTGGCATGAACAATCCCCCTCTTGTGACTGATCGGCCTGTACTCGTAATCATCTTTCATGGCTTAAGGTACATATTCAAGTCGTCCGTACTCCGCACGTCCCTGGGTAGTCGGACAAGGCGAATCTGACATTTCAGCGACGCTCAACCGAGAGTGAGAGTCACATCGAGCAAATCTCGACTGCTAGCGCCTGTCCAGTCCCTTCCCACTGAACATATACATCCTGTCGATTAGGGAGGATACAACGCGACCTCGCTTAGGCGTGCGCAAACCTAGGAAAAGGCAAAAATTGTCTGCAGTGTCGGTTTCGAGGGCAAATCAGGATTTAGGCATGCGCAACCGCCATCAGCCACCACACGCCGGTTATATCCGTTTCGAGGCGAATCCCAAGGCTATTATCGTAATCCACCGCGGCCGTCGAAGCGATTTTTTTGGATTTTCCTCGCGTGTGGCTTTTAGATCTACTGCAAATTGTATGAAGTAACTCTCTATAATTCAGAGCCAAGGAAAAACGCTACTGCCAGAGTCATGTATGTACCTCCTGCGCCAGGCTGATTTGACTTGTGCCGCTGCATACCTTGTAAGGTACCTACAGTAGTTAATCCGTTACTGTCCGCGGTATCCAGATATCGATTACACCAAGATACCAGCAAACCTGACCATAACTCACCATAGCTCAGCATGACTATGTTCAATTTACATCAGATCAGCTGTTGTGATCTGATCTGATCGCGCCGAAGCTTGTATATGAATGCGCCGAGGATGAGATCTGATTGATAAACTTCATTATGCAGGTGATAATACGTGAAGCTGGATATCGAGTGTACCGCGGAAGAATGATCGGTACCGCGGTGTGTTTGTGTTGATGAGGTTCCTTGATGAGCTGCCAGAGAGATACAAATACTCGGTGGTGCAAACGGAATGATAGACTTGTTGCCCACTCACTGAAATCCACTACACGAACGCCATCATATCTGATTGAACATCGTCTACTTTAGGCACCACTGATCAAACCTCGACACATTGATACACATATACCCAAACACGCATACAACGCTTAATTACTCGTAGAGCGATAAGATCAACATAACATATCAAGACAATGCTCGAACCTATCGAAGCCGAGTTTGCTCGACCGCCAATTTATACAGCGGAGCAAGAGGATGCTCTGCGAAACGAAGAAGTCGAAACTCCAGGTGTACTCAGTCCAGCGGGCCTAGAACGACACCGATCTCAACTCAGTCGGGTAGCTAGTACGCATCTGACTAGGGTGGGCACGCACACACCGGACAGTGCCGAAGTGGAGAAGGGTGAGGGAGAAATCCTGGTTGAGTTCCAGGAAGGTGAAGGACCAAGAAACTGGCCAAAGTCAAAGAAATGGTATGTTATCGTGCACTGTATGAGTACAAGTAATCTGTATCGCTCAGGTCGTGCCACGAAAAGCTGACCACTGTTGAAACTCTCTGTGAACATGATGTATGTATATGCAGGCTTGCAACCATGTCGACCTCTCTCCTGTGTCTCACAGTGGCCCTCGGCTCAGCGATGCCTACAGGTGATCTACCAGGAACAGCAGAAGGCCTTCACGTCTCAGACGAAGCCATATATATCTCCATCACTCTCTTCGTGGTCGGCTTCGGAGTCGGTCCATTGATCTTTGCTCCTAGTATGTTCTTTCACGACTTCCTTTTCACCGCATGTCAACTGCTATTCGCTAACGGGATTTGTGATACTTCATCGATACACTATAGTGTCCGAAATCATTGGACGAAAGCCGATCTACTGTATCTCCATGTTCTTCTATTTCATCTTCACACTACCATCTTGTCTCGCCAAGAACATCGCTACCATGCTAGCTGGACGTATGGTAAGTCCAGGCAATCTATCGCACATTACGCGACGGTTAGACACCGATATTTACCCGAAGGTTCTCTCTTTGGTCTTATTAGCTCGCTGGTATCGCCTCATCGGCTCCGATGACCAATGTCGGCGGGACAATCTCAGATATCTGGGCAGTCGAGGAAAGAGGTATTCCAATGGCAGTATTCAGCAGCGCCATCTTGTAAGTTTACGTCCGTTCGAGTGTGGCAATCTCGCTTTTGTTCCCCCACCCCCCCCGCGGCGGCGGCGCGTGTTCCAATGTGGCTCTTTATCCAATTTCCTCCCCCCTTCCTTTCGCCGTCTTCAACTTCTTCGTCTTCTTCTTCTTTCGTCAACATCATCAAGCTGACTCGTCTTCTTCACTCGATGCACTCAGCATGGGACCTTGCCTCGGTCCTCTATTTGGGGGTTTTATCTCTTACAAAACGCATCAGTGGCGATGGATTTACTGGGTCTTATTCATCCTCGTAGGCGTCGTCTTCGCCGCCACACTAGTCATGCCGGAAACTTTGGGTGTAGTCATCCTCAAAAACAGAGCTGCAAAACTCAACAAGGCTCACAAGACCAACCGATACGTTACCGCTCACCAGAAACTACACGCTGCATCCGGTGTCACCTTCGGTCAAACACTCAAGACGGCTTTGATCCGACCGTTCATCTTGATGTTCCTCGAACCGATCGTACTCTTCATGAGTTTCTACTTGAGTTTCGTTTATGCTCTTCTCTACGCCACTTTCTTCGCATTCCCGATTGCTTTTGAAGAGATCCGAGGCTGGAATGCCGGTATGACTGGTGTAGCCTTTTGTTCTATCATCGTGAGTGTCCCGATCAATCAAACCTCCCTCTCTTTTGATTTCGTTGTGCGGGGCTGAACACTAATCATCTCGCGGTTTGTCACGCACACAGGTCGGTATCTTCATCGCGCTGTTCCTCATGCCAATCCAAGAAAAGCTCTACGCTCGTAAACCTGGCTGTCCCGAATCCCGCCTGTACCCCATGATGCTGGGAGCCATGTAAGTAGGGGTCTCGTCGGCATACAAGAATGATTTACTGTAGCCATCCAGTCTGACGCTTTCGATTCTAGCATCTTGCCCATATCCCTGTTCATCATCGCCTTCACTGGAGCTTACGCCAGAGTTCACTGGATGGGTATGATGGTTGGAGGTGCTCTGTTCGGCTTCTGCATGGTCAGCGTATACATCTCTGCCAACAGTGTGAGTATCCTCAACATTTTGGCATGTTAAACCTGTTTCGACTCGACCGATAAGCAACCGGTACTATATTTGATCGAACTCTACTGACACGGAGCACGGCTGGTCATGCTTCCTCCTACAGTATATCGTCGACAGTTATGCAGATGTCGCGGCTTCTGCTGTGGCGGCCAAGACACTCATGAGATCCTTAATCGGTGCAAGTGTACCCCTATGGATCACACAGCTCTTCGTGAGTAACATCTCAAACTCAGCATCCCTTGCGTCTCCCAAGAATGGCATCTCTGTATCTGTGTACTTACTAGTGCTGACCGCACCTCTGGACGTCATGACTCTCTTGCAGCACAACCTCGGCTTCCAATTTGGCGGTCTCTTCCTTGCTCTCGTGGCTTGTTGTATCGGATTCATTCCATACATCTTCTTCTTCAAGGGAGAAAGCATCCGAAATGGGTCGAAACGAGCCATGAAGTCATAGAGCAAGTGAAGTATCGTCCTCACCGTACTGCATTCTCCCTAAACATAGTCATATTCCCACACCTCACATACAGTAAATGCATACAATACACATACATCTGTCATCATCTTAGTGATGACCAGGGCTTTCGATCTACAGTACCAATGTACTGAACACATACAGTATGTCCACCGGGGCTAAGACGGAATAGCAGCATAGGTCACAGAAGGTCTGAACGGCACTCGAGTTCTAGAAGAAGTAATATCTGTACTGTCTGAATGGCTGGCCAAGACTGCCGCAAGAGGCATTCGTACCATTCTGCATATACCTTACTGCCTGTAAGCGATCTCTTCCTTATGACGCTATCCGCCTGATCAGACTGTATCACGAGAGTGGTTCTTATATCTCTTGATACTTATCTACCGGAGTAATGATGAAACCGAGTGGGTCCCTGACGTATGCATGCGGCATGCTCGCTCCAGTACGGCTCTAGTAGCTACATAGGACGAATGCAAGGGGGGCGAGAATCCAGTGCGACAGATGATATATCCAAGCTTTGTTGAATGCGAATGCAGGTAAGATGTACTATCCAGATATCATGAGGGCCAGTGGGAGCAACAGACGAGTATACCGCAAGGCTAACAATGTACTACTTCATGTATGGAGGCCAGGAAATGCGATCGACACCTGCTCTCGTCGGTGACATCCTTGTTAAGCGTCAGACGGTTACCAGTGCAGCACCTGCGATGCTGAATGAGGAATCCTGAGTACCAACAAGAGCGAATGCAGATGCGCGGTGAGAACCCAGAGGCCTTTAGTCCCTGAGGGCTTGAGCGGCGAGGGATGGGCGCTGGGAAGGGGCCGTAGGCTGTGTGATGGCAGGATGAAGATCACGTTTAGGCTTGGCAGGTTTTTTAGCGGGTGGCTTTGGCTTTTTAGGGGGTGGTTTCTTGGCTGGTGGCGGCTTCTTTGGAGCTGCAGTCACCGTCACCGTGGCAGTGACTGTCTTTGTGACCGTAGCTGTTGCGCACACAGGAGCTGCCGTGGTGCTGGGGCTGTAACCGGGGTCACCTGGATACCCATTTATACCCTTCCAATGACCGTCATCGTATGCATTCCGCTTGCTGAGACTTCGCTGGAACCATCGTTTGATAGTGCTGAGCATACTCTTGTCGGCGGACTCGGCCATTTCGATATCTGCGTCTGTATAACCGTCGCCGTTGATAGCATCGGTAGCGGCGAGTGACGAGCGGCCCGCGACATCATCCGTGTCTTGCGGCAGCTCCTCGTCTCGCGACTCTTCGTTTCGTTCAAATAATGAATATCTGTGCGGCTTCCCGATGCGCCTGGTAGGGGCCAAGCAAGTCGCTGCGCTGTCACCAAAGTTGACGTCATCGGCGTGCAAGACAAGCCTGCCGTTTATCCAGATATTGAACCCGCCGTCATTGTTCCCGGGAGTGTTGAGCCAAACGTCTTGTCTGATTTGCGTCCATGCGCCTCGCTGGAATGACCATGAACCTCGCCTGATACTTGGTTCATAGCCGAGATCACAGTCAGAGCCCCATCGACCGCGACACTTTTTCCTTGTCTGCTTCCGTCTGGGAGCATACTAGGTTTACCGCAATTTGTCAGCACCGGTCCGAATGGGAAAACTGTTCACTCACCAGGTAAAGCTCGCCCCCACCGTTCTCCTCCCACATCATTCGAGTGTCAAAGCATCTATAAGCCGAAACGATGTCAATACATACCAGCTCACCGTCCGACACTGAAGGATCACTTACTCGCTCGCATCGCTACCCGCTTCACACTCTGTATGTCCTCCGTATAATCCTGGCAACCTACCACCTTTAACGAAAACAAAGTCGGGAGGGAAGAAAACACTGTATTCCAGCGTAGCGTTGGGGATCCGCCGCAGATCAACAGTTGGATCATAGGATGATATCCTGCTAACGTGCTCAGGGTCGTCGATATCAGAGATGAATGACCCTTCCGGATAGGTCACACGGAGGGCGCCCAAGGATTGATCAGCAAAGTCTCTGTCATAAGGTGGCCCGTCCGTTAAGGCAGCTGCGGCTGATAGGTAGGATGAGGAGGATGGCGAGCCGGCGAGGAACGTCAAGTGTTCGGTTCCGACCGAATGGCTTGAAACAAAGAAGCACGTCAGGTGGCGGCTAGGCTGAGGAGCTGGTGCTGGTGCTTGCGGTGGTGGCGTTGGGGGTGACGGGGGTGGTGGCGGTGGTGTTACAGGGGTGGGAATGGGTGCGGGAGCTGGCGCAACAGGCTCTGCTGGAGGGGGAGGGGGAGGGGGAGGGGAGGGTGCCACAGGCTCTGGGTCCGGAGTTGGAGCAGGAGGTGACTCTTCTTCGGGCGGAGGTGGCAGGGGTGTTTCGTCATCCACTGGTTCAGGATCAGCCGCTGGCGGGTCCGGGTCGTCCTCGCTGTCGTCTGGTGACCCTTCGTCACCATCGTCACCCTCATCATAGGCTTTGATCCTTCGGGCCGTACTGTTCTCACTGTGTAAGAACCCTCCTCCTTTCGTCATTGAAGATGATCCACTCGCGGCAAGGGGCTGCCTGGGAACGGCAAGAATACTTTGGGATTGACTCAGACTGCCCGCGTTTGTTTCCGGTAAAGGTGCAGCATTGGCAAGGAGGACAGCCGCTGAGAAGACCGTCAAGGTCTTGATCCATCGCTTTGAGCCTGGCATGATGGATCGGATGGTCGGCCAGCGACAGTTTTTTGGTTTTGGGTGCTTTGAAAAGAAGCTGAAAGATGAAGGAGTGAAGGAGTGGAGGGGTTTTGGAAGAAGAGAGGAAGGAGGAGGAAATCAAATGGGGAGAAAGGAGGTCACGGAGGGGATAAGGAGGATGAGGGTGAGGGAGGGACTATGCAGTACATTCCGAGAGCTCTGAAATACTTATACGAGGTGTAAATGCAGACAGCCAAAGCCTTGAGCGAGCGGCAAAGGGGTAACGGCGAATGAAGAGCATCTTGGTCTGAAAATGAAATGACAATGTCTTGATTGAACCAGGCTGGCCGCCGCAGTATGCATGCATGTATCCTGGTTATCAATTGAATTGTGGCTAGACCTGGGCCAAGATGATGTCCCGCATTTCGGTTCACATACCTGTGTACATGTACCCACGTTCAACGACGTCATGCATAGAATTTGTATGATCGAGACTGACACCATGGTGACCAGCCTCGAAATGAGCAACCTATGGATGCCTTGTTCATTGTTAGCAGGAGCATGCGACAGTGGGCGGTCGAGGTGATTGTTATGATCGTCAACTTTCCGTGAGCAGATGAATACCGAGAAACTAAGCTCGAGAAAGCCGATCCGATTCGCTCAGTGTCTGCCTTTGGGGTCTGAGCACTGTCCAGCCTTCCCATACAATTGCGCTGCACCGAGCAAAGGTGCACGCTCACATATTCTTCTGTCACATCGCGTCTGGAGGGTCTTCTTTCACTTTTTCTGCGATACTTTGGGTAACAACGTTCTTGATCAACTTGCCGAGTGGACTGTGTAGCTTCTTCCAAATAACAGTCAAACCCTCTCCGTCAAGCCATCCCCGTCGGTCAAGCCCCTGAGAATGACATTTCGGAACGGATTTGTAGTCCTGCCCAGACCAGAAGAAGACTTGGTACGAAAATTCAATTCGAATGACATGGAGTACACCGGACCTTCAACATTACTGTACAAGTAAATGCATGCTTGGTCTGTGTGTGATTCGCCCCGTCTCGTCTGTAGGTTAAATATGGCCACCGCCAAGACACACAGAAGACTGCAACTGTGCAGCAGGATCTAGCCGTAGCGTGTGCGTATGATCAATTCACAACGTAACGAGAAAAGTGACGTATCTCTGGAATCGGCGAATGTCTAAGGGAAAAAGCCCGTGCCGCTGCTGCCGCCGCCGCCGCTGCGGATCCTCGATCGATCTGAAGCGATTGATTGCATTTGAATGTTTCGGTGACATACCATCGACAAAATAGGTGTTTTTGTCCGTCAGCATAGCATCTTAGCATAACGAAATGAAAATGAAAATCGTATTCTGATATCAGGTGTTAAGTCATACATACTCGATCTGCATCTACTACTTCCAGCTACGTACGAGACGATACACGTAGTCTTCGTCACCAGGAGCAGCGTTTTTGATATATCTAACTTACTCTCGTTGAAGACTCAAGATTGATCGAATCCCTGCGTCGATTTCGATTTCATTTCTGTCCACGCTTAATTCGTTCGCACTCACTGATAGCTAAATACACTCATCAATACGATCAACGAGTATGGACACACTGCGAGAATCCGTGCGTGCCAACTTGCCTAGCTGTTGTCCCATGTCAAATGATACGCTCGCTGATGACTTACTTGTGTCCTCAGTTCGCCGGCCAAGTGATTCGGGCACTCACAGGCAAGAAGCTCCTCCCTTACCCAGACGAGAAGCCCGACTATGTCCTTCCCAACAGATATAGGCTGAACAAAGAAGTACGCCAAGAAGAACATTCTGATGCTCCCTCCCGACATCCGTTTCACGAACACAATCTCGCGCCAGGAAACGGCTACGACGCAGGACAAGGCCGACAGAGTACCACCAGCGAGGACTCTGATGCTACCTTGACTGTAGACGAACGATTGATCACTCGACAAGGCGCAGGAGGAATTCCACCTGAAAAAGTCAAAGAGTTGATGGGGAAGAGCGAGATCGTGACGTGGTACGGCATTGATGATCCGGAAAACCCACTGAATTGGTCGCTGTTCAAGAAATGCTGGTTGGTAGCTATCATCATGTTGATGACTTCCTCAGTGTATATGGGAAGCAGTATCTGGAGTCCAGCAGTCATGCAGGGTGCGGAATACTTCGGTGTGGGACAAGTCACCTCGACACTAGGACTATCACTTTTCGTGGTCGGATACGGTGTAGGACCTCTGTTCCTTTCGCCATTGACGGAGATCCCATTGATCGGACGAACAATACCTTATATTATCACCCTGGCGATCTACTGTGTACTGCAAGTCCCGACAGCCCTCGTCACCAACTTTGCGGGATTTGCCATCTTGAGGTTCTTAGCTGGATTTGCGGGTTCTCCTCCGCTTGCAACAGGAGGTAAGTTGGGTTCTTTCCCGGACGCTCTCGTTTCGGTGGTGGTGATGGCCATAAGCCATAAGGCTCTTGCTGATACCGCATGTCGCATAAACTTGTACAGGCGCGACCATCCAAGACGTCTTCGCGGCCCACACTACCCCCTACGCCATGGGTCTATGGGGTCTATCGGCAGGCGCTTCTCCCGCATTAGCACCGATCATCGCTGGTTTCGCAGTGGAATACAAGGGGTGGAGATGGTCTTTCTGGGAGATGTTGTGGTTATCTGGGTTTACATTGATATTGGCTATCTTCACTTTGCCCGAGGTGAGTGGACATTGTTCGTACCCGGAACTGTACACATCATCTCAGAAATCCTTTCGATTATTCGAACAACTCATTGGTGACTATTGTAAGAGGATCATGGATGGCCTCGCTGACGCTTTTTCATGAATAAAATTCACTCTACAGACTTCATCCGGCACTATCCTCTTGCGCCGAGCTCGCCGACTCCGAAAACTAACAGGTAACCCAAACCTAAAATCCATATCTGAAATCTCATCGGAACAAATGACCTCGGCGGAAATAACAAAGATGACCCTCGTCCGACCATTCAGCATGACATTCACCGAACCCATCGTCCTCGCCATCGACCTGTACATCGGCCTGATTTACGCTATTTTGTATTCCTACTTTGAGAGTTATCCGATCGTGTATAGCGAGATGGGATATGGTTGGAGTTTGGGGGTATCAAATTTGCCTTTTGCCGCTTTGTTGGTGGGCAGTCTGATCTCTTATGCTGGGTACTGTATCTGGAACAAGTGAGTGTGGTATCTGCAGCCGGGGATTGTCAATAGTCGAGTCTGTTCCATCCCATGTCAGACCGCATAGAAATCTAGATCGCTAGCTACCACATTGATTTGGGGCGTCAGCTGACACTACCTGCGATACTAGATTCTACTTTGAGAAGGAATACGAGAAGAACAACCACAAAGTCAGCCCCGAAGCCCGTCTGCCCATGTCAATGGCCGCGGCTATCTGCTTCCCGGTGAGTCCCGGCTGACAGCCGACGATTCTACAACGGTAATTGTTAGACTGACCACCCCCAATGCGCGCTGCCTTACAGGTATCCCTTTTCTGGTTCGCCTGGTCCGCCAATAGAACTCATTGGATCGCCCCTGTGTTGTCGGCTGTCGTATTTGGGATGGGGACTACCTGGATGTACGTTTTACGCATCCGAATTCAATACATTCTTCACCGGACCGGCTGCGGCGTTCTTGTCCTTGTTGAGCTCTGCATACGATACGTGTCAATGCTGAATGCTATTCCGTGACGTGTCAATATAGGTTCATGCCTTTCTTGACGTACCTACCGCATGGTGAGCCGAGCTTCACGGCGACATCCAAGTTATGCGATTGCGACATAGTTGCTAATTCCGCTCGATATGGATTTGAATCACGCAGCCTACCCCGAATATGCCGCCTCGGTACTCGCTTCAAACGATTTCTTCAGATCAATGATGGGTAAGTCAGGCCACCTGACTTTCTAGCTGCGCATCCGCTCTCCGGCATAACGAATCAAGTGAGCAACATCGAGAGCTTCGAAGCTGATATCCGCCTTGTAATTATCATGATATAGGCGCCGGAATGCCACTCGCGGCACATGGTCTGTTCGTTAACCTCGGTATTGACTGGGGAAACAGCTTGTTGGGCTTTTTGACAGTCCTGTTCGTCCCTATCCCGTAAGTCATGCTTTCTCAGCTCTTTTTTTCGCGCTTGGCCAAGTCGTGATGAACATTTCTTGATTCCGACATCTTTCGAAGAAGGGACAGCTCGCTGATGAATCTCTCTTCCGTACTCCGATTCTGTGCATCCTGTTGTTCACATCAAATAGGTTCATCCTTTTCAAAGCCGGACCCTGGCTGAGAAAGAAGAGTCCCCGAGCGCTGCACGATGATCTCGACGAGAAGAAGGATGATGGTAGTCAGGCGTAAGCACCAAGGTTTACGAGTCCGGCCGTCTTGGACACAAAACGGATTGGGTGGAAGTGAAGTATAGCCGAGTCCACCGTCCGCGCGTCCTCGCCTGTAACTGTGTAATGTCATGAGTTGCGTCGTGCAAGGACCGGAATCGCACTGTAGCATAATAAGCACAAAGAGCCTCCATATATACGGAAGTATATTATAATCAGGATTGATATTATGATAAGAACTGGAAACGGTGTTACAAAGGCATGGAGTCATAATGAGGGACGAAGATTACATGTATAGCGGATACGAGTGAGAAGTGAGAATACTTAGGTAGATAGCTAGATCTATATATAATAATGGAAGGAAGCAGGTAGATAAGTAGCAAGGATTATAATATGTATCAAGAACGAGAATGAAAAACGGAAAAGAAAATGTATTATAGATGAGATTGAATCAAGACAACTTAAGAGACCTCTTCGAAGGGATGGGGATTATATGAGTGTCGTGTAATGACTGTTCTCTTTATGCGGAGTTGCGCGAATGCTCCGATGGAGCGTACTTTTCTTTCAAATCGGGCTCCTCCAGTATCAAGTCCTTGAGCTTCAGATCGCCCAGATCGGCATCTGGGTTAGCGGTAAGTTGGTCCGCGATAGGGTGGTCAGGTTTCAGCGTAGAGTGAGAAGGGAGTTGAATGATACTTGAGCTGTCGATCTCATGTTCTTCGAGAATGTGATCATGTTCGACTGATGCGATAGGTCCTGCGAGCCACTAGACGACCCAAGCGAAACAAGCAATCGTATTCAGCCAGTAATCTTGTTTCATTACATTACAAAAATGATGGATGCGCTGGGCCCATTGTTATTTTAAATGAATGAAGAGCAGGTCAGAATGGACTCACCGGATGTTTCAGAGCCTGCTTGGCACTGGGCCGCCGCTTCGGCGGTTGCATCAGTAGTTTAACGAATGATTTGGCTGAAGGGGTGGGAACAACGTCAAGTTTGATTAGCGGACCGTACGTATTCGCTGTACAATTGCGTGGACGCGGAGAAAGCCTGTAATGTTCTTGTTGGTACAACAGAGAATGAATGGAAGAATGGATATTCAAAAGCAAAGGGGATTGGGGACACTCACCGGTCTCCGATACACCTTCGAAGGGCTCTGGCGGGAAATTAACAGTCGTCCGAGCTGTCTCCTGAATCAAATTGATAACATCCCTAGACTCCCAAGGCGACCAAGACGATAACCTATAGTGTGTCCGACAGACAAGGTAACCCCCGCCAGGTTGTCAGCCTGCTGCAACCTCGCTTTTTTAGAGCGCTTAAATCGAAGAAGCACCCAATCACGACGGGTAATTGAAGGAAGGGAGGAGTGAGCCTGTACGCGAGCCAAATCGATTGTTGGACCTAACTCACAGGTTATATGTTATCACCCCTGCTCCGAATAGATCAGAGTTCTTGCCGTATCCTGTTCCACAGAAGATCTCGGGCGCGGCATATCCTGGTGTTCCACCCGCTTCAAACTGATCCAACTTGTCTTCCTCCGACTCGACATCTAAGATCTGCACGAACAAACCGAAACACACGGTTTGTTATAATCAGCACAGGTGTGTAGCGGGGACCAACACGGAACAGGAGGCGTTAGAAGAGATGCTCGCTTACCTTGGCAATTCCGAAATCAATCAGAACGATATCATCCACTTCGGAGTCGGGTGTGCGGTAGAGCCAGTTATCAGGTTTCATATCTCGGTGAATGATACCGTGCGAATGAATGAACGCGAGCGTTTCCTATATAATCGAAGTAGCATCCGCTTCATCATCAGCGTCCGATCAAGCTTGAAGAATCGCCGTCACTGCTGGGTTCAGCCTGACTTACCATCATGACTTTGAGTACCTTCTTTGTCGCATCTTCCGTGAATCGTCCTCGGCAGTTCAGTCTCGTTAAGAGCTCTCCGCCAGTGAGCATGGGGAAAGTCACGTAGTACTTGTGTCCCGTCTCGAACCAACTACGTCAATCGTTAGTTGCATAAACGAAAGCTTCCTCTTGTCCGGATCATGGTATCGAAAATCTGCTTACTCGAGTCCCGCGCCTGATAACGATGGCAATCAGTCAGCAAGCGTTTATAGTCCTAGCGATGTGAATCGAAGAGCTACTTACAGATATTCGGGTGCATGTTGATACGAGGAAAACCTCTGTAACGCAAAAAGCATAACCCGTCGTCAAGCAAGCATCGTTGATGAGCTCGGTACTCCTACTTTATATATACAATCGTATATACGACGAGCAAATAGCAAACCTGGAACGTGCGTGCGCACTCACTTGTCAATAATCGTCAGATATTCCTCCCTGTTCTTGATAGACTCCTTCTTTACGACTTTCAGCGCTACCACTTTCCCATCGTGTGCCTTCCATTTCGCCTTGAGAACCTTGGAATAACCACCTCTTCCAATGGGATCGCTCTTATCGAAAACATATTCCTTCTTCTTGTGTGCGCCATGAGGATGTTCTTCATCGTGATGCGCTGTAGATAGACTCGAGGACGAGTGCGTCCTGAAAATGTGGCCGAAATCAAATGGCATCGTCGGTCACTCGGGTAGTGGTCGCGGCGTGCTCACGCTGAGTGGCAATTGCGGCAAAGTGATTTTATATCTATCTATCTATCTGATACTGCACACAATTCAGATGAATGCAAGCAAGATCAGATAAGGATGGCCAGGTTACAGGTTGACAGGTTACAACCCCCGTGTACAGTAACGTGTAGAGTGCTCCGCAGTGAAATCCTTCATTCGAGTCGGCCCCTCACATATGACAAAGTCGCGAGGAAGGAAGATGTCGGAGATGGATTGTTGTATATATAAACGATCGAGCTAAATCTGATCCTGCATCCTGACCTGGTGCGGCAGTAACCGAGTAATCCCTGTAATACCTGTAATACCTAGTGCTTTATGCCGTCATAACAACGTACGCCACGGATTAGCCGCGGGCTTCCCACGTGCGATCGTACTAGACTCTCGCACGTATCTCGGACAAAGAGAGAGAGAGCTTGTCGTGCCTATCCTAGATAGGTATCTGTAGACCAGGCACACAAAGCATCCGAGCCAAGAGAGATAAAGTTCTAGGCTTGATTCTTTAGCTTGGGTGAAAACTACTGCAAACGCAAACTGCAGACTGCGGAGCGCGCTAACCGCCGCAGAAGAAGTAGGTGGAGGGGCGCTCAGCGTCATGACTCATGACTCCATGACTGCGAGGTACTTAGTACCATATCCATGGAGCGGAGCGGAGCGGTATGCCGAAGAATAAGGAGCAGAGAAGCAGAGAGGGGGTAATGGGGTGCTGGAATGAGGAACAAGCTTAATTCGATGATGGTGGGATGGGTGAATGGTGCGTCAGTGCGTAAGTGCGTAGTAGTGCTGTGCTTGTGCTTGACCATATACTCCATATGCATGCATCCTCTCAAGCTCGTGCTCCTTGCTCACTTACTCCTTCCTCGCTTCGCTTGCTGGGTTGTAACTCTCCAACAGTCCTTTCAACATCGTTTTTGCTTCTTCCTTTTCAATTCACCTTCTAATGTTGCTCATCCTTTCAGCCTAACTCACTATTGACATCACTCACTCATCACTCAACACTCCTCTCCCCCTCTCTCTCGATTGGACACAACGCTACGCCACAGGAGACAGTACCCAACACGTAGATATAAAGTCAATAATCGACTGTAGTCGAACTCTGCGGGCAACTAGACTAACGTCGGATCACTCGAAACTCTCGTCAGCGATCACATTACCAAAGCAGCGAAGCCTCACGATAACCCCGTATCAGCATCAGCGTCATTAACAACATCAGCAGACAAAATTGCACCACCGTGTTCTGCTAGACACATACATACATTCGACTACGATTACGTTACAAGCACTTTTGGCGTTTACTCGACAGATCAACGCGCAATATGACCTCCAACTCTACCGTACCCGCTCAACCAATCCCCACACCCGGCACTTCCTCTTCATCAAATACTAACACCACCGCTACTGCTATCCCATCTACCACTCTCGAAGGCGCGTCAGCCAATATCCAACCTGCCGTCGACTCGATGGCTACCGCTGAAGAAGCTAGGAAAGCCAGTACCTCCTCCCCGCCTATTGATCCAAGCAAGCTCAACAACTTGCCTGCCAACCTCCCGACCTCACCTCCTCTAAACTCTACTCAAGCCAATACTGCTTCGCCCTTTTCACCTCCATTGCGTTCACCGGATTCTTCCTCTCTTCCAGGATCAGCATCAGCATCGGCGCTTGATTCGACTTCGACTTTGACCAGCAATGGTAGCGGTGTAGATCCTACTTCGCCCTCTGGATACCTCGATACAGGTATGCCAATCGAGCCTTCCTCGCATCCTACTATCGCAGAAACAGGTATCTTGGCCTCATCGCCTGATGGGAACCCAGGACCTAGACAAGGTCAATTGAAACGAGCCGAGAAGCCGAATAGTCCGGAGGGGATTATCAAGCTGGGAAGTCTTGGTGGGGAGGGATTGAAGATCAAGCCTCCTGTCAGAGCGGAAGATGCCCATGGACCGGCACAAGGCCAGTAGGCTGTTTCACTCCATCGAATGGACCTGGTGCAGAACGACAGGTAAGGTATGAGCATATGTCGATACAGTTCAGCGATCGACGGAAGTCAGCATAGTTCAAGGCAATTGGGGTAGAGGAGTAGGATGAGCGCCATGATTCAAGCCATACATAAGATTATGATGGCGCAAAGTTGAGGTACCGTACATGGTGAAACAGACCTGAGCAGCCGTAGTGACCTGTAGATACCTCTATATCAGTGAAATATACCATCCCCGAACGCTCACTCATGTCTAAATACAATCGAGCCCATTCAAGAGAGCTCTTTATACCATGCCATACTATGCCATGCACAAATCTGTACATAAATAAAGCGATCACAGTGCGAAAGAGCAGAGAGGTGCATGGTGGGATACATTACGGTGTATTTCTATACTGCTACAATATATATATATCTACTGATTGTTTTCAGTGAGTGGTTTCTCCTCAACTGGCTGTGTCTATAAGATCCGATTACTATACATGAGGAAAGTAGGATCACCTCGATCTTTGGGTGGAATGGAGAGAATGTCCGTTTCTGTAAGACCTTCGTTTCGCACCGCACTTACATCCCACGCTTACCTTCCACCCAGACCATCTTGACCCTAGGAAACCTCAAACTCTTTCCACCTTGTCCACCACCTCGATTCGCAGCGACAGACTCACTGAAATACTCGACCGTAATCATTTTCCCCACTATTCCCTCCGGTCCTTCGGGGTTTTGGGCATACCGTATCCTCTGATCAGCAGTGAATCCCGACCCTACAGATACTTTATGCCCTTCGTGGGATATCCAGACGTTTGACAGTGCTTCGTACGTCCCGAAGACGCCATTGATTGATAGTCGCATTGAGGAGGTATCGATGGATTCGACGACGTATTCGGCATCTTGCCATTTCTTGAATTTGCGTATGTCGGGGCTGTGGGAGATATCAGCCACGGCAACAGTAATAACTCATCCACTGTGCGCTGTCCGCATACAACTGCTTGGAGCGAGGCTTGTCTGTTTACTCACGATCGCTTGCCTTTGTACACCTCATCCTTCCTAAACACAAGTCCTTCCCATCCTTCTTGAGCCGCACGACGAACCATTCCTTCCACTTCGTCCGCAGACCCAATCTTGATCTGCTTCAAATCTTTCACCATCTTCTCCTTTACACCTCTCTTATCTAGCTCGTTATTCAACCAGCTAACAACGTGTCGAATCTGTTTGATCCGTTCGCTGAATTTCAGATTGAGGGCTACTTCGCTCGAGCTCGAGCTCAAGCTAGAGCTAGATGGTGAAAGCGCACCCTTCGTATTGACTTGAGAATACGATAGGACGTCGAAGATGAAGTAGCTCAAATGCTGGATGGTATCGGTCCGTCGCATAAGTGAGACGGTAGACGGGAAATCCTCCACGAAAGGATCATCCGCCAACCATATTTCGTCCGCCGTTGAACCAACTCGAATTTCCGCTTGAGAAGCTGAGGATCCTTCTAATCCCTTTCTTGCGGTAGTAAGGGTGCCTTCCGTACCGTCATCCCTAGGCTGGTCAGCCTCCATCTCTGTATCGCTCTTGGGCCGCATCACGCAGACCTCTCCATCCAATATCAACCGTTTGACCACCACGCCTTCTTGCCCCCGCTCAACGATTAGCGGATCCGCGTCAAGCCAATTTCTTAGCTCCGGGAGATCCGCTAGAGGTGCTAGTTGAGACTCGAGGTTCGAGAGGGAGTAGAAAGGCTTGCCTGTGCGCGAGACGAAGTGAATCGAGGCAAGCTTCGGCTTTGTATCTATATCGGCAGATATCGAGGAGGAAGAGGAAGGTATTTGGAAGTCCAAGAAAGTAAGACATCGGACCCCGTCCAATTTTCTCGAAGCGTACCAGCTCGCTTGGCAATCTTTGAACAAGACGTCAAAGGGAGGTTCGATCGATTTACCGAGGGCGACTTCGAATTTCTCCAATGATGCGAGATTCGGATGAAGCGGGGTTTGTGTCTGACCGCTGTCGCTATTGCTGTCGCTGTCGTTGTTGAGATTGGTGCTTGAGCTCGGACCTGAGCTCGGAGTAGCCTTGGACGGTTGAGGAAAAGAAAGTAGAGAGTGAGATCTCAATACGGTGGATGATGACCGGGTGGATTCTGGCGTCATTTGATTCTTCCCCGGGATGTCCAGCTGTGTCTGGCTTTCTGGCCACTTGACATCCTGGAGTGTTTTCGCCCCGAAACCAGCAGTCAAATTCCGATCCAGCAACCTTCCGAAAACATCTACTATCTCCTGATCCCGTTCGGTGTCCCATGTACACTTCCTATTCACCTTGTCAATGTACATCACTTGATTCCGGAACAAGAACTCCAGGATCGTGTCTTTCGCTAGATTGCCCGTTATCACCTTTTTTGAGAGAAGGTCCAAGAGCTCGATGAGGGTGTCTGGCGTTGGTAGTGTCCCCGAAGAATCTGATTGTCTGGGCTTGCCTTTGCGATTATCATCGTCATCGGAATGAACGAGGGACTGGGACTCTACGTATTTGAGTAGCAGGTTCCATGTGATATGCGTTCGATGATCGGGGTCGTAAACGCTGTTTTATTCGCGTGAGTGAGGATAATCGTCATTATTAACATGTCGTTCATACGAAGAGGGGGAGGAGAGAACAGGGAGTGAGTAGCATGCATTAGGCGAAACAGAGTGATCATAAAGCATAACATGAAATCAGCTACTCAGAACCATCATTGCAGCACTGCAGCAATAGAAGCAGCCGTTCAGTCTCGTACTCACTATTCCAGTAGCTCCCTCAGGTCGGGATACTCAGCAATGATGCCCTGTTTGACACTCTTTGAATTCTCGCTTGCGACCCTCTTTTGTAGCTCCGCAACTCTCCTCAACGTCTTTCTAACGGCAGTCTCTGTCTCCGTCTTTGGCTCTATCTTTGTCTCCAGCGCCGGCTCTGTTCGCTTATCGTCTGCAGTACCAGTACGATGTTGTGCTACATGAATACTGTTTTTGCTTGGTCCGCATATCGACGAAGAGGTAGAAAGAGCACGAATCTGGAGCGTGTACCGCAGCATCAGACTCGGACTCGGTCCAGCGTCTAGCGGAGGCGCAGAGGTCTCGACCAACGATGATCGAAGTGGAGTTGTGTTCAGCGGTATCCTGAAACCTGGACGATGATCGCGACCGCGACCCCGAGCGAGAATCAGATTCCGCCGATACGATACGCCTATCGAGCGTAACATACTGTCCCTCCCCTGATTCGGTGATTTAGACACTGATGGTCATCACAGGATCGCAGGCGCCCTGGATATAGGTGAGGCGACTGGGATTGACTTCGATCGTTATGAAAGCATAAAACGCAGGATAAATAAAGGGTAGGATAGGATGAGAACGATAATAAGTGACGAGCTGGTGAAGGCAAGTTGGGGAGTTTGTTTGGATGGAATGTTAGGTGGATCACCTCCACATTCCACATCCCTTGCCCGTGTCCGCGTTTCCACCTCGTCTGCTCATATAGTGGTGGACTGTGGGCGGCATACTGGAACTTGCCAATATTGTATATTGTACTCGTACTTGTACCCAAAGCATACTGTAGACTCGAAAATGCTCCAGAGAACAGGAAAGGACCAAAGCGGATACAACCAGGTCGCCCGCATACAGATTCAGAGACAAGAGCATATCCACTATATATACCCGTGACCGCTAGAGGCGAGCCGAGACACAACACACGGATCCAACCAGATACATCCCAAAATGAACAAATAAAGCGAAGATTCGAAGAATGAAATAAGATTATCCAGACAATTCAAGAAAGATGACAATGACACGATTTGACCAGATTTGGGTTTTTTTGAAACAATCCCTTCGATCCAATTTTCTCCACTGTGGTAGTTCCCCGGGCCTGATTCATGGACATCCGCTCAAATTCCAGCTGTTTATTCGCTCGCACGAGATTGCTAGATTGGTCGGATATCCGGGTCTTCGGATCTTTGGATCGATCTAAGCGATTGATTTCACTTCTTTCAACCCGATCATTTCCCCCTTCTCATCCGTCTCGCCAGAGCTAACAGCTCCTTCGTCGTTATCATCCTCGTTGTTGTACTCGTCTGGCCTTCGCTCGGGAGCAGCGACAGTCTTTGCTCTATCTCTCCCCTTTTCCCCTTCTCCTCTCTTACCATGTCCATCATACCCCATGCCCTCATTCACATGTCCAAAAGTCACAGTCGTCCGTCTACCCCCTCCGGCAGTCTTGTACCCTGGTTTAGTCGGAGACTCGGTCTTGTGCAGAGGGATATCTGTAGCGGGGGCCTTGTTCGTTCCGGCGTGAGTGAGGACTGTACCGTCTACAGTACGAGGCACGGCAATGGCTATAGGGACACCTAAGGCTTCACGTAGTTTTTGGGAAACGGCGGGCGTTTTTTTGGTTCGAGCCGATCCTTGCCAGATCAGCAGGGCGGCACTAATCAGATGCAGATAAGGATAAACGAGTTAAAAAGATATTGTCAGTATTCCGGAAAGCGTAGAATTCGTCCAGCACATTGCTGGATTACTTACCCGATACCACACAAAAAGGACAGAGGGATCAGACAGCCAGTCGTCCAAGCAGGTCTTTCACGCCACGCTGCGACGGATCGGATCAAGGCGTCAGCATGACACGAAATCCATTTCGATCTACGACCTCAACACTTACTCATTCCCCACATGCAGCCACTGCAACACGACGATGGTACCCAAGTCAGCTCTCTATTTCTAGCAAGATGAGCATAATCATAACGCAGCTTACCAAAGGATACTGTAAGATGGCAAAACATGTCAGCTTCCTGATCACGCCGAGTTGCACGAAGATAGCTGCAAGCACTCACCATTGAAAGAACGAATTACCATCCATCAACTGCTCGACGCAACAAACATTCATCGTGTCAACCTCGTAGCCCAACCTCACTCGAATGCAGTGTATGGTCTCAAGCTCACAATGGTGTTCCACAAAGCCCACTTCATGGGGAAAGCCCTATGCGTTGCAGTCGCATGAGGCCGGTACCAAGTCTGAGAGATGGCGAACTTTTCTTGCTGATATCGGAGCTCTTTTCGGTCTTTCTCCGAAAGTACCTGATCGTCGCAAGGGTTCATACGGGATCAGCATACATAACCTTCCGAAGAGAGTGTGCAGACTGAAGAATGTTGCGTTTCAAGGGGGCAAACACAACAATACTTACTTCCACATAATCTTTGATCAGTTCGGGATCGGGTAGATCATTGAGATCTTCGATGGCCGGTAGACCACGTTTCTTCCTGAGCCGACGTGATCGTTCACGGAGAGTCCAGATACGCGACATTCCTACCACAGATGTACCGAAGGTGATCAGCTTTCCTGCTTTATTTGCGAAGCCGAGCTGGCTGGGCGACGCGTATAAAGCCAGCTTTCACTCACGGTAGGTGTCTATCGCCCGCCATGGGATCAAGCCTACACCAGTAACGGTGAACAGACCGTTCTCAACCTGACTGCAGATTTCTAGTTGCAATTGCCAAGAGATTCAAGAGACGGGTCAGTTTGTCGCCTCAACTAAATCATGCCCATTCGAACTGGTTACCCCGGTCCTCCTAGGCAGCATTGAGAATGATGCGTGAACGATTCTCAATCACTCACCGACCCATACACTCTTCCTTTCCTTGCTACTAGTCGGGATCCAACCCAACAAGAACAACACAATGCCCGCACCCCAAAACGCTACCAAAAATCCATATATAGCCGTTATAGCGCCCATGGGTGTCTTGACGAACGTCCATAGACCCTGTAGGCCTCTCTTTATTTTCTGTCGTTTCGTCTGTCGGAGGACATGCTTGACGTGTTTGTCGAGCTTGTGGTCTTCTCTGATATCAGCAATATCGTCCTCCAACTCTTGTTCTTCCACTTCAGCAGCCGCGGAGCTAAGCGGCGTCATCGCTCTAGGTGATTCTACCCCAGCGTGATGAGGACGGGGGGGACCAGAATCTGTACTGGAACTTGGGGTACGTCGAGGAGGGACAGATAGGCGATCGTCGATCATTGGCGCTTTCTCCGGTATACGGATGGCCGCAGCATTTCCCCAGCTCGCCGTACCGCCTGCCAATGAAGGTTCAGCGCTTGGCGCTGATGCCTCTGAAGGGTTCCAGCCGGGGATGAACCGCGATATGGATGATTTTCGAGATCGACCAGTCGCTGACCTTAGCCGCGATGAAGGCGGTTGAGTGGAGGGATCATACGATCCAGATAAAGGGCTAAAAACGGGGAGTATAGCCATGTCACAACACATTAGCAGATGACTCTATCATCAATCACCGGCGACACTCACGCCAAGCTCTCATCGCTGGGCGTCTCGGGCAACTGTACTTCTGGTCTACGTTTCCACAGCTGCGGGATATGGGGTACTAATACGGAATTCGTCATGTTTTGTAAGTGGTTGACTGGACATAGAAGAGGATCTTAGGGCATCAGCTGTTGCTCTCATCTGCACTCTTGGCATGCGGACATGTTTCGCATATGCCAGTCCGTAGTGAATGTTGCTCACCTGTCGATACGTGCGGATCAATGACATCCAATAGCCCAATCACATCATCGTTGAGCTGATCGTGATGCTCGCCCAGATCGAATTCAACGGGTGTGCTGGACCTCCTTGGCCTCCCACCGTGTCCACTAGCTGAAGTAGTCGAGCTACTCCGTACCCTTCCCAGATGTTGTTGTCCTGCTGTCTCCGCTCCCGCTCCCAATTCCGTAGACAACCCATTCCCCAGGCCATTTTCCAGATCTCCCTCCTGCCCTCGCCCTCGTATCGACCCCGAGGCCAACGGCGTCAATCTATCTTCCCTCTCTTCAGCCTCCAAAGTCCTCTGCAGTCTATTGTTGTTGGTTTCGGTGTTGAAGGTGAGGCTGTTAGGGTTGGGGCGGAACGACACGCCGACGGTGTGTGCTCGTCTTCGACCGGGAGTCTGTACAGGCGAAGGATGGCTAACGCTCAGATCCCCTAAAGCCGAGGTCGTTATAGCAGGTAGTACCGTGGCTTTCCGACGAGGCACTGGTCGACCTCCCGTTACTCCGTTGCCAGCGCCATTACTATTACCGCTCCTTGCGCTATCCATCGTCCCGAATCTAGAAGGAAGACCTCTTCCATATCTTGCGTTGCTATCGTCGTACACTTGAGGCCGAGAAGGCTCTTGAGTGGCGGGCTCACAGGGCGGACAGGCCGGGTCAGCAGAATTGGACCGAACTAGTTCTGCTTGCGGGAACGAAGCGCTTGCTTGAGACAAATCACCACCTGCAGGAGCATTTGGAGGAGGATGAGGATGGTGTAGCGGTGACGGTGAAGATGTTTTGCCTTCCTCGCTGGGCGATGGAGACGCCGAGGTCGATTCGTATGGGTGTTGAGCTGACATTGACGGTAACGATGGATGGTTCAAGGTAGATGTAGATTGACTACTATGCTGATCTGGATTCGGAGCCTGGCTGGTCAGTCAAAGGGATGTTTGTATCGGAAAACCTTTGTTTATGTGGTCGACCAAGCTATCATGCTGTATTTATTGCACAGTCCGGAGTACTTGGCTTAGTTTAGTATCGAGTGGTCCGAGGTATGCTGTGCAGCTGTTATGATTAGGAGTCGAACAAAGCTGTGAGTGCGACGCTACGGATAGATCATTGAGACATGGAGGTATAATATAATATATGCATATGCATCCCATCTCGGTCTGGAACCCATATCATGCCATCGCATAATGCGTTATGATATGTTGTTGTCACCTCATCAGATGCAGGCAGGTTAGCGGGGATTTCCCGTTGTTTTGCATAAACATAACTAAGCTACAGTAGAAGTTGTAATGATTCGTTGTAATCGTAATGAGGTACGAATACACCGAGCTTGGATACTACAGAATTTTGATATTGAATATTAGAATCCTGCATAGGTTCGGTGATTCCGACCGATTCGGCGTCCGATGTTTTGATAAACGTGGTTGCATGTTTTGGTTGACCCGCTGATCTGGTCGGCACTCACCGCCTACCACTAGGATCCCCGCACGGGCCCCTTTTGCTTTCTGGCCCGGCCTGGATACAACATGTAACTAAATGTATCAAGATCAAACGGTGAGTTTGAGATGAAACAAACCCTCTACCCTCTACCCTCTACCCCTTATTAACAGCTTGTTTCCTTTCCTCTCGTCACCATCACAACCTTGTTCATTGTCCCTTACTTTGCGATCATGTTCCAAAGAACCAACGCGTCTTTTGTCTGTCTGTCTGTCTGTCCGCTCATGTTTCGAAGGAAGGAAGAGAACAGAGTCGGAAGGCACACCACTACTACTCAACACCTGCGGATGGATAGATCTTCCGAGTCAGAAGTCAGAGTCAAAATGTCGGGGTGGAATGAGACACGATAAAGGCACAGAGCATATGTCAAAGGTATAACAAGCGGAAACAGGTGACCTTCAAAGAGATGATTAAGAGGATATGGGCCTGCCGCTAATGGATCGAATGGAATGGAATGGAATGGACTGAAGGATCTGTGCGTTGTATGACTCATACAATGATTGTGTATGTGTCCGTGTGTGTGTCCGTCCGTACTTATTAACTCTTTGATCGCATCGCATTTTCCATCTGGGTCTGACCCGTCAATAAATAGTGTCAACGCTTGCGACACGCATTCTCACTCACTTGACACGCTCGTTTCATTCACCCCTGTACACCAGCACACCTGTACACCTGTACACCTACTCATCGTCATCTCTATTGTCGTTTTTGTCGTTGTCATCTATATCATTTCAACCCTCGCTCACCTCCCTTCAACTGACTTCTTTTCATAAACCTAACCCTTTTTTCTGATCTGATCGTCATCATTGTCAATCGATCAACGGAACGAACCCGCTCTCGCACGATCGATCTCTCCATATCACCGAGATTATTAAACATACAACTGTCATCCACAACTAGGCTCCTTTACACCTGAGACGGTGGGACCCTTCAACCGTCCCGTCGTTAGGTACGATTGGTCTCGTCACGACACTAGGCGAGCAGCGTTTCATCCCAAAGCGACAAGTAACGCGCCCATTCTCCTCGTCTCGTCTGGCTTGTCCCAGCTTGCAGCCGAGCAATATCGGACAGGACTTTATTGTCTTTATATCGATACATCTCGACAATCATTTGCTGTAAACACCATTCAAAGTTGCGAGCCACTTCGCACAGGTTCATCAACATCGATAACGAACAGGCCTTTGACACTCTTTCATAGTTAGCCTGGTACCCACGCTCTTTACCTCACCTATATGTATAATCAACCTTTGGCGGCCCCCATTCACATCACTGCTATTGACGAGCGGCGATAGGCTTACTAGCACACTAGGACACGCCATTTTTCATACTGGGCACCCGCTATGCACTCGCTCTTCTCGAGATCGGGCACGACGCCCAAGAAAACCAAAGCGGGAAAGACTGGGGCAGGCACTCATCATATCATCGGTTCACCTACGACGCCGGCGTCAGGTGGTCGAGCGATCAATACTGCCGATGGACACAAGGGGTACGGGCCTTCTCACCGAGTAGGCGAATTTGGTACTGTACCTGGGACCGCAAGCAAGTGCGTTTTGTCTTTTCTTTTTCTCCATATCTACGCCTTTCCTACAATACGTGTGGATATGATTGTAAGATACTTGTGAATTAGCTAACCAGATGATCTGGTGTCGAGCAGAACACTACCTAACAGACCGATTCAACCTCTCACGCCGCCAGAATCACCGGACGAGTGCCCAGACTCCTCTCCACCACCTCTCCTACCTCCGAAATATACCTTCTTACCAACCCGGATCCCACCACCCACCATAAATGCGGCGAACAACTCTGTCGATTCCTTTGCGTGCGAGCATGATGAGGTAGTCGGTCTAAGGCAGTATGGGTTCCTCGGTGGAATCGGCTGGAAGGTCTCGCTGGGCCTAAGCGATGTGGGAAGAGTCATACAGATTGTGGGAGACGAGTTGATCAGGCGAGGTGAGCGGCTGGTGCTACTGCGCAGTATTTATTGTCTGCGAACACGAGAGCCTCAGGTGAGAGCAATCTTCCCGCTGACGCTCACCCACTTGCGCAGGCTTGACAACACCGCTGCTGTTTTCGAGCCAAGCTCTGGAGTTGAGCCAGACTCGTACTAAAATGCTCATTCAGGCGTATCTCGATTCCCTGGCGTGAGTAAAGCTAGTGATTTGTCTTTCATGTCTTTGAAGGCTGATTTGGCAAGGATACGCATATGTGATGTCTCGTCATCTTGAGCAGATCCACTAGTCAACTGCGCTCTCGCCAGTCAAACACATTTGCACAGGAAGTACGCTTTGCGAAAGAGCAGGAGCTCGCATGGCTGCTTCGTTGGGCCCTATCCCGCATTACCCGTGTCAAAGAGAGAGCAGGCGGCAAGGAGATTGTTCATGGTGTTCTTGAATGGGAGGCTTATGAGGAGTGGCGTGGAAGGGAAAGATGTGAGTGAGCTGATGATTCTCTTAGACTGGATAGAAGATTTGGCGTACCTCGGGCTTTTAGACGAGCACCAAGGACCCCCGTCATGGCCTCGACATGTTCACTGACATTGGGTTTTCTCACAGCCGCCTCGTACCCCACCAATGCCTTCCCTTTCCTTGCCATCATTCTCCCCAACGAAGTCTACGACTTGATACTCACCCCGGTCTTCCACCTTCTCTCGCGATTCGCCGCGCACTCTCATTTGTCCGGTCTGACACCCCACGCCCTATCCTCTTATTTCGCTCCATTACTGTTCGACATTCCAACCGCTGTATCAGCAATGTCTTCTCATGCCAAATTCGTCCGAGCGGCGTCGGCCACTGAACATCTGTTGCTGGCATACATCCGATCAACGAGTGCCCAGGGCTCGCTGGGATTGGCGGACCTTCCGTTCAGACTGAAAGAATGGGTCACGGGATACCCAGCTATGGTGGCTTCCGACTCTGATTTGGCTCGTGGCGGGCCCCGAAAAGGCGCCAGAGTCGTCAGGTGCGAGCGAGCTACCCGTACTGTTCGAGCGTACTCGAAAGACCTCATTGTCCAAGCTGAACTCTGGGCGGAAGATCGCCCTTCCACCAGTGATTTTGGGATCACACCGCCCAATGCTCAGTGGGATGCTTGGGATAGAGTCACATGGAAAGCTCGTCGTGGCGAGGTCAGCCGGCCAAAGTTTTCACCTGCGTACAGACGACGAATGATGGTGAAGGAGAACCTGCCACTCCCTTCTTCGGCATCCTTGAGCGGGCTCAACCGAACGACATCGTATGGCCAAGCACCAAGACCGGGCAGCATCAACTCCAGGAACGACCGAAAGCGCGGTATGATGAGTACAGGCGCAGGCGCTGAGAACGAAGAAGGCAGATGGAGTAGTCTTGCCGGCAAGGAGTGGAGCATGTTTGAAGAAGGTGGATTCGATGCGCCGCTTCTGAGTCGAAGCGCGGCGCAAGATAGCAAGGATGATATCAAGAAGAGGTTGCAGTTTGACTTGACTGAAAGTGCCAAGATGGTGAGTGAGGTCGCGCCGGGCTGCTGTGTGTGTACGATATGAAATAATCCGACGTCGCTTTGCCGCCAAGAACGAAAATGGGACAGCTGAACCCATTCACTTGTGCCACAGGGTGTATCCGAGCGCCGACGCACGATGGATTGGTCCGAATTCGCCTCACCATCAGGTGGATTCAACAGGACTGATCCACTCCTTGACGTTTCGCTCACCTTTTCCCCACCTGTCCAGAACCAAATTACCGACTGGCCTAAAGAGCGGGATGAGCTTCGCAAGCGTTTACACAAAGCCCAAAAGAACGCTGTTCCATTCAACTACGATACCACCCCTCGCTTTGGCGCAAATTCCGCTCCTGATGCCGTGGGCGGTGCGAGGGCAGATGAAAAGGGTAGAGTGTACATCGAAGCGGCGTTTGTGGATTGTTGGGCGGACCTGATGATGGGTTCTTCTTGGGTGGAGAGGGATGAGTTGACCTTCAGGGAAGCCAACTGGGTTCTGGTGAGTGCACGAGTTTATCCTTCTGAGTGATGTCCATAGAGAGTGATTCGTTAACCCCCATAACTTGCAGATCGAGTACAAAGCCAAGCCAAGCCGACCGGATCCCAGACAGCAAGACGCAGACCCTCTTGGCGATCCCCGGAAGACCGAGTTGTACTTTTTGTTTGAAGAGCGCGTGCCGACAGTGAGTTTGTCAACATCGCCAGCTGGAGAAGGAGTGCTTTGCGGGCCAACCGGCTGACTCGGACATGCGTGTTTTTACAGGACTACCAAGTCGCTCTCGCCACCCCAGTGACCAAGAAATCAGGCTTTACCCTGTTCTCACCGAAAAGCAAGAAACGCAACGTTGGTATCAACGCTAATATTGCAGGTGGCAGTGGTATGGCACACTCTGAAAGTATGAAGTCTCGCCTGGCCCCAGGGTGGGATGATAGTGATTTCGACAAAATGTTACTACATCGATCGGATACCAAGAAAGTCTCCCTAAGCCAAAGCGGAACGGACCAGCCGCATTCTAGCGTGTGGCACATGGCACAGGATAATCCTGTAACGTCGCCCATGAAACCTTCTCTGCGTCAACGTCAACGTCAACCTCAGTCTCAGTCTCATCCTCAGTCTCAAAGAGGTCGTTCAGGATCTGCTGGGAATGATGATATACCCAAACATGGTCAAGGCCAAGGACACAGTAGGAAGTGCTCAAAGGGCGACGAAGATCTCAAGATGGGAGAGACGAAGAATATCTTTTTTGGTTCGGCGAAGAAAGGATTGAGGAGAGTCAAGACGGATGAAGACAAGAGGAAGAAACAGGCGGCTCAGGAGATGGAGTTTGAACTTCATTCAGCCAGTGGAATTAGCAGTTCTGAGCCTTCGCCGAAAGACGGCAACACAGCGGCCGGAGGTGTCAAGCAAGGGAAGACGGACGAAAAGTGGATGGGTGAGTCGAGCAATGATAGGAATGGCCATGGCCGATTTCGAGCTTTAGCTCGAGCTTGAGCGGGGCAGGGGGGCCAGGGAGGCTAGTTCTGGTACTGGTAGTGCAAAGGATCAAGGCTAAAAACGGACCGTATTTCGCTCCTTTTCAGACATACTCATTGCGAACGGCGCGCGAAGGATGGATCGTCAAGACGCCGAGTTCCCGCCTCATCCACCTAACAGACAAGCGCACAATGGGAATGGGCAAAACCTCGGCTTGCCTGTCTCGCCTCACCCTCCAGCTCGACACGGCTCCCCGAACCCAACAGGTGCAGGCGTTGTGGACCCGCAACATACACCACCTCAGGATCATGATTATGCGCATGAGGTTCAGATTGATCAGGCAACGCCCCGTGCTGGACCGCCTGAGAGGCAAAGATCAATCAAGCGCAAAGCCGTCCCTGGAGCTGTCCCGTCCCAGGATCCACCAATATCAGACGACGATGCTACTTTTGAGCCATTGTCGCCTACTTCCCAAGATTCCAGATTCACTTATTCATCCGATCATCAAGATGAAAGCGATTTCAACCGAGAGCAAGGCCGATACGACCGATACGATAATCCGGAACTACTGCATCCTACCCCTCGAAGGGAGATTCAAATTCAACCTCGAGACACGATCCATGGGATCGTCGATCAATATGAGCATAATCGAGATTCGTCAATGACTGTCGAGTCCGACCCGGATTTGGAACCTGTTGTCGAAGAAGAAAGGGATGATGAGGGGTATTTCGACCAGGGGCATGGGTATATGACTTCCACCATGTCTAATCGACGAATGAGCGAGGATTCAAGGTTTGACGATGTCGATGGAAGTCAACACGAGGTTGCAGAGGTTAGCGGTGACGGTGGAGCGGGAGCGGGACACGCAACGCTCGAGGCACCGGAGAAAGGCATGTTATTCGACTTGACGCCGGGGAGGGAACCTTCCCCTGCGAGGTATAAGCACGGAGAGCCCTTACAATTCGGTAAGTGATATAGTAGACAGAGACAGCAAGCCTCCATATCAGGCTGGGCAATCTTCCTATAGCTATTCCGTGTTTCCAAACGGCGAGTAATCCGGGCTGATTTAGACTCGTGTTCGATGGAATGTATTAGTCGGCGAAGAACCTGAAGAAGAAGAGTATGATTCCCGCCGATATCGTTAGGACGGGAAATACAGACAAGGTAAAGCCGAGCTGCATTGCTTTGCTTTGCACTGTACCGTGCACATATTTGCCCTTACCCCGCCCTTAGCTTGTTCATCAACGGGATCGTATATACCATCGATAGTGTGCTTGAATCGTTGATACTTTTCACATTTTTGGCTCGCTGTCAACATACTTTAATTCAGCTGTCCCTGCTCTCCTAGATAAAGTACTCGTAGGTCTCCGATATCACCTTGACAGTCGGGTAACGTCCCAACCGAAAAAAAGAGAGAGAACAGGTCAAAACACATATCATGATAGTGGTGATGTGCTTTAGTTGAGCTGTAACGATCCTGATTATTTATTGTATGCATCTTGATTCTTAATCCTGTACTGACTGGTTTGGTCGTATGCACAATTTTCCATTTTGTATGACCAAGACCGTGATTGGCATCAATTGGATGCTATTACTCTGAGTGTTATATCCTATGCACAGTATTGCGCTTGCGGCACCTTTTCAGGTTCTCTTCCTCTTGCTCTTGCTCTTCTATATGTCATTCAAGAAAAAAGACATGTAGGTCTTTTCCCACCCACTCCGCCGTTTCAGGATTTCACAGTAGGCGCGGCGCCAACTCGACCTCGATTCGCCTTGAGTCTACGTTATACCGTCTGAGCCGTGTTGCAGATCCAGCATAGCATTTCATCCTATTGCCATTGCCACTGCATGACAGCTAGCGCTAGCTCCCAGTCTTTCTTCCTCAACCCCCTGCTCCGACTCCAGACCATGCGTTGCGCCTACGCCTACGCCTATCTAGGTCTGATATTAGACAGATACGCCAGATTCAGGTAGAGCTCCGTGTTGCTTTATCAGGACCTCTGCGATGCGCATTGCAATTATAGAAAAAAAGGTGAACAAATGACAAATGACGTCAGCGCGGTTCTTGTTCTTGATCTTGATTCACGATGACTATGAATAATTTCCATCTGTTTCTGTTCCTGTTGCTGTCTTTTCGTCTTGCCTTGCAAACAAGCTACAAAGATGGTGAAAGCGTGAAGCCGCGCCGCACAGCATACACATACACCAAATATACCGCAGACTAGTAAAAGTGTTGATAGCAGGCGAGAGAGAGACTGTAAACTATTAGACTCACTGAAGAACTCATAACTCATCCAACTGATAGCAGTCGAAGGCGCCACCGTCAATACACGAGGCAACATGCCTCTCCTAAGACCCTTCCAACCATCTCGATCTCTGATGATCCGCAGTGCTTCAGACATTGATCTGGCTGCTCGTATTCTGGGGTCGGGGTTGGATCCTCGGGTTTGTAAGAGGGTCTAAAAGATATTCAAGTTCAGGTTGGACATGGCAAGTAGTTAGTGACCTGTTTGTCTGTAACACAAATAGAAACATATACGTTTTGGTGGGCTAAGGGGGATTTGCACATGCCATTGTGACTGCTCGATTGGGAATCCAAGATCTGCATTTAGATTTGGAATTTCCTGACTCACCTTGGCAACGTCTAAAGGCGTCGTAACAGCCGCCGCCAATCCACCGGCAATACCACCAGCAGTGACATGCGTGATGGGACTATAACCTCCATCGGGATTCAAGAGTGTCTTCAAGCTCTCATAAGCTGAGAATTGGACCGCGGTGAAAGGGACGGTCATGGTGATCGTCGTAGGGTAAGAGACGTAGAAAGCGGTCAGGCCTTCTCGGGCGTAGACTGTTCGCGCGCAGGACATTACGGTTCGGTAGGGCGAATTTCGAATTTGCATACGTTGTTTGATGACTGAAGCGCAAGGACAAAAATGGAAGAAAAAGTGCTTGTTAGTCGGTGCACATTGGGATAAGACAGATCGATACGACAAACTTGGGCGTGTCGGCGTGTGGCTATACGGCATACCATCCTCACTCACCATCGAATGGGTTCATCAAAGCATCGCTCGTGATTGTAGCCGCTGCACCAGCCAATGCAGTTCCTCCGACACCCCACCATCCATCTTCCCTACCACCCGAGATCTCACGTACAAACTCGTACATTCCAAAATGAGCCGCATGCGCAGGTCCAGCACCTAATATCACAGATGCGACACCACGCCATAGAGATCGGAGACCCTCGGTCGTTGAGATCGAACGAACGTGTTGCGCGATAGTATTGAGTTGGGGAGCTACGGGGGGAGGCGGTCGAGCGGCAGCGGCAGCGGCGGCGCCTGAGGCTGATGCAGAGACGGATGAGGCGCCTGAGAGGATTGGGTTGAGAGCGGGGAGAACTTGCATTCGGGTCTGAATGGTGAACAACCGTAAGTTCAGCTTAGCCTTGTCCACAGCTTTTCAGCAAGAAGGATGTCAGACAGGGTGTGTCGGTTTAAATGACGACTTGAACTCACCTTGATAGAGTCAACAGGGAAGATGGCAGCGTGCTCCGAGATACCGGCCTACAGAAGGAAAGTTGTATGATTAGTTTTTTTTTGGTAGCTCAAGCGCTCAAGCAATATACGTCATTGAAACCAACGAGATGATGAGCGATTCTAGCATTGTGTCTCATACAAAGAGGGTTCACGCAGATTTGTTGAAAGAGGTAATGATAGCACATACCATAGCTCCAGCGGCCATGTTCACCGCCCATCCACTACCGACAGGTAAACTCTCATAGTCGTGCTCCTCTTCTTCTTCGAGCGCAATCGATGATTCGCCTACAGGCTGAATAGGGGGTCCACCTGCCAAGTGGGTGGAGTGGGGATGGACGTGGATGTGGGATGATGAGCCTGAGGCTGAAGCTGAGGCTGAGGATGGAGAAGACATTTTGTTTGGGGGGCAGGCGGGCGGGCGGGAAGTTGGGTCGTACTACGGAGTTGTTTGTGGTAGTAGACGTGCTGGTTTCGTTGGTTTCGAGAAGAGAGATCGCTAAATCGAGCAAATACAGCAAGTGACGAGAGATTGATCGGTCGAAGTGATGCGAGTCGACTTTGGGATAACTTCAAAATCAGAGGTCTAGATGAGTCCAAATCGAAAATCGAGAATGATCTAAATTTTGCATGAATGAAAAAGAGGATGTTAGCATTCTGCTTGGATCGCCTTGATCCACATCCACAATATCATCCATCATCTTCATATCGCCGAAATGCCAAAATTCCTCTCGGAAGCCCGTCTCGCTCTTCCCTTTCGCAATGCATCGACCCTCCCTCTTTCCTCAAGTACCAATTCGTTTCTGTTTGCCCTCGTTTGTCCCTAGACCTCTTCCGATTTTCATTGTCATTTTTGTTTTGCCCCTTGGCAAAGCCAATCGTCCGACCGACCTAAAGCGTCTATCGTCCGGTGATGACGAGCTTCATCGCCGGCCGGCGATAGCTTGCTGCCGGCTCAACGCCAGGCTGTAGGCCATGAAGCGCATCACCTAGTCACAGGAGTGTCCTGCCGGTGCGATGCATACTGGTTTCTGTCTCTCTTATGACGTCTGCTCGCTTTCCAGACGATTGATCTTCCAGCGAATATGAGATGATGCAAGTCGACTATACACTCACAGTTGATCGAGGTCCCAAATTCTAGCTGAATTGGCTGGTTTGGCGTAAAAACCGCTTTACGAGTGATGATACGGTGCTCTGTGCGTGATCAAGACAACAACGGGACAGAATGATATTGATAATAGTAGAGACGCTCTACCGTAGTGTATGTTTGACGATAGATGTAAGATCGAAAGAAGCCAGAGTACAGTATACAGTATACAACGAGTCGATGCTGGTATGGTGAGCAGTGAGCAGTTCTGAGCAGTGAGCAGTGAGCAGTGAGCAGTGGACATGCAGCGTAGGAATTGTTCGGCCGGCGATGATGATGGGCTTAGTACTAGTTTAGCATCTGGATTTTTTTTGGTAGTTCAGCCTTGACACATGGTCCTATTGTGACTATTCATATGGCGCCTATCTACATTAACCATTATCCATTAACCGCGGCATTTGACCATAAGCCGCTACAACGGCGATTGACCACTAAAGGTTACATGCACACATGGCAAAAGCTCAGGCGCTTGCATGCCTTACATGCATACATGCACCGGATCCAAACATTCGAATTTTTGGCATAGTCAAAGATAAAGATACGTGTATGTATACATAAGAAACAGGGGGGATCGCTGAATGCGAACGATCCTGTACCTTTCGAATGTGTGTATTGTTGGGAAAAAAAACAAGCGCGATGCGCACTGACAACTTTCCTATCCCTGGTTTTGTTCTTGGCATTGATTGACGTCTGAAATTCCGTCTACCAGGCAGCGAATATTATTGAATTCACCTGATCCCGGTATGAGCTATTGCGTTGCTGACCTTCCCTCTGACAACACACCATACTCCTAGACTCCTAGACCCCTAGACTCCCTCACTCTACCTTCTCGAACGCTTGACGAGACTGGCGACGATCAGACCTGTCACAGCTGCAGCACCGGCGATAATTCCGACGCCTGTAGAAGTGATTGCCAGAGTCAGTTATGATACTTGTCTGATTTTCTCGCAGAGCAATGAAGCACAGTGAAACACATGATGGACCGGTACTTCCATTGCGATGACATAGATAGGTCTGACAGAAGGATAGAATCTGAGATATAATCACTGGCAATAAAACACCGAACGAAACCGCGCGACTCACCAATGTATCCATCCCTTGTCACAGCTTGGTCAATTAACGTTCTCAACGACTGAGCCTGCATGTTCTCCGGCTCAACAGACAGCAAGAGATCTATAACATACCAAAGACAATAGAGAGTATGCCATCACACAGTCAGATCCAAGCTCTCATCTTCTTCGCACTGACAAATCAAATAAACACACCGTTGAACTTTTTGGCATACGCATAATTGCGCAGCTTGTAGTATCCTACAGCGATGTAATATGTGCATTCTCGTCTATGAGCTGGCGAGGCGGAATAGATCTCTGCAAACGGTAGGTACATAGTCAAGAAGGCCGTCAGCATGCTGGCTCATTCTCTCTTGAGCTGGATGAGCGTATCTGCCGCACTCACCTTGTAAGAGCTTGACGCCTTCCGTTTGCTGTTCCGCTGTGGGTGACTTCACAAGACCCCAACCTGGATGACAACAACGGATTCAGCTTTGGTCCTCACGGCCCGATAACCACTTTTATTAATCTGCCTTCCGACTAATCCTCTCCGATGTGATCTGTAGCAGGACACTAAATGATGGTGTGGGAATTCTTCTTGCATACCGGGCGTACCAGCGCGCCTTGCCCTCACACACACACACTCATCCGACCAGCCCGACACCGGTATCGGTTCATGGGTCAAGGCGACGGGAACGCGACTTACCATAGTTGAACTTGCTCTGAGTGGTAACATGACCCTGCTCAATCTCCTTGTAATACTGTCTCCTCAGCACTTCAAGCTCATCATATGATAATGAGGATTCAGCTTCGGCAGCATAAGGAAGTTCGGTGGGCATCTTGTTTAATCGAATGCGAAGCGAGGCGTAATTTGATTGTTGAAGCGGTGTCTGTTTTCTTTTTCTGCCGTGGTCGGTGGGTCTTGCGTTCTGGTTTCGCTTCCGGTATTGATGTTGTGCTTGATGTTGATATAGTTGTGATTGTCTGACGAAACAAGCTGAAAAGAGGTGGCAAAAGTAACGGAAAGTCGGTTGGTCGGACAAGTGGAGAATGTAGCTCTCTCTATGCGTGCATCGCATCGTCATCAGCCCGGCTACGGCTATGCTATGGCCAAGCTATCGTAAGCGTAATCTCATTACGAATTTCTTGACGGGTATTACAAACTCATTAGTAATGTGTGAGTAGAAGGTATCACGTGACTCGTTGCAACTCGGAAGCTTAAGCTTGCGCTTGAGCTTTCACCAACCGCTCGTTTCAGTGAGAAATGTATATAATGTATATTTGTGATTTTGACTTTTGGCTCTTGATTTTCGACAAACATACATCACGTTGTGACCGATATCTTTTCGCTCCATCACTCCATCATCATCAATACACTAGTAGTACCTAGCCATTCGACCGATCTCGTACAAAGCAAAGCTTTGAACATTGCCGACGGCACCTGGAATCCCTAACCTTCATCATCATCATCGTCTACTAATTCTCTCACCATGTCCAATCCGCCTCAGAGGGGTAAACCCTCCTTGATAGCAGCTGCTCAAGCCCAAAATCAAGCCCAAGCTTCAGCTTCAGCTTCGGCCTCAAATTCCGCTGTCCCGCCGAATCTCGCGTCAGTTCCAATGTCGGCTACCAACTCTTCCACGACCATCAGCGATGGATCAGGCGGTGGACGATCGATCTCGGCGAGGTCTACACCTGCGCCTGGGACTAGCACAGGACCCGGATCAAGGGGTGGAGAGGGCAGTGTACCGCCCGCTGGAGGTGTGCAGAAGTTGAAATTCAAGCCCAAAGTGCCGATCAGGAGGGTAAAGCAGTGAGTCAGAAATGTTCCTCTTTTCGTACTGGCCAGCTGTCCTCCCTCATGACACTTGTACATTTTCCCCATTGCACGTATGAACATGAAAGAATAATAGTCTGACCAATTACTTTATCGCTCCGCTCTATAGAGAACCAGATGTCAAACCTGTGAGCTACCTTCTGTTCTATCTTCCCTCGCGATAGCGATAGTCCACCTAGCTGACCAGTCTCCGTATTATGGCTCTAGGACATCTCTCAAGCTCCCGCGCCTGCCGTGAGAGGCGGTATCCGAGGTCGAGGCAGAGGTGGACCTAATCGAGGTAGAGGTCGAGGAACGGTCGTGTCTACTTCGATCGCTGCTGGTGTATTCGGTGGTCCCAGGCCTGCGGCTTCATGTAAGTGAGATCTCCTCAGGCTTTCACTGTTGACAGGCCGTTCTCGTCCTATTTACAATCATCCATGAGCTGATCTCAATCATCCGTTCTCTCAGCCTCGTCATCTAGGCGCTTCGCTGCTGCTCCCGTCCCGGCACCTCGGAACTTTGACGACGCCTATGCGGAAGTCTACTCCGACCATTCTGACGAAGAAGGTACGATGGCTGGTCGACCTATCGATATAGATATGGTTTCCACCATGTCTGAATCTGCGCCTACATCACTTTATAGAGATAGGAGGTTGAATCAGGGGAAAGCGAAAGGCAAGCCTGGAAAAGACGAGAAAGATCGAAAGGACAAGGACAAGGGCAAGAAGAAAGCTGGGCACCAAGAGGGCGGTTCGGAAGCCATGGACGTGGATCAGCAACCCGAAACTGACGCTGGCGCTGGTGCAAGTGGGGGATTTAACGTGAAAGCGGAGCCTATTTCGCCCGAGAAACAACCTCGTCAATTGCGAGAAGACGACGCGATGCTCTCAGACGATGAGACCCAAGATCGCGATGAGCGAGGAAGGAGGGTCAGATCTTTCGCTGCTACTGGTGGCGTGGAAGAGCCGGCTGTAGGAGGAGGCGATGATGATGATGACGAGGGTGTCAACGCGGCGCAGGCGGTCGATCTGAGTGAGAGTGAAGAGGAAGAAGAGGAGGAGGATATGGAGGGTGATTTCGTTCAGGCCGATGGATATGTGAGTAGACATAGCATGCCGGTGCTTTTCCGGTCTTATACCATGTTTCTACCGCGACGCTTTGTGCCTCTAGGTCTATTGACTACACTGGATACATGGGATGCTGATCTGGCTCTGCCTCCCATGTCATTTCCACAGGACAATCCCGAAGAGAAGCTATTCATCTTCCAATTCCCAAACCTATTCCCTAAATTCGCACCCTCCGACCCTGTCGATCTCACTCAAGAAGTCAAACCCGACTCTTCTGCACCGACCGGTGCTGCTGCACCTGCGAGCTCTGCACCACAAGCTGATATCAAGCCTGATATCAAGCCCACGGCTGCCCAACTTCGGGCGGGTCAAGGGAAGAAAGGACAAGCTGAGCCTTTGCCTGAGGGCAGGGTGGGCACCATGGTGGTTATGAAGAGTGGAAAGGTCAAGATGGTCATGGGTAAAGATATCGTTATGAACGTGAGTGAGACTAGAGTGACACCACATATCCTTTTCAACCTTCGTTTGCGATCATACACCCACGATACAGATGCTGATTGATGCCCCGTTCCTTTAGGTTACCCCCGGCCTTCCCGCGACGTTCATCCAACACCTCGTCCACCTAGATGGCAAGTCTAAATCCGCTCAAATCCTTGGAGAAGTGCACAAGAACTACGTCGTCACTCCCGATATCGATCGATTGCTTCAGGAACTGTATATCAACGGCGGTAAGACGCCTGGAGAGCTCGAGACTGAACGAAGGAGGAGGATCATCTTGGAGAAGGGTTTGATACCTATGAAGAAGGAGAGGGATTAGTCTGAACCTCTTGGTATATTGACATGAGGAACCACGATTGGGCGGGTAACTCACAGTTGGTGCAGAGGCGTAGATTGGGCCACGAACAGTACGAGAAACCATCTACTATGGACATTCTCCAACCTTCGTATATTGATTCCCGCTGCCCTCTATATTATACTATACTATACAGTACAACTTGGTTGGGCGGTAGCAGGCCAACATCACTCTTGGTACATCACTTTCATGCAACTGTATTGTACATGCATACATCACTTGGCAACCTCTGTTTAATTATCAACCGAATCAATACCCTCGCATTAGCACAGCTAGCACAGCTAACATAATTGAACTACGATTGCTGGCGTTGAGGACCTGCTGGTAGTAACAGACTCCCTTGATCAACCTGTGGGTCGCTACAGTATGACCTCCCATCGCATCAGCATGAGACGCACACGTAGCCGTGAGCTTTGGGCATTGGGGATCCTTTGTCCAGTCCAAAATGGACCCGATCTCACTGACCGAGTGGGGCAGGTGGCTGGACCATCCGATCACACTTCTACAGCACACTGCCATTGCAGTCATTTTCTGCCCTCCCTCCTTTGTGCGATGTGAAAGCAAGAACGACAAACAAGCCAATCGTAAGCAGTATCATACACTCACAAAGCTCAATGAAACCACTAGGTATGGGCAGGTGACCATGCACTGTTGGAGTACAGGGACTACCTCCAACGTTGTGTTATTATATCTATCCATTCTGTGATTCATTCTAGCATAACGATCAAGATTCCTATCCTTTTTTCCATCTAGATGCCTGTTTCTTGTGCTAGCGGACGTAACATATTCTTGGCGCAAACTTACATTACCGTAACAGGCTTGATTCGTATCGAGTTCCCACGATACAATTCAGTTGGATAGTTCCCATTTTTTTGTGATTCCATTTGACTGCCAAACGAGAATCACCTTATCTCTGGATCCCCCACTTCTCTCGCCCCCGCCCATACAAGATGCATTCTCAACCTATCCGAGATGCCGATCCCGCCCCGAGCCACAACCGACCACAGCCTGAAGGCCATGATGTCTCAGGAGGACACAAAAGGATCGACATGAATCCCATCGAGTGTCCTTCGCCCGTCCTCAGACCTTCTCGATCCAGCAGTGAGGGAGCCAGGACAATTCCCGGTAACAATTCAAGACTCACATCCTCCGCTGAATCCGAACTCTTGCTTCCCACACCTGCTATTCCCGTCTTGCACCTGCCCAAGCCAATAGGTATTTCACCTTCTTCTCCCGTTCCAGGACCATCCGAAGGCGATGATGGTCCGAAATCGCCGTCTGCCCTAGAGATCGACACAGAACCAGATCCAGTTACGGATACAGATACGTGTCCTCTGGTGATCCCCACTCTCGCACTGACCCGCAACTCGACTCTGCTCAGAGCCAAGAACATCTCCATCTCCGGTTCCGTCTCCATTTCTGGCCGTTGTATACCCATGTTGAACGGCCAAGAAATACCTCTAGACTCAATTCCAAACTCCCTCAGGGATCTCCAATCTCTGTCGAATAGCGTGGCGAGCAGTACGCTTCGACCCAAGAAGAACGTACTGGAGTACCTGAGTAGTATTGGTAACACCACTCTACGACCGCCGGTCGGTCGACTCACCACCGGACCGATCGCTTTACGCACCTCCCGATCCGGAAGCCTGACGGTCATGCCTGGAGATGGAGATGGGGATGGGAATGATATTGCCAAGCGAAGGCAGATGAGGGAGGATGAAGTGGCAGAGAGGGAGGATAGGGAGGCTGAGATGTCTTTCAATAGCCGTATGAGACAATTCGAACGTGATCTCAGAGCTCAGACGACCGAAGGCAAAAGCAGCTCGGGCGAAGAAGATGGGATCGGAATGCAGAGCCGAGTTCGAGATGGGCGGGTCAATGTCATTGTGCCAAAACGTATCAGAAAAGGAGATTCAGTCAATATTGACGGTCCACCAGACATGACAATCGACAATGTCGGGCGTACAAGAGTCACCCCTGGTGCTGGTGCTGATGCCGATGCTGGCATAGCCACTGGAGGTGCTATAGACGAAGTCGAGGTCGAATGGTGTTTTTTCTGCGGAGAAGAAAAGGCCCGATCTCAAATGGAATTGAAACAAGTATCTCTTCAACAGCGAAAAACGATGAGAGCTCGTGCTCTTGACCCTTTGCTCGACGAGGACGATGCAATTGGATCGGACTGTGACTCAGCAGAAGCTGGTACGAGTGTAGGCGATAACGAGAAACAGGACAATGCACACAGGCGGACCGCTCGAGGCGATAGGGAGAAGACGTGGCAGTGGGTCTGTAAAGATGGATGTGGGCTAGACAGGCTTCACCTTGGTAAGCCTTTCAACGCAGTCGATCCAGATCTTGTACAAGACGAGGACTTTTAGTCGGGTCACAGCAGTACATTACCCCCTGGTGATGCCATACAGTGGTCTGCTCCGCGACCTCCGGCCCCATTCAATGCTGTGTGGCCACCCGCTCGCAACCGATTCGACGGAGCCTCCTGAAGTACAGTCGCTTTACGGTTTCATTACATACAATGGCAGACGAGAACCTGTTGTTATCAGTGAAACGATATCAAATGTATGTCTACATATGCATGTACCGCATTCCATGTATTGCAAGGTAGACTCTACGGGAGAGTCGCGCTCGCCGATGGGACTGCTCGTGTGATACGGTTTGAGCGGGTGGACAGGCCAGATAAGCAAGAGATTATATACGTACAATTGCAATACTAGTAATGAGCGTCGAGCAATTGCATGTCAGACACGCTGGTCGCGGCCCATTCCCCCGTCTTAGCCCGACAGGGCAGCCGAGCAGCTGAAAGGGGTAATGTTCCCGGAAAGAGCGGCTGTGCCTACATGCGACTAAACGAGGACACACATGCTTCACTGGGTAGCTTACGACATGGGTAGAGCAGGATAAACAAAATGGTTAATATGGTAACCCTTTCTATTGGTCGGAGCGATTCTTATCAGGCACAAGCGAGTGGTGAGAAAAAATTTCTGGAGATCGACACAAGCAAAGCAAGTGGGATTTTCTTATCGCGCTCCACCTCGAGTTGCTTGATGCTTATCGTTAATTTCAAGCATGTAAGAAATGGGTGTCGTTTTGTTTGGATCCGTGCACACATTAAATAGAAGACGACATCTTACCCTTGAATACATTCATCCTGGTCAAGTTCCCCACCATCATCTCGACGACCTCACATCGCCATGGTCAGCTTCTCTCCTCACACGATCAATAACGCGGTCGCACCGACCTTCATCGGACGATGGTTCCGGCTGGAAGGGAGTGGACATCCTTTGGAGCGTCCGGGATCAAAGTTCTTGACCGAGCTCCGAGCGGGCACTGTCACGGCTGCTGCTATGCTTTATGTGAGACAAAGTCTGGTAAATGCATCTCGAAGTCTCGCTGACCTCACGACAGATCATCAGTGTCAACGCGTCTATCCTTTCCGACTCGGGTGGACCTTGTGTCTGTGAGGGGACGACTGATGACCCCATTTGTGCGACGAACACTGCCTATGCCCAATGCAAGAATGAGCTCAGACGGGATTATGTTGTCGCTACATCGGCCATTGCGTTGATCTCGACTTTCCTCATGGGTCTCCTTGGAAACATGCCTCTAGGTCTTGCTCCAGGTCTTGGTGGTATGTGTACTTTCATCAGACTGGATTGACGCGTCGCTAATCTTGCCCACACCACAGTCAACGCATACTTTGCATACAGTCAGGTCGGATTCAACGTGAGTTACCTCGCCTTCAAGCAAGAGAGACCGCGCTGATAGTCTTGTAGGGTACCGGACCCATCTCCTATGGAGAAGCCCTAGCCGCTGTCTTCCTCGAAGGTCTTATCTTCTTCGCTTTGACCATCCTTGGTCTTCGTCAATGGCTCGCCCGACTCATCCCTCGTTCCATCACTGCGGCTGTCGGTTGTGGTATCGGTCTGTTCCTCACCATCATCGGCCTCAGCTCAAGCGGATTGAATGTCATCTCTGGTGGAACCTCGACGCCCGTACAACTTGCCGGCTGTCCAGCTCAGTATGCCGATGCGACTACTGGTTTCTGCAACAGTCACGTATTGCAGGATCCTCGTCTGTGGCTGGGTGTAATTGTCGGCGGTGTCGTTACCGCTTTCCTTCTCATGTACCGAGTCAAGGGTGAGTAAGCGCTACATCCACATTCAAACCGCTCGCTGACACACACCACAGGTGCTCTTCTCTGGCCCATTCTCCTCGTGGCAATCATCTCGTGGCCTCGACCGACCGCCGTCACCGCCTTCCCCCACACTGAGCTGGGAGACTCCAACTTTGACTTCTTCAAAAAAGTGGTATCAGCGCGAGGCTTCTCATTGTTGGGACCAAAGAATGTGGATTGGAGCGCGTACGCCAACGGAAAGACCTGGGTTGCTATCGTGAGTATGCGTAGGCGTAGCCGTCACATGTGTTCAGCCTGGCTCACCCAATCACCATCCACCCTAGATCTCATTCCTCTACGTCGACCTGCTCGACACCACCGGTACCCTGGTAGCTATGTCCAAGCAAGCTGGGCTCTACGACATGCGAGACGGCGACTTCGAGGGCAGCTCCGTCGCTTTCCTCGTCGACTCTGCTTGTATCTCTGCCTCTGGACTCTTCTTTGGTACCAGTCCTTGCACTCCCTTCGTCGAATCCGCCAGTGGTATCAGCGAGGGAGGTAAGACCGGACTGACTGCGATTGCAACCGCATTCTGGTTCTTCATCTCGATCTTCTTCGCTCCTATCCTCAGTAACATTCCCTCTTGGGCCACTGGCTCCGTCCTTGTTATTGTCGGAGCCATGATGATGGAGAACGCCTCAAAGATTAACTGGGACTATGTCGGAGACTCGATTCCTGCCTTCATCGTATTGTCTTGCATTCCTTTCACTTGTAAGTGTGATCTCCTCAGTGGTCTGACTGTGTTATCGCTAACGATCTACGTAGACAACATCTCGTACGGTATCATCCCCGCATTGATCGTGTTCATGCTGCTTCACAACATCCCCAACCTCCTCGGCAAGATCTCTCCCAGATTGCTTCCTCACGGATGGAACGACCTCAAGGACCCTTACGATGTTGTCGCCATGGTCAGGCAGCAAGACACTCACGGCGGCTCTCGAATGCTTGCCCTCCTACCCCCATGGATGCGAAAGCTCGTGAGCGGCAACCGACGATTCTGGGTCATGACACCCGAGGAGATTGAGCGACGATTGGAGGGCAGGAATATGACTCAAGCCACCGGTGATGCCGCTGCAGAGTTGAGACAGAGGGAACGAGACGGTCTGAGATTGATGATGGGCAAACACTTCCGAAGTCGAGAACCCGCCCAGTCTGACTACGTGCTTAGTGACGACCCCGCTCACACGTACCCACCTGAGAGTCACTCGCCTCGAGGCTCGGACGCCAAAGACTCCTCAGTCTAGTGATAGTTATCAGATGATATAATGCAGTATGCACGTTGAGTGATTCCTAATATCTCATGACTCGATCATCTCGACAGCTAGCAGCTAGCTACCAATATGAGATCGACAACTCTATCAATACTCGTACCCTTCCATGTCTTCCAACAGCCCGATCTCTTTCGGTTCCCAGCCTAGCCATTCTCTGGTACGCTTCGATGTGGTTTTATTGTTCATCTGGAGGACGAAGCCGGTAAAGCCAAAGTGCTCGAAAGCTTCTTCGGGTGGAATGCTTCTAACCTCGACTTCCATCTTCTGTCCGATGAATTCAGCAATCGTTTTGACGGGGATTGCCTCCTCAGCCACCGGGTGAAGCGAGACACCGCTTGGCGCTTTGGAGGGGTCTAAAGCGAGAACATAGACGCTCGCAGCGTCCTTTGCGTGCACCGAGGGCCATACAGCGTTTCCATCTCCGATATAAGCCGCATAGCCATACTTCTTGGCGGCATCAATTTGCGAAGTGATAAAGAGGTGGCGGTGGTCGGCCGAGTGTACAACGGGAGGGCAGCGAACGACGAGTGCTCGGACGCCTTTGTCCGCGTATGAAAGAACAAGCCGGTCTGAAAGGATACGGGGGAATGCCGCATTGTCCTCCTTCGGGTCGTCCTCGGTTTCGCCAGCGGTCAAGAGGGTTCCGGAAGCGTAGATGAAAGTCTTCGATGTGCCTACAAGTTGCTCGCACATGGCATTGATGGCGGCTCGATCTTCATCGCAAGCAGACACGTATTCCTCGGACGTCTGAAACGAGTTGAAGGCGAGGTGCAGTACGGCATCGGCGAGGGAAGCTTGTGCGCGTAAAACATCGAGGGATCGGTGGTCGCCTTGGATAGGTTTGGCTCCGAGCGCTTCAGCTTTGGCGGTGGATGCCGAAGAGCGCGCGAGAGCGGTGACGGTGTGGCCCTCGGCGACGAGTTGCTTGATGATGTAGGTGCCTTGAAGGCCAGTACCGCCGGTAATGAAGATTCTCATCTTACTGTGAGTGACTTTGGTAATGTGCATGGCGATCTTGCTCAAGTCTAAGAAGCAGTTATTATACCTTGCAACCCATCTCGGGGATCTGTCCCAGGTCCCCGCTCCGAGGTGGAATCCCGGATCCGGGTCGCCACACTCGGGTTCCAAATTTAGCCTGACCTCCACATAGCCCTCCTCGGTGCTTTTGAAAGCGTACAGGATGGCCGGACTGGCGTCTATCTTCAGAAACACATGCATAACATTATCTGCTGGTCTGACTATGCACACAATACAGCACATTGTGCCCGTCGGCGAGAGGCTTCACACGGTCATGGGATGCGTATGATCGACCTTTGAATATTTAATTGCATTCTCATAAGGTTCATTGGTAATCCTACACATTTCCGCCAACCAATTAATGCCATTGCCTGATCGCTAACGTTGATGACATCTTTGGCCTCCTTTCAAGTTTTTCTTCGGTCTCCTGGTATTCTTCTCTTCAAGACCTCACGACATCCGAGATTTGTTGATAAGCCTTCAACACCTTCTCATCCTCCCACCGCAATCCGACGACTTGAAGAGACAAGGGTGCTCCAACAAACTTTTCAGCGGAATCTGTAACCAGATCCATTCATTATCGGCATTAGGTACTGCGGTGTGCATGATCAAGCAGACTCACAGGCGTTCCAGAGCTCCTCGTCCTGGGGAGATAGCCAAGCCCTCCTCTCCTCTTTCTTCTGATCCATTTGAGGGTTTACAAAGAGACCTGTCGGGAAGACAGCCCCCGGATAGTCGAGAAGATTGAAGGTCGCAGTGTAGTGCCAGTGCTTGGAAGTACCTGGAAAGTTCGCCGGACCAGGTGCAGGTGGCGTCAGGATCACGTCGACATCTTGAGCGAGGAAATGGGCCAGCGCCTCGGCGCGGTAGGCCTCCCGCTGGATTGTAAGCTAGCAAAGCGAGTCAATATCGTCCTCTGATACAGTACTCAAGCCCGTCTACTCACATCCCAGAGCTCATGGGCTGAGCGCGGCTTAGAATTCTCTTCGAGCAGCCATGTGGTGAGCTCTTTGACCGGTTCTCCGGATGCTTTCAGCGCCTCGACTACATTTTGGGCACCGTCGGTGAAGTATAGAGAGCTGACGAGACGCCACGCTTCGGCATGTTTGAAAGGTTTGAAGTCGACAACCTCGAATCCAGCGGCTCGAAGCTTGTCGACCCCTGTCTGCAATGCACGCTGCATAGGCGGAAGCGGTTTGACCAGTCCGTCATCCCACAAAACACCGACCTTGGGCAACCTACCCCCGCCTTTGTATGTGACTTCTTCAGGTCGCCAGGGCATTCGAGGAACAGCTGGGTCGCGAAGCCATGGTTTGGCATCTAGTACGTGCTTGACGAAGTACTCGATGTCTCTTGCAGATCGACCCATAGGACCACTCGAGTTTCCAATCGATTCTTGACCTGCGAAAGCGCCAAAGGTACCCTGATCGGGCAAACGGCCTGAAGTAGGCTTGAAGCCGAAGATACCGCAGTGAGCGGAAGGGCACCTGATACTGCCACCGATATCGGTTCCGATGCTAATAAGGCCCATTAGTATAAAGTGTGCTGTGGAGGGTTCTTATGAAATCGCACTCACCCGAGTGGACTGCCTCCACCTCCCACCAAAGCACCCTCACCACCGCTGCTACCACCCGATGTCAGAGTCTGGTTGTATGGGTTCGAGGTCATTCCCATGTAGCTCTCGCATTCTAGATGCATGACCGCCTGGCAGTTCACCGTCTTCACCCAAAAGACGGCACCTGCGTCTCGAAGTATCGCACAGAGAGCTCCATCGTTCGCTGGAACATGCTTGTCCCACCAGGACAGGAAGCCGGCTGTGATCTGATGCCCACCGAGAGCGACGTGATCTGCGGCGAAGTCAGTCAAGAAGAAGCGCGTCTGTATATCTACGTACCCTTGATTGAGATGGGGACGCCGTGGAAAGGCCCAACAGTCCTCCCTGTCCTTTCGATATACGCGTCAAGCTCTTTGGCTCTTTCCAATCCTTCGTCCAGGAAGAACTCCAACAGACAGTTCAGCTTCTGGTGAACAATCACACTGGCGTGTGCATAAGCTTGGAGAACTTCGACCGACGTGAACTCCCTCTGTGCGATAGCTTGGGCCAAAGCCGTGACATCGAGGGCGGTGATATGTCTTTCCCTGTCCGATAAGAGGGACTGAACGAATTCCGGAACATTGACATGCTGGTCGTCGGAAGTCAACGAGGCCTGGTACTTCGCTGGAAATTTGGACTCGAGCTCAGACTTGATCTGGGCAACTTTCTGTGCCCATGGTTCGCCTTGTGAAGTCATGGTAGAGACAGTTATTGAGCAATGCACAGGGAAATTGGTAGACCTGGGGGATTCGGAATATGGGAGACGGTTGTATGCTGTGGGAACAGATGTGTGTCTTTGTGATAAGTAGCAAGCGGTTTATATGTGCAGATCGGACTCGCCGGTCCCGATAAGAGGCAAGGAACCAGCACGGGTCACGCGGATATCTCCGGCATCTCATCCGCCCACTATCTCACGTCCAGCAGCTTGCTCCATCCTTACCTGCTCCATTCTTCGGGTTGTCTTGGAGCGATACGGTCATTTGACCAGCACCTTGAGACAGTTCCCACGGTTCAGCTGAAAAGTATGCTGAGCAGTATGGCTGGGACTGCGAGGTTTCCACAAGAATCACATGCTGGCGAACGCCCTCCACAAGCAGCACTGATCAACCAAATGCCAAGCCTTATCGAACTCAATCCTGAACCGTTCCCGCTGTTGCGAGATTATGTCACACGTTCATTCTCTCCAGCCGTAAGCAAAGGTGTAGGTACATGACCAACAGCATCGGACCTGCGTACCATCTCGCCAATGGAAGCCAAAGCGATATTCGATTATGATTCGGTTATGACGTCTTGCATTTCCGCTATTAGTCTATGGCGAAAAGAGATCAACCGGCTCGTTGTTCTCCTTCCATACTCTGGCATCTTTCATCACAAATGACACCTTTCTCAAAGCCTTGGGATCTGTTCTCGGGTCCGCGTCGAGCGCGATGATATCGGCTGCGCAGCCAGCTTCGAACCATCCAAATCGACGTCCACACAAGTCACCGCCGCATGCTTCCCATCCGCCGACGGTACCCGCCTCAAGAGTATCCTCGACCGAGATACCGGCTTCGATGAAGATCTCCATCTCTCGTGCGTTCTCGCCATGTGGGAAGGTACCGGTATCACCTCCGCAAGCTAGTCTCACGCCCATCTTATGAGCGAGCTTCAAGTTTTCCACCACTCGGTCGAATCGTTCTTGCAGGATAAGCTCGAAGATTGCCATGGTTGGCACAAAAATGACTCCCTTTCCTTTCATTAGCTTAAGACCCTCTTCTCCCGCTCGCGAGGCGTGCTCAATGGACAGAACGCCCGCTCGGGCAGCGGCAAGCACGCCTTCGTGGGAATCCGCATGAGCGATCGTTGGAGCTCGAGCCAGTTTCGCCTCGGAGACGATAGCGTTCATCTCCTCGTCCTGGAAGACGACCAAGTCTGGATTCGGGTCGGCAGGCTGGAATTTCATAGAAGGGATATAGGGATGCTGTTGCTTGGGTGGGAAACGCATGAGTCGACGATAGTAGTCTGCGTAGAACTTGATAACGTCTGCCCCATGACCGATACGTCGACGAACAGCTTTACGAAGCTCGTCAGGGCCATCTGCAGAGTCCGCTCCAGCGGGCAAGCACGTTCCGCCTATATGATTTTCCGTACGAGGCTCGTATGCCGCAGTAGACGCGATAACTCGTGTGGCGACAAACAGTCTTGGTCCGGGTGTTAATCCACGGTTGATCGCATCCCGAATGTTTACATCCGCTTCCTGCATAGACTCCGAGCCCAGATCCCTGCTTTTGTTGGCTCGTTATCCCATGGGTTGCCGCTCACCTGTATGTAGTATAGCCTGCCATCAGGCCCAAGCGACAATGGTTGACCGCTCGCACTATGCGTTCCACGAAGCTCTCATCCCGCTTCTGAACCACTGAGGGCGTCTCACTGCACAATGTCAGCGCGGTTTCCGTCATGAGCAAACTCACTTGTAGGCATGAAGAAAGATGTGAGTGTGAGCATCCACGAAGCCTGGACAGACTACCTTGCCTCTCAAATCGATATCCGGTTTCGATACCTTGGCAGGGAGATCATAATCGCGCTTCGTAACTTCTGTGATGAGACCTGTTTCCGTGTCCACGGTGATTGACAAGTCCTCTACAAACTGCTTCTTCTTGGGATCGAACAGCAAGTCGGTGTGAATAGTGAACGTCGTCATGTTGGCTTGCACAATTGCTGGACCGACAGGTCGACCGGACCTTCTCTCAGCTTCATATATGCATGATTCTGTCGGGGTGAGATCTTTCGGACTTTCTACGGTAATCAGAAGTGGCTGCTGTATACGCGCGCTTGTGGCTATCGGCACCGAAGTACCGGAATGCTGGCATACCATTGGACGTGAATCTTACAGAGGTATGCTTGCAGCTCCCCTCAGACTTTCTCCCTTCGAAACTCGCGGACGACACGCTCTTCACTTTCACTGCATAAGTAAGATAAGGAACAACTCGTCATGAAGACGCGCCAATTACAAATCGAGACGGCTACGATAGTTCAAGAAGGTCACTTGACAATCAATCAACTCTAGGCGCATGAGCGGGAGCTTCGGATATGACCGGCTCATCAAATTCCCCCCTCACGTCCTTGGTCCAGATCCACTGGAGCACATAAGCGCCGCAGAAGAGACAGACGATTATAAAGGCCAAGTTGATATACCCGATGTGGTGAAGCGGGATGTTGATGGAATTGATCCCGAAAGCAATAGCGGCTGCGCCTGATTCAGCGGATCGGAGCGTTGCGATGATTCGAGTAGTACGAGCACCTGATGCCTCTCGGGGGAAGCAATACGTCGCCATATAGTCTGTGGTGGTATCGATTTAGCTTGAACCCTGGAAGAGACATGGCAATTCAATGATGACTTACAAAAGTAGCCATAACTGGTCCAGGATGCAGCGAAAGAGAACAGATATGGCACCCAAGCGGCAGCGAATCCGGGAGTAGTCCAGTCCCAAGTCGGGACGGTTGCCACTCTGCTTTGTCGGACTTGCATGACCAAGAGCCAAATAGCCGCTGCCAGACCAAGGACTTGCAAGAAGCCCCAGGTGACAACAAGTTTGATACGAACGGACAAGCTCTTGAGATCCAAGATCGATCCGACAAGACCAAGGGTCATGATTGTGAGCAAAGGTGTGATGAGCGAGGTGAGACCCCGAACTCGAACGGAAAAGTCTGCGATAGGTCAGCGTCTCTGACCCGCATTCGTGAGCTTGCCAATCACTTACGGACGGCCAGATACGTTGAGGTCCATGAGGGGATGAACAAAGATTGCGACCAAAGGAAGCAGCCTATGTCAAATCAGCAGTGAATCACCGTAGACATGCGAGTTCACTCACAGGCAATGATTCGAGGGTTCTTCAACTCGGCGATCGTCAACCAGATCTCCCTGAAGAAGCCTTCGGCGGGGAATGCGGGTACTGGCAATCTATCCTTTCTTTGCACTTGCTTGGGATTCGAAAGCAATAACGCGACAATGGGTGCGATAGCATTCAAGCCCACGAAAACGAGGAAACTGATCGTAAGCTCATACTTCACTTAGCTGACTCACGTTTTCGGCTTCAGGCCTCCAATCTCGTTCAAGTCAATGTTCAGCCCAAGGTTGATGGCTCCGCCGATACATGTTGCCAACTGGAAGAGCGACTGCCAGATCGCGAGATATCGTCCCTTGTATTGAGGTTCAGAGTAGAGCATGGTCACGGCGGCCTCGGACACCCAGAAAATACCAGAGGTAGCGCCGCAGATGATCGCTCCGGCAACCAGAAAAGGCTGATTGCCGGTCGCCGAGTTCTGGTAAAGAGCCGCCGCATAGAAGACGTATCCAGCTGCGCCGAGCGATAAACTGTAGCGAGGACCGATCTTGGACAAGGTTCCGGCTGTAACAACGCAAGTCAGCATGCATACAAGCCACCCTATCGTGGCTTCTACTCACTCGCGCAGAGAGCAGATGGAACGATCAATGCATATGCCAGAGCGACACTCGCGTTTCCAATGTTGACGTTGGCGAGTCCACCCGCTCCGACAGCGGCGAGAGAAGAATATCTTGAAAAAAATCAGCACATTCATCCGTCCTCGACATTTATGATGGACTCACGCTCCGGGCGCCAAGAAAGAGGTGAAACCGACGATCAAAACCTGAGTGAGTGTACTCCTGAAGCAGTCGATCTTTCGCGGCTCATCAGCAACGATCAGCTCGTCGACTTCACCGCCGCCGTATGGCTTTTCCTTGTCCATATGTTGCTCTGCCGACATATTGCGATGGCTTCAAGCGTTGTGGGGAAACATGACCTCGATGCATGATCGACGCGTCGGAGGGATTATATACATGATCGACACTTTATCAGGCCAGGTAAACATTAAACAAAAAGGCTAATAAAACAATGAGACCAGAGAGTCTAAACGCGCGCGAGAGCTCCACACCAATAATAAGGTACAAGCGCTTGCTGAAAAGGGGGATGCACTTGGCAGGGGCGGGATGGGATGATAAGCATGTATTGGGTAGTCGTATCTGACACCCAAACCTATATATGCTTATCATTGGGGATGCATAGGATATGATTCATCATGAGCCCACCGGAACGAGATGTCCACGATAGTACCAAGTAAGTTGGGTCCGCGCGAGATCCTTGCTGAATGTTGCGAAGCCCCTCTGTCTACTCTAGCCACGCCGGCCCTGTTCAGCCTTCCGAGCCGAACAGTCATTGTCAGCGGAGGGGGAAGAGGATTGGGTCTATCAGTCGCCCGAGGATGCCTCGAAGCGGGTGCCAATGTCGTTGCGATCGATCTGCTCCCAATACCCACCGAGCCCGAGTGGTCTGAATATCAGGCTATAGCCAAGGCCAACGATCTTCAGTTGACCTACCATGTGGTCGATGTCAGCGATGCCAAAGCTGTCGATGATACCTTTGCAAAAATCTTCAACGAAGCACCGGCACATGCTCCGATCAAAGGCATGTTCCTCGCCGCAGGAGTTCCCTCAAGTCTATCCGTGCTCAATTCGAGCATTGAGATGTGGCGCAAGGTGTTCGACGTCAATGCCGCGGGCTCTTTCCTTTGCTGTAAAGCATTTGCCAAAGAATGGCTGAATCAGAATGAAGTCGATGGGAGTCCCGGAGCTGGCGGGGCGAGTATCGTCTTAACTGCTAGTGTTGCTGGCCATGTGGCCAACAGGCAGATCCCTTGTTCCGCTTATTCGGCGAGTAAAGCTGCCGTGATTCACATGGCAAAAAGCTTTGCAGCAGAATGGGGACGTCTGGGGATCCGAGTAAACATGAGTTGACCAGTTGGACTGGACCTGGAGTTTTGCTGATGAGTTCCTTTTACAGGCCGTCTCCCCTGGCTATGTGAGTACTTGAGATATGCTTTACAGGCTCCGATCAGCTGACCACCTTGCGCAGATCAAAACGGTCATGACCGCTGGTATCGTGGCAGCCCGTCCCGGCTACGAGGAAGAAATGGTCAATTCGACCTTGTTAGGAAGAGCGAGCACCGGTGATGAATATAGAGGTGAGCAGCTTCGATCCAAGAGTGTCGGCTAACCTCCTTATTCTCAGGCCCTGTCGTGTTCTTACTGTCCGAAGCTAGTTCATTTGTGATTGGGGCGAATATCGTGGTCGATGGTGGGCATGCTGCGTAGGGGCGTCTGGATATAGGGCTTCCCCCACGCATCAGATGGCCTGAATGAAGATGTATGTATGTCACACACACCTGTCATGCCATCACATACGGCATTTTCTCGAAATTAGACTGTCGGTATATCGATTGATGCAGATGAATGGTGGTGAGCGAAGTTGTGATTGTCATAGCGCCGAAATTTCCGTCGCCAAGGGCGCACTATCACTTGAGTTCCACAGCTTCTCTGCTGGAGAGGTCTTGTCGGGCGCTTTGAGGGCTCGAAGCGACGCAAGGCAAGTAGCGATAGACCAGATTTCACGATGGTTGATTTGAAAACCTCGAGGGATTGAGCATATGGCTGCATATTGTACTCGTAGTTCAGGCGGAAGGACATCCGACGCGTACGGTGCGGGGTCTATCGGTCACGTGACCTCACGGCTTGGTGAATTCCCGCTGTACGAGTAATATAGCTTCAACCATAACATCGTCAGGTCGACCACCATGGTGACCGTCTTCTGATCGTACTTCTGCTTACCTGCACAACTTTGTATACTGCTCCTCAAATCTACTCACCGGCCCAAGCGACCAACTGCGGACTCCGGCAACATGGACCAGGAAGATATGCAAGTAGACCCCGCTCCGGTGGTCTCGGCAGAGACCGACTTGCTGCTCTCACAGTTGAGCGAGGTCCTCGTAGAATTGGAGGAAGAGCCGAACAACGTCCCCTTGATCCGTCGTCAGATCCAGCATATGACGGCACTCAACATGCAGTCCGAAGCGCTAGATGGCTATGCAAGACTAGCGTCTCTGGTCATGCTCGATGAAGGTGCGTGTACAGTCTATTCTATCCTTTGTTGTCGTCTGTGATCTTTGGCTGACCGTCTTTCCGCCGAATCAGACACCTGGCTATTTTATCTCGAAACGCTGATATCGTCATCGTCGAAACCCCTGAGTCTTGATGATTTTGTTGGCATACTAGAAAGATTCGACCAAGCGGAGAGGGACTACTTCTGTGAGCTCGGCTATGCGTTCACAGCGGGCAAGCGACATGCCTTGCGCTAACACTTTACCTTCAACCCTGTGCAGCTATCCCCATCCTTCTGCGGCACCTGGAATTCGTCGTCGCTTGTTTTCCTCAATCGACATCATCCCCTGGTGCGCCGGAGGACGAGACCCAACCTGTCTCGATACCGGTGGACGAAGATGTAGCAGAGTTCTTATCGGCAGAGACAACTCGAGGCTTGATCAGCGGGATCGTACAGCAAGCCAGAGGATCATTGATCGATAGCCATAAAGTGTGGAAGCCATGGATGGAGTGGGAGCAGAAATTCGTAGACATCCCCGCGGAACGGTGAGTCGAACATGAAAGCTGGACACATGACAAGCTGATCTGGCAACGAACAGTACGGATGCTATTGAACGGATACATTCATTATATATCGAACGCCTCGCGACTCCGCACCTTGGTGAGTTTCTCAAGCGTGGAATGCTTGCTGACATTGCAGATATCGACCAAACCTCGAGTGACTACTCCACCTTCTGTTCTCAGACTTGTCCCGATGAGTATGAAAGTCGGATGGTCCAAGCGACTGAATCATCCCAGGCGGCAAAGACGAAATTGTCTGGAGAGAAGAGATATGGAAAGACAAGGGAGGATTACGAGCAACAATTGGTGAGCTCGCAGGTATCCAGAATAGCGCTGATAGATCAGGCATATACTGCGGATCTAGCAACTCAGGTACAGGTACTGGTCGAATACGCTACGTGGGAGTCAGATGCACGTGCAAGATCGGGCGGAAAAGGACGGAAACCCACAGCGGACAATGATCTCACATGTGCCGTGTATGAGCGTGCCGTAGCGGTTTATGGCAAAGCTGCATATATGACGCAAGCTGCGATCGATCATGTCCAGCAATCCGTTGATGCCCAGACGGTCCAGTCCAAAGACAAGGGGAAGAACAAGGAGACTACGGAAACGGACGCAACCGTGGAGCATCTCAAGGCGGCAGGAGAGAGTCTTCGTGCTTACAAGGATGCGGAGGCATCAATATGGCTGAAATACGGAAGCTGGGCGGTGAGTTCTCTAGAAGACGTAATTATTGCTGATGGTGACAGGTCGAGGTCGGTCTTGTGGACGTGGCTGCCAAGGTCTATAGCAGAAGTGTCAGAGCCTGCCCGCACAACGGCGAAGTTTGGTGTCAGAATATGCTGCACATGGTGAGTGCCAACGGCCGCGGAACGTGAACTGATGTTGTTTAGGAACGAAACTCTGAGGACTCAGTCGGACTATCAGACGTTTTTGAGCAGGCCTTGTCCCTAGGTCTTTTGTCTTTCCCAGGCGATCGCACGGCGGACACGGTCTCGGTTGTCCTGTGTCGGGCGTCCGCGGAAGGTCGCGCAGAATCAGCTGGGGAATCCATCGAGGCCGAAGACGATTCAGAGTCGCACGTGCCAGTTCTGAGCACTGTGATGCGGGGAATGGATCTCGTGGCAAAGAGTGAGTGTTATCCCGTGTAGCTGTTTGCTGATATGTTCAAGTTAATAGAAGCGGCGACTCGAGCTTGAAGTTGGAGAAATTCTTGCTGGCTTGGGTGAGCACTTTACATACACTATAGGATGATGCGCAAAGCTTACGAAGCCGTTCCAGGCCGAGTCTCGCGCGCAACAACACCTCGAGCAAGCGTTGAAGCTAGTAGAACAGCCTTCAAAATCTCGATCATCGTCGTACCAGATGATCTTGCTCCTAACAGATGTCTTATCGTGAGTCTACATCGTGGACGAAGCCTAGCTGATTCTTATCAGGCGATCCGGCAATGTCGAACGCGCTCGAGAAACGTTCCAAAAGTCGATTCAGCGGTCCAACCTAGATTGGCCCGAAGCGGTGTATGAAGCGTACACGCAATTCGAGAGCATCCATGGCTCTCTTGCAGATCTTCTGGACGCGTACACACGGATCGAGAAGGAACGAGAGAAGGTCATGCGAAGGAGAGAAAAGGTGGCTCTTGAATCCCAAGCTATTCAAGAGCAGGAGACTGCTACTCAGGCCGCGGTCGCTCTCGAGGCGGTGCAGCAGGTGGCAGCCCAGCCAGTCGTGCCTGTAGAGAACAACGGTGTTGCGGAGCAAAGCTCTGCACCGGTCGACACCACCGCCAAAAGGTGAACCTTTCTGCACACCTTCAACAAGGCGAAACGCTGACCAGTTCGTAGGGACCGAGAGCATACCACCGTACTTCTGAGCGGGTTGCCCAAAGGCATCACCCAATCCAGGATTCAGTCATTTTTCACGGATGTAAGTTTAAACCCGACGGTCATTCCCATGCTAATTTCAATTCAGTGTGGTCCGATCCGCGAAACGACCATTTTGTCCGACAAGGATACCATGCACGACGCCGCTCTGGTCGAATTTTCAAGGACAGACTCTGTACCTGATGCTCTGGCAAAAGACCGTAAGAAGATCGACGGACAAGAGATCTCGATATCGATGTTATGGCGATCCACCCTGTTCGTGACCAACTTTGCTCGCGACGCCGACGATGAAACCCTCAGGCAGCTGTTTGGACAGGTGTGTGGTTCCGTACTGTCAGGTACAACTGATCATACGACTGATATTTTCCCATTTGCTGCAGTACGGACGAATACTGCAGACTCGATGGCCGAGTCGAAAATACGCCGATTCGCGGCGGTTCTGTTACATCACTATGGAGTCTCCGGTAAGTGATCTGTCAATCCGTGTATGAAATCGTTACGCCTAATCGCTAACAGCCATGGTACACAGGCGGCTGCTCAAGAGGCCCTGATATTACACGGTTACAAGCCACCGGGTCAAGCGTTCGGTATGAATGTCTTAGTGTCCGACCCATCTGCGAAATCGAAGCGCAGTGATGCGGGACAGACTACGTTGTTTGTTGGCGGCTTGAATTCCAAGACGACCGAGGCTGATGTGCGGGGTCTATTTAAAGAGGTAAGAGCAATCTTTGTAACTTCGATTTCTGAGACCATTGACTGACGTGTATCGCAGCATGGGACAATCCGACATGTCAAACTTGGTTGGCATCCCGAGAAGAAGATCTGCAAAGGATTCGCTTTCGTGGATATGAGTTCCGAGGTGGGTGTTGTCGGGATGGAGCGGACCTAGCCCGTCAGATCTATATACTGATCGAATGGGCTGGCTCCGTACCGCAGAGCGAAGCCAAGGCGTGCTTGCAGTTGCACGGCTCACAATTCCAAGGCAAATTACTAAAGGTCGAGATCAGCGATCCCAACCACGCCAAGACCAAGCCCGCCGAAAAGTGAGTGCTGGTCGTGCTTCCTCATGCCCTTCACTGTGACCTGCGCTGATATCGTCTGTTCTTTGATATGCGTAGGAAACCTGAGGAAGCCGCCGATAGACGAGCCCGATTAGTTCGTCTCGCCAACTTGCCCGAGAACACTCAGGAAGGTCTACTACAACAAGCATTGGAGAAAATCGTACCTGTAAAAAGGCTGGAGTTGTTCACCAAGACTCGTGAGGCTGTTGCGGAGCTCACCTCGCAAGCTGTAAGTGCTATGGGAAGGTTTGGATTGAGCGAATCCCCCTTGTGAAATATGGACGACTAAATAGTCATGTGTGGGATCACAGGACGCGGGAAAACTCGTGCTTCGGACTGAGCCATTCATCTTCGAAGGACATGAGATCCAATTTACCGAACAAAGCGTGAAACCGACTCAGCCACCTGCAGCCGCGGCTCCATCCACTACATCAGCTACAGCTACATCGTCCGCTGCTCCCGCTGTGACAGCAACATCGTTCGCCCCTCGTGCGACAAGAAAAGGCAAGGTCTTGGCCAAACCTCGTCCAACAGCAGTCAACGCAGCGATCGACGCAGCCAATAGGGCTCAGAATGGGGGTGGAGCTGCTTCTCAGGCTCAGGGTCAGGATGATTTCAGAGCGCTGGTGGCTAGTAAAAATAAGCAGAGGGAAGAGAAGTTGGCCGATGCTAAAGGGGAGAAGAGGAAATCTGATCCTGAGGGAGATGGAGGTCATGATCCAGAAGTAGCCAAACGTGCTCGTACATAGATAAACCAATAATGTATGTATGGGCCGAAACTCTGTGTATGCCAAGATCATGCATCATGCAATCAAACAAACAAAAACCATGTCTAGGCCAAGCCAAACAAGCGTCTCCACCATCTTTTGAACCGGAACCAGCCCCCACTTTGCCAACCTGTCGTCCTCGCATCGGTCCCTACCCACACCCTACCCGTTCCACACCTCGACACGCCCTCTTCACTCTCAATCTCGACTTTAGGGACTCTGATCACCTTTGGTTCGGAATCCCCTTCCCCACCGGTACCCAGGGCGATCGCGTCCCATCGTGCCTCTTCCATAGCTTTGATTCCTCGACCAGGTCTTACGAACGGGAACCTGATATCGGCTTTCTTGTTGATAAACCTTGGGAAAAGCGACATCAACCTCTCGGCTTCTTCGTCGGTTATATGCGCAGGGAAGATCCAGAGTCTGAATCGAGGTTGATTCAAATTAGCTTCTTCGGCGGCTATATCATCTTCAGTAGGCTCGTCATCTTCGTCATCTTCATCTTCGTTGTCGTCGGCAATTGCGTTGGGGACTAAGACTAAGCCATCATTGCTCATGCGTTGGCTCAGCAGATGCACCCGGTCTTCGGATAACCTATGATGGGGTGGCAGTGGCGGTACAGGAGGACGTTGAGCGGAAGCATTGGAGACGGCTTGTTCGAGAATTTCCACAATCGAGTCACCGCTATGAGGAAGCAAAGGTGATTCAGGACTGTTTCCACCGCCTGAAAGTACACCAGCTTCCTGCTGCCCGTCCGAAGATGACCTAGACATCTGAAGCGGATTTGGAATGGTCGGTGCCTGTCGTCGAGATGGAGGCGGTGGTGGAGCAGGACCACGGCGTCCTGAGCTCGAAGCTGTTGGACGCGGGCGATCGATGAATGGATCCGACGAAGCTCGTGACCGATTATCATTCTTCGATGGTGGCGGCGAGCTGTTCGTGTTTAGGAGCTCTTCCGTGGCATCTGAATTCGCATTCGCGTTCGCGTTTGTGAATTGGGGCAGTTGATGGTGGGTCGATCGTCTGGATCGCGATTCGAGATATGATCGAGGTAGTGTTCTGATTCGACGTAGTTTGGGAGGCGAAGTGAGAGGTTGATCGTCAAATCCCAAAACACCTTTCAAGAGCGTCACAGCCTCGTGCATGAATTCGGTGCCGCTGAAAGACCAATCATCGACTAATGTCAGTAATAGCACGAACAGGATACAGTACTCTCTGAGATCGTTGGAGATCTGGCACCTGACTCACCCTGATTCCAGAAAGACAGCATCATCAACCTCCCATACAACCCTATTCGAACCTCCGCCTCCACGTTCAGGTCCTCCACGACTCTGCAAACGCAAAGCTCCCCACAATCCTCTGAAAAAAGGCTCCACCCCTCCCGTATCGCTAGTACACCAAGTTGAGATGAACCTCTTGGTCCTTTCGTATCTCTCGCCTTTCGCACCCGGACCGAGTAATTGCTGTCTCGCTAGCGGGGTCAAAGAGGCCGAAGCGACTGTACTTGAGATCAGGGCGTGGAATGAGGATATTCTCAGACGAAGATGATGCAAGTGGGCCAGGGAACGGAGGGACGATTGAAGTCGGGTGTAAGCCGCTCGATGAGATGGAGGTAAAGCTGCCAAGGTCGAGGAGATATAGTCTGCCGATTCGGCAGGAGGAGAGGGCGAGAAATAGAACAGGCGGCAATGATGCGCGAAAAGTTGCAAATCCTAATAATAATCCGAATGAAAGTGATAGTTGAGTTTCCGGGCGTCGCGGAAACGTACGATCACACACAGCACAAAGTCTGACTCACTGATGGATTCGGACTGCTGACTCCCTCGACTCTACTATACCCTCCAACTCCTTCTCGTCCACTATATATACTCCCCAGGGGCGGCGGGCTCGTTACACCACTGCTATTCTTGCGAGAGCGAGGTACTATCGGTCTTTGTTCCGCCGAGCCCTGGCGCGTAATCGACGGCGGCAAAACCGACGACTCATTGGACCCTCGTCGAGTTGACCATGCACCTTGTGAAGGTCTCGAATGAGCTCTCGAACCAGGTGTGATAGGTGGCGATCTAACGCGTCTCGGCACGTCATTATTCGAATTGGTCGAACCACTCGTAGCTGCTATAGCAGCCCATCCACCCGGTCTTGCACGACTCTGAATCTGATTCTGATTATGAAGCTGATTTGGCGACTCAAGGCTCGTGGGGAGATTGTACGAGAATCCAGGCTTGATGGGCGAGTGACCTGCGGAGCGGACTGACGAGTTTGAGGATTGAGCATGATGGGTGCTGCTGTGGGTATTCACGCGTAAGGGAGGGGGACGAGGTGGTGCTCTGGATGATGAAGAAGGCGGAGGTGGTGGCGAGGGAGGATAGTCCCCGTGCGGCGGCGAGGGCAGACCTCCTAGTCGAGACATTATAAGCCAATTCTACTAAAAATACAAGTATGTCAAGCACGACACAGGTCAAATTGATTGCTAGTTGCTGAACTGTGCCGGTTAGCTTGAGCGGTTGCGACTGAGCAATGGATGAACGAGCGAGTGCTGAGGCGTCTTGTTTGCAGTTTGGCAAGGGGAATGGACGAGATACTAAGCTCAGCTAAGATGTATGAATGTAAGGACTAGACTATGATGAGAATGGAAGAAAGGATCAAAGGGATGTTGATGATATGCTATGGTAACATGGTGATTTGATTGAATGTTGAAGCACGACCGAGGCCGGACTGACGCGCGTGTACTGAACACTGCAGTGTACGCGACAGAGCAAAGTTTTGTGTATTTGTGTATGTATGTGTTACGGCTACTACATCTACTCCTGGCTCTTTCTTCTCTTCACGTTGTTGCATTCGCCCTTCATCGCCGTTCTCACGAGCGTATCATATCAGGCAGGACATGAAGATCAGTTACAACAGTGATCCTTATGAGAAGATGTTTGTCATCGATACATGCGCTAATCATTTGGTATAATCATACATTGCACTTTGACCAAGACACCCCCGTTTACCGTTTATTCAACTCTGACACTCTGTTATCCCATCGCTCCCCCCATCGCTACAACCGTTTACTTTCGGTCTCTACATGAGAACAACACAGGAACACGGCTTGTCAGCTCGTTCCTTCATTGACATCAAGGCATGTCTCGAGAACGTGATAAATTAACTCACCGGTTGAGGAAGACAAAGCCGGCGTTTAAGTAGGTAGCTATAACACAAAACGAAACAAAATATCATTCAGCCATATATCCCATCACGGAGGCCAGTTTCCAGTTGAAATCCGCGCTCACCGTAACCCAACCAGGCGCAGTAAGGGGCGAGGAACCAGGTGGTGCTGAAGGGAGTGTTGAGGCCGTGCATCTTGACGGTCATGGCGGAGACAGTGCCGAAGAGGGCCAGGATGTTGCCAAGAGCCAACTCCTTCTTCTGTGCGCCGAAAAAGAGCGGCGACCACAGAAGGTTGATACCGAGCTGAGCGTAGTAGAGCTGAAGAGCTTGATCGGCCTGAGCACTGTTGTGATGGCGAAGAAGAGGGGTTAGTCGACGAAAACTCCCAATATCGCGGAGGCGGCGAGTGCCGCCCTGTCTATCCAGTCAACTCACGTTCCACCAGGGGTGACGGCGGCGTCAAAGGCTCGGACAGTCAAGTGAGAAGCGTAACCCATCAAACCGTAGAGGACGGTCCATACCTAAAAGCAAGCTAGGGTCAGCTGCCGCTCGTTCATGAGAACGACGTTGTTCAGATACGGGCAACTCACGGGACCGAAGACCTCCTTGGGGGGGTTTCCGGGGGGAGGAGTCATGGTGGTGAACCAGTTGCTCCTCGATGACTTGCCAGTGACGAATCCACTGGCCATTCCGAGACCAATAGGAAGGCCGACTATTCACGACACCACAATCCGCAAGCATATCAGCGGCAACCCTTCGTTATCACAAAGTAACGACGAGAGAAGGCTAGACAGTGGTGGGTGTACTGACCGGCTAAGAAGGGGTTCCTAGCGACCTCGAAAAGAACTTCAGGCAGAGGCGACATTGTTGATGATTGTGGTTGTTGAATTTGTGTGTGGGTGAGTACGAGTTGATCAGTAAACGCTTGTTGTTGTGAAAAAAAAGAGATAAGAGGGGGAAGGAATGCAGAATGAAAGAAGGGGGTTATATATCATAGCGTAAGAGTAGTATACAGGTATCAGGTGACGGATCAAGCAGGAGTTGACTAGGTAACAGTCGGTATACCGACAAACAAACAGTACGACCGGTTGTGTTGACTTCAACCCTGTTTAAAGAGATGACGTAGTTGCCATGCATAAGGGAGGGGAGAAAGGATTATGTAATGTTAAGGAAAAAGAATTGCCGAAGCCACGTGCTTACCATGTTCTTCAGCCGAGGGAGGACCGGTTCAAAATGATGTTGCCGCTGAAATTTCAGTGAGGATTACTCTAGTACTATGATGATCGTAGAAGTCTTAATGACATGATATGGACTACAATCCAATCGAATGCACTCTGTTCTCAGTCTGACAGCACAAGATCAATACACATCGCGCCAATACCTCACGCCCCTCACAATGTCAAGAAGAACAGGAGAAGGCTATATAGATACGACTGCTCCTGAGGCAAACCCAATCAACGAGCAAGTACCCGTTGTCGACCAATTCCAAGATGCTGAATCGAGCGGATCCAGTATAGAAGAAGAGTCGGAAGGTGAACCGTTCCATGACCAGGATGAAGAAGAAGAGGACTATGGGTCGAGCTTCGATCATGAGGATGCGCTGGAAAGGGAAGTAGCTGAGCTTGTGGAGGACTGGGACGTTGATGATGAAGATTGGGAACTTGCGAATGGAGGTGAGCCAGACATTTCATCTACCCTTGGTTCTGCTTAACATTAAGCTGTAGCGATAATAGCAATGCTCACGCTGGGTTCCCTTCGTCAGACTTTACAAAGCAGTATAATCGAGTACGACAGCAACACGCCGCAACGAGCGGTACGGCCCCTTTACCAGCTCGTAATGCCCCCGTTGCTCAAACAGCGATGCAACAGAAGGGCTCCAATCCAAACTCACATTCGAGCTCGAGCGCAAAGCCTAAAGCGAATAACATCTTGGCTAGCGTGGGAGTAGCTACCAACCCCAAGTTATCGGCTGTCAAGCAAGAGAAAGATAAGAGTGATAGAGCTACGCAGGATCAAGTGTTGGATGCGCGTACGAGACTGGTTTTGGCTGGATTGGTTAATCGGAATGTCATTGGCAAGATCGAGCGATGTGTCAGCACAGGTAAAGAGGTGAGCTGGGCGTGTTAAATCTCACTGGCTGGATTGCAAACTAAGATCATTATCATCTGTCAATGTATGATATAGTGTGCTGACTGGTGGGGTTTACAGGCCAACGTGTATTACGCTTTACCGGGAGTAGCAGTCAAGATCTACCGAACGTCCATTCTCAATTTCAGATCAAGGGCAAACTATATCGTGGGAGAACAGCGATTCAGAGGAGAATACACATCATCGAAAAACCCGAGAAAGATGATTCGTGTTTGGGCCGAAAAGGAATTGAGAAATCTAAGGAGATTGGTAGCCGGTGGCGTGAGGGCTCCGAAAGTCCACGATTGTAAGGAGAATGTTCTGGTCATGGATTTCTTGGGTCAGGGGGATGAGTAAGTCATCTGCGGCTTGAATCGCTTATCAACAAGGAAACACCATATGATATAAAAGTATAATGAGGGTTAAGTTCACATCGCAATGTGTCGCTGTAGTGCCTCCCCACGACTGAAAGACGCAGAGATCGATACGGAACTCGCTAAAACGCTATACAACGAATTGATCATCGCCGTTCGACGGATGTATCAACACTGTCACCTTGTTCATGCAGACTTGAGCGAGTACAATATCCTGTGAGTGTCCTTCCTTGCTCTCATCTCTTCGTGTTGTGATGCGGAATGCGGAATGCGGAATGCGGAATGCGGAAACATAAGTATCCATGCGTGCGATCCGAGGAAATGAGCTGATATAAAGAATTCTCTCCGTTCTGTTTGTGCCATATAGGCTGCACGAGGGCCATCTATGGATCATCGATGTGTCCCAATCAGTAGAACACGATCATCCCAAAGCATTCGACTTCCTCCGAGCGGACCTAGCCAACGTCGAAGAATTCTTCAGTCGCCGCGGTGTGAATTGCCTAGGTCTTCGCCGAGCGTGGGAATTTACCGTCACTGAGAATATCGGTCTAACACCCGACGAGGAAGTTGATTCGACTCAAGGGGATAAGAAGCTTGTGGCGATATTGGAAGAGTGGATAAGACAACCTTCGAATGAGGTGGACGATAAAGTGTTCATGTCTTCCTATATCCCCAGGACATTGGCGGAAGTCTACGATCCGGAGAGAGATGTAGATGTTTTGAAGAGTGGCGGAGGGGATGATTTGATCTATGCTGGAGTGACCGGTTTGAAAATTGCAGATACCGCTAAGGCTCAGTCAACTCTTACCCAGACTCAAGAGAGAGAGAAAATATCTGAGCACAAGGGTGAATCAGTGGTGAATCAGGGAGACGGAAACAAAGCCGAGGTAGGGGAACTTGCTGAGCAGGGTGAGGAAGAAGAAGATGAAGACGAGGAAGACGAGAAGAAATCACGTGGTTTCAGACATGAAGATAAGGATGCTAAGAAGGTGAGCAACCATATTTACATCGAGCAGTGGAGTCACTGGAATCGGTGTCGCCGTGATACTGATACAATGGCATTTCCCCTGTGGATGTAGGAACGTAAAAAAGCTGTCAAAGAAGAGAATCGAGAGAAGAGGAAGAATAAGATGCCTAAAGCCGAGAAACAGCGTCTGATGAAGAAATCCCAAGGGCACAAGTAAAGAAAAGTAAATTGTCATTGTCGGATGGAGGGAGGAGGAGGCCTGAATCCATGTCGGGATATCAGAAATCAGCACTAGCTAGCTAGCCAAGCTAGCCAGTGTGCTGCTCGCTCGAATTCGGTGACGGTTTGGAACGTCGCATTCCGGTACAATATTGTTGTATATCTTTCTTTTCTTTTCTTTTCTTTCGGTCGTCTGAAAGGGTGACATGCATGAACTGTATCCATTGTACTCGAAGCCTTTGATCGGGCTATTCAGTACATACAGTACTCGAATCTCAAATACGAACGATGCCTGTTCCGGCGATGAGAGGTGTGCTCTGGTAGAATGGTTGTTGTGAATAGTGATGTCTCTATATATATGAGCGGAACGGACGAACGAGTATGATAGATACAGTATGCTGACATAAGAGTCTTCCCTCCGGCGCACTGTCCTACCGAGTACTACCGAGAAACGATCATACAAAATGAAACATGCGAGGGGTGAGGGCTTTTACTATCCATCTATGCTACAGTACGCTCACTGAAGGCCAGCGATCAATGATAGATGATCATAGTATGAATGGTGAATTATCAAACTACCCGTAATGGGTTCAACACAGAAGAATTGATGAAAGATGTTTGTGGTGGGCCTGCCAGAACCACACATTATGGAGTAAGTGGTAAAGGTGATGATTTGGTATCACAGAACAGACATCTTAGAAATCGGCATCAACGCGGAATACCCTTCTGGATAAGCGTCCGTCGTCGTCCGCTTCGCCCGAGCCATGCCCACCACTGGGGCCGTGGCCGTTGATTGACGGTGTGCCCGATCGAGAAACGCCGGCGAGCTGGTACGATGAGACTCTGGATTCGAAGAAGTCTGATAGTACAAGTAGTACAGTACAAGAAAGCAACCAGTCAGATACTGCCAATACGAGAGGTGAGATCGTATCAAACCATGGAACCATGATATATGAAATGGGACATGTGTACTCACTGGCTTTGCCCTGCAGAGAAATCAACTCCATCCAGTCGAAAGGGTTGGTAGCGTTGAAGATCTTTGGATATCCCAGATCGACTACCAGCCTATCGGCGACAAACTCGATGTACTGGCACATGAGCTATACACCAAGTAAGAAGAATCAGCATAAATCCCACGACAGAAATCGAGGCACAGTACTCCGGCATAGGGATAAAATATCGTAGGGAATTGAATTGATTTGTGGGGAATAATCTTTCGAGATCGCCTATCGCAACTCACATCCGCGTTGATACCGATCAGAGCACACGGCAAGGCATCCGTCAAAAACTCCTTTTCGATAACCACGGCCTCTTGTACGATCTGATGTACTTCGTCTTCCGGACAACGGTGTCTCAAATGGTTGTAGAGCTGCGATATTCGGAACAGAGAAACGGTTTAGCCCCGAACTTGAAATGAGCAGCTCCTAGGTCCCGAGAGGCTGAAGAGGAGAAAGCTTGAGGGTGGACTCACGAGACAAGCGAAATCGGTATGAGTCCCCTCATCTCGACTGATCAGTTCATTTGAAAACGTCAAACCAGGCATAAGTCCCCTCTTCTTCAGCCAGAAAATAGCGGCGAAAGAACCTGAGAAGAATATGCCTTCTACGCATGCGAAAGCGACTAAACGCAAGCGGAAAGGCTGATTGCGCACGTAGCCAACGATCAGCATAGAACAATGACAATTCGTCTGACGGTGATTATCGGTATGGGGAACCTTGGGGCTTACTTACCATTTCGTCCGTAATGTACTTCAAAGCCCAATCCGCCTTTTTCCGCACACAAGGGACTGCAAGCATCGGCAAAAAAGGATTATGAGCTATGTCGTTTCTATAACAAGATAATATGCTAGCTCACTATTTTCCATTCCCCTGAAAAGGAAATCTTTCTCCTCTGAATCTCTCACGTAAGTCTCGATGAGTAGACTGTAAGTCTCTGAATGAACCTGTTCCATCATCGTCTGGAAAGCGTAGAACGCCCTAGCTTCGGCTATTTGCACGTCCATCGAGAATTGCGATACAATGTTTTCTATACACCGAAGAGATAGATAGATAGAGGCCGAGTTCATAAGCATCACTCGATATAGCGGTATATGGGTGGAATGAGGTGAGGACGCGAAGGCAAACGCAAACGCAAACTCACCACCTACAATACCGTCAGAAGCAGCGAAGAAGGCCAATATCCTTAGGATGAAGAACCGTTCCTGCTCCGTCATCTTATCGTTCCAGTCGTCCATGTCGTGTCCCAGGTCCAGCTCTTCAGCCGTCCAGAAAGAAGCTTGAGATGCTTTGTACGCTTGCCATATCTACACATGCAATATGTATGATCAGCCTCAAAAAATGGTCGATACAAGTAGGAAGGAGGACAGTGGTACCATCATGTGTCACTTTGCACTCACCTCTCGATATCGGATAGGGAACAGCACGAATCGTTCATTCGATTCCCTCAAAATATCCTCGTCCTCCTCTTCCGGGAACCTTCTCTTCGGTTGCACCTCCCCTTCTTTCCCAGCAGTTCCTCCTCCACCTTTGCTATTCACTGTATCCGAAAGCGCACCTCCAGCTTGATCTTGCAGTCCATCGCGCGTGGAAGAACCAGGCTGGGTGATTTGAGTTCTGGCCATGGCTATGTCTAAAGAACCGGCGTCGCCTAAACCACCACCAGCAGCAGCAGTCGTAATGGTAGATGACGAATCGTACATTGGTCTAAGATCGTTTATGCGACTGATATCATTCACGTCGTCGATGGAAGTTGCTGTTGAGCAGACTGAAGACGAGGATGGAGATGGGGATGATGATCGGTTTTTGGGTCTTGATGAGCTGGCGACAGCGTTAGCGTTGGCGTTGACGTTTGGGCCCAAAGGTGAATGTGAAATCGAGCGGGATTGTGATTTTGATGTCGGTACAAGTAGCGACGTCGGCATTCTAGTATGATTGTCTGTCTAGGTTAGGAATGACTCGTGATTGTTATTCTTTGGAATAGGATGAAACGTCTATAGGCAGGGGTAAATGTCAAGTTGTTCATTGTCACTCCAGTAACTAATGTTGTCGATCTCCTTCTCCCATAACTATAATCCGATGCACCAAAAATATCACTCCCACCATGACGCACAGACCATACACCATACATACCGCTTTAGTAAAGATCAGTTATTAAACTCGAAAACAAATGCAAGCGGTGGCAAATTGGTACATTACATAATGCAAGAACCCTTCTTTGACTGTTATGTAATGCGAATTGCGAATGTATGAATCTATAAATTAAGCGTCGGCAAAGCCTCTGTAGCTACAGTAAAACGCGGCGCAGATACGGCCCAGTCCCGAATGAGGGACCGAATCATAATCATAGCAATTAATCATTCCCATAAGATCAAAGTTAAAAGCAAAAAAAAAAAAAGGCATTCCCATCCCATTTTTTCGGTTTTGGGTTATCGTTTCTCCTTTGGCTGTCATCCTTGCTTTAGAAAGCGTCGCGTCCACCTTTGCCGTCATGTCTGCGCCTAGATCAATCTCTCGACTCGCCTCCCGTGCGGCTCTTGCTCGTCGATCGCCCTTGGCAGCTTCTCGACGAGTGGCCATTGCCTCTTCCTCCCCCTCATCCTCATCTGCATTGCCAGCTATTTCAGTGAGGAACGGCTCGACCCTCCCTCCTCGATCAACGGCATTCACCAAGCCGACCGAAGAACACCTGAAAGATCTCAAAGCCATTCTTTCTACCCCTACGTCGTTACTATCTACGTTGGATGGCTCGGCGTCACCCGATGATTTGGCGAGCTACAACGATGATTGGATGAACAAATACCATGGTAAATCGCCGATCGTTGTCAAGCCTCGAACGACGGAAGAAGTCAGCAAGGTCATGAAGTACTGTTATGAAAAGGGTTTGGCGGTAGTACCTCAGGGTGGTAACACTGGTTTAGTCGGTGAGTAAGAGACCTGTCTCTCTCCAAAGGACTCTTACTCAGTCGCCATCAAAGCCCTGTCGACCATGGTCTGATTGGCTATGTAGATATGCTGGATTGAGTAATATGTATTGCGTTGCTGATTATCATCGTGTTCTTTTCCTTTTTGCGTTTCGTTTCGCTGTGCCTATATGCAGGCGGCTCAAACCCTGTACACGACGAGATCATCCTCAACATTTCCAACCTGAACAAGATCCGATCCTTCGACGAAGTCTCCGGTGTCCTCGTAGCTGACGGCGGTGTCATCCTCGAAGCCGCCGACCATACCCTCGCTGAAAAAGGGTTCATCTTCCCCCTTGATTTGGGTGCCAAGGGATCCTGTCATATCGGTGGCAATGTAGCTACCAATGCTGGTGGTTTGAGATTGCTCAGATACGGTAGTTTGCATGGCAGTGTCCTGGGTTTGGAGGTTGTTTTGCCCGATGGAACTATCTGGGACGGGCTGAGCAAGTTGAGAAAGGATAACACTGGTGAGTGGAGGTGTGTTCATGCGTGCTACTATATCTGCCCAACAGTGGGCGGTAACAATCTTGCGTTACTCGCGTTCGACGTGTTTCACTCGAGTAGCAATGCACGCTTTCAATCTAGCAAAGTCTTATTACGAAGAAGCTACCGCTGACTTGTATACACGCTTGTTTCTTTTACCCAGGCTTTGACCTAAAACAACTCTTCATCGGATCAGAGGGTACCATCGGTATCATCACCGGTATCTCCATCCTCTGCCCCCGTCGACCATCAGCCATGAACGTCGCTGTCTTCTCGCTTGACTCGTACGAGGCTGTCCAGAAGGTATTTGCCGAGGCAAAGGGTCACTTGGGAGAAATTCTGTCCGCTTTCGAGTTCTTTGACAAGCAGAGTGTAAGTGGGGCATGAGTCTGCCTTACACCTCATTCGTACTGTTACATGACATGGGTCCTGATCAAAATCATTTGGAGCTGACAACTTTTCGTCTTCTCTTTTTCTTAAAATCGCCACGTCTACAGTACGCTCTTGTCAAGAAGCATCAGGAGGAGAACGGCGGCGAGAGAAAGGTATTCGACCAGGAGGGTGACTTTTACTGCTTGATCGAGACTGGGGGTAGCAATGCCGAGCACGACGAGGCTGTGAGTGGTGTTCCCAACCAGATTCATCACCTTGTTCTACCCCTTACAGTCACAGGAATTTATCGCTGACCATCTGTTGTGCATTGCGTCGTACAGAAACTCACCGGCTTGCTCGAACACCTCCTCGGCACCGAGATGGTCCTCGACGGTGTCCTTGCTCAAGATTCCACCCAGTTCCAATCCCTCTGGTCACTACGAGAGCTCGTACCGGAATCAGCTGGTAAAGCAGGTTCAGTCTACAAATACGACGTCTCAGTACCCGTTGGAAAGATGTACGGTCTCGTCGAGAAGATGAGAGCCAAGCTTCGTGAAGGCGGTGTATTGGAAGGCGACGGTAACCCCGAGGGACCTATCAGAGCGGTAGCGGGTTACGGACATATGGGAGACGGTAATTTGCATATTAACATCGTGGCGAACAAGTACTCTGACGAAGTGGAGAAGATCATCGAGCCTTATGTGTATGAGATTGTTGGTGAGTGGGCGGGGGCGATCATCCTAACCCATCACTTCAGGAAGACATAACTATATTGCGTATTGGGTAGAGAGGCATAGATTGCTGATTCACAATGACTAATTTCCTGCCCACCCATAGCCGAGAACGAGGGCTCAATCTCCGCCGAGCACGGTCTGGGAGTAATGAAGGCGCCTTATATCGGATACTCAAAGAACGACGTCTCAATCGAGATGATGAGGAAGATCAAGACGCTATTCGACCCCAAGGGTCTGCTGAACCCTTACAAGTACATTATCTAGACAGACATGTTATCGGACCAATAATTAGATATATCATGGATGTATGTTTTTGGGCTAACGCAAACGCTTTCACTTGCGTATGATCCGTTATCCTCTGGATAGGCAGGATCAGCCAAAGCGAGGTCATTTGCATCCGGGCCACACAGCCAAAACGTTACTCATGCGGATGTTGGAGAGCCTTAGCCCCATATGGAATATCGGAAGGACAACGTCCGATAGATCCGGCCGAGCGAGATCAGCGAACGCCTGAGCGCGCATCGAAAGCTTTGAGAGCGGTGCTAGTATTATACTAGATATCAATATCCCTTGCTATGCATATGATCTCTCAAGTCCAGGCTTTATTGAGTGTGGTAAGAAGAGGTGGTCGCTGCGTACATTAACCCTGAAACAATAGGAGATGTGGCGGCGTTTCATAATGCTGTCTTGATTTTTTGGACGCGACTGCGTTTGAGTGTTTCATTTTCTCGAGGACAATAAAGGAATGCTTTCGGCCTTGTCGTGTCTGTCAATCGCTTTATTATACTCTCTTACACTTTGATTATCTGACCTCACATCTCTCAGCGTTATGACTATGGAAAGGAAAGACTACTGTTGCTACTGATCTGAATGCGCGGTTATATGCATAGCATAGGGCTCCTGTACGAGAGAGACAGATAACCATGCAGCTTGAACGATGATATGATACTCTGCCCCTGAGCGAGCGCGATGAACCGTGCGTTGGCCGTGTCTGCGTTGTGTAGTCTATGTTTATATGTTTATATATGAGATGAGCATTGATCCTTTTCTTTGACTTTTCATAACCATGGAAACAGACTAAACAGACTACTCTTAAACAGACTAAACTCATCGACCACCTTTGAGCTACTGTATCCCAACTATCTTTTCACTCTTTTGCTTTGTACATCATCACCATCAGAGACCTCAGATCGCCCCTTTACGACACTGTCTCGTCCTCTCCTGTCATTTCTATCCTGTACTCTGTCAGCGCACACCATCATCATCATTGAAATCGGAATCGCAATCGACTATCCGCTTGAAGAGACTGGGTTGGATCTCCTTTCACCAAACGATCATCTCTGGACGGACCCTCTGGACGGACCAAAACCCCTTCTCCCTTTGATTATCACTATTGCCCTTTTCCCCTCTTTACGCCAACTGTAACTGTAACTCATCGATACCCATACCGATACTCTACGCTCACCACAGGAGGATATGTCATCCGCAGATTGACTATCCGACGCCGACAAACAGTGACAGCTTGGACCTCGCTCCTTTCACCAGAGTCAGAAACCTAGAAACAACTCCATCAAACGGTTCACATCTCTCCTCTCCTCTCCTCTCTTGCTTGACCTGAAAGGCCTATCTATACAGCTTCAAGTTTTTTCAAGCACCCATCCGTCGAGGGCTCTTTCGATTCGACCTGACATCATACTATATACCATTGGGCGCTCGCTCCTTCACCACAGCTAGTTATCCATTCAATCGATCGACTGTGGTCGTCCATCCAACGGATCCACGCAAAGCGAAAATCATTGATTGCATAGCCTCTCCTCTCCCTCGCCGTAAGGACCAAGGACCAAAGATCAGAGACCAAGGGTCAAGACAGGCTCCTTTGTGGTCGAGCTGGAGATTAAAACCCCCTTGAAGAATATCATCTCCTTCGTCCTCTGCCCCTCTTTCTTTTAATTCTGGACTATCTATCTGCATACCCACCAACATATCAGGAGCTCCCCTGCCGTTTTACCAGATTTATCCTGCCTGCATAGCAAGCTGCAATCCGATCCAACACCAAAAAGAAAAGAAAAGAAAAAACCCTTGAGTCTCTCCAGCTCTACTCTACTGCTGCTCCTTTGACCCGTCCTCAAAGCAAGCTGTGTCCCTTGCGTCAACCTTCCCTACAGAAAGTTAAGAACAGTGTGCAGAAGTGGTGCAATCAAGCAGACCCCCGCCCGTGGATTCCAGTACAAAGTAAGTACTGTAGACGCGTTGGTATATATCCTGTTTGCGATCCTCCTTCCCGTAACGAACACCTCTCCATCGCCATTGATTGAAAGAGTGTCCAATTCAATCTGTCATTGCTGAAGAGACTCAATAGCCCCACACTGCACGAGGAAAATATATAGGCTGATCAGGTGTTTCTACGTACTGGTTTTTGTGACGATCGTTCAGTAGACCTGGAGACCAAAATCAAATCAGATACGTACCGTCGCTCACGATCGTCTTCGAAAGATCTCCATTCGCTTCCCTCTGATCCTGGACCAAGTCTGTCAACTTGCGAGCCCCCTTTCTCAGAAGAGTGGGAAAGTCAAAGCAAGGATCTTCTCTTTAGACCAAAACTATTAGCCCACCCCTGAGCCGACATCACAACAACATGTCAGCAGCCACCTCCACCCGTCGATCAGGATCCACCGAAGTCCGTCAGCCGGCTCCGGCTCCGGCACCTGCTGCTGCTGCTGCTCCTCAACCTGGGGTCAACGGAGCATCTCACCAAGGAGCTGCTCAAGCTCAAGAGAGGACGACAAAGGGGAGTAGCGCTAGTGCGCCCAGGAAGGTCAAGTTCAACGTTGGTGAGTGTTCTCTCCGCGACGTTTTGGCTTTTTGTTGTTGAAACAAGAACGCTTGAAGATGCGTATACCCCTAATCGCCTTTTCCAATCAAGATGGTCTGTTGAGCTTGCGATCGTCGGACATAACCCCCTCATGTCTGTCACGCATTCTCAACAGGTCATTGTGCCAATATCCTAAAACTTTCTGAATCGTTCTTGCCCTTTCTTGGCTGCTTGGTATACCATATCCGCCCTCATCTGCCACCGAAGTCCGCTGACAACGTCTGTTCATGGATTTCTGGTTGCTCACTCTCAGGCCACACATACCACGTCCTCGATGTAATCGGCGAAGGAGCCTACGGTGTCGTAGCTTCTGCCGTCCACAGACCATCAGGCACTAAAGTCGCCATCAAGAAAATCGCACCCTTCGATCACTCAATGTTTGCTCTGAGGACATTGAGAGAGCTTAAGCTTTTGAAGTATTTCGCCGAGGAGGGTGTGAGCGAGAACGTAAGTGCGGCGATAGTCGATCAAGCGCCTTTGCCAAAGCTTGATAAGCTCGATATGAGATCCAGAGGAGAAGATTTGTGCTGTGCTGTGCTGTGCTGTGCTGTGCTGTGCTGTGCTAATCTGGTCTTTCGGTCTCGTGCTCAGATCATCTCGGTACTCGATATTATCCGACCGGCATCATATGATTCTTTCAAAGAAGGTCAGTACGAGTATGGATACAGCTCTGAATATGCACCCTCAAATCGCCAATAATGGTCGAACATGGAGAAATTGAATGGCTGATGTGATGTGACTGTATCCAAACCGTGACCTTGATTTGGCTCCTTTGTCCTCTTGCCACTACAGTCTACCTGGTACAAGAGCTTCTTGAGACCGATTTACATCGAGTCATCCGAACCCAGGATCTCAGTGACGACCACTGTCAATACTTCTTATATCAAACTTGTCGAGCCCTCAAGGCGCTACATTCGGCTGAGAGTAAGTGAAAACACTGGCCTCTCCTGAAACCTTATGCAACCCATTCATACAGTCTGTAACTCGCGCTCTCGGCCTTTTGACACATGTCGCTGACACAATGGTTTGTTATATCCTGCCTTCACAGTCATCCACCGAGATCTCAAGCCTTCCAACCTTCTTCTCAATGCCAACTGCGACCTCAAAGTATGCGATTTTGGTCTCGCGCGAAGTACTCAGACCGCTTTCCCTGCCGAGGGCAACAATCAGGGATTCATGACCGAATGTGAGTGTGACTGATCCAATTCGAAACAATGCTTCAGCGGAAATAAACCACGCACAAGTACGGGAAAACGATACTGACTGCTGCGTTCTCTTGTCCTCTTGACAGACGTCGCGACCCGATGGTACAGAGCTCCAGAGGTCATGCTCTCCTTCAGGATGTACACCAAGGTGAGCTATCGAGAGAACTCAGGGTATGACCGGGGAATCTGTCAGCTCACAGGTTTTTTGGGCGCTTCCGTGGCTACAGTCCATCGATGTCTGGTCTGTGGGCTGCATTCTCGCTGAGATGTTAAGCGGTAAACCGCTCTTCCCGGGCAGAGACTAGTAAGTGCAAACCGTATCAGCTCTCTGATCCAACCGGAGTTCAGCAAACGATCTCGAGCTGATTGTGCATTTTTTCTTCGCCAAAATCCTAGCCATCACCAGCTCTCTTTGATCTTGGACGTACTCGGTACACCCACTATTGACGAGTTCCACGCTATTACTAGCAAGCGATCAAAGGAGTACATCAGGAACTTGCCGTGAGTCACACAGTATTCTTGCCATCGGCGTCGCTGCTCAGCCTTCGCAGGGAGTACTTGCTGATACGGTGAATGTCGCAGCTTCCGAAAGAGGAGGACATTCGAGTCACTTTACCCCAATGCCAGCCCAATGGCCATCGACTTCCTCACCAAGACGCTGACATGTGAGCCAATTCCAGTTGTTCAGGTGGTCTCATTGCCGGAAGGGACTTGAGCCGCTGACTTCTATTATAGTCGACCCCCGAAAGCGATTCACGGTCGAACAATGCCTCTCACATCCTTACCTCGATGCGTATCATGACCCAGAGGATGAGCCCTCTGCTAAACCTCTGTCACCCAACTTCTTCGAATTTGATATGATGAAGGATGAGATTAGTCGAGAGGAGCTCAAGAGGCTGTTGTTCGAGGAGATCATGACTTTTGGCGGTAACTCGCAGTAAGGGAGCAGGTATGAAGATGAGAGATGCAGTGGACGACTGCGGCTGAGTTGCAATGTAGTGCTTGGACGTGGCGGGAGAGACTCGAAGTCTTCACTGCACAACAGACGCTCTACTGCTAGTAACCTCGAGGAATCCAATGAATGACGAACGAACGATAGACCCAAGCAGCGTCGAACTTGGACGCAAGGAGTCGACGACAATGTGAGAAAGGGGAGTGGCAGTGGCCAGCTCGACTCGGGCGGTGGAATGAATTGTCCGGATGTGTATGTCTTGTACATGTACAGTATATCTGTACAGTAGTCTCATTGTCAGTTTCAGTTTCGCTTCAAACACAATTACTGCTCCGAAATCAAAATCAAAATCTAGATCAGATCAGTATTGTTACCCGTTTGCGAATCACGATTAGCTCTTGCATGCATTATTCACGATGAGCACGATCAGGACGATCAGGATCAGAGATCAGAGCAAAGCACGTGAAGCGTCTGCAGTCTCTGCAGTCACATCATCGATATGATACCGAGCATTCGTGGATGGTAGAGCCAAACGAGGGTGATGTCGTAGGTGCAGATAAGATGCATGCGACCACTGATGCAAAATTGCAAAGCCTATTCGTTGTTCCTTCCCGTGGGATGGGCGATTGTGAGTGTGAGAGAGTGTAAAGCGATGTTCGTTTGGACGTCTAAGCGACGGGCTCTTCCTCGGCCTTCTTCTTCTTCACCTCGATCTGTCCAAATGAACTTTGTCATCAGCACGGTCCACCACACAACAGAATCGATTGGAAGGGACACATGTGAAACGTCAATAAGCTCCTATCGGATAGCCCCCACTCACCCTGGTCACTTGGTCTGCTGGTGCGCCCTTCAGTACGCCCACTTGCGCTTTTAGCATCTCAACCTGTGGTGGTGAAGAGCGAAGTCGTTAGCATGTTAGCAAATTGTTCAACACGACGGTGCTGGTTTGAGCGATATTCGAATGGGTTAACGGCTTGAGAGACCAAGTGGGTGGATAGTGATGAAGCCAAAAAAAAAAAAAAACGAATAAACATACAATTTCATCTCCCACATCACCCTGAATAACAATCTCTTCTTCGCCTTGAGGCGTCTTGGAAACACTACTGCCAGTCGCGAATTTACCCGCGAACAACTTGGCGGCCTTTTTCAGGTCGATACCGAACAATTCCAAGTTTTGGACGTGAGTCTGATGTTTTCGTTTGGTTCGTTCGGATCGCTTGATGATGATCTGTTACGGACACGTCACGCAATCGGATTAGCCAGATGATTCGATGTTGACGGCTAGTAAGAATACAACGGGCTATATAGCTTGACGGATTGGATTGTGATGGAACTCACCTTGGTCGCTTCTTTCTTCTTGGCCTCGGCTTCAGCCTTCTTAGCAGCCTTCTTCTCGGCCTTGGCGGCATCTTGCTCAATCTTCTCCTGCTTCTCTACAGACAAAGTCCCAATCCGAGCAGCGAGGTTACCTAAGAAAACCAAGGGATAGACAATACAGGCAGGTCAAGCAATATCGCGGTCAGCAGCTTCGCCTCCTCCTCCTGTTCAACAATCAATGATACATCACGCGACACGTTGTATGTGTATGACTGTTGTCCTTGATTGACTCACCTTCGCCCCACAACCGCTCGTATTCGTCTTTGTCCTCGCCTTCCAACCATGTTTTACATTTCGAGAAACTAGGTCCGAACTCGCAATACTCTGTAGGCAGGGAACATACCGCGCAGTAATGCGGAGCGAGAGGTTTCGTCGAAGGTCCTGCAGTTGCTGATGCCATATTGTATGTCTCTGGGTGTGGGCGTATGAGTTATCTCAAGGGTCCATAGGAACGAGAACATATGACTTGCATTAAAGAGCAGATGTCGACAGATATCACTATGAATCTACGCTGCACTGCTGCACTGTCTTTGTTCGATGATCGATGATGCGACACGAAGTCACGTGATACACGCACCGCAGTAGATCCTATATATCCTATATAGATACACCGTACGCTACGCTACGCAGCAGCAGCAACAGCAGCACGCACAGAATAACATTGAAATATCAAGATTCCCCAATCCCCCCCCCCCTTCTTCGATTCTTGGCGCCCTCTGTCAAGAGTATCGCTTAACATCTTGACTGTATCTGCCCCTCGTTGCTAGACACTCAGCCGTCGCTGACCTATCCCCCGACTTCGAGCTAGCTCGCGTCCCTTTTCCTCTCTGCGCGTTCGCGGACTCTCCCTCTGCACGCCCAAACAATCGCCCTCGCATTCTCGACTACACGCGTCTGTTCCATTGCATCGGACGCGATCTGCCCGACCCGACCTATATCTTACAGCTTGCAGCTTGCATCGTGCATCGTGCAGCCACTAAACGGGTCTCCTACCAGTATCGTCCCAGAATCACAGAATGCCCCTGATACAACGCCTCTCGTCGAGAGTGATCGCATGCTTCAAGAGGGTAGAATATGCTGCTGATTGGATGACGGGCGCTGCTGGGCCTGTATTTGTGTTTATATGTTGGACGTTGATAGCACTCGGAGGGGTGATATACTGTAAGTAAAACTCTATTCTAATCACATCCTGCCTGCGAGCTAGCGAGCTGGCGAGCTGCCAGGCTCACAGCTGGCACCCGATCACCATGTCTAATCACTCATTATTGTGAGACTGCAATGCTGATACCTGATTACACCACCAAATCTACCCATAGTTGACGTCGTAGCCCGCTCCTTCTCTCCTCTCGGACTACTGTCCATGTCCCCCTTACTCTTCCTGGTACCACTAAACCTATACGGCCAATATTACCTCGTCACGCATGTACCTCCGGGATTCCCATCGCCAAAAGCAAGAGGTGAAGACCGAGATATAAGCTGGCTCATACCGAACCCGAAGAGCCTATGGTCAGGCGAACGATGGGGTTTCACCAAGAAACGGCAGCTCACTGGTCCAGGCGGCGGAATGGGAGGGGGATACAGTAGTGTAGGGGGATACAGTAGTGTAGGGGGAGGTGGTTCGGATGGGGTTTGGGAAGGAGCTGGAAGGAGAGTGAGGAGATGCAGGAAATGTGATGGGCCCAAGCCGGAGAGAACGCATCATTGTTCGGTTTGTAAGCGATGCGTGCTGCAAATGGACCATCATTGTCCTTGGATCAACGCTTGTGTAAGTACAGTGGACTTGGCGTGACTACGGGGTCATTTCCAATTTTGGCGGGCTCTCGCTCAGGGGGCTTGTTCTGGTCGATACATTTCGTCTTATGCAGTTTTCATCGGTCGGAAAGCTGACTTCGCTTCATTTGCTTACAGGTCGGTCTGCACAACCAAAGACACTTCGTGCTCTTCATGTGAGCTAATCTGACGATCCTTGTCCATCCGTTCATCAAGCTGACAATCCCAATCCTGTCCCGGAATTCAGGGCCTGGCTCTCGGTGGGATGTACGACGGTCTGCACAACAGGGTATCACCATTTCCTCGATACATTCAGCTATCGCGCAGAGGTAAGATCGCGTTTTCGGCCTTCTCCCCCGCCCCTGTATCTGTATTATGACAGATGAGAACAAATCACTCTGTCGAGACCATACAGCTGAATTGGACAATGCTCTACAGTGGCCGGCTCTGACACCGAAATTAGGTTTCACTTTGATTTACGTCCTCTGCGGCGCGATAGGTCAGTTGACGTTTCACCACAACTATTACGCGCATATGGGCACTCTAACTGATCTCATCGTTGCATGTTGCATGCTTCAGGTTTCGCGGTGACCGTTCTGATGCTATGGCATATGTACATGGTGTCATACGGAGAGACGTCAATCGAGAGCCACGATAACGCGTATCTAGCCAAGAAGGCCAAGAAGGAAGGTCTGGTGAGAAGTGATCTCCGTTTAGACACCTGTCGTCACATGCGATATCCGCTTTGTGGAATTTTCAAGGGGGACCGAGGGGGACCGAGGGGGACCGCGGGCTGACATGCGAGTTCGTGTGTGTTTAGATATACCTCAACCCCTTTGATCTGGGTAGACGGCGAAATATCGAGTTGTTCTTCAATATCGGTCCAGGTGGATAGTGAGTAATGTCTTCCTTGCCAATATGCCGGACATCCTCGCTTGAACTACATACTGATTTTCTATGTCTGCGCAAATTTAGCTCCCCTTACACCCTCTTATTACCACTGGTAATACCCCCAGCATCAAACGGGTGGTCATTCCCTCGGCGATCATTACCTGCTCACCCACCCAAAAATCCATCAGGCCTACACGCCCCCGAGCTAGCAGAAGGTCTGATCGCACGTGCCAATGGCCCCGCATCGAGCCTTGGTCTGGGCTTAGGATTCGACGAAGATCCTCGCGGTGATGATCCTGGACGAGGAGTCAATGGACATGGGCACGGACATGCGGAAGATGGGATGGGAGGGTATGTTATGGGTGACGAAGAGGGTTTGACGGATGACGAAGAGGGCGGTGGGGGCTGGATGGATATTGGGCCTGTATCAGGACAAGGGCAGGGACAGGGGTATCATGGTCATTATTAGGTTGACCGTCCAATGTTGTTAGGGGTCAAGATATTGAATTGGCCAGAGAGATAATGAAGCTTGGATATCTTGCAAAGGATCTTGAACCCATATTGATATTGTTTTCCGGGCTTCAGCGTAATTGAATCATGAGTACGGGTATTGATTATAGTTGAATCTTGAATTATCGTCATGTTGTCTTGTCAGCTGTCAATCAAGCATACAACAAGCCTCAAATCATCTTAAACGTACGTGCATATGATTTTGACTGTAAGGACTGACATAACTAGGTCACCGGAGGAGTCGTACTGTATGTGTACCAAGTTCAAACACCGATAAGATAACCATATCATGCTTCGCAACGCAGTCCACGACGATGGGACCGAAATCACGTACTGTAAATTCACTGCTGAAACACGTATCAGTACAATTCTATCGTATTTTGTTACTGACTATCGTATATTGTACTGACTATTTCAGGTCTATGTATGATAATACTAGCACGCGAAAAGACAGAGAACGAGATCAAGTCGCTGCACCAGACACTCTCGTGATAAATGCAAAACAACAGTTCAAGTACAGATTCCGTTCATGAAAAATCTATATGTTCCATACTGGCTCGTGAGGCATTGACTTTCTGACATATGAGTGTAGTACGGACGGTACTAATGCAATGCTATGAACTGGAACCATGGTGACAGTATATCTACCGGTGACAAATCCTGTGCGTGAACCAACAGACAGCTATTTACAAAATGGAGTTTCTCGTGATCAAGACCAACAAGATGAGGCGACCTAAAAGAACCATGACATGTTCCTGCTGTTTCTCACGCGTTGACGTCTAGATCATTGCTATCTTCCGAACGGACGACGTTACACGCTGAAGGAGGCAAGTGAACGTTAATGTTAGCTTTGCTTGAGATCTACTCTAGTATGTACTTGGATGCCGGTTCAGGTCGGACCGTTAGATCATGATAGAGGCGGAAAGAACTCACCTCATCATTGAGATCATCCGGAACTCGTGTCCACCATCAGGATCCTTTGTCTCCTCCAACAATTCACAAGTTATGATATGTTGTCCTGGTTTTAAATCATTCCTGATCGACGCGAAACGGCCGATATTGCTATAACAAAAAAACGAACCAGAGTATTTGTTTGTCAGCCATTTTGCTCTTGATAAGTTGTGACAGCTGATTCTCGGCCCGAGTATCACCACTCACGCATCACCATTATCCCACCATCCATCGACTCTGACGCTCTTATCCATCTCGTCATCCGCCCAACACTTGACCGAACCAAGTCCAAAAGTCTTACTTCGCAGACTGTACATTTTCACCAACCCCACGCTCGTCTCGAGCTCAAAACTAACCCTCGAGCCTGGTATTCTAGCTACGAGATACGGTTTGTCGAGATGTTCAGGATGGACCCAGTATTCCCATCCTTCGTTGGCTGATGGCGTCAGGTTGAATTGCGGTTCTTTCGCTCGTGTTGATAGACAGGTTGGATGGAATGGCGGTACGACGAAATCGAGATTCGGGTTCCAGCCTCCTAATACTCTGATTCGAGGCATTATTCCATATTCGACCGGAGTTGTCCACATTCCCGGCATCAATTCGCCGACTTGCTGGCCTTCAACTGGGTTTTTACGCCAGGCATGGGACTGCTCAGGCCAGTAACGCTGGGCTTCTTGCAAGAAATCATCTTCTTCTCTGCCTTGCTCAGCTGTCATAACAGTTTCGTCGCTACCGCCAATTAAAGGACTTCCCATGATGAGGGCCAATCGACGCCGTTCTTCTTCTGCATCCAGGGGGGGAGGTACGTGGAAGTCAGGCTCCGCCAGCATGGTACAAGCGGCATCTTTGACCAGACTCGCTCCGAGCATTCCGAGGTCTCGATGGCCACGCGAGTTGATATGACGCATATCCGGATTACCCCACCAGCTGCAATAGTCGCAATGGTCAGCCCGAATCGCAATTCGTATGGCGCCGGCAGCGGTCAAGTCTAAGCCAGAGCAAGCTGGGCACTCACTCCTGCGCGAAATAAGGCCGTACAAGCTGAGGATATCGAGCGAAATGACTGGCGATGGGATGCCGTTGATTGATCACGGGTACATCGTAGTATTGAGCGACCGGTCTAACAACAACCCACATCAGCCACCATCTCATTACGCATATGGATTATCGTTATAACGCCCAGTAACAATCCCGATGTAAAGTTCTTTGAACACATTCATTTACTCACAAATGCATTCGCCCACCGCCACCACCCATTCCGCCATTACTAAACGCCATAGCCTCCATTAATATCACAGCTGGCTTGTGCGGCAAGTCCAACAATCCACGAAGGAGGTTCTCCATATTCTCAACATGTTCGGGAATACCTTCGTCGTTGACTGCTAATTCGACAAAGATGAGGTCGGAATCTGTCGGGATATGCAATGGGAAACAGAATGAAAAGTAATCCGAGCCGGTAGCTGGGAGCAAGCAAGCAAGCAGAGATCGCAAACGAACACCTGTCAGTCTATCACATGGGAGCACGACAAGAGTTCAAGTCGATTTACCTGGAGCAGCTCCGTTTACCTCTGTAACCTGTACATCACTCCCTACATAGTCGTTGAACCATTCCCAGAACTTGTGGAACCAAATCTCGTTGACCCATACCTGATGGCCTTTCGTGACTACAAGCGACATAACATAATAAGTCAGCTACGTTCACATTTGTACATGCATCTGACCCCCATCTTCCCATTGACAATTGTTCGGATTGACTGCAATAACACTCACCACTGCCTCCAATAGCTGAGATGGTCAATGATTCACCCCTGAGGGCTTTATGCAGTAATTGTCTCAGTCGCTGATGAGATCCTAAACAGCCGATATGAATCAATATAGATGATGATCAGTCATTCGTAGAGCATCCCTTGGAAGCATGTATACTGTGTCTCTGCGTGTTCAGCTACTCACCTTCATAAGCTCTGGACAACCTCAAATTCGTCCGACCATATTCTTTCTCAAACGAGTCCTCAGCCTCGCAGAACCCTCTCATCCTCTCCACCCGAGTCTGTATCCTGTAATCCTCAGCTTCCAGCCCTTGTACATCCGCTTGATCCGGATCCAACGGTCGATTGGGTTTCGAGATGAATGGTATTAATGATGCTCGCGGGGTATATACGTTATGCAAGAGGAGTATAAGGGCTACACCGCCTAGTAAGCCCAGAAACAGGTGCGGTCGCCTTGAAGTCGGTATCACAAACATGTCGACTAGTAAAGTGTATCCCTCAATACAGGTTGGTGGGTCCAATACCTCGATACCTTGACTATATCGTTGGAAGTCCGAGTTGTGGAACTATCGTGTTCCGTATTATCGTGTAAACAGTAGATAAATGTCGGTTATTGTCGACGCAAACGCGAACCGTCAAACAGTGTTATTACAGCGAGATGATGAAGTCTACAGTCGAACTAGAACCCAGTACAGCAGGGGGGAAGGTGGTATATCTAACTAGAGCTTCATCGCATCCATCTCGAAATTTCGAACTTTGTCCTGACCTGAGCTGAGCCGACTGCGACTGCGGATAGTGAAACGGTGCTAAGAAGCGAAGCTTGCTTGTGCTAGGTGGACCTGGAAAATAAGAAGGGAAGGGAATGATCGCACGGTCTTGAGGGGTCTTGAGCACAACGGTGAGGCCTTTGAAGGCGTTAGAGCTGGTATTGACAATGCTGGGGTTTTACAACCTATCTTCTTTCTTGTATCGAATGAGGACTCTTTCTTAAACATTATTTATGCATAGACCATCCTCATCTCGCATGGGGTGGATTGCGGTTGTCGTTGTCGGAAACCAAAGACGGTGGAAGCGGGCCCTGATTTCTGATGTTGATAACAATAAAGCTTTTGGAAAGGAATCCTAGTAGAATTAGAAATAGAATTACAATCTTGACGCCAATGGACTACTGATTACTAAAATTCCTAATACCCTCCATATGTATTAGACCTCCACCACCAAGATCAAGATCAGTACGCGCCTGCGCCCGTCAGTTAAAGAATTTTCAGTACCACACACAATAAACCTCATAGATAGAACATCAACAATAGTTATCATCGTCATATATTCGCATTGTAATCGTCCACTGAATCGCAAAATCGCCTTAGATCTCGACAATATGGCTTCAGCCTTCAACCTGCTCACGGCTGGTGGAGCGAAATTTGACAAGAGCAGGTTCAAGAATGATTTCGAGCTGTTCACGGCGGTGAGTGCGGTCAGAGCGATTTTGACCTTTTTCTTGTTGTTCAGCAGAGTGTACTTTGGAGCAAATGTCTTGTTTAGCTAACCCCCTCGCTTTTGCTTTTTGGCGTCGCTCTCCTAGAAGAAAGATAGGAAGGGAAAAGGCAAGGCTAAAGCCAAGCACCATGAAACCGAAAGCAGTACCGCTCTACCGCATTCGCTCGATTTCTTCGGCGATCACACTTCTGCCCAGAACGTTAAGCCTGGCCAAGCCGACAACGAAGATACCCACTCAGAATCTGATGCCGAATCAGACTCATCCTCGTCATCATCATCATCATCTTCATCATCTTCATCATCTCGACCTGCTCCCCCCACTCAGAAAATCACGTTGACGGGTCCCGAGCCGCTGCCGAGATCGCTGCACACCAACCTCCCATCTCTCGTCAACCACGAATCATGCTCGCTTTCCTCCAAATCTGGCGAACCGCTCCTCAGGGCGCTCAAGGATGCCAGTATCCATTCTCTGTGGGGTGTACAGTGCGCTGTAGGAGGCTGTTTGTTGGAAGGTAGGGATACGATATGTGTTGCACCTACCGGGTCAGGTAAAACACTATCGTATGTCCTACCTACGCTTGTGCGACTGGGCGATCCGGCAAGAAGCCTCAAAGACGACGAGGAGAGAGGAAATGGAATTCGAGCTGTCATCGTGGTTCCTACACATGATCTGGCCATACAGATCCACGGCGTCGTCAGAGCCGTCACGAGAGGAAGAGCGTGGAGAAGTTTGGTATTGACCAAAGCGACCGAGAAAGCAGTCTGCGAGAGCTCGCCGGGAAGTGTAGTGGTGCAATCCGAGGAACACAAGGACGGAGACGCAGATGAGGATGTGGCAAGTGATGAGGAAGAGGACAACGAGTCAACTGGCAGTGTGAATGAGTTTGCGCAGCCCACACCCGGAAACCCTAAAGCTTTGGGATTGGATATACTCGTCGCCACGCCCGAGCGACTACATCACTTACTCGAATCAGAGAGGCTCTCTCTTGCTTTGTGAGTATGGCTGCGTTCCTTTTTCTAATCTATGCCCACCAGATGAACCATTATTCCCAACAAGCGTCCAGTCTATCATCGTAGACACTGCTGACTCGTGATTGCCTTCCTTGCAGGACCCGCCATATTATTCTTGATGAATCCGACCGACTTCTCTCCCCCGACTTCCTGCCCCAAGTCGGACCCATTTTGGCAGCTTGCAGTCATCCAGAAGCCCAGAAGTGTTTCCTGTCCGCTACGATGCCCTCGGGAGTCGAGGTGTTGGCGAAGAAGTGGCTGAAGGATGAAGGTGTTCGAGTTGTCGTTGGTGTCAAGTGAGTGTGGTGCTTGTAACCTACCTTCACTAGGCTTCACGATCAAGGCGATTGCGACATCAATGCTAATGCTGATCTATGTGTTCCTCTCTTTCTCTATCGCATTCGTAGGGATTCCGCCGTCACCACCGTCGACCAGACCCTCTTATATACCGGCTCAGAATCCGGCAAACTAATGGCCATCCGTAATCTTATCTCCACCGGCGGCTTACCTTACCCATCCCTAATTTTCGTCCAGTCCATCGAACGAGCCGACGACTTGTACAAATCGCTCATCCTGGACGGGATCAAAGTGGACGTCGTACATGGTGGAAGGGCGAAAAGTAAGAGGGACGAAGCTATCAAGGCTTTCAGATTGGGACATGTTTGGATGTTGGTCGTCACTGAGGTTCTGGCTAGGGGCATGGACTTCCGAGGGGTCAAGGTTGTCATCAACTATGGTGAGTATCGCTTTGGTAGTATGACCTACCATCAATTATACACTTCCCATAAGTCTCCTTCTGGCCGTCATCCATACGGCCAGATGCTAACTTTGTTTCATATGACGCGATTCTCGCGTTGCAGATTTCCCCCAAACCGTCCAATCGTACATCCACAGGATTGGTCGAACAGGCCGAGCCGGCCGACCTGGAAAAGCCATAACATTCTTCAACATCGAAGACTCACCTTATCTCCGTACAATCGCCAACGTCCTCCGATCCTCTGGATGCCCCGTACCGGACTACATGCTCGACATGCGTCCTCCGACCAAGAACCAAAAGCGACAATTGGCTAAAGCGCCCGTGAAGCGAAAGTCCGTCGGGGGAGGAGGGAGGGATATTGGAAGGGAGAAGGGCAAAAAGAAGAAGGAGATGATTGAAGCCTCCAAGAGGAGGAAATTGCAGCAGAAGGGAGGCGCGGGTGCGGCACTGGCATAGAATTAGGTGTCTCCGTCCGCGACCTATTGTATGACACGAGACTTGTCTTAAATGCATAACGGTGGTATATGTGTGCGGGGTATATGTATCTACAACTCGTCCACTTGTACTAACGAGCGCTGCTCTTTGAGAAGCACTGCCGTACGTTGGAAAATGGAAACTATGGTATACTGAGAACAGCTGGACGGGCCACTGCGCCATACTGCCTTATGCCACGGCCGCAGCGGTTCCGAAATCCAAGTCAACGGTAGCCATCAGCTCGTCCCATTCCTCTTCATCTTTCTGCTCCTGCTCAAGCGGTCGAGCCCACTCGATCACTCGAGGGTGAGCCATAACCCTACGGAGCGACATTCCTAAGTCAGCCTGGCATTTGGCATTTTGATAGGGTCGAGAGGCAAACAAGCTGATCCAAGGGATAAGGGCACGACCCTCAAAACAGCTCACTTTTCGCGTCTGAAGTTTTGTATTTCGAGGCTTTCCAAGCTGACTGCTCTGGAGATTGCTACATATGTTTGACCTGCAAGGTGTTTGAACATGATCATGAGCCCGATGTTCAACATGCTGAAATGTCTCCGCTACTCGCTAAATCTTTGTCCTGCTCACCTTCGACGAAGATTTTATCGAGATCAATCTTGACCCGTTCGATCGTTTGACCTCTATACAACAGCGCAATCAAAAAGATGATTCGTCAGTCATACCTGTAGGTACTGTGCAGTAACAGAATGTGCCGAATGAAGAACCACTCACTGAGATTTATGGATTGTCAGAGCCCAAGCCAGGATTAGTGGGATCTGCAACCTCGTCGCTTCCGCTTTGCCCCTGCATCTCAAGGCAGTCAGCACAACTCTCTCTTGTGGGACGAGGACGGGGAGAGGTGTCTGAGGACTAGAAGAGCATAGTCCTATTGAGTGAGACTCACTGCGCATTCATCACATCTACCGTCATTACCGGTATCACCACCTTCTTCGCCTGTTTCCCAGAGGCGTATTTCGCAGGAACGAACTCTACAACAGGCCAAGCAGTCATTGGATTTGGAGCTGCTCCGAACGATCCTGCAGGAGGTGATATTCCTTGTGTGGCCGCTTCGGATATAGTCAGGAAGTCGACCACGATACCTAAATGTGATGTATTGCTTAAGTCAGTTAATGCATTTGTCGGGGAACGATACGTATACGCGAGTGAGACTTACCCGTGGATCCGTTAACCAGCACGCCGTCCTGAGAACGAATCATGTTGACATCACATTGCTGGCATGTCAGCGGAAGAAAAGCGCCATTTTGAGCCGGAACAGACCTGACTTACACTCATATTCTGAATGACGTCCATTACATGTCAGCACAAAGAAGGATAAACAACTATGATAATCGTATAAGCCTGCTCACCGTGACAAGCATGACCAACGCCCCGACTTTCAGAGACAATGTCTCGGGCCAGAGTGTGTTCCGATTGAGAGACAACGTCGCCTGTTGCTGGTCGAGCATCAGACCGCTAGAATTCAATCCGGCAATATCGTACGCTGTGAACTCTTGCAAAGGTGTTTTCAAGGCTGCCAGGCGAGCTTCGTTGATCGCTGCTACTTCGGTTTTCAGCGGGTATCTGCGCCAATGCCTATCAGCTCTCTAACGACCGATAGATAGAATTGGTTGGCTCATTAGGTCACGACTCACAAGCCGACTGGCTCGATACCCTTTGGATAATCGACCTTCCTACTGAGACCTCGCAGGACCTGAACATGTTCATCTGCTATTGTCCCTCTCCTCATCGCTTCGAGAATTTTAACGAAGCTATCATCCTTCTGCCTGAAAACCCTAGTCAAAGAACTCATATTCGATCTCGGGAAGACGCTCGACCACGAGTCGGCTTCGAACGCGAATCGGAATGTGGATGCTCCTTTAGCCACGGGTGGAAGTTGGAAGAAATCTCCTGATAAGATCAGCTGTAGTCCGCCGAATGGACGGGGATCGCGTCGAATCTTGCGGGCGATTGATTCTAGCTTGTCGAACAATGTCGCATCGATCATAGAGACTGTACCAGTGTCAGCATCAGCATGATCACCGGACAATTGCCTGCAGCTGAGTTGAATACGAACTGGCACACTGGATTCCGGACTCACTCTCATCAATGATCAATGCACCCGTTGTCCTCCAACGTTTGGCAGTAATGTGATTTCGCAGGATGTTCTCGTACAGCTTTTGAGTAGGAAGATCGCCTAGACCGATACCTGCCCATGAATGAACAGTCGTTCCGCCGATATTCCTAGCATAATAATGATGATAAAGTCGTCAGTGACATCTGGCCTGAGCTCATATACTCGTGGCTGTGTAAGTGAGTTAAGTGTGCCAAGTGGTTTCGCTCAATACTCACACTCCTGCCATACCTGTACTAGCCGTCACTCCCAATTTCCACTTCTTGACCTTATTCTCCCCTTTCCGCTTTCCAGCCCCATTCTTCCAATCAAGCACGTCCACCCAACCATGATCCATCCCACTCATCCTCTGTTCCCTATCTCTCTCCTGGAAAGCCTTGATGATTGCTCTCAGTAAGACTGATTTACCGGTACCTGCTGAGCCAGTGAAGAAGTAGTTCTCGCCGTCAAGTATCCTTTTGATGATCTCTTCCTGTTGAGAGCTCAACGCGGGCTCCTCCATATCGATTTGCGGTGTGCTGCTTCTACGGCCGCTGGCACTGGGCTCGTGCTTGATGCAAGGGGCAGGTTGCTTAGGATCGGACGTAGTTCGGCCTATCAAGGGGAGGACAGGCAAGTCGTCGTTGTTGAGATCCTCATCGGTAACCAGTGGTTTTGAGGGTTTTCTGACCAGGTTCATCCTCACAGCGACCGGATCAGATGGCCGATCCAGCTTAGCCCATCCCTACGATGACCGCACCGCACCGTTCTGATCAGCTTCAGCTTCAGCCTCAATGCCGACCTGAAGTCATGCAATGTACAGCACAGTCAAAGACCGATGGTAATGCCGGACTCACTCTTGCAGCGTGATAATTCGGGAACGATTTGTGCACGGCTCCCGGGTATCCTGCGACCTGCTTCTCCGTTTCCGTCCAAGTCATGTATACACCAGGACGTCGGCCGACTCTGACGGCGTAGTACTTGACTTTAGGCATCTTGCGGGATCCGACCATTTCGACCAACTTTGCACACAGTTTGATCTCGGTCTTCTTACACACGCGTGGACAGCATCTGAAAAGATTATGAGCGATATCAACAAGAGGGCATCCGAAGAACGAGTGAAATATGCCGAGCGTCGACAAAGCTAAGGTGATCCGGATATCTGTAGCCTTACTCGCACAGACATCGCGGAAATCCGAGCGGGCAAGTCGCGTCCAGGCGCGTCAACTTGTAAACATTTCCGTAATCGCGAGATGAGACTACCACGGTACATCGCTGGTAGCCCTCTTCTTTCTTCATCCGTCCAGTGTCATCATGCTTCATTCCTGATTCTTGAACATCCATGACGCCTTGGTACCAATAAAGTGTTTCACGCACAACGTTGAGGTACTCTACCTAAACAGAAACAAACGAGGGAGAAGAGCGCATTGGCAAAACGCCAAAAAGTCTGGCACCACCCGGGATCGAACCAGGGACCGCACGAATGAAGAATCGTAATGAACTTCAGTCGTGCGCTCTCCCAACTGAGCTATGTCGCCTCTGATGTTGGTCTTTTTTTCTATGCTGTATATATTGCTTATAGGAGGACTCAGCTTGTCGTGCCCGTTTCTCTGTTTTATCCTTCCTTTCAACTCACATCCCTATTCTGAGATGGGCTCACGCTGATCGCCTCGGGCTCGTAGTTGAGCCTAGCGCCCAGCTCTGCAGAGACCACCCGAATGAAAGTAGGTGATTATTCGAACCGGGTACTCTGATGGCGCTGATCGAGGTTAACCGAGCACCGCAGGCTCTTATCGACTATGTATCTCGCTTCATGCGTGTATGTTTTCCGCTTCCATGTTATGCTACACTGTATTAGCTACAGGATCTATAAGGGGGGTGCAGCGTACGATTCGTGGATGTCGTTAGAGTGAAGGACTTCTATATTTATGTCTATGATCTATGATCTTATTTGGTCGTATGTAAATGTCCGTGTATATCTTCCTTGAGGTGGACATGGGTCGAAAGGGTGAAGTGCTTAGCCTATGATTCTAGCTTAGTAGCTGAATATATATCGACGCTTCTTGCCGAAAGGATAAACGACTGCGGCAGCAGCAAACAGGCCAATGGCCAATCCAATACCGACCTGGACCATTCGAATACTATTCACATCGCAGCGAGGTCAATTATGTGATGAGAAGCCCCGCACCTCTTTGCCATATGGCTAACTCACCTAACGACGACGGCGGCGTTGATCTCTGATGAGCTGGAACCGCCAGACATATTCGAAGCATTATCCTGAGAGCTCGAACCTGAACTGCTGGCGCTGAGTCCGCCTGCGGCTGCAATTGCGTTCGGAACAAGAAGCAAAATGCCGACTACCATCGAAGGGAAAGCGGAACCGCCTCCCAGCCGAGAGTACAGATTACCGAGGATACTATTAGGCGCAAGTCAGCCATGAATTCTGGCGCCCTCAACGTAGGAGCCCAGGTACATCACTTACCCGAGAGTAAACGCTGATACCGCCGACACCACGTTTGACTGGTCAATTTGCTGTAAGTGGGAGCACAGACGTTAACTGCCATGTCACGCTGGGATCGTTGACCTTGCATTCACTCACATCTGTGAGAAAAAAGTTGACAACATATCCTGCACAGGCAACGATGACCATAACGAGCATGTCCTTTGATCGATAATCGGCCCGGAACCATACTGCTAGGGAAAAGGCGAAAAGCGGTACGAGCAGGAACAGCCACCAATCGCTCGCTGCGCATTATAATGGGAGATCCGAATCAGCTGTCAGCGCTGTAGAATTGGATCACGGGTCCTACTCACGCTCAGTATACCACCAATATGTCCAGTCAGGGTTCCGGTAACAGGCGACATTGGTAGCTTGTTCGGTAGTCGAAGATCCGTTTGTGAAGGTGAAGGTGCCTAGATTGTTTTTGACGTCAACACAATGCCAGAACCAAAGTGAAGCCGCCACAGACCGTTGTTGAAAGTTTGATCCCAGTAGGTGTTGTTGCTGGTAAAACTTCCTTCGATAGTCGCCATACTAGGAGTCGAGGACATATTCTCAGATGGCTGTGATGGGCCGAAGGCGTCCCATATCTCACTGCCAATACCAAGACCTAGAGAAAGGAACAGGGTGTACACAACTGCCCAGACCAGGCGACTAGTGGCACGCTAAGTCAGCGTTGTCCTCGAACCTGAGACTCTTTGGAGAAAGGTGACTCACATTGCGCCGGCAACAATGTTCTTCGAACCCAACTCCAGGGCACCCATGCATACGTGCCATCCTGGCAGAATGAGCACAATGGCTGCCGAGGCCAGGGATTGGTAACAGAAGTAGCTTGTCGAACCCAATCCCCTCTGAAACCATTCGGGGAATTAGCCCAGATACCAGCGCACCACGAACCACAAGCCCACTCACGGCAGCGAAACTCAGAATCCCTGCCATACCAATCTCGAAGATGTTTGCGACCAGCTTATTCTTCTCTGCGATAGTGAACTGAACGATCGCCAGCAGACTTCCCAGAGCACCCGATAAGAGGATGTCGATGAATGAGCCTGAGAACGCGACACGAGCTGACGTGGCCGATGCAACAGCGGCAGCAAGAATCAAACAGAGACGAGAATAGGGGGTTGTCTGAAGGAGGGTCGATGTATTCATCAGCTTGATCTCGCAAAGCTCGACCAGGTCACACAATACGACTCACGCGTCTCTCGATCCGTCTGAGTACCCGACATCCTTGACTAGCCGAGATCTCGTCGTGGATTACCCGCCTGTATACTTCATGTACCAATGAGAGCCGGTACAGCTCGAGTGCACCGCTAGGTCGAATGAATAGCACATCCGTCGAGTGTACGTCGGAGTCACGGAAGGCCACAATCAGGATGGAGGGGAAGTAGATGAACGAGGCTTCGACTTGAAGGATGTCAGCTGTGGCAGACAGCCAAGCTTCGACAGAATGAGCAGGCGCGCCGTAGCTGCAGAGATGGTTAGCACATAGCCATCTGAAATTGATCTCCGCTTACCTAACAACAGCTTTTGCTAGCATTTCGATGAATCTGCAAGTGAAGAAGAAGGTTCATCAGTTGAGAACATGGATCGAAACGATGATGTGTTTACACTCACTTCTTTCTCTGAATGATGCTGGTGACATGCTTGGTCACAGCCAGTTCCTTCTGCACCCGCTTCCCTCGTCTTCGCCTCCTTTTCCCTCGTATTTTGAGATTATCTGGACCAAGGCCTTTCTCCAGGTCTGTCTCGCGAGTAGAGCCGAGGGCCTCGTCTTCTCGTCTTTCACTATCTTCCTCCCTAGCTTGTCCTTCCCCAAGGCCTTCATACCAACTGACCTTTCGCTTACCATCCGTTGTCTCCGCGTCCACGCCTGCAGCAGGCGCGACGTGTGCCAGGGTGGGGCTGGCAGCCGCAACGAGGGAACTGGTGGTGATCAGCAAAGCAGCAAAAGCTCGTTGACTCCCCTCGGGCCCTGGTCCTTCGAAGCCTTGTTGATCAGTGGGATAACCAAACCATGTCGCACCGAGAGCATGAGAGGACATAAATTGTCGGAGCTTTTGTACGATGGTGATATTCGGAGGCGGATGGAGCACGTTAGAATACTTCGGCGAAGGGATGTAAGGCTGATTGAGGTCTTGGCTTCGATGCGGTAAAGATTGATGTCTTCTGTTCCGGTGGACGCGCTTGGATTCATGCTGAAGGCGCTCCTGCAGCTCATCTGCCGCGAGCCCTTCATCAAAATCGCCACTCCCCCTTCGACTGCCAGTTATACTCGAACTAGCTGAAGCGGTAGCGAAAAGAGACTGTGAGCTCCAGCGCCGTCTCACTCGACCCTTGTATCCGTACTCTCCATCTTGACCTCTCATTAAACCTCTCAATGTACCTTTCTCTCTGCTGCGCGTCTCGCTGCGATACAGACCAAGTAGAGCGCTGAGTACGCCTCCGCCGCTGACGTGCGTATCTTCGTCTGTCGATCCATCATCGGTGGATGCCCAGCCTGAGCTCATCGACGACCGGCCACTGGACTGCCGGCGTCGCTTAGGGGGCGACCCAGCGGAACCGGTGGAATGAAGCGAGGCTGCTGATGAGGAAGGGACGTTTGTATGATCGGAATCGGAGTCTGTATCAGAAATGGCTGTTGGAGGAGGTCTGCCTGTATGTTTGCGCACTAGCCTAGACGCCATCCGTCGGACTTGTCGTTTCTCCTTTTGATCGTCGTCCGCGTCTTCCGGCTCCGTAGACTGGCCCATGTCCACTACATGATGGTCTCTTAGTCTGCTTTTCCAGTGGACTTTCAGTAGGTCTGGGCGTCGAGCGAGCTCTTCGTCGGTCATGGGCGCACCAGCAGGCGTTTCGTGCTGTCGATTCCTACTGGAGTAGATACTCTGAACAGAGGGAGAGGGTGCCCTCGATATGTTCTCCTTGGGTGCTTCATGGTCGCAATCAGGAAGCTCTTGTTGCGGCGCAATTTTGTCAGCCGGGTCATCGACAGGGGAAGCAGGTCTGGTGGAAGACTGTGAAGGAGGGGTGGAAGATTGGGGAGTGTCGGGTATGGGTAGGGGTAGGGGAGAACCCGGTGCGTCGGTGGCGGCTGGAGGATGCTCTGCGTCGGGCGATGACGATACCATCTAGTATTGTGTCTGTAGTATTCAGTGAACAAGTGAACAGGTGAACATGAAAGAAACAGAAGAAAACAAAACGGCGAAAAGAAGAAAGTGAAATCTGCAGAGGCAGCCTGCTGACTAGATGTCACTCAGTTCCCTTAGGACAAGGACAGACAACACATAAGCTTCTTGGCAAAGAACTCAGGTGCCTGTGCTAGCACGCTGAATAACGCACAGCAGCCGACAGGTCCAGGCCAAGGAAGAATGTCATCCCCAACTGCGAATATCAAAAGATAGTGTTGGAACATTTTGCTGGAACCGAAAATGCAGAAAAATCCGACGAAATGACATCACCCTGGCCCGTCGCCGGCGGTAAAAGTGGATCAACGGCGCAAGACGCAAGGTTTCTGAAGAATCGTCTTCAAAGGGCAAAAATAGACGTCGTGTAAACCTGAAAAATAGAGGGTCGCCGTAATGTTGAGGGACCCTTTTTTCTTGTTTACACGTTTCCCCCTTGTCAAAAGTCAAGACAGACTTCGCCCCGGACTGGGCTGAGATCGAGCAAGTCTGTAACATGTCGGAAAAATGTCATGGAGCCCAGGTTGATGTATTTAGTAAACCGTCGTTTATGTCGATCCTTTGTGAAGCCATAGGAATTCTTTCATTATCGCTTCACACTCAGCTCCGACTTCTAAAATAGAGCGAAAAAAATGGAGGAATCAACAGAAGACAAATACTTGTCACAACCTGCGGCCGCGCAGAATGATCCTGCCCGAATCACCGATCAAGCGACGTTGTTCGCCAGTCCCTTACCGATTGTGGGGCAAAGAAAGACCACCACCCGGAAGGAACTTTGGGTTAGTACCCCCCACCTTCATCGTTATCACATCAGCGTCTGGCGTGCTCTGCGCGGCAATAGCTGACCCACTTCTAGTCATGGTACTTCTACTACGTCGGTAACTCGGGTTTAGGTGAGTAACCAGGTCTACGTTTGATGGGACTCAAAAGTTGACTTCATTCGGTGATCAAGGTCCGTTCAACTTTGCAATTTCCGCGTGGCAGAACCTTTTGTATTTGGCCGGATGGGATCCTGCTTTCCCAAGGGGTACCGTACCATGTGGTGATGGAGGTGAGCGGAATGTCAAAGCACTGCGACTAAAGCTTCAGGCTGACAAACATGCAGGCTGTAACCTCATCGCTTTCGGTACCGAGCGTTCCGGTGAGTTCTTGCTGGTGTGAACGTAGCTGATATTCAGTCAATTCTATTGTCCTTATCACGAACGGATTGTCCTTCGCCTTCCAGGCTGTAATCTTTCTGATCGTCGGTTCATTCGCGGACTACGGCGTATGGAGACCTCATATTACCACAGCATTCACCATTCTTTCCTGGGCTGTCGGTTTCGGATGGTTGGGCGTGATGGAGCCTTCCAAGTGAGCATAAATTCCAACACAGCCTTAGAGTGTGTACTCACGGGTTTTTGACAGGTGGCAGGCTGGAACGGCGCTGTATGTGCTGGGTCTGATCGGGTATCAATGTGCCTTGACTTTCTGGACTGCGGCGTTCGTTGGACTGGCCAGGGATCTGCCAGAAGTCAAAGAGAGCGAGGAACAGTTGGCCAAGGGCGAAACAGAGTGAGTCAGAGCTTCGTTCCATTGTCAACGAAAAAGTCCGTGCCTAAGCAGCGTCCCCTCTCACAGCCAAAAGAGCCATGACAAGATCGATATGCTCGCGCGAAATCGTCTGGCCAATGTCTCGTTCTTCGTCTGTTCGGTAGGAGAGATCATTGTGCTTGCTATTTTGGCGGGCATCTTGGAGGCAATCATTACGGATGATCCTGATAGCAACACTCGAGCTCTGTCAATCGTTTGTGCTTATGCAGCGGGCGTATGGAGTGAGTCATGATATTCTCAACACTTAGTGGATGCAGTAAATGATCTGGCTGACCGGCCGACTCTTTAGTAATTTGCGCTGCCCCTTGGCTTCTCTTCGAGCAATATCGACCTGGTAACCAGCTTCCACCGAAGACGAGCTACTTTACTGTTGGGTAAGCTTGGCTATACTACTATACTGCGTAAGAATATGACGATCGCTGACACCTGCGCAGTATCAAGCAGATTTACCATGCTTTCAGGCTATGTATGCGTCTCAAGCAGACTTTCATCTACCTCGTACGTGTAGTCCATCTATTTGGTCCACGCCAGGATTGGAGTTGACTTCCATTATAGGCCGCCTATTTCTTCCTCGGAGATTGCCTCAATACTGTCGGTGAGTGGTATCGACACATACACATGATCTCGTTCAAGCAATATGCTGACTTGGCTCCTTTACAGTCACTGGTATGTCTCTTAGCTTCCCGCTTTGAAGCACATGTAGTCTGACCTGTCTCAGTTATTGCAACCCTTCAAAACGAGGTCGTCTCGTACGACACCAAGATGCTGAACTAGTGAGTGTCCACCTTTCAGCTACTCGCATGGACATGGGCTGACAGATATTTCATCAGCCTTCTGATCGACGGTATCGCCGCACAGGCGATCGGGTGAGCTTACAATTTGATGATCAGCTGTCGAGACACTGCTGACGCCTGTAAATATTAGAATCGGAATCTTCTGGCTTGTCCAGCGACGCTATGCTATTCCGACCAAGACGATGCTTCTATTCGTAAGTTCTGATACACCTCGATCGAAGCTGACAGTGCACCTAGAACGCCTTTTGGATCCTCGTCCTATGTGCATGGGGGTGTATCGGGATCACCCAAAGTAAATTGGGTTTTCACAACAAGTGGGAGTTCTGGGCGTATCAAGCTTTCTACGGGGTGAATGGTCGTTCAAGTCATCCCGTTATGCATGTGTTCACCCATCACTGCTGTGTCTCGCGCTGACTTTCGCTATAGATCTTCGTGTGCCCGTGGTATGCTATCTCGGTGAGTCAGGTTTCTCAGAGTGACACTTGCGATCCTGCTGATATGTGTGCTATTCGAATCGCAGCAAGCTATGATTTCCGAGGTCGTGCCTCGAGGCAAAGAGGTGAGTTGAAAAACCGCAAAAAAGAACTTGTCGGCTGACACACACCCGGAAAACCCAGTTCTTGTTCTTCGCCTTCTTCTCCATCATCGGCAAGACTTCATCCTTCATCGGCCCATTCGTCTCAAGCGCTATCATTGACCGATCCGGCAACACCAACATGCCGTTCACCTTCCTCCTTGGTCTCGGCATCGTCTCGGTCGGTATCCTCGCATGCGTCAACGTCGAGAAATCGAGACTAGAATGTAGAAAGTACCTCGAGGACGAAGCTGTCAGGGTATACGGAATGAACTCTGCCGAAGTGCTCATCGTTGGCGACGCCAAGGAGATGGATGGCGTCCGAGCTGTTGTCATCGGCGAGGACAAGTAGGGGTTGTTGAAGCCACCCTCCTATACACAGAATCTTGCCACCCTGGACAATCCGATGAAACAGCTGCACAGTGCAGTTCATTTAGTGATTACTATGCAATGCATTGTCCGTTTGATCATGTATGTGAGCCTGTGCGTATGGTTATGATGCTGATTCGTTATCATTATTATTGCGGAACTACCTAAGCGAGCATGGCACCACCAGCAAGGAAGAGGGCTACAGAAGCAAGAACACCGCTGTAACCGAAAGAGAAGGAAGCAGCACTCTTCTTGTTGTCTGAGGTAGCGCTACCGCTGGCACCGCTGGCACTGGCGCTGGCCGCTGCAGAGCCGGAGCCGCCGGAGACTCGGCTAACACCAGTCGCCGAAGTGTTCGACGAGCTGCTTGAGTCAGAGCTGGATGATTGGTTGGTGTAGGTCATGAAGTCGGGGTATGTTACGTTGGTTTCCTGGTACGGCTGAGTGATGTTAAAAGCACTGGCGAGGGGAACAACATATTTGAAAGCGGCCTTGATCGAGTCGTACTGAGAAACAAACTCTTGCATGGTTCCGTTGTCTGTGATGACGGGTTCGTCAGTGCTTGGCGCGCTTCTCTGCAGCATCACGGGGTCTCACTTACTGATCTCGTGGGTCAGAACGATGGGTCCATGGGTAGCGTAAGTACCGTTGGCAACGCCGGCGATGACGTTCTGGTAGTTCTGGGTGACATCGTCGATAGTGACAGTGGATCCGGGCGCATTAGCCCTCCAGTCCTCCGAGTCGTCAGACCAGACGTAGTTGGTGAGGTTGAGAGCGGAAGCAATGACTCGGATTCGGTTGTCAACGTCTCCGAAGGGAGGTCGCCAGCAGGTAGGGGTCAAGCCAGTGACGGTCTTGATGGCCTTTTGGGTGTAGTATAGCTCGGCAAAGGCCTCCTCGTTGGTCATTCCGGTCATGTATCTAGGCAAAGAGTTAGCTTGGGTCGATCGATGGTCGATCTACGAGTGAAAACTCACTGGTGAGACCAGGTGTGAATACAAAGCTCGTGGCCATCGACGTGACCTCGCTGAGCCTGGAGAGGCCAGTTCAGCACATTACTTCCGATGTAGAACCTGTGAAAATGCAAGGTCAAGTGTAAGCACGAGCCTTGGGACAGGAGCTTCCTGTGAGTGGTATGGTGGCTTACATGGTAGCCTTCTGCCCGTGGTTCTGGAGGTAGTCGTAGAAAGCGTTGTGACTACAGTTGGGTCCATCGTCGAAACTGAGACCCCAAGTCTCTGGTTCAGGCACAGTAGTATGATCGGCAGCAATGTTGAGCGATTCGGCGGGAGTCGTACATTGCTTGTAAGTCCACCAACAGTCGGGATCTGTGGCGTTGTAGCTCGCCGAGGCGGACCAGTCACCAGCCTTGGTGCCCTTGGGAGTAGCGTTGGGGAATTTCTCGTTGACAGTCTGGTTGATCTTGGCGAAAAGGGCGGAAGCCTCCGAATCGCCATTTACGAGCGCAGCGGTCTCCCAGATGGTGGGGAATTGCGACTTGACATCGAGAACGGGCTGGTACGAGTAGCCGGTACATTCCTGGTTGGGGTCTGACGGGCATGGGGCGAACAGAAGTATTAGGCATGAGTCGACAAATCGATGGAAGAGTTTACTTACCGGAAATTTGAGCAACGCTCGCCTCATCCATGGTCGATGTCGATTGTCGCTTGCTGAGCGCATGCAACTCGGCCAAAGAGTTGATCACAGGCCCACCGGGGTTCCTCTTGGCCACTTCATGTCCACCACAACCTCGGTGCGCGCTGACTTCAGCAGTCGAGAATCCGAGCCCTAAGGCGATTGTAAGAGCGGTTGAGAGCGTAAACATCTTGATCTATCGTATCGATGTTGTAGTGCGCGGACGGAGAAAGGTGTAACAGAGCAAAAGACGAAATCTATCAAAGTTGATATAAGTTATATATATCCTTGATATCAATCACACTTTGTGTTGTTTAGAACCAGGTTCGCTGCTGTCACTTCGACAACCGTCCGATATTCATACCATCAGGCGAGACCTCCGATGCGAGCTAAATGAGGAATGCTGTGCAGGGTATATATAACTTCATTCTACGGGTCTAACAATGAGAGTGCCCTTCCCTCACCTCATCGAAACGACATGCGAACCCTCTCTGACCTAGGGCACGGCAGGGTTAGACGGGGCGAAACAGCGGGCCTGTACACGTGAGCGAATGCACGAGTCAAGCTGCCCAACGCCGCGGTGCAGCCAATGCGGTAGGCAGGGCAAGAAGCATAAACTACTGCTTTGTTTTTCCTATTTGTGCTGTGACTTTCACAGTATCACAGTAAGAGAGACAGAGAAGACAAAAAAAAAAACCCGTCAATAAAATAATGAATCAGCCGTAAGGTAAATTTTCTATTCTTGGATATGGATTCATCTTGTTTGGAACGCCGGATTTTGCATCGCTTCCTCCTTAGCTCCTTAGCTCATTAGCTCGATAGCGCAGCCTCAGCTCGAAAACAACAACCACCAACAACGGGATGCGTCATGCGATCAGGAAAATGTTTTATTTTTAGGGTGTCAAAATCAGGGCAAAGACTAAAAAGCGGCAACGTTATCTGCCGGAACGGCCGTCTGAGACTGAACAAACAATCAAACCCAGCTGTTCTCTCGCACGAGAAAGTGCACGCTGTCTGTCCGTCCCGTCGCTGGCATAACCTGAGCTGTGAAGTTTGTAGGGCTGGTTTCGGGAATGACACACCATGCGTTCGGGATTAAGACGTTTATGCGATATCTTTGACTCCGCCACTGACAGTTATAATACGAGTAGTTATGGTAGCCAGTATGGCAGTGCAATAACACCTTCATTCAAAACCCGAAACGCTATGGGTTTCGTAGGCAGGACAATCGGTAAGGGGTTTCAGAATGTTCTCTTCTATTGTTGTGTTTATGGCTGGGTTAGACATGTTTCCTTTCGGAAAAACTGCCCATTATGGGGAGCCGATAAATTCGCAGATGATTCGATCAGACGTTGCCGCTGTTCTCGGAAGACCGACGCTAGCGGCAGCTCGGTACAGTGGGGACGAATAATCAGACAGACGTAAGTCAACGTTGCACAACAGGTAACGGTCTCGTGCAACTGGATACAACAGAACAGGAGCTGAGAGTGTGACGAGGAAGAGCAGCGGAAGGATAGATAGGAGGATTCTAGCGGCGTTCATTGCGGCTATCGCTCAGCCATGCTAGCACCAAGCTTAACATCTCTTTCGGGATGTTCGCCGATTACTGACAAGCGACCGTTGCATATCTCGGCTTCGGATGTTCCTTAGCTGGATTTGGAATTGCTCCTTCCTGTTCTGGCTATTGTTTTGTTCCTGTGGCGTGCCAGACGATTCCAGCTAATGAGCGGATCTTTCATCGGTCCACATTATCCGGACGCTGACATTGCGGCCTCTCTGCTCGCAAATGGAAGCACACGCTTCAGAACATCGATATATTCTACCCAGACTCGACTAACTTGAATTCGTCACATGCGGCGGACTGATCGTCCCTGCAACTCTAGCACCGGAAACGAAGTCGCATGTAGTTCATCCGGAGACAGCACAGCTTGTGAGCTCCCCTCAGAGAGTCTATCGAACACGGTCGACTGCAAGAGACGCAATCATTCGGGAATATAGTCAGAACGGTTCACTCAGTAAATGAATAACATTCCCGACTAGAACAGTCATTTCGGGAACCAACAACCTGATGGACGTCAAAGACCATCCAGTAGATCGCGGCAAGACGGTAACAACGTTGACATTGACATAATCGATACATCCGCTCATGTGGTATGGTATATATTCTACAGATGACTATGAACGGATTAAACGGGCGATTCAAACATAGATGATCAGTGCACTGTACACTCGGCAACATGAAGGTGTGTCAAACCTGACTCACTATGGTTGAGATTCTATGCTTCTTCGCGCTCTCCAGCAAGTTATATAGGATACGTTTACCAAGCCTGGGCACCACCGCTGCAAAAGCTGTCAATATAACGTCTTTACACTTCTGAAATGTGAAAGCGGATACGTACTCAACGAAGTACTCCTGGCCGGTACAGCTGTAAATGGGGGGAAGGGTTCGTCAGCACATGAGTCGAGCAGAACAAGACACCGTGATCACTTACTAGCCACCCATGACAGGGTCGAGGAGGAGAAGGGTCATGTAAGACTGCTCCTCAGGAGTAGAGAATCGGCCCAAGGGGACGAGCTCCTTCTTCTGCCATTCGAGAAGCTTGGGGTCCATGTGGGAGCTGAGGGAACAAGTGGGTTAGCGAAGAGTACCGCTAGTGTATTGTATGAGATTCCTCGTAATGACAAGAAACTCACGTCTGGTCAGTAGCAACGTAACCGGGGCAAAGACCGTTGATCTGCGAGAGATTGTTCCTTAAGTATACATCCCGTACTGGACTTCTCGAGACAAACCAGGGGAACGCAGACTCACTCGAATACCGTGCTCGGCCCACTCGACAGCGAGCTGCTTGACGATAGAAGAAGCGGCGGCCTTGGAGGAGTTGTAGAAGACCTGGTGGATGCCCTTGTTGACGATTTGGGAGGACATGGAGGAGGTGAGGACGATAGAGCCCTTCTTGTAGCCGGTCTTGACCCAGAGGTCGGCGGCGGCCTGGGCACAGGCGAACTGACCCCAGACGTTGACGTCGTCTATACACGTGGATAAACATCAGCCAACCGTCAGGATCGGATGAAGGTATCACTAGCGGATCACTCACAGACGAAAGAGAAGTCCTCCTTCTTCATCTCAAGGGCATCCTTGACGACGGAAACACCGGCGTTGGCGACAACACCGGTGACCTGGCCGAACTTCTCGTTGATCTCGGCGAAAGTGCTCTTGACAAGCTCGACATTTCCGACATCACACTTCCAAGCCTGGACCTTGGCGTTGTGCTCCTTAGCGAGCTTGGCAGCGACCTCCTCGGCGTCCTTGGCCGAGTTGTAAATGATGGCGACGTTGGCGCCGGCCTTGGCGAGGGTCTCAGAGATAGCGTAACCGATACCTCGGTTGCCGCCGGTGACAATAACGGTAGAGCCCTGTGCTGAAGGTCAGCTCGGCGTTCTCAACAGCGGCAGCTGAGCTACGCGATGATCGAAACCTCAGTGATATGGTTAAGGGGACTCACGGAGAAGTCGAAGTTGACGGGCATTTTGAATATTTGTTGATGGTTTGGTATGCAAAAAGCTGAAGCAAGCAGAGACAGAGCAGACGAGTCTTGTTCTTATATAATATGTATTGTTGAGAAAGAGAAGAAAGAAAGAAAGAAAAGGAAGAGAAAACAAAGGAATGAATGGTATAAAGGGGGAAGGGACAGGACGAGATGAGGGGGTGAGTGCGGTCTGGATGGATGTGCCCGTGCTGTGCTGGCTTTGAGTCAACGGAACAGACAAGCGTTTTGCTTCTGCAGCATTGACTTTTTTTGATGGCACGAGCTAGAGGGTACTCACTTCGACGTCATACTCACTGTATGAGTATGATGTAGGCGACGTAAGACGTAAGGGGCGGCGGACTCTTTACGACTAGAGATCAGGGCAATCGAGCCAGTACCGAGTACTATAGGTTGTACGCCGTGTGGCTGTGTGGCGGATCATGCCGCCGTTTATCCCGAAGGAATCCCCTCCCTTTGCGACTGCCCAGATCAAGGGTCAACGTAAACATCGAAAAAAAAATCAAAAATCCCGACCATTGCCGCATTCAGACCCTGGATTTCGTCTTTTTCTGCAAGCGAATCTCGTACCTTGAGCAAGCATATGTCCTAGCTAAGCATCCTCGCTTGTCGCTTCCGATGACATTCCTTGTATGTACTGTATAGTACGCTGACGCAATCTGCAGAAAGCGGCATCCATCGACATGACTTCATCAACACCCATGCCATAGTCAAGTTAAGCTCAGGCTAGCGTTTGATTCCGATCAATCCCGTAGAGGTGAGTGTGTTTGGTTGAATCGAGTTTGTATGTCGCCGTAAGCGTGGCGTGGCGATCGCCTGGCGGGCGCGGAAACCGGTCTCCCTCTCGCCTCAGATCACATGCTAGAGGAGACGGTCCTCGTACTGGACATGCTTGATTCGTGTATGGCCGTCTACTACGTACATACTTCCTCATTATACGCACCCTATCCATTCATTCACCCCAGCTGAGTGAGTCACTCTCTAATTTGCAACTCAGGCTACGGTAATCGACGTGTCTATCGAGGGAATGAGGATCTCTGCACCGTCAGGGGTGTACTGTCCGGAGCTGACAAGCTGGACTGCCCCAGACGAGGGAGCGCCAGAGCCGTCGGGTGGACAACTAGCACCCGAAGTAGCCCGGCTAGATGATTGATGCTTGCGGAGCACCTTTCGCCACAATTCCTTCTGCTCCATCAGAGTCCTCCACGATGCACCCTTGCCACCGGACCTGCTTTCAGCGTCGTCCATTGCTTCGATGTAAGCCGGGTCGTCCTCAGAATGGGTCGTTGCGGCCTCCTGAACCCCGCTGGACATCTGCTGCCACCTGAATCTCTGTTCGGTGAGATCGGGCGCCTGACCAGTCTCACTTATGAGCTCTGATCGCTTTCCACTTGTTTTGCACTTCCTTGACGCCATCAGTAACGTCCTCACGGGCTGCAAATCCATCAATGAACATCCCCCAAGCTTCACTCTCTTCCCTGTCAGTCTTGCTTAGCGCTCTGGTGATGTTTCCCTCCCAGACACTTGGGTCCGGGTTGACCGGCCTTTTCCCAAGGTGCATGTCCATGACTTTACAAACGACGTCATCAGAGGTCAAAACGACAGCGGTCTCATCCTCGGATCGGCGTCCCGGACGTACTTTTGCTGCGAGAGGCACTTCTAGAAGCCCTGCTTCCTCGAGAGCCTGACGAGACCATTGATGAGGTACCGAAAATGCTAATGGATTGGCTGACTTCGCTCATGATGTCGATTTGAGCTGTTGGTAGGAACGAGAATTATGTATCAGTATGTGATAGAAGGTCTCGTGTTGTATGTGTGATTTGTCGTGTGGTAGTGAGTGTGAATGTAGGTGTGCTCGTGGCAAGAGTAGTGATATGTCTTGAAGCGGGATTGAGTAGCGAATCGGCCAGAAATACTGCGATGTAGTGAATAGCTCACCCTGCTTTATATGCCTTGCTCACCGTTGATAATTCAATCACAAGGACTGGACTGTCGACTCGACTCGATTTGATCCTTTCATTCACTTTGAACCCGTCGAGTGACGTCGTGCGATCGCCAATCAGCACTACACGATACACCAGAGTCGGGTGATGGATGGACGAATTGGTTGTTCTGCTCCACTGACGTTGACCCGAGTTGTATCGAGTCGACCACCAGCATTAGAAGTTGCGACTTAAACGAGCATGAGTCAAAGGTAGATGTCTTTCCCTGCACGAGTCTCTTGCTTGCTGAGCATGTTATGCACGTGTATCGTCCCCTTCTGCCTACATGCTATATGCAAGATACTAAATGCAGTCCACCCAATCATCGCTTCTGCCCTACGCACCTTCCACCACCACGTCACCCCGTTGGCAGGAACACTACCTACCAGCTTACGGGATATTGATTCTTTACTTCTTCTCCTCACCCTCTCCCTCCGAATCGCTGCCGCTCTCTTCGCCCTCACTTCCATTCCCACTGCCACCCTCACTATCGCTCTCATCACCCTTAATAACAGGCAACTCTTTCCTCTCAACCTCAAAGCCCAACTTCTTGAACCCTTCCTCCACTTCCCCAGCTTTACTCGTACTGACAGCCACCGATCCAAGGGCAGTCTCACTGCTGAAAAGCGGTAAGAAACACTTTTCGATGACACCTCGAATCTCATCTAATGTGATAGAAGGTAATTTCTCCAGTAGCTGTTTGTCGGAGTCTTTGCCGATCCCCTTGAGGATCTCGTTCAGGTATGCTGTACCAGCTGCGCCGAGGACGGTCTCGGACTTTCGAGCATAGTCGTATGTCATACTGGATCGGGCACCGTCAACGATGGCTTGCTCGAGCTCGGTCTATAAGTGCGGGTAGTGCGCAGAACAAGGTATGGCGGTCAGCATGAATTGCAGATACACTCTGACGACCTGAAGTTTCCTAAGGGCTTATGGGCAGTCAAAAAATCGATGATAACAGTCAAAGGGCACGTACTGTTTTGTCAACAAGACCCCTCATGATCTTGCCAGCAGCTTCATAAGCCAACATAGCATTGGGACTCTGCACAAATTGTGACATCGGTTAGTACTGGGCTCATTGCTCATCAGTAGAACTGCGCATCGACTCACTCGATACACGCTGAAAGACACTAATCCGGGCTCCGGGTATACGTTGACATGTGCACCATAAGCCAGTCCACTGCCTCGAATAGACTTCCACAAGTAGCTCTCCAAAGCGTTCAAGACTGACGCGGCGAGCCGTAAAGCTGGGAGATCGGGGTGATCGTGACCCGCGGGTCCCTTGGCATAGTGGATGGAGTATGAACCCTCGATCGCGGGCATAGCAACAAGGACACACTGTCAAAGATGGGAGATGAGCTTGGATATATCGCTCAGTAGATGGGCACTGGCCAAAGTCATGCTCACCTTCTTCGAGGGGTTTTGGCCGAGATCGCTGAGAGTCTGCCTGGACGTTGACAAGGGGGCCAACTCCTTCGCCTCCTACGGTGGATGGGGACGCTGGTTAGCAAGGGCTCCTGATCCGACGACAAACGGAGACTACGCACCTTGACGGGGATGAAAGATCGCGCGAGGGTAGTCCGAGGCTTCTCAAGGCTGAGTACATCACCCATGACCGATACCCGCATCTTGCTAGGATCCAGCACTGACCAATACAGTGTGAGCTTTCGCTCGGCATCAAAATGTCTCAAATTATAAGCTCACAGTGCTGCCTCAACTCCTCCAATCTCTGGATGACAATCTCAGGCTCTTTCTCGAGAGCTTCAGCGACGGTAGGGATGAACTCGAGACGGTTGAGGAGATCGCTCTGCTGAGAAGAAGATTTCTGATCATCGTAGGTGAGTCTGTTGGCCCAGGCTACAGCAATGGTGTTACCGTCTCGCTTTTCAGACGGAAGCTCTTGTACCTGCTTGGCGACGATGACGGCGAGTCTGTCGAAAAGAGATACCATCAGCTGCCAGCTCCTGATCAACAGTGATAAAAGGGCTTCACGTCTCACCGATCCTTGTCGTAGATCACGCCAGTAACGAGATCCCTGATCCAAGCAACGGCCTCCTCGTATTGGGTCTTCTGCACCTTCAAGCTGACACAAAGTACTTCGGCAAAGTTCCCTCGGAACTCCCAATGGCACATTTGGGCGACCGTCAGGCTAAAAGAAGCAAGTATTGTCAGTCTACATTTCTTAGACATGTCGGATAAGACGAAAGAAAAGGTGCTCACTCGTTGAGCTGATCGACCGCATCCTCGTACGAAAGGGTAGTCCCGTCGGCACGCTTGATGCCAAGGTTGAAAAGGGAGGCCGTAAAGAGCGTAAGATATCTGCGCCGGACGTCAGCATAGCCTTTCGATCTTCCATTTGTCGTAAGAGATTCGCTACTCACGGAGTCAGATGCTTAGGAATGTCGATGGCGTCGAACAGTGCGGTGACAACCACAAAGTTTGACTGTATTTCATCGTGATCAGCAACATGACTGAAGTGTCGTATATCTCGAAGAATTTACCTTGACGTGCGAGAAGTGGACTTGGTAAGGCAATGTTTCGCCATCCGCGTTGATCTTCTGCAGGACTTCCCCTTGATCGGCTTGCAAGTTCTGACCCTTGGCATTGTTGATAGCGGTTTCGACAGGGACCCATGTCAAACCAGCAGGCTGCGCAGACAACGGTCAGCTCAGCTAGGCGCTTTAACACTAACCATGAAGCTGACTCACGTCAGTGATCGGGAAGTCGGAGATCATCTCAGTAGGAGGAGGTACGTCGCTGGCAGCCTTTGCGTCTTGCAGCTTCTTCTCGAGCTCCTTGAGCTTTTCCTCTCCCAGCTCAGCTTTTCGCTTCTCCACTCGCTCCTTCTCGTCCTTCTCGATCTTGGCCGAAAGGGCTGCAGAAGGTTTGCCGACGATGGTGATGGAGGGCGAAGAGACGTAGTACCTGAAATATGGTCAGTTGGAGGCATCCGGGTGGGGTCATACAGCAGCTGCACTCACTGGTCAAGCAGCTTAAGCCAGTCTTCCGCCTTGTAGGCCTCAAGAATCTTGTAATGCTCAAGATCTTCGAAAGTAACAGGAAGATCTTTGCCGTCTTTGTCACCATACAAGAAGTCTAATATGGTGAAATCAGCAACCGATCTTGATAAGAAGCGTCAGACAGGGGTGAGCTTACCGCCAATGACAGCATCAGCCAAAACATCGGAAGCCCTGCTTTCCATGTAGTCAAGCAACTTCCTCTTATCCCTTCTAAGGACTCGACCCATTCTCTCCATATCAATCCCTTCTTCCTTGACGATCTTCTCCAGCTTAGCCTTGAACTTGTCTCCCATAGTCTGCAGGTGCTTAGCAGGAACATCCGAGATACCAACCTCGAGCTCGTTCTTGTTCACCCTGTCAGAGGCGTAGAACCCGATGGACGTAGAAAGCGGTTTAGAAATCTCGATGAACTCCTTGGACAAAGGAGAAGTCGTTGACTGGGTCAAATAGTTACCGAGGATTTTCAGGGCGGTGTTGGTGAAGTAATCGGTAGGTGAAGGTCCGAGGTAAGCGATGACTATCTCTCCGACCGATTCATCTTCCTCCATGAACTCGACAACCTTGGTTGTCGACTCAGGAATAGACAGTCGGGATGCAGTGGTAGTCTCGACGAAAGGTCGTTGCCAGTCTTCAGGAGGAGTGACGACGGGTACGTTTTGACGTTGGGCAAGGATCAGAGGGTCCACTTGGTTGTTCAGGACGTCGAAAAGCTCGGAGATGGGCACAGCGCCGTCGATGACCAAACAAAGCTGTAAAAGGAATGAAGAAAGTTGAGCTTCTGACCGATATGGTTTCTAGTTCGACGACTCACATTATAAGGCTGGTAGTATTTGCTGTGGTAATCTCGGACTGCGCAATGATCAGCGAACGTACAAGATACCGCTCGACGAGGTGAGAGACTTACTTTGCTGGGCAGTCAATACTCTTAGTTTATGCATCAAACCGCCGGTCTCGCTTCTATACGCCGAAGTAGGAGGGTACAGCGTCCTCTGCATTCTGCAGTATCACAGATACAAGTCAGATTAGCTCAATTTCATCACTTGGCAACGAGCATGACTAGGGAGCTCACTCGAGGGCCATCAGATCACCAGCCGTGTTTTCCCTTCCTTGCATTTCTCCATAGACGACACCTGAATCCTCCCCTGCTCCGTTGATGTGATACACCTCAGTGACGAAGCCGTCATCGGTGATAGTAGGGTGAAGTATATGATCGACGTAGACTATTACATCTCGTCAGCATACCACAAGCTAAACAGACGGTGAAGGAAAAATGAGTTTAACCCACCAGGAAGCATCTTCAAGAAGCCCTCGCTTCCGGCCGTAGCGATCGTATAGGCGGTGTCTAGAGATTGCATTGATCAGTTGACCGATTGAGGGCAGATCGGTCGCGATAGCTTACGGTCGTTGGCAGTCCATGCATTGGTACCGTTACTCCCGGCACGATTGGCGAGGGAATCCAGCACTCCTTTGTATGGGTACGATTTGGACCCCAAGAAGACCAAGCTGTTAGGTCAAAACGTCAGCGATACGCCAACTGGATTGATGGTATGGGGCTTACTGCTCGAGGGTATGAGGTCGTCCGGTATCATCGAAGACTGCCAAGTAAGATACAGATAAGCTTCGATATCCATTGGGTTTGGCATCGTGGTCACTCACTCTCCGAAGCGATGGCAAAATAGCCGTTGGTCTAGACAAGAAGTTAGCCGTCATTTCGCATGTTTGCGGGCAGAAGATCAGCTCACGATAGGAGCTGCAAGAGCACGGAAATTCAGCAAGACTTCCTAGGTATAGCAGCATGGTGTGGTCAGACTCACCCTCATGACTTCCCAGTACGACCGTCAAGCCAGTCTTCTCGCTCCTCCACTTGGACAAGGTAATCGGTGCATATTTGATAGGGAAAGACTTGATCAACTTGAAGTTGCCGTGATCCTTGGCGATTTTGGAAGAGTCTGTAGAAGCCATTCTGAAGGGTCGAGGAATAGGTGACGATATCGATGAAAAAGAGAGCTGGCTGAGTCGTTTCTGCGCTTTTGTAGTGATTGATCGTGATCGTAGCAATGGCGATGCGGCGATCAATGAGGAAGACGAGACAGGGGTGACGAGTCGTATCAAGGGTCGACTCTGACGACAAACGGATCTCATATGCTTCTTTGTTTCTCGCTTCTTGGACTCCTATTCGCGCTGAAGCTGAAGGAGCTGGGCAGCTGAGGTGTGAGGTGGGCTGTGATGATGAGGTATGCGAGCGATACAACATACGATACATGCAATAAGGTCGCCCATGCGATAAAGACATACATGCATTATATTCCATGCCCACGCCCATGCACGGCCTCATTACGCTTCACAAAAGAACTTGGCTGATGCATATGATGGTGCCTAACAATAACCGAGACAGACCTTCAAAAGCGGTCATCGCCGCCTCAAAGTGATTGTTTTGACTGCTGCAGCTGCAGCTGGCTGATGATGGTTGACTCAACCGCTTCCGATCTTGCCACCACCGTACAGGCGATGACGAAATTAGGCAGATTACAGTACTTTCTCCAGAAGTGAGTGTTCTATCTAATTTCTGCTTTGTTGACATCTTCGTCTTCTCCTTCACTTGACTTACTCGTATACCCGTCAGTCAGCAACATGAGCGCATCCAGGCCGAAGAGCTCAAAGGTCATACAGAGACCACCAACAATCACTGTGCCCAAGCAGAAACCAAAGGCCACAGCTGCTGCGACGCCAAAAACCAGACGACCACCGGCACCTGTGTCCGGAAATATCACTCCAGATAACGCGGTCAGACGAGCTCCTCCATCTGGTCCACGAAGCGAGGCGACTTCAAGCGTTGGCAAAGCTAAAGGTAAAGGCAAAGGTGCGCGAGTGTCTCCAAATAAGCTGCCCCCTGTAGGTTTCAAGCTGATGGGTGTCTTCGTATTGAACTAGCCAAAGCTCCTCTTTCGGAGCCTATCACGATTTCTTCAGATGAAGATGAAGACGAAGAAGACGATTTTGAAGAAGTACCCATACCTTCAGCAGCAGGACCATCCTCGCCATACCCCGGTACACCCACGACACCGGGTACGAATCTTACTCACGCAACCACGCCTGGGACTGTCACCACAGCGCCGAGTATAGATGACGATTTCGGTGGATATGGGGAAGGGAGTGGAATGGATGATGATAGTGCGGATGAGAAGGATGACGGGGTGATACACCTTGAAATTGGTGGGGAGACGGCGGAGGAGAAGGCGAAGCGAATAGCATTGGCTATGAGAAAGTGAGCTCAGTTTTGAATGATGACCTCCGTTGAGAAATCGGCAGCTCACCTCGTTGGTACAGGAAACCCATGACCTCTAAGGATCGAGCCATCCGGCTTGAAATACACAAGATGCACGTCATTGCGCTACTGGCAAGTGCTAGAATACGAAACCGATGGTTGTGCAACGGTCTCTTGAAGGTATGTTCCACCAACTCATTCTTGTTGTTGTCAACTGTAATAACGTGTTTTTTGTTTTTAATTATTTACAGGCACGCTTGCTCTCGCTTTTACCACATCCCTTACAAGCGGCCTTTAACATCCCTCCTTCTCGTTTCCCAGACCGAGCACAACGCTCAAGGCTATTCTTTGATGCTCTTCAATCACTTGTCACTTGGTGGTCCCAATCCTTCTTCGACATCTCAGATCCCACAATAGGTTTGCGCACGAGACCATGGGATGAGATACAAGAAATCATCGATCAATTACCCAAACTCACTCGAGCGGATCTCACTCCCGGTCATTTCATCTCTGATACCAAAGAAAAATCCAAAGAAAGACAAGATACCTTGGATCAGATGAGTATCGGCTCAGGGGAGGAGAAGTTGAGGTCCGTGAATAGCCTGATGAAGAAGGCTTTGCAGCAAGAAGGCTCGAGGGATGTATCGGCGCAACTCTTCGTATCTCTTGCTCGATCGTGCGGGCTTGGCGCAAGACTGGTGGTCTCGCTTCAACCTGTACCATGGCGAGCGGAGAAGGTGGTCCATAAAAAGAAGCCTGGAGCAGGGCGAGGTGGAAGATCACTGGCTAGTCGACAAGGGATGGGTCCCGAGTCCGATGGGGAGGACGATGAAGATGAGGACGAGTTTGAGGAAGTGCCCATGCCTGGCTCTGAGGAGAAGAAGACCCCGAAATCGAATGTTCGAGCGGCAGGAGTGAGGAGAATGCAAGATCCGGCAGATTTGTACAGGTTGCGACCGTCAAAGCCTGCTCCACCGAAGGTGGGCACGCCGTCGAAACGGAGGCCGAAAACGAAGCAAGGTGAGTATGATCAGCTGCTCGGCCCCGAGGCAAAAAGGCATGTAGCTGATCGTATAGCTGATCGTATTTACTCGTAGATCTTACCGACCAACCGCCCGTCTTTTGGGCAGAAGTCTTCAGCCGGTCTGACCAGAGATGGATACCTGTAGACCCTGTTAGAGGTACGATAAGGAAGAAGAACCACTTTGAGCCCAGCACGGACAGTGGTCCGATCCGGCTGCTCTACGTGGTTGCCTTTGAAGAGGGTGAGCGGCCTTCCTTTATCAATACCTTTTACGAACACCGTGGAATGGTCCATGCTAAGTTTTGAGTTCAGATGGACACGCCAGAGATGTGACTTTTCGATATACCAAGAACTTTGGAGCGAAGACCGTAAAACTGCGTGTACCTGCTAAGAAAGACGAGCCAGACTGGTGGGAGACCGTAATAGGGTTCTTACAAAGATCATATCGCTTGGTGAGTTTGTTGTTGAGCCGAAACGTTGAGAAATAATGAACTGACTTCAGAAACAGAATCGTGATGAGCTGGAAGATGCGGAATTGGAGAACAGCCAGATATCAGAGAGTATGCCATTGCATATGAATGGCTTCAAAGATCATCCAATGTAAGCTCATGGCGATATGTATCCTGCAGTTAATTCATGTTCGAGCTAATGTTGATTTTGTAGATATGTGCTTGAACGACATCTGAAGCGGGAAGAAGTGATCCAACCCAAACGCGAAATTGGCCGATTCAAAGGCGAACCGGTCTATCGTCGTGCGAATGTAGTCTCATGCCGAACTGCCGAAACGTGGATGAGGACCGGTCGGCGAGTCAAAGACAAGCAGGAACCGCTCAAATGGGTGAAACAGCGTGCGGTCACCTTACAGAAGCGAAGAGCTCAGGAGTTGGCGGTCCAGGAAGGCGGGGAAGCCATTCAGCAAGGGCTGTATGCGGAATACCAGACCGAGATTTACAGGCCGCCTCCGATAAAGGATGTGAGCCTTTTTAAGACAGAGTCACGCTTGTGCGCAGGGAAAGCTGATTGTGTCGTCGGTAGGGGATTATCCCGCAAAATTCGTTTGGCAACATCGACCTGTATGCTCCGACTATGCTTCCAGACGGAGCTGTGCATCTGCCTTGTGAGCTTCTCGTTTACAATGATCGATCTCATAGGATTACGAAGCTGATGCGTTGTTGCAGATAAGGGGATCGCAAAAGTTGCCAAGAATTTAGAAATTAGCTACGCGGAAGCATGTGTAAGTACTACTTGATCGACATTGCGAAACAGCAGTCATACTGACCTTTTCTACTATAGACCGGGTTTGAATTCAAGAAACAGCGAGCTATCCCCGTAATCAACGGTATCGTCGTTGCGGCAGAGAACGAAACGATGGTCATGGATGTGAGTGCGATGAGTTTCTATCTCCCGAATTCGGACAGTAATAGCTAACTGTGTCAACAAATTTAGGCATACGCCGAATCCGCTGCAGCTGCCGAAGAGAAAGAACGTCTCAAGAAGGAGGAAAGGGCACTAAAGCGCTGGGCGAAGCTTATCAATGGGCTGAGAGTGCGGCTGAGGTTGCAAGCCGAGTACGGCACGGGCGAAGAGGTGAGTGGGATCTCATCTCATCCAACCTTATCAATGCTTTTCACGTGAGACTGACATGCCCTGTCGTGTTGTAGCTCAACGAAGCATCCCTTAACCCACTTGCTGATCCCGGCGCTGCGCCTGCCGCCGGCTCCGGACCCGGACTCGAAGCGAAATCGGGATCAGGTGGCAAGACAGCTGCTTCGGTCCTTGCTGAAGCGCACAAGAAGAGTACAGCAGCCTGGGCGAACCAAGTTAGGGATCGCTCCGAGAGCCCAAAGAGCGAAATTGGTGGGGAAGATGAGATTGCAGTACCTATCAATCCTCTTCTTTCTGCTGGCCAAGAGGCTGCCGAGGATATTGTACCGGAATCTACCGAGGACGAGCACACTAAGGCCGATGCGGCAAAGTTGGAGAACGGAGCAGGTGTACCCGAGGTGGCGGGAATGGATGAACAGGATGTAGAGGCGGAATCGGTGCTGGACTCAGACTCGGAAGTCGAAGCTGTTGAACCACCACCTTCAAGCGGTCGTACCACACGTATCACCCTCCGATTCAATGGAAATGGTGCCTCCAGGCCACCAGCAGCGGAACCCACAAGACGCAACTCTACTCGAACGGCGCGGAAGAGGAAAGCAGAACCCTTACCTTCCGACGAAGAGGATAATGATGACTTTAACGTCGAAGAAGACAAAGACGTAATTGAAAAACCCGGCAATTCGACAAAGGCAAGGCCAACTAGAGGTAGACAGCCGACAACTAAGAAGACGCAATCAGCTCCAAATGCAAAACGACTAAGAGGCAAGAACGCCAAAGCTGCAACAGTTCCTGGAGCGCCTCCTGCGTCCGCGACGGGCGAAGGTATGTCGAGGAGTCTGAGGAGCAGGGCACCTAAGAATGCAGTACAGCGGAAGGAAGAAGCTGAGAAGAGAGAGAGGATGAGAGCTGCTCTGCAAGAGGACGAAGACGATGGGGAGAGTGATGAGGACCAAGATATGCAAGAGTAGAGCATTGGCAATTGACCGCTTCCGAACTGGTTAGATCTTGACTGATCTTGTAGTGTTATTATGCATGTTGTACAAAGTCTATTGGAGAGGCTCGATATACAATGTGTCGTGTTGGGTCGCGGTGATTACATACTACATACTTCAGGTAGCTCCATGTGGACCAGTTTGTGATCCGTTCCGTCAGTTCCAACCCCTCTCTCTGAGTAGTTCCGAATCAAGGTCGTCTTCAATCTCAGTAACGCGCTGCCACGCTCCGTCACCCGAATCCGAGTACGCTTCGAGACGCATGTGATTCCTATGATAATGATCATCCTGAGCCGTGTCCATGTCCTTTGTCGTACCAGTATCAGGGTTCTGACTACTGAGGGGTGATGTTTTCGTCTTCTTGTCTTCTGCTGCTTCGGCTGTGACCGATGGTCCATTCGACCAAGATACGTTTCTGTATCTGCGTTGAAGCGTAACCTTCACATCTTGCGTCGAAGTTGACCGAGGTCGTGAGCTGGGATCGATATTGAGGCCAGATATCTGGGTTGAGAAAGTGGTTTTTATGCCGTCAAACGCTGCTGTTGAGGTGTCGAAATGATTCCTCATTAGATCAAGCGGTTCTTTCTCCTCTTTCAACCATTGTTGAACATGATGAGAGTTCAATAGAGCCGTTTTTAGCTTGTCGTGGATACTCCGACGAGTACTGTTCCCACTCGGAGTAGGTTGTCGAGCTGGTAGGAAGGACGATGAAGAGGCAGCCGAGGCGACCGAGGCGGCTCGTGATAGACTGCCGTGCTTATGTATGGACAAAAGGGTATTATAGGCAAGGGAAAGCGTAGTACATGTATCCCCTCCGCGGTCCCCTTGAGCTCGAGCTCGAGCTCGAAATCCGATCTCATCCATGCTAAGTGTACGCGTATGCTGTTCTTGTTCTGGTTCTGGTAAGACCATATCCATGACAAACTCCGCTTGGATCTCATGCTGAACCGTCGCCGTGCCGTACTGATACTCGCACGCGCTATCTCCAGCGCCCTGCGGAAATTTCCCCTTTGCCTTTGCTCTTCTCTTTCCCTTGCCGTGTTCCTGCTCATTTCCTTCCTGTCCGACGCCCTGGTAATTCGCGCTCAAATTCGTACCGAGAAACACGACGTCTGGCTCTGTCTCTGTGTCTGTCTATGCTGCCCGTCGTCCGTTATGCACGCCCGTACCCGTACCCTTACCCTGTCTCGAGATGAAGCTGAAGCTGAAGCTGGAGCTGGAGCTGTAGGTGGAACTCGGTCATCCGGGATGGCGGTGCCAGAAACAGAAACAGAAGCAGAATCAAGATGAGCTGGAGCTTGAGTGACACGCTGAAGAGGATCGGACCCGGGCCAATTTTCCCCATTATCACAAGCACTGATGTTCTGCTGATTACAAGACCAGTTGACAGGATCCGACCGATTCGACCGAGGGTATTTGAGTGAAGCATGGGGCATGGGTGCATTTCCAAATACCGATGGTCTCGAGTTGTCAGAGTCAAGGTGGTCAAAGTCAGGAAATTTCAAGTTGTATTGATCGCTCAATCGACTTTTAGCATATCGTGCAATTTGTTGATGGTATTCTACCAGCTTTGCAGAGTCAATCTCGGCGTCAGCGTCCACGCCCTCCGAAGCCTCACGGGGACAGATTTGGTCGGAGTTGCCATCTCGGGGTGAGGATGGGGATGGGAGGGCGGGACTAGTGTTCTCGCTATCGCTGCCTCTGCCTCTGTCCATACCGCTGGACCGGTCGGCACTGGCTACGTTCGAACTCGAATTGAAATATGGCATTGTAGACGATGTGATTTGATTTGTGAATGAACCCCGCTTGTCCTGGTGCTGGCATCGATATCTGTCAACAGGGTGATGCCCCATACATCCATGCCGAAATGAGAGATAAGATCGAGAATACAGTACATGCTCCTGCCCTTGTCCTACAGGAGACCATTTATCTATACCTAGCCCAATGACGAGGAAAAAAAGCTTTCTACTCCTTGACTCGCATCTTCTTTCCTTTACCCGCCTTATCTCCAGCTCCGGACCCAGACCCACTCTCCTTTCTCTTCCCCTTCCCTTGATCCTTTTTCGCGCTTGCATCCTTCTTCTCATCCCTGTCCTTCTGAGCTACCTTGACACTCATCGTAGTGCTCAATCGACCCTTATCGCCCTCACCGGTCTGAGCGAGTCTCTGGACCTGCTGTTCAGCAGCACTCCAATCCCCATCCTTGGGCAGGGCGTACTCTTCCAAATCGATTGCGTCGAGCGCTTCCTTTTGAGCGGCCTTAAGTTCCTCAGAAATGGGTACGCTATCGGCGAGATCTTGCTCGATCGTCTTGGAAAGTGCTGTGAAGCCGTTCAAGTGGGATGATCGGGCGGTTTCGGAGGGAAGGGAGGAAGCGATAGAAGCTTTTTGAATGTCTTGCAGGTGCTTGGTGATCTTTCGGAGGATCTTGCCGAACAAGGCAAGAGTTTGCGTGGGCATTAAGCCGAGCTCAGTCTGAATGAATGTCACATGTCAGCTGAATTTGCAATTTCTTCAAAATCAATTGAAAATACAGCTGGACGCACCTCCAAGGCCTCGACAGACTTGCGTTGTAATCCCAAAGCCAACAAGATAGCCTGCTGAGCAGCAGCAAGCGTGCATTCTCCCAACTTCTTGCCGAAGAACAAGTTGGCAATAGTCGGTACCAAGTCAAGCACGACGTGGTAATCCAGCATACTGTCAGAATACGACTCGAGTCGTTTCATGTCGAAGGGAGAAAGAAGGGTGTTCAACTCGTCGGCTGTGACGGCTCTGGAGGGTGTCGAGGTTGCTAAGGGGAGTCGAGGTGAGGCAGCTTCGATGATCGACAATGCCACAGATGATTCGAATTTCTTGAAGGCCTCATATGAGAGCAGGTTCATGAATCGTTGTCGGAAGTCTATGTAAGCGGTTCAGGATGAAAAGTAAGCTGCGATCTTCTGAAGACTCCGTCACATGAGTCATAGCTTACCTTGAGCGAAAGCCGTCAACCATCCTTCGGTCTGCGATACATTACTCAACAGCGATCTGAGCATGACGAACGAGTACTCTCCCGTCAATGGGTTCTCCCGCTGACTGGCGTACATGGGAATGAAACCTGCTCGTTTCCAGAATCGAAGCAATTCACGTGTGAGCCCGAATGATACACCGAGGTAGTCGAGCTGTTCAGGCTTCTTCTCAGATAGACGCTGGAGCAAAGGTGGCATTCGAGCAGCATCTCTAATCGCTACCGTGTCGTTGTGCAGGTTAACATTCTGAGCAGAAATATTACACTTGTTAGCTGGTTCACTTAGGGATTATAGGCACCACTCAGCTCACCGGTCCGACCTTTGCCGCATCCTCAAACGATTCACCCATGTCTGCAGGAGCATCGTCAAAGTTGTAAAGCTCCCCGCTGTAGAACGAGTTGAGAGCCTCAATAGCCCGAGAACCGTAGCCCATCTGTATATATTTGTCAGCATGTATTGAGATCAGATGGGATGGCCTTGCGATCCACTCACTCGAGCGTAATCAGGATGCGTAGCAATTCGGACCACTCGGGCTCCGGACAGCATTGCAAAGTCATTGTCTTGGAACTGGGCACCGCCGATGATAGATTAGCGATATTCAAGAGCCTAAGTGTTTGACAAGTCAGACTCACCTGCGTTGAAATCAACCACGGTATCATATCCCCTGAACTTCGCATTCCACTTTGGCTCAGCTCCTTCAAGATCGCATCTCGGCTGATATTTCCCTCCAAAGCAACTTGTAGCACGACCAGAGGGTCCGGAAGCGAGTTGTCGTCCTCCTTTATGGGTGGCAGCAAGACGAAGAGGTGGTGTGCCGGAGCATCTGAAAGCATTTGCAGGTCGTTTGGCGAGTTTTTGTAGTGTGATGCTACGTAAAGAGCCATCATTCGCTGCAAGAAGACTTCCGAAGCAGGGTGGTACGAGAACAAGGTATCTCGGTTAACGTAGTACAGCTCGCATTTCGACGGGTGAGGGCAGCCCTGGACGTTCTTCGATACGATGGTAGCGTCGAGACAGAGCAGGTTGTTGAGCCATTTCTCGACTTGGTCTCCCGGTGAATATCGAATAGGCTCATCCAGCTTGATCTCCCTTAACGTCCTCACCAGACCAGCGCCCGACCGCCCAGCTGCAGATGCCTTGGAAGGTCCAGCACTGGATGAAGCGGACACAGCGGACGACTCAGCGTCTTTGCTGATAGTTGGTCGGGTCTGCTCTCGAAGTTGCTGAATGAGCTTGATTGACAGTGATCGGCCAGTTCCTTCGTAACCGTTGATTGTGGAAGCCATGAACACGAGGTAAGGGCCGATGAGTTTTCGAACAAGAGGAAGAGGGATAGCAGCAGCCTCATCGATAATGACCAATTCTGCTTGTCCGAGAACGTGAGCATCTTCGGGAGAGATGTACTGTGGTTCAAATATCATCAGTACTGCTCACGTACCAACTTGTACGGTAGCTACTCACCTGAATAGTCTGCCTGTGCCCTCTGAATACGTTAACCCGTACAATCGCCTTCTTGAAGTCTGGGTTGGTACTTTGAACCACATCATAATCAATGTGTTCCTCATAGCCTAAGGCGTCCAGTGCCTTGAAGACAAATTCGAACAACGTCTTCAAGTTTTCAGGATCAGGGGAAGTGACGAAGATGTTGGAGTAGTCGTGTGCCAGAGCTGCTCCGATAGCGAGACCAAGTGCCGCTGATTTACCTCGACCTCGAGCGGCAGTAAGAGCGACTGTCGATGAGAGGGTCTTTTCAGAGATTGCTTCTACAAAGGTGAGCAGAGCTTTGGCCTAAACAAATATCGATTGTCAGCTTACTTACGCGATCCTCGACGCTTCACAGTGTACAGACGGCTCACCTGGTCGACTGTTTTGGCTAATCTCGCCAAAGATCCGACTATATCCACGCCTTCCAGGTTCTCCTTCATGTCTTTCAGCTCTTCCGCCTTCCTCTTTCTCCCTCTGTCATCATCCTCCCCCTTTCCGAGGGTGATATCCTTCCCCTTTGACAGCGGTAGTACGTTCAACTCATCGTCTAGTACCAAGCAGTCCGAGCACGATCCGAGAGATAGAATGAATCGCTCGTTGAATCGCGGTTGAACATATTGGTGAGCGTCGGTCCTATATCGACCATGTACGTCCTGCCAGTTTCAGACGTTAGTTACTATGCATAGTCGATTGGGGGCCAACTCACCATGGCCATAGCATACAACTGCTTCAAACTCGTCATCGTCTTCAACAACAAACACACAATACCACCACCTTCTACAGTCTCAATAGTCCTAGCAAGCAAGTTGGGCGTGATAGCTTCGTAATCTTGCAATACCAGCATTCCGAACGTTTGACCCAAAATCTTCGCACTGTCCTTGTAGTACGTATATCGGATATCCGTGACGGCCACGAAGAGCTCGAACGGGTCTTGCTCGTTGGCTTCTCGGATTCCTCGTTTCACATCTCGCTTGATCTTGGCCTCTCGCTTCTTTCGGTGGCTACAGGTTGAGATTGTCTTGGTGTCAGCAGTGAATGCAAAATGGACTGCTAGAACTTGTGACTGCTGAACTCACGTCGTAAATCCAAGATCCTTTTTGTAGCACCATAATACATTAGGTCTCGAGGATACTCGAGCTTGTGACAGCAAGAAATGCAGATTCACAATCTATTCACACCGTCCCGTCGTCAGCTGAAATCCCTTCCACTACGATATGTCAAAGGTTGACTTACCTGATCCCTTCCTCGGTCTCCAACCATGACGAAGAAGCTTCGGTGGTTTGACTTGACACCATTGTTGATGAGCGCCGGGATACGCGGGTCCAGTTGTTTCCTCATGGTGGTCTATCTCTCTGGTATCTAATCTCTTGTACTGAGAGTATCAATGTAAAGAAATCAAAACATAGATTGGACATCATGCAATCTTCAGCAACAGCAACAATATTCCGGTGGACCTCGTCCACTCTGCCCGAACCACAAAATCTCGGATAAAATACCCATAAATATAACCCAAAGATATCCACATGACACACACCCCTGACTATCTGTAGGGCTAATGACTTTTTGCTAATCGTCGCGAATTGTGCTTCTATTGACACTACAAATCATTTGTAATCAGATTGAATAGCCGAGATGATGCATTATGAGTAAGGTTAACGCGGAGCACCTGGGGTGGCGAGAAAGATATATAAGCAACCACCCACTTGACTCGTCCACTCGAATCCCCCCCTCTCTTACCCCCTAGCTTATACCAATTCATCACACCATACATACACATATAGAATATATAGATAAAACCCTATCGCATAACCACACCTTTCTCATCATTTCCTCGTCACCGACATTCAGTATTCTGCAAGAGACCGTACCGTATCAGGACCAACGTTATCGAGATACACCGCAAAAGCGCTCGGATCAGTGATTTCGTCATATAGGAATTCAAGGGAGGGAGAGATTCGTCTTATTGAACCATCATGTATGCTTGGATGTGACCTGACGATCTAGCTACTTTTTCTTCTTCCCCTCAAAATTCACCCACAGTGTTCCATCCCTTTCTAGCCTACATAGCCTGGTTTATATGCTAACTTTGTACACCCTCTTGGCTCACGCTTTCTCCAGGTCAAACAAGATTGTAGTTAGTATCCCCTTTAATCATCGGTATCGGTCAAATCCGGCTCGTCAGCTCAATCTCTTCCTCGTGAGCGAAATACTGATCCATTGTGAATACAACAGCCCCAAACGTATCGTTCAATCATCGATGATGTGATTGCGAGTGTCAAGGTCGATTTCGAGGAATATGGAATGGAAGAAGAAGTTCTTCAGAACCTGCAAGCGGTGAGTAATTCAATGATTCAGTTCAGGGTGGTCTTCTTCATCAGTGGACTCTCCTACCTTCCTTATCGCTTGTGCATGTATGTGAATGGGACGAGCTGATTTGTTTCGTGCTATTGCTTAGAAATGGGAGGCTCGTCTACTTGAAACGAAGGTAGCGGATTTCGCTCGAGCACCAGGCTCATCAGAGTCGCCCGAGCCAGGAGAAGAAGGCGGATCACCCTCTCAAGCGAATCAGAATCAGAATCAAGCCGCTTCGTCGCCTGCAGGGCCATCGGGATCGCAGGGTCTTGCTCTGCCTCCATTGACTGGATTAGCTCTGCCTGGTAGAGTGGCAGCGAACGGAGATGATGTTAGGGTGAAAGCTGAGCCTGGGGAGGATCCTATGCGAATACGTGGAGGAGCGGTGAGTGTACGATGGTTCCTCTTCGTACCGTATACAAACCATTTTTTTCATGTTCAGAGACCCGCTCAGAAAAAAACCGCCTTGGAGGGCTAGATATGAGTTGGCTGATTGACGCTTGAGTATGGAAGCGATGCTGATTCAGGCCTTTTTATATCTTTAAGAGCGAAGACAGGAAACCCTATATCCCTGTAGAGGGCGAAAGACGACCAGAACCCAATGCAGCGGGCTTACTGCCGGGAGACGAAGTGATCGACTCTGATCTGGACGATTCAGACGATGAGCTGAGAGACGACGCGGAAGGAGGAGACGATGATGCGGATGTCGATATCGTCTTCTGCGTATATGATAAGGTGAGTTGATACGATCACCATCACAGCGAGACCGATGTATCTGTCTATGCGAACGGCACGACTTGTATCCTTGGGATGTGCTGTCCTTGTCTCCCAGCTGTCCCGTTGTGTCTTTACACTCATTCACCTCCTGCTTTCATTCTACCGTTCGAGCTAGAATGGCCTGCTGACCCATGGCTCACAGGTACAAAGAGTCAAGAACAAGTGGAAGACGGTATTCAAGGATGGTATGATCCACATCAACGGACGAGATTACCTCTTCTCGAAATGTAATGGGTGAGTCCAGAAGACCGTTTGTCGCTAGACTGCACTCGGAGCATTGGCAGCTGATGTCTGAACTGGGATCGTGATAGCGAGTTTGAGTGGTAGTCTGCCTCAGTATCGAACCGCTTTTGGCCAATTAAACCCTTCCAAATGAGTCATTCTCGAACAATCACTTACATGTGAGAACCTGTAAATCCTACATGATCAACAGCTCCGTCCTTATCGACCCCTGTATCTTCGGTGATATCGGTTAAACACCATCCCATCTCATCCTCGATCAAACTCCAGTGAACCTGCCAGGCTACCTACGGAAGGTCGCACATCTCCGTATCTCAATACTCTGTATCATGTCCAACCTCTGTGAATCCCTCTTACTTCTGTGCCACCCATCTCAGATTCAATTACATACACTATAGTTTCTGTCATCTTATGTCCACATGAACGTCATGCATACATAGCATTGGGAAGTGCAGCATTACGTAAGCCTGGGAGTGCCTCGCTGAGTACTAACTAGTTTAGTGGAGGCAGGTCATGGCTCATGACGCGTCCTAAGGTAGAGTCCGGAGGGCAGCCCAAAATCAAAATCAAAATCAAAATCAAGATCAAAATCAAGATGTCTTCTGCCCTCCATGCCCTTGCTGCTCGTTGAGAAAATCAACTCTACCTAGTGAAGGCTGCCTCGCTTTCTCTCGAATAGAAATCCTACTCCCGACCTGATACAATCTCACTTGTCTAAGATGGTGGACACGTCCAATCCATTCCACGTACCGTCAACCTCCACGTTGACCAGCCTCAATCACAATACCACGTCTACCTCTACCTCTAGGTCCGGTGCCGGTGCTGGTGCCGATGCCGTTGCCTGCGATATACCCGTACGATCACGATCTCAATTACACCCCGCAGTGCGAAGTAAGTTGCATGGACCATCGACCGACTCGCCTCGAACTACCGCTCGAAACCAATCTCGATTCGGAGGATTATTCGCTTCGCTTGGCTTGACTGCATCTGGCACCGGATCGCCTTTGAGGCCTATACAGCCCCACTCCACCACACGCGGAGCAAGTGCAACTGCGATCCGGAGTCAATTGGGTAATTTTGGGGATGATAGTCGGTATGAAACGCCCAAAAAGGCGGGACACGGTGCGGATTCAGACTTCGGCACTGGGTCTAAGGCGGCCGGAGACGGAGGAGGGGTATGGAGTTTTGCCGAGAGGATGAAGGCTCTCACCCTGGGAACGCCAACGAGCGTTAAAAGGAAAACCAAAGGCAAAGAACCCATATCGGAATGTGAGGAGGAAGATGGCAGGGATGAAGACGATGATGGCGAGCTGGGAGGAGGAGGACTTGGGGATGGGCTGATGTGCCTGCCCGATGAAATGTGAGTACTACTTCGCCCTCTCCCTTTCTACCACCGATCTTATCCTACGATCAGGATAGACTCAGGACTGGTGCAGAATGGCTGTTCGCGTAGGTTTGTGGGGTTATGGAGGCGTTTGGTCAGCGAAAGGGGAGGAGCGAGAGGGGAGAGGACCAAACAGCCATAGCTTCAAGAAACGAGCATCAGCAGTATCAAAGTGATCTTTCCGTCTAGACATGTCTTCCGAATAGAGTCATATGGCTCACTGCTCTGGAAGGCAACGAAGCGCTGACCGAGACCGTTTACACCCCTCTCTATGGTCCGTCCATATGCAAATCTATACCCATATTCAATAGCCTCCTTGCCATCCTCCTCAATCTCCCTCCAACCCTCGCAGAACTACATAACGTCTCCTTAATCTCAAGACGGTTCTACGACCTATCTCGTACGCCCATACTGTGGTTGCGTATCTTCCACGAAGCGGGATTCCATCTAACCGAGGAAGCTGCTGCCCGCGGACTGGCTGTGGAATATCCTCCCGAGGGAGAATGGGATGGACTACATTGGAAAAACGTCCCCTCGCAAGAGGAGGAGGAAGAGGAGGTGCTCAGCGATTCAGAATCAGATGATGTTCGGGAAACCCAAGAATTCAATCATACTGCTTCGATTCCTATACATTATCCAACATTGGTCAGATCTCGTTTCCTTCTTCGTGAAGCGCTCAAATTGTCATCGTCAGCATACAGACCCACAAGTGCTCTACTTCAAGGCGACGAAGATACCACCTATTGCGTCAAAGAGACGGGAGGGTGGATTTTGACTGGATCAAGGGATAAGTCTATTGGCGTATGGAGAGACAGTCCTCTCATAGTTCCAGGTATTGATTCAAATCAGCCAGTGAATATGCGGCTGCCTCGTTCGAATGCCAAGTCCCAGTCGATACTCAAAAAGAACTCTGATTCTGATTCCAATTCCGATTCTGACTTGAACTCCGTCAACGAAAGTGGTACCATACCTGTCACATCATCATCGATAAGACGCATTGGGACGATCGCCAATGCTCATGAGAGGAGCATACTAGCCATCGACGCGGAGATAGATCGAGAGGGAAGAGGAGTGTTAGTCACCGCGAGTTCTGACTCGACGGTGAAAGTGTGGGAAGTGGACCTATCAGGGATCCGAAGCATCAATCGCGATTCAGCCTCTAAAGAAAATCCGAATACGGATAAACTTTCGAGAGCTGGAAATGATGCCGAGAAGAGTAAAGTCGGCGACGACGATCCAGGGGAACTGCACGACCAACGCGGAGTCGACCTTACCGATCCCATTAAGCTCATATCGACTATCCGCGGACCCTCGACGGCAGTCTTAGATGTACTATCGACGACGAGGTACATCGTGACAGCTTCGAAAGATCACCTGATACGCGTATATAATAGTCCTCGCACGAGCATGAGTACGGGCACAAGCACGAGCAAAACATTCGATCTCGTTAGGATATTGGAAGGTCACACGAATTCTGTTAATTCCCTAGCACTCTCACCGCCTGGTTGGCATCCTCATCATCATCCTCATCCTCATCCTCTATCTCAGTCTCAGTCTTCATCGAACACGGCTTTCGCTTCTCCAGCTGGCGTGCCTGTTCCATTGGCTGATCCGACCTCGGCATCGGCATCGACACCGGCACGGACGGCTGAAGAGGATGATGAAGAGCGGCGTGGATCTGGGGAGTTTGTGGTCTCGGCCAGTGGAGACGGCGAGTGGATCATCTGGGATCTTGAAAGTGGGGAAAAAGTGCAGAGCGGTGGTGCGGGTAGAGGACTGGCTTGTGTTCACTGGAAGGTAAGTCATCCGACAGCCGATTTGTTCACATCACTCAGTTGCACTGCTCCAGTTCTTGCTTCGTGTCCTCGAGCCTCCATCATCACCGTCACCATCATCATCGAGCTTGGCTCAAATACCCCTGTGTCTGCAGCGTTATGACAGCTGAGTGAGGCTGGAACTCTTGCTGACGGGATGTCCTTCGGCTTTCGACTGGCTCGATTTATTGATCGATCTTCTTGATTCGTAGGGAGACCATATCGTCACAGGAGATAACGACAAGCTCGTCAAGCTTTACAATGCCTCAACAGGAGAATTGAGCCGGACATTCGCGGGCCACACGGACCTTGTGAGGTCAGTGATGATGGGTGAGGAGGAAGGCGTCATTTTCAGCGGAAGCTATGACAAGACCATACGTGTAAGTTTCACCCATCCCAAGTCAACCATATATCACTCGTCGAATGTCATGTTCTGCCGTTCAACGTCCACCTTCTCTTCGCTAACTAGCGTCCTGGCTAACTCATTTTCCGCGACTGTAGATGTGGGATGTTCAATCAGGGGAATGTATCCGCGTCTTGAATAAAGCAGAAGAAGATGACGGAGGAGGAGGAGGTTCGGTAGCTTTTGACCTAGAATTCAAGGTCAACAAGCTTTTCGCGTGAGTGCATACAACCCCAAATATGATTGATCAGCCAGCTATCACAAGGTGTGGTCAGCAGGAACACATGCGTGCTGCGTGCAGTGTTCACGCGCGTAGTGTGATGTATGCTGATTATTAGCTTTTACCATTACGTCCCTTACAGCGCTCGGCAGGATGGCTGTTTACAGGTCATTTCATGGGGCGATGATCTACCTTATAACCAACTTTTCGCTTGATTGATTGGGATTGGATTTGGTCGAATCATTAAGTATCATCGACGATCGACGTTCAATTGGCAACTGTCGATTTGTTGTTGTGGTATGGCATTTACTGCATGAACACAGATAGGTATATTGGGTTATATGTGCAGTGCAGATTGAATCCTACGAGGACAAGTAATCATCCATTGAGTCCATATCGTACACTGGACATTTGTTATATATGTGACTCTTAACCCAACCGACAGCTCAGCTCAACCTTGCTCGATCTGGTCGGTCGATTACCTTGAAGCCTGCATGGCATGCTCACATTCGGTGCCTTTCTCATCTAGGGTATGACTCGATAAGAACATACTGGGCGTGGTATATTCATATGATGTGCTGTGAGAGGGAGGTTCAAACACACTCCTACATCCTGAAACCTCGATCGACGCTCGATCATCCCCTTCCCCTTGGTACAGCATCAACGTGATATCGGCATCCGTTATCATATTTTGGCGCAGTAAGTAAATGAATGGCCTGTTGATATTGACGTAGACGTAGTAGATGTGAATGCTCAACGGGAAGCATAACCTTACGCCTCAGAAAAAGATGACGCGTTGGCAACTTGGCTAGTGTACAGCAAGCTGCGTGCGATATCTTACACCTTACACCTTCCACTTGCAGTGAGCATTACGAAATGATTGAGAGATAAACAAACAAAATCGCAAAAGGCAAAGGCAAAAGCCGATCATCATGATGACGTTATATGCTCGAGTACGTTATGGCAAAGCCAAGCCATCCTCCTTCATATGTCGTAATAAGATACCGTGTTAGTTTCCCGTCAATTCGATCTGCAACAGCCCCGCAGGGTTGAATTCTCCCATCCTGTTTCTTTGTTCTTCTTCAGGTTGAGTTTATAGTCAAGATTTACATGGGAGATACAGTAAAAAATATACGATGATTTCACTGTACCACTGTACATTCCTCCTCTAGCTGACAGATGATAACTGCAGATAGATGTCAATGTCAGACAGCGAACGGCGGACAGCGGACAACAAACCCTACGCATGCTGCGAAACAGGGGATGTCCGAGCGACTCGGAGACTAGGTACATTACCAAGTTTCTGACTTTAGGCTTTACCACATCCGGTGAGGCACAAAAGGCCTAGATGAACCAACCAACCTTTTGGAGAACCATCTGACATGTTGACTAGGCGCCATACGTATCATGCCATACGCTATACGCCTTGTGAAGATCTGATCTGATATGACGCCGCAGCAGTACTAAGTAGCTTAGGACGGGATCATCCATGCCACTTCCTAATGTGCGCAGGCACCCTCATCCTTATAGCGCAGTTTAGCACAGTGCAAGAGCAAAAGAGCAAAGAGCAAAGAGCAAAGAGCAAACAGCAAAACAAACCCTGAAAGGTGCATCAATTGCAGCGTGACTCAGATCTACAATTTCAAAGGAATTGGATTCTATTCCAAACTAGAACTTAGAATAACAAGAATACGTCATAGCCTCTTTTTACCCTTTACTCCTGTATTCAAGCCAAACAAACACTAGATTAGCCACTACAAGTTTTCTTTTTTCTTGCTTAGCTCTGTGATGACTCTTTGGTGGCGCGATCAGCATCATCACCATCGTCACAATAGCGAATCGAATCCTACTTCAAACCTTCCAAACCGTTTCTTATCGTCTTGACTCTTCAGCATCTTCTTTTCATCCTTGTACACATCAACATCGACAACATCGACTTGGACATCGACATCGACTTCCATTATTGCGGGTGATTTTTAAGGACAGGACAGGTAGACACATCGGCATAGTCTGGTAAGTTGAGTGAATTATCTTTCACCATTGTCAGGCCAAAGGACCCTCACTCCCTTTGCCCCTATTGATCCCATTCTCATCTCCGAAGACCATTCATTACTCCACCACCACCATCATCATCATCGTCGCGGATTATTCGGTTCCCGCAGCACACCACACCTTGCACTATCCTACACACAGACCCTTCCCTCCCCTTCCCATCGGGTTGAGCGACTCATTCTCCATATTCTTCTTGTTTGATCTGTTCTGTAGATAGTACCAAGTTGTCTGACACAATACCCCTCTTCGCTGTTTCATAGGAGTCGACGCCGATTTCGAAATCTATAACATCCTTCAACCCAGCTCGACTCTCTTCTCTTTCTAGGTCGACGACTCATCAGTAATATCATTCGCCATGTCCGCGACCGGCAAGGACACGACCACCGCGTCGACCCCTTCGTTCGTCACCGCGCTCGTAGTAGCCGGTATCACCGTCGGAGCTTTCACCGTCCTCTGGGTCATCCTTCACGGTAGGAAGACGCTCAAGAGGGTCTTTGAGCCTCGAGTGGTTTTGGCTCCTGAGGGGTGAGTGATCTGATCCACCTAAACCGATTATCCTCCTTCTTTTTGTCAATCGATAGATTGTGCGTAGACTGACTTGAGCTATATGCTGCTTTGTAGCAAACGACCCACTCCTCTACCTTCTGGTATATTCGCATATTGGAAAACAATATTCACTACGCCGGACCAAGATGTTATCGTGTCGAACGGTCCCGACGCCTACTTCTTCATCCGATTCATCAAGGTCTTCGGCCTCGAAATGCTCTTGCCTTACTGGATTCTCACTTTCGTCATTTGTGTACCCGTCTCCGTTGCTGGACCCAGCGCGGGCCAAGACGGTCTCAACCGACTTACCTTTGGAAATGTCTCGCCTTCTCACCAAAACCGACACATCGCCCACTTCCTTGTTGCCATTATTTTGATGGCTTGGACATGCTTCTTACTCTACAGGGAGTACAACCACTTTGTCCAGATCAGACAAGCTTGGTTGACCTCTCCTCAGCATCTCGCCCTTGCCCGAACCAGGACCGTCGCTGTTACCAACATCCCCGACGCCGTCAACTCTTCCGCGGGTCTCAAGGAGATCGCTGGTATCGTCGCTCAGATTGACAACACCACAGGTCCTTCTGGCCTTTCTGGCCCCGCTCAACCTCGAATGTCCACTGCCACCGAGGGTACCGCTGTCAACCCCGCGGGCGCTGACTCGTCCGAAGGCGGTGTCAGACACGTCTGGCTGACCAGGAAATGCAAGGATGTCGAGAAGATCTGGGAGGAACGAGACAAGGAGTGTTCTCGACTCGAAGGTGGCGTGGGCAAGCTCATCAAGCTGGCTAACAAGAACCAGAAGAAGGGCAAGACCCCTGAAGCCAAAGGTGTGTTCAGAGCTGTTTCTTCGCTATTTGGATCAAAAGCTAATCTGACGACACCTCTGCAGGACAATACGATGCTGAGCGATCCGGTGCTGGCGGTGACCCTTCCGAGCGATACGTCCTCACCAAAAAGCGACCTACCTGGAAGCAAGGCCCTCTCGGACTCATCGGCAAGAAGCAGGACCTCGAGTCTTCTCCTCTCTACATCGCTGAACGAAACACCAAGCTCTCCGAACTCCGAAAGACCATCGACGACTTGCCCCAAGGAAACACCGCTTTCATCCGATTCGCTTCTCAGCACGAGGCTCACGCTTTCGCTCGATTGGTAGCTGACACCGACAAGTCCAACAAGCTCATCAAGGCTGGTGTCGAAGTCGTTCCCGAGGACGTCGAGTGGTCCAACATCTCCATGAATCCTTACCAGCGGAAGGTTAGGAAGATTGTTTCCTGGGGTCTCACTATCGGTTTGATCATTGTCTGGGCTATCCCTGTTGCCTTTGTTGGTGCCGTTTCCAACGTTGATTCGTTGTGTAAGGATTACTCTTGGATTAGATTTGTCTGTGAAAATGGACCGTGAGTATTCTCACTACCTAGTCCCGCTCGAAGGTCGTCCTCCAATCCTGCAATTCGCTAATCTGCTCTATTTACTCTTGTAGCGTCGTCAAGGGTATCATCAAAGGTGCTCTTCCTCCTATCTTGCTTGCTGTCCTTTTCATGCTCCTTCCTATGGTTCTTCGAATGATGGTCAAGCTTCAGGGCGAGGTCCGAAAATCGTGAGTTCGGCCAACCTTGTTAACCTTCGATCAATCATACTAAATCCTTTCACGTACAGCGATATCGAGCTCAAGCTCTTCTCTCGATTCTGGCTCTTCCAAGTCATCCACGGTTTCCTCATTATCACCCTTGCTTCTGGTCTGATTGCCGCGCTCGGTGATCTCAAGAGCACCGCCAGCTCGGTCCCTACTCTGTTGGCCAAGCAGCTTCCTTCCGCCTCCATCTTCTTCTTGACCTTGTGAGTGTCAGGTGTCCTCAACTCGTAGAATTGAATCAATCATCATATGAGTGGTTCGTGCTGACGGTGTCTACCGATCCATAGCATCCTCACCGCCACATTCTCCGGTGCTGCCAAGAACTACGCTCGAGTCGTACCATTCGCCATGTTCCTCCTTAAGGGCATCTTGGCTGGTAACACCCCCCGAAAGGTCTACATGAAGGCCGTGAGTGTACAATCCACCTAGACCGCAAGTGCACCTTGGCTGATCTAGACTGCTCTTTTTCTTGTAGTACAAGATGGACTCGTTTGCTTGGGCTACTGTCTGGCCTCCTGTCTGTCTCTTGATCTGCATCACCGTCGTCTACACCGTCATCCAGCCCGTCATTACCATCCTCGCCTTCGTAGCTTTCATCCTTCTCTACGCCGCCTACAAGTACCTCTTGCACTGGTGTGCCGACCAGGCCGATGCCAGCGAGACTGGTGGTATGTTCTACGTCAAGGCTCTTCGAACCGTCTTCGTCTCGTTATACCTTGAAGGTATCTGCTTGGCCGGTCTCTTCTTCCTTTCTCAGGACCAGAATGAGAAGCAGGCCAAGTCTGGTCTTGCCTGTGGTGCTATCATGGTGAGTTTCTCTTTCCTCCCACAATTGGACCAGCTCGGACCCGGCGCTTATGTTTGCTTCTGTCTTTTTGATGTTTCAGGTCGTTGTCATCGTCGCCATTGCTGTCTTCCAATTCTGGATTGACTGGTTCCGATTCCCCAAGGCTTTCTTGTACTACGTCCACTCCACTACCAACTCTCCCAAGTCCATCGGTGTAGAGGCCAAGGCCGGACAGACCGCTACTTCCCCCGAGGAGGAGTTCGATACTGCCGGTCCTCAGATGGGTAACACCTCAGGATTCCACTACAGGGCCTTTGACCACCCCGCCTTGTGGAAGAAGCAGCCCGTCGTATGGCTCACCAACGATAATCTCGGTATTGGTCAATACCAAGCCGAAAGGATCAACGAGAAGGGTGTTGAGGCTAGCACCGAGTTCACGTCGATGGATGATAAGGGCCATATTCTTGTCGAAAGGGCTCCTCCTGATGAAGCTTGGTACGGCGGTTTCTCGCAATAAGCCGGCCAGTTGACCTTGGCCAGCTTGAGCAGTAGCTTGATATAAGGCTCACAATAAACAAGGAGGATCTAAGTAGCAGCAGTAGTAGTAGTAGTACACGCCTTGTTTATCATATCAACTAGTTTTGATATACGTTTTCGTTTTCGTTTTCGTTCTCATCCCACATACATACACGATGATCTTTTCAACTTTTAGTTATATAATCGAACCATAACTATCTATAATATCTATTATAACAATGCATCTACGGTGCTATAATGTTTGTTTTGATTTTCTTTTCCTGCGTGCAGTTAATTGGTGGCTAGTCGAATCGTATCGAATCGAAACAAAGTTACGCGTGAAATAAGTGAGTCGTTACGGGCGTAAGGCGTAACATGATCATTGCGGTGGATATGACTGATACATATGTGGGTTCTACTATGAATAATGCGCGATGCGCGATGCGCGATGCTGTCTATGTGTTTTAGGTATAAGGGGTATGGTCTTGTAATCGTCTATGTATCATGCCTCTGCTTCTGCCTCTGCGTGGAGATGAGGGTGAAATGAAATTGGGTGGGGTATGTTATTAGTACAGTACTTGTACAGTACATATACTTCTTGGTTGTTGGTATCAAATCACAGAAGGAACCTAGATAATGCCGACTACACTACCGTAATGGGAATGGAATAGAACAGGAACAAAATAGCGCAGATCGGCAACGACATATGCTATGATATGATATGATGACACTCTTGTCCCTGTCTGGAGTAAGTTGGTCCAGTTCCGTCTCGAAAGTTTCCGAATAGGCGAACGAATGGACCAGGCAGAGTCAAGCAAAGCAAAGCAAAGCAAAGCAAAGCAAAGCAAAGCAAAGCAAAGCAAAGCAAAGCAAAGCAAAGCAAAGCAAAGCAAAGCAAAGCAAAGCAAAGCAAAGCAAAGCAAAGCAAAGCAAAGCAAAGCAAAGCAAAGCAAAGCAAAGCAAAGCAAAGCAAAGCAAAGCAAAGCAAGTAAAGCAAATGAAGAAAGCAAGAAGGAAACAGAAAACAGCGCAAATAATGCAAGGATCGTAAGATGGTAAGATCTTTGCGTTGTCGAATTTTGCGATTGTGCGATTCGCAATGTGCGATGTGTGACGCAGGCTGTCTGGTCTGGTCCGGGTCTGATTCATCGTCCATATCCTGCCTAGCCATTTTTAACCCCTGACGAGGACGCCGACTAGGCATTCTTTGAGCATAAAGTCGAGATTCACCCAAGAATGAGTGAGCACTACATTGAGAGAGAAAAAAAAACGATGGGAGATGACTCAGAGTAATTAGCAAGGGCACTTCTTCATCTTGTTCAAAGACTAGACGGTTGGACAGGTATGATTCGATTCGTCGCAGTGGTCGACTCGGGTCAAGTTACGATGTCGAATCAGAGACCAGTCACCGTCAAAATCCCCATAGGCGTGGGATGTACTGGTGTACTGCATTGCATTGCATTGCGTTGCGTTGCAAAGACCAGAGACAATAGATGAGGCAGAGGGGAAAATACAACGACGCTGGCTCGGTCGAGCGCTCAGTGCGCTCGGCGCAATCGATGTAACAAATAACTCACTGAAAAGCTTGGTCCCGTCCCTCCCTGCTACACGCATCAATTCCTTCTCACCACCCGGATGGAATGGGATATAAGGTGTAATGTTGTATACCATGCCGTTAAATACAGACCATGCGTCGTCTGGCGTGTTGTGCTGAAGAACGAAATGAACCAAGATCAGGCCGGTTTGGGTCAGCATAGGTAAGCGTAATTTGAAAACCCTCACGACGTCCAATATGATCACAAAGAAGATGACCGATAACCGCACCGCAGCACCGGTGATAGTCAAGGGCGAGAGTGAGGATGAGGCTCAACGGAACTAGTATAGACCCGAATTTGACGTAACTCACCTCTTTCAGCTCGGCCAAAGTGACTCTCTGAAACCCCTGAACACCTCGCAAATCCTCCCCAGAACAAGTCAATCTCGCCCAATCCAAAGCTGAATGTCCAGGCGTCAAAGCCACTTTACCCTTTTTGCCCTTGATGAGATTAACAGGTGGACTTGAATCACCAGCTCCAGCTTTGGATCGGTTAGCGCCTAATTTCGACTTGGGGGCGGGGGCGAGTCGTAGTGCTGTTCGGGAAGATCCAGAAGCTGAGCGAACAAGCGTAGGTGCACGTGCAGGTACTGGCGTAGATGTAGAAGTAGAAGTAGAGCTGGGCGTCTGTGCTGGTGGGGAAGCAGGAGGAGGATGATTTGATTGATCGCCTCCTACTTGAAGACTAAAAGCGGGTTTCTTAGTGGTAGATGGGGGCGGAGCCATATCCCCTAAAGGTGAATCGACAATGGCTATATTCAGGTCAGAAGGCGGCGGCCGATCATCATCTGTCGTACTGTCTGTAGATGATTTGGTCGGTGATGGTGGAGCCACGGAGAACGTCGGTGTCGGTGTCGGTGTCGGTGCCTGAGCAGTTGTTGATGATGAGGAAGGAGCCTTTGAACGCTGGTGGGAATCTAGTAGAGGGAATGGAGGTGGAGCGTCGATATCTTCTTCTTCTTCTTCTTCTTCTTCTTCTTCTTTGACGCTATGGGCGGCAGTAGGATCTCGCAATGTCTGCTCAGCGATCTGATTGATTGTTTTCCCATCGTGCAATCCATTAGATGGAGGACTTGTACTAGATGACGAAGGGGTTGACCGACTCCATGAAGGGATGGAGGGTATAAGCTGCGGAGATGAGCGGCACACCACATCGCACACTACACAGTCAGCTTGTATAACCATTTATGGGCTAGCGCGTGAACAAGCAAGGTCTGAAGAGAGCTCACCCAAGACATGCTGCCACTCGACCTTTTGGGGTATATTGCAAATATGTATGATAGATAAGATAGAGTAACTTGACGTTGGGACTGTGTTCTGGTGGTACGGGCTAGGATTGACAAATCATTTACTGTCATATTCACACCCATAGCTACTTGGCATCACACCACAGTGGGACACATTGCACATGCACATTGCCACCCAACAAAGCTCAAGCCAGATCAAAGCAAAGATGAAATTCATTCGTAGCCCACTTTCCCACTTTCCCACGGTATCAGGAAGGATATCCACAGGGTCAGGGGGTCAGACGGTGCTCGGTTGACGCGACTATAGGTGGTGGAGGTGATCCTGCCTTTGCACAGATCAGAAATCAATGTTTGGTCTGATTGACCCTTGCTTCTTTCCTTCTCTTTGTGTCTTCCCTCTTCGTATTTCGCCATAACAAACAGTCATTGTCCTAGATTAGGTGGCTCAGCATCCTGCGGCTAATCGATTACGAAGTAGTCTGGAAGCGATCAAGATCCGTCGACGGCTTCAGAGAATATCACCCGAACCTCCACCATCAGCCATCAGCCATTGATCACCAACCCGATCAATCTCTTCGTCCCTTGATCAAGTTGATATCTGCCCCATGAACTTGAATCATCATGTGAGTACAGCTGCCTGTCCACTAGGTCATCCCATAGTACATTGCCTAGATGGTAGTAGCTGATCATTCTCTATGGCGCTCAGGGCATCCCTCAATAAGCTGGCCATTCGAGGGATTCGTTCATTCGATGACAAGCATGTCCAAGTCATCGAGTTTTACTCCCCCTTGACCGTCATTGTGGGACACAACGGAAGTGGAAAAACCGTGAGCTTTTCGTATGTACGGTCCTTTGAAAATCGATTCAGCTCATCATCAACTTTGTTTTGCAATACCTGTAGACGATCATCGAATGCCTGAAATATGCTACGACGGGTGATATGCCCCCTAATACTAAGGGAGGAGCCTTCGTCCATGATCCCAAGGTAAGCGCTGGCCCAACATATCAGCTAGCCATCACAGGTTCCACCCTATCGACTAGCTGATATATCTCTTGTGGATGATCATAGATGGCCAACGAGAAAGAGGTCAAGGCTCAAGTCCGGCTTCGATTCTGGAACGTGAATCGACAAAGAATGACAGCTACGAGGAACCTTCAAGTCACCACCAAAAAGACTGGAGCTCTGACCATGAAGACACTGGAAGGTATCTTGGCGAAGACGGACCCCGATGGCGGGGAAGGCAAGGTGAGCTGCCGTGTCCACGACTTGAGAGCGCAAGTAGCTCACGTCTCTTTCAGCGAAACACCATTTCGACGAAATGCTCAGAGATGGACGAAGAAGTACCTCTTCTTCTAGGTGTATCCAAGGCGATCCTAGAGAATGTCATTTTCTGCCATCAGGAAGAATCGAATTGGCCGCTCTCTGAACCAGCAGCCTTGAAGAAGAAGTTTGATGATATCTTTGAGGCGACCAAGTGAGCTTTGTTTCTCGTAGATCTCCGACGTGAAAGATAGCTCATCCTGTACAAATCAGGTATACGAAGGCCTTGGATAATATCAAAGCTTTGCGGAAGGAGAGGACGGCTGAACTCAAGGTCGACAAGGAGAGACTCAAGTTCCTCAAATCTGACAAGGACAAAGCTGAAAGAGTAAGCGACATACTCGTTCATGCCCGTAACGATTGCTATACAGGACCGTCTCCAAGGAAGCGGAAATTGTGCTGATATCCCTCGCCATGCAGATGCGCAAGGAGCTGCAAGATGCCATCAACAAAGAAAACTCCAAGCAGACAGATCTCGACAACCTCAAAGAAGAGCTTGAGCGGATCAAAGTCCGTAATGCCGAGTTTTATAACGAAGCGAGGGAGTTTAGGGAGATCTTCGAAAAGTCTGAATCATTGAAAGACAAGAAGAAGATGTATGAGGAGAACAGAGCACATGCTCTGAATACGATGTCAGTCATGAACGGTAAGTGAGACTTCTGCGCCTTTTTCGAAAACAGTAGTGGATGGGTTGCCTGACTGAACCACTTTTCTGCAGAGACCACCGAAGAGTTGCAGCATATGTTCAGCAATTTCGACTCACATCTCAGATCAATTGAGGGCAAGCGAGCGACTCAAGAGAACCTCAAGGAGAAGGAAGAGAGTGTACTAGAAGACCTGAGGAACAAGGAGAGAAGCCTAGCTAGCAAGCAAGGTGGTCTTTTGGCCAATCGACGAGTGAGCTGCTTATGCAGAAGATCTTGACGCTACTGAGCTGACTTGTTTTAACTAGATCTACGAGAAGAACATCCGAGAGCGAGAGGCTGCGATCCGGGAAGTAGCCAAGAATCACAACTTCGCCGGGTACGATTACTCACCTCTCGAGGATCATAAAGTTATGGAGTTTGTCGAGAAGATGCATGAGCTTGTTAGGAAAGCCGAGAACGATCTGAAGAAGCTACAAGTGAGGTTTTGCAAATGAGTCGATCAATGCCAAGCTGACAATGGTGTAGGCGGACAACGCGCGCAAAGAGCGGGAATTGCAGAATGAGCTTGATCGGCTGTCGACGACGAAGGCCGCTGCATTGGCCACCAAGAAGAGCAAGCAGGATCAGATCGTGAGTTCCGAAGCAGCTTTCGAGTACGTACTCGATGCCTGAGGGCCAGGAGCTGATTGAAAACCATACAGACCAAACTGAACGATAAAATTCGCCTATCAGAATCAACCTTTGACTCTGTTTCGAATCTCGATGTGGAGATTGGAATTCTGCAGGATAAGCTTACAGAGAACGAAGAGCAGAAGTCTCGACTGGAAGCTGAAATCAGAGATGCGAGATACGACGAGCAGATCAGAGAGAAGGGGATGTTAGTTCGTCAGAAAGAGGCCGAGCGGGACAAGATCAACGCCGAGCTCTCTGCACTCAATCGACAGGCTGACTCGAGGGCGCAGCTAACCATCAAGAGGAATGAGGTGGGAGCTAAGAGTGCTCAAGTGGAAAGCAGGTCAGTTTGAGGAAGAGTCTGTGAGATGAATCCATCAAGCTGACTTTCGTTCTGGTAGCGTTGCGACGCACTCGTCGAAATTCGCAGAGCTTGTCGGCAGCGATATCGACGCAGAGACAATGGAGGACAAAATTGCCTTGGCCGCCGGGTAAGCTGTTACTTCTTCGGCTGTCCTTAAGCTCAAGCTTACCTTGCTCTGTATGTTACACAGGCGCAAGGATCGGGAGCTGCACGACGCAGAAGCCTCAGCTGCCGCTTGTAATAGGAATGTCTCGCAGCTTCAAACTTCGCTGAACATCGCCAAGCAGACTCTCAAAACCAAAAAAGACGAACTGAGCAGTAAGTCGCCACCTTCCCATACACGGCTATGCTGAGTCGCTGATCACCTACTCCGTGCTTGCAGGGCTCGAAAAGGCTGTTCAAGACGGACTAAACAATGCCGAGACCGAAAAGACGACGCTCGAAGAAGCCATTGACGAATGTGTTGAAGAAGTAGAGTTCAGGCGAAAGTGAGTTCACTAGTGAACGGTCTTCTTCTCGAATCAGCTCATAGAAACGATTTCGCAGCCAGATCGCCAATGCTCAGCAAAACAAGGCACTTTGGGAGAAATTTATGTCAACGGCCAAGACCAAGCATAAGTGTTACGGTTGTGATCGTGAGATTCAACATGACCAAGAGAGGACGATCAATCGCTATGTGAGTCACCTAAGCTGATTTGTTGATGATTATCGAGATGGGGCAGCTGAACCGGTCGCTTCGTTAGGTTCAATCCAGGATCGACTCATACTCGCCTGAAGGCTTGAAAGAGTACAAAGATGAAGAAGAACAGTGGAACGGTATACTCCAAACCTTGCGAAAGCTGCAGCCTTCTCTCGCACAGTGCGCTGAACTCAGGATGAATGTCATTCCTGGTTTGGAGAAGCAAGTGGAGGAGGAAAGCGCTGAGCTGGACAAGGTACAGGAAGAAGTTGAAGAGGTAAATGAGCATCCAACTAGTCCTTTGCGTGTGAAAATGAGCGGCAAATAGCTGACAATGCTGCCGTAACCATCCAGGCCAAGACGAAAGTGCAAAAAGCGAAGCTCGCAAGCCGAGATCTCCAGAATCTCAGAAGCGCTGCCGCTCTAGTTTCCCGGACTCTTGCTGAAGTCAAGGATCTCCGATCGGACATCACGCGTCTGGAAAGAGATCTTGAGAGTACCGGGTCACTCAAAACTGTTGAAGAGGTGCAGAAGGAAGTTGATCAAGTGTCCAACGAAATGTGAGCTGCCAAAGCCTCGAATGTCTGACAGGTCATAGCTAACAAGGATGTATTTGACTACTTGCAGCAAGAACCTCTCTCGAGATCAACAAGCTCTCAGCTCTGAGAAAGAGCTCAAGACAAATGCTCTCAGAGGTGCGGCGGATGATATCGGTCGTAAATCGCTCAAGATGGGCCAACTCAAATCGCAGCAAGAGAGGAGGATGAGAGAGGAGGAGGCTCTGAAGGAACTGCAAGCCAATTTGATTACATTGCAAGCGGAGCTCAAGGTCAGTGAACATGTAGAGCAGCCGCTCACCTGATAGCGGTAGGAAAACACCGAACCCAGCTGACGGTCTCATGTTTGAGTTTGCGTAGGATCTCGATACCTCTGCTCAAAATGCCGAAGCGCCATGGCGAGAGAAGAGCGAAGCCCTGAATAGGTATCGAGCCGAGCGTCAGAGCAATGAGAATGATGCTAGTCTGCAGGTCGGGCTGTATCAATCTAGTATGAGCGAGATTGAAGGCAAACACAGGGCTTGTCAGACGTGAGTAACCCTTGTCAAGCTGTCTGGTAGCGGATGCACCTGCACATACAACTTACAAATTTGTTACTCTGGTCGTAGGTACATCGCAGAGGGCAACGACCGTCAGATCCGCGAAGTCGAAGCATCTCTATCTGACATCAAGCGAGAAATTGCAATCGCCAACGACGCTCGAACTACTATCGAAGCTACCATTGCGTCCCTTTCGTCCGAGCTATCTAAAGCCGAATCCTTGAAAGGCAATATCAGTAATAATCTCAAGTACAGAGAAGATGGACGTAAAGTCGAGGGTGTACAAATGGAGCTTGATAGTCTTGATCTAGAGAGCGCTGCGAAGAGCAGGAAGGACTTTAGTGAGCGATATAGGCCTATGATGGATGAAGAGGAGGAAGTGGGAGGAAGGGTGAGCATCGCTCTCGTAGTATTGCACTGGCTATGCGACACGCGGAATCCCGCGCAATACGCGTAGCCAGAGAGTGCTGGCGCAATGAGCTTATCCCGAATTGTCGATTTACAGGTACATCTGTATTCTGGTCAACTTCTCGCTATGACTGAGAATAGGAAGAAGACGGAGAAGACGCTCAAGAGCGATTACAAGGATATCGACAAGCAATTCAAGGAGCAGCTGATCAAGACCAAGGTGAGTTCAAAAAGGTTCAACTGGACGATCCTGGTGTTGTGAACACTTCAAGCTTATGCTTCCGGTGCTACGTTGTAGGTCAGCGAACACGCCAATAATGATCTCGAGAAGTACGGCAAAGCACTAGACAAGTCAGTTCCAAAGGCCTGATGAAAGTAACGGGATGGATATAACTGACTCGCTCCGCAGTGCCATTCTTCGATATCACTCGATCAAGATGGATGAGATCAACGATACGATCGGTCATTTGTGGAACAAGACGTATCAGGGAACAGGTGGGTGCTGTCGAGTACCACAACTGGATTTCCTCTTGCCTGACAAGTAATCAGCTGACAACGGTATCAATCTCATTAGATATTGATGGTATTCGAATTGTATCAGATCACGACGAAACCACCTCAACATCGACTCGAAAATCGTACAATTACCGAGTTGTCATGATCAAGAACGATGTGGAACTCGATATGCGAGGAAGGTGCTCGGCCGGTCAGAAGGTGTTGGCTTCGATCATCATTCGATTGGCTCTCGCGGAGAGCTTCGGTCAAGGATGTGGTGTGTTGGCATTGGATGAGTGAGTCCGGCTTTAATCTTCTGGAGCATCCCCCGGAGACGGAGAACGGAGTCAGCGAGATGTGTGCTAAGCTCATTTCGCTGCTTGACAGACCTACGACCAATCTCGACCAGGAGAATATCAATGCTTTGGCAGAAGCGCTTGCAGAGTAAGTTGTTATATCGGTCGTTCTGCACCAAGAGCACACATGTCGAACGTTAACTGACAGACATGGTCGATGGACTTTACAGGATCATCAGAGAAAGGAGGAAACAGGCCAATTTCCAATTGATCGTCATCACGCACGACGAAGGGTTCTTACAAAGGCTCGCGGCGCAAGATGTGGTGGACTACTACTGGTCAGTAATGCGACATTCTAGCTACTCATCGGACGGTGCTTGGGCAACTTTAACTGACATTATCGTTTCTTGTCTTGATGTCTTGTGTAATTCAGGCGAGTATCGAGAGACGCTTCGCAGAAGAGCGTGCTTGAGCGACAGCGTGTGGGCATCTAGGCTGATCGAGGGTTCGCACAATTTCGCAACGTGGCTCGGCTTGGGTACGCGGTTCAATCGGTATACTGTATGTGTGTATATGAACGGTATATATCTATAGTTTTCTGAGCACCGGGGTTTCTCTGTGTATTAGGGGATCATGTATCATGCATCTATGACTTCGTCCAATCTGCAGATGTCCGCTTGACCCAATTGGGCCCCTCCCCGTGAGCCTGTCTATCCAATCCAATTGCGCCTTTTTTTCCTTTCTACCTTTGCTTCTATGACCAATCGCAACCACCTTTCAAAACACCTACAATCCTCTCTAATCCAACCTTATCATCTTCCCCAAAAGTACCTAAAACAGTCGAATCCAAATCCAATACCCCGATAAACCTTCCTTCATTATCTATGAGAGGAACCACAATTTCAGATTTCGTCTCGCCGTCGCATGCTATATGTCCAGGATAAGCTTCGACGTCGTCGACTATCAATGTTTGTTGTTGTAGAAAAGCGTCTGCGCATACGCCTTTGCCTTTTATTGGGTTTATGGATAGACAGGCTGGTCGGCCTTGGTATGGACCCAATAAGAGTGGTGGGATCGGTTTTGGGTTCAGTGTTGACGTCGAGGATGATGATGATGATGATGGTGCTGGTGGTGGGGTTGAAGACGAAGAAGAGGAAGAGGGCGATGAGGGGTGTGAGGGAGGATGGAGGTAGAATCCTGTTGAGTTCAGACGAGACAGTTTGAACGATTTAAAAAAAAGGAATTCGACAACGACAACGTTAATCACACATGCCATTGAATGCGTTGCAGTCGCAGAGGGGTTGAGTTGATGTGGGGGTCGGGGGCTGCCTGACTTAACTTACCACACCAGTTCACAACGGGTTTCGTAGCTTCTCCGCCGTATAACGAACAAGCGAGATACGAATGATATAATATCGCAGCCGCCTGAGCGAGGTTGGTAACCCAGTATCTTTCGCCGTGCAATAACGCTTCTAGGTGCGTAGCGACATGTTCGTAAAAGTCGATCTTGCTGTGAAACCCAAGAAAGAAAGAAAAAATATCAACGAAAGTCAATGATGTTTAGTTTTAGGTCAGAGGTCAGGAAAGACGCTGTCAGCCAATGTGCCAGCTGAGGATCCCTTCTTTGCCCCCGATCTCGTGTTTTGAATGAAGATCACACTCACGTTCTTACAGTATCAGGTATATAGCTCGAATCGGCGTGCGGCATTGCGGTGAGGGAGCTACCTTATAGGCTCTCGAATAGCAGCAGTACCTCGAATGTACTGCTCCGGACTGTACACAGTGATTTTATGCCTTGATTTCGCTCGTGCTACCGACCGATATGTGACGGCCGAAAGATTTTGGGTGCTTTGTTGATGGTATCCTACTGGAACAGAATCGCGAAGGAGCACTAGGAGGGCATTTGTTGATAAGATAATATTGAAGGGCGTCAACGGATATCGATTCATGCGTTGTTCATTCATGCTTAATCACGTCTTCTGGGTATTCTGGGATTTTGTTGACGAGTTTGGTACAAAATGGACAACCTCCACTCGATATATTTATATATTTCCCCCACTTATATCTTGCAAGGGGGGCACCGGAAGGACGAGCGATGCTATGCTCGCGATGACGCCGAGCGTGACAACGATAGCGGCCACACGTTCAAGCTGGCCGACAAGCAAGTCTTAATTATCGTTGTCAGCACACTGTTATTGTCATACAACTCATTTACACTACATCACTCTGACATATCATAAACGTAAACGAAGTGAACGTTGATGACCGCGTCTCTCTCTGCCCGCTGCCTATCGTCAATGGCTTCCTCCACGCCTACAGCTGCAGCTGGGCCATCGGCTCCTCAATGGCGGTCATTCACCTTTTTCGATGTGGACGACCTCAAGGATGTTGATGATATCGCGCAGTCGCCAAGATCAATACGAGTGAGTACTGCTGGATCCACTCTACAAACTTGATCATGCCATTACACTGTAAGGACACTATAACAGAATATCCTCTGACTTGGGATGCTGTCTCGTGGCCGTTCGTAGACCCTTACACCACCATCTATCATCACAACAACATCGCACGATTCTCCCATTTCACCATCGCTTATCGTTTCCTCCGGGATTAGCATAACAATCCTCGATCGGCATTTCGCTCCGAAACGAACGTTCAGAGCATGGGAGACCAACGGCAGAGCTATCGCGTTGCTTGAAGCTGGGGGGTTGTTAGTGGGTATAGGCGAAGAAGAGGGAAGCAGATGGCCTGTGCTCAAGATATGGGATTTAACGAGAGAGGAGAAGAGGAGGAAAGTGAACGACACTGGCTCTGGAGCTAACGGTTCGAGCTCGACTGAAAAAGCTGGGAAAGAGAGAGGGCCTGTACTCGTACGCAATGTACGAATACAACATGGTCAAAGACCTCATCCTGTGAGAATAGCCGCATTTGCTCTTCTTGCTCAGACGTGAGACCATGGTAGCTCATCTTCTGAACCAACGTTGTCCCTCAGGTATCATCTATAGCCCTTACTTCCAACCTGTCACACCTAGCTGTAGGCTTAGGAGACGGCACAGTCCTTCTCTATCGACATCTCCTACAATCCCTCACTACGTCCCCTACAGCTCTCACTTCTCTACCAAAAGCAAGGGTGGTCCACGAGTCGCTCGAACCCATCACAGGCCTCGGCTTCAGGGAACCGACCCTCGACGATCCCGTACGAGGCGTCAGCTTGTTCATCGTCACTACGAACAGGGTATTATCCGCGCCTGTATCAGGCAAAGGTGGGGAAGCGCGGACCATTGACGAGCTTGGGTGTGGGTTAGGCTGCGCGATCATGGATTGGGAGAGGAAGGAGATGATTGTAGCGAGAGACGAAGCTATCTACCTCTATGGACCGGATGGAAGAGGGGCATGTTACGCCTATGAAGGTGAGTTGGTATTCGCGCATGACTGATCATGTATCATGTGCATAACTGATTCATTGCTTGTGTAGGCCCGAAATCATCCATAGCGATATTCAAGCATAATCTCATCATCACTTCTCCCCCATTTTACCCCTCAGCAAACTCTGCTTCAGCGACCGTGCGGCACTATGTCTCCAAGACAGCGGCGAGTGGTGATGGAGCTACTTCGACAGATATATCCAAAGTGACGGTGTTTGACTTGCAAAATAAGCTGGTGGCGTATTCTGGGACGTATAGGGACGGGGTCAGAGATGTGTTCAGTCAATGGGGTGGTATCTTCGTATATGGCGGTAATAGCAAGGTGAGCCTCATGATCCTCGGTCTCCCATACGGATCATGCTTGGACAACATCTCCGGGACAACCGTGACTTAGGATCTGGTTTTAACTGTAGATCACCCGACTGAGCGAGCACTCAACATCGGCAAAATTGGACGTCCTCTATCGTCGGAACCTCTTCACTCTCGCTATAAGCTTGGCTCGATCGCAGGGTATCGGCGAAGCTGGTATTGCGGATATACATAGACGGTATGGCGATTACTTGTACACCAAAGGAGACTTTGATGGGGCTCTGGGTCAATTCGTCAAGACTCTGGGTTATTTACAACCGAGCTACGTTATCAGAAAGGTGCGCGCTTACCATCTACCGAAGAGCGCAAGAGATAACGAGCTGACATATATCCGAACTATCCAGTTCTTGGACGCTCAGAGAATACACAACTTGACGACATATCTGCAAGAACTGCATTCGCGTGGTCTTGCCAACCCGGACCACACCACTCTCCTCTTGAACTGTTACACCAAAACATCAGATCGAGCGAGACTAGACAGCTTCATCAAGACCGAAGCTCGTCGTTCAGAATCAGGTACAGGTGACGAAGAGCTTCCCTTCGATCTCGATACGGCCATACGCGTATGTCGACAAGCTGGGTTCTTCGAGCATGCTACCTACCTCGCGAAAAAGTTTGGGCGGCACGAGGAGTATCTGAGAATACAGATCGAGGATGCTGAAGAGGTCGGAGAAGCACTGAGATACGTGAGAACACTTGGACCGGAAGCTTGCGAAGACAATATGGTTCGATACGGAAGAACACTTCTCAATGCCGAGCCAGAGGCGACTACTGCTCTTCTCATCGATCTGTGCTCCGGCGATTTGGGCAAGAAACGAGTGACTACGCCCATACCGGACGGTAAGCCGAATGGGAATGCCACAGCGACTTCGTCTGGCGGACCGGCGATGCTCTCATACCTAGGTTACAATCGGGTCACGGGTCTGTTCACTGGTGATGCTCCGGCAGGCACTTCATCCACTACGCAGACAGACAACGACCAACAACCTAATGGTCATCGAGGCGATGCACCGAATGGTACGACGCTTGACGCATCTGCTATTCCTGCTCAAGAGGATGGCCAAACTTACATACCTCCATCGCCTCGACAATTCTTCGCCCACTTTGTCGATCACAAGGAGCTCTTCATCCGGTTCTTGGAGTCCGTCGCATCAAATCTGTGGAATCAGTCCGTCTCCTCTTCACCACCTCCTAATCCTTCAATGACACCCACGAAAGATATTGACGCTCCTCCACCCGTTGATCCGGTCTCGATAGACCAACGAGCCGTATGGAATACCTTGCTCGAGCTTTACCTCTCTACAACAACTATCTCGAGTATCACCTCAACCTCAGCAGGCGATGACGATGAATCTTCAAAGTCGAAAGCGTTGGGGGTGATCAGCAGCGATGATATCCCCTACGATCCCATGCACGCACTCATCCTCTGCTCGACTTTCGGGTTTACCGAGGGAATGATACGTCTATGGGAAGGTATGGGTATGTACGAGGATATCCTCCGATACTGGATCGATCAACCTATCCCTTCTTCTTCTGAGTCGAGCTCACCGTCTCCATCCGATCAAGTGCTTTCTCACTTGGAGATATACGGCCCCACGAACCTTTATCTGTACCCCTTGGTATTACGGTATTTGACTTCATCTCCTGCTATCTTGTCCAAACATCCTCGAGAACTCGGGAAGATATTGAGTGTGATTGATGAAGAGAGGATCATGCCTCCCTTGGCTGTTGTACAAATGCTGAGCAGAAATGGAGTGGCAAGCGTCGGCAATGTTAAAGAGTGGTTGAGAGGGAAGGTTGAGGAAGACAAAGAGCAGGTCGAATCGGTGAGTGGATATGATGTTTGGCTTTCGCAGGCAGTCTTGAGCGGCAAGGTCGTTTGAATGTCGCTAACGCGATGTATAACAGGACAAACACCTTGTCGAGTCGTACCGATCAGAAACAACTACCAAGAAGAAGGCGATCCAAGATCTTTCCAATGTGGAACAACCTGAGGTCTTCCAGGTCACGCGATGCGCTGCTTGTGGTGGCCAACTCGATCTGCCTAGCGTACACTTTATGTGCAAGCACAGCTATCACCAGCGGTAAGTTATCGTTATCTTCATCTGCTTCGTTCGTTTGTCCTGTTCCCTATCGAGCAATCAACGGTTACATGCATAGGAGAGGAAAGAGGTATTGAAGCTGATTCTGGATTGGTGTCTAGGTGCTTGTCCGACTCCGAACCCGAGTGTATTCTTTGCGCCCGACAACACTCCGTCGTACGCGAGATCAGGCGGAACCAAACCCGCCTGGCTGATCGACATGATCTATTTGTGGAAGAGGTGCATGAGGCCGAAGATGGATTTGGGGTCGTCAGCGGTGCGTTTGGAAGAGGGTTGATGGGCAAGGAGAGGGGTCTGGAGGAGCTTGTATGAGCGGACGGTCACTCTCTTACACGAGGATCGGCAAGTGTGCGTTGCTTGGGATCTCTATGATATCGTCTTAGAGCACAGTATCGTCTACAAACTCAATGCACGAAGTGCCACTGGCGGCCTGCAAACGCTCTGTTGTTCACTGAGCGCCTTGCATGCAGCATACTGGACAAAGCGAAAGAGTCAGGGCGCCATACACAAGCCACAAGGTTCAGTGAAATCCCTCCTTTTCTGTCCTTCCTTTGAAGTTTTTTTTCTTTCACGACACGAATCTGACTTGTGCGCACACCTCCTTCAGCCCGGAGACCGCTGATTTGCAGCATGTGCAAGTCAGCGCTTTACCCTCTCACTCTTCGCGTTCTTATCTCTCTCTCTCTCTCGCCACCTCCTCAGGACACAGTCGAACGTTTTCTCACCTCATGTCGCATTTCATTCACTGACTCCAAAAGCATCATGGCTCTCGGCAAGGGAAATCAAGGTTCGCAGACCCCTTCCGATCGGTTCTCACAGTTGACTTCCAAGTTGAGACGACCTCGGGCTCGAGAAGATTCGACCCCAGTCTCAGCTACACCTGCTGCGGATGTGAGACAGGCCGTGACAAGGGACACAAACGCCCCGATCCCGATGGAGCCCACGGTTCACTTTGCTCTTGATCAGACGCGTCGGTCTCGTTTCGATAGCCTGTCCGATTCAGAATGGGGTTTCCTCGCCAGAGATCCATCCCGACATGCCCGATCCTACGTTTAAACGCTCTCCGGGTATGCGTACCGAAAATTGGGACGTCCGATTTTTGCGGATGAAATTATCAGGCGAGTTCAGAAGATCGCAATGGGTCTGTCAGACCATTTCGACACGACCAGTACAAGCGGGAGTAAGGGATGGTAGCTCTCATGATCGATATGAGATGCCGTCCGACTTGCTCAGAAGCAACATTGGCACAGTGTCGCACACCTCTTCTATCGACACGGCCTTTCCCATCGACTTTCGGGATTTGGCCCTCAAAGCTTCGCAAGATGTCGCCAGGGATAGGCTGCCACCTTCGGACGTGGGTGATAGTGCACTTGAATTCCCCGCGACTGACTGTTGCACACATGGCTCGGGAGATGACAATCGTGCCGCTGCTAGGCGTGAGCATACATCTACAAGCCATGTATCTTACTTCGACCCGGTCATCGTCAAGAAAGCCAATTTAGCCCGAATTGGCGGTCTCAAGGAAGCGATTATAAATGATCCATTACTGTCTTCTTGGTTTGAACAAATATCGTCACCCCATCCGCCGAGCATTTTCGTTGACCAACGTGACATCCAAACGGAGGAACGCCTTTGCCAATTCGAATATCCCTACTCCTGCAATATCGATGGAGGACATTCAGATCAATTCACAATTGTACCATTCGATTCCCAATGTCGATTTGGAATTGATCTTCAGAGAACCGAACGGCTCAGACCCGAGCAGCGGAGTCGGGGAAGCAGCTCATCCCCGGGAGGGTACGGTCAAAATGTCTACTGATGTGACGGTGATAATGTCAGATCTGTACACTGATTTCTCTCACGAACCACGATCGTTAGAGCAGCTGGGACGTTTAGAGGACGATATCGGGACGTTGAGCAGAGTCCGCAGAATCAAAGGGATCGGCAAGACAGATGAAGTCGATGCCCTTATGGAGTTCTGGAACAGACTTGAAGGAGCTCTTCAGGACTCTCATATTCCGAAGGAGACACTTGAAGGGATCGAAGAGGGAGTTGCGACAGACGTTAGTAATGCAGGAGGGTGCGAGGAGCATCTTGAGATACGGGACACCGACCCAGTGGAAGAGGAGTCAGGAAATCTTTCCCGCTTCACCCTTGGTCGTACGATTCCCTCACAACGCTTAGGAACCTGAAAGACGTCCACAACAGTGTTCGCTTTTCCACAAAGATAGACTGTATAGCACTCTCACGCCTGCAGACATGAGGATCTCTTGCAATGGTTTCGATACGGCATGTATGCACACATTGTCGGTACGGATGTTTATCGTCTCGCACGAAACGCTACGCAGTCCCGGTGATTTTGGAGCAGACTCACGCAATCAGTGCCTATACTTCACTTTCCACATCTGGCTCAATATAGGTCGGATATTCTGTCATGGCGACTCTATACTATACATCTGGATGTCGTTTCCCATAGTAAGGCTCTCAGCATTGCTCAGCTACATCATCGTGATGTCAGCGTCTGCCAGCGTCTTGAACAACAATGTTATTGCTCACCCATATCCTTATATCTCTCGCGTCTATCCGGATCGACCTCCTCCAATCTCCTAAACAGCCCTTGGGCTTCCTCTCTTAGTCTTGACGATTCGTCTGAGGATGTTGATGCGTCCCGGGACAGCAGGAGGATATAGTGTGCGAGAGCGTTGATGCACCCTATGGCGAAAATCGACCGGCCTGGATTAGCAGTGGAGCTCAAATACTGCAGATCTTGGAGTATCACGCACATTTAGAGTCGGGCTCGGCTTCATATAGGTCTCGGATGTTCTGTATCTCCCTCTGCAGCACATCATGTGAAGGTTCTGTCATCACTGAGTCAGCTATGAGATTTTAAAGCCGAGAAGATAGGCATGTTGGAAGATTTCCGAGCGACATACCTGATCCGGTTAGCCATCGATGATACAACCAGCCACTCTGATCTCCTGGATCGGTCCATAACGCCTGCGTGACAAGCTCGAACTCTAAACGCAAAGCACGAATGAGCTGTCAGCCCCAGTGAAGGACGGGGCGAGCCATAACCCACCTTGATCTTTCGTCTTTCTGACCTCGGCTTCCCTAGTCCCTTCTTTCTCCCATATAGCAAGCAGTGTCTTGGTCCGACAGTGCCAAGCTGAGAAATTGCTGAAATTCGATTCGATCTTGCTTTGCGTATATCGCATCTCGTCGGACAGCGGTCTTTGTGTTGGTAACGAAGCGAGGACATAGCGTCTGTAGTCCCATGCGTGGACTAAGCGATATCACGACGTTGTCTCTAATCAGCTTGCTGAGCCATCGCCAGAGGCGTACAGGAACCTCGCTGCCTGGTGTATAAATTTGAGAAGGTCACACGCACAGTTCCTCGCATCGGCATCCAACATCTTCTCTACCAACTTCAACTCGCCCTTCCAGTACTCTTCTTTCCACTTTACACTGTCTCCTGGTCCGTTTGGTACTGTCTCAAGACACCATTTACGATGATTCCAAATCCAGTATACTTTGGGATGTACAAGCAGGTATGAGGTAGTTAATCGGAGGTCGGACGCGAGGTGGGACACCACTTCTTCCGGTGACCTATAGATGATTTCAATACTATGAGCGTTCTCTCGTCTTCAGTCCTCAAAGCCGACTTCGATCATGCCAGCTCACAGTGCAAGGAAAAGCGACACTAGAACATCTCGCCTGAAGTTCCAGATAGTATAGAACTCGGGGTTCAGGTCCAGTAAAGCTGTCGTCTTGCCTAATGACTCTTCGGAATAGTCTTTCGCTCGTTTCTGCGACAACAACATGCTCTTTATAAGCTGAGGACGCCGTAACTATCCATCCCTCCAGCCCTGCTAGCTCACTCTTGATAACACATCGTCCTCCAAAGCCAGGTATCCCTCAATCTTGCTCAGCTCTTTTAGACGTTTGGCCTCGGCCGCTTGGGGTGTAAGTCGCGTTCGCTTGATTCCGTGCTAGGTGAGAGGGGATTATCCGAGTCAGCTGTACATCTCGTCTCCGAATACAGAGGTCGTGGCAGCTCACCATCCTCAGAGACTGCTGATACCGGCTCTTATTTATTAGAGGTCGTGAAGATCAAAAGAAACGATACATTCCTGCTCGTCACCGTTATTATCCCGCTCGTCGCTGCCCAACACTCGGTCAACGACGTCTTGAAACGGCCAAAGTGGAGGTTACTTGTGTTGGGATTACGTAAAGCAGTCGAAAACAACAACTCTCGCGAGCTCAAGTCGACGAGCTTCTACACAATATCTTTGCCGCTCGCTGTCTAGCAACTCATTCATCTTCTTTTTATCTATGCTGCGGCTCACACGGCGACCACAAAACACAACGAGCCGCCCCAAGATGACAGAGTGAGTGAAACGCACGACTTCAGAGTCGTCTTACTCCCGGAATGTGCGACAATCACTAACGAGCCGTTCACGAACCTGGAACTGGACATCGCAGATACTGGATTTCCAAGAAGCAGTACTACTGCAAGTACTGCTTGATCTACATTAGAGATGATGCGCCGGTATGTTATACTTCGGAACTCCTATCAAGAACCTTCTCGACATCGTTCTGTAAAAGTTTGTGCTGACCGTCTGGCCGAATACACCTGTACATTCGTTCAATGTAGTCTCGAAAGCAGCACGAAACAGGCTTGAAGCACCGAGGCAATGTGGACAAATTCACGCGCGATCTGTATAAGACAAGGGCACTGTCAGATCGGGAGAAAGCGGCTGAAGCTGCCGAAATGGCGAGGATAGAAGCGGTGAGTTTCTTTTTGACCGACTCAAACTCGTTCGCCATCTACCTTTCCGTTAATTCGTCGGGATCAGCTGTAGTCGTGCACTTGAACTCGGTTCCCTTGTCGGCACTCTGTCTTTGTGGATGCTTCCCAGGAGTATGCGACGCTGAATCTGGATATTCTCGTGGCATGTAGTCCGCAGCGGCCGCATACGCAAACGACGCCGCATCAGGCGCCTCAACCTCCAAACCCTCAATTCTCGAATCCATCGCCGCTTCATCAGCTGCCGCACTAGCAGCTAGACGTCCTCCACCGCGCGATAAAGGCAAAGACAAATTCTCCAACTATTCCACTGCGGAACAACTAGGCTATGTTGCTCCGGAAGAACTGGAAGAGAAGTCCGCATACGAGATCGAGCAGGAGATCAAGGGGCGTGCGGGTGAAGCTGGGAAATGGGAGACTGTCGAATCTGAGCCTACTGCATCATATACTCCGCCTGTCGATGTCGGTGAAAATTCAGCCGCAGCTGGGGAAAAGAGGACTTGGAGTAATAGGCAAGTGGAAGATGAGAGGGATGAGAATGATAATTGGAAGATTGAGTACGATAAGAAAGGGAAAAGAGCGGCTCATGCTCATGATCCGTACGAAGACGATTTCGACCCGGCAGCCTCATTGAAGGGGATCAAGGTCAAGAAGAAGGAAGAGAAGATCTTGCAAGATCCTGCCAAGGTCAAGAAGGACGATGTAGGAGCGTTGAAGAGGGAAGGATGGAGTGGGAAGCTCGAGTTGAATGCGCCGTCCGCAACATCGTCCTCGTCGAAAACACCTGCATCGAGAGATGGGTTACAGTATGTGGACGGAGGCTGGGTAAAGAAGGAAGACGGCGATGCTCAAGAGAACGGAGCAAACGTCAAGTCAAACGGAGATGAGGATGTGAAACCGGATTGGGAGAAGGCAGACGGACCGGGGAACAAAGCGGTGCAAGGAACGGAGCAGACAGCAGACATCAAGCCTTCGGTCGAGTCGTCAGCACCCGCCGCTGAGCCTGCGGGCGGATCTAGTATGTTCAAGAAACGAAGACCGCCGCCCTCAAACAGAAAGAAGTGAGCATAAGGGATTATGGTGATTTGCACCCCGATACTGTTGTAAAGATAGATACGAGTCATTTAAGGCATGCGATGTGATGCATATAACAGCATGCCATGCCCAACCAACATATCTACGCATAACACACTCCGTTACCGGGGACACAACAAGCCCAAAAACAACGTCACAAAGATCACCATAACTCGGAGTTTCAGAGCTAGACAACCCCTTAGAACTTTCTACTCTTAACAACCTTGGTAATACCAGTCTTCTCACCCTTGTAGTCACTACCATAAGCACTTTGACCGCCCTTGTACACACTCCGCTGAGATGCCACCTTCTTCTTGGCCTTTTCGTAAGCTTGTCTCTTCTTGACACGGGGATTTCGTCCGGATTCGCTTCGACGAGGAGTAAGACCTCTGTTTTTCTCAATGGCTCGTGTGAGGGCCCGGGGTCCACCTTCGTGGTCCTCATCGTCGAGTGCAGCGATCGCAGCGCTGTGAGAATTAAAATACAAGGAAAAGACAATTGATTCGTGTCAGCTTCTTCATCTCTCATTCGTGTGCTTGAAAGGGTGACTTACAGCTTCTCAGCCTCGTACGCTTCATGCTCGGCCTCTTTGGCATCCTTCTCTTCCTTTCTTCTCCTCTTGACAAGATCATAATATCCCTCCGCATCATCATCGTCACCGGCTCCAGCTCCACTTCCTTCTCCCTCTCCATCAAGATCATCGTCATCCCTAAGCCGCTTCTCCGGTCGATTAGCAGGCAGCTCTTCCAAATCTTCACCCTCGGCTTTCGGTCCGTTCCTCTTGAGCGCGTCGTCCCTCGCTTTCCTCCTATCCCTATATGGCAGGTCTTCATCGCCTCCCATCCTATTAGCTCGACCCTCTGCTCGTCGCGCAAGAGTCTGGTTGATCTTGGACGTATGGAACGCAAGAGACCGTTTTCGGGACTGCTTGTCGGCGAAATCGGCGTTGCCCAATGCAGTGGGATCACCGAGGACGTCGGCATCGTCGTAAGCGGCTGATGACTTGGACGATTTGGATGAAGTGAAGAATTCTGGTTCGGCCAGCGGGGCGAAGGCGGGAGTAGATGAAGCCCCTGCTGATGTTTCTTGTTCCGGAGCAGAGGCTTTCTTTGACTTCTTCGTCTTGTCCTTTTTGTCCTTCTTGTCCTTCTTGCTCTTTTTGGGCATGATGGCGTCCTCTTCCAAGTCAATGTCCATCTCATCCTCAAACACAGCCTTCTTTCCCTTCTTGTTGGCCTTTTGACTCTGAGTAAGCATCGCCCTGAGCTCCTCAGCTTCCTCGTCATCTTCAGCATCTCGAAGCAGAGCTTCCAATTCGCCTTCCTCAAGACCTTCTTTGCCCCATAGATCATCTCCATCGTCATCTTGCCAATCGCCCTCATCATCCTCGTCACCGTCCTCACCGTTGACTTCCCTCATTCGATTGAGAAGCTCCATCTTGCCCTCCTTGAGCTCCTCATCGTCCTCATTTTCGCCGAACATACCACCTTGGTTGAGTACAAAAGCGCCATCGCTTACTGATCCTGCGGCGAAGTCGAGGTCTTCCAGCATCGAGAGACCTTCTTTCAGCAGGAGAAGTCGAGGAATGATGTCGATTTCCGATTCGGAAGGAGACGACGGTGGCAGGGATGAGATGTGGATGTAGAAGGCGAGGGTAGTGGCGTATGTGAGAAGGGTTTCTGAATTCATAGCGAGCGCGTTAGTACGATCGAGAAATAGATTGGTATGAGTGTGGGAATAGCTCACGGTAGTGCAACCACCCTAAACCTTTATGCAGCTCTCCCTCCCCATCCTGCTCTTCCATCTTCTTGATACCCTTAGCGGTCTTCTCAAGCTTTTTCACAACCAATGGGAAATCTTGCACCAGGGCAAGCTTGACAGGCTCATAAGCTTGCAGATGACGAAGCAGGGTTTCCGGTTCTGCTGAAGTCGGTGCAGCCGGTACTACCCTGGGAGCGACTTGTTCTTCTCCCGCTTTGGGTAAAGGTGCACTACATGGCCCAGGTTAAAAGCAAGATCGATTGACGTCGTAAGTATAACAAAGTGTAAGTGTGACTTGTGAAAGCATGGACTCACACTACCTCGTCATCGGCGTCGTCAATGAAGCCGAAATCTTCGCCCTGTAGCACCTCCCTAGCCTTACGCTGCAACCTCCTGACCTCTCTCTCCTCCATCTCCCTCTCTTCCTCTCGCTTCTCATCATCGACTTTTCCTTCTTCCTTCTCACGCCTGTTACTAGGCCTTGAGTAGTATTGTCTCCCCCAATTTTCATCGTCACTATCACTTCCCGACCCAGAGCTAGAAGCGTCCTCGTCGTCTTCATCTTCGTCGGACGAGACGATTGGTTTGCCGAATCGGCCTTTACCGCTTACATCCGCTTTCATTTTTGCCTTTCGTTCTTTCCTCTTTGGCAAATCCTCTTCCTCCTCTTCATCATAGTCTTCCTCTCCATCCTGTTGGCTCTTCGATGATTTCTTGGGCATCTTGAGGGATAAGACTTCTTCGCCCTCATCTCCGTTGACATCGTCGTCGGAATCGTCTTGGGGGTTGAAGCTGATCTGATCTCGCTTGAACATAACTATACGGTGAGAATTATCAGCACGATTGATCTCGGAAGGGAACAATCTTCAGGCTCCTGACTATATACAACTGATATCCACGATATAGAATTGCCTTTGGGGGGATTAAAGCCAGTTGATGATACACTTACAATCTTCCACACTTCCCGGTTCGAGCGTATCCTCGTAGCTGTTCATCTTATTGATCTTCGCTCCAGGCGCAGCCGAGGCTTTGCCACCGGACGATACACCGCCCTTACCATTCCCACTTCGTTTTCTGGCCATCTTGCAGCGTGCAATAAATGAAGTATATTGGCGGTTGGAGTGAACCAAGATGTAGATCATTGAACAAGTCTATCAAAAACATGGACCTGGGACATGAATCCTTGGTGCGAATGTGTACGGTGGTCCCTTCAACTTTTGGTGGCGGGTCACGTGACAGTCTACTGATATCATAATAGGCAGACCTGACTTGTCGTGTGCCTATTTCTGCCCAACGGCAAAGCTCAGTCTACGCGTCTATACATTGCATGCATGTAATCCGTCTGTATACAAAGAATCTCATCTCTCGGTCTGACCAAAGAGTCGTTTCCTGTCAGGATCCACGGGAAAGATACAAATGTACGGGTGAACGGCATCGAAATCAGCTTATATGGCTCTCTCTGGAGATGATAACCGGAGAGCCACTTACACAGGCGCCGGCGTCTGAATCTCTCCCTTCCCCGTCGTACTCCACATCTCCCTCGGCCAGTAATCTTGTAAGAATACATATGTATGTCCTGCGAGGATTCCGACCTGTGTCACCCATCAAAGACCTGATCAGCTTGGTTTCTTAACAATACGGACGCGGCAGCTGAAAGTATATGAATGGAGAAAGCGAGAGCCTTTGTCCGGATGACTCACAATATCGCCTATGGCGGCCTCGAAGCCACCTTGTAGTAGCCACGAGAAAGCGACGAGGCACAAGGGGAGATAGGGGGCCGTTATACTGTATTACATGACTATGGTCAGTTTTCATTGAGATGGAAGCGCGTTGTGCAGCTGAAATGACCTACGTGACGACTCCGAAAAGTGACATCTTGATCGATGGATTTCTGCGTGACCATATATATACAAGCGCGAAGGCGAGCGACGATGAGAGGAAGGGCATGGTCAAAAGAGGTGATATTATCTATCGCAAGTACGGAGCGTCAGCTGCATTGGCCTGCGGTGATTTTCGGAAGCTGCGTACAGGAAGATGACTCACGATGAGGAAAGCCGAACATAGGAAAAGAAGCCAAACGTAGTCTGCCCTTCTATTCGAAAATGAGTTCTCCTCCAATAGTCTCGAGTAACGCATTCTACCGTATATTATTTATGGGGACAGTGTCAGCGTCGAGGTCCACCGCTAACTTGTGCGTGCACCCAGGCGGTAAGAAGCAATGTATGTCCACTTACATGAAGAACAGATGAAACGCTAGATCAAGCGATAACGGTCCGAAATACAGAAAGGTCGTGATGAACCGCCATACCTATGTACGACAGGACAAGGATGAGCTTTCCGTTCCTCATTACAGCCTCAAATAGCTCACCTGCATGTTTTGTACCGCTGATTTCCACGAGAAATACAGCTGCAGTGGGGCGATAACATGGCATTCCTAATCGGCGTAGACCATCCAGGCAGACGTCAGTATTCGTTGATATGTGGCCCAACATTCAGATCTGAATCTACTTTTGGTTCATCGTTATGTCACTCACAACTAACACACTCATGCCTATTGATGCTGCTACCCATACCCTAGTGACCGGAGGGATATCGGAGATCCATTGTTCTACCGGGGCAGCCATACTGCCGAGTCTCTGATTCTTCTTCAGGGCTCGCTCCCGTTCGGTTGCAGTATCTATCGCTAGAGAGGATCCAAGTCCACGCTTTTGATCGACAGGGTGTAGATGTATGGTATGCGATGTTCTGGTAGATTGGGAGGTAACGCGCAGAGAAAGCAATAAAGATAGCTGGAGGGGGCCAACTTTCGGTGGCAAGGGCAGGTGGAGGTTAACAATGGGTCAAATACACCCGAAGCAAGAGTCGTGACGTGGCCGTGGCACCCATACCATCCCTTGGACGGACGTGTGGCGTTCGTGTGAAAGGATGATATCCGTGTCCCATTCCGCGCAGACCTAGCGAGCGCGTGAACACCGCACAGCGATATGCTTCATACGAGTATGTCAACCATGATTCAAAGGCCTCGACGCTCTCAGTGGAAATATCAGCTACCGTGGAGTAATGACTCAAACGCTCTCTTCACCCATGACTCGGCAGCGGGATTTGCACCTTCGATTCAAGAAGTTGTTTACTCTACTTAGGCCCGGAACTTGCAATTTTTAGTGTGTAGCAAGAAGAAAAAGGAGGGACCGCAGAGTCTGGGCTGAGTCGAGTAATGCTCCTCCGCCATCACCCTATCCGCCTCAAGAAACGGTCCCTCGTCAGTTGTAGGGGAAGGATAAATGAAAACTCAATACATATACCGTTCCCTCGCTACTCAGTGCCTAGAATCATACATAAACTGTCCTATCACACTATATATCTCAAACGTTGCGACCCTTTTCTTACAGTCGATGCCTTCCAACATCTTTGAGAAGTACAATCGGCTTGCATGCTGCTTTGTACGAAGTCAAATCGTATGCATAGCGAGAGTCGCTGTAATAGGCCAGGAAAGCATGTTATGTTCGCTCAAAGCTATCACGCCAAACCTTTATGCGACTGATGTTTTTCCGACCCGCTTCGTTCCGCCCGTCATTCACCTGAAGTGTGTGACATCATCAAAGGAGAGTGTCGGAGGCGATATCGATAGACGCTTTGCTTCAGCTGAGAGCCTCTTAATTGTCCACAAGATGCTAGCTGCTCAAATGATCTTCATTACTCATTACCAACTGCAGTCCCGATTGACGAAAGGCGTCCTCCTCGCTTCACAACACGATGAAGACATGCAAAGTACCAAAGTCAATACGCACCCTGACCTTCCCAATTCTGTACCCCCTTCGATTCTTTCCCGAGCTACGGGGTCAAGCCAGCATGTCGAAATTTCAACAACCCGCTACCTTCCCGTCTCCCGTCCCTCAGACATCAGAAGTGAAATCTGGCAAACGGAGAATCTGACCGAGAATACCGTGATACAGCTAAGTTCAAATGTGTATGAGCTCAAGATCCACAAGACATGCAGGCATCCGATTGAATTTGCCCCAGAATCTGAGGCGTCTCACCTCAAGGAGATCCAAGACGGAGCTGAGCAAACGGCTGCACCTGGATTCTCAGTCGACGCTTCAACGGAAGTGAGATGCACCGTAGCCTTCAGAACAAATGAAGATTATGGAAATGGTTTCAATTCAGCAGCTATTGAGGGCATGAGTACTGGTGAATTTCCGCCTCCCGAAGCACAAGAATGGACAAGACAAGTCGATTATACGTACGATCATCGAGACCCTGCTTGCAATACATACTTTGGAGAGCTCAGGAAGTGTGATCCAAGCAAAATGATCCGATTGGACGGTTTTCATTCGGCGCCCATGCAGTGCACTGTTGCTGTCAAGCTTTACAAGGACGGTCAGGAGGTAGAGACCATTTCGAATTTGAAAGCCAACCTCACCGGGAACACATGGCTGTCCGCCTGCGCTCCTCTACCCGCTGACACTACCAGCACTCCTTATGATGAACAGGAACCAGTAGTCATGCTGGATCCTCAGAAGCACTGGTATACAGTTCAAATGGATTCTGAAGCTGGGCATACGCCATTATCGGACGCCTTAGAGATTGGCATGAAGAATAGGGGCCTGTTTCTAGGCCCAGCAGTGTGGATTTCGACCGCTAAACAAGTATCCCACTCGCGTGCCTTAGTCGCAGAGCATCCCAAGCTCGACGCGCAATCAGTCGATCCCGGCAGTGAAGCAACAACTGTCCCGCTAGCGTTCACATGCCCGAGTACTCAGTATGCTGTGGACTGTCAGCGGACTGCAGAGATCACCATCAGATATGATCTGTGGGTCAGCGCCGATACTCCTGGCTTCACCCATGGCGAGGTTCGAGATGATGGCACTAATTTGGACAGTGCTGGGCAAGATTGGCTACATCGAACCCAGTTCGATGTGTTCTCTGACGTGAATCTTCTAGCTCCCGGGGCCGATATAACTGTGGACCGTCTTGAACAGAGCACAATCTCCGACTTGACGCTCCGATGCCAGAGAAAGTCAGAGTGGGGCACAAGATCCTCAGACATCCGCAACGGCCTCACTGGTAAGCTTTCTGGCAGGACAACACTAGGCGGCAGTCCTGCATTGCCCATCGCTCGACCGAAACCGTCCAGGAAGTCGAAGGAAACCAGGGTGTCCTGGGCTCCAATTCTAACTGGAATGCCACCTGTCGACAAGAATGCACCTTCGACACCGAATAATTCATCTGAACTGAAGACCTCAACAGTGAGCAGTGGCGCCTCCTCGCATAGTCATGAGCCCGTAGTCTTCGATGCTCGAAAGGTGGAGAGATCTTTAAGGGCGCCTGCTGTGTACAGCAGTCTTTGAGAAGGCGTCTGCATCATGATAGATCTATGTACTCGAGTACAGTGAATAACGGAGTCATACGTACTCCTGTACAGCTTGTATGAGGACACTACGGTGCATATTAACGGCAAGTCCGTGAAGTGTCAGCCATGCGTGGGATTATCTCTATGTGCTGACTCCCCTCGGGCTGTAGACGTGGTTACATCGGTCAGTTCACGCACCTCACAACCCACTACAGTACATACCGTGACACGCGCATTCCTTGTATCGTTGACATTCGTAGACCCTCCTTTCGAGTTCCGAATCACTCCAGAGGAGGCATGTAACAGTAGGAAAAGGGAGGCTTGATGTGCCAGTACCCAGAAGAAGGGACTGCGTCTTCGCCAGCGTATAGCAGTCTTTGACATCCCAGGCCCCTCATACTGTCGTACAGACGAGGAGATAATGATCAGTACTACGCATATAACTTTCACCCTGTTCTGCTTATCAAGACTTTAGTAACGTGTCTTGCTTCGTTACTCATTCCGAAGTGCCCAGCTCCAGCTAAATCGTTCAAACCTAACTTCTGCATTCCTCAACACCAAACCATTTGCAAGCCTGAAATGACGGTATCCAAGGCTTTAAGGTATGATCGAAAGTGGATCAAAGCCCGAAGGAACATGGAAGATAATAAGATGTTGATGGGACCCAGCGAAGGTGATATGCAAAGCAGTGACGACGGGTTGCAAGCTGAAGGGCCCCCGATCCCCTTCAATCTATCGAAGACTCGCTATGTGCCCACTTCGCGTCCTTCCGATATCTGGAATGCCATTTGGAGCACCATGTCACTGGGAGACGACACCTCAATTGAAAAGATTCCCAAGTCTGCCACTTCAACCTATCAGCTTACGTTGAAACGATCGGAACCTCACAGCATCGCATTCGCCGTGAGATCTGAGGAAGCGGAGCAAGATCGAAGTATCGAGGAGAGGGGACGATCGTCGGAGGCGGCTTTCTCCCTAGCTGCGAGAACAGATGCTACAGCCACCGTACAGTTCGAGACTGAAACGCAATTTGATGCGGCGGCTATTGCGAGCTTGGATACAGCGAAATACAGCCCGTCGGCTGACGACCCGAGCGAGTGGACTCTCCAGGACGTGCAATCATTGGTACCTAAAAGCCAAGGCACCAACAAGTCACCCTCGAAATCTGATGCCAAGGAGACCTGTACCGAGATTGTAATCGATGAGGTGGCCTCTCACGGTCGGCCCCGCGAGTTCCACAATGTCGCAGTCAAGCTATATAAGGACGGAACAGAAACAGCCACCATCAATGGTCTGACGGCCCAATTTACGGCGGAGACACGCTTATTTAACCATGCTCCTGTCTCTACAGAAATCCCAACAGAAGGCGCACGGCGGCCAGTGGCCATGCTAGACCCACACAAACACATGTATTCGGTTCAGTTGGGTGTGGGAACTCGTCTACCAGCGATGGCAACATTAGTGGAAGAAGGGGTCAAAAACATACCAACTGCCAGAAGTTACGACCCATGGACTTCTGCGGGTCAAGTACTTGATTCTCACAATCGTGCCCTTGTCAGGGAGCACCCGAAACTCGTGTCGCATGACGGGTCTGACCATGGTAGCAGGACTCGGCTAGAATTTGAGTCTCCTATTGAAGCATTTGAGGTGAACAGCAACGACTACTTGCGAATGTACACGAACAGACATGATCCGCTCAGCGCGAGCTGGAGTCATCGAGGATTCGGCAGGCTACGAGATCTTAGCGGGGAAGCGAGCAAGAGGGTACAAGACTGGGTCAACCGTAGCGAGCTCAGCATCCAGACGGAGAAGGACCTCTCCCTGCCAGATACCAAAGCCAAGAATGTCGACGAGATCGAGATTCGAGGGGTTCGTGACATCTTACTCTCATACGGTGGCAATTATCAGAAGAACAGGCAGCCCATCATCCTCAATGGTCTTTCGGGTACAGTCCTTGGGCATACCAAGTTGGGGGGCAATCCTGGATTCCCGAATCCTAATCAAGCAGAACCTAGAATACCTACTATCCGGTGGTCTGATGAAACTGAGACATTCACCTACTCAAGACCCCCATCAGAACCAGGTTCGCTGCTAGAGTCAGAGCAGGAGTCAGAAGAGGAGTCGGAAGAGGAATCGGAAGAGGAGTAGTCTGGCAATCAACGAAATGACGTAACGGACAAGCATCAAGTCATCGTACGGTGTAGATGAGCCGCTGGCTTTCGTGGCGTGGCACCAACTTACTTCCGGTCTGTGACTTGCCGTCCTCACTGCTGTTCACCCAATCCTCTTTCTTGCTTCCAGGCACCCTGCCCTCGTAGTCCCGTCGTTAGAACCACAAGGCAATGATCAAGTGCATGTATGATGTTGCTCCGAGCCAACGCTTTTTGTCAGATTTCGCACGGCCTCGGACGTCGACATGATTGACAAGATTCTCCCTTTTTGATCGGTCGCATGGTGATGATATACTGAAGCGACGTTGAATGCCACAATCAAGCTGTGTATATCTTCAGCAAACGAAAGTCTATCATAGACAGATCTCGAGACTAATTGGCACGAGGGTTTGAGAACAGCGTGTCTTGATATGGGGACATACATAGGTCATGTTTACAACGTACAGTCTCATCCACCAGCTGTCCTCAGCGCCCTAATCCTCTCCGTGGCTCCCAAATCTTTTCTAATACTAACAACGAGCGCCTTCCTATCACCTCGGATATTTGAGGTCCCACTAGCGATCCTATCCAATACCTGAGCGGCTCTCTGCATCTTGCTACTCGTCTGACCTCCAGCTGATTCTTGATGTTTCACTAACATCGCCAAAGCGTGAGATAACGTACCTGCGTGTCGAGAGAGGATGGGCGAGCGGGTAGCGCCAAGGAAGATTATGGTGTCGAGGAAGACGGAGTGGGCCACTGCTCGTAGAGGCTGCAGGGTATATCAGTGGAGTCTCAGGCAAGGATGGCAAGCTCCATATACAGTGTACGAGAAACTCACCCCGTTGACGCATGTCGTGTCTAAGGACAAGGTTAAAAGCCTATACCAATCCGGCCAGATCCTACACCACAGTGTGTCCATTTCGTCGTCCTCCGCATCTTTGCCAATGGCGTGACCCACTCCTTCATCCCTCAAAGCCAGGATCGACAACCTAAAGACAGCGTAAACAAGCGAAAGAAGTTCGGCCCCGTCTCCAGTGGTATCCTGTAGTGAGAGCAGATCCGCACTTGCACGAAGGCAGAGTGAAGTCGCTCTCGAGAGTAAAGGATATAAGGACAGGATACGAGCGCGTGCACTGTTCATCGGTACGTCGAGTGAAGCCAGTAGAATGAATATGAACACATTCACTTGAGTTGAAGCGGCCTATCATTGATTGTTAGCCTCCTAAGTCCCAATATGCCATACAGCAGGTCCAGCTGAACAAAGAGATGCCTGTTCAACTCACTTCTGCTGTTAAGTTGCTCAAGCTCTGGCTGATGACGCCTTGTACGCTCGTTTCAGCCTTGCATAGGACTGTACCGCTTTGCACCAATATTCCAAGCATGATCTCCGGCTCGATCGCCCTTCCCACTGTAAATGTCGGGTGCGTACGCAGCAAGACCTGTATGCAGCCTGGCGCAGAATCCGCGAGTACCCTATTCTGTCGAATGCCTTTTGTTGATTCTCGCTTCTCTTTGCGCGAAGCATCGTTTGCGAGGAACTGTATGAGCGCATCAGTGATGTGGGTCTTTCACTGCTGAGTCCGGCGTAGATTGACTCACAGTGAGGAGGGTACACAATGTGTCAGGAGTCACGTTCAATCCGTGTACTGCTGAGCCCGCAAGCTCAAAGACAACAGTCCGCACGGTGTCTTCCGTGCCTTGAGAATGAGCTATACGAGCTGAGACTTCCATGAGCTTTTGTGCGGTCCCTTGGGTTACGTCGAACCGCGCCAAACAGAGGTGTAGAAGGGTCGAAGTCTGGTGAAGAAGTGTCTGTGCGACGGATATGGTCAAAACCGTCAGCGAGCATAGCAAGACCACAGGGAGGGGTTGGTGAAGACATACCACTGAAGAGGTGATTTGAACCAGATCCAACAGGGCTGCACAAGTCCGCAGAATGGGATTCGGGTCAAACTCGTGTGAATCCCATTCAGCTACGTGCTTGCCCAGTCGTACCATGAACACGCCGAAATCTATCACGTGGGCGCACATCGATCGCGTCAGCCTTCTTCAGCCCAACGGTCTGTGCAGAAGGTTTCGCGAGGACACTCACTTTGAGCTGCGTCGTCCGAGAGCTCTACACGGATCGACTCAGCAAACCGACAAAGAGACCCCAGAACCTGCTCAAGGGTTTGCCGGCCCCGTTTTAACACATCGGATCTGCAGGATTCCAGATCAAATTAGTGTAATGTAATGACAGGACATCAAGGCAAGTCATGGTCGACTCACAAGTTGTAGAAGACATTGTCGAACAAGGTCGGTTTTCCAAGACTATCAGCGGATTTGTCTGACGAATGAAGGATCTGAAGGGCCCGTCCCAAGGACGAAGGTTCATGCGTGTGTGAAGCGGCAGTCTCGTCAATCTGGAGGCAGACGTCCGTCAGTTTGCCGTGATCATTATACAGACGCTCAGACACACGTACTCGGAACAGCTGGACGAAGAGGCCGGATCTTCCAAAGCTACGTAGCATATCAAATACATCAGCTGAGGACATGTGCCATGCTTGTCATGAGGGTTAACATACCTCTTGACGATACTTCGCAGGAACACACGGCCTGAACACACTTCATGTTAGTACTCGCAAGACGACATCTGATCGCAGACTCACTCTGTTCCAGGACGGATGAATCGGCATAATCCGTTTCGCTTTCCTTTACTAGCACAGCAGCGATCGTGGCGAACACCGACCTACATAACACCCTATCAGCTATCGTTGATGTTGGTAGGTCTACGTCGTGGCGGACTCACGGCACAGCACGGACAACGCTTTCCCTTTCCATTCTCCCAACAGCTGTCTGCAAGATCTGCAACGCTAATAATCGGTTCTCCGCGCACTCCGTAGTCGCTACAAATTGGGCGATCACTTGAAGGGCACTGAGAGCGGATAATTCGATCGGTCTCACGTTTTGCTATATCGCATGTCACAGACGAATACTGGCATTAGAAAACCGATAACATATGTAGGAGTCCATTATGTTGGAAGCCAGGTATTGATAGAACAGGCGCGGCTGAGCTCACCTTGAAGAACGTAACCATAAGTATATCCAGCAAAGTCCTCTGAGTCAGGTAATTGTGCTTTTCCAATTGCCCCGCCAGGTCCACCACGATAGACACAAATATCGATCCGACCAAAGTCATCTTCTTGGCCTTATTATCAAACGTTTGACCGGAAATAGCGATTCTTGCAGAACTGTCTATCGCATCTCTGACTGAAGGCAGGACGAGCGCTGTGATGGCTTCGATCGGATTAGACCACGGCAGAGCGAGGCAGGAGGCCACGTGTCGTTGGAATCGCTGAGCGGCGGACCATGAGATGGGTACGCCGACGGAGAGCATGTCCAGCCCGAGAGACAACAAGGAGCATCGAACTGATTGGGAGTCGCTGACTGCTCGCATGGCTTGGGACTACGCAAGGTTTTACAGTGTCAGAACCAGGTTGATTGCGTGTTGGTTCTTACTCACATTTCGACTCGGACGCAGTTCGATGATCTGCGCAACTTCTTCCGCCAACATCTCTTCGATGACCTTCCACGAGACGACTGCAATAAGTGCCATCGTCAGCTTCACCCAATATTGCAGACAGTGGCTTCGAAGCTCACTCGGCCAAAGAGGCAATGCGAGTCTGAGCTTCCTCAACCTCGTAAGCAAGACAAGTCGTCTATCATCGGTACTCTGCACCAAGAATTCCTCAAAGCACTCAGACATGGCTTTCAGGTGCGCCGGTAAGATCGCCTTGAGTATCACTAAATTCGAAGGGATCATCTCGGTAGTATCTTGGATGGCATCGAAGAAGAGCAAGATCAGGCCGACTGCTGAGGATGGCCATGGCCATTGATTCAGTTCATATGTAAGGCTCGTATCCGCAAGCTCCAGGATGAATGTAAGCAGGCGTTCTCGGACTTGCGCGCTGTGAAACGAGGAGAATCAGCGAATGGGCAGCCGGACTATTGGGCATGGCGATATTGACGAACCGTCCTTCCGGGCCAGAATCAAGCTGCTGCCTGACGATCTTTTCCAACGGACCAGGATTCACGCTAAGCATTTTGAGCAAAACTCTTGCTCTGCTCTGTCTGTCAACGGCGTAGTCGACCAAGGGCCAGATACTGATCATCCAAGTCAGCTGAGTTTCTACCTACCGCCGTTCATGCGCACATGGGCAAGGTCACTCACATCTCGAATAGCTTGGTAGACGATTGATGGATCTATCACGCCCACAAAGTCAGCTTGCCCTTGCGCTGTCGAGTGATCGGCCTAAAGCTCACGAATCCATCGATATTTTCCACCATCGAAGCCTTGGTGAACAGAAGCCATAGGAAGTCTAGTACTTTCTCAGCCGGGAAGGAAGTTCGTTCCAAGATGGAAGCCGCTGATAGAACCATATCGGACGCAAGAGCGAACGACGCACGGGACGCAGTAACACGTCGTCTCTTCGACAAGCTGTGACTCATGTCATATTAATCGCCTTTGAATCGGACGAGGAGGGTGAGTTACTCACCTTGCTGGTTGCTTGGTATGCAATTCGCCTGTATTCAAGCTAGTTTGAGCTACATCGTCAAGGGCGACTCCATACGCTCGCAGAAGAAGCAGCATGGTCTGCCTGACCAAATCCAACCTATCAGAATCAGACGGGACAGATCAGCTGTGCGGCCGTTGATAAAAGGCCAACACAAATGACGGGGCAAACTTACTCGATTTGAGAAAGGGTATCTCCTCCGCCTCGTCCCATCTCTGTGAAAACGCCCCTCCCGATCCTGTCACATAGCCTCGCAAATCCCTCTGGATCTATCTGGGCTCCATTCGCACCGATAGCAATGACCAGGTCTCCTCTTGCGTCAGTGCCACTTCGAGTCGTAGCTTGCAAGTCCACTAGATTGATGAGCACCGTCCATGGTACTTCGACGCCAGAGAAGGAAAGCACCCTCATCCACCGACAAGCACGAGTTAGACCCTCTGGTCCCTCCTGAGATACCGATAGAGAGAGTGCAAAGATATCGCTCTGATCAGGATTTGATGGGCATCGGCGCAAGAGTCGAGGCAAAGATCTGTATATTACGTCCTGAAATTATAATCACAAGAAGGATAGTCAGCGCCGGAGACGGAGACAAGAGGTGAGTATTCTCCGCTCACCTGATCGGCTAGCGCGCCAAGGTCCTCCAGCCAAGCCGTCAGGAGATCCATCAAAGTTGTGAAAGTGACGCCAGCATCCACCATCGCTGTCATTCTTTCGAGCGCTATACCAGCTATGCGCGAGCCGACCTATGGGTGAATTTCTCGAATCAACATGTATGTTTCGTAAACCCACGTCACTTGACTGACCTGTTCATCTGATTCCTCGACTGTATCGATGTTGACTCCAGCAGCAGCAGCGTTCTTGCACTCCTCGTAAACGATCCCAGCGTATCTGGTCGGCCAAAATGAACGTCAGCTGGTTGCGACAGTAGTGAATGAGTTACTACAGTACACCTCCCAGCTACTCACAAAGAAGGATCCTGGTCGTGCAGAGCCTTTAGCCAAGGTTCTACATACTTCGACAGCAAAGTCCCCCTATCGTCCTTGTACACATTGACCGATGATTCGCCTTTCAATACCCCTTGGCCTGCTGTTAATCGGACACCAGGTAGTCGGCGATGTCGAGATGCGTAAGTCTTGACGATCTGAAGGAGCGATTCATCCTGTCGTAAGAGGAACAACGTCAGCCTGACCAAGACAACGTGCGGGTCAGAAGAGACGTCGCCAGAACGGGAGAGATACACACCTCTGCCATGACCCAGCTTACAACACCTTTTGCAAGTCTCTCTAGTGCATAAGGCGAACATAGCAAACTAGGCCAAGCTCGATCCTCCAATAGCCGCAATCCCACTTCATTCATACTTAGATCCAGATCATCCAGAAGCACTTCAACGCTGGATATCAACAGCTCGACAGTCGGAGAACTGTCCATAAGTAGAGGAAGCGTGAACGAGGCCCATTTATCGGGCGAAGACAGGTGAGTCTCATTGATCGATAACGTGTTTGATAGCGAGATGTGGCCGTTACCGCGCAGTTGATTGAGAAACGCAGAAGCAATGATCGGTTCGTGTATGCCGAGGTCCGAAGAGAGCGAAGACGATACGATAGACAGAGGAAGCATCTCGTACGCGCCGTCATTCCCTTCTCCATCATGTAATGCAGGCATTCCCTGAGGCGTCAACAGCCCGTCGGAGGGTGTGTGAGGTTGACTACCATCCGCCTGACCGTTTGTGGATGGTGCTCGAAGAAGGGCGGTGACATAAGTCAAATACCGATCTGAGAAGAGATAACCCATCCCAAGCGGCTGTTCGCGACCGGTGACATGGGCGAAGTCGGTCGCCGCTGACGAGGCTTCGTTGGAGCGAGATCGCATATGCTCTTCATACCCCTTCAAGATCACTTTGAGACCCAACACGTCGCCTTCGGACTTCCTGGAAGAAGTGTCGATGATACGCATCGAGCCACTCGAGAGACCGTTTTTGTACAGCTGATATTGGGTCCAGACCAAGCCGTACAACACAGCTATCTCATCGTAGGTTTTCGAACCTAGTCCGTCTGCGCTGATGCAAAAAGGCTGCAGGTCTCTGACGTAAGAGAATCGGAGCCGATCAAGGGAGATAGAGAATGGGTTATTACCCTGTGCCGAAATCTCGTCGATGACAACGTCCCGTCCATATCGGCACTCTCCCCTATCCTCGCGGGCCATCAGATCCAAGCAGGCAGGATGGTAGAACCGTTGACAGCCATTGGTACAGGCATAAGCCTGCTTAGCGACACCCCACAGTGGGAGGTGACATTCATCACACAATGCCAGGTTGAACAGATTCACAAGGACCAGCTCATGCTGGCCCACTCTTCTCGATGTGGACCCCGAGGTTCCTCTAGGTGTGGAACCATATAGAACCTGTTCATATAGTCGAGGAGGAGACAAGCTGAACTTGACGTGAACCATTTGGGGCGCAGAGTCTCTCGAGGATAGGGTGATAACATCGTATTGGAAGACTCCGCCAGCAGCGTGATAACAGTGGAGATGCCTGAACTCCTTGCACATGGCACAGCGAAGGATGAACCCGTGTATCTCGGTTTCGCAGGTGGAACACTTCGGTATTGGCGTATCGTCGACATGTTCTTTTGAGCTGAATCGCCAAGGTAAGAAATGATGGCCTTCGGTGTCATCTTCGCCTAGAGCCCGCTCTTGACCTGTTTCCCATTTCGCCCGTTGGGCAGCATAATTAGTATTGGCCAGACGGCGCGAGACAGCATTATGACCCATTGCAGATGGGTAGAAAGTGGACAGGATCTCCAATGCAGTTCGACGTGAAGCGACCGGGGCATGCGCGACGATTTCGAGCAGGTCTAATGCTGAATCAGGCTTTGCGGTAAGGATGAGCGATAATAGCCGATGAACATGATGTATAGTTGTAAGCTTCGAAGTGGAAAGGTCGATACAAGACGTGATAGCCAGAAGTATTCTCGGTATTATTGCAGCGATAGCTATAGTTCCATCTGAGGCATCCCTCATTGCGTGTGTAGAGAGGAGCCCGGCAACGTCAGATGGAGGGAAGAAAGGGAATGAAGGTGATGTGGGGGAATATCGCATCCACCCCGATGAAGGTGGTGGTGCAGGAAGAGAATCTTGAGAGTCGGTAGATATTGCGAATGTTGGTACAGCCTTATTCGGGGCAGCTTTAGTGGAAAATGGATCTGTAGCAAATCTGATATTAGCTATTGAGGAAACGATAGTGTGACATCAGAGCGCTCACCTGTCCAGCCAAGACTCTCCATATCTCTATCTTGCGGCTTTCCCGGTCCGCCTCGTTCTTTGGCCAGGCGTCCAAGCAGTTCACCCATACGGCCTTCAAGCCATTCACAGACCCTCTCCATCATTCCTCCCATCCCATAAAACCCATCCACTACCATGCTGACCACTCTAATCTTCGTCCCAAGCTCGCACTTCTTGTACAGGTATCCTGCGATATCCAGACAAGCGGCCTGAAGGGCGTTGGGAGGACATAGCGGCCTGAAGAGATGGGTGCGATGGAGGCAGTCTACCGTAAGCAGCGTTTGCATGATCGCCATTACTCGAGCGAGCAGTGTTGAGCCTAGTACAGACGTCGAAGTGGACACCCGCGGAGCCGGGGAATCATGATGATGATGATGATCTACCGTTGGAAAGGAGAATGAAGGCTTCGAAGCTATTGGTGAAGTTACACTGGAGAAACGTCCGACTTTCCGCTTGTTCTTGATTGGCGTCGAATCTGATACGGGTCCGAGGGGAGCTATACTCCCTCTGTCGTCCGTGAACAAGTCTAAACCTTGTTTTTCTGCCAGAACTAGCAGCCCTCTAGTCTGCTCCACCAGGTCGAAGACGGCCTCAGTATCGAAATCGCCTTCGTCCAATACGAGCTTTTCGTCGAAATCTTCACTGCCTACTCCAATGCCAGCACCAGGTACACCCATATGACCTGGGAGTGCAGTCGAGGTGGAAGGCCCTGCAGCATGTGCAGTAGCAGCTGCAAGCACATGGCCTAATCTCTGAACTTTGCCTTTCCCCTTACCCTTGCTTCTTCCGGAGGCATCTCTCGCGACGAGGGAAGCTCGTTCAAGTAGGTCCGGCGCCTGATCCCTGTTCTCCAGTTTCTCCAGTAGATGCGAGAGCAGCTTCTGAGTCTCGTATAGACCTCGATTCGATTGAGCGCGTGGCGGTTGACGGTTCTTGCCTGCGATTGTTGGCCGCCTGAATCGTTTTGGCTGTTCTGCAGTAGGGCTTGGCGGAGGTAAAATACCCGGGAATGCGGGGATTGAGATAGATACATTCCGTGATTTCGTTGGTGATCTAGGAGATGGCGGAGGAGGTAGACTTGGTGATAGCGGTACATCTGTTTCCGCAGATGGATTGATATACAGCTATCAAATTGTATGATCCAGCATCCAGACAAGCGTCAGCATGAGACCTTTCACGTCCTGTCTGGATAGATGGTATGGTTGAGTCTAAGGATCCTGCTCACTCTCGGTGGAGGTTGACCTCCTGGTCTCACGCCCAACGCTCTCCGAGCATCGACATTAGCGTAACTCTCCCGTCTAGAGGTCATCGTGAGATCCCGAGCGCCGGCGCTCTATCGTCGCGATTAAGCTCAGCTCCTTTTCTTTTATAAGTAGTTGTGGAAGTTTCGTCTACTTCTGTCAACATCTCCATGATCATCATGATTGCTCTTTTGTTACGCGTCACAATCCACTTGTAGGCGATCAAATGCTCAAAAGGCGAGGCCCGCTTCCGCTGGAAGAGAAGTCCGGGCAAAAGTATCTGAAGTCACGTGATCAGCTTTGCATAAATGTCTATGCATGCTGGTAACCGTACTCGAGTACCGTAAATGGATTTTTGGATCACAGATGATGGGATGCTTCTTGTCATCATTCTCCCCATCATATTCACTCGACCTCAACAAATAGCTTCAGACCCATCGCAGTCAGGACATCAAATACTCGACATTCACCACACCTCCTCAAGCGCTGATTGAGCCTCCTAAATTTGGCCGCTTGACCTATCACGCCGCTCAAGCGACATCGCTCTGGGTTATCCCCGTCAACCGGCAAATCTTCCCGTCACTGCACTTGCCACCCCTTTAACCAGCTACGAGTCTATTCACGCCCCTCCATCCATCATCATGCCTACTCCTAGACGTTCCCGCTCGACAACGCCCGCTTCTACTCCTAATCAGAAGACGAGAGCGTCATCCCGCACACCTACCACCGTTCACCATCATCATAAGACAGCTGATGAGCTTGCCGCTGAGGAAGCTGCCTCTCTTTTGACGCCCACGACCGCCCGCTTACGCTCAAATGGATCCACATCATCTTCAACCACGGATATCCTCGATGGTGGTAGTGCGAGAGCTCTGAGACATCGACGGCTGAACGAAGTTCGTGAGGAAGGGGAAGCACATAAAGAGAAAGAAGAGGAACGAAGCACCGCCTCGCAGGAGAGTAAAGAGGAGAAGACAGATGACGATGAAGATGCGGATGTAGGGGCCGCGAGCGCCGCGATCGTTCTTGGAGATCTCAACGACGGCGAGAGCAACAGTAACACAGAAGCGACGACGACAGAGAAGCCTTCCTCCACACGGTCGTCGATCGGTGATGTCTTCGCTCTGCAGCAAGAGCAAGTAGTTGCCGAAAGCTCGGCGTCTGGATCCGATTCCGATCCCGACTCAGAATCAGATGAGGATGCATCAACTTCTTCCTCGGGCTCTAGCTCCGAGTCAGACTCTGAGACGGACGAAACGGATGCAGACGAGGAAGACGAGCGTATGGAACGGCTGTTACAAGCCGCCAAAGCGGCTGCTATCGCCAAGGCATCGTCAAGCGGCAAGGGTAAAGAGAAGGTTTCGGAACAGCAGGAAGAAGAGGATGAGACGGTCTTGCAATTCGATGAGGACCAGAAAGAAAAGAAGAAGGATGCGTGAGTCAGCTTGCTCATGTCCAGTTGGATGATTGTCAGCTGATGATTTTCGATATCGTAGGCCTATTCCTGATTTGTCGATTCCCGGATTACCGAAGCCCCATCTGACTTTCACCCAAGATGGTAGAGCATCAGCCTCGACTCAACTTCCCTCAACATCTCAAGCAGGACCCTCCAAACGGCCTCTCGAAGGCAGGAAGGCCCAGAAAGCTATCGCCGTACCTGAGCTGGATGACAGACCGTACGAGCGGGAATTGAGCAAGAGGGAGAAAGCAGCGGTAAGCTTTCTAGTACTCCTCCAAAAAGACTGGCTGGATTTCATAGCTGATCTCGATTCCGTTCCCGACGATATAGCAACCACGCAAAGCCACTACTTCTGAGCTGTGGGCCACCATCCCTACACCTCGAAGTGATTTGTTGCCTCAAATGAAGAAAGATTACCAAGCTCTCGCTTTGGCAAACAGCTTGGACCCTAAGCGATTCATGAAGGGCGGAAGTAGATCTGACAAGGTTCCCGAGTCTTTCGCGGTAAGTAGCACCTACTACGCTGGTCATACCGTTCTTTTTTTCATATTGCTGATGTAGTTTCCGGCAGATTGGTACCATGGTGGATGCGCCTCGACACTTGCAAGCTACAACACTGATGAAAGAGCGCAAGTACCGAGCTGGAGAAGTCGTTCAAGGACTGATCAAGGACGACAGTACTGGTGATTACGCCAAGCGAAAGTATGGTGACCTACAATGGTCGAAGATGGAGAATGGACGTGGGAAGGGCTGGAAGAAGAGATCCAAGTGGTAGCTGGTAAGCGCAGCTATTCGTCAGCGTCTTACAATTGAAACACGACTCGCATTTGCATTGAAGGGGTGTGGCATGATCGCCCTTGTCTTGTCTGTATAGTAGTACGTCACCCGGCTATGCTGTTCTGGTAGCGGTAAGTTGAGCATCTTGCTCATTTCACATTGTCTCCCCGCAGGTTCATCGCATATCTTTCATCGTACATTGGTGCATTGCTCATAGCATTCTTCGGTCAGATTGTCTGGTTCTCTGCTGCGCTACTGACACTGACATGCTTGCACAGATGAGCAGCGTTTTGATGTTTTAATTGATTGTGTAAACAGATCCGGCTGACCGGCGGAATCAAAAATGCGCCACTCGTGTTGAAAGATATAATGCCGAATCAGCGTAAAATTTTCACCTGTTGTGTTTGTTTTGGGTTAGAGTCGTTGAATTGTATCGTCGCTTCGGGTAGGGGAGGGGAAAGCAAGAAGGGGATGAAGGGGATTCGCCGCTTTGGCCTGTGCACTGGATGCTATGGTGGGAAAGGAAACAAGAGCATAGCTATAGCTATAGCGAAATAGCAGTGTGCAGCCCCCTTTTTGCGGTCTTCTCACCATAATATCCGGCCTTGACTGGTCGTTGAATAAGACGATAAAGACAGCGAGGGCAAAGCATCAGCGACCCCAACGGCGCCGCTGAGCCCTCTCCGACACACAGACCCGACATCCATACACTCATGGCGCCGGGCAGGATGGTGACCTCTTCGCGACGCGCGGGGAGGGTAACCAACAAGACCAAATTACTCATCTACAAAGGGACGGATAAGGTCGACCTTTCAGCCGCCGAGACGATTGTGTGGGAAAATGACCCTTCTTCCTCTTCGGCTCACGCGGAACAGACAAAGCATCAACACGTAGGAGCAAAAGGTGTGGAATCTGGTGAACTGCTCGTAAGTAATCAGACCTCGCTCTACAACTTTCATTTATGCATGCATACCCCTTCACTTATCGTCTTGACCGTCTTTTCGGCACTGGATGTCGGGTGGGTCGACGTGGAGCCTTGTTTTGGTCACGGGGCGAGGGAAAAAGGAAGGCCCTGTCGTCTTCCGCGTCTAGTCATTTCACTTCATTTCATCACGCGGGATTCACCGTTTTCAATCGTCCTATCCTCCATCTTCGTACCCCTCTTTCATCCCATCTTTCAGTTCAACAATGCATCTTCTGCATCGGTTTCCTGGTCTTTGGACCACCTTCAATGCATGCACACCTCTTCTTGCCCGCTTTTGCCCCCCTGACCGGCCGAGATGTCTGCTTCTTCCTCACCCAATCTCGCTTTGTCTCTCAACCTTCCGATTTTTGCTCTTGCCTGATTAGGCAATTTCAATGTTGTTGTTGTCGTCGTTGTTCATCTGCGTCATAACACGCAAATATATATGACTGCTAACAAGCATCAACCAATCTTTCTCTGCCGTTTGAATTCATAGGAACACCATCTTCAAGCAGCTCTCTCTTCCGCGTCGCTCTTGCATTCCCGCGCACCGGCGAGCAAGCCCTCTTCGCCCATCGACAAATCTACCTCAAAACCCGAATACACCAGTTCATCCTCGTTAGCCTACCACATCCCGACACCTGACGCCAGCGGAGTAATAGACAACAATGCTTATGCTGCCTTGTATCAAGCTACGAGATATGTCGAGCCCGTCAACTACATCCGATTTTCCGACACGGTAGAGGAGAGCAGCGGAGGTTGGGGAGGATTGGGATATTGTATGGATGACAAGGATGTCAAGTGGTTGAACGAGTTCAATGCGAAAGCGGAAGGATCGAGTGGCGCGAATGGTGCCAATGGGGATGTGAAGGGCTCGCCTCAGACTTCCACCGGCAAAGATGGGCAGAATGCTACTCAGTCACCGAGCATTGGACGGGGGATGAGAGCAAAGGGGAAGGAGAAGGAGAAGAGTGAAAATGTACCCACTCATCTGTTCATCTCAGAGGACACCTTCGAGTATATCATGGGTGTGCTGGAGAAGTTTGCCGAGGACAGCGTACCGATGCTTCACACTGTAAGTTACGCAGAGTTTATAGGCAGCGCCTTCCCTCCTCCGACTTGAATTGACTGACATCATCCGTCAATTATCAGAACATCTCCCTCCTACCGCCCTTCGCTTCCGTGGAACCCATGTTCTCGTCTCCGATTCCCGCTTCTTTCTTGCCGAGCAACGAGATACCGAAGACCCTGCCGGACCTGAAAGTGCTTTCGAGAATGGCTCGGAACGTTTATCCTCATTGGAAGGCTCGTCGCGAGGAGAGAGAAGGGAAATCAATCATGCCCGCTCTCAACGTGAGTTATCGTAACGCAGAAGAAGCAGTACACAACTGACTGTTTGATGCTTATTCAGTACGACGAGACAAACGACAATGATCCCTACGTATGTTTCCGACGTCGAGATATCCGAGCCCATCGAAAGACGAGACGAACGGACAACTTTTCCATCGAGCAATTCCAGAAACTGCAAAGTGAATTGCGAAACGCTCACAATCTCGCTCAGATGGTGGTGCGGAGGGAGACAGAGAAGAAGGCGTTGTTCAAGGCTGATCAGGAAGTTTGGGAGGCCAAGTGGAAGTTGTTCGAAATCAAGCGAAGATGGCCGTCGTTGGGCATGACGAGAGAAGAGGAAGAGATTATCACTGGTCGACCAATGATCGGGGTCGCTCCTGTCACCATACCGTCCATGGCCAGCGGTCAACACCCTCTGCAAACCAGTCAGACAAATGTCCCTCACGCTCGAAAAAAGGTTACGGAGAAAGAACGGGACGACAGGGAGAAGCGAGAACGAGTGGTGGAGGCTACCCGGACGACAGAGAAAGGTGTTTCTTCTGGTCTGGCTGGCCGATCGAATGCGCCGGATGCTCTCAAGGAGAGAATGTTGGTGCTTCAACAACGATTGGAGGAGCTCATGGCAAAGAAGAAAGAGGCAGACTCCCATTGGGACGACTGTACAGATTCATCTTACCAACCACTGCCTCTACCTCCTTCGGTGCTCCCCTTCAAACCTGTCACTTCGCTAGATCCGCATCACATGCACTCGCATCGTCGCGGAAGGCAAGATTCAGACGAAAAAGAGTCAGACGAGGATTCTTTGTATCCATCTTCGTTCCGACTACGACGTGGAAGAGGCGGAGTGATCCGCCTGGATCGTCGGACACCTCAAATATCCCGACGTCGTGCTCCTCCGTCTACATCTTCCGATTATTCCGAGTGGCTTTTCCCCGATAACGTACCGCGCATGTCAGCGTCAACAAGACCAAGGTCAATCGATGAGGTTTTAGAAGCGCGAGAGCGTGATGAAGAGGAGGTGTACATTGCGAACAAGAGGAGGAGATTGAACGAGGTCTGCCGGTACGATGTCAGCCGTGGTGGAGCTCTAGGAGTTGGTATGGGTGTCGCCGAGGACAAGGATCGAGTCATCGTGGACGATCTGGATTCCAAGTGAGTTTGCCTCCTCTGTGTAGCAGACGACTGGCAAATTTGAAGTGCTGACACTTTCACTTGCACTCAGGTACATCCGAAACCGAATAAGCTTGTTGCGCGAGGAAGACTGGAACCGATTGAAACCGGACAGTTCAGCTCTCGATCAAGCTATCGCCGCTCTCGATGCCCCCGTCGAACTCCCTCCCGTGCCGACATTCATACGACCCCAAATGGTCCCCCCCAATCCTCAACTCGTGGCAGCTCACCTGCAGCAGCAGCAGTTGTTACAGCAGCAACAGCAGATGGAGCAGTTTCAGCGGTTCCAGCTTATTGCGCAACAACAGGCTCTCGTCGCTCAGCAGCAGCAGCAGGCAGCCTTGGCCCAAGCGCAAGCTCAAGGTGGACGTGCACCGTCGGCTTCGGCAGATGGATCCGGCGCAGCTTCACCATCGGTCAACGGTGCTACAGGTGCGCAAGGTCATGGCATGCCGCCTCCGAACGGTGTGCCTGGTGGACAACATCAAAATGGTCGACCTCCAGTTGCCAAGCGCCCGTCTCAAACAGCCTCTGCGCAAATGGCTCCTCCTGCCCAACCACCTCGACCGTCGGTATCACCCAACAACTCAATGCACCCTACTCCAGTCATGAACGGTCAGTCGCCCCAGCTTGCTAACGGCGTACCGCCCAACGCTAAACAGTTCAACGGTAATGGTACTCCTCCTGCAAACGCCAACGGGAATGCCAATGGCAATGGTAATGGTGCTCCTCAAATGGATCAGGCGATGCAACAACGTCTCATGGCGGCTCGAGCAATGCAGCAGCCCTTGACTGTCGAACAACTCAGCCCTGAGCAGTTGGCCGAAGTTACTCGATTAGCCCAGTCAGCCGGGTTCGGTAACGACGTTCATCGGTATCTCGAAGTGCGGAATAGGCAGAACTTGCTCAAGATGGCGAAATTAGCTCAACAGCAACAAGCTCACCAAGTCCAACAACAGCAGGCTCAAGCTGCAGCCCAAGCTCAAGCTCAGGTTCAAGGTCAGCAGAACGGCAACGGCAATGGGGTTGTACAACAACAGCAGCAGAAAGGTCAGCCTACTGCCCAACCCCAGCCCCAGCCCCAGCATCAGCAGCAGCAACAACAGCAACAACAGCAAGCACAAGGTCAAGCTCAAGGACAGGGACAAGCAGGCAATCAAACGCCGACATTTTCGCCTTCGCTCCCGAATAGCCAGATGCAGCTCAAATTGCCTGCCCATGCAGCTGCGAGGTTGGGTGCTTCGCAATCGAATCAACAGCAAACTCCCCCTGCGCAGAGGGCATAATCTCATGGTGCGCGTGTGTCACTGGAGGAATCATTCGAGCCTGTTGTGTCCTGTTCGTCTCCGCTGTACGATTGACCGCTTCAGGTCAGCTTGTCGCGTGTTTTGGCCGGAACTTCTACGCTCACGATGTTTTCCAAGCGCTCGACCTAAGCGCTCGATATTCGATGGCTCGCTACACGCCTCCTCGAGCGGAAATCCTCACCTACTCAGGAGATCGAGCGATCGGATCAACGAACGTTCAGACTTTTACACGGATGACCAACATTCACCATTGGCTCGACTCCAATCAGTCACCTCACCATTCTTCTCTCGCACTCTCGACTCTTAACCCGAGCGTTTCAACGTGGCCGCGGCCGTAGCCTCAATTTCAATCTCAATCTCGACTCGACATTTCTGAATCGTCCTACGCTCTTCTCCCTTCTCCTTTCTCCCTCCTCTCGCCTATATCTTATTCCGGTCTTTAACGAGTCAGAGCTCGATGTGTTCATAGTAAAAGCAGATCGATACCAAAATGATAGATTGGTCAAAAGGTTGTACAAATTTAGTAGTATATCAAAGCAAAGCAAAGCAAAGCGAAAGCAAAGCGAAAGCAAACGGAAAGTAGAGATGGAAGAAGAAGCAGCAGCAGCAGCAGCAGCAGCAGCAGCAGCACGAGCAGGAGCGAAAAGGCCCAATACTGGTTTGGATGGTACATGTGCTTTTGTCTTTGTCTCGTTCGGTTTTGTTGCGAACGTGAAGGCGGAACAGGAATGACATTCGACCGACCAAGGATGACAAGATGGGATGGATACGCTGTGGAGAAGGTGATGGACCTCGAGATGGTAGTCAGTTATCGATTATCGATTGGGGTTTCTCGTATACCCCCATAGTATATATTCTACTTTGTAGCGCCACTCATTCTACTCTTTCACGGGAGGGATATGCATTTACCAAAATGTCAAAAGTCAAACCAGGCTATGCTATCGCACCACATAGTACAAAACTATAGCAGCTATTTCGCAGAGTACACTTTAGTTACTGCAGCTGGTTATGAGCTGAACTGGACACTGGACACTGGACACTGGACACTGTAACACTGTAACACTGAGCGGTGGCCCCGTGCCTGGGTTGCGTATGAAATTGATTCCGTCTTCGAGCAAGTTGAGTTTCAACATCAACAATAACAGCAGCAGTATCAATCATAGTATGCTTGCTTTGAAACGTTGATAGTCTCACAAGAAACGCTGCTCGACCCATCTTTCCCCAACAAATCAAGCACACTTAGCTTGCTCTGCATCGACCGAACAAGCAAACACCAACGATTCGCAAAGAACGCGGCCGATTAAACCCGGTAGCTTGTGAAATACACGCCTCGAAGTTGTGATCTCGGCCCGCGGATAGCGCACCATACTTGTATTGTGTTGGATGTAATAGCACTGTTTCAGGACATCACCACTTGTATCCAAACGAACGCAATCGTTGCGTACGCTCTCGATCTTCAGGTCTTCGACACCTGTATATAGACTTAGACTTCAACGTATCGGGACACGTTTTGTTTGCCGTCCCTGGGCCCACTCAAACGTTGATCGACTTCGTCATTGTACCGGTCATACACATCCCACCTGCAAACAGCACTCTTCCGACGTCGCTTCTCTTCTGTCACTGAAAGTCGACATTCTTCACCGCTGTCCAATATATCAAGAGCATAAAGCAGGCTCGCCGAGCGGCTAACTGCACTGGCATCATCAACAGGTCGACCCAGCTAGCAGCAACACCGAATCACATACATTTAGGTTGATATACCCTTTCAGGAGCTGCACGTGAATACAACCTTGACCGTATTAGGACTGCAACTGTGGCTTGGTCGCAGGAAGAGCTCTTGATACATCATGTCGCGAAATCGGGTGGGCAGCGTGAAAGCCTCGGCGGCTGACAATGAGCAGAGTAAGTCGTAGTCTGCGCACACGGTGTGCCACCTATTATACCCGCTGATCATTGAGCGATTGAACATGTCCTTTCCACCGTTCCTCCATCTCCTGCATATCGCTTTCCCGCTCCGATTTTCCCTCTCTGATGATCCATTTGTCGTTTGCGACCGGTCGTCTATCTGGTCTCATGATCTTTTTGAAACCGGTGTAACAACCCGCTCGGCGATCGGTATCGCAATCACAGTGTCCAACCTCTGGCATTCGCTGGTCGATACGCTCCGCTTGCTGCCGTCAGTGCCAACCAACCCTTCAACGCTCAAGCATTCATCTACCGCATCTGACGAAGACAAAGCCCGAGATCTGCGCATCATGCAAAAGGAGAAACGAACATTAGACGAAGCGCTCGAGAAGCTCGGCGTGCTCATAGCCTTAAGGAGAGGATCGAGCGTGCCTCCTGAAGGTGCCGGTTCCGGTGCCGGAATCAGCGGTAATGGAGGCCCTTCGTACATGGTTTCTACGCCCGGAAGTGGAGCTGGAGGCGCAGGGGGGATCAAGCGTAAACGAAAGTTGTCGATTGGTCTAGGCTCGGGATCAGCTTCGCCCGCTCCGCACGGCCTTCATCCCGGTTCCCATCTTCATGGTGGTCGAGATAACGCTCTCTCCCCTACACCGGGACATGGCACCACGAAAGCTGGCACGCCAATGTCACGCGAAGCCACGGGCAAACATAAGCGAGATATCTACTCGGATCAATTGCCCTTACAGCCCGGTAGAAAAGTGGCGTTCAGGGTGCCCAAATCCAAAGCGAATGATGGGGACAGTAAACATGGCGGTGTGGGCGGTGACACTGGAGGTGAAGAATGGATCTTGGCAGTCGTGGCTTCATGTATCCAGCAGGACAGGATGAGGTATACGGTAACGGATATCGAGGATACTTCAGCGTAAGTCAAACGACCCTCTCTACCTTTCCACCTTCTTGCCTCAACCCCGTAAAGATGAGCCAAATCACACATTCGAGCGACTTGCATGCTAATGTACCTGTGCCCGTGCTGTGTTGTGTATTCTCACCAATAGTGCATATAATACGACACTTCGCTCAATCATCCCCTTACCAGATCCCGACTCACCCTCACACCTCTCATCCCACCCCTCGAATCTGGAAGACTACGGTCGAGGCGCCCAAGTCCTCGCTCTGTATCCAGATACAACGTCGTTCTACCGCGCGACCGTCGTGGCCCCTCCACCGCCTGGCACAGGTAATGGTCTAGGTATAAGATCCGGCAGTAGCGGAGGGGAGTCGAGTGGGAAGAAGGGGTTTTACAAGTTGATGTTTGTGGATGATGATGATAATATCCAGGACGTGCACAAGGACTTGGTTCTTGCCGTGAGTAACCCGTTTTTCCTTAGTCATCGACAGTTTTCTCGTGCTGTGTTGCGCTGTCTGATGAGAGATCGACGCTGACTCCGTGCCATCGATCGGCAATCATACACTTCTAGTATCCATCTTGATTGTACGCTACAACATGCGAGATGAGCATAAACTGCATCTCATTACTCGTTCTTGACCTTGGCGTCTCTTGTACCGTCTATATCAATTTGTACACACGATCTTATCCATATCAAACTCTCGAACCGGTTCTCGCAAAACAATCTATCTCGTTTTGATACCATAACCATCGCGCTTAGTACACATGTACAGCATATTACCTAAGCAGCACGTACATACATTACTCGGTGGACTGGTACTTTGCCGCTTGATGCATATGCATTTATTTCTATCTTGGTGAAAGCACTTCGTCAAGTAAAGCATAACTGTTCTCCTCTAATATTCTTACGGTAGATGGAACTCGGTTCACATTCGCACGACGGGAATCCCCAAGATTGGCCATCCGCACGGCACCGTACCTTCCCTCCCCACCCGACTCCTTATTGATGCATGCTAAGCTAACCTTACTGGATACCTCCGTCCGCCCGAATCCAGAATCTGTACGACTGACTCATCGCATCGAACCGCCACTTCCTACTGATCCGCAGTCGCTTGAACAAAACATACTGTAACTGTTCATCCATATTGTATCCGTGTACAGTACAGTACACAGCAATGATCTTCCACTCCTCCCATCCTGACAGACGAAAGGCCTCATTCAAGTCACCAGACTCCAATCAAGGGGGATGACGTCCGGTAGATTGAATATCCTTTCATCCACCATTCTTCCTTTATTGACTCTTCCCCCCTGCTGGATGTCGGAGGGTTGAGCGCACCTTTGGCCTTTCATCTCCGTCCCACCGGTATCGATCACTCGGCCACCTAAACGACCGCACACAGCAGACTGGCAGGCTAACGGTGCATAATACAGTATGAGTACATTGAAGTGATGCCCCATTGTTCATGTTGGTGATAGCTAGCTATTCCCCACAGTCAATTGAATCCTACTTACATATGTAACTTGCAATACTGTATCATCGTAACGACCTAGGAAAGTACTCGTTGAGATCCCATATCTTTGCTTGCTCGACGACCAGTCAATATACTCTGTAACTTGACGACGGTACCGTACCACGATACAAGTCCATAAAGACCCTACAGAACCCGCTCCACTCCATCTAGGGCACGAGGACATCGGAGACTAACTTGATTTGATGACGCATCAACACTAACACTAACAATCAACGGCTGGACACTGTCATCCAACGACTACAGGCAATAAACTGCCCTTCACCCTTGACCATCAAGGGGGAGTAACGAGGTGGGGGTCTGACTGCCTGTCTTGGCATCAGTAAAAACATCAATATCGTCGCAGCCTATAGGACCACCATCACTGCAAGAGTAGGGAGCAAGCAAGCGACAGTTGAACTCGCCGCCCGGCAGCGACGATCGAGATCGCACGCCCACGATTACGTTCAAAGATCTGTTGCGATTTCACTCTTCTTCTTCTTCCTTTACGGCAGAAGACAGCTCTAGTTTCTCTCCCTTCTAATCGACGTCCGACGTTAGCCAAGGCATGCTGGACATGCCTTAATTTCCTCTCAATCGCACCTTTAGTCCATACAGCACACCATTCACTCGACCCATTTGACCTAATCGAACTAGAACTTGGAAAACGAATAGCAAGCCTGTGATAGTATAGTCACGTACCTCAATCCCGGTTGACCCGGCACTGCACTCGTGTCCTCATCCTCACCCTCATCCTCGCCAAGATTTTTCAAAGTGTCTAAGAGCCCGCCAAGATGTCCTTCTCAGACCTAATTTCCGATAATGCGGCAGATTTACTGGACCCCAATCCCGTCTCCTCAAGTCCCACCTTCTCTGTAGGCCCAGAGATCCCTTCGGCCTCTCAACCGCTTACAAGTACACCCAATGAGAACGGGAACCCAAACTCACTTGCTGATCCGGCCAGTGTTGAGACTACGCCTGATCCCAATAACCCTTCCAACGACCCCGCTTCTTCGGAAACAGCCTCAACGTCAACCTCTCTTGGGGACAACGGACTACCTCTCACCTCGAGTGGGGATGAGGCCGACGCTCTCACTGGCACCTCTTCGACACCTCTTGCCGGAGCCGGATTGATCCCAAGTACAACAACTTCCACTCCTGGTGTATCTGCGATTTCTTCGATCTTGTCTCCTAGTAACCTGTTATCGCCCAGTACGCACCTGACAACCCTCTTTCCTTCCTCGCCCTCAACTGCTATCTTGGGCTTAACATCTTCTGTATCAATCGGCAGCCTTCTGACGGGGAGTCGAAGTACAGGTTTGCTGGGTACAACGTTGACCTCTGGCTTGCTGTCAAACTCGCTTTTACCGTCCACTGGCACTTTGTCGCAGCTCACGGCCAGTAAGGCCTCGCCCTCGCAAAGCACGACCATTCCTACGTCATCTGCCGATAGTTTGACCGCTGAATCCAGTTCCGAGAATGAAGAGCCGACACCTACTGACTCGTAAGTGCCCGACTTTGCGCACCGCCTCGTCCAGTATTCCGTCTCATTCCTTGACAGAATAACCTATGATACCGTATCATCAATGGTTTGAATTGAGTGACTGACTCTCTGGCGTACACGTCCTCGTCTGTACCTCACCCAATACAGCCCCTCGGAAAGCTTGGTCCCGATCGTCGTCACCTCAACAGGCGACGACACGACCCTTTTCATATCGATGACATCCACTGTGGCCCACAGTGCCAATGCGTCTAAAGGTGCAGATTTGGCAGCTGCAAATTCGGACGATAAGACAGAAGGGAATATTTTGAATAGCGATAATAAGCTTTTCCCATTGGGTGTGGTTCTGGTCGTTATCGGAGGTAAGTCAAACACACACACACACACACACACACACACACACACACACACACACACACACACACACACACACACACGAGCACCCTTCCCTTTGCCCTCCCGCTCTGGCTCTGGCTTTCGCTTGTTTGAGCGAAACAGAGAGAGAGCGAGAGTCAGAAGACAGAGCAAAAGCATTGGCTGACTCTCTTTGAACAATATTGATTTTCGGGTACGAGTACAGGCCTCATCGTCGTTATTGCTTCTTTGGTGTTCTGTATAAGATGCTTCGGCATAACGCGACGTCGTCGTCGACTCAGAGCTGCTATCCCATCTTTCTTCCCTACGATCCCAGAACACGATCATTCGCACTATAACGACCCTGATCCCGATAGTGATGGGAACGAGAAATACAATCACATCGCATCTACAGAATACCTCAATGGTCCTCAGGCCGCCGGAGGACACGCTCACGGTCAACCGGCATACGAAGAGTACGTTATTGGGAGTACTAAGAACGGTGTAGCCGCTGCGGGGGGAGACTGGTACAATCCTTCCGCTGGAGCAGGGACAGGAGTCGCGGGTGGCCATCAGCGCAATAGGTCGGACGGTTCATTCGGGAATGATATTAGTAGCGCCTTGGGCAACATCGGAGCTGGAGCAGCGGGCGTGGGAGCTGGTGCTGGTGCGGGAGGATACGGGGGGTATCCTGCTCTACCTCAACCTGTCCATGCGCCTTCTCCACCAAGAGGAATAACCTCGGATCCTTACGCCAATCAGAATTACACATACGATTATGCTCAAGGGCAGGGCCAAGATACCGGACCATATCCTGGATTTATGAACGCCAACGCTCTCCCGATCGATCAAAATCAGAATCGGAATCAGAGTCAGAACCAATACCCTTCTTCAGATCCGTACGGCGGCGCTTATTTCCCTGCACAAGGTCAAGGTCAAGGTCAATTTCACCCGGGTCAGAGAAACTTGACGCCGACAAGGAATAACTCGCAATCGTCAAACGGATCTTCGTGTTCCTACGGTTCTGACTCGAGACTTGCGTATCAGGAAGATTCGGGGATGCAAGGCGATGGCGGAAGGGCAGGAACGAAGGATAAGATCAGACAGATGGGGTATTTCTAATGTGCCATCAGCCAGGACATTATGGACGGAGCATCGAGAATAATGCTAGTAAAAAGTAAAGTAAGTCAAAAACGATCAGCCTTGTACTAGTACTGTACTTGAGTGATCAGCGTATACACTTTTCCTTCCTTATTCTATGTGCATAATCACTCGGCCAAGAAAGTTGCTGCTGTGGAGAAAGAGAAAGAGTGAGAGAGCGAAGTTGATGTGTATAGTACGAGAGGTGAAACAGATATTTCGAGGTATAATCCCGTGTTTTAGCTTGAGTAACGTTGATAGCTGCAAATGCGTACTGGATCGGACGTGGTGATCCTTCATGTATAGTATGTTAGCTGAAGACAGTTGCTGCGTGAGATGGAGCATATGTGCACAAGTACAAAAAGCATGTACGAATTTTCAACAAAATGTGTGGAACAACATACATACAGTATCTCTAATAAACCGAAATGAAACCAAATACAAACACACTGTGTATCGGAAGACACCGTACTCGCCACTTCCAAGCTATGAATGCAGAGCAAGTCTGGTCATTTAAAAGACAACCTGTCCTCCATCTTCGTCGTCGATGTCAACCATCCAGTCGAACTCGGCTCCACTTTTTACCCAGTCCCAGGCTTCGTCTTCGCCCGGAAGAGAAGACTCGATAACTTCGTTCTCGGATTTGGCGTACAAGTCCACTGGTATCGGGCCAATGTAGTGTGTACTGTGACGATGGACAGATACAAGGACATATGGTCAGCTGCAACTTCAGCCTTGACGCTTGGGTTCAATGATGTTGGAGGCCAAGGTACTTTATCCGGCCCTTTCTGTACTCGAGGATAGAGGTGGGATCACGAGAGGAATGAAGCCGTTCGACTTACTCGCCAAAACCTCCCACATAGTATATGGAGTCGATGTCCAACCTAGCCCAGATACTCATATGGGGCGAATCTTTTCTACCTGGGAGCCAGTATTTTGCATCGGGATGGTAGGTCGTATAGCACTTGGATAATTCATCTACATCCTTTTCAGGCAGATCTCGAAGGACTTCCATGTTCTAATAAAGAAAAATCAAACTTTGGTTAATACCTCGTGAAGCCATTTCGCACATGCATCGTCGTTTTTCGTTCAAGGTGAACTCACTCCAATTAAAGCCACTCTGCCTCGACTCATCGGTGACCAGACCCCTTCAGCAGGCATCGATACAGTATACGTCGCGTGATGTTCGTTGTCTCTCAGGATATTCTGGGTCGATCTTGAGATTGGCATCAGTATGAAGGTCAATGATCCGTTATGATGACACGGTGCATGGTACTGAATACCGGCATTGAAGGGGGACGGCCCAGGTCAGCTTGATGTCATCGCGACTGAACCTGTTGCGGTAGCGAAGACATGTCGTATACGCTCACCTCCAACATGGCGAAGGGACGACCTGGTTTAGTGACTCGCCGTAAGCTTGTGAGTGTTCTTGAGGTTTGTGTAGCTGACTCACCACCTAGCTCAGAACTATCGGGGAAGACGCTCGCCATGGTACCCGTCTTGACATCCTTCAATAACTGTCGAGCATTATGAGCTGTATACAGATACAACCATAGAAGGCGTTAGCATGAAAGCCTTGGCATCGGCCGAATGCCGCACATGACATACCTGCTTCATAAAGAGTCTCGCGGTACGTCTCGTGTACTGGTACACTCAACGACACAGCTGAAGACAGACCGACTAGAGCAGCGAAGAGCTTGAGTAGCATGCTCGTTTCGGGTTATAGACCTGCGGGCTTTGAGTGATGTAAAGAGAGGAGGAACAAGACAGATCAAGAAGGATGCCCCTATTTGATCGGGTTTTGAACACCGATGATCTTCCCAGCTCCCAGCTGATCATCTAAATCTCGAACGAACAGCAAACAGCAAGTGGTCACACCTCCACCAGTAAGGCACCGGACTAAGCCGCTAAATTCAGACCGAGAGAAAAGTGGGTGGCAACTGCCACCTCTATCTATGCCCGCAAACTTCCGTGTAATCCCGGGCTCATCAAAGAGACGCCACACGCCTTTAGCCAAATTCCCGCGAAACTCCGCTCACTGCTGAATGCTTTTTCTGCCACGAAATAAGAGGGAGGCAAGCGAGCAAGCACGACAGCATGCTTCGGCTTAGGGTGTCTCCTCTACGGTGATCCACCGTACAATTCGTGCATTGCTGCTGTCGCCTGGTTGATGCTTGGTGGCCTGCCTAGTGTTTTGCTACTGCAACTTGCCTGCTTGCGTCTTACGCCCAGTCACAGTCAGGATTGGAGAATACCGATTCGCATTGGCACACTACACCACTTGTACTCGCCGTCCGCATCGACTGACTGACTGACAGACAGACAGACAGACTGATTCAACGAAATCAACGCCTTGGTTGATAACGAAAGCCCTTGTTCTTCAACCTTCAAGTCTTTAAAACCCACCAAAAAAAGAGGAGGATATAGCCCATCATGGTGAGTGCGACGAGAAGGCTCTGATGACACATTTCGGCAAGAATTTGATTGGTGGAGAAGAAGGGAGATCGACGATCGACAAATGGATCGACAACGGCTGGGATGGGTTGGAAAGAAGGGATAGTCATCGACGATGCGGAGCGGAAGAGCGGACTGGCAAGAAGTAGGGAGGGGCAGCGGACCGACGAGGTGTGATGTTGGTCAGGCGGGACTAAGGCAAATAGATTGTGGACATGTGCGACAGGCGTCAAGAGAATTCGGAAAAGTCTTGCGACACCATCACCCGATAGATGATATCGCTAGACTGGACTGCATTCTCTCAAAGCTATCGTCTAGCCGTCTACGCTTGCTGTGGTTGGTTGGTTGTTGGGAGTAGACGGGATGACAATATGCCAATGGAGTGAAGCACACTTGGAGGAAGCAGACATTGACGGGATTATCATGGTTTGTTTTGTATCGTAGGACCCCGAAGGCCCCGTCACCCTCCGAACTACCAAGTTCATCACCAACCGACTCCTCAACCGACGACAGTTCGTCTTGACCGTCATCCACCCCACCCGAGCCAACGTCTCCCGATCCGAGCTCGGTGAGAAGCTCGCCGCTCTCTACAAGACTGAGAAGGACCGAGTCGTCGTCTTCGGTCTCAAGACCAAGTTCGGTGGTGGTTCTTCAACCGGTTTCGGCTTGATCTACGACGATGAGGACAGTCAGAAGAAGTTCGAGCCCAAGCACAGGCTCGTAAGGGTGAGTGTTGTCACCTTGGTCCCTCTTGCAGTATGCCGGAGCATGGGAAGCGGAACAGCGGAGGACCTTCGTGGCGTGTCGGCCAGCGATGACTATGGCTTGATGTCGGTGGCAATGCCGTCCGGGACAGATGAAGGATGTCGAGGATAGCCAGAGGACGGTGTCGATAACCTGTTACAATCTGTGAATCAATGCTGATAAAATTCTTTTCTTATCCTCGTCATGCTTTTTTGTTCGTCACTCGAAATTATTTCACTACGACGTTACCCCAATTTCCTCCTCACAGTCCGGCCTCGCCGAGAAGGTCGTCAGGGCCTCCAGGAAGCTTCGAAAGGAGAGGAAGAACCGATCCAAGAAGGTGAGTCTTGGACACCCTTATCATTACACTACCAAGTCGTCGAGCTGTGTTGGTCCGGCAGACTATCGCAATATCAGCCTCATGTTATCATGCTCGTCTGGGCATAAGCTGATGCCTTGTCGTCTTTGTAGGTCCGAGGAAAGGCTAAGACCAAGGCCGGTGAGCCCGCCAAGAAGAAGTAAACTTGATCGACATCTCTTCAATCGACATGATTTTGGATTTGGATTCGGGGATCGGTCATTTGGACTTCGACTTGGGCTCATTAGTCTAGGGCTTCTAGGGCAAGGGATGTATTTGCATGCTACCACGACATTTACATCTTCTCGTTGAAATGAAAAAGAAAGAGATCTGGCAGGCGATGGACTGCTTGCTGTGTGAAGAGGTTGTGTCGGGCAATTTGTTCGCGTCGCCTGAGTGTTATCGTGAAAGAATCTTCTTTGGAGGTGTAGCTGAGTGTTCACTATTGATTTGTGCCGATGAGCTCGACATTCCAGCTTCTCGAGAATCATGGAGGACTGTATGGAGGAGCTGACCGTTGAGGACTGCGGCGCATTGTGTTCAAAACCAACTGTGCAAACCGATCGACTGAAATGAGGTGCTTAGTAACCCGAGGGGTAGTTGTGATCTGGAGGTTGAACGTACTGAAGGCTCTGATGAGGTCTGCACGCTCCTTGATTGCTTGAAGTGTTCGATTTAGCTTCTCAATCAACGGGCGAGGATAAAGTGCGCCTGCGCTGGCTGGAAACCAGAGCTTGCACAGCGCAATACTGACGTGATGTCACCCGAGCTCTCGAATCGAGTAGTCTGTCTGGTTAAGAACCGTGATCTATTGGAAACATATGTATAACTTATGTGATCGACAATGAGAGCGGTCGCCCCTTTGATTCGTTCAGCGTGATGCGCAGCGGAAACACTACTTTGGACAATACCATGTCGCCCAGTTTATCATCGCTCACATCGATATCCATCCCTGGAGCTCACATGTACTCAAGGCGAACGGCACACGACAGAACTGATGGTCCTTATCGTTTCTGACAAGCTATGTTTGTCAAGGCGGATTCATCCCATGTACATAAAATGAAGCTAGAATCATGCAGCTCGCGATCCCCGATCATTCCATTTGCATCTCTATACGTACTGTACGTCCCATATTGAGCCTGCGCTCGTCCTGTATGTGTGTACAGCAGACACACAATCAGGACAGGTGATATGTAGTGAACAGGATGTCGCTTCCAGCTTCGGGGTGCTGTACGCTCATGCATAATCCCAATTGTAGCTGGGAGAAACGTATAGCTTATAGCGAATGTCGACTTCTGCTGTATTACTATACCTGCATGTCGCAAGATCAAATAGACATGGAGGTCATCGAGGTAGCAGAGGGAGTTAGGACGATATAGTATCGTTTTGCCATGGATAAGGACGCGGCTGCTATGTGTTCTGGCCTGCCCTCGCCCAGCCTAGCATTGGGGAGTTGGACAGTTACGTAATTGTTCAACAAGTCGCGTCAGTGGAGGACTAGCTAGAAGAAGATCAACAACAACAGGAAGATACAGCGCATTGCAGCTTGGTAGAAATGTTCAGTGCTGAGTATGAATTATTTCTACACCAAGACCGAAAGTGAACTTGCTATCTATCACATCCCACTTATCCAGTCTTGAGGCATAAGCGAAGGATTATCGAGCCATCCAGGTTATAATCGATCTATCGGCTGACATTGACACCGATTGCCAATCGCAACAGACACCAAATCCGTAACCCAATCAACCCACCTAAAATCGATATCTCAAGCTACTTGGCATTATGGCCCGCGCCTCATCATCCCGCTACTTACCTCGAGAATCTATCTACCCAACACCAACTTCATCAGATTACCTCAATTACTTGGAGGACTGTGTACAAGCCACGGAGAACTGCTCGAGGACGCTTGGGAATGCTATCACTAGATTCGAAGGCGGGACGAGGGATATGAAGAGGATCTGTAAGGTCATGAGACACAAGCATGTGAGTGCGCTCTACATGCGCGAACTGATCGGTCATAAATGTATTCATCTCAACAGCCCTGAAACAGTCAGATTGCCAGATGCTGATGTCACCACTTGTATTGACCGTTCATTATAGCACTACCTTGTCCTCCCCGAACCAACGATAGTAGCCCATAAATCAGCTCTGGGAGCGTCATTAGCCCCACAGATCGAGCAGCTTATCGTCAGAGCAGAGGGATTGGTAGGTTCTGAAAAGGCAAAGGTAGCCAACCTCGAAGAGAGAGTGAGTGTTGTCGCCACAACTATTAATCTCGCTTGCTTGGGCGGGCTTCGAATGTTCATCTGACTTATTACGATGATTGATATAGCTGCGTATCCTCGAATCAGCAAGACTACCGCCCCCATCTCCGCCAAGCATATCGTCACATACCCTCGCATCGCAATCCACTTCTACAAATAGCGATTTAGCGGATGTCGACACGTCTTGCAAGATTACTGATGTGGATATGAAAGGGTTGAGCATATTCCAACGTAAGAAGATCATGATGCTCAAGCAGAAGAGAGAACGGCTTGAGAGGGAGATGAGGAGGTTACAACCGACAGCACCAGGCGAGAGCTCATGATTTGAGTGTTACTTCTCGGTGTAACTGATGTATGATATATGCATGTATACATATATTAATGTGTATATGTGGATCTATGTCCTGTCATTGTTATACACTTGTATCTAATTTGCTGTCGTATTGACTCAAAAGCCCACGAAAGAGAAAGAGAGAGGGAGAGAGTGGAACCGACACAACGAGATTGACCTAGATCCAATGTTCGCAAACCTATTGAGAAAACGCTGCCCATTTCGACAACAACGGGACTGCCCCGTACACTTTGTACTGGGTCATGGCTGCCCATCCAAACTCGAGCTCTTGGTGCTTACCCATCCTTCCTTCTGACCCCAACCAAGGATCATCCCCGCCGACTCAAGCTTATCATCCATTACGTTCTCCGCCGCTCCTCTCAATCCTCTTCTGGGCTGACCTTGCCCCAAAAAATCGATGCTCCAAGCCAAGACTTTTTCCGCTCTTGAAAGCATGCCGTACGCCTCTTCCATCTTGACATACAACGCGGTCAGTCGACTACTTCGTCTTGTTGGCGGTTTGGGCGGTCGGAGTTTCGAAGACATATATCGTAAGACATAGTGAAGCCACTGAATATAGGTGCAAAACAAATCTCGATGTTAGCCAAAGCCAAAAACGGGACGCGCTTGACTGAATTGCACGACAACCTGTGCGTTGAGGGAGTGGTGATTTTGACAATGGATAATGGAGCAGAAAACAGGATGCACCATTACGTTTGTCACAGGATGGAATCCCTCCCACTTTCCCTCGCACTCTATGCGATCACGCATGGATCGATATACATCCCATTGTGCGCCTTTGCCCTCGTACACCTCTACGGGTAGCTCCGACCAGACTGAGTCGGCTCTCAGTGACGTCGCGCTGTCCTTGACAGAGAAATGAGAGGAGGTGAAGGGCATCGAGAGCCGCGATAGACCGAAATCAATTATCGTTGTATTCACTCCTGTTACGCTTGGGTCAAGGTAATCTACGGTGGTATTGTCGCTTTCGGCAGTATAAGGGGATATGAGGATCTGCCCTTCGTGCAGGTCTCGATGCTACCATGAACATAATCATCAAAATCAGATTCTGTCTTCACTTGGGAGGGCCATGTCGAACGTGCCAAGCAGAATATCATCAAGGGCGTGATTGTACTCACCTCGAATTGGGTCCATTCCTCTGCTCTCGCAAGCGAAGATACGATCTGCCAAAATACGCCGGCCGCTTGCAACCATCCAGTAGATGAGGAGAACTTGAAGGTTTCGAGGTCCGTTCCTGCGTTATTGAGAAGAAGTAGGCAGTATTTCTGGGTTGGCGGTAATATAGCTAGAACGAACAAAGAATGTTCAGTAAGCAGCCATTTATGCTGTTTCATTGACGCAAACAGAACGAGGAGCGCTTTATGGTGACTCACATGGTCGAACACTTGCTGAACCCAACGTAGACTTGAACTCATCCCATCCCTCCAAGAGAGTGCTCGGGTATTCCCCTTCGACCACATACGATCTGTACGATGAACAAAGCTTCAGCTTATGTCCTTGATGTGCGATACGGATCAAAAGAGAACCTACCCAATGTATTCTACGAACCCTCCCCCCGGTACCTGACCCATTCTTTTCGTTACCTCGATCTCTCTGCTCACGTCTCCTGGCCCACTACAATCCGGCATCGGAACATTTATCGGTGTATCGGCCGGTGCTGATGAGAGAAGCGGTATTACCTTGAGTACATAATCCACGTTTCCGGTAGACTGGTTCGTCAAGCCGAAGACTTCGGAATAAGATGCTTCTCCTACTTTCACTATACTTCCATATTCTGGTAAGTCGTCACCTTTCAGAAAAGTATCGAATGCGGAGACGTTCGAAGAGCTACATGTTCGAAGTAGATTATTGAGAGCCGCTTTAAGGTCTTCCTCGGCATTTTTCGTGGGTATAATGGCTGTAGATGAAATCGCTACCTCATCCTCGACAATAACCTCTTGCAGCTTCTTCGTCAAATCTCCCAGAGCACCTGGTCCCCCTTGCTTTTTCTTCTTCTTATTCTTCTCGCCAAGAGCGACCTCGATCCGCTTGGTAGAACGTATAGGTATCACAACCGCATCTATGACCTCTCTTTTGGGGGTTGTGAGTTTGGCAGGGGAACAACTGGGAGATCTAGGGATGATCTTTCGTCCCGGTCTATGGACTTTATGCGCCTTGAACACGATCTCCGGACTTGACAGCGGTGATTCCACTATCTTTGCTTTCGTTTTGCCGAGCTTGGATGGTGCAAGGGGGGTAGAAGGGATGTTGGTGATATCATTGGAAAGCTTGGACTGAAGTACCGGTCGCTTGGTTCTGGTCGCCAAAGGGGAAGATGGAACAGGAGCTGAAATATCGGAATGTACAGAGATGATTTGCTATGCATACATACACCACTATATCAGCAAGTCATGCATAAAGTAGGGGAACCAAGAGCATAAGTTGGGCTCACATTCTTCTTGCGACCATAAGTCGTGACCTAAGATGGAATGTCAGCTTGCGCCATCGATTTTGCTTGTGCTCTCGTAGATAGGCTTACCTTCTTGGTCTGTCAACACAACAATGGAAAAGCAGTCGCGTAAGTTACCTGTCCTTTGGTGCTGCAAACAGGGGTTCATTTGGTCACTCACCTTACCTCCCAGCAGCGACATGTTGGTCGAGATTCGTCGTTATAGACGTGGCAGCTGTCTAAAGATGATCGTGACGAGCTGGAGACAAAAGGTCAATGTAAGAACGAAGATCATACCAAGCTGTATGCTGTCTGCTGTCTGCTATCTGCTATCTGCTGTATGCTTGTGTTTGTTGTTGTTGATGTTTTTGTTGTTGACTTGGTGTCAATATGTCAATATGGTCATGACGTGGCCACGTGGTCTCGAGGTGAGTGATTTTCAGGGTCCCAGCTTGCTCCTTGACTGAATCACCCACTCACACCGTAGACTTGTTTATGCCCAAATAATACTCATGCCTCATCGCTAGATATCACTTGAACATTGTATCGTTGATTTCTTCTTTTTCTTTTCCTCATCTTCTCGACATACAATCACCTCTCTCTTCATTTTTGCTTGAAGGCTGCTCGAACATCGAGGCCCTTTATAGTCGACATGTCGGGCTCATCACAGCATCTCCCGACGTTCAATCATTATGCCTTCAATCTTCGCGATGGGCTGAGACAGGCTGCTGTCAGCACCCTCTCGGAGCTGGAGCAAAGCATAAGTGTCCAGGGCTATGGATGGCTCGACAGTTATATGGAAAGCATATTGAGTCGTCAAGCCGAGTGAGTACCCTCCTGACACAATTCAATGTTTCATCATCAGCCCCAGCTTTGTCCATCGTATGTGCAATCGTGTTGACATCTTCTATAGCGAAAATGTACCGATCGCCGAGTATATGAAGACTCCCTCTCGGACTCAGACCGTCAAGAAGACACGAGCAACAACAGCTGCAGCTAAGGACAGGACTGAGAAGGTGAAAGGACTCAACGCCCGACTGGCGCTGAGTCCAGCCAACAAACAATCGGCAAGTCTCCCTCGAAACTATTCAGGTCATCTCGCTGTATAGGCTCATACTGTTTCTTTATAGTCGCGACCCCCTCTTTCTCCACTCCAGCCTCGATCTCTGAACACGGTGGCTCTCTCTCCTACTCCCGCACAGTCGCCCAAAGCAAGCCCGCTCAAAGCCAAGCCGGAGAAGGCTAAACCAAAGGTCAGAAGCAAGAAGACCAAGTCCAAGAAGGTTGCGGACAATGACGAAAACTCACCACCGTCCAGTGCCGATACCAGTCTGGGCAACAGCGGAACCTCTGAAGCTTCCAAGTCAACTTCAACCTCCTCGAGAAGGGGTAAGAAGGTGGAAACCCCTGAACAGGCTCACGAAAACACAGGAGAGCAAGAACAGTACGCGTCGACTTCTTTGTCCAGATCAAAGAGGGCTGAAGTCGTAACGGAAACAGAGGAGATCAAGATGGCCGATCCCGAGCCGGAAGCAGAACCTCTGAAAATCGTCGAGCCGACCCATATTGACGAGTCCATCGAAGATGAGATCATTGTCGACAATGTGGTTCCTGAACCTGTTCGACCCACCCCCAAAGCTGAACAACCGCTCACCAAGGATCTTTCTATCATTGCCGAGCGGTCTGAGGATGGAACTTCCATATCTTCCGAGCGCAACGCCAACAACTTACCAGAAATTGTACAAGATGATATTGTACCGAAATCTGTCAAGAAAGACAACTCAGCCGAACCGAAGGAGGCGGATGCAGATGTCCATACTCAAGAAGAGCCAGAGCCCGTCAAGCCTGTTCCCGCACCCGCTCAGCCAGAAATGGAGCGAGAACACAAAGTCGACCCGACCATGCCTGCTTCTTTCGCTTCAGCTCCCGCACCCGTCAGCACAGGATCGTCTGGTCCGGCCCGTCAAGTTCGATCCTCATGGCTCAGCAAAGCTCTTGGTACTGGTGCTATGCCCATTTCTGCAGTCAATCAACAAGACGGGAGCTCTGCAGTCAGGAAATCTTACGCTGCCCCTCTTCAGCAAAGGCAAAGCAACGCGGTCGACTTCTCTGGCGTTCGAAAAAGCCTAGTCCCGGCTGGCGGCTTGAAGCGGAAGTCAGATCAAGGCGTGGAGGAAGACACAGCGGTCGAGGACAAGCGACCCGAAAAGACTGCCAAGGTCAATATAGACCCCTCGACGAATCCTCACTCCGACGGTCTCCCGACCCGTACACCCGGCCCGATCTCAAGACCGACCTTACCCAGCAAGACGCCTTCTTTCGGATCAGTAGGACCATCTCAACCCGGCAGTCAAGGTAAAATCGCTTCCTCGTCTACTCCTATTTCCGATGATCAGCGATCCGACATTTCGAGGGTTACTAAAGCGCTCGATGAGCTTCGGGAGAAAACGGCTGCGAAAGAACTTGCCAAACAGAAGGCGGCGCTCTCAGCTTCTATCAGCGCGAATGCAGCCAGAGTACCTCAGGCTAAGAGTACTGGTACTGGATTCCTCAGGGGTCTAGGCAGCATCGGCGCTGGCCTCTTCGGAATGGGCGGTGCAGCCGCCGAGGAGGAAGCCCAAAGACTAGCTCGAGAGCAGGAGGAGGATCGATTGGCAGAGGAGGAGTTTGAGAAACTCATGAGGGAGGCCACCAAATCGGAAGCGGCGCGCGGGTCCGGGAAGGCGGCTGAGGCTATGGAAGAAGACGATGTCATCCACGAGAAGAAGGCTCAAATCGCTCGATCGACAACCCCGGAACTTGCGCCCGCTCAGAACTCGACCGCACCAATGTCACCGGAAGAAGAGGAAGAGATGGTCGAAGAACAGTCTATCGTTGATGATCTTCTACCTGTCGATCCTAGGATCTCCATGGCCACTACTCAGCGCCAACAATCTATTACTCCTGAGTCGGAAGTGCAGCCAATTTCGACGACGCCTACGGGGACCCCGACCAAGCTCAGACATGCTCCAGTTCCGGAGTTGAAGCAGCCGAAAGAGGAGACTCGGGGCGACAAGGCTCAAAAGCACGCTGTCGGCGCCAGTAAGAAAGCAATCATCGAACTTCATGAAGACGACGACGAGGAGATGGATGAGCTTGATGACGAGGAAGAAGAAGACGAGGAGATCGAAGCGGAAGAGCAACCTATTCAAGCTCCCAGAGCTCAGCCCAAGGTGAGTCATGGTCATCTCGTCAGCAGGAGCTAGGCTAATAGCTAAACCACACAGACGCATCGCAAGATCCCCTCATCCTCAAGTGCGATCACCGAGGCTCTCACAATGTCCACCTCTTCCCACGCGACCGCAGGCAGTGTCCTCGGTCAAGCGCAATCTATGGCCGCCAAAGCTTTGGGCGTCAAGCCCGCTACGGCTCCAGTGAAAAGTCTTCAGCTCGCCGCCGCTGCTGCCAAGAAGGTCGGTTTGGGATCATCACGCTGGTATCTCTGGAGAGAAAGGGACAATCATGCTGATACTGCGCCTCATAGGAGCAAGCCGCTATCGAGCGCAAAGCGCAACTCAAGGAGGCTGACGCCCGGCGACAGCAGCTTGCCAAGCGTAAAGCCGAAGAAGAGCGTATCAGGGCTGAAGAGGAGCGCGTACGAGCTGAAGAAGAACGCAAGATCAAGGTCGCCGAAATGGAGGAGAAGAGGAAACAGAGAGCCGAGCTGGAGAAGAGGAAGAGAGAACGGGAAGAGAAAGCTGCTGCTATCGCCCGAGAAAAGGCAGAGAAAGAGCGGGCAGAGAGGGATGCTCAAAATGCAAGAATGAAGGTGAGTGCATCTTCCCCATTTGGCGACTATGGTTTATACTGACCTTTATAAACTCTAACTTAGGCTGCTGAGGAGGAAGCTGCCCGAAAACGTAAGATGGCTGCGGCTGCACTCACTAAATCTCAAAATGGTGCACCTGCCCCGAAGCGCGCCGCGGGACCGAACGGACCCCAACAGTCCATGGGAGGTGCAAAGGGGAAGGAACCTTTCCGACCGACCAAGCAGAACACCCTCGCTTCGTCTACTTCAAGCGTTCAACTCGCAGGAGCAGGGAAGATGGGTCCCTCTAGTTTCCGGACTGCCGAGACGCATCAAACTCACTCGTCGACAATTTCACTCGTCACGCAACCTCAACACCAAGCTCAACGAGAAGCCGAGCGCAAGGCGCTTGGACCTCCATCTCGACCTTCGGCCATGGCCAACCCGCAACCCATGCGGCAATCAAACCCCGTCTACCAGGGCACTCAGAGCCATACGCATGGTCAAGCGTCAAACGTCCTTCAGCAGAGCAGAGTGGCATTGCAGACCCAGCTCGATGAGAAGGCTGCTATGATCCAGTCTGAAGATATCGTCTTGCCCGACATCGCTTCTGAGTGAGTCCGGTTCGTTGCATCGTGTAAAGGACGAGTGTCGGACTGACTTTGGTCTCACTGTTTATATAGGTACTCTGACTCTGACGACGAAGATCGAACGAAAGACTTTATCCCACCCTCATGGGCTGAATCACCCAATCTCCGCGCAGCGCTCGAAGCCCAAGCTTCTCGAGATCCTGACGAGCTATTTGGGCCCATCAAGCCGCTCAACATGGAAGAGCTGTTCAAGGTGCGAACGAACAAGTTCCGAGCGAGAACGAGTTCGGCGAATTGGAGTCGGGGTGATGGACTTACCAGGGCTGAGGAGGTCGAGTATGCTAAGCGGATGGGATTCAAGCCTATGCCCTCGGGTCTGGGTCAAGGAAGCGGCAGTGGCCAATAGACAGTCAAGTACAGTATTGTGAAGCGAGTCTGTGGCGTGTGGAAGGAAGTAGGGTTTTTTGGTCCCGGATAACGGTCTCTTGCATTGTTTCTGTACTCGTTTCGGCATACCAATTTTGTGCATATCATAGAATCATATCGCATCGTATCGTATCGTGATGCGTAATGAGATATCGTGCTCGTGTTCGTTCTCTCCCACCTAGAACAGCGCTGTACACTACATACACCTACTCGAAAAAAGTCAGCGATATAGTGGGAGACCCGTCGACGGACAATCTCTATTGAATCCCGGTTTGCGCGGCTTGGCATGACTCATTCAGCTTGATAGGAATAGATAACGCTTACTGTATCTCTTCCATATGATGACCACGTAGTTACTGTAAAGCGCGCTGACTGCATTTCCGGAGAGAACTCATCGTTCGGGTTGCTCGAGGGATACATCCTGTCCTTCCCACGCCAGTCCAGAATCATAGCCATTGGCCTTCGAAAGGCCAGAAAGTCCAAGAACGGCCACTTATCCTCATCCTTTGTGTTAGAATGGTGCGGTGGGGACGTAGGCGAATCTGATATCAAGATATGATGTTTAGGTCTGGACAGATCATCGCAGCGATCTACTGTACGTATATCAGGTGGGGATCCGAGGTAAAGGATGTGATGATTGGTTGGAGAAGGAGGTCAAAGGATGACCTGGAAAGCGGTGTCAGGCCCCGAACGTACTTGAGGAAGACATAAAGACATAGCATTGTACGCGCACAGGTCCAGACTCAAGTGAAGTTTGTCTTGTACGAGTCATGTGCTGTATATGTATCTAAGAAGCATAAGAGGTACTGTTTGCTTTTGCTTCGTCATTCGAGTACAATTCGCACAGAGCGTTCCGCGAACCTCTTGAACAAATCATATTCAGACTACGCGGACTACGCAGAAAGCCAACTGATCACATATATATTTCTCAACTGCCTGGTGTCAGGATCTCCCACACAATGAGCGATCTACAAGATATCACCCATCTCCACAGCCACGCTCTCTCCGTCCCCGCCTCTCGGCCCCACTCAAGGACGAAATCGAAAGCTCCCTCTCACACCTCAATGCAAGCGAAGCCAAAGGCTGGACCTAGTCCAATGGGAAGGATGGTCTCTGCGCCTGCTGCGTTGGCGCAAACGTCCATGACTGTACCACTGACAATCAAGGTCGTTGGTGGGAGACCCAAGATGCCGATCAAGAAGAATAGTAAGTCCCGATTTGACTCCACTGTACTCGTACTTCTTACTGATACGTTTAGCATGTTGTCCTGTACCACCGTGTAGGTTCCAATTTCTTTAGCGAACGCGACATCGACGGACTGAGTGGCAAGCCGGCTCTACCTCGGTTCTGGTCAGCCGTCAGCGATACCCTCCTTCTATCACAAGATAATGGTGCCCAGGCGTTCAAGCAAACTCAGAGGCAATGAGATGACTAGATCCAACGGTAAGAAGAGGAGAAGGGGCCTTCCGGGACGCGGTAATGTAGTATACAGTACCAGGCCTCGTAGCTGTACTGTTATTGTGTAAAGTAAGCTTATGAGTACGTTGTTTGTCGATTGGAGCAAGAAGACAAGCGGCTGGTATGGCTGGAGGGGTTTTATGTAGAGTAGAGTTGTCGTATCTTGTGAGCTGATTAGACAATGTCCGCAAAGCGGTCAGGGTCAGGCTCTCTGTTCTTCAAAGCATGCAGAAGCTGAAGTAGCCTCAGTGGCTATAGTAGATATTGCAAAGGTCACAGTCAGACAATCAGCAGAAAACGAGCATCGGCTATTGACAGTGAATGCTATCGGTTTGGGAAGAGACACGATAAAGTGAGACATACAGTATCGCATAATACATGTGACCTAGATGAAGAACGAAAGAATATCATAAGGCTATGATTATTGATATATCTATGACAATGAGCAGTATTATATGTACGCCACGAACGACGCTATACGATAAGATGGAGACCAGGAAGGAACATACATTATACTTGTCCATGAGCATGAGGACCGTGTAGTACAAGGGGATGGGGTCGAATTACGAGTTCGCTCGATCTATCCTCTTTAGTGGACGCGAGGGTCTGTTCATAAGGGCGATCAGATGTTGCCATTCCTTCTTTTCGTAATAGGTTCGGTTTTTCGTGGGGACATCGCTGATTTCTCCATGTTCCCACGTATACTTGTGATCCCAATCCCAATTATCGATTGGATCTTCCCAGGGTCTGACTATGCGACCGAAAGTGTTATACCATTGCCAGATACGCAGCATGTAGACCAGAGAATGTCCCCAGATGAATTGACGAATGGTGCCGAAGGGGGTCTGGTTAACATATTTGGCGTGACGCATAGTGCAGTCCAGTCGCCAATCCCTAAGGTCGTAGATGTGGGCCTGGACTTGAAGGTAGGATAACCTGATTCGACGTTGGCATCGGCAGAACAACCACATGACAATCGAGAGATAAATGAGGACGCCTAGTCGGATCATGTGTGGGACGAGATCGCGCAAGGCAAGATCATAATCGACGCGAGCGTATCTTTGGAGAATGCAATAGACGTCGGAGATGTCGTAAAAGAATGTGAAGATGGCGAGCCAAGATGCGGCGAAGTACGAGATTTTCCTGGAGCTCAGATGGTCGCCCGGACAACTATAGGTACAAGTAAGAACGATTAGCAAGATATTCTCGATCTGGCACAATTGAGGCTAGAGCAGCGGTGGAGAAAATCCAACTCACACTCTGCATTTGCAACCCTTATCATCAGTCCGGAGCAGTTGCTCCGCCGCATATGTATAAGCCACGCAGGCATATAATCCAAGCAGAAGGGCAAGCGCAAGACAGAGGGTAGTCAAGTGTTTCCTTAGTACACGGAACACGAGATCAGCCGCAAATCTCATTTAACGGAATGGGTGTGGAAGACTCACTTGTTATAGATTTGATCGAATTCGTCGGGAATGGCGAGTTCCATCGGGGCCATAGACGGCGCGAATCGATCGAAAATGTTCCAGGTATCGGGCATTGTAAATGTGTGTGACAGTAGAAAGGTCCAAAGGTGGAACTGTTGTGATTTTGTTACGTGGATGTTAGTGGTGGCGGATGTCTGAGTAGATGTTCAATGGCGTTGTCTTTGTGATGTAGGCGTCAAATCAGCGCAGTAGATTGGCTATAGAGGATGTGACGTAGTGAGGAGGGAGGGTTGTTGTATCGGGTAGTGGTTGTGTAGTTAGACGATGTGGAAGGTATTGAAGATGAGGAAAATGAAGAGAAAGCGAGGAAGATACAGTTGGGAAATGCATGGTATTTGTACCCGCATGTTCCGTTCGGGTGGGCGGCGGGATCCCATTCATCTAGTCCGAGTGAGTCGGGTAGGAAGAATACGGTTTAGTGTTACCGAGTTGAATCAAGTCCATTCAACTCGAGTAAAGTAGTCGTACTATACAACAGAAAATCAAATAGAGTATGGGATGAGGCCAGCTGGTAGCATTCATTTGGCGAACCGCAAAGACGAATGCTGCGCGAGTTGTGTGATGAACGGCATGTAGTATCGATGAATGAGTCGGTTCGAGGATCCGAAAATTATCTGTTCTTTACGAGTTGAATCCTGTACTTGAATGGTGATGAGCGAGATGGGAACGGTTTAGATAGAAGCGGCAAGTGACACGGTGCTCTGCGCTGCAGATCAATCCTAGCGTTTCGCTGATCATCCTTCTTCTTACACGAAGTGACGTGCTCTGAGATCACACAGCATAAGCTCTGTAAGGTCCATCTGTTGCATGGTGATGTACGACATTAAGGGTTACAACAATAACTTATACTGATACACTCACGATCCCCCAACCCGAACCCTATGGCATTCTTTTCCCATTCACTTGCTATATACCCGATCGCAATCTCGCCTGTCGTTCTTTCACAAACTCTGTAATGGCAGCTTTCGTATGAGGTTCAATGAATAACAGTTTCTGATTGGGGATGGAATGTTGTAAAGCGGCATTGGCACGTGCTTCGGCTTCCGTGTCGTCGAATAGCTCTTTGCTGAAGAATTCAAACATGACAGCTATTGTTGAAGGTGAACATTTTCATGAATCAGCATGCAGTTCCAAAAAACTTAATGCAGAGGACCAGTCACTCACTGTCTTCCGCCTTTAACCTATTCCTCTCCCTATCCCAAAGATGAAGCTGATCCACAATGGTCGGATGCAACAACGGAGGCGGCGAGTTATACATTTGCGGATGCGCATGACTGGACAGGTACGAGATGATCTGGTGTGCTGAGATGCCCTTTTCCATGGCGGCTTTGACATTCTTACGATCCAGTTTACCGACTACTAGATTAGGGTATCGGATGCGGATGTCGACGAAAAGGTTTAAAATTGCGATTTCGAGCTCGTTCGCTGGTCATCACCCAAATTGATACAGCTTCAGCTACCTCATCTTTGTTTTCGATTGGGCGTAAACGATATAGAGGGGCTAGATGGTAGGGGAATGGAGACTGTATGCTCACAGGTATACGCGTAAATCTTATAGTTGGTCTCCAGAATCAAGAACCGCTTCTCATCCGCATCCTGACTCTTCGTTGCCGTGGCATCACCAGAACACAGCGCAGTAGCCAGATGAGTAGGGAAGAACTGGTCGGTATCTTCAGTCGATCTATAGATGAACCCGTATTGTGCTAGGTCATTCAAAGCGGATTGAGCGTGGGGGAAAGATGCAGAGGCCGAATAGTCCTGATCAATTGCAGGAGGGATCAGTCGAGCATTTCAGATAAGATGGCTGATGCTCCGACTCACCTGGCCGAGCTGCATGCATCCCAATGAGAAGAACATTGACAACACCTCTGCTGATCGCTCCGAGTTTGCCTATGACGGTGTCTTTAGCTCTTTTCGCCAGCCGCCAACGAGGAATCGGGATAGAAGGCACAGCACGCACCTCCTTCGCCGATAGGTAATACATCAAGATCTCCCATAATTGCGTTTGACGGTCTTCGAGCAAGAATTGAAAACCCTTGGAAGTGATGGTAAGACGGTTGATATTAGGATTCTGGCCTGTAAGATCCGATCTGCGTATTATAGATTGGTCACATTGCACGACACATCAGCTTTTGTCGACATCTCAACCAGCTGCACGCGGACGAGCTTGAGATTCAGTATATAGCTCACGGATCCGTCATTAATCCAGACGCATGCAAAAGTTGCAGAACCTCTTCTTGTGGTCTAGCGACGGGGAAGCCGATCTCCAATCCCGATGAGACCATGTACTTCAATATGCCCTGTTGTGCATGTATCAGCACTCGTCATCGTCTCCCGGATAATCAGAGTTGATCTCCATGATGATTCAGCATTACTCACTTCGAACTTGTCTTCTCCATACGACACCAGCTCATCCTGCGTTGGCATGTCCGCGTCTGCATCCCTCTCAAAGGGTACACCGAACGAGTTGGATGTCCCTCTGTGCGTATCATGTCATCTCGTCAGCCACTCCCGCACATAGTCATAGGAGCAGAACGTCGGAACGCAGATGATGCTTCTAGCTGTTATACCGTACTTACAATCCTGTCAAAGCGTTTCTCAACCCCCTCTTGAAAGCGTCATTCATAGGCCACTGCATCTTACTCTTCTTATGCACCATCGGATGTAAGATTTTCCTATTCAGTGCTGGCCGGACGACCTCGTCGACCCTGTTCATCGTAAATGCAGACGGGCACATGAACACTTGCATCAGCAATGGACCCTGCTTGTGCTGTTGCTGTCTGAGGAGGAGGATGTTGTGCTTACTCTGGTAAGGCCGCTTTCAAGTCCATTTGTAAGAAGAGCTTGACGTCTGCCGTTCGGATTGGCTGATGCGACCATAGCGTATGGAGGATGATATGTCGACATACTGGCGGTAACGATCTATTCGAACACGATCATAAGGTCGTGTTATCACTTGACATCAGCTTTGCCCATATCGTAATGTAGTATCGTAGTTGGCTGACGAGAGAATGAAGAGTAACAACGACGGGACAAACGAGCACATACCTCAGGATACATAGACATACAGCCTCCGATTTGTACAGTTCTTCATAGTATGACTGATGCTGATTGTCAAGAAATGAATCGAGAGCAGCCGTGGGCGATGCTGAGGGACCCGCTTCATCCTTCTTGGTTGGATGCGAGAATGATGGTTGGACCATTTGAGCGCGCTATTCACTATTCTATCCTGTTGTTTTGAGTGGGATTACTACGATCGCCAATCTACAAGTCTAGAACAAAGCGATATCGTCAAGGGCCTTCTTTATTGGGTAGCTAGGTTGTGAGTCGTATATGTCCTCTTTAACACCATCATCCATCACCATCGTCATCGTCATCATCACCATCGTCTTCGACATGCTCTATTCACATCGCATTGCATGCTGTCGAGGCCTTCGAGCTCTTAGCTTGTTATCGAGTTGTAGATATGATGATGTCATCACTTTATGCTTTGCCGCCTTGCTAGCTGTTCTATTTGTTTCGCAAAAATCCAGTCGAGGAGATTGCAAGTCGTTGAATCGAGATGAGGCAAGATTCAAGGCCGACACAAATCGTTGACAATCTCGTCGGTGATCCTGCCGTACACATCTTCCGCTGCACATCGATACCAACCTCGAGACGCTCTGAAACTCGTTCTGCAACTCTATTTGGACATACCGTTGAGATTTGACCATCTCCACCATCCCCATCTTGACACGGACATAACAGATCACCCGGATTCAAGATGCGCATGCCAGATCTTTCGACGCGTCAATCCCTGCTATTGACAGCAGGCTTCACAGCACTAGCTACCACTTCCCTTATTCTCTCGTATCAATCCTTACGGCGGGAACACAAGACCGAGCGACTGAAGAAACAAGTTGGCGAGGACGTGGAAGAGTGGGAGAGAAGTCGAGCGGGTAGTGGATTAGCCAGTCCGGATGAGAGAGTAGAGAGGCTGAATAAGAAGGAGAAAGTGTGGGAGAAGGGCGAGTTTGATGAGGGGCTCATCAGAGAGCAGGTGCGTGGCGATGCATTCATTATTTGTTTTTTTAATCTGAGCCAGAGACTGATGGCTAGACGGCATTCACGTTTGTGCTGAATGTTCACAGCTTACGAGGAATTACAACTTCCTCGGCGAAGAAGCTATGGCCAAGGTACGAGACTCATATGTCGTAGTCGTCGGATGCGGTGGTGTCGGAAGTTGGTGTGCTCTGATGCTACTAAGAAGGTGAGCCAGCAAACCTATTTTCACAATCAAGGAGCTTTCCATGCTAACAAACATGAACGTTGATTTATTAGTGGAGTGGGCAAGATCCTCTTGATCGACGTAAGCTAAGCAATCCCCGATCCATTGCCATGGTGGCTCTCAGTGTTAGCTTACACTCCAGTCTATAATTTATCTGGAACTCAGTTCGACTTGACAACCTTGTCATCGCTTAATCGACATGCGTGCGCTACGCTTGAAGATGTCGGTTCACCAAAAGTAATAGCCATGCAGAAGTTCTTGAAGAAAGTCGCTCCTTGGGCTGAGTGAGTGACACCCCAGCAGCCTCCCCTCCCCAATGCATCACTCGCCATCTGCGTTTGTAAGCACTGCATGAGCTCATGCTGACTTGGCAGTTCATTTTTTTTTTTGGCTTTTGTGTCAAATGCATTACAGGATCGAAGCCAAAGTCGGCTTGTGGCTTAAGAGCGATGAATGCGAATCGTGGCTCGAGGGCGCAGACTATGTAGTGGACGCTATAGATAATATCGATTCCAAGGCCGATTTGCTTGCGCATTGCCATAAGAAGGGTATCAAGGTGTTTGCTAGTATGGGTGCTGGAGCCAAGAGGGATCCTACGAGAGTACAGATTGCGTGAGTGCTCGCATGATAGCTTAGCTAGGTTGAGCATGCGACTCGTTTATTGGTGCTGATGATTTTCGTCGATAGCGATATCTCCAATACGCATGAGGATCCACTAGCGAGATCTGTGAGAAGAAAACTGAGGATGCAGGGCATCGTATCTGGTATCCCGTGAGTAAACAATGATGTACTCTTTGGTCATGGCTGGCTTACGCTAAGCATTCTATACACGCCTATTATCATCTAGGGTTGTATATTCCACCGAAGTACCAGGCGAAGTCAAGCTCCTCCCTCTACCAGAAGAAGAATTCCAACGAGGCGCTGTGAAAGAGCTTCAAGCATTCGATGATTTCAGAGTCCGAATCTTACCTGTCCTGGGATCCCTTCCGGCTATTTTCGGTCTGAACATCGCCACGTATATCTTATTGGAATTAGCAGGGAAAGAATTGACGGATTACTCGGAAATCAAAAATCGACGCAAGTTGTACGAAACGCTTCAGAAGGGTCTAAGCAAGACCGAGATGAGGTTTAAGAAACTCCCCTTGATGGAACGATTACCTATCAATTCGGAAGATATAGGCTTCGTCTTTGAAGATCTATATAATGGACGGAACTCCCTCCCGCCATATGAGGTACTGAGTAAACCGCAAGTAATACGCTGGGACCCTAAACGGGAATTGAGCGAGGATAACCTTGTGGTATTGGGTCCCAAGGATTTCGCAAAGCATGAAAAGGAGGTATTACAGGAGGGCAAGGATCTCAAGGAGGTTTGGGGAGAAGAGGCGGTAGAGTATATCAAGAGGAAGAGTCTGGAGGCGAAGAAGGTCACGGCTTGGAGGAGGGATTAGATCTCGTTCAGCTTTGGAGGCAGCTGGGCGAGGGACATGGTTATTGATAGGATGGTCGATCTGGCAATCTCGCATTGCCACGCATTGCAACAACCACATCTGAATACTCATTGGCAGAACATATCTAGACTGCATAGAACCCCAATGGCGGATATATCACCACTTATGCATTCCTCGAGCACTATGATCAATAAGTACTGGTATATTGACGGAAAAACATAGCAGGAGCATTGATAGGTATGGTGTGATATCGATATTGCCACACTGTAAGACACAAGATCAAGATGATGAATACGCCGCATCATCCTCGAGGGTACATAGTATCGTATCCTACTATCCTCGATAGCCCCATTCTCCTCTCTCATCATTATCCTGATCGCCATATTCACTATCACTCCACTGATCCTCCTCTTGGTCCTCGTCATCATCATCATAGCCAGGTCTGAACCCTTCCATGTCCTCGTCGGCATCTTCATCCTCCGGATAATCATTTCGATAGTAATCTTCATCGTTTGAATCTTCGTCGGCTTCGTCTTCGGGTTCTGAGCCTGAGATCGAAGATGGCGGGGAGATATCTTCGAATCCTAGCCTATGAGGCGTAGTGATCGACAGGGTGGTAACGAGAAAAAAAGACGTCAACCTGCAATCCAGTTCAGGAATCCGAAGATGACGCCAGTACGTCGCGAAGCAGTAGGGTATTACGGTGGGCGTGGCGAGATTGACACTCACAGTTCACCGATAGACACTCCATCTCCTACGCCCAATCCCAAAGGAGCAGACCCAGCATTTCGATTATCTCTGTAATATAGATCATATACCCATTCATCCTCTGCAGGTTCGACTTTCGGCGAAGGCGGTTTGGACTGCGATTCTTCCACTATACAAGTATGAAGTGAGATGTCAGCCTAAGCTTGAGTATTGCCCCACCTGGTACCAATTCCTTTGATGTCTTTTGACAGTTTCGCATCGCCAAGTCGACACTCACATTTCAGATACTCCTCCAGCATAGGCAAGAACGCAGCCATATCTTTCTCCTCTTGAGGTTTTGGGAATTTCCCAGAGCCTCTCGGCTTCGTGGTAGTGGGTGACACAGCTTGAGCATCTACGAATACAAATGCAGAGGAACTTTCGCCTTCGGTCCTGCAAATGACCGAATGTACAATAGTCAGCAACCATCTCTCGAAACAACTTCGACTATAGAGGTTGAGGGAGCCCAGATCAGGCGGTCAGGCGGTCAGGCGGTCGGGTGTAGGCTGTGGGACTCACTCTGCTGTCGTCAGAAGACGAGGAGGCATCATAGCTTTTGTTCGTGGACTGAGGGGAGGCACGACTCTGAACTGCGTCTGAGAAGGCGCTGCACCATTGAAATTGCTGTTTGAAGTCGGTGGTGGACTTCGTACCGCAACTGTACCCGCATCATTCTTCCGATTGTCCTCGCCATCTAATCTGGGCTCCGCCGATGCCGTTGTATCATCTGTCGCTGATGAGGCCGCCGTTGACTGTGACGGTACCGATCGACTCGAGACGGTATCTGTTGAGTTGGGAGCGGGGGTCGTGTGAGAATTCAGAGGGGACGAGGGTGTTATGGGAGATTCAGGTTGGGATGTTGATGATGAGAGCAAGTTCTGGATTCTTGACTATGATTGTCGAGAATACAGATTATCAAAGATAAGCGATAGCCCTTCGTTGTGTCTTCTCTCTTGGGAGCTGCACAGGACCATCCTAGAGCGATGAGGTCCGACCACCGGTAGGCGCAGGCGCTCCCTCGGAGAGCAGATACCTTTAACGATACGCAATGAACTCGTTCACTCACCTTCAACACCTCTCCTTCTTGGCCTCTTCCCTTCCAGGTATCCGGCACAGTCTCCGCCAGCCTGAACACGCCTCTCGGTCGACCTGATACATCTCTCCGTCTTTTCGTGTTTCTCAGCCTCGGCTCGAGATCCTGAATGACTGTGAGGTGTCAAAGCACATCATCGCACTCATCGTGTAAGGACTTTCACACCACATTGAAGTAAACCTCATGGACATGGGCGGCTAGCCCACCCGGTGGGAGGGGATGGTGCAAGACTTACCGAGTGAAGAGAGTGGAGCATCCGTAGCTTTTCGCTTGATACGCAACACAGTGTATGATCCTGGCTCTGCTCCATTCCCGTTTCCGTTTCCATTCCCACTGCCATTTCCATTATATGCCCCACTTGATGAAGATGATCCCGTGCCAGTACTGAGCCCAGGTCCATAAGAGGACGAGGGGCCTGCGAATTGGGATTGAGGATAATTCATCTCGTTCTCTGTTGGTTGATTTGAACGTAGATCCACTCCGGCTTCAGCTATATGATCGTTTTGACGAGACTTGACGAGGATAGACGGTACGGAAATACGGCAGATGGCTTCGGTCGGTTGGTAGCAAGGTATAATAGATCAGTCGTAGGCGACAGGTGACGAACGGTAATATAGCGTGATTATCGGGCGCTAGCAGGTACTTTCGTTCATGAACGATGCACAGACAACGACAGATGACAGATGACAGAGTAGAAATAATAAGTCGACGATGGATGATAGCAGTCGAATGATAATGAAGATAGATGTCAATGTCAAGAAAGTTTAGGATGGCATGGATTAGGTTGGTTGGTGCTCGGTGGAGTACAGTACGGTGAAGTATAAACGTCACCGAGATGCTCGCTACGAGTACTCTCGCTCGCTATCCTATCCGGTATTTTGTTTGTTTCACCCTTCTTCACTCACTTTGCTTAATATCCTTATTCCTAAGACCATTCATCTTCAAAACCCAAGCACTCAATCACTCAAACTACGTCTCACGTCTCGTTCAATCAATCATCGACTACAGTAACTTTATTAGTGAAACCCAAGTCCCAAATTCCGAGGACAAAGACAGCGAACATATCATATCGCCTTGATTCCCAGCCCCTCGAGGCTTCTCACTTTTGACTTGACGCTCGAAATCAAGTTTCCTAACCGTCCTGCTCGTACGCATACGCATCAACTGGCCAAACAGCATCTCCACAAAAATGACAAGCATCAATGCTACCAAAGTCTTCTTCGGACTTCGGTCCGCACTACGATTGAACCCGTACATACGCTCCCAATCGACTACTTTGTACCCCTCGGTCACATCGTGTACGCCATCATCGTCTACCAGAGGTGGCGCCCGGACCCTGCAACCGCAGTGCTCAAGGGCATTCGCCACCACCTCGGCAACTTCATACTCAACTGCTATTCAGCCAGATCAGTCCATACCTGAGGGATCCAGATCCATGGCCGGGTCGAATACCGCCTCCAGACCGGCAATATCACGCTCGACCTTCGAAAAGCTACACAGACTCTCAGCTCTCAACCCACCGCCTACAGGCTCAGAAGAAGAAACCGACCTAATAGAGGGGTTATCGGACTTGATTCATCTTATGGATAAGGTGAAGAGTGTCCAACTACCCGAGAGCAACGAAGCACGTGCGGGGCTTTTGGTGGAAGGTATTGGAATTGGGGAGATTATCGTCACCGATCAGAAACATGATCTGAATCAGGATCAAACCATATCGAGCAGTGGAATCAGCAATGACCTGATCGGCTCAGATGAGCTTGCAGCGAAAGGGATGGAGGGCGAGACGGAGACTCGAGGGAAAGAGCTTCTTGGATGGGCAACTAATAGAGTAGGGGATTTCTACGCTTCGCGGATCAAGGCGAAATCGTAGGATGAGCGCATACCGAGCTGGTCGCAATTGGGCGGCGATGTGGTCATTAGTGAAGTTCCATCAGCGAGATGATGATAATCTGGCGCTTGCTTAAGGACATCAACACCCTCTACTTCGGTATGAATACAGAATATATGCATATGATATTGTACGCATTGTCAAGGCTATATGTTGTGCTTGCCAGCTGTGATATGGTACAAATGATATGGCACGGATTTGCTTCAAGTCTTCGGTCTTCCACCAAAAGGAGATATCTATCTATTTGTGTATGTACAACGTCTATAGTCTGCGATCAGATTGATCCTTTCCTGCCTGATTCTGGTCTGGTCTGTCATTCGAGCTCTCTTGCCTGGGCTTGAGCAACCTGTCCACCCCATCCATTCAAGCAGCGCTTGACGTCGTCCGAATCCTAACCAAAGGCAAGCTATCGGCCCCAATGACCACGTCGAATTTTCCACTGATTGATATGCCGCTAAATGAGCATTCGCTAGATTGAGCCTGCATCGTATGTGTCGTGACGGTACTAATATCTCAGAATGTGAGGATTATCGTTTCCTATGAACACCATTCGTTTTCTCGAACGGATCGCTTCTGCTTTTCGTCAGTCGAGTAGGCTGCTTCTGCTCTCGCCATTTTCCATCCAATCTTACAGACATCCCTTCTCGCCAAAGCACCCATGTTTGTTAGCCTTCTCTCTTATTCGACCACACTATCGAGATCCTGTTCACCCGCTTGTTCAATGACGAGGGCCCCCGCTTTGATCATGCCGGCATATAAACCATGTTCGGCTCCGAGGGGATAAGTGTATGTCTTCTGAGCGAGGATGGATGGGCCTTTGGAGGGTGAGAGCTCGAGCTGAGAGCATAGGAGAGCAAGCGGATCAGCCAAGTGATCCACTACATCATTCTTCCTTGAGTGGTTGGGTCGAGAAGACGTCGGTCTTGGGGATGTAAAACAGGCCAGGCCAGGCCTAGCTCGGGCACTAGTGAGGACGAAAAGACTTACCAGTGAGATGAGGTCTTCAAGCATATGCGCTTGACCCACGAGCATACCGGCGAAAGCTTCATGCGCAACATGAACCACATGTACGTGGAAATGATCTATCATCGGGTCCCGCCCAGAACAGACAAACAGACAGATCAGCTCATGACTTATGACTCAGGCTCGGGACTAAATCGCGGTACGCTGAGAGTCTCGGGGTGAGTAGAAGCTGATTGCTAATTGAAGACTAGACTCACAGTACGAAGGCTGATAGTGTACGAACAACCTGAGTTTGTTCGAGGGTACGCCGTATTTCGCTTTCACGGTCTCGAAGGTTTTCTCCTTGATAGATTCCAGTAAGGGTATATGGGCTCGAGTGAGATCACGAAGCGAGCTGATACTTCGCGTTTGAACCAGGAGAGTGAGATACTAGAAGGTTGGATTCCAATGTCAGATTCAGCTCGGCTCAATACCATAATACTCAACGAGCGCAACTATTGAGGATGAGGCCGGGCCGCTATGCTTACTCACTAATGCCGACATGGAAGTTTGGTCCCATTTCAAATCAGGAAGTAGGACGAACCCAGCTTCTCCTTCTGATCGATACAAGACTCGTTCGGCTTCTTTGCGGCCCTCGAGGATGGCGTAGACCCTAGTGCGAGACCGAAACCGAGTCAGCCTAATCTCCTTTTTTTCCCGCTCTTCCGCCCGAGATGGAATGAATGTTACATTGCATCCAGCTGTAGCCTAGTCCTGAGAGCCAACAATAGGCAGGCTTCGGCTCGCCCTAGTTGAAGATGAGATGAGACATGACTGAGAATTGGTTGGATAGCAATAGCAAGCCTTCAAACGCACACAACTAACTCACCATCCAAGTCGATCCTGATCGAAACTATCAATGTATTCCCTGACAACAGTATCGTAAACCTCCCTAGTCTCAGTGACAATATACTTTTCTTGCGTAGAGTACTTTTTGATATGTGTTTCAGTAGCTGGGTGAATAAGCTTGAGCGCTAGGTCTGCTGAGCGAGTGGGAGGTGTGGGAAGCCATCCGTGCGCTGAAAAGTACTGCAAAGCGGAGCGTAGACCATGGAGCGCAGAAGTGGGATGATCTCGTCAGTTTTTCAGTATACAGATGTATGCGGCCTCTCTTGCATTGAACGTGAGACGCGGGACGGGGGTCAACTTGCTATGCAGCCTAGCTCGTGGTGAGCTGTATGGCTTAGCAAGCTCGTCAGAGGAACACAGTGGGCAACACAAATCCAACTGTTGTACACTTAAGTGCTTGCGATAGGACTGCATTCACAATCCACGGAAGATAGACAGAGCGAGACTGAGACTGATACGTACTGGTGCATTCTCTAAAAACACATCCAACCTCTCCAATCCACCCACGATCTCCCCGACAGATTCACCATCGGAGGAAAGTACAGTCTTCTGCAAGTGAACGATGGTAGGTAGATTATGGAGAGTACCAAGGACGTAAATTGATCCTGTGGATGTTGATTCGCTCAGAATACGAGTTGGAGTAAAAGCTTGGAGGGTTGTCGCTGTGATTTGCGGTTGCGTGCTTGAAGAAGCTGAAGCTGAGGTTGAGGCTGAGGCTGAGGTTTGGTCGGACATGATGCACGTAGTCCTGTCTCGTTGGTCGAGGGTATGATATCTATCAGATATGCGCAGGGGCGTGACAAGAAGACTGGGAAAGGTGCGCACGATATGAAGGAAGTACAAGAAGATGAAAGCGAAGATGATGTCAAGTTGAGCTGAATGTGATTTACGCCAGTACGCGCTCGAACATTACCAGCGCGTCGCTTGCACCCGTACGCTGCTCCTGATGTCAATCACCGCCACCGCCAGCGGCACCGTATTTTCTCCCTTTTATTATGTGTTCAATCGAATGGTGTGTAGCACAAGCATGCATGGTCGTGTTCGCGCTGACTATATATACAGATACTTGTTCCTTCTTCTCGTCTACTCTCAACTCATCGAAATGCTATGTACAAACAATCTAGCTTTCCTCCCTCCTTCCCCTGCAGGACCGTTAAGTTACGCGAGAGGCCAAATCAAAGTATACCAAGGGGGCAGGAAGCGAAGGAATCGTTGAGAATATGTAATGTCCTATAAACAACTATTGAGGACAGTATGTCGCTATTACTATATCAAACCTAAAACATAAGAGTTCACGATATCAAGGAAAGCCCAGAATGGAAATGAAATTGTTGATGGTCGTTCGCATCTGGGTGCTTCAGCCTTTTCAGTCATATGTGGGGAGACCAAAACTAGGCCGGGATGATGATCAGATGGATGATTGGACGGTCAAATCGCTTAAGGCCACCATTGAGCCTCGTTCATCTTCTCGACCAAGGAGGCGCGATCTATAACAAGTGAGTTGAGCCATCAGCAAATCATTCGATATACGGTCGAGATCAGTGTGCGAATAACTCACCCAAACCTCTGAGGTGCTCCGCGGTATCAAGGCCCTCTTCTTGTGCCTTCTTGACCACACCAGCGGCGACAGCAGCGCTGACCGCCCTGATCCTGTCGAGTCGGGGATACAGCAATCCAGCGGCTTTCTCGTCCTCTGTCAAAGCCTCCGACAACGCGATAGCCGAAGCGGTGATCATACCGCTTGACACAGTCTTAGCTCCAGCTTGGAGGGCACCGAAGCCGATACCGGGGAAGACGAGGAAGTTATTTCCCTGTCCAGGTTCTCGGAGGAGTCCATCTCGCTCGATAGGGTTGTACGGTGATCCAGAGGCAAAGAGAACTCGGCCGTCTGTCCAATCCAAGGCATCGGCAAATGAAAGCTCGCATTTAGAAGTAGGGTTGGAAAGGGGGAAGATGATGGGGGCTTTGTTGAGTTCAGCCATTCGTCGAACTTCGGCTTCACCGAAAGCGCCAAAGGTGGTGGAAAGGCCAACGAGCGCAGTAGGCTGGACATAATCGATCACATCGGCCAAGGAAGGGTATTCTTTACCCTCGGTGTCATTTCGAATAAAGTATTTTTTGTGGGAAGCGACCTTGCCGGAGACGACATCAGGTCGGGTGGAAGTGATAAGTCCCTGTATGTAACGTATGGTCAGCAAGCTGAGTTCTGTTGGACTCAGGATTGGAGCTCACGCCAACTCACCTTAGTGTCAATGAGCCAGAATCTCTCCCTCGCCTCGTCCTCGGTCAAACCTTGCATGGTGAAGAAGTTCATCATCTCCTTGGCGACACTGCAACGATGTCTAAGTCAGCTGATAGTCCTTCTGCATTGGATACAATGGATACAATGGCAGCTCACCCGACAGCAGCACTTCCACCGCCGAGGAAGACGACCTTGTGGTCCTTGAGAGGCTTGCCAGACGCCTCGGAAGCCTGCTTAGCAGCAGCAAGGAAACCGGCAAGAATGACTGATCCCGTACTGACCGATTGTAGGAGAAGTGGTTAGCTAGTGCACAATCATTCCGAGAGAGGACGCTAGCTCACCCCTCGATGTCATCGTTGAACATCCTGTACTGCTCCTTGTACTTCTCGAGGAAGGCGAAAGCGGCCTCAGAATAGAAGTCTTCGTGCTGGATCACAGCCTTGGGGAAAGCTGAAGCGGCAGCTTGCATGAATTTGTCCATGAACTCGGTAGCCTAAATGTCATGGAATAGACAGTCAGTTATGATACATGCCTGCGGGGCTACTTGGAGAGAACAACTGACCTCTTCGAGAGACGCTCGGGGTCGACGCAGACCGATGTAGAGAGGGTCATTCCTGATGCTCTCGGTATTTGTACCCATACTACACACAAAAGCGTATCAGCTTCTGATCCGCTTACTGAGGTTTGAGGGATCGTCGAAGCTGACTTACTCAAGGACAACAGGTAGACATCCATGCGGGTTCACACCACCTCCAGCAACGTAAAGATTCAGCTTGCCGACTGAGATACCCATACCGCCAATACCGAGATCACCGAGACCGAGAATTCGAGAACCATCAGTTACGACGAGGATTTGAGGAGTGGTGGAGAGCTTTGAGGCGTATTCAGAGAGGATCTCAGCGATTCGGTCCTGCCAGACATGATATACTAATTAGCTTATGCTTCTCACGCTCAAATGACTGAACGGCTAAGCAGACTAGTGGAACAGGACAAACCTTGTCGTCAATGGAGAGGTAAAGGCCCTCGGGACCTTGGTAGATGTGAGAGTACTTCTGACACGCTTCTCCTACGGTAGGAGTGTACACGATCGGCGCTCTGTGGGGGAGAGGGAAATACGGTCGAGTCAAGAACAAAAATTGTCAGCATAATGATGCATATCTCCGTGAGTCTAGCCGAGCTCTTCTGAAGTAAGGGAATGAGACAAGACATGACAGGTGAGACAGCTCGAGGTAGATTTGGTGCTTGGTGATAAAGTGAGGTTTTAGTCTAGCCGCTTAACAACAGATGTTCACAGCCGGTCAAGTCGGATATCGACCCGACTTCAGTCGAAAAGCTGACGAGTCAGACACAGCTAAACTCACAAGCCAATGAGGTCATCCCTAATAGCAGAGAAGAAGAGCTCGGGGTCTTCTTGTCTGATTCGCGCGAGGTGTACGTGCTTGAGGAGGTCTGTAGGGAGGTTCTGGAGGTGGGCCTTGAGTCGGAGGAGGTTTTGTGAGGGGGCGATAGCCGGGTGAGGGGAGGGGGACCTTGAGAGGGATACTATAGTGAGCGTGGATGAGTGGTATCGTGATCAGCTTATTTTCTTGATTGTGGGAGAATGGAAGAGTTGGCGAGCAGAACGATCGATTTCCTGCTACCCAGCTTGGAGGCAGCTGGGGGCGAGGTTTCGGTGGAGAACTCACCAGTCTTGGAGTCGTTCGCGTTAGGAGTGAGAGGGGGAGTGAGGGTAGCGGCATCACCGTTGGTGAAAGCCGAGAAAGCTCGAGCGATAGCAGCGGTCATCTTGACGTTGAGGGTGGACTGGTTGAAGTATGGAGAAGAACGTCTGTTGATAGAGTATGGTCTAGCGGTTTCAGAAATGCTTGACGTTGTGGTTATGTATCGTGGGGAAGAAGAAGGAGAAGCAGAAGGGTCGTGTGACGACGGAGTATCTCTCGGAAAGCTACTTGAAAGGAGAGATGACGATAAGCGTCTTTTGATTCTAGACTGGATATCTGGACCGGGACTGGACCTGGAGTTGGATGCAGCGGAAAAAGAAGAGGTCAAGGTCAAGTGACGAAGAAGGCCAACGCTAGTACGTTTACGTGTACGTGTATCTGATCTGTTTTCTCTATGAGATGTTTGTGGGGTTGATAAAGAGGAATGATATCGATGATGAGAAGAGGATGATAAAAGTGGGGCAGGTTGACTTCTATATATGTTATTGGGGAATGGCAGCGACAACGAATGGATCCGCATTATATTTGTATCTAAATTATCTGGAAACTACAACCTTGGAATAGTCAGAGCTTTATTGGTCAGATGACCAAGCGAATGATCGGAAGGTCAACGGGGGGAGGGGGGATCTTTCGGGGTAAGAGTCCGGTGTTGGTTGGGGAAGGGGGAGCGGGGTATAGTAAGGGAGGAGGAGCTGTATGTAAAGTCAAGTGAAGCTCTAGAGCTTATGGAGGTATGTGACTGTGACTGTGACTGTGACTGTGACTGTATTGGATTTTGGATTCGAAAATAAAGGTGTGATCACCGCGGAGCTAAAAAGTGATGGAATTCGAATATCTGATTTTTGGCTTTCAATGTTTGATATGGAAGCGGGATGCGGGGCCTTAAGGCTTTGCCTTGTGTTTTGGGCTTGGGTTGAAGCTCAGCTACAGGCGAGAACGAGAGAAGCGGAATATGAACGCCGTGGAGAAAGTTGATAAAGCTGATCTGTGGACCGAAAAGACCGATCGAGCGGAACAGAACAGGATTGAAATGGAATAGAATGACGTTTACGTTGTACGTTTGGATTTGGATTTTTGGATTTTTGGCTTTTGGCTTTTGGCTTTTGGCTTTTGGATACCGGGGAATGTACTGTGTAGCGGTAGCGTGCGACTCGTATAATCTTATGACTGCATGCTAAGTCATCATCGCTAGTACTGCTTGAGCGTGGACAAGTGGACAATCAAAAAGATCTCTGTGCAGTATAGACAGACAGATCATCGCATCACACTATCATCCCCAATTGATTGATGCCCCAACAATTGTTGAAATCCCTACTGACACGGCAATCCCTCGAGAGAGTACGAGTACGAGTACGAGTACGAGTACGAGTAGCGAATACTGCATCAATCAGCTAGCTGTCAGGTCATAGCGGTAGTCCAGACCTGACTGACTCGATCAGACCATCGCATCGTTCACATACAGTACAGACTTTTGAAACACCGACAAATAGATTGGTTTGTCCGGCTGGCTCGGGTGAGTATCACTACGGAGATGAGCGAAAGTTCAAAGTTCGAAAATCGACGAGTTCTTCGAAATGATAAGATCAAAATTCGAAAAGATAGGCTCAAATGCCCTCATTTTACCCTGAAATAACGACTCGATTACATTGTTTGTACCTTAGTTGTCGTCGTTCACTTTCCGACTTCTCCCGAACACCACAGCATACACGAACACCGTCGTGTGAGTGGGGTCCTTTTGGAAGTGAGCTCGGCACTGCCTCGGAGTTGCCGGGGAATGCATCGTTGTACAGTTATAACATTCTCGAATGGTGGTATGAGAAACTGACTAGGCTGCGAGATGCACACGCTTTTGCATACCTTATGCTCGCGGTAGACAGAGTAAGCAGGAGCTTATGACTTCGATATGGACGACAAGTGAGCTCTCAAATCGTGAAAAGGGGACGGGAGGACGGGAGGACAGTCCAGTAGTTGTACAATATTTAGCGGTACGATGACAAGTCGTTATCTCGATACGATACGACTCTTTCCGCAGGTCAAGTGTATGTGTGACCACGTGTCAGGATGTTCACTCATCAGGTCACGTGTTGCTGAGACTTACGACTCATGTTGACAATCGATATCGCGCTGCGCGTCACTACACTACCCGGTCGAGTTTCGATGTTTCGTTAGTTTGACTGACCTAAACATGAATGAACATGACGTCCATCGAATTAATCAACAAGCAGATCTTGTGGGATTACACCGAATCGCACTCAATTCACCTGTATGACACACGCCGACGCCGACACTGACCTGACATCACGACATATATATAAAACGCCATGAGCATATCACAGCAGCCTGGGCTGAGCTACAAAGGTGAGCTGAGCTGAACTGAGCAGCGCGAGGACAGGTGCGGTAACGGTTCGAAGAGGTCGAGAGGCAGACAGTGCTTGAGTTAGCGGCTGATCTGACTGTTTCCCATTCTCGCTCGTAGAGATCGCTGACGCGATCGTATCTTTCTGTGAGTGAGCGAGCGCAAGTGGCCTTCAGTGTTTATACTGACGACAATTACATTTTCCTCAACCTTGCGTTTTCGGCGATCGGTAATGCGCCCTCTGAAATCGCTACGCTACGCTATTCCTATCGATACTCGGCTCGATACAGTGGAGATCTCCATCCACACCATCTTATATCTCCGCCAAGTATACCCGGCATCGACATTCACTCGTCGCCGAGCGCACTCTGTCCCAGTGTATCAATCCCGTCATCCTCAAGTAAGAGCCTACATCGCCAATGTCGTTGGTGCTTTGAGCGGGGAAGTCCATTCGGGGAAACTGAGGAGGATGACGCTGGTTATCAAGGGTGTTGCGGATGGGTTGCCTAGGGAGAGGATGGTTTTTGATCTAGGGTATTTGGGCGAGATTGATAAGTTGCGCCAGGGGAGAAATGTCGATATTGGGTGAGTGAATGAATGGGCTTTCTTCTTCTTCAAATCCTGTTGTAATAGACACTCAAATCTTGGTTTGGATAATCCAGATGGCCAATCCTCCCAAGGCCAAACTAGTCAGGAAGTTCATATCTGGCTTCGTCTGATACTAAACAATATAACTGATCAGCCCCTTGATACCTTGCGTTTCGAAGGCTAATAGGCGCACCGAATGCCGACGAGCTAGGTCTGATGTTACGAGGCTTCTTGATCAAGCTGAATGCTCTGGACGGTCAATTACTGGATATCAAAGGTGAGTATGACAAAACGGCAAACGTATCTGCCGTATTATCCAATCTTGCATCTCAAGTCTCTCCCTCCCTCTCTTGCCTCTTCGCTGAATTTGGTACAAGCCTTTATAAGAGGTCTTGGCTTGGTTATCTCATGTGTGCTGACGGACGATATATCGTTCGCTCGACTTGTTTGGTTTGATCTCGGTCCACGTCGCAGATGAAACTACTTTTGCGATCATTATCGAAACCAATGACTCGCTTGAGCCGTCGAGCAATAAGGCAGATGATGGGGTGAGTGGTTCGCTCTCGACGCAATTCCATCATTACCTATCAATCCGTTTATCTGATTGTGTCGGCTCAAAACATAGCCTTGATATCCCAAGGTACAGGTCTCACATGCTGACTTTTGACTTTTGACTGTCGTGCCGTGTCGTGCGGTGTTGTTGTGTCTTGCTTTATCAGTCAATACCACCCTGGATACCTGCATTGGCAAACGACACACTCCATCCGCCTTCATCTCAAGATCTCGACGCAGATTCGTCGTGTCCGGAGAAACATGAGCCTCTGTTGAACGTTAAAGCTGTTGAGACAGGTGTCATTGATGTGAGTGGAGTCTGACACGAAGAAGCTGCTGCTGCTGCTGCTGCTGCTGGCTGTCTGTCTGCCCGTATCCTTGATATCCCCTTGCAAGAGAGATCTATTCCGTGCTATTTTGATCGACCAGCTGCTGATCTAGTCAATCTGTGTTGTCCCACGTCGTTTTCGTCTACGCTCCCGTTCGGATCTACGTTCATTACTCGACTCTTGACCATCGCTCCCATCCCATTCCCATTCCCATTCCAATCCGCCACGCTGCATACCTTGCCGCCCGTGCATGAATGTATAATACCACGCATGCAGATCCGACTGATGGTCCAAGAATGCGTAGCGAAGACGGGCGTTCAACACCTCCGTCCAGCTATAGAATAAAAGCACGAATAAGAACAAGACCAAGAACAAGAGGGAGAACAAGAACACGAACAGAAATACGAATACAAACACGAACAGACTCAATCACGCGTACACGCGTACGGTTGTATCAGCCAAGTATCATGCTTCGCTAAATCCACCCACCGCGTCCAATGGCTTCGACCAGCCTAGCCTAGCCGAGCCTTTCCAAAATCACTCACGCCTATATTATATCCCATATATCTACCCGAAGGCAGGGGATACCGCAACTGTCCTGTCCTGCTCTGCAGTGAAAAGAGAGTCAGAACAAAGCGAACATGGTCACACGGTTACACGGTCACACGTTTTCGTGTGAGCATTTGGGTCTTTTTAAACGGCACCGCATCGCACGGGACAACGATCCAATTCTAGTTGATATAGTTTATACAGCAGAGCCTGCAGGCTTGTCTCGACGTTGATCTGACCTCTGGCCTCTGGCCTCTGGCCTCGTACGACACGGCTTGTTCTGCGCCGATCGAAATATCAATATAATTGCTGCCAGAGGCCAAAAAAAAGGTAACATATCGACGTTATTCATGTACTGTAGGTATCAGGTACCGTATAAGAAAACTGCATTGTGCATTTTACATTGTGCATTATGCATTCATTGCATGGCCTCAAGCCCTAGTAGCTATGACAACTCAACATTCCCAAAATCCCAATCAGTATAGTATGTATCTGATTTTGTGTATATATGTATGGAATGATATACAGCCTACATATGGTACGAGTACAATATGTAGCGTAGCTTTCTTTTCCTTGGCAAATGATATGATGGAATAACGTGAAAATGAGATTTCGTTAAAAAAAAAAAAAAGATCGTTATGTGCGTGAGATTTATTGATTCAATGGATGAAACGAAATGAGTGTTTGAAATTGAAAATGCTTTTGTGATTTCCCCTCGTTCTTTCTTTCTTTCGTTTCTTTCTTTCCTTTTTTCATATGACGATCCATGTATACCATCAAGGTATATCATGACCCAGCTTCGTCTTGACTTTCACTCCCACTACCACCTGGGCCCATCGCCAGATCTGAATCCTTCAGCTTCAAGGAAAACAGGCAAATAACCCGTTCTGCCGTTTCTCACATGACCATGACCATGGCTGTAACCGAGACCATGTCCATGTCCATGGGTTTGAGCATAGCCGAATCCGCCGTGCCCTTGTCCATGACCATGGGGGTGAGGTAGAGCATGAGAGTGCCCGTGCTCTGTCGAGGAGTCTTCATCTTCATCCATATCCATATCAACGTCCATCTCGCCATGCTCCTGATCCTCTTCGTCAGTTCCACTTCCGAGGAGGACACCGAGCCTTAATCCACTTCCAGGTGCAGAGACAGGCTCGACCCCACTTCCGCCTTCGCCGACAATCGTGTTTCCGCTCTCTGATCTCTTGAGTGCACCGGCACCAGCACCGAGCACTCGTCGTGGATGTTGATGGAAATCGGGTGTTTCGACAGCTGGGGAAGAGGGGAATAAGCTGGGCTGCAAGTTGGGTGGGGCGGGCCATAACAAAGCAGGCTCGATAGCTGCCGCTGCACCGCCAGATATCGACTCAGAGTCGGAAGACGCAGAACCGACTTCGTCGTCCAGATCGGCGTGTGGGTGCGAGGGGACTTGAGCTGCCGAGGGTCGAGTAGGAGTAGCCATGGTCGAATTTGAACCGTGCATGGGCGAAGGGAATCGCCAGCCATCCATCGACGGATGAACAGCCTGAGGAGTATGATTCAATCTCCTCCTTGACATAGGAGTGATATTCCCACTGGGCGAGTCAAAGATCCGTCTGGGTGCGGACAAGCCGCCAAAGCCTGCGTCGAGCGATAGTGATGGACCGGCAGTATCCGCGTTAAAGCTGATGCTCTTCCTCGTCTCAAGCTGTGGGCTGGCGCTTCTTCGACCTTGAGAAACGGGAGATGCGGTAGCGAGATATAACGCAGTGTGAGATTCAGATAGGGAGGACTGGTGTAAACCCATGAGGGAAGGTGGTCGCTGGGGAGCGGTTACAATAGATGGTGGCTGGAAGTGCGCAGGAGCGGTGTGTTGTACGGCGGAATGGGACAGTGCTGATCTATGACCTCGAGTCGGCGCACCAGGCGCAATGCTAGCTCGTCTCTTACCTGAAGAGACGGGACTAGGCGTTCTAGGGGGTCGATCGAATTGGCTCGTAAACAATCCCGCTGGGGGAGGCGCCATCGAGTCGTCTTCGTCGTTCTCGTCATTATCATTGTCGTTGTCCGATACGAGGAAACTCTTCTCCATTTGGATTATCTCTTCTAGAACATCGCGCATATCTTTACCCATTCCGAAGGGTAATGGATCGGGAGTCGGTTTTCTTCCTGCCTTCCGGGTCGAGCTAGGATTACTTGCATTTGAATTTGCGTTGGATCGACTATCCCCTCGCTTGTGATGCGGTTTCTTGGCTGAAATGGTCGGGACCGGCATTTGCAGCGGCGCAGCAGGGATATACGGTCTCGATATCTCCGATTGTAGCCATTCTTCTTCGTCATCGTCTTCGTGAATGACATTCTCCAGATTGAAATTGTTTCCATAGCCTCTTCTGGAGGCTGTACTGGCTGACGAAGCGTTTCTCGATAGACTTGAACCTGCTCCCCAAGTGGAAGAAGACATCGAAGTGATCGAGCTCGCTATCGAAGGGTTTCGAGAATGACTCGCGCCACCTCCACCAACGAGATCAGGTACAGCTCGAGAAGCCGAAGAAGAAGTCGACATGACGGTACTTCTGCTCGTACTGATCGAGCTCGCCAAACTGCCCTCTGCTCGTCTTCTTCTCCGCTCTTCTCTTCGCTCTTCGCGTCGAATATCCGCCTGGGCCAATCTTCGATAGTGCGATGCGTTCCATTCTCCCACGTCTTGGCCAGATGAAGCGGATGTTATTGATGATGCTGATGCAGAGGATGGGTTTCGGGATAGCGAGGCTGAAGAGATCGCTCCTGCTAGTGAGGATTGTTGAGAGCTTGAAGAAGGGTATGGGTATGACGAAGGTCCAGCTTCGAAGGAGGGTTGGGCAGTGGGCTTGTAACATAGTGATGAGAAGGCATCAGAGCGGGCGCATGCTGCGGAGAATAAATCACACAAGAATCGCGTCAGTTTCCATCTAATGCCCCAGATTGCACAGCTAGATACTACGCGATCTTCGCGAAGACTATACATGTTAGATGACAGACGGTAAAGAGAGAGAAGAAACTCACAGACACTACAGTAGATACCTCCGTCCAGCGTCGGTCTACCGCAGAAGCACGACGATCGATCTTTTGCGCTCGGACTGGGTGACAAACTAGATTCCGAATCGCTGAGACTAGCGCCAGGGCCTGCGCCTCCGGCAGAGTTCCCCCTTGAGCTTGAGCTGGAGCTCATCATCATGCCAAGACCGATTCCCGTACCGGTACCGGTACCGGTACCGCTCGTAGCGGAAGACGATAACGATAACACGGGGTTCGTTTTGCCCTTCTGATAGGGTGTTTGAGCGTAGCTATAGCTTTGGCTATAGCTGTGGCCTTTGCCGTTGGCGGCCGAGGGGAGGGGGAGCGTATTGATAGTGCTTGGATTCTCATACAAGGGGTATGGTTGACGATTGTGTGGGTGATCCGGGTGGAAAACTGGTACAGGTATGACTCCCGACGCTTTAGCCTTGGAGGGCATAGAGGTGAGTCAAGGTATTGAACAGTTGAGTTGGATTGTTGAAACGTTGATTGATAAGATAGATAAGACGCCAGTTGGAAGGAAGGAGAGCTGCCAGAGTTCCTACGCGATTTTGTCGAGTCCGAATACGAAACTCGATCTGACGAGGGGTTGAAGGGTGTGGGTGGCGTCGTTTGGGTTGAGCTGAGCTGAATTGATTGTTATGCGGATCTTTGCTGCAGTGTGAATAGTTGATTGATTTGATATTGATGGAATAAAGACGCGCCGCGTTGTATGTACGAGTACTGTATGCAATGAAAATGTTGATGTCGATCACTGATCGTATGGCTTCGAAGATGGGATGGAAGATCAACGTGAGATAGTAATAGTAATGCCGAAGCCGATGCTAATGCTGGTGTTGATGCTGATGCTGATGCCGCTCATCCGTCTATTTGTAAAGACAAGACAATATTCAAGGTGGTAGATGATGGATGAACAGGTAGTGAAGTCAAGTCAAGTCAGACGCAGATATCCCTCGTGATGGCAAAAGCCAAAGTAAACAAGACGTAGTAGACGTAGACGTCAATGCACAACGTCAATATCAACGAGATATGAAAAGGGTTGTGTAGAAAGGGATCGAGGGATTGTGTGAGGGTTCAGTCCAAGGTCAAGGTTGTACTGTACATATAGAGGAAGAAGGAGAGAAAGTGAAAAAGTTTGAAAGCATAAACAAAGCAATGCTGCTGCTGCCCGGTGCTGCGCTTACGATACGATACAAATAGGCGTATCCAGAGAGGAAGAAGAACCAAAGAAGGAGAACCAAGAAGGAGAAGGACGCGTCTGGACTGGGATCAATCAAGGATGAACGCGTCGAATACAGAATACAAAGAAAAAACGTGTTATCAAAAACACTTTATTTTACCCGTAATTCAGGGTAGATAGCATCCAAACATCCCAAACATGCACAGAAGGAGCGCAGTAGCAGTAGGGTAGGTGCACTACACTGGCACTGTGCTCGCACACAAGCAAAAAAGAAGAGCACAGGCACTCAACCTCGAACTCGGTATCAAAATAGATTAGCACTGCAACGCTGTATCTAACTACGACGCGTCACAGTGGTATTGAGAGAAATCCATTCAGTAGCTAGTTGACATGCCAAAGGCACTGAATGAATGAGGCGATAATTGCGGAGTGGGCTGGTAGTGCCATCGTAGCCTCTTCGAATGAATCGGTGGTCCACCTTTGATGAATACTAGCTGCGATGCGAGATGCGAAAGAGGGATTAGTTGGCTGAGACTTGGAATTTTATTGCAATGTTTTCATGACTCAATGGAGCGATCGAGAACGACATGAAATCAACTTGGCGAACTCGGCAGCCTGGTACGAGCAACAGTACAGTACCTAGTACCCAGTAGCCTACTTAGGCCTCAATGCTTCAGCTCAGATTGCGATATAACAGTCATAGTGATTGAGAAGACTTGGCGTCTTCATCCCAACTGTCTTGGCTAGCTACTTTGCCGAATTAGCATGACATGTGTGTTCGTCACGCGTATCCGGGCGTGACGCGTTCGCGAGACATTGAATGACGTCCGGTTCTTCCTTCATTGCATCGTATAAGCGTTAATTGAACTACCTCAAGGGAATATGAAGAGCGACTACAATGATATACTAGTACTCCAAAAATCGAAGATAGCATGACAGGCGAGACGAGATAGGATGAGGCACCTGAGTAGTGTGTGGACCAGACGTACAAACGAAAGCAGGGCAGGGCGGAGTAGAGCAGAGTAGAACATAGAGTAGGGAGTATTGTGGAGCTAAGTGGTGATGATGAGGGTGTAACTGTGATTTATTGGAGGCACGTCAACGTCCGAGAAATACAACATAGGCGAAAGATAAGAAAGTAGCAAATGAAAGGATCCTCCGCCCTCATGACCATTCGGCAGACCTGCGTCTCCTCTCTAGCAGCTGCTTAGCCTTTTTCACATCCCGCGCTTCGACGAGGATGTTCGCAGTGTGGAATGTGGAGGAATATAACATCCTAATTGGGCGTGAGGACGACGTCAAGAGGTTTGAGAAGCGGGTGACGAGACCTGATTTGTCTGTGTTTCGTTCGTACGAGTATGCAATAAGGTATAAAGATGGTATAAGCCTGAGCTCCACGTGGATCACATCGATAGCGATCGCGTGGCAACAGACGTGGCACCTAGCAAAAGCACATAGTACATGGTACACAGTACGAGTACGTGCAGAAGGTGAAAATGGCTCGGCAAACTCACCAAGATGGTACGCTCCCTCGCTCTCACCAAGCCCAAATACCCTCAGATCAAGCTGCAGACACCTCTTCTTACCCCTCTCTTCGGAATATGGGTGCCGGACTTCCCTCCCTGACCAGCGGATGGGAATACCTTCTACCCCGAGTTCCGAATCGACATCCACATCGACATCAGCGTCCCTCTGGACGAGACGGTGCTCTTCAAATTCGAAGGGCCGGTCGTCGGCTTCTCTCAGTGCTGGTGCAGTAGATAGTCGCGAGCCGTTCAGTCCAGGTGTGCAGGGTAATGAACAGGATATTCGATGCCCGACTTCATAGGCAGGCTGATGCGTCTCAGGTGGTGGCGTATGAGTTTGCCCATTGGTCCATAGCCGCCTTCCATCCTTTTTGCCCTCCATGTCGAGATCATCTTTGGCATCGTCATCGAGATCCTGCTCGAGCTCCGATTGATAAGTTGACTCGTCAGTCGATTCCCAGCCTAGCTCTAGTTCGCCACCTGATTGAAGATCCATCCCTTCCTCCTCGTCGGGCGGGAACATCCCCCTCAAAACCCTGACTTCGGTCACCAGGGAAGCGCCGTCTTCTGTCCGAGTGAAAGAAACGAAAGGTCTGTCATGCACTTGGTCCGAGTCCGACTGTATGCCAAGGCCAGAAACGCGAGTATGCCCATGAGAGACCAACTTGGAAACCTCGATCTCTGACTCATTGTCGTTGTCCAACTCAGAATCGTCGTATTCGTGGTCATGGTCGTGGTCGTGGTCATGGTCAGACACGTCACGAGAAGAGGCTGTGACGTTGGTACATCGTTCGGGCCATACCAGAAACTTCCTGACACGTTCCGAGAATCGAGCTTCAGCAGATTTTGAGAACCCCACACAGGCCAAAGGAGAAGGTAGCACTGTGATTTCGGGTGAAGTGGGTGGAGGTGGCGAAGATCGGGAAGGGGAGAAGGAGGTCGAGGGGAAAGTGGGTGTGAGTGGGGTAATGAGCGAGCGTCGTCGTGGTGTTGGTGGTAGTGATGGGTCGATTTGCCCTGTCGGTGGTGGCGCGAACCAATACAGGAAGCAAAAGACATCAGCCATAGAATCTACAGTATGGTAGTAGCATCCGTTCATGCACATTCACGTATTCCAACGAGGCTCAAAGAAAAGGGGGTGAAATCAGATCCGAGACAAGCCCAGACCTGGATGTTACAGGAGTGGGTGAGCCAGCGTCGCATCCACATCACTCACATCCTTGGCCGGCGAAGATGGACGCAGCCTTTTCAAAGTCGGTCTCCTTCACAAGTAAGAAGTCGGTAAAGTAGCTTGACTGATATAGGATTGAGATACCTGCTTTTGCTAGTGGCGATGAGACGTGGCGCAAGTGTGGCGAGTCTGCAGCGATTGTACGCAGGCGCAGTGAGTATACTATACTTCCTTTCGCATATCGTGACATGACACATCAGAACTAGGCACACGAGGGACGTGTGGCGAACTGACTACGCAGATGTATGGAGCAAAGTAAAGGAGTATTGTGGGGAGTTGAAGGTGACGAAGACAGTCCGCTCGGATGGGATTATGTCCGCGGCCGTCGTGAGGGACTGGATTTGTTGCGTAGAGGAACAGTATCATTATTTCGGGATGAAACGTTGATGCTGATGGTGATGGAAGAACAATGCTGCCGTCGTTCGGCACCGTACGGAAGGACCGATCAAAACAGAAGATCAAAAAAACAAAAACAAAGGTGGCGCACGAGGTTATTCAAGCGAGCGAAACCCAAAAAAGCTTATCACTCACCATAGTTCCCAACTTCCCCTTCGTCTCCCGAGGAAATCTCAAACACTCTCCAGCTGGCACTGATGAGTATATCAGATTCGTTGAGATTACTCCATTCGTGCGTGATCAGTTCTAACGAGCCGAAAATGGCCATCTGCGAGGTCAATGAACAAGCAAGCGCGCGAGTGAATGAGCGAGGCCGAGGCCGGGCATGCAACGATGATTGATGCACGGATGACGATGCATGAATTTTAGTCGGCCGAGTGACACATGTTGGGAATGGGGATAAAATAAATTGCACATCGATGAACCGATGAGCCGATATAAGAGGAGTGAGATAAGGGGCAAGATCAGCGCTCAGCGATCAACAATCAAAGATCAACAATGATCAAACTAAGACAGTCATTAATCTGACTATTTCGAGCCCACCCCTTCGGATCAGATTAATGGGTAGGGCGGTTCTAGATCTTAGACATTAAGAGTAATGCACAATACCGACGATCGATCAATTAATCGGATCGACGGGAAATTCAAGTTGGCGGCACCCAGCATATGCAGGATGCAGACGATCGAGTCGACGGCTACACCATGCAATGGCCGTCGGCTTCGAAGAAGGTGAAATGCACTGGACTGGTTGGGTCGAAGATGGTACTCGAAAAGATTGGAGGAGGAGTGAAGTATGACGAGGCAAGGTCCACTGAGGTGGACCAAGAGGAGAGGGAAAAAAAGAAGAAGGAGAGAGGCAAAAGAAGAAGAAGAAGAAGAAGAAATAGAAGTTCATGTACTGTATCCAGAATACGAGAGTAGGAACGAAGTTCTGAACCCACCTCGATCCTGTTTGAAGTGATATTGAAGAATTCGCCCGATTCAGCCGCAGCCCGATCTAGCGTCCAGTAGATCTTGGTCGTATAGCTTTGAGCGAGGGTGATGGGTATATGGACGATGGCCACGGGGTCCGTGAGGGCACTGCGGTGCGGTGGAAGCGAACGGAGGAGGATACCGTACGGTGGTCAGCGTAGGCCTTGCCAGCTGTTGTCATTGAGATCGAGCGGCGGAAAGATGGGTGGTACGACAGGATAGTGTAGTAATGAAACTCACGTTATGGAGATAGCAGGCATCTCGATCCGGAGTTGCGCAATGAATGAGCGCTTTTGTAGGTGTCCTCGATTTCGATAGTGGGGCGAGACTAAACTGATAAGAAAGTAGTAGTAATGACAGAAAGACACAGTGGTGGGAAGAGAAATCCAAACGGATAAGTGCAATCAATGCCTGTTGTGAAATATGGTATATATGTAATAACAGGATATCAAAAATGGAGGAGTTACTGTATGGTCGTAAGCAATCCTGACTGTCAGACAAACCCAAAGCCCCCTTTCTTTCCCCTTCTCTTCCCCCACTATGGTTCTATGGTTCGGAATGATAGGGCTCCAATGCTACGAAAGATGGAAGCACGCTATCTTATTTGAGCTTAGCTTAGCTACTATGCAGTTTTGTGCAATACTGTGCAAGGCAGAGAAACAACGTTCAGCCCACTCCGCTCCAAGTGACAAGTTCCCCTGCAGGGATAGAGCTTGATGGTGATGGGAAGAAGCTTCTTCCGATCGACAAGGCGGAGCGGTAAAGTTTGCGATCAACGCCAAGTATGTATGTGGTGAAGAGGATGAAGAGGTCGATGGGATCGTCAAGTTGGAATGGGGCGGACAGATGTTACGCCGATGATTGATGGCGATGGTGGTGGGAATTGTGGTTGGTTACGGGGACTGGAAAGTTGAGGCGTATGATGGCGATGGTGATGGTGATGGTAGCGTAAAGAGGTATGTATTGTGTATGCCGCTGTAGCCAAACTCTATCAGAAGGTTAGAAGATTAGTCGATCCAGCGCCATCACAATACAACACAAACGCAACAACACGACGAGCTGAGCTGAGCTGAGCTGAGCTACCTGCTGCGATACACTCAATGCTCACGCAATGCAATGCGATGCGATGCACCAAATGGCTGCTTCCCCCACCTGCCGGAAAAGAAAAGAATAGCGGCGTATGCATCACTTGGAAGGAGCGCCATCGTAGCGTAGCGACGTCGTGAGATTAGATGATGACTGATCGTGGCTTGATGCTTGATGGTGGTGGGACCGAGTGATGATTGAGGAGTGATGAGTAATGAGTGATGAGTGATGAGTGATGAGTGATGAGTGATGGAAAGAAGAATAGATTTAACAAATTAGGTCCTTTGATCTGATTGTGATTGTGATTGTGATTGTGATTGTGATCATTTGATGTTGGCGTCGTCGTCGGGTCGTGTCGTGGCCGGTTGGAATCAACCATACCATCATGGCGTTTGATCTAATGTGAAAGTGGGGTCAGGTTCAAGCGTAAGCATGGTTGAGTAAGCATAGCAAAGCAAAGCAAAGCGGAATGCTTCTGAATAAAGGGTCAGTTTAGTGAGCGAGTGAGTAAGTAAGTAACAATCTTTTAGTCAACGAGAACAACGACTTGTGCTGTTAAAACAATAAGGGTATTGCCAAGAATGATCGTACCTCGCTCACCTCGCTCCGCTCGGGGTGTACATGTAACCATGCGGTACAAAGTGGTTTAAACAAAAAGAAAAACCCACAGGTATGGAAACTCAACTTGCGCCCCATCCTGCCTGGCCATTGGGCCTTGGCCCCTGGCCGGCGATCAATCCTGCTCTGCCCTCTGTCCTGCTCGTCCAAGCCCCCTACCTTTACCCCTTTCCCCACTCATCGCTCGAGCCTAGGTATGACTTGCTCTCCTGTATACCCTGTATTGCATCCCGCCATCATCGGATCATATCTCTCTAGAAAGCGAAATGGGTGTGACATGAGCCGGCCGGTTGATTGATTAGTTGGTGGTCGGTCGGCTATTCGGAAATCTAAAGGACTCCCAAGCCAAGTGCCTTTTGTATCTGTGTGTGTGTCCTGAGGAGGGGGTCAGTGCGGTTTTGCGAGATGCCACTTGATTGGCTCGTCTCGTCTCAGAATAAATATTGTATATCGCTCATCAAATGGCACTCAGCGTGTGTAGCGTGTGTAGCGTGAGATTAGATTGACTTACACGTCAGCCGACTTGGATTGGATATAAGTGCCGTCAGTAAAGAGCGCTATGGACATCTCAATAAGCTCAACCAGCAGAGCAGACAGACGACGGACCGGGGGGTTTATGTGTACTTCGCTTCCGGCTGACGAAAGTGGGGAAAAGCACGAGCGTAACGCGCGGAACAGGCGCATCAATCAAAGGTAGGGTAGGGTATCTATCGGTAGGTGAAGAGAGCATACTGTTTCCATACCACACCACACATTTTTTTAACTATTTTCTCGCTGTTTGTTTTCGTTTTCGTTTTCGTGAATTTGCAAGCGGTAATCGATAATCGATAGTAGGTAGTATCGCACAAGATGTCCCCCCGGCTACTTTCAGATCATTTAGTCATCGTTGTTTGATGTTGGTGGGAGGTCCAAAGGACAACCTAAAGGTAGCATAGATCGAGGCCAATGTTGGGGACTCGGAAGGGCGCACGAATAGACGAGGATGAGATGAGTGTGAGCACAGGCAGAGAGGGACCTGTTGACCTGTCGGCTGGTCGTTCGTGTTATACCTGGACATGTGAATGGTTTTGAGCAACGGATGGGCGCAACATGCTATTTTCCGTTAGATAGTCTAGCATGGGATAGGAATTGCAACGCAACCTGTGACATCGAGCTGCAATGGTCAACGCTCCTCGAGATCTGCTCGGTTAACTTGTAAACGCCAGAGAAAGGCAAACGAATATAACGAACATTATTGCGCGTTGCGGAGTCATTCGGAGATTGCCGCTACGCGTCGTGAGCCGTGGATCAAGTGGTTTACGTTACGATCAGCTGCAGCAGCAAGGCAGCAAGCGACGCGGTGAGAGGGAGTCATTGACGAGGGATAAATATCTTCGAACTGCGATTATCTATCGAGTAGGCTAGTCTTATTTTTTTCACACCGAGACGATGCACCGCCTCTCGCTCGAAGGGAACCAACCTCTAGCCCTCCCGGTGTTTCCTACTAGGATCGACTCCTCCCATCCTCATCGCGACTACTGTGACCCCGATCGCGACATCGTCGCCGAGCGATCGATATGCCTCATAACGACGATCATGAGACGGTACGACACCAAAGTGATACGAAGTACAGTCCACGACACTGCGGATGCATCTCTTTCATCCAGTGCAAAAACATACTCTGTTAGAAGGGTCCTTAGCAAGGATTTTGACGTCTTGTCAATTCTGAGAGTTCTATGGCTCTCACAGGGGCTCCTGTATATATGGCAGCTACCAGGACGGACAAAACAAGGAGTTGAGTGTCTGAAGGACCACCTCGCGTGTGTCTTTCTCTTCGCACTGACCATATAACAACGACAAAACGTCATACTACCCCCATGTCCCGCTGACGACCATCAAATAACACACAGATTCGCACTGACCTGCTCTCGCTGATGCTAAATGAGAAAATGAGGGATAGGCATGGACAAAGGATGGATACAGCCACACACAGCACACAGCACACGACACACAGCGCACACACGTCAACCATCAATCACATCAAAGCGCGACAAAAAGCTTCTCTCGCTGCATCACCACCCGCCGTTCATCTATCTCACTAACAATAACGATAAAAGTCCATTCAAGTCGTATCATCCCCTATTCATGTGGCTTTTTGTCGTTCAACAAGTCGTAACCTCTCCTCCCTCCTCTCATTCATTGTCTCCCTACCTAGCTAGACTCAGGACCCTGATAAGCTGATATACATACGCCAAACGACAGACTGAACATCTCAATATAACTTTTCCTACCTTCGCTACACCGCTTTGCTGCTCACTCGACTATCTACATAACAACTGATATCATCACAAACACCAAACGAAAACCGCAACCATATCAAACTACTACTCCCCGTACTCTCTCCCTTCCAGCTACGGCCTAACGAGCCCTTTTCAGTTGCCCTTCTTCTACTATCTCCGCGAACTGGCAAGGATGCAGTATTACAATACTCCTCAAATGGGAGGTATAAACCCCGGCATGGGCGGCATGGGAATGGGAATGGGCGGAATGGATCCTAGGATGCAGCAAATGCAGCAGATGCAACAAATGCAAGGTATGGGCGGGATGGGAGGCATGGGTATGGGCGGGATGGGCAACTATGGTCAGGCGTGGAGACAACTCGTAAGGTTCAAGCAAAAACAACACATCCACATCCCATATCCCAATCCGAGAGAGAGCGCTGTAATCGAGTGGCGAGTGGCGAGACAAAACATACTCGTCTCATCTCATGCCGAGGATTCCTTCTTCCGCGACGTGATACGCGATAGACTGATGCCTGATCTCTTGGTCTTAAATCCTGCTAGGGCTACGATTATACCCTACCCAGTCTCGGATACAAGCCCGAAGCAACATGGGGTGCATGGGACTTGGTAAGTCTCCACCGATCCTTCTTCGGGTGTTTTCCATCAATAGATTAATCCACACAGTTCTCTTCTGACAAATTCAAGGACTCATGCTGACGAGGGAGTGTCTATCTATTCTCATACACAGGCAAACGCGCAATATAACGGCGGAAGATTGGAAAGATCATTCTTCGACAACATCGTACGTCTTCTAAGAGAATATCAAACTCTCAAAGCAAGTGCAAGAACAAGGTCAGGGAGAAGAAACAATGAATACTCATCTCAAGAAACTCTTTATTCCCCTTTACTTGCTCTGACCCCGACTTCGCCGAATTCACCTAATTTCCTATCGAAACAGATTTCAAGCTTGACGAACTTCTTTGCGAATCGACATTTATCCGAGGAAGCTGCTCGAGATGCCCATCGAAGGGTATATTACCAAGCTGAAGGCGCTGATGCTGGTAACAAGACCCTCGGTGGTGCGGCTGCTTACCAAGCATATCTGTGAGTCGTACATCTTCTGCGAATTGCAAACATCCTCAATTCGCGAGACCATATTCGAGCGGTCGCTGATAGTTTTCCCAACCTGACTTTGCAGCATCTGGGACCGCGACCACTATTCGGCCTATCACGCGAACCCCACCCAGGAGAATCGAGAGCGATTGGTTGGACTGGCTGTAGCAGAGCGTGAGCTGTAACGATATGGATCATCGAATATCTCTCCAGCTGATAACGTGTATGATCCCCAGTCTTCAGCCTCTGGGACAGAGTCCAGCCCCGAAGCTCACGAGCGAACACCGAGGAAGCAGCGCAATATGCCGCCGCAACTGCCAAATATCTCTTTGACAGGGTGAGCACTGCCGCCTCTAATAACAACAGATCTCTTGGATATGTGATGGCTGAATGTAGTTTTCCTTTCCGTTCCAGCATTACGACCTGCCACACCAGCACAGTCATAGAAGAGGAGGTGGCTCAAGGTATTCTGGGTACGGTGCAGACCATGATAGTGATTCTGACGATGATAGACATGTTCGCCGCCGAAGCATGTACGGTCGTGAGTGACTCCTGTCTGTCCTTCTGAACCAAAATGCCTTCAGTAAAGTGCTGATTTCAGATCATTCGACTCGAGTCGACTAGAACAACCCTACGGCATGGGCATGCAAAACTCCATGATGGGTGGCGGTGGCGGTATGCCAATGCAGAACGGTATGATGGGCGGACAAGGTATGATGCCTCAGGGAGGCATGGGTATGGGAATGGGAATGGGTGGAATGCCAGGTATGGGTATGGCTCAACCTGGTATGGGAGCTATGGGCATGCCAGGAAGTATGGGCATGGGTAACGGGATGATGAACCCCATGATGGGCGGTATGGGCGTGCAGAATGGTATGGGGATGGGGATGGGCGGTATGGGAGGCATGGGCGGGATGGGGATGATGAACCCCATGAATATGATGCCTGGTAATCATGGCTCGATGGGAGAAGCGGTAGCTGCACCAGTAAATATTGTGTAGCTCAATCATCATCCGACCCAACACGGTACCTACTCGCTCCTTGTAGTATTGGGGCCTTCAGCGTGACCATTTGGTACTCCTCATTGCCACCGCTATTAGGGCTCCCCATGTCCTATCGAGTGTGTGCGCCCTTGCTGACACGACTATTCTGTGCAATCACAGGGAATGCACCCATACACCTACGGCGCTCAATCAGGGGTCGCAATGGGATCTCAGCCAATCGACCAGAACGGTAATCCCACTTTCCCAGGAGGACCAGGTATGCCAGGTAGAAGCTGGTACGGGTACGGCCAGCAAAGGTATTTTTGAGGGCCGATGGGGTATGGGAGGAGGTCCTCGGTGAAGAGCCGGATGAAGAGATTCTGGCTATCGACAATATAGAAGAAGCTGGAAAAAAATCATCAGCCATGACGAGGGTTGAGACCGACGGAGCTGGCGGGGCTAGCGGGGTCGAAGCGGAAAATGAAATGAGAGAAAGACTGCGACAGAAATCTGTTCGATGGAAAGAAGAGGACAAGCTTGTCGAGACGATACGGCACTGACATGTCGACAAAGTGCTGCTGTGCATGTAAAGGGAAAGGGCGAATGCAGAATATCGATCACTCGTAGTCGTAGGCGATGGATGCGAGACTGTAGCGCAGTGGTCTATGTGACATACAGTACATGGATGGAGCTGCCGGTTCTAAGATAGCTTTATTTACCACATAACGACGCAGGGAGACAGAGAACGTAACATGATGTCCTGTGTGTATATAGGTGCAGCTCGAGCAGTTCGCTGCAGTCCCATCAGATCGTGGCTCTTGCACCAGAGCACAGCATTCGTCAACAGCCAATTGCTACTGTACATACTTGTCCTTCCATCTTTGCTTGCTGGGTCTCCTTTGCTTCGCCATAGGACGGCATATCGGACCCGAGCTTATCACAGACCAAAACGAAAACAGGATTCCTTTGTTCTAGTTGTACAGTACATTCCTTTGTTCTGTCTGACGAGTGTATGGGGTGATCTAGTGCTCTTTTTTGTATGCTGTCACTCAGCATAGCAAGGGAAGGAGGATGTGTGCTCGTATTGCACAGTACTCGTACGTATGGATTGTTCGAAGCGAGGCTTTGCTTTGATCACTTGCCTCTTTCGATCAGGAAGATACCCATCCTCAGTTCATCAGCCCTGTTCGAACCGATTCGATCCGATTCGATGAACGTATTGTCTTGCCCTTGAACCCCACAAAAAGCCCTCGCCCTCATGTTCATGAACACTGTTCGGCTCCGCACATTCAAACCACAACACCATCACAGCATCTCAAATCTCCAATTAGCAACAACAACAGTAACCGTTCCCTCACAATGGCTTTCGCTCTCCATCCCTTACTATCAACCTACCCCGGAGCCTCCTTCTTCCCCAACGGGAACCTGAACGGCCCCCATCTAGCAGTCCAATCAGGTGGTCCATCTGTTGGATACTGGGGATACGTACCGTGGGAAACGCCGGAAATGCCTCAATGGGATTTACCGCCCGCTATTAAAGCTGCTATGGAGGGTAGAGGGACCGGTGTGTATGGGTTGGCACTGAACCCTAATGCCCCTCCGCCTCCTGGAATGGATATGGGTATGGGCATGGATCCTTCGCAGGCGCCTCAGGCGCAAATGATGCAAGGTGGAACGGGGAAGGGGATGGGATTGGGTGGACCTATGATGGGTGGACCGATGTTGGGTATGGCTGGTGGACAGAGATTGAATTACGGTTGGCCAAAGTACGGACCAATGCCCCTCAGACCTGAATTGGGCGGTTTCGGTAAGTCAATGCTCGACGGATTGCGGCTATGTGATGAGGAGCCAAAAGACACCGAAATTCAAGCTCGTTGTCACGATGTACGCTATGTTGGCAAAGTCAAGACGATAGTAGCTGATCACTGCATGTTCGCTGTTTGTCGCCGAAACCCCTTCGCAACAGTCGGCAAGACCAACCCGTTCGGTCGATCATTCCCCCACGGATTTTACAAGACGACTTACTAGTCTGCACACTATTATTCCTCGTTTGCTTTGCATTCGCAGGGGTGTGGCTTGGCTTGGGTCAGTCCTACTTGCTTTGAAGTTTGGAGGACAAGTCAGCAGATGAAAACGATAGTACATGCATTGTGTACAATGATAACCAAAGACTAATCAGCAATTATATGTCTACTAACTGTATGAGAAAGTGTCCATGAGCCATGTCATTCAATGTAAAGTCTTTCGCGAAACGGCCAATAGTCTCCTGCAGTCGAGTACCTCCATCCGACCTCAGCAGAGAGGATAGAGAGAGCTCCTGAACCTCATCGCCTACTTTCGGCCCATTCTCCGCTTATACGCCTCCAGGTCCCTCAAAGCCTCCTCTTCATCCCTCCTTTCCTCTTCCTCAGCCTCTTTCCTCTGCTCATCATCAGCATCCTCCAATTCGCCTTTTCCAAGCTTATCACGCATTAAATCCTTGATGGTGACCTTTTTGCCTTCACCCTCACCTTCGGATTCAGATTTCATGCTGATTACAGGGTTCTTCTCCATCCTCTCGAAGAGAACGAACAGCCTCTCGGCTTCTCGTTCTTTCTCCTCTTGCGTCATCTCTTCCGAGCTGTCTGCAGCGTTCCCGATATCACCTCGAAGGGAGGTGATGGGATTTCGCACGTCATCTGATGTTGATGGGTGGGAGGTGGACCGGCCGCCTGTCTGGTGATGAGTGGAAACGATCGGCGATGCGGGCTGTACATTGATGGTTGTTCTAGTGTTCGACAAGCTCGAGGAAGAGAAAGAGGAAGAGGAAGAGGAAGAGGCCGGATCTGTCTTGTCGGAAGATAGTTCCTCGATCTTGGCGGGCGGCGGACCGGACAAACCCTTTTGGAAGAGTAAGCCAGCAGCATTACCATATCCAATCTCCACGCATAAGTCGGCAGCTGTACAATGGCGAAAGAAAAGTCATGGTCAGCAATGCCGCGCACCTATCTTGGGTGGCCGTGCTCCTGATCAAGCGGTGATGTACAAGAGCGAACATACCATCTCCCTTGCATATCGCCCACATGAGCTCTCCGGCAGTATTGCGAGACTGGGTATGTCCGGCGCAACCCATTAATCGGAGTATGTTACCCAGTGTGCCTTTACGTGACTCCAATGCCCCTGCCTCGGCAGATCGGTCGCTACCAGATTCGATTTAGTCAGTCAGCTTGTTCTAACTATGATTCAGATACAAGCAAATTTCGAAGACGTACATATTTGGCGGGAGTAAGGCTTCTTTCAGATTTGCCCTGATCGGTCCGCTACCTGCAGCCGCTCGTGTCAATAGAAGTAACAACGGCGGCAAGAGTTCGTCCATCGCAAGCCCTTGTGGAAGAGTGTCATCTGGCTTTCTCGGCCATGGGAGGTACGTCTCAAAGAAGTGATCAAAGATCCTTAACAGTCGAGCTGGTAGAGCAGTCGGATCGTGCGAACTAGGTGTCTGGACGGCAGGGCGCGATGTCGAGCTGCTTCCGCTACCTCTTCTCGAAGAAGATGGAGAGTCAGTCTTTCCTTGACCTTGATTAGGAGGCGAGAGGGCATCGCCTGAAGCTCGACGACCTATCGAGCTGGGCGAAGACATGTTGCTGAGTTTGTTGAGCAGGGTTTTCATTGATGATGTGGGAGATGGTGTAGCAGGAGACTGAGTTGGCGATGAGGGAGTAGGCACCGAATGCCATATTGGCAGGAGACGGGAAGTGAATGGGATCGCTAGTAAGACGTGGATGACGTGAGAGAGGGGTGGGGATATATCGATGAAAGGAACGGCATAGAATAGGCAGAGGATTGGGTAGAGCAGTCTGATCGTGTACCCAAATCAGCGAAGGGGAATCAAACCTTCAGAGGAACCCAGTCTACAACTCACGGATTGAAACATTCATCCCATTGGTGAACATCTGATGATGAGTTGCCAGGATAGGGATAGAAGCGTATGAGGTTATTTGTCAGCTTCAGCAATTCGCTGAGAGCTGCGTTATTAGCGGTTGATGGTGGTAGAGTAGTGAAGAACTATTCGACACATATCACCATATCGTCAGCTTCTCCACCCTATCGTGAAATGAGATTGTGGGCATTTCAGACTCACGCTGGTAAGAGAGTCTACTACATCCTCCGTGTCCACCATGACTCCTACCGCTCTTGGTCTGTCAAGAGTGACCAAGAAGCCCAGTCTGCCCAACAAAAACGATCTCTCGGTATTTTCGGCTTCTGTTCCTAGCGTTATATCCTCACTAACGACATTTTTCCCCGCCAATGCTCTAGCGACAGCTTTAGGCCCGCCAGAGCTGGCGAATATATTCCGCGCGTCGGCATGTAGCACTAGCAAGTTTGCTAATACCTTTAGAGCTTCACGAGCAGGTGCCGAAGTCGGGGCCGGTGGTGAATGACGTGAGATTGGGAACGTCGATGGAAATGGAAGGGCCGAGTGATGAAGGAGGATCGGGAAGTGTTCGCTGGTGAGGAGGGTCTCGGATCCTACTGGATTTCGACCAAGCGATTTGATTGCTGTCAGGGCGAGGAGGTAGACTGGAATAACGAAGAGTGATCAGCGAAGTGCACATGCTGGTAGATTCCTGATGTATGCAAGTACGAGGTATTGCGGAATACTACGACTCACCATCTTGTGGCCATATGGTCCAAGAAGCATCCTCGCGGTCATCCAAATCTTCTAATAATGCATCGAGATACAGCTCTCGTTCAGTCGGGTGTACTTGCGTTGGCAGGGCTGTCATATGACACGTAACAAATTCGCTTGCGTGTTAGCTGTTGACTGCGCTGTGTGGGCAGCATGCGGAAGCTAAGGTTGCACACACCGTTGATGACGAGATTCAACTCTCTCCGCACTGTATCGAGCTTCTCCCCTCTTCTCTCGATACCAGAATAACTCGAAGATAGCAGCGGTCTTGAGCTGGCCATTTCTTCGCGTCTCTCCGAAGCCTTCCTGTATGCCGAGCGTAATGACTAAACTTTGTCAAGTGGTCGATATTCTGAACTGATTAGACTGACAAATGGATTATACCTGTCGAGAGAGTGTCGTGCGATATAGATAGAATGCGAGGCGACGAGAGGGATCGATGATGATGACCGGGGAAATTGAGAAAGATGTAAACCGTCCTTTCTTAACTCCCGTGTGTGTGTGGAATAATGTCGAGCGGCAAAGCAAGCTAGCTTGGTCAAGTTAGTCAATCCAATCTATCTCGACGATTAGCCGAGTGCTCTGTAATATGATGCCGTTGCCGTTGATCAGGAGAGGGAGTGGTAGTTGAATGCATGCTTGACATAAGGACAATGATGATGAATAAGAAGGTCAAGGACAATAAATCCGTTTGAACTCTGAAACTTGGAAGGGGGTGGTGGATACTAGCACTCTATACGCGTATACGCGTGATGATCGCTGCTTGTATGGTCTGGGGCTCCATCTCGCCGTACGGCAATAGGACTGACTAAGGCGTTTCGTTTCAAAGGCTTTAAAGCAAAGACGGCTCCAAAGGCTCTACTTTACACTCGGGCATCACAGTATATATCCAGGTAGTTCTGACCAAGTGGGAAGTACCTCAATGACTTTGCGGATGCATCAGCTGAAGGTAGGATGATGATGGGTGGAGAGCTGTTTCATACGTGATTCAAGTTAGTCGCGAGAGGAGAGTATTGACGAAGATTTGAGGACGTATGATTTTCATAAATGTCATCCCCAACGCAAGTGGACAGTGCTACTACGACCATTCTTTCTGGCTATAAGCATAAGCATGGCAAGTGAGTGCGTCGCATTGATGGACTGCTTTGTCTGCTTTGTGGACTATAATTGCCTCGATGTCCGTTGAGCTGCACCGAACGAAACAGCCTGTCAGATGCGTGTTTCAAAGAGACGTTTCATCCAGAGGGAACGCCTCTTTCATATATACCCTTCAGCCACAGCCAAAGGCACAGACACGTCTATTATCACTGCTCTACGGCTAACTCAGTGTCGTGTTTTAAATCGACGCACGGATGCTCCGAAACGAAGCCATACATAAGGGGCAAAGAAATGCGCACAAACCTTCGCCTCCGAGTGTCTGTTTGTACTTATTAAATTATAGGTCCTTCAAACCGTGCGAGCTTCATCAGGTCGGCGCAACGTGGCGCTTGGAAGGCGAGAGAACTGTTTGCACTTTTGGCATTACTTTTAGCATCGAACTTGACATGATGACAAGAATGGTTTCCACAGCCGGACCGACCGCCGAAGTGTCTTCCTCCCAATGAACGTGCTGTTCGGCCGATGTCTACTCGCATCACTGCGTGAGCCGTCTTCGCGGCGGCACAGGCTTATGAAATAAGGTGCAAGCGCCGGCGGCAAACCATTATTTGTGGTTGTAAAATACCACTATCGCGTATTGTAGCGAGACGGGCGAGGCGAGGGTTGTTTGACAAAACAATTGAATACGATAGGCCAGTCCAGACCCGAGAAGCGCGCAGTTTCTCCTCGTCCTTAGCTAGTTGTCTGGACGGATATTTTACAAGTCACGTCCGACACTTGGATGAATCATGGAATGAATTGGTGCAGAATGAATGGACAATCAAGCGCACCCCTAATTATATCTAGATCAGGACCCAAATCGGGCCAATACGTCTATCTTTAGCTTCCCTTCTATTCATATTATCTGTTTTTGTATAGCACCCGAAACCTGAACCTGAACCTGAGTGGAAAATACATTGCGGTACCCTACCGCAGTCAGGTATGAATGAAGATCTGGTAAAGGAAACACACTCAAGGCCCGTTGAAATTTTGGGTATGAGCCGCGAAGACGGACGGGGCTAGCTAGGGTTGGATGTCTTTCATTTCGAAATTTCGGTGACTCCAGCAGGAAGTCCGGGAAATCCGACCAATTGCCTCCGCCGGCGTGTTCTCGCCGACTGTACAAACCAATCGAAATCGAAACAAATGGGACAACAATTGCCACAGATGACTATCTATTCAAAGAAGTAAGGATGCGTTATCTGCCACACCGTTGTGATTGGACGGCGATAAGGGGAAACTTGAACCCACAGAGAAAGAGGGTGTGGGGTTCATGAGTTTGTAGCACAGTGGTACGACAGCAAAACAGGCAGGAACGTTCAATGGTACGTACGTATACCGTAGCTTTGCGCATATATGTACGTATAGCCTCCTGGGTATCTGTATCTGGCGGCATCGGATCGGGCAGAGATCGACGGTGCATGTACGAGTACGAGTGATATACGTGGAAAGATCAGCTAAGGGGGAGATCGTGTGCCATGGTATCGCGGTAATGCCGTTGGCGAGTGGTTTGTAGGCGTAAGCACACTCCACACCCTCAGCTACAGTGATCGATGACTCGATCAATGCTGGGCGGGGGTAGCGGTGTGCAGCTAGACTGCGCGACTGCATTCGCGCACAGAAACCCTATGAACGGCGGGGAAGACTGAAGTGTACGACATGATCATGTCGATTGCTCCAAGCCCGCTTCTAGCGTGAGAAGAAAGCGGCAGAAGCATATACGTCGACCGCAAAATATAATGACCATGACGATGTCATGCAGATCAATTTCTGATCATGTGACGACAAACGCACGAATCGTACCACATACTCTAGATAATCGCTCTCCGCATATTTGGCTTCGGACCAGAGCAAGCAGCGTCGCACATGATATGGGAGCTCTAGTTAGGTACAGATATAATCTAGTCACGAGATCTGCAAAGCTTAACTTCCGCCCCACCACTTCAGATGGCTCCTTGATCATATCATCTAGACAGCTGACGATAAGTCCGCCCCACTGTTCAACATGGAAAAGTCCGGGTGGGGCAACGTTAAAATACTCCTTCTCCATGCACATTTACACTTTCAGGTACCGTCCGGTCAATGTGTGCAAGATACGTTCTGTGCCTTTTGTCTGCGTTTGGTGGTGCATTTGGCTTTCTGAACTACGACTAGGAACAGCAAACCTTACGATGCGGTGTCGATCTCGAACGATGTGATTTCTGATACATACATTCCCGTCATCGTCACAGTAACAGCCACCATCACACAACTCAGCACAGATCCCTCATTGATTGACCTCAAGACGAGGAGTCGAAGAAGCGATGAAACGGGGTGCTGTTTGTCTATACGAGTACGGCAGCCAAGCCAAGCCAGGGATATGAGCGGGGATAGAAATGGGGCAATTGGCATACTGCATTGGCAACGATAAATTGAGGCCAGCAGCTAGATGTAGGTGGGTGGGTGGATTCACTCGGTCAGGCAGTCTTATTTTCGTGACAAGGTACAGTACGTGATCTGGTCGAAGCATATCGTATGGGGGAGATCTACGATTGCTTGGCGTGGCGTTTCATAATTACGGACGATCAACGTCGTGCGTCTTGGCTGCGTTAGCTTTTTGCTCCCTCACAAACTACTATGGTATTGCACCTTCGAAATTAATTTGTGCCTCACCACAACCAATCTGGAATCTGGCGAGGGGGACCATTTTGCTTTTGCGCTGCGTTGCGTCGGAACGAGAGTCCGAGATCACGGGGATCATTCTTGGGAAATGGGAATCGGGATTGCTTGATGTCTTGGCCATCAGGTGGACCTTGCTTTTTCTGTACGAGCCAGTAGCGAATTTGCCATGCGATGCTGCCGACGCGACCGACGGCGTGCCAAGCGATGGCATAATTTGCGCCGAGCTGGCGTTTCAATTACTCACGTGCATGTGCAATCTTGCATCGTGCCAGCAAGAAGTGAGGGCGTTCATCAGGTGACCTCTAGTGAGATTTGCTAGGTAGAGTGCAGACAACCAGGACGAGACATACGTTACACATACAATGTTCCATCGTTGGCTCGGCGATAGTCGCCGGTCGAAATATTGAGTCAATCAGCCATCGACGAAAGTCGTCATGTGTATATTAAGTAATTCATGAATTCCGGCATACGTGATTCGGCCATGCATACATACAGTCTTGATCTATGTGTATGGCGATAAGATCGTTGTTTGTGCTTGGTTATCAGGCTGCTTCTCGGACCCGCGGACGGACATGAATATCCACATCAAAACGCAATATTGTCAAATTAGTCACCGAAAACCGATGCTGATGATGATGATGGTGGTGATGATGCGATCGACAGTTAATCGCCACACCGGAATGCAATTATGTCTGTGTATTTGTTTGTTCCTCCCGTGATGTAGGGTCAGGCAGATACTGCATGTAAGAAGAGGCGTGTACAGCAAGAGTACATCATCGTAGGGGGCGCCGAAGACGCCTACGCTACGACTAACGATCACGCTGTCTAAAATCATCGGAACGATTTCGAAGATGTAATTCAGACAGACAAACACCAAACAAGTGGACCGAGTCTTCCGGAATGGTACTCCTACTGTAATTGAATACAGCAAAGAGCCCTGAGATCAAGGATGTTCAAGCGAAACTTAGGATGGGTGAGCGCTTTGCTGAACGATGAAACGCACGGAACGATATCGAGAACCCTGCAGCTAGTTAGTTGCCTGTTGAGATATTATTGAAATAACAGTGGAAGGGATTGAAACGAAATATAGGGAAAAGGGTAAGACCTCGTATGCCCCGCTGGCTCCGCCACGGCAGAAAGAAACGAGCACACCATATCGCAGTCAGTTATATTTGGGGGCAAACAAGGGGCATCAGGCATCCGTCGTTATGTTACAAGAGCGGGTATCTTTCGTTCCTCCCTTCTTCCGGTCGTGAGACCACGATCTTGTTCGCAGGGATGTATGTACGTAGCTTGATTCTTCCGGCGGTAAGAGGTAATCACGCTATTTGTTTTCTGCTTCCTACCTACTTGTCTGGCCTGTTTCCACGATACAAGGGATCTAACACTTCATAACTTGCCGACCGGACCTGAAGGGAACTAAGTATATGTTAAGGCATCACGGGGAGGCAAGGGTTCTTTCTGTGGAATGGAATAACGCCTCTTCGCTCATCGCAATTGAGCGAGTTTCTGTTTTTCGAATTTTGATTATTTCATCTCAGAATTCCAAAAAATATGAGTTATTCGCGTGCGTTGATTGTTATTGATTGTACCTGTACCCTCGGCCATACCCTTCCTACCTGAACCGAAGTTTGTTCGGCGGCGGTCAAAGGAGTTGGTAAGGGAGAAATTCCGATGACCTGCATGGCCGATGTGGTTGATCTACAACTGTGTTCAGGCTCGGTCGGGATGACGATATCAGTCATCAAAAATCAAGCTTGATATTGACAACGTCTCGGACACTCAACGGCCGCGGACCGACTCATATAGATAGACCGGTCCAGTGCATCAATCATTATGAAGAGGCCATCAGACAAATGGTCCGTGTCGATGTTTGTGGTGTGCACGCGACTCTAGCGAGGCCGAATCTGGATAACAAAACATACATATCCTGCAGGGGTTCGATTGCGCAACAAGGGAACGAGAAATGCAATTTACCTATCAACAGAACACTCACTTCGCCTTGTCGGACCGCGGTGACCGACAACTAAACAGGCCAGGCCAAGCCAAGCCAAGATGCGTTCGTTCCAGAGCATCGCTAAAAACCAAGACTGCACTTGCACTTGTATGACGCCTGCAGCTATCCACTGATAACCGCGGAGCTGAGATGTGGGTATTTGAGATGGGTTGCAAAATCAAGCGGCTGTGATTCGGTCGCACGCAAGCCTGCATACATGCCGCTAGGCGCTTGAGGCGGTATATGCGAGCGAGCGGGCCGCACGCGGTGACCGCAGCTGGTGGCCTAGTGCAAGAACACGTACCACTCTTCTTTGCGGCTAACCACTGCCAAGGCCTGCTTAAACCGAACTACACCTCCAGCCCCCAGCTTGTAGCTAATATGCACGCACGCACCCTATCATGGGCGACGAGCGAGTATGTACTGTATGCGGTATCCAGACGTGGGATTAATAGAACGAAAAAGAAAATACCCACTGGCTGGTTCAGTTAGGAGAAATGGGGTTAAGGCCATTTGCCGATCTAGGGGAAAGGGCCATTAATATAGACTAGAAAGAAAACGTCATCGATCTATCTCTTATGCCGTCATGCCCACGAGGGGATGCTTCCCGCTGTTGCGATGCGATGCCGAATTCAGATTTCATTATTTCATTCCAACAGGCGTGTTTACCGAGATGGAGGGCATCAAACTGGAATGACTGTGATTTTCGAAAAATATTCGAAATTGGCGAAGGAACAGAAAACAGAAAACCGCACGCAAGGGGCCTAGCAAGCAGATGGACTGCAAACAAACAGAGGTGGCTTATCCGGTTTGAGATAGCTTAGCAATTGCGACACAAAAATTCCCAAGAAGCCGCAATCAGCTTGCTGTAAGAAGTCTCACGCATGGCATCGTAAAACAACCGTAGAGGCCTACGACGACCGTCCATCCGGACTGACGAATCTGACACGCACCGCACAAACACTTGCTTCCTTGCCGTTCGGTATCAGCCTTGATCCCTATCAGAGGGACGAGGGACACTCGTTGACCAGTCACACACAAACACATAGACATTGTCAGCATTTCCGTTTCCCTGATATTTACAGCCCCCTCTGTGTTTACGCCCATTACCAGAACAGCATTTCCAAGCTACAGTAGGCTATTCTTATTCCTTGTCTTAGTCCGCGGTCGACTACATCCGAAGCGAAACCGACTACTGAAGATGCCTCCCTTGCCATAGGCGCACGATGCATCCTCTGGTCTTACGCCTGTATCAAGGGCCTCTGGGGGATGACCGGCAATATACTGCTTGCTCCCTGTGCTTTTGCCCCTTTACAACATCCCTTTAGTTCCCTTTTGCGTTAGGTAATCCCCTTGAAAGTATCAGGCTATTTTGTGTTATTTCGCACCTCGGATTTTCCCTTTGCATCCCACCCCTTGGTCTGTTCTCGTTGGCTTAACTCGTCCTGGTCCTTCCTTACCTAACAAGTCCGCGGCCATAGGACTCACACCGTGGGTGCTACAGTCAAGTATTTGCTTTTTTTAAGTCGCTACAACCAGCGAAAGCACTCTGAGCCAATCCCAATCGGGCTTTCAGGCTTTCTGACATACGCCCGAGGGTTTGCGAGGGCCTTGTCGCCAAAATCCCACCACTTCTACTACCTATCACCACCACCGCTGAAAACCGTGCACCAAAGTTGATTATCCAATCTCAATCAACCACTATCTTATTCCCTATCCCGTTCAGAATAGTGGTGAAAACACTCAAACACCCACCAAGAACAGCTCCCCCCCCTGTGTTTAGCCCCTTGCTCACACCATACGCTACTCTTCCCCCCCAGTCCCCAATCCCATATCAACCTGACGTATCTTAACAACCAACCTCGCTTTTTTTCCTCTTTCTCTTTTTTTCCATTCCATCTCCTTTCTTCTATCCTTTCTCTCTCTCGCATACATATAATAGCACGGTAACCCTCCCTACGAGGTTAGCCAAACACCTTTTCCCCTTTATCTTTTTTCGACGAAGCGCTGCATCGTTGCTAGGATTCTGATTCACCCATCCTCTACCGCCCCCTCTAGATCAGAATCCTCTTGACCCGCTTCTTGGCATATAAGCCAGCCAGCCCGTACCAAAACAAGCCATCCTCCTCCCTCCAGCCCACTCGAAAATAGCTAAAAACATCTAGCTAGGGCAATCTTTTACAGCAATCCAACTCGTACATAGATTTCTACTTAATTACAACCTCCCTCCCCCCTCTACAAACCAAACAAACAACCCTACCTTACTTTGCACAAATCATAATCATTCATCATGTCTGACCACGAGAAGGTCGGTCACACCGAGGAGGCTCCTGTCAAGTAAGTGCTTGCGCCATGTTGATGCGCGAAGCGGAATGCATGTCGGCTGACATGTCATCTGTTACTGCCCCTTAGGGAGTCCTCTCTCGAAAACAAAGTCCAGGGTGATGCTCCTGGTGAGTGGAGCGTTTAGATTCGCACGTGTGACCAATGTACGCTAACCTGCAATTGTCACCTACAGCCTTGGACGCCGCTCCCGAGAAGAAGAAGCGAGAGTACAAGGAGATGGAGCATGGAACCACTGGTGATCTCCACGCCAAGGTCGACATGAACACTGTACGTATTCATACATAGTGGTGGGCCCTTTGTTTTCGCCCGCTCGACCAAATCACCGAGTCCCCCACCAGCTCTCCCTTTGTTTTCACGAGTGACCCAACTGACTTGAAATTCTTTTTGCGTCTTTCTCGCCAACAGATCCAGTTCACCGCTACTGACCTTTACGACAAGGACAAGGTAGACATTGAGCATGTCGTCATGGAGGAAGTCTTCCAGCTTCTTCAGTGTGACGAAGGCGGTCTCACCGAGAAGGAAGCTCAGGACCGAATCGGTATTTTCGGTCCTAACAAGCTTGAGGAGAAGAAGGAGAAGTGAGTGCGATGGTCGCGATGGTCTCCGATGCATGCAACATGAGCTGACTTTGGTACCTACAGCGTCTTCCTTCAATTCCTTTCCTTCATGTGGAACCCCCTGTCCTGGGTTATGGAGGGTGCCGCCCTTGTCGCTATCGCTCTCTCTAACGGTGAAGGTGAACCCCCAGATTGGCAAGATTTCGTCGGTATCGTCCTCCTTCTTTTGATCAACTCGACTATCGGTTTCGTAGAAGAGCGAAACGCTGGTAACGCCGTCAAGGCTCTTATGGACTCTCTTGCCCCCAAGGCCAAGGTTAAGCGAGACGGTGCCTGGAAGGAGATCGAGTCCGCCGACCTCGTCCCCGGTGACATGATCTCTTTCAAGCACGGTGACGTTTGTCCCGCTGACTGTCGACTTACTGAGGCTATTGATGTTTCGTAAGTTGTGCCGCACTCTACATTGAAAAAGATCTTAGGTTGACAATCATCATCTCACAGCATGGACCAGGCTGCTCTTACCGGAGAGTCTCTACCCGTTTCCAAGAAGCTCGGTGACGAGTGTTTCTCTGGTTCCACCTGTAAGCAGGGTGAGGTCGAGGGTATCGTCATCTCCACCGGCCCCAACACCTTCTTCGGTCGAGCCGCCACCCTTGTCGGCCAGGACAACGACCAGACTGGTCACTTGCAGATGGTCCTTGCCCGAATCGGTACCTTCTGTCTCGTTTCCATCGGTATCTTCGTCGTCCTTGAGATCGTCATCCTCTACCCTCGATTCCACTACACCTACCGACGAGGTCTTAACAACATCCTTGTCTTGCTCATTGGTGGTATCCCCATTGCCATGCCTACTGTCTTGTCCGTTACTCTTGCCGTTGGTGCCCAACAGCTCGCCAAGCACAAGGCTATCGTTACCCGAATCACTGCCATCGAGGAGCTTGCCGGTGTTACCATCCTCTGTTCCGACAAGACTGGTACCCTCACTACCAACAAGCTTACCATCGACAAGGAGAACGTCAAGTGCTACTCCCACTGGGACGTCGAGGGTGTCTGTCTCCTCGCCGCCTACGCCTGTCGAACCGAGAACCAGGACGCCATCGACGGTTGTGTTGTTGGTACCCTCGCCGACCCTAAGATGGCTCGAGAGGGCATTGAGCTCCTTGACTTCAAGCCTTTCAACCCCGTAGACAAGCGAACTGAGATCACTTACCGAGACAACCGAGACGGTGGCAAGCTCAAGCGAGCCACCAAGGGTATGACTGGTATCATCATCGAGCTTTGTTCCCGAGGCAAGACTAACGAGCTCGAGGACCAGCTTGAGGCCGACGTCGAGGAGTTCGCCCGACGAGGTCTCCGAGCTCTCGCCGTCGCTTACGAGGACGTCATGGGTGACGACAAGGAGTCTCAGGGTAACGGTTTCGAACTCGTCGGTCTTCTCTCTATCTTCGACCCCCCTCGATCTGACACCAAGCAGACCATCGACGACGCTATGGCTCTCGGTGTCAAGGTCAAGATGGTTACCGGTGACCAGCTTGCTATTGCTAAGGAGACTGGTCGACGATTGGGTCTTGGTGACCACATGTACGCTTCCAAGGTTCTCAAGGAGGGTCCCGAGGCCGGTGGCAAGCACGCCAACCTTGACGAGATGATCATGGACGCCGACGGTTTCGCTGGTGTCTTCCCCGAGCACAAGTTCGAGATTGTCAAGCGAATCCAGGCTCTTGGTCACCTTTGTGCCATGACTGGTGACGGTGCCAACGATGCCCCCGCCCTTTCCCGAGCCAACGTCGGTATTGCCGTCGAGGGTGCCACTGACGCCGCTCGAGGTGCCGCCGATATCGTCCTTACCGAACCCGGACTTTCCACCATCGTCCACGCTATCTACGGTTCCCGAGTCATCTTCCAGCGAATGCGAAACTATGCTATCTACGCTTGTGCCGTTACCATCCGAATCGTTGTCTGTTTCGCCATCATGGCCTTCATCTGGCAGTTCGACTTCCCTTCGTTCATGGTTCTTATCATTGCGGTCCTTAACGACGGTACCATCATGACCCTCTCCCTCGACCGAGTCTTGCCCTCTACTACCCCCGACTCTTGGGATCTTGCTGAGGTCTTCGCCTTCGGTATCGGTTACGGTCTCTACCTTTCCGCCTCTACCATCGCTCTCTACGCTGTCATGCACTCCACCACCTTCTTCGAGGACAAGTTCGGTGTCAACCCCATCAAGGCCACCAACGATCCCGAGGGCCACATGGTCATCTACCTCCAGGTTGCCATCATCTCTCAGGCTCTTATCTTCGTTACTCGATCACACGGCCCCTCATGGACCGAGCGACCTTCGATTGCCCTTATGCTTGCCTTCTGTCTCGCTCAGCTCATCTCGTCCATCATTGCCGGTTTCGGTGACTGGGGATTTACCAACGTCCGACACATCTCTGGTGGTTGGATCGGTATCGTCTGGGTTTGGAACATTGTTTGGTACTTCCCTCTCGATGCCCTCAAGTTCTTCATGAAGAAGACCATCATCGCGTTCCTCCAGAAGCGAAAGGCCGCCAAGGGTGCCACCCCCGCCGTCGACGCCAACGGAGAGCGACTCCAGCGAACCGCCTCTCGACACGAGTCCCTCTACTCCAACCGAACCTCGTTCCTTTCTCGAGCCGCCAACCGACTCCGAGGTGGTGCCAAGATCTCCATGTCTCAGAACGAGCTCCAGCGATTCTCCTCCATCCAGGCTCAGCAGTCTGGTGCCGCTCTTACCCGAGCTCACTCTCGACCCGCCGCCGCATAAACGGTGTCTACCCCCCACACTAGCGTGCATCTTGTAGCCTGACTGCTTTCACAAAAGGATATACTCCTGAACACCCGCATTTCCCCTCCCTTCATGTGTAGCAGTCTATAGGGCCAAACTTACAGCATCTTAAACCATCATCATCTTTGACTTCTATTCTCCTACCTACCGCATAAAACCTCATTTGCATTCTTTCGAAACGCATACAAATCCTCTTTCCCCCCCTATTTGGCGAGTCCCCCGTAGCTCGTTTCAAATCGAATTTGTCTATTCCTTAATACCGTAAAGAAAGACTTGTTTGAACGTGTCTCGTAGCCTAGCTTTTTTTTCTCTTTCGCATAGCAGCACATTCGAATGCAGATCTGATCGGACTAGCCTGTTTGTTGGCTGTTGCCTGAGCATGAGCATGGGAATATAGTCGCACAATTGCATTCAACCGGCTTAACATCGAGCAGTATTCCTAGACTAGTAGTATCAATGGTTGAGCTTGCTATGCATGGGAGATTCGCAAGCATGCATTCACGCGAAGACAGGATAAGCGCTCCATGGTTTCTTTGTATGGTATGGTACCTTGGTGTATGGTGCAGTGCATATGCGTCATGCTAAATGAGGAAGATGACGTCTTACACCACAGTAATCCCACTCGGTACTCGTCGTTGACTCTACCCGACGTTTGTTGTTGTTGTTGTCTTATCCATCTTTGACGCCTTACCTCGCTTCATCCTCATTATAGCAATAAGTATACGTCGCTTCATTACAATCATACAGGCAAACGACAACGGAGACAAGATGCAAAGCAAGTTTGGAGGATTTCTGAACAAGGCTCAGGCCGCTTTGAAGGTATGTGAACGTGGAGCGTGTTCCAGTCGCCTTCCTACCCATCCATCCTCCCACCACGCCGGAACGACCATCACTCTCATCCCATTCATCCATGTGTGTCTTAGCTATGGAACTCTTCTGAGCCTTGCATGCATACTGCACGTACGGTGAGAGTGATGCTGATCACCGTATGTGTGTTATAGGATGGTCAAACACGTGCAGCAGCTGGAGGATCAAGCTTGATGCAGTCTTTCTCTTTACCCGGCGAGTCTGACAAGGCTGCCAAGATCCTCAAGAGCTTCTTGGGTGAGTGATCCGAATTGCTCTATCTCACAATTCTACATAAGCTCGTACCGTAGGGCTGCGACACTGGACATATGAAGAGATATCAAGGATCGAGGGCTAATTGTTACCTGTTGGAATACGTCTGTATGGCCATCTCCATTGTACCTACCATACAGCCGACCCGAACGCTCCTCGTACTGCACTCAACTCTATCCCTAAAGCGGTCCTTCAACGAGCCAAGGGTGAGCTCTAGCTCAACAGTATCCCCCAACACCCTCGTCGCAAATCCCTCTTTGACCCAGGATATGCTATACACACCTCGGGCGATCGAGCTCCTTCCTTATCTTAGTGGAACTCCTTGATCAGCATACTGATACGTCCTCACACCACCTAAATCTGCAGGCCTCGCCGTTTTCACCATCCTCAAGGCCGGTTTCGTTTTCTCCGGAAAAGCAGGCTCGGGTCTCGTCATCGCTCGATTACCTGATGGAAGCTGGAGTGCACCGAGTTGTATTGCTACCGCAGGTGTAGGATGGGGTCTTCAGATTGGAGCTGGTACGTCCGTCATCTATCCTTCATCAAGAGTCGCAGAATGCGCATCAATAACAAATTGGGACTTTTCGAAATGCTAATCGGGTGGTACTCCATCCAGACTTGACCGAAGTGGTTATCGTCCTCAATTCGGACGAAGCTGTCAAGGCATTCTCAAGAGGGGGCAACGTGACCGTCGGCGGTAAGCTCATACACTCCGTCTCGAAAAACTGAAACCTCTGTGAACGATGAACAAACCTGACTGTTACATGTGTCATCATCTGACAACAGGTGGTATCTCCGCGGCTGCTGGACCGATCGGAACCGGAGGCCAAGTTTCCGCTTCGCTTGCCAACCCTGCTCCCATGTTCAGCTACAGTCGATCAAAAGGTAGGTCCGTTCCCTCTCATACATGCTCCTCGGTACACAGCTTTGGAATGTAGATATTGTGTTGCCCGATGAGGGAGCTTGCCAAGCTATAAGCAACAAAACTCACTCGAATCGCTGTTTCTAGGTCTCTTTGCTGGTCTCACGCTCGACGGAACTATCCTCGTAGAGAGGAAAGACGCCAACCGAGACTTCTACGGAAGCAGTGTATCGTCTACCGACATCTTGACGTGAGTGCTGATCAGCGGTACTACCACATATGACTTACAATGTGCTGATCTTATTTGGACTCTAGCGGACGAGTACCGGCTCCTGAGATCGCCTCGGAGATGTACGACATAATCGAGGGTGAGTTTGCTTTCTACTGATCAGGCATACTGTACATACTTCGGCTACCAGAAATCGCTTCCCTTGTTCCACAATGATCAGATATTCAACGAGCTCTATGGTGAGACCCAAGCTGATTGTGGTCCGGCGTGAAATATCAGCTGCTGAAGGACTCGACGAGACCGGACTTCCAGCAGAGGCCTACGTGCCCGGTACTACAGGCGAAGCGCTGCCCGTTCCAAGCTCTTCGACCGGTTACCCCGTTGGCGGAGCAGCTCCGACTGCTTCAGCAGGTACAGGCGCACCGGGTGCACCGGGTGCGGAGCCCGGGTCCGGCAACAGGACGGTGTTCGACGCTGCTGGCGGTCAATGAGAATCGACAGATCGCAGATGAGGGTCCCATACGGAAGTGTGATTCGGGGTTTAGTTGGAAGGAGAATTGCGGGATCCGTTTAGTAGGATGTTTATGACATATAGTGACTTGTAAGACCTGTCCGGACGATTCAAGTGATATGTCCACAGTACATCGCATCTTTTCCCTTCACGACCACACTAGGCGCATCCGTGAATTGGTTGGGATTGGGAGAGGCGGTGCTGATTGACCTCGCGACCTTGCGGCAAGCTAAATGAGGTTCACTGACCTAAGGAGAAGACGTCGATTTGCTACTGACCCCCCTTGGTTTGACAACTAGAGCTCTGGCGCTGTCTTTGATCAGGCGACCTTGAATTGCTGATTACTTGGCTGTTAGTACTCTGGTCAGTGGAAGAAGGCGGTTCATGATACTACTACGCTCCTTTCATATTACAATCTGTGTGATGTTGGGTGGCTCAACGAGCGTCTATCGATCCTTTGTAGTCCGACCTTTTTCTTGGTGTTACAGCATCATTCAACTGTAGTGCTTCACCCTGGAGCGTGCTTGTTTCTCCGTTGATTCTTGCGAATTGCAGCCACAGCCAGGAAAAGTATCACGCGCGCACGGCTCGTAAGCAGGAGAGGACGAAGACGGAAGATGTTCTGGCTATACAACTCCAGAGGGAGAGGAGATGGCGTATGGGTTGTCAAACGATATTCGGGTTATTTGGCTCGATGTTATCATGACCAGACAGCTGGAGGACACGTAAGTGGCTCTAACATGTCAAGTCTGGCAAGTGTGAGATCTTCTTGTGAACACATGCCTTGCAAAAGCCATTCGTTGCCACCTTTTCCTCATGTCAACCTGTCCAAAGCTAGCACGATACCAGCCTTTTTTTCAATCTCGCCCGTACCACGTAGAGAGAATCACAGCTGACGCTGCATCTATCATTATATAATTTTGCATCTCGCTAGCGAGCGGTCAATGCCTCGAATACAACGCTACTTAATACACTGTCCGGTGATCCGGGTGATAAGATGTCACCTGGGAAACCTGGCACAATCAAAGGGTTTTGGTTGACGAAGCAAGCTTTATTACTCAGACCAAGTTTACAGTCCCTGTGGGCGAGCACCTCTCACAATCAACAGGCCGATCACACGGAATGGACCGAGAGCAATGACAGTCAAGTAGAGTGAGGACAACTCGAGGGCAGGGATGATCAAGAGGAGAGGATATTGCAGATGGTGTTGTTTGATATCCTAAATCCATTCGAATCTGAAAATGTGCGTACGTTAGACCACCACCAACCAGTGATCTCCATCGATTGTCCCACTCTTGCCGTACTTGATGGCCTTTACACTGGCTTACACGCTCTGCGAATCGGCTTCATAGGGCACAGCTAATAATGACAACTCAATGTGCTACAGATACTGGGCAAGCTCGCCAACGAGTCAGAAGATACAGCTACGGATAACGACGACGCTACCGTTGACCCGTCAGATAGAATCTGGGTCCTCACAAAGAAGGGCGAGGAAGCGATCGACGTCAGGTAGTCTACACTCAAAGCAGTGCTTAAGTTGTTTTCTAGCAATCACTAAATCACAATGAGGCGAACCACGCCTCGGAGATGAGCAGCTACATGGGGTTGCTCGATGATCCATACCAGAAGTTCACACCCTTCCAACTGATCAGAAAGTATGAGGGAAGCTTCCGGAAGGATATGACCAGTCTGCATAGTAGTGTTGGTGGAGACAGAACAGGACTTTGATCGTTCCATCCTGTGAATTTGGCACCACCTGAGTCACAACTCCCCGTCAGTTGTCATGGCAACGGTAGAGCCGAGGGGGTGAAACTTGAGCTTCCCGCCAACCTCATGGTATCTCGCAACTTCAGGCATTGTCCAACCGTTCCTCGATCACACAATACAGATGCATGCATCCCTACGACTGACCGTTGAAGGCTACATGAACAGAGGGTGATGGACAGAAGCAAAAAGTCAAAAGTTCAAATTGAATATACTTCGTTATGATGAGGCAGTATTTCCAGAAATTGTGTGACGATCTTAACGATCATTCACAACGAGTAGGATTGTTTTTTGCAAATAGCAGTTGTTTCATCTCGGATTGCTCCTCACTGATAGAAACTCTAACCCTAGCATAAGGATAAAATTTAATGGGAAATGAAATAAGCGGGGCCTTCCGCATTAGCGGATCAATCGGACAAGGAACAGGGTGGAGATATCCCCGAGCGTGGCATTGAGCCGTTAGGGGTATCAGGCTGACTATGTTTGTCAGACTTCTTGTACGGGTATCAGTCTCATCCGCATCATCAGTAGTAAACTAGTCACGGTTGCGCGTCGAAGGGGATGATGGTATGTGATGTCTCGATGATGTACATCAACATTGTAGGATGTACACAAGTCTTCGAATCTCCTCTTGTATAGCCTATAGCTCAGCACAATGTCAGATAAGCAACAGAACAACGCCGCTGCCGGCCCCTCCACAACAGCCGACGCCGCCAACGGCTCAGGCTCAACGCCTACTACGCAACAGACCGAGAAGAAGGCCCTGCCCAAGTTGGGTGCTTTGGAGGACGATGACGAGTTTGAGGTGAGTCAAGGCCGTCTCTCTGTTTGTCTTCCAACGAAGATCGAAGTTCAAACAGTACTTTGAAGATACGTGGCTAAACCGTGCTGACTTGCTACTGTTCCTTGACACTATGTAGGATTTCCCAGCTACCGGTATGTCATAGCGCCCCTACATTTCTGGAACAGGCCATCTTACTGACGGCTCGCTGACCTAACTCTACTTCTATACGTTCGACCACCTCATCTCGCTCACAACAAACGCTCACTTCACGACTCCGCCACCATACGATGTCTGCTCTTTCGCTCGGGGTATCATATCCGATCTGAATCTACAGACTACGGAGGCAACGTCGTCGATGCCATGAGGAAAGCAGGTGATGGACCCAATGATAATCTGTGGGAGGACAATTGGGATGACGATGATGTAGAGGACGACTTTACCAAGCAATTAAGGTGAGTCAGCTTTATGTTCAAGCATCCAGAATGGCGAAATTCCATTATCTTCGTCATTATCATCATCACGTTGCCTCCCGTCGGGCGTCCTGGATCTGTTTGATAGTTCGTGAATGGCTCTACTCCTATTCCTTCATCTCCTCAATCATAGGTTTACGTGTTCGGCGGAGGTCTTTTTTCTCTCTCTTTTCTTCCAGAGAGCTCCAGAGATGAGCAGAATCGAAGAAATGTGCCCCTTGTTTGATCTTTGTTGGTTGATGGTCGATCGTCGGATGTCCTATCAACCTTTACCGCTCAATCCTCATGGCTTGTCATCTTGAGATCCGCCCTTCCATGCCACGCCTGCGTTCCCTACCCCTTGTCTGACCCCCTTATGTACCATTTACTACGATGCCATTCATCTTTCTTCAACCGTCCAATGGCAACTTCTTGTAAGAGATCTCGATAAGCTGACTCTGGTGTACCGGAATTATTTGAATTTGTTTAGAACGGCGATCCAAGAACGATCAGGCGTCCCTGCGGACGAAGCTATGAAAGAGTAGTTTACTCTATAGACCATCATTCCCGATATTCCATCATTCATGTGTCTCCGCGCTTTACGACTTACCTATTTAAGCAACGTCAGTCCGTACCACGCAGATGAAAGCTTGAGCTTCACTCAGGCGGAGGACAAGGTCTTCAGGTCCAAGTACAGCTGTACTAGGCATCGGGCGTCGAACAATAAGGATTAGATGATGTATAAAGCATAGCATAAGACGCCAACTATGTAACGATATATGAGAACCAAAGCCAAATGTTCTACTACTTCTCGGCACAAGGTCGCGCTTGCGACATGCTCATCTGTTGCATACCATAAATCCTGCATACAGCCGGCTAACAAACATAGTGCGATACAATCATTGTTCGATTTCACATTCACCCACATGGGATAGCTTCAAGTTCGTGGTGCTCCACGATTTCCAACAAAGGGAATGATACAACCTTGTCCTTCGAACCGCAACCACATCTAACAATAACCTTCACACGTTCGATGATCCTTGAGTCCCCCCAATCAAATGTCAGGATCACCGCAAAGTTCAATCAGGTGTGTACAAAGGCACTGGCACCCGGTACAACACTGGCGGCACTGGCCACGACTGTAGTACCGGCAGTCTTGTCAGCCGAACCTCTCCTCGAGCCAGGTTGACTAGGTGTCGTAGCAGAGAACCTCTTGTCCGCTGACGTCTCCCTCGAATGAGTGTTGAATGAGTTCCTCCTCGATACGCTCCTCGAAGGAGGGAGAAGCGATTCTTTTCTTGCGCGCAGGACGCCTTGGGCTGAGGCGATTGAGAGTTGGACTCTGCACGTGTCGCAGTATCGCATGGTGAAAGTCTCGACGTGTAATGCGTGTGTGCTAAGGTAAAGAACAAGCGAAATTAGCCAGTGAGCTATGGGAGTCGGTGCAGCTCAGATATATGACTCACCCGCAGAAGGCACCGCCGCAACCACCACAATGTCGTTTGGGTTCTAAACGCGAGACGAGGTTCGTCAACTATAGACACACACGACCACGCTGACCCTCGAATTGACTTACCCAGCAATCCGAAATGCCTCGCACATCGATCCGCCATACACGTATGCGATACGCTCTCGGCGACGTGTCTCGCCGGACCATCAGGCAAAGACCATTGATACAGACTGTATTTAGACTTCTCCTCGGATGGCTCGTAAGCAGCGTACAGTGTCTCTCTGTGATAGTTGCAAATCCGAATCACAGATCAGCCGTCCGCAACTTGAGGTAGAACAGAATAAGACTACCGCTTGACTTACCCCATAAACTTAACCATGCAGCAGTCCCCACCTAAATGATCATCCGATCGGGAAACGGTATCCAGCTCTACAAGACTCCAAGGTTTGACCACATCCTGGTCTGTATCCAAGATATTCCTCGCTCCAGGTTCACATCGATACAGGACAACTTTCTCGCCCACACCAATGGCGAAGATGACGCCTGATCGAAGGAACTCTCGATGAAGGAAGGAGATACCGCCAGTGAATTCAGGTTCGTACTCGTCGTCTGATCGGCTGGAGAAAGCGGAAGAAGCCATGGATGCTTCGAGGGACGTCGCGGCGATCGGGTGGCCGTTCAACGAGTATATGTATAATCGGCGGGCGGAAGCCAAGACAATGTGGCCCTAATCATGCATATCAATCAGCTTTGGTCATCCTCGTAAGCTATTCTCAGACTCACATCCGCTTCGTTGATGTCGCAAAACCTGATGGGTTCGTTTCGACCCGTTTCCAAAGTCCTGGTATATCGAAGCCTGTTCGTGTCCCAAACCATGGCGGTACCATCCTAATGAATGCATGTTATCAGTTGTCGACCAGTCGAGTCGGCCTCCTTAACATCACAGATCAGAAGCTCACCTCGGAAGCGCTGACCAACAGACTCCAAGAAGTATTCGCAGCGAGACAAGTGATCTTGCTGACGTGACCTCGTAAGGTCGCCTCTCGGTGCAAACTAGCGTCTCCACGCTTATGTCCGCCACCTTTGATATTGAGTCGCCAGGCTGTCAGGACGCCGTGGCCTGAGACAGTGATAAGAAGAGAAGGCGAGGCAAAGATGGCATCCGCAGCATAGATACCCTCGACGAGATGTATGAGCTGGGAAAGCATCGAGTCAGCCCGAAATTAATTATGATGATCAAACGATAATCACTCACTTTGACAGCAGATTCCTGATAGTAGATCCTCAGAGATCCATCGGTAAAGCCATGTTGAAGCGAAAGGTAAGGGTGAGCAGGAACGGATAATCTGTATTTCTGCGTTGATTTTGGTTTGGTATCCGGTCCGTGAGGCGGTACGATATCATCAATCGGTACAGTCGATTCAGAGATGGGCAAAATACTCCTGAAAAGCAGTTGGTAGTGTTCCGCCACGCCAAATCGAATATGAACGGGCAAGCTGGATCGCCCGGCGATGTATCGGTGTGGGTGAGCGTGCTTGAAGATCTGCAAGGGAGTTTGACCAAAGTTGTGAATGATGGCAGTCGAGGCCGCCTTTTCACCTTCGTCTTCGATATTTTCCAGATCAACGGCACCTCGGTAAGATAAGGGATGGAAACAGTTGTACGCTGCCGGATCACGTTGTTTGTATCCGAACGTTAGATCGATCCAGTATGCTAAGTGTCGAGATACCCAGTCGGATTCAAGCGCTTCTCGGTGTCGGTGAACGAATAGTAGGGGGTCATTCAGCGCCCATGGTGGCAGAGCCACGTCGTCTACTTGGTCTCCCGAAGCTTGCTTCCGTCCGAAGTCGTGGTGATTCTTTGGGCATCACTTAGCGTAATTCAACTCAAATAGACATAGGGATAGGGGAAGACTCACAAGGTTCCGTAAGAATGCCGGTGTGTAGAAAAATTCAGGTAACAGCTCTCTCACATCACCACGATTGTCGGCAGAAGCAGACTCCCATGCTCTGGGTATGCTGGAGAAGAGCCGGTCGGCCAAATCGAAGTTGCCGCCCTGAACCACAGATCAGCATGTCGGTTGAAGCACTTTCTGGAACGAGCTTACCTGAAGAGCCAAGAATATCTCGGTGAAAGGCGAAAGTCTGATCATGAAACCGCAGACGATCATAGACGAGCTGTAATGAGTTCCGTAGTGGCTGTAGAGCGGAATCAGCGACCCAAGCCCGATATAACGATCGAACACGCGTTGACATACAAAGGCTTTTCGCCAACACCTTCGGTCGCGCTGTATCGCTCAACAGCAGCTTCCCGTCGAGCAGGCGTGAGTGCACCCATGGGGTGCTTGAGATCTCGGAAGGATGACTCGGACTCCAGGTCAAGTATATCAGAGGTATAGTCGGATAGTACCCATGGGAAAACGGGGTATTGTGTAACGTCTGAACAAGAAGACTCTGTCAGCTTCGCTCCTGACTGACTTGTGACAAAGAACTAGACCTCACCGTTTGGCGTCCTGTTGGCATACTGGTTGAGCAGTTGCAAATATGCGAACTGCACGGAAATGTCGTTAGCAGCGACATCACTTCTTTCAGACCGATGAGCTGACTTACATTGCTGATTTCCCGGTTCTGCCATTTGCGCATCAATGCCTCCAGCTGCTGTTCAGACCTATCCATAGCCTTGGCCACGGTGTCAACCACGAAGTTTCCAATGACCGATCGAGAAATGGCATCTCGATGATCGTTCTTGGATCCGATCTTCTGTACGACGGCTTGACGTTCTTTCTTATCTCGGAAGACGATTAGGAAGTTCCGTTTATCTGAGAAGTAGAGCTCGAGAGCGACGTCACGGAAGAGAAATGCACGCTTATTGTTCTCAACGATTTCGTTGTACGACCTGGATAAGGACAAAGTCAGCTATGATGAGTCAGGGTGAAGATACAATACAGGATTAGATCTCGACCTACCATCGATGGCTTTCCTGGTCAGCCGTGTCAAGTCCAGCTAAGGTACCGGAAGGGATGGAAAGCACATCCTTCTGAGCATCTTTCGCGTCAATGACTTCGCCGTCCGCCGTTTGGACCAGTCCATCGACGAGATAGAGATTTTTCTTCCCCAAAATGAGCAGACCAGCTATTTACAGCTCACGATATCAGCGAGAAACTTCACGAACGATATGGCAAACCGACTCACGACACGCGTCCACGCCAACAATCCGCACAATGTTCTACACATACAGTCAGCTACCGATCATACAGCTCTACTCGCTTGGGACAGACTTACATGGGCCTCCTCAACCACATCACCTGACTGTAGCGTCTTAGCAATCCGCCGCATCTTATCATCCTTGTCATCTTCCACCTCGACAAAGCTATCGCCCTCAACATTATCTTCCGTACCCACATCACTGGGCGCTTGGGTGGTGGAGCCGCTCGTCACTCCCGAAGGAACAGGAGGAAGGAGCGGTTCCTCTTCAACAATGGGCGCACTATCTCCAAGAGCTAGGGCGAAGGGGTCCTCCCATGGTGCTGCATTGATTTTGGACACCGCTGAGGAAAGCTCATCGACTGATGGGATGGCGTCTCGGAGTTTGTGCCGCGTTCGAGGTATACCTTGTTCCGGCACACCGCTGACGCGCTCGAGTCGCGCTCTGCAATGTACAATCACATTGATCAGTTTAGGTAAAACGATAAACATGCTGATTGATCTCCAAACGACTGACCGCATACGAAGGGGACCTTCACTACCGTCCAATCGCCAAGTGACTTGGTCTTCCTTCTCGGGCCACAGTCCGTTCTCAGCTCGAAGTGCAGCTGCCTGTCGAGGCCAGTCTACCTGGGAAAGCTTGTTCCAATGCTCCTTCCTGATACTCAAGTCAGCAATGATGCCCGCTCGTCACCTCATTTTGGGGTCCGATCTGCTCACCTTTCCAGTGTCATCTTCGAATGGCTTTGCGAGTCCTACAGAATGACAGTCGTCAACAAGCATCTTGAGATTAGCCTAGGCAGACTTACGGTCTGGATGATGATCATCTTCCAGGCGGCATTCTTATCCTTTCCGCCTTCCAAGATTGACTCTCCCGTCAAAACTCTCTTAAGTGGGACCCTCTGCTCCATGATAGACCGAGATCTAGTGAATCCAGGCATATCTATAGACGGTCTTCTTCGCGCCGGAGGCCCTGCTGTGGAAGGTGACGAACCCAGTCGACTGGAGAAGGACTGGCCGAAATAGGAGGAACCGCCTATTCTGGGAGAAGCGGGGGACATCATCATTGATGAAGAGACCTTGGGTGACGAGGAAGATGGGGATGTTTGTAATTGTTCGATGATGAGTTTCATCTAATGTCACAATCATTCTATCAGTAGTCTATCGGTCCGACAGCAGAGCTGATGACTCACTTGGTTGACCATCGAAATTGGGAGTTTGGCCAGATCGACAAGAGCTTGAAGCCAATTCGTGGCGGCTTCCCTCTGAGCTTTCGCAACCTCAGGCTTCGAGCTCGAGCCCGATACAGCTGCAAAGTCGGCCAGGTTGGGTAAGAAACCTTCGATTTTCTTTGAGGTAATCTGTTTGCGGAAAGCAGATGAAGAGCGGAAGATCGAGGTCAATGCCTTGAGAAGATCTTCCAGCCTCGTATCGATCGGGAAAGGCGATGAGTCTAAGAGAACCAGTGTGTTAATTCGGCTGATCTGCAGTGCGGTTCAAGCCGGAGGAACATACCTGATCCGGTTATTATAGGCGATAGCGTAGCGGCAGCCTTGAGTGAAGTGATCGTACTCGATCTCCTTCTGCCTTGAAGAGAAGGCATGAAGCCAGGCTCATCCGCTTCGCCCGCCTGTTGTAACAGTGTGTCCAGAGCAGCCAACAGGCAGGCCACCATAGCAGGTGATTGTAACGACTTGCTCTCCTTCTCCTTCTCGGGTCCAAGCATGATCTTGACAACCGAGGTCTGTATATCGAATCTCCAAATCGGGGCAAGCGTATTGGCAAGCAAGGCGAAACCTCCTTCTGATTCGAAAGATCGCTGGAAACTCTCTAGGCCCGAGGTCGTCATACACCGTTCTAGGAGTTCGAGGCAAGGTATGACCACGTAGTACGCAGAATTGGACGAGAGGAATATCACCAACAGACGATGAAGGGCTAAGGATCGGTTGACTTTTATGATCCTGCTCTTCTCGGAACACAGTGAAGCGATCATGCTCAATATCAGAGCAGCAGGTACTTGATACGGTGGCGGTTCATTCGAAGGGTTGAGAGTAAACGACATGTTGTCTGGACAGACGGACAGATAGCCAGTCAGTCACCGTACCGAAACACGGGTAGTTCAAATGATCTAAGAACGTACTTTGACATAGAGCTGAGACCAGATATGAAAAGACAGGCTTGATCGCATCTTCTCCACTCCATCTCGCTTCGAGCGCCAATCGGAGAGCATCTAAACAGTCAGGTGATCAGCTATTTGGGGCGGTCATCGAGGGGAGAATGACTGACCGACTACATCCGGCACCACCTCAAGATCGAACAAGCCAGACCTGAGGGCATACAGCATCTTCTTCACCACAGCGGATTTTTGGAATGTCCTAAGGATGTTGAACCGTTTGTGTTTTGAGACGGAGAGGAGGTATTCGAAGTGGCGGAGATAGTACCTGACTACATCATCCGGCGCATATGACCACAGCTCAAACTCTAGTCCTAACGCTCGGTATGCGACAGAATTATGTACAGTAGCAGTGCTGAACCTCGCCGTCAGTTTAGAACAGTTTTAGCAAGATGATAACGAGCAAAGAACTCTCACTTTGGTTTGTCCATGTTGATGCCCAACATCGATAACAGTATCCTGGCACATTGCTCGTCAAACAGTTGAGACATCTTGGGCCGCAAGATAGCCGCCAGCAATTCGAAACCATCTACACTTGACTGTTAGTTGAAGTACACACGACACAGTCAACGGCATCAGCAGACTCACGTATTCTTTCCATCTCCTCGCTTGCTGACCAAGAATCCTTGATCATATCTCTCAACATTCCCAAAGTCGATATCAACTCCTCTTTCGTCCTACTCAGGTCGACGAGTTTCAGAATCACCAGTCCTCCTCCTACGGCGGTGGTACTCTCGTCAAGACTAGACGCGGTGAAGGGCCGGACATTGCCTGTCAGTCGAGCTGTCCCATGTCGCAGTTGTTTGGCTCGATACGGATGTGGGACTGCCGCGTTTGTGCAGCTGCCAAGGGCCGGGTCGAAGTCACGCGCTGACAGGGAGAGAAGAATTGTCTCCTCTGGAACGGCTGGTCCGGATCGAATTGCCCGCACAAGGATCGAATTGGAGGTATGCGTGAAGAGCTTCTTGTCTTTGCCTTCTCGAGCGAGATTACTCAGGTAGATGTTGATGGAGGTAGCACCCTCATCTGTCATCGAAATCAGCGACATGATCCGCCTTGGAAGAACTTACATGTCAGGAATCGTCCGAGAGGTTCTTGAAGATTACCAGTATATCTCGGCCCCTATATCAGCATGTCAGTCAGTTAACAAAGGGAAAAGAAAAACCACCTCTCCACGGACGTTTCAGACGACTCACCAGATGATGTACCAGTCTGACGAGGTCTTCTGGCACAGCTTCTTCCAACAACATCGCTCTTCCGAGCATCCACTCATTCTCCTCTTCTTTACCCACCGAGGGGGCTTTCATTGACATCTCGTCTTGTTCTTCAATCTTATACTCCCGTCCTATCGCTATTCGTATCGCATCGGCCGGTATAGCAGGTTTGGCATGTAGCTGATGAGGTTGAGTCGGAGCGACCGGTGGCGCAGGCACGGGAAAAGGCATGCGTAATGCTCCCACTCGCTGGCCATTGACGAAGATCCGTATCTCGCCGGTATCTGCGCCTTTGGGTTTTCGGCATCCTACCGCGAAATGGACCCACTGGTAGTGGGGGATGAGAGCATCATTCGCACCACAGACGACTTCGCTATCGCTTGGCGATGGAGGCTCCTCAGTCGCAGGAGTGGAAGGGGCCGAGGACGAAGAGTGGACAGAGGAGATTATCCCGATCTGAGAGCTTTCCAGGATACGAATCTGGAACAGAGGCTGCTTAGAGCCCTTCTGTGACATGTGTAGGAGAGTGAGGGGTTGGTTGAGTTTGGTGATGTGGATCCAGCACTATTCACAGTACAGTAGGTTCGATAAGCTCAGCATGGGGTATACCGGAATTGGACAGCTCACCGAGAAATTGAAGCCTTTCGCACCACCCATCCAAGACCTTCCTGTCTCCTTCAATTGCAATCCTCCCAGACTATCGCCGGCTCCACCACGGAACATGAAGACATCAGGCCATCGTGCTTTCATAGCGTGGCGCAGCAGGTCCAGTACCTCCAAGTGTAGCTGCTCCTCGTCGGGAGGTACTCTGTTCGTATCGATGTGTAAACGGAGTTTGGCTTTGACTGGTCTGGCTTTCGGGGTGTCGAGATCTACCTCAGCAAAATCAATCGCTTCGGGCGTACTGACAACGTGTTGCGAGCCGGCAGAACCGATATTCGATGCTTCAGTAGATTCGGCCTCGGCAGGAATAGTCTTCACCAGCCCAAACAATCTCCATACGAGAGCTTGAGTCACACCCGCTTCGAGCAATCTCCGCAGCAGTGCCAGATAGACGACTCTAAGCGACGGCCTAGGTTCTTCCCATTTCTCTTCGACGTTATCCGTGATTTGATCGCCCTCGATCCAGTCATCCCGAGCGGGGAAAGTAACGACGTATTCTCTTTTCTTAAGAGGACCGTATAACCGGAAAACCAGATAATCGGCCAGTTCGGGAAGTTGGGTGACGATAGCGAACAGGTTCGGCGTTGATGCCTGAGCCGCAACGAGGACGACTTTGAAAGTCAATTCGACCAGCTGTACAGTGTCGTGATCTCCTACGTTCTCCAAGTCATGATAGGGCGATCGCTCTTTGCCTTTCCCCTTGACGGATTCTCCTCGAAGGTAAGCCCAGAGCAACTTGAGACAACTAGCAGTAGACGGTCGTACGATGATATCTCCTAAACGCTTAGATACGGCGGAGATGACGGTGTTGTCGCCTTCTACAGATGTCGAGGGGTTCTGGAAGAGGGATAGGATTGAATAGTTGTTGTTACAGATGTGTGCCAGGAGCAAGGCGATAATCTGCGACTTGGGAGAACTGGTAGAGCCGTTGTCAGAAGAAGAAGAAGGGACTAGACGGGATAGTGTAGGCAGGAACAGCGTGTATCCTCGCATTTTCTGTTCGATTTCAGCAAAGGGTTAGATAGATCCACACGAGCTCGAATTGTACACTGGCATGGCTCACCTCGAAAGCAGCTTCACCCTGTCTATCACCCAAAGCCCAAGCTAAAACCTCGAACACAAGCCTGATACCTTCCATACGCTGCACCTCTCGGACCTGCCATTCTTCCTCGCTGATCGTCCCATGAGTATCCCGAGAAGTGTATGCGAGGCCTTCAGATAAGGCTAGGTAGATCGTACGGAACCCTGTATGTCGTCGGAATGCACGGCGGGAGATGAAATGGGATGGGACTGACACGAGTTGGGAGAAGGTCTACGGGCAATTGATACTCGTGTCAGTTATTTCGCCAGCACAAGGGAGTAGCCCCAGCAGTGCGATAGACGAAGCATGGAGTCCTGTCTGATGAAGGTGATCTGAGCTCACCTCCACGTATCTCATGATATCGGCACCTTCTTCCAAACTCCTTACTTCCCGTATGAGCTCCACCACCTTTACTCCATCAGGATGCGTCTCATCCTCATCTTCCTCCACTTCCTCTCCAGGCAAATCAGTAGCCACTGACCACCCACTGTCTCCAGCTCCATCATTGCCATTGCCTCCCAGACCAGGCGGTGCGGGTGACTTGGCTCTCCCGCCCCCTAGAGCACCAGGAGCAGGCGACTTGCTTCGAGCTCGGGCTGCCGAGTCTGCTCTCGCTCTTGATATACGAGGGGTATAGGGTACGCCCGAAGCCGGGGATGCCGTGGCTGGAGGAGGGGTGAGTGCTTCGGGCGGTCTGGTGAGGTCTTTGAAGAGTTTGAACATGTCGTGTGAGGCGGCTGTCGAGCCCCGAGACCTGTAGATGTCAAGGACAGAGAGGGAGATAAGGATATCAATAGGGTTTTGGGTTATCCCTACCCGTGACTGTTCGTTCTTACAAAGTATCCACTGGCAATGATGTCAAGAGCGAGCTGTACAGAAGTAGGATGAGCAGGTATTGAGCGCTTTTTGACAGATGAGAGCTGGTATATAGAGGACAAGGGTTAAACAGTGCTCTATATGTCTCGGTGTGGACGTGTGGACTGATTTCGGCTAATATCAGTGTATACATGCGTCCCGCATGGTAGAGTGCGGCAGCATGGTGTACATGCATGTCACCACTCCACTCCCGGATGATACGCGCAAGTCAAGTCAACGGAACCAAAATCTCATCCCTACAAGAAGGATATCCTTCTCGACGACCTCCACGAGACAGCTAGCCTTCCAGACATGTCCAACGGTCTGAGGCATGCAAAGGCGAGTAGGTAGCCACGGATGCCTGCGCACTTTTGAGGGCCACAGCAGGAACGTGTCGAACAAAGGTAGAATACATATAGAGGCATAGGATACAGACAGACTTCTCACGCTTGCTTTTCTCTTTCTTTCCGTATATCTTCTACAGGGGACTAGATATGGTTTATGGATGCTGCTATTCTACTCGACGGATTTGTTAAGGTCGACAGACCTGAAGGGAAGAAGGGTTGCTTTTCGGTTTTGGTTTTAAGCCAGAATTCGACCGGCACCGATGACGACGCCCATACCGCCGAGGAAGGCGGTCCAGACGCCCGCGGAAGAGAGCGCAAAGACGTGTTCGCCTGCACTGTTACCGCCAGTGGCGGCGCTGCTCCTGTATTCGATTCAATTGCAATACGTCAAGCTCAATTAGCGATCGAGTGACGAGCTATCTCATGTATGTAGAAAGAGTTTACTCACGCTCCACTGGCAGCGCTTCCAGCTGCAGAAGTGCCTGCGCCAGCAACGGAGCCAGCACCGCTAGTGCCTGCACCAGCTACAGAGCCAGCAGCACTAGTTCCTGCACCGGCAGCGCTGGTTCCTGCACCAGCGACGGAACCCGCACCGCTTGTAGCGGCAGATGCGACACTTCCAGCACCGCTGGTAGCTTGGCCTCCAGCGCTAGTGGCGTCGGAGACGACGCTTCCTGCTCCAGAGGTAGCGGCGGAGAATGCAGAGCCGGCGCCACCTGTAGCTTGAGAAAAGACGGAGGTAGCGAGTGAACCTGGGGCGCCAGTGGCTTCGCTGAAGATAGAGGCGGCTCCACCTGTAGCTTGAGAGATGATCGAGTCGACTGAAGCGGCGAACAAAGTCCCATTATCATATTAACGTTAACCTAGGATCTCGTCATCGAGCTCCACAAATCTCCCTGTATACCAAGATATATAATCCAAGTCGACAGAAGGTATCCGGACGAGAGGAAGGCAATGCCTTCTACTCACCCTGTCGAGCCTCCAGGTTGTTGCCCTCTACACCATGAGCCCTCTCGACGGCTGGTCGGCCGATCTGGAGAGTGGGAGGAGCGGGCGTAGCTTCGGGGTAGGCGGCAGGCTCAGCGACGGCGAGCACGGCGGGGAGAACAGCGAGGAGAGCGGTGTATTTCATTTTGATTGATGTCGGTCTGATTTGGTGATGTCTAGGAGGCGTGATCTGACAGCTTTAGTTGGAGTGGTTTTATACACAGATAGATGGTTTGCGTTAAAAAGTAGGTGTTTAGAAGAAGGAATATATACCAGTTACAGCGAGTACTCTTAAGCTTGAATGTAAGTCTTGGCTTCGTTTTTTGCTGGGAGTGAATCCGGTCATGCAATAGGATATGACGTAGGATTTAAAGGTAGCGCATGTGCATCCCGACGAGAGTCAGTCACCGCACCGCTTAACTTACCCCACCATACCCCTAGGGTTAGTTAGCTCGCGTGCTCGGCGACGAATGCGCAGTCGCAGCGGGGCCAAAGCAACGTAAAGGTCAACTCTAACCCGATGTGGTATCGGAGGATCACGAATCGCAAATGCAGAACAGAGCAAACCAGTGGGAAAAGCATATCATACGCATATGCATATATTTTGTGCGCGAATAAATTGGTCATATTCTGAGCGAAGTACTTCACATGAAGGGGATATTGAAATGTCCTTTCACAGCTCAGCTCTGCCCACCTCCTACAATAGTAGTCCTTAATCATGCCATGTCATCTACATGATTCGAACATCGGTCTGTCATTGTGATGATCTATACCACACATACGGAGGGGTTTCCAGCTTAGAAAGCAGCGACGGCAGCGACGGCGGCACCGAGACCAAGAGCGACGACCTTGTTGTTCCATGCGACCTGGTGGAAAGCAGCAGAGTCGGAGCCGCCGCCGCTAGCAGCGCCTGAAGCAGCGCTCGAAGCGGCCGATGCGGCGCTAGAGGCAGAAGCCGAGGCTCGAGTGGTAGCGGCGCCAAGGGTGTTAGTGGTGGTGGGTGAGAGGTGGCTAGAATCCGGCATATCAACCATAGTCAGATTCGTGACCAACCACTTGATCAAGGCTAAAGCAAAGGCAGTCGCTGACATGGAGATGGAAAGTAAGGGTAGCTGAGCTGGTGTTGGAAGGTACCCGTACTTGTACTGTATGCAGAGGTTTGAAATTGGAGGTTGCGGCTAAAAAAAAAAGTCACACGTGTACTCACCTGGAAACAGCTACACTGGCGCTCGAGATCCTACTGCTAATCTCCTCGCTGGCCGAGCTAGCCAAACTAGCAGCTCCCTCAGTGGCCTCGCTGAAAGCCGAATCGACAACACTAGTACCGGCAGTAGCGAGACTCTCTATGACCGAAGTAGCGTCTGAGAAGACGGACGGAGCACCGTCTGTAGCTTCGGAGAAGATTGACTCGATACCGGCGGTTGCGTCGTCGAAAACTGACGTGGCACCGTCGATACCGCCGTCGATCACTGAGCCGACCTCGTCGCCGGGGCTGGCTTCGGTGGCTGTAAGAACCAACAAAGAGAAAAGGAAGAAGAGGCATGTCAGCGCATCGAACGGGTGACCTTTCCTGAGTGGGAGCGAGTTCAGGCCTTCACAATCTGCCCCCGGTTAGAAGGCAGGTGAGACTGGTAAGGAAGCGGTCATAGCGCGATTCTAAGAGGAGCTGGAAACTCACGCTCTGCGTCTTGTCGGGCGACGAGGGGCGCAGCAGTAGGCGCAAGAAGAGTCGCAGAAGCGAGAGTAGCAAAGAGAGGGACAACGGCGAAGACGGTAGCGGATCGCATGTTGACTTGACTGTACTATTTAGGTTAAGTATTGGGTAATCCGGCAGTAGTGAGTGTGCTGTAATTTATGTCGATTGAGCTGAGTCGGTTTCGCCTTTTGATATGGATAGGATAAGATAATAAGATGGAGGAGAGAAGAGATATCGTCGATAAGCATCTTATGCATGATTTATATACCATGCTTCATCTATCTCAGACCCAAACAACTGGATGCACAGATACACAGCTAAGGGAAAAGGTGAAGAAGAGATCGGTCAAGCGGTCGCACGTATCTCCTTTTTCAGCATTGCAACTACACTGCAACACCGCAGCACAGCCCCGGATCACCGCGAATTGATCTCCGCCTGTCCTCTAATGAGCCTAGACCAGTGCTCGCAAAACACCCTGTTGTGCATGACCTGGATATGACCCATGCCCCATGCGCGATGCCCCATGCATAGCTACATGGCTAGCTTTGCTTCTCCGCAGCGCTCGTGGTGAACTCTTGGCGGACTGTGCAGAAGCTCACTAAGTGACCAAATCCTCAAACCTGACAACGACTTTACTAGTACGCGTCGCACAAATACAATCTCGAACTCAATCTCAAAGGGTAGAAGAACCTTAACGAATGACGCGATCAGTTATCGAGTCAATCTGTTGCTAGTCAGGCGATGGACGTTTCATCTGGACACAGTATTGCGAGTATGGATGTGATCTGTCACGGACACAGTCACGGACACGGATAGTATATTTCACCCAACCTCGCGAGAGAGAGACCCCAGGCGCAACATGTGGGCCCATGCGTCAAAGGGGACTGTAGGCGTATGCCACACTGGGTCGTTGACTACTGCGTGAGGTGACCTTCGATTTGATCCCTCATGAGACCCCAGCTTCACCTGTTCGCGGGAATTGAACTCTGGTTTGTAGAGTACTATAAAGTACTGGCTATTGCAAACTGAAGCCGAACACTGTATGCAACTCGTGATTATATCATAGCTATACATTACTCTAAATACAACCCCCAAATCATATGACTACATGCCCGCTGTTGCCCCAAAAATGAACAATTAAGAAAGAGCCACAATCCCCTATTGCACCTCTTCCCATTCACATACCGTACGAGTACAGTACGCCTCCCCCTGCTTGCCTGCACCTGGATCAAGTGACAAAGACTCTGTGACTCGGTCACTCAAGCTCGCCGATAACACCTCTTGTCTATTCCTCCATCACTCCTTACCTGCGGTCGAACCTGACATGGCTCGAGCCGCTGCCCAATCGTAGGAAGGGTAGGAAGAGCAGAAGTTCATGTGCTCGCGTAGAGCCAGCTCAACAATTGCCCAATCGCAAGAGGAGCAGATTCGCAGAGTAAAAATTGTATTTCTTTTTCAGACGCTCAACGCTCTCCTCATCATTATGGATCCTGCGGTATTTCACGAGGCGTGTGAGTCGTAAGGACAGATCGGGATAGTCATCTCCCGAGGAGATCGCATTACCGATCGGGCACAGGAATCGGCTGACCACGTCGATATCGTAAGAGGGATAGAAAGCTTACCCGTCAAAGTATGTTGCGCCGAGCTAGACGAGGTATCCCAAGGTCGTAGACCGGAAGATTAGCTATAACATAATAGTCCTTATTCGACGATGGTACCGAGCCCATGACTCGTTGAGATCTACTCACCAAAGCATCAGACTTTCGGTATCCTTCCATCAGGCTGAACGATCAACAAGAGTCAGCTTGCGTCGATACACGGTATCGTTCAGCTGGAAGCTGTCACTCACTCGAAGAAACCCATCCGTCGCTTTTCGAAGCTGAAATGACCCGTGTCAGCCGAGTTACGAGTATTCGCTTTCTGTTTCATCCGTTGATCCTATGCCAGGGGACATCGCACCGCGGCACCGCCGCAACCTGACTGAGCGCAATCGATGGACGTACTATTGCTGTTCCACTGGGCAAAGCGTTAGCAAAATTTCTCACTGGGCGTCGCCGGCCAACTCACTGATTCTTACTGCTCTTGGGTCTGGAGAAGTAATATCTGCTCAGTACTCGCTCTCCTGCACTGAGGATCTAATACTCCGCAACAACTCACGCATCTCTCCCAGCTCATCCACATATACTGTTCCAAACACAGATATAACAACGTCAGCTCGTTTCTTGCCGGCGAGCAATCCATTTTCTAGCTCACGAGGCGAGGCGAAGAAATCGTATCTAGGATCATCAGGCTGTCAGCTACTACCGCGACGGAGCTCCATTCAAAAAAAAGGTATCTCAGCTTACATAGCAAAGAGCACGTCTTCGCATGTGATGCCCTGCAGGAAGCATAGTTGTTCAGTAACGACCTTGTGGTGATCGTGTGTGGGACGCAAATTGTGATGGCCGTCGTTGGGTGTGTAGCAGCTGACAATTTGAACTCACCATTCGATTTCTTACTCTGATCGACCAGCCTGTCTCCACGTGACCGATGTTGAGTTCTTCGACGATGGGTGATGTAGCAGGCTGTCCACGCTCTTTGATCCCTGTACATGGTAAACGGTGACTATGTTCAATGCTTACACCGCGAACACCGAGTCAAGCGAGTCAAGCGAGGAGCAGACTAGCTGCCCAGGGCAGTTCGGGGAGTACTCACATTCCTATTGTTGGCAAGGGTATCAGTGATACAAACGTTAGCGATCTCATGAACCGATGCTATTGCTTCTTCGACGTTATCGGATTGGTGAATTGTTCATAGCTCACGGTCTCGGTATCTGAACGGAGAGAGAGATTGTCAGCTAGGTAGCCATCGTCCACAGACATGAGTCGCGAGCTCACCATCGTAGTCTACCCAGATAGCCGCAAACATGGGATGCTAAGAGATATATCGGAGCAGATCAGAAATCAGCAGATACCCTCGTCTTGTATCTGCATCCCCTTCGCTCCACTCCAGTCCAACCGTTCTCGCTTTCGCGTCCTTTAAGCCTTGTAAGGACCGGCTAATACTTCCGCTGTAATGATACCCACCTCAATAACATTCCAGGCCAAGTACTTTGCATATGGTTTCGGGTCCCAAGTTCGTAAGTTGAGCAAAGGATGGATTTTGAGCGGCGTCTCCAGCTGAGCTGCCTGGAGGTATGAGAGTACCTATCGAGTCGAGAAAGCACCATCAGACAGCGTCAGAACGTTCGCTCAACTGCAAGAAGGAACACAGCCAAAAAGTCTTACTGGTCCGTAACCGGGTCGACTGCACAGGTAGTAACAGAATCAGCTGCATTCCCTCATGACAGCGTTGGGGGGAAGGGCAATTAAACGTACGAAGGCTTGAATGGACCGATCGTGATAGCTGTGAAGACGTGATATCAGTTCCGTTCCTACACTTTGATGCTTTGAGCTTCCGTCCAACACGGAGGCTTGGTACTTACCCGCGTCTCGAGGATTCCCCGCTGGGACCACCGACATCTGGCGTGATTTGGCCTTGTCGTCCATCTTTGCCTGTTCCAACTGAAGGTATAGTATGTAAGGCTGAGAAGGCTGAATCCACTTTGCGGGGTTTGTCTTCTATCTATCGACTCCCCTGTAGGTTGCTGGCACGCGATGCGCTTGGCTCGTCTTTGTTTAGAAGGTTTGTTTGTCAAGGTTTGAGTTGGTATGGGCGGTACTCGTACGTAAATAGCTGATGGCCAATATCAAAATGTGAAAGATGACAACCTCGAGCAAAGGATGATATGTTATGTCGAAGTGAGTCAGTGGAAGAGTGAGTTGTGGTGACCTCGAGTACGGAGAGTCTCTTTGTTTATGTTTACTATTGATCTGACTGATGACTTACATGCGTAGAAGATCATCCAACTTGCATTCTTGATGTTAGTATGTCAGTATGTACCGGTGAGTGTGAGTGGCGGGAGTAACAATAACAAACACAGTGAGTGGTCTGTGTGTTGCAGGCCTCATCCCCTGTTTCTATTTCCTGCACTCGCACTACGGCACTACGGTACGGCTTCCTTGATCAAAGGATGTCCATGTCTGTAACCCATCAAGGATCAAGCTCCTAGCTGTGTATATACATACTGAAGAACCACTACGTTCCGCTTGCGGGAATCGCTACGAACGTGTATGCGTTGTATTTCGATACAACAGGAAGATTCGAGTCTCTTCATGCTTCTGATTCTTTTCCTTTGCAGGACGTGAGGTATCAATATAGATATGTAGGTGATACCGATGCTTAACAAACGATGCTTAACGAACGAATTCCAAGAGATACTTGTTTTACGTAGAATGTGTTCCCTAAGAGCGCGCGCGTGGAATTTAGCATTATTTACTCGGGCCGGTTCGGTGATGACACAGCAGAGGCAAGTCACGGGACCTGCGAATCAGATGTCAGGGCATTCGCAGCCGTTCACTACATTGTCAATATGGGGTAGACGAGAGAGCGATAGCCAAGGATGAGATGGGGTGGATCCCTTCATGACATCTCGGCATATTGGCATATTCACGCTACAGAGCCATAGCATAGCAACCAAGCAGAACCAGACGATCCAGCCCCAAGCCGTAGCATCCACAGCCAGTATTGACCACTTCAATACTTTCACAAGCTTATTATCGTTCGCTACCCACGTCTTGACAAACCACCGTGTTCGCGACAAACATGGAGCTCTACATCCCACCACCAATGGCATACCTGCCGCGGGTATTACCACCCCGGCCGGTCGTTCCGGCTGTCCCCCTCGTCCCACCTCCCGACCTCCCGGATATCCTCTACGCACCGGAAGGAGCTTACACTCTCGCTTCAGAGACGTTCTCGAATATCGGCAGTGCGGCGCACCCTACTGCAGCGGAGATGAGGGCCATATCGGCACCACCCTCCAGTTTCTTGGCGGGAGCAGGAGGGTTCATGGGTAATCCCGGGATGATACCTGGTGGACCGCCAGCAGCTTCACCCATGTCTTTCGGATCTTCCATTGTGAATGGCCAAGCTCAGCCCGGATGGCCTACACGAATGTCCTTTGTCAATGTTTGGTTCCCACCCAAGACTGGTGGGAATGAAAGATCATTTGGAGGATTGCTGGGTAAAGGCGGAAAGAACGATGCGGGCAATACAACACTGGACTCTCAACAACCTCCTCTTGAAAACGGCTATGAACCCAGTATAAACTCGGACGATTCCTCGCCTTCATCAGACTTTGTTCCTCCACCTCTGGAAATCCCATTCAGCAACATGCCTCAACAGTCTGGAGGCAAGAGGATCCCATTCACAAAAGCCCAATCTTCGCTCAATATCATTCCTCGACCGAAGAACAATATGCGATCGTCGAATTCAACATTTGTGACGAGGATTCAGGTACAGGATAACTTGGTGAAGATCCTGTCGGAGAAGGGGAGGAACGGTGGTGAGATGGCCAGATGGGGTTTCTGGAACTTGGGAAGGACGTTCGCTTGGGGAGAAGAAGGTTGCAAGACTAGGGTGAGTAAACGCAAATGCTTCGACTTCCGCTGCAACCCTGTGCCCTCAGCGATGTCGTTCGCCTGCTCTAGGGATGAAAAGTATCTCTTGATGCTCATCGCTTTTTGGGATCGATCGCAGGAACCCCTCACCCGAATCACCTTCTCCCAAGTCGGTACATGCCATGCCGTCAACCTTCATACTCTTGGACCAGACAGAGTGGACGTGGTAGTAGGGTTCTCCTCAGGCGATCTCATCTGGATCGACTTTACTCTAGGCAAATACACTCGTTTGAACAAGGGAGTGAGTAATTTCGCAATTGAATCCTCACTCGTCTGCAATTACACATATCGATCGACTGGTCCTAACCTGTTCTTCATATCATCCAATAGGGCCTGCTCAACAACACCGCTGTACTCGGTGTTCATTTCGACCCTAGACAACCACATCATTTCCTTGCCCATTTCGCCGATTCGACAGTTTTGCGATTCCACCTCTTTGCTGACGATCCAGCCATCACAATCATGGCTACTCCGCTTCCATGGAACGTTCATTTCGATCTGGAAATCGCCCAGCGCGGCGCTGAATCTCTCGCTATCTCCTCCTCTGGCAACAATGCCACTGCAAATGGTCGTGGCGAACAGGGTCAGCAGCAGGAACAGGAAGGAGGCGAGGAGCTTATCAAATGGAAGAATGAAGAATGGGGTCTTTTGGGCAACGAGAGGGAAAAGAAGGAGAAGGACAGGAATGCATGGGCCGGGAAGAACCCTATCGCAGCTTGGAAGATCCCCAAGGTTGAGATAACAGGTGAGCATTGACATCGTTACAATTTGAACCGTGATACTGTAATCTTTATATATATTTTTGCTGATGTTTTATGTCTGTGAAGCTATGAGATACGCGCCCGATGGCAGATTCTTGGCTGTCACCGCTGATGATGGTAGACTGAGGATGATCGATGTGGCGGAGGAGCAGTGAGTATTCACCGTCTCATTGGGACAACCATGAATAGACCTAATACTAACGAATCATCCCCGTTCAGATTGAGTGACACCTATGCTGGCTACTTTGGAGCTTTGAACTGCGTGAGTTCATACATGAAATGAGTGTACGGACAGGATGACAATATTAGCGGAACTCCCTTGAGCTGACCAGGCGTCTCTGCTTTATCATCGTTTGGATGTACGTGTAGGTCGCTTGGTCGCCCGACTCTCGATTCGTAGCGGTGGGAGGCCAAGACGACCTAATCACCATTTATTCCGCGCGAGAATCGCGTATCGTAGCTCGATGTCAGGGCCATTCGGCCTTTGTGACTTCCATCGCATTTGATCAATCCCGAGGCGAGGCGAGGGCGTACCGGTTTGCCAGTGTGGGAGAAGATGGGAAGCTCATCTTGGTGCGTTCCTTCTCTGTTTCTAGACTGGTCTTGCACTGCCATCCGTTGGCTGGGTCGCAATTTTAATTCAATTCTCTGAGCGAATTGTCAAGCATAAGTCTTCGGATTGAAAAGTTGTCGATGCTGATATAGCCTTGGCCTACATAGTGGGACTTCTCAGCTGCCGCACTTCACAGACCAAGACACCATCACCCCAATGTCTCGCACCACCGACTGGCAGCAGGCGGTAGCAGTCTATCACTCGCAGGCCACGGCCACGGCCACTCTAAATCGCACTTGCCGCTCAACAGTTCCGGTTCGGGATCGATCTTCCACCCTGCGCCTCCGAGGAGTGAGGTCGCGCACTTGCAGCCTGTTATGGTGAGTTGTCGTCACGCTCCATGCTACATTTTCCATTTCCCAAGTCGGCTCCAGATCGGCAAATTGCACTTCAGCTTCTATGGTTCCAAGCTTGAACAAGGGTGCACAGACTGACATCGTGGATTTTTGCATTTCGACAATGCAGGCCCGCATAGTAGAAGGCAATCTCTTGACAGGCGTACATATGACCCCGACATCAATCGTAACTGTTAGCAGAGCAGCCGTCGTCAAGTTCTGGCAAAGACCACCTCGATTGCATACAGCTTCGAAACGACCTAAAAAGCCAACACCGGGGCAAGGTGGCGCGACCAGGGAAAGAGAGAGAAGTGGGAGAGAGCGTGAGCGGGACAGAGAGAGCGTAGCTGCTGCATAGTCGGTACTGTAAGCAGGCTGGATTCTAGATTTCGGGATGGTGTTGCAGTTGTATACGTGGAACAAGGCGGGATGTAAGGAAGGAAGGAAGGAAGGAAGGAAGGAGGTACATCTGAGTCGGTAAGTATCTTGTTACTACTATCTACTTATATACATACATATATTCATTCGCATTCAAAAAAATTGTATCACCCCGTTATCTTATTATCATATCAACATAGTTTGCAGCCATACGATATTTAGCTCCGGCACATGAAGCCAAGGAAAGATGTCCCTAACATCATGCCTGGCGGCCGATTACAGAGTGCAAGAGTCGTGCATTTCATCAGGTGACGATGCGTAACAGACGTGGCGAGCTATCACGTACCTTATAGTTTGGGCACTCGTGCCATTGCAATAATCTGTGACACCTGAGCCTGAGGCTGATCAGCTGTCGGAACTCAGGCATGTGGACATGGGAACAAGGGACCTCATGAATGTGGTCCGAGCACCGAGCACTGAGCACCGAATGTCTTTGCCGGAACAGCTGAAGAACTGTCGGGTCTGGATAGCACAGACCGCTGCGGTTTGAATCGCAAACAGGCACCGTAGCGTGTACAGTACACAGGAATCTCTCATACACATAAAGATACAGATTCATACCTCGATCCCGTTGAGACATGCACACACAACACATGACACACATGACACACACAACCAAAAAACCGCCTCTCGCATATATGACCTTACTCCACACACACAGAGAGAGGATGCACACATCCGTTCCGAACTTTCTTATACCCTTGCGCCATCAATGGGCGCTGTTTAAGCACAACGGAACATGCCTTTGGGACTAGAACATCAATGATCAACACTTCATCATCAAATCATCAATCAATTTTCCATCAATGAGCCATCAATCATCAATCATCAATCATCAATCACGATCGACCATCATGCCAAAGGATACTGCGCCTTCCCTTTCTTCCCTTCTGTCCTTCTTGATGACATTGATGGTGCTCGATTACTGAAATTACTGAATTACCCCTTTCGATTCCAGCGACTGACCTAAGAATACAACCTATACAAACAGACATACAAACACGATCACACGCTCAGGAATTGAGGTCGAGGGCGAGGGCGAGGGCGACGGCAGAAGTCAATTCGTGACACGACATCACCTTTCCCTGCGACCTGCCTGCCTGCTGTAGCCTGAGGAGAGGATCAGAGTATGAAGCGAGAAGAAGAAGAAAGGAAGGAAGTCTGCCAAAACCAGTCAGCATCATCATGCGTTTCGGCTCGGACTTGTCGCTGTCGTGTACCATACGAGTAATGTAAATACTCTTCCGGAGCGGAGCCAGACCGAACTTTTCATCTGCAACAGTATTTGAAAAGTGGAAAGGGAGCAGCTCTGCTCTAAGCCTGCCTGAAGCTCACCTCTTCTCCTCCTACCTACTGTATATACAGTGCATTGGTCAGGTCCTGGACAATACTGTACTGTACTCGCTTTGATCGTTGCAACGCCAAGGGCCAAGACGTGTGAATCCCAATTGCGTTGCGAGCTTTGCTTGTCGCTTCAGCTGGTGGAAGGATAACCTAACTTTTGGTTCTGGAATCATATACCCTAAACCCAAAGGTCACACACATCTGCTTCTCACCTGCTCGTTCTCGTCGTGCGTGGCCTTTCGAAGACGTATATACAGTAGACCCCAGCTCACTCGACCCAACTCTTACTGGTTTAAGAGTCCTCTTCACCCCCTCATCAATTCGAACGTTTTGACCTTGATAACCTTTATACACTCGTCCTCATCAGCGAGTGTCGTTACACCTTCGAGTCCATAATACGTACCTTATCTTACCGCACCTCCCGCAGTCCTAGTCACTCGCTATATCATCCCCGGGACACGATCTATCAATAGCCTTGTTTTCATTTTATATTGCATCGACCGAGCAACGACGGACAGAACAAGATGAACTCGACCGCATCACCGCTGGCGGCAGGAGGCGTCGGGGCATCCAATGTCAACAGTATCATGTGGGCTCAAATGGGCGAGATGATGATCAAAACGACTGTGAGTGGCGATTCATCTTGTTGCGTATTGACAACCTGGACGTTTTTACTGGTTCCATATCTATCTCGATCCCTTGTGTCACGGACGACTACGCTGCAAATTGAAGGTTACGCTGCTTACACGCTGATATTCACCCGCCACATACATAGTGGTACGCAACTCTCGGTACGGTCTTGCAAGCCCTCATAGTCAGCTCGATCCTCTCCAATTCAATCAGATACTTCGAGTACTTGAAGCGCACCGATTCGATATGGTTACTGGAAGCAGTGGGCGTGGGGGCTCTCATGACCATGTAAGTCGTCCAAGAACGCCCCGCTGACAGAGGGACACACGGGAGTCAATGACCCAGCTGGTCTGGAAGGCTTGATAGTCAACTTGCACGGCAGCCACTCCAAAGCAGAGGTTAGGACAAAGGAGGGTCAACGCTGATCTTATGCTGTTCATATTCTACTACTTCGCTGCCCCGCTCTGTAGAGGTGCTTTGGCTTTGACCTGTGCTCAAGTGAGTCTCTGTCGTGTCTTCTCACGAGGGTTGAGGCCCTCGTCTCCCTCACCTCAAGCGCGGTATGTGAAGGAAGTCCGTACTGAAATTGTATCTTACGCACTCGTACTCGTAGGCATACAAACTCGTCTACATGAGCGAGACCAACATCTCCTCCCACTTCCGATTCCTCATGCTAGCCGACATGTCCCATCTCCTCGTCGGCGCTATATTCAACGCCGCCGCAGGTGTATACTATGCTTATCGGGCATATCGAATGTCCAAAGGGAGGTGGTGGGTCATACCGCCTTTCGCATTGGGTTTAACCGCTCAGTTCATTGTGGCTATGATGTGAGTGCGCTGTCTTGTCTTGGCTACTGAAGCAGTGAGACTTAAGCTATTGTACGAAGCAGGTCCTGCTCACAGATGAGCTAGAGAGGATTGTAAGATGGTCGCGCTGACTACTGTGATGCGTGATCCAGTGCTGTCATACACGGCCTCAAGATGCCAGCTCTCACTCCAACAGCTGTTCGAGATCTACCCGAATTCATGTCGAACACGATCCTGTGGTTCCGAACGTGGGGTGCAATCACAGTAGCCGTTGATGGCAGCTTGTGCTTATTTAGTAAGTATATCTGTTTTATCCAAAGAGCATGTCTGTCAACATTGATTCAGCTTGCTTCTTAAAGAAAGTGTTAACATGCTGAGATTGTCCGACTCTTCTGCAGTGACCTACATGCTGTTCAAGTCGAAGCAAGGCATCTTCCACAATCAGGCCAAGCTTTTCCATAGACTCTTATCGCTGATCTACGAGACGATGTGAGCTCAAATCAAACTTCCCAGGAGTATTGGCATTGTACTCGTACTGACTTGACTCTCTGGTTGGATGCCATAGGCTGCCACCTGTCATCTGTCTTGTCATTTTGGAGTCTACTACCGGGATTCAAGGATCGCCATTGAGTGAGTAACAAGCACACATTAGGGGATACGACATTTAATCTACCCATCCAAATCTACAATACTACACTGTACATGGGCAGGGATGTACGACTGAAAATGACTTATACTGGCATGTCTTGTACCTTAGCCGATTTCCGAAGGATCTTCACCTCTATCCTCCCGGTCCTATACTATCACTCGACCCTTCAAACGCTTGTGGGAAGACAGAGTATCCGTACGATCCTGGACAACAAGCTCGCCGCCGATGGGATCGATGTGTACTCTGGCTCAGGCTCGAATCACGCTATTAGCGGTACTGGTCGAGCCACAAGATCAGGTGGCAGGGTATATATCAGTCGACCAAAGGAAGCGGAGAAAGACGGCGTGGAAATGGATGTCAAGACTGCTAATTCCGGTGGACCATTCATCAGGGTGAGTACAGAACGCTATTTACAGAACGCTATTTACAGAACGCTCCAGCGGACCGTCACTGATAATTGGGTATTTTTGCTTTCGTGCAGATTGAGACGGAACGTCAAGTCTCAGGACCGGACAACCTCTCGCCCGTGCACATGGTCCCTAGCTTGAATAGAGCGCAGCCTCCCACAGGGCTGTCACAGGCCAGTCCGAGCTGGGACGATCACGATCACGAGCACGACCCTAGTCAGAGCGCGCAGATACCTAAATGGGGCTCTACCGATAGACTGTACCCCACAGACTCGGGCAAGAGCGTATAATACCCACAGAAGCACGATCTTTTTTTCTGCTTGTCAAATTGTGAATACATGTACATGTATTGTGGCGGCGTGCCTATACTATAGGATCGGTTGTATTCGCTCTTGAAGTGAAAATAATATGATAGGAGATATGCAGTGGATTGTCAAGCAATGGTGCTGTGGCATGCATGAGTTGCCCCATGCACATACAGTATGTCAAGACTACACAGAATGTATCGCTCCGCCCGTTATACTACCTGGTACAGTACAGTATCGTAAAGGCTACTCGCTGAGCCGCATTGGCGTTGATCCAGAACATGCGTTCCTCATATCGACGAGGAGGATACTATACCTTGTGCATGCCTGTCACATTCGCGGCGTCACATATCCGTACTGGCACATGTGCGATACTGACAGTCAAGGCTTGGGAACCAGGTGCCTTCAAGCAACGATCATACTGTCCGAGCGTCGATTCGGTCAACGCGGCAAAAGCGACGCATTGTCTGGGAACCACTGATCAGTGCGCACGTGGAGCGCTCAAGCGTCAGAGACCTCTGAAGCTGACTCCATCCCTTGTACATACATGCACATGGGAATCTGCGTACTCTACTGTGCTTTCCGGAAGAATCGGATTATGAAAATCGATCGAGAGACGTGCGAGAGAGGCGTGTATGACACACATCCCCGCGTACACCACACCACACCACACACACGTTACACACAAAACACAAAACGGCACACAGAGTAACAAGAAAAGATGGCGCAAACACAGGTCAAGTTGGTCCCTTTGTCTTGGTTCCCAAGCGAGGTCCTTTGGACCGAAGCAATATTACATATATGACATATATCATCACATCAACTTTGATGGCCGATCGTGCCGGTCTACACAAATCAAAGCGCTGACGAGAGTCCGAAACGACAAAACAAGGGACAAGGGACGACCGGAGCTGGCTGGATCGCTTGATCGTCCTTCGCACAAGGATACCTTTGTTCTTTCTTCTTTTTTTGGATTGGGGATTGGCCCAATAATGGATCGACGAAAGGAAGGGGCGCGCGCGATTACCAAACCAACCCAGAGCATGCATATGATATGCATATGCATGCTTCGGACGGGACACCTTTGTCCCAGGACCTGTTGTTCGTCGAAAGGCTTTCTCCACGATGATGAAGCCCCGCTTCACATGGACCGTGCAGTACGTTCAAAGTACATGCTTCATGGTTAGAACAGTGCGTTGTGTGAGTCACTTTACGAAAGCCGATTACCGGTTTATCCCTGTCATTTGCTGTCTGTCCGCTGTTCGCGTGCGCGTACCAGAACAATCGGATGTCGGTATCGAATCCCGAAGATATGATGAACGGACCCTCGTTTGGAATTCTTGCTGATCGTCTTCTAAAGTACGAGTAGCTTGTACTGGATACACTCTGTGTGTATTGCAGAACGCCATACTGTACGCACTTCAATTGCTAACAGTAATCTGCCGAGAGCTAAAGTATGAGATGACAAAAGAAGGGGAAAACCAAAGCTCAAAATTGCCTTCCATCGGCAAAGCTACTGTACTAAAGGATGTCTGACTGAAAGGAAGGACGCCGAACGATAATTGTAAATGTCTGAGCGGGGCGGAATGGGGCTGAGACGGAGGGGAGTACGATCCGAGCGTAGCCTTAATTATCTATCCGATCAAAAACACTCAGTCCAGCCTGCTCGTACTGAACACCTGAACACAATGTGGGTGTTTTGGTCTTTTTTGGGTGTCTGTGTGTTACAGACTTTCATCTACACACACACTCACTCACTCCTTCGCCATCAATCATCAATCATCTCATCGTTTTCAAAGTTCCAAAGTGACTTGCTGTGAGGTACATGCTTACATTGATGGATATCCCCTCTCCCTTCAGCTCAGATGGCATCAATCTTTGGTTCTGATTTTGGTTTTGGTTCTTTGGTATGCTCTCTCTCTCTCTTTGCACCCTGCAGTACACCTAACCTTGGACTGTGCGCGTACTGTGTTGTACTGTACCCGTATTGGCTCCGGTATCGTACCTTGATCGACCATCGACCTTGGCCTTGGCTTACACAGCACACTATCCAGACTTATGATCGGTTCACCTGTTATTGTAACCTGACCCTCAAATAGTTGCCTTGATTGGGAACACACAATCTTTATCCCTACACTACTTCGGAGGCAATTCTTCATCTGTTGTTCTAGCCTGAAGCGATCTATACCAGCCCGGATGGAGCAGGAGCTTTCTCATATAGCACTCAAAGAGAATTAACATCCACCCCTCTTATCTTAAAAACCTCGAGCTTCCCTTGTCGATCTCTAGGTCTCCCACTTTTTCGATCATTTGTCCTGCAAGTGCAGTACCTACAGTATTCGACTTTCTCTCTAGCTTGTGTTTTGGTGCTCTATACCCGATCGTACATACAAAAAGCCAGTCCTCCCCCCCATATCGGACCTTCGAAGACGATTCAAGATACGCTCAACTGGCACAGTATCGCCAGTATCGCCATCCGTGAATACAGACCAAGATGTCAGACCTCGATCTACTCAGCGCCGTGCCACCATCCGCACTCTCGCCTATACTATGGGAGCGGATGAAGGCCACCTCGGAGAGCACAGTCGTACGTCCTTCTGAAACTTCAATACGTAACACTCCTTCATCGGGGATGATATGTGTCATTGGTGTCTTCAAGCTGATCGCGTGTTTTTCTTGTTTCGTCTCACAGTGGTACAGTTTGATAGGGACGGTTTTACAAGCGATGCTAGTCAGCAGCGTGATAGGTATGACGATCAAATACTTCACCTACTTCAACAAGCATGATTCGCCGGTGCTGCTATGGGGCATTGCGATCGGTACGACGATACAGATGTAAGGACCCGATCTCACTTTCAAACAACCAACTGAGAGCCACAGCTGATACCATGTTGACTACGCAGAGGAGAACTTGCTCTCACATGTGCCGAGGTGAGTCAGCGTGACACCAAGCGGCTTCACAGAACCAAAACGTTGAATGCTGAGCCCGCCTCTTGTGACCCGATCGGCCTGCAGGACTACCGCCTCATCTACTGTGGTCAAGATCACTTCGATAACGCATTCAGATTCATCATCATCTCAGATATGGTCCGTCTACTCACCGCGGCCATTTTCAACGTCTTCGCTGGAGGATATTATACGTGGAGAGTATGGATGGTGTGTTTGGTATCCCTGCTTTTGCTTTTGCCAATGAAACTGGTACAGGCGATCAGCTGACCTACTACTACATTGGGGTAATAGATGACGGGGAGAAAGTGGTTCATGATACCCCCTTTCGCTATGGGCGGTATGGTTCAGATGGTCATGGCTGTTCTGTAAGTGCTTTCACATGGAGTCGACCGATATTAACAATTGCGAGACTCGTCGCTCACCTTGATGGTCCATCGAATAGAGCCGTAGCGCACGGTTGCAAGATTCCCGAGATCACTTCCGAGACCATCAAGCAGCTACCGCAATTGTTGCCGGGAGTTATGAAGTTCTTCAAAGCCTGGGGAGCGATCACGCTTGCTGTCGATGGTGCCCTCTGCGTATTGAGTGAGTGTCGTCCTCCAAAACATGGGGAGATCTATAAATGTCATGATTGATGTGTCTTGTTTGACATTTCGCAGTGACCGTGATGCTGTTCAAGACGCAAGAGTCGCTTTTCCACAATGAGACGAGGGTATTCCGAAAGCTTATCGCGCTCATTTACGAGACCATGTGACTTTAGGCCACTAGTATGTGGAAAGTTATCAGGCTGACATCCCTACTATAGGCTACCACCCGTCATATGCCTGTTGATTCTCGAAGCCGCTAGTGGAAGCAAAGGCTCTCCCTTGAGTGAGTACTCGGCACCTGAGTATGTGATGGAGAACGGATTGACCTAATGTGCCCTTGCTGTTGTCAATAGCCGACATGCGACGAATCATCACCTGTATCTTACCGGTGCTCTACTACCATTCCGCCCTGAACACCCTGGTAGGTCGTCAAGCGATTCGAGATATCCTAGACGGCAAGCTCGCACAGGGGGGTATCAACCTCGTATCGACCGGAAGCGGCAGTGGTGGAAGAGTATATGCGGCTCATGCACCCGGCTTGAGATCATATGGTGGTGCTGGCGGAGCCGAGGAGAGGGGAATCGAGATGCAGTCTCCCATCTCAAGTGCAGAGAGGCGGAAAGAGTTCGGTAATACCTCTGTGAATGTTAAGGTGAGCGTTGTAACAGCGGCTTTTCCCCCTTGGTCTAGGCAAGAGGTTCATGTCCGTCCAGGTGGAATCACGGCTAATCATGCTCTGTTCAACAGGTCGAGCAATTCACGACTGTCTCCCGATCAGACGACTACATCCTCTCTCAAGCGGCTCCACCAACATTCAGCAGAAGTCCCGATGATGACGAAAAGAGCGAAGCCCCTAGCTCCCATTCTGTTAGGATCCAGCATTCATGACAGCACAACTACCGAAATAACAAATGAGCAGGTTCAACGAAAACAGAGGACCGGAGAAAGAAGGGGGTTAGAGAATTGCCATCAACACACATAAAGCCATTGTTGTCAAATTAATAATATCTGTCGGAGGGTATCTATTAAGTTATGGGTTTCAGATTAGGACAATGTGGTAGGATCTGAGTTCGATGGTATACAGCTTAGTTCAGCGTTCAATAATTCTCACATCTTGTCGTTTTGGGTTATCATGGCTTCTTGTCAGGTGTATGTATCGCATATGTCGTAAGTTAGGCACAGCCTTAATGATGTGGTCATACACGTTTGCTCTGTGCTAGTACATGCTCATGGGCATAATAGTATAAGTCCAGACAAGAACCTCCAAAAGACTTTGAAGCTGCATACATAGCTCCCTGGAAGGGTGACATGCAGCGCTTGTTTAACCTCGCCGAAGGATCAAGGGGTAGTAAGTGACAATTTCCATGACTGACACATAATAAAATGACGGTGGATCCTTCATAGATATGGTTAGCCGTGCTGTACCGTGCACGCCTCAGCGGGTGATATTGGACAACAATGCGCAATGAGACCGCCGATCCTTTGTCAACGCATCGCTCCAGTATTCTGTGAGCTTGGACCTTCACCAACGATGACTTTGCTACATGTCCTTCACATTCAGCCACTAGCCACTCGGGGAAAGAAAGGCGGGTTGCTACCACGAGCAACGGTCAGAGGGATGCTGAAGTACAGTTAGCGCAGCGACTCTGTCGTGCGATCCAAGCGATACCCGAATTCGAATTCCGTTGATATTTCGGCAACGAGCTAGCGAATACGAAGCCTAGTCTTGGCAACAGCTTTTTGCCTAGGACAGTAGTTGGACCGTCGAAATCATGGTGTTGTATGTGTCAATATACACACACAGCAAAGTGTGTCGAGTGCCGGTAACATCAAATGCCTGGTTGTTTCTTTGTCGAAAGTGCCGATCAGTGGCTTTCGATGCGTCCATTTGGCTGACCCAAGCTCAGTCAGTCGGATCGACGCTTTCCGTATCCCGCTATCGGATCAAACGAATAGTATTGTATGTACAGTATGTGTGTGTATGGTGGCTATTGTGTATCTGTGTGTCTGTGTATCTGTGTATCTGTGTATCTGTGTATGCGAAAGTCGATCCTTTGAATCCGTTTCTTCATTTTTACTGTGTTTATTATATAGCAGCCCAATTGAAGGAATCCTTTTAGCTCGGTTTAGACACCTCGGTGTTGTATACTCTATAGTGGGGAGTGGGGATGTCCGCGCTCGCACGCACGGATCAATCAGCTCGGTGAGACCACTTCAGAGGATCTCGGTTTACTCGTGCGCTAGCTACTCGTACTACGAGCGATAGCTGATCCGATGTCCTTATGTCCTTCGTCCCTCAGTGCTAATGTTCAGCCTGTTGTGCAGTATGCAGGTCCTGTGAGGACTCGGGACAGGCTTACTTAACATCACGAGAGGAAGAGCAAGCGTTGTTTTTTACGAATACTAGTACGAATACTGATTTTCGACAACACTTTAGTCAGACCGACCAAAATCGATTTGGCCCGCTTTCTCTTGCGTTTGATATACCTGTGGATACAGTACATTCAAGACTCAATAGACCGACCGACAAACCCTTGCTATACTATTCGTCACTCCTTTCAACCACATTTGAGCTCACTGCCCCAAGTATACAGCACTGCATCCGCTTCTCGCTTCAAGCTCACATTCAGACCCGTCTTCCGGCCCATTAGTAGGCTGCTTAACGTAAAATACCCACTGCAACCGGATAACCAAGGCTCGAAACCCCCCTCTAATTCGGTAGTAGCTCACTGACATGGCAGAAAGCGAGATTTCGCGGGCTCCCGAGAGCGTAGCCGCACTGTGGGCGGACTTGGGGGTCAACAATGGGGATGCCCTTGTAAGTATTTTATTGCGTGATGATCGAGACCTGCTCCCCACTCGCCACCCCCAAACAGTCTCAATTGGCGCCTCTGTCGCTCCAATGCTCTATCTCGCTCCCGCTCAAAGATAAATTCGGAGGTTGCTTGTGGTCATGCTCCTATCGCTTCAGATAGAGCTTCAATATCTGACATGTCAGTCGCAGTGGTTCATGGCCGTCGGTATCATCCTCCAAGCTGTCGTCCTGCAAGCAATCTTGAGCAAAACGATCGATTACTTTGAGAGATCACAAAAGAGGGAGAATCGATGGTTTCTCACCGGAGCTGGTCTTGGCACCGCGGTCGCCGTGTTAGTAGATATCCTCCTCTTTGAATGATTTCCTCTTTCCGACATCGGTAGCTAATTGTTGGGGTGTCCATTGCCGATGCGGATGAAAGGGCGATGCTCATTGTTACATGCTGTCAAGTGAGTGTCGTCTGAGCGACTAGCATCCACCTACCTCATCGACAGAATCGCAAAGCAACATGATTCCGCACTGACAAGGGATCTGCCATACTGTAGGCGCGCGTCATTATCTTTCGCGAGACGATGAACCCATCCTCGGCGATTCGATACCTCTTTGTGGGCGACATCGTCCACTTCCTCTTCGGGGGACTGTTCCATCTCGTCATGGGCACCTACTATGCCTACAGATCATACGAGGTAGGTGGACCCTCTGTTCACAACAAGTTCGATCAGATCATGGGCTGAGTCTCGCCTCGCATTGGGCACCGGCCTTAGATTCTCGGCAGGAAGATTTGGGTCTTGCCGCCTTTTGGTATTATCCTCAGCGCCCAATCTGTCATGTCCATGGTGTGAGCACACTTTCTCTTCAGCTATCTTTGACTGTCGTTGACTCTTGTGCGGCGGCAAAGGCTGACATCTTGGTACACACAGCGCCGCTGGAAACGCTTTCAAGTTTCCTCAACTAGAGGAATCGGCCTTGTCAACCCTTCCTCAGTTCCTGCACAACTCGTCGAAGCTGTTCAAAATCTGGACGACTGTCACCTTGATCGTTGACGCCATTATTTCCCTCTTTTGTAAGTCTTCATTCCGGGTGCTTGAATCCACTTCTCCCCGAGGTCGAAGGACTCCGTGGTTCATCAGACTGACATCAACGCCTGTGCCATTGTGATACGATGTTGTAGTGGCCGCTTTGCTGTTCAAGACCAACGGTGGGATCTTCAACCGAGACGGAAAAGCCTTCAAGAAGCTTCCTTCAGTGGTCTACAACACCATGTCAGTATCAAATTCCATCAACTGGCAAAAAACCTGCGTGGTAATGATACCGATGCTGGTGATATCCCTAGCTGACCATCGCATCGAATCATCAGGCTGCCCCCGACGATCTGCATCATCGCGTACCAGATATCCACTTCACTGGGTCACAGTCCACTAGGTGAGTGGCGGCTGTCCACTCTCAAAGCAGCATCTTCTCGTTGACCTCCGTACGACACGGGTGTCTCCCTCTCCCTGTGAGCGCGATCCGCTGACCATCTGACTCTTGGATCTAGTCGACTTCCGAAGGGTCTTGAACTGTGTACTACCCTCATTATACTTCCAAAACCTCATGTATCTTCTAGTAGAAAGGCAGACCATTCGAAAGATCGTAGACGCCAAGTTGTTGAGTTCAGGAGGCGGATCTGGACCCAAGCAGCTCTTCGATCCCAAACTGGAATTAAAGACAATGAAGAATGAAGGTGGCTTGAGTCCTGGTCAAGGAGGCGGAGTAGGATTTGGTACGGGCACCGGTATGGGATTGAGTCCTTATCCGTCCAGTCCGGCCACACCTACAAGCGGGAAAGCATATGCGGACTCGTTCTTGAATGTCAAGGACTGAGCGGGTGAGTTTGCAGACATATCGTGATGCCTCCGCAGTCTTTGCGGTGAAGACGGGCAGTTGTGTGAGAAGACCCTTAGCTTGACTACATATCTCATAGCCGTATAATACCACACTACAGTACATGCATGCTTGACATACAGCTGGACAGCTCGCAGACATACTGTAGACAAGATCGACATTCCCCTTGTGAGCTACTGCATCAATTGCAAGCAGTACAGAATCACGTAAACTTTTGTCAATCCCCCCGCGCACGTCTGCCGCTTACAAGAGGTTTGCACCTTGTTCCGCCTTCTCTCGACCTTTTGAAAGACGTTGCGGCAATATCGAACGGTGCACATAGGCAGTATGAATACTCGTACTCGTGAATGACTTCGTAAGGTGTCTAAGCAGTACTCGTAACAATCGATGAAGCCATCTCGACCCCGCTTTGGGGAAAAATTCATCCGCAGTCCTGCATCGCAAAAGTTATACGAGCTACTGTAGTCGTTTACCCTTGTCCTTGTGTATACTGTTGATAGATACCGACCGGTGAAGAGCTGGTCGTCAAAAGTGAGAATCGGTGGGATCTATTAGTGGCATGGTGGCATGCATGTGCTTAGCGGAAGTAACGAGAGTGAGACGCCGATCACCTTAAAATAGACTTGGAGATCTCTATTCGCGTCACCCATGCAACATGGTCCCTTGCGGGGCTATGCTATTTACGCGTCTGAAACGCCGTTAACGTCGCGGGAATAGATCACATACCGTGCGTACTTTACTCAGATGGTCTCTTGAAGCAAGCACGTTATGCATTGCATTACGCACACCTATACCCATAGGCAGTATGGTCCAGTACCTCAGCACCGGTCGAGACTCGGTACTAGTAGCAACGAGCACGTTATTGGCGCGGTGATTGATGTGCGTGAAATGATCCTGGCTGGGGCTGTGCTTCTTCGAGTCCCATTGTGGCGTTACAGTGCGGATCGTATGTCAGATGTCTGCATAGAGTATACGAGCCATCATCAGTACACGGTGCGTGGCACCACCTGAACAGCCTCGACCTGTCTGCTTGCATAGATGTATCGAATGTCGTCCAAGATAGACCTGCAGAGGTATATAAGCTGGTCGATAGCTGTCTGCTATTCCGTCATCCCTTCACCTCTCTTCACACTACCAACAGCTCAACTTGACCTACACTTATAAAGCCCTATCTCACGACTCATCTCGAAACAATCCACCCGGAACCATCAAGCCACAGTCATAATGCGATCTGCCGCCATCCTCGCTCTTATCCCCTTCTTCGCTACCATCGCTTCGGCGACTGTCCTTCCCCCCGCCGATGCCCCTCTTGTCGCTCGACAGAACGATGAACTCGATGCCCCCGTTCCGGACTTTGCGAACCTCGCTGCCACCAGCGTCGTTAGCTCTGCAGTCGCCCAAGTAACTGGCAGTGCCGTGAGCTCAGCCAGTAGCAAGGCGTCGAGTGCCAGTGCGGCTGTCTCCAGGTGAGTCGGATACTTTTTTTCCACCTCAATGAACCGTCGATTTCATGAATTATCCTGGCCGGAAGTGGAAGGTCATATATTCAGCCATTCGCCATAGCATGCTAACCTAGTCTCTCTTTCAATGGTTGTTTTCTCAGCCACGCCGCTTCCAGCATCGCCAGCACTGCCACCCACCCAGCTTCCGCTTCGTCCGCTGCCGCCTCCAGCGTAGCCAGCAAAGTTTCCGCCTCGGCTTCCGCTTCAAAGGCTTCCGCCTCGGGCAAGAAGTCCAGCGCCTTCCACCAGATCGCATGGGACGGCAAGGTCGTCGCCCTCGGTTTGGGCGCTGCCGTGGCCGCCGCCGCCGCTCTTTAAGCTTAGGTTAAAGGACATTCAGAACCCCTTCATCGATCACGGATCATAGAATTGCCTGCCTGACTGCTCTGTTTATGTCTACTGTTGTCGAGAATGAGCTTGAGCGTTGTGATACGTATCAGATCCTTAGGTAGTCGACTATGCGATGCCACGTTTGTTGTAAATGAAGAGTACTGTCGCGCGCATCGCGGAGATTGGGTGCACTTGCCCGAAGACTTGAGGACCAGAGTGCCGTGTCCCTGTTCCGTCTGCATGTTCGCATGTTGCTTCCGGAGATGTCGCAACGCTAAAGCACACGCGTAGCAGCCACATGAGCGCCCGCCAACTTTGCGTTGACGTTACGGGCAGATGGCAACAGCAGGCACGTGTCTGAACACCGCACTGTTGAGGTGGTAGAGCGCGATGAGCTCTGCTCTTCTGTGCATTGTCAGCGATACGAGGGCTGCCTGTTCGCTATCTGATCGTTTGGGATCATTACGGGATTCCATCATTTCATATTATGCTATGTGACTCAACAGGACACATGATTATACTTAAACTTTCCACACCACATGTACAGAGCTAATGTTGTATTATACTTGGAACTCAAAATTCTGCTGTGCCTATCTTACAATGCTGTTGTACTAAGTATGCTACGAGAAGACATATAGAGACATCTGTTCTTATTGCTTTGACTTCTTACCGGGTCCATACATTATCACCGCTCCTTTCTTGAAGCTCGGCCTGGCGCTAGTCCTGGCGCTATCGCCTCTGTGTAATCATCGAGCAGGAATGCTATCTGGCCAAGCCTTCGTTGCCCAGAGTCCCCCTGTTCCTACTCGTCGGAACCCTCGGGGTAAGCTTCTTGGTACGAGATGATCCTCAGATAAGGGCTTTCGTCGAACGAGGAAGAGTCGGAAGTATCGTTGATTTGGAATTTACTATGTGGACCATACCACAGCTATCAGCATGAATGAATCTCTTCGTAGAATGCATTGGACAAAGCGAGGAGCGTTCACTTACAATACGCTGTCAGTGGGATAAGTGTCGATGGCTCCGAAATGGTAGATGTAAGAGTGTAAGGGGAAGTCTTCGACAATTGTCGTAACGTTCGTAACGTTCTGGCCGTCTACAGGATAGGTGAGGAAACCGGTGCTATGTGACATGATTGGCCAAGTGAATATATGTCAGTCCAGATCACAGACCGCGCACGCGTTGATGTACATAAGAACGAGGAGATTGTGACATGGGAACAAAGGGAGGGGAAACCACCGCCGGACTCAGCGTAATCTCGACTCACAAAGTGTATCTACCCGAATCACCACCTTGCCACCCGATATTGAACCCCGCATTGGCGATCCACGCTTCGGGCCAGTATCCGGTAAAGTGAAGGTCCGCGTTGGTGTCGGACTGTCGTTTCTCCAGAGGAGCAGCGCTGATGAGCGTGGACAAGAACAGAAGGGTTGAGAGGAAGAGGGTGGCGAGCATTTTGCTTTCAGTGATCTGGAAATGTGATCTGCTCCGAGCGTTGTGTTGCGTTCGGTAGGTGATATGTTATGTATGTATATATATGTTCGTCTGATTGCAGAAAGAAAAGCTTTGACGTTCCCGACTTAGTGTTTGTATATATATACAAATGAGCAGCCGCTCCTTGGAAAGCTCGCCATGCAGTCGTAGTCGTCTTCGGAATCTCTCGGCAGTGCACTGCATGCGAAGGATGCTATGACGACTTCACAGCCTGGATCAGCAATATCAATCGGTATTTAGCTTCGGATCCACCCGCTTCATCCTCCCCCCCCCCCCACCCTTAGTTCGAGTTCTAGTTTAGCGCCTAGGCATAGCATACGCATACCTTAGATAGCCGATCAGCAGACATAGCACCAAATAAAAAGCAATCACGTGCATCCACAACTGTAGGATCACGGATCACGGCTCACCACTCCGATCCGCATTTAACACACTGCCCCGAGACGTCTCACATAGGTTGAATTTGTTTTTGAAGGGTGGCATTGAATTGGAGTGGGAATTTTAGTCTGGAATCGTGAGAAACATAGCGCGTATGTCGACTTCGTAGGGCAATACTGAGTTCGGAGATCTGCATATGACGTAAATCGTTTGGTGGTGGCCTGCTTCTAGCTTGCTTTCTAAACATGATTCGGCGTGCATACAAAGTTACAGATTGGGTTCTCGCCGATGTCATCGGGTGTTCCATTAGCCTTGAGTCGAAAGGCACGGAGTCGCATGTTGAGGAGCACATACGTTCAGCATGATCTTAGATGTCCGGTAGCAACCAGGGCGCGCAAGAAATATCAGAGTGCAACCGTCGAAGCAAAGCGACCAACCGTCGTATCGCCATGGATATCTGCGCACCAGGCTCGGGACGTCGTGCGGACAAAGATGCTGGTGGCCGGATAGCTTGGTTTGGGCGGTTGAGGTCCTGTAATTGTCGTATCACCGCATCGCAACGATCCACCGTTCATTTTCAGATTGTATGGACAGGTGTCCTGCCTCCCGGAGATGTACATAGTAGATCTGTTTCAATCTGGATCTTTCACCCGCACTGCCCTCACTTTTTCGTCGTACGTGAGCTCTCTTCCGAGAATCACATCAGGTATCGGAAGCGCCCAGATGCACACATACTACTACTACTGTATGATGACCCACTTGAGTATCTAGATCTGCGGACGATTGTATCAAGGTTCGCTAAGGCTTCAATTCTGCAAAGCGAAAGAAAGCCTTGGACAAAGCATTACGGCATCGCATCAAGCCATGTGCAGTAACGTAACCAACGTAGATCATCCGGCGATCAGGCCTAGCTTTATGATGGGATACTGGAAGTTGAGTTTACTTACTACCGTTTGCGGCCCAAAATCTTCTCCGATCATGTCAAGGCCATTCTTTATTCTTCATTAATTGCGCTCATTACCACGAACGAAGATGAGCATGGAGTACGCGAAAAAATACGGAGAAAAAGTCTCGCCACGACCCGAATGCATGGCAGCCCATCAGCCCATATACATGTTCACGTATGTATAGTGCGACACGCCTTTAGTGGGCGGGTATGAGCGGGAATACATATATAGCGGTTGGTAACGGTGAATCGGAGACTTTTACGCGAGACAAGTTCGTAAGACGAGACGAGACATTCATCGTCATGATTGCAGCAAATTTGGGCATTTCTTTAGGTTGGACACTCGCACATGCAACACTGGCTCTCTTCATCTCATCTATATACTTTGTTGCTTGGTGAATGAATTCGACCGATATCACAATATTACACGAATATTAATTCCTCGACATATCCAGACATCGCTCACGAGGATCTAGTAGCTGCAATCCATTAAACGCCTACACTTGACCATCACAAAGCCCATCAGGCATTTACCAAACATTTCGCCAAGTCGGCATTCAGGTCGCCCTTATCTCCCCATCCGACCGGTCTTCTATACGATTCGACCGACAATCAAATTGCAACGATCGATTTGTCCACCACTACCACCATGATCATCTGGCTCATCACCTATTTCTACGAGCGCGCTCGCTCTCGGAGGTAGGCGAGGTGAATCGAGGGTCCGCACAACATGCTTCAGTTGCTAAGTTGGCCAAACATCATCTTTTACCTTCCGTCAACGCCCACTATGTAGGGTGACGGCTTGATCGGCTGGACGCGCGATGCGCGCTGTACCGCGACGGGACTCGGCCTTCTCCTCACTCCCCGGCCACCTCTTACATCGCATACCCATACGTGGATGGTGGTCGACCCATACCCCCTCCAAGCCTTTGATCAACGAAATCGATCCGCGGCGGCCCCGCCCTCTGACTATCGACAGATCCCGACCGTCTTCCAAAGTTGAACCCTCCTCCAGACATACTTGCCCTGGGAGGACTAAGGTACCCATCTGTATTTTCGAAACGCCGCGAAGCCGACGTAGCGGGTGGTGAAGACGATGCGATCGTCAGTGAATATCGGAGTTTACTCGGTGTCAAGGAGGATGTGCTAGGCCGAGGGGACTTTATAGAGTACTGTGCGCTCTTTCGAGGAGGGCGAGTGTAAGATTGCGATTGGGAGGATGGTTGCCTGTGAGATCGCATCGAAGGTCCCGGTTGAGGATGGACTTGAGAAGGAGATGGAGATGATGAGGGCGGGGAACGGGCAACAGGGCTGGAGGCGGAGTATTGGCCGGTCGGGAAAGGTCTGGACGCTCCATCGATGATGCCGGAACCGTTGTTGTAGCTACCACCAGGCGGCGAGTAGGACGGTGATCGAGAAGACGAGGAGCCAGACGAGGGCGAGGATGAGGAATGGGAGGACGACGGACTGGTAGAGTTCTGCACCGGACTATGGAACTCCGGCTGGATCGGGGATGGACCAGGACGTAAGATAGAGACGGGCGAAGTGGTGGTGTGGTCCTGAGTTGCATCCAAGTGACTGGAATTTTGCTCATACCCTTGGACCCCGATGTTATACCCGTTGTCTACCCCTTGCTCATTATTATGGATATCATTCAATATCGCATACGCAAAGAGGTTGGAATATCGATTCTCCGACTTCGCGCTTTGTGGCGATGCCGATGGTGGCTGCTGCTGCTGTCCTGGAGAGTTCGGAGATCTGAACTGCCCCGTACGAGGAGAGACGCTGTATGGTTCAGGTTGAGGGAAAGCGATGGACCCCATCGATATTGTTCGCTCACGAGTTCGAGTCCTGCCGGCTTCGTATATCGGTTCAGGCGGAGTGATGTTAATCGCTGACCCGTTAACGTCCGTCCACTGATGCTGATCGGTTTCGGGACCCTGATGATGTAGGTCGACCTGTGATCGGGAATGGGAGTAGGCCTGCATCTGAGCTTGAGGGAGGGATACGTTGGAAGACATTGACGGGGGGATAGAAAGGGAAAGTGGCAATGATAGAGAGCTGGCCGCGCCAGGACTAGTAGCGACATTACCAGATCCTGACTCTGGACCTGACTGATTCAGTGGTCTAAGGAGATCGTAGGAAGATCTCGACTCAAGCTTGTTGATGATTGAAGCCTGGTCAGGCGTGATAGGGGGAGCGGCTCCAGGAGGATATGTGATCCCATTCCCGATTGACGAAGTGGATTTCCGGCTGAAACTGGTTACGGCATCGATATTCGAGTATTGGGACAGAGGGAGCGAGACGGCAGATTTGGACGCAGCGCGAGATATATCCATACTCGTTTGAGCTAGAGAAGCTGTGGCGGAGCGGATACCGCTGCTCAAGCGGTTCTCTACGATATAAGGGTATGAAGGGGACGAGGTTTGGGGTTGTAAGAAGGTCGGAGATGGGATTTTCGAGGTGATCAGAGGTAGTCCGTTAGGGTTGACGGTACTATTCAAGCGTGCGTTGCTGTTGCTGGGGTCGTCTCCGACGCTGCTGGGTTGTAGGTAGCTGTGAGGCTGTTGGGCGAAATAACCCCATTCACCAGAGACTTTGTCTCTACTGACATCGGTCGAAGCCACGCCTCTGCCATATACCGAATTTTGCGATTGGTGTTGATGCTGGTATGGGTGCTGCTGGTGCTGGTGCTGGTTTTGGAACTGGTGCTGATGCTGACTATCGCTACGCTGATCCTGATATTGCTCCCTCAGAGCCTCTTCGGCCCTTTTCAGATCCGTCAAATACGCAGTCTTCCTCCACATACCCTTCTTCTCCCTCGCACCATCCGTCAACAGATTAGGAGAAGGCATCGACCCTGCCCACATACCTCCTCCGCCTGGAGGGGTCGGACCGAGTGTACTGGGTATATAAACGTTATCCACGTGAATGGTTGACCTGCTCGCTGCTCGTCCTAGGGCATTATTGCTCGAACTAGCTATCGAGCCTCTGCGACTTCGAGATTGTTTTTGCTTATGGCGTCGCACACATGACGGGAGAAAGGGACGTTGCGAACCGCGGTAGAGGGCGTAGAAACAGATCAGGGTGATTAGGCTGAGGGCAACACCTAGTACGGCGTGGAATGCGGCTGCATGTGGACCACCAGGTATGTCAGCCCGAGAGAGGCGTTGAACACGGTCAAAAATCCCGGTGCCCGCAGCTTATCGCACTCACTCGCATTCCGCTCGAGGATGTCCTTGCTATCTTCCGTTGTCGAAGGGTGGGCTTCCATCCTCTTCCAATGACCACCATCAGCCATACTCAGTCGACCAACTGAGCCGACTTGCTCCAAAGTCCAGGTGAGTCTCTCCATTGTGCTTTGCGCTCACAACGTCTGTAGCTCGATTCAGGCAATCCAGAAGATTGAAATGTTCCGGGGGTGTGCGATTGTTGCTCTCAATTCTTTGACTGGGTTTTACAGTAGCTATGGCTACACCAGCGACTGGCTGGCTACTCGTTGAAAAGTCAAGGACCGTGCGGTCAAAGTGGGTCTTAAAAGATTGAAGTCAAATAGTAAAGGTAAAGATCGGTATCATGCCGCATGCATAGTCCGGCTTGGAGGAGGTACAAGTCACGACTATGCATCCCCCTGGCCATCACTGTAGAGTCCAATACAGTACCAGCATCGATCTCTCCCTGTCAACTGCATCACCCCGGCGGACAGGTACCAGCAGACAGTAGCCAGCACACGGAGCGACCGGATCCGATCGAAAGACGAAACAGGACAAAGAGAGATGGGCCAAAGGTTGATTGGTCCACGAATCCTCAACCGACTTGCTTGGCCTGGATTACAGATAGGATAGATGGATGGCCTAGTCAAAGGGGGTCTATCTCCAACCACGTTCAATCCTTTCAGACCCCCTCTTATCCTCTTATCAACGCATACAGTATACCTTGATGGCAGGTATGCGGTATTCGGCGGATGGATGGATCGACGGATGGTGCCTTTCAGCTGTGTGAGGATATGTGTTACCCTATTGACCCCCTTGAACTTTCTCGGTAAGATACCTTCGGCAAAGGCATGCATGGATTGCAAGGATTCGCCATACAAGTACATAAACCACAAGACTATATGTTCCTTTGTCTTCGGCTGGTCGGTAAGTCAGATCTGGATCAAAGACCGCACTCAACTTAGCTAGAAGCGAAAAGACGGAGGATGCCCTACTCTTGTAAATACTTGGTGCTTGCCACAACAAAACCCGTCAAACAAACGCCTGCTTGACTCAAGAAACATCTAGCACATAGCGTCGATTTAGATGTGTGTTGTATATATGCATGATTTCATACTGATTATGTTGTTGACTTCTTACGATTTGTACACATATATCCCCAACTAGAGTTCACATCCCTCCGTGTAGACTCTTTAGTACTTCCTGTCAGATCCGACGCCAGTCTGGCCATATCCAGCTCCAGTACCAGCATGGTCAAGACCGCCAACACCAGTACCGTGATGAGATCCTGTCAGACCGCCTCCGGTAGTGTAGTTGTGTGAGCCAGTCAAACCTGCACCCTGGTGGTGCGAGCCGGTCAAACCTCCTTCACCATGGTGTCCAGTTCCAGTAAGACCGCCCTGGTTGTGTGATTCAGTCAAACCGCCAGTGTGGTGAGATCCAGTTCCACCAACGGGGTCCCTTCCGAGAGCAGTCTCGGCTCGCTCGCCAGCAGCTGCCAAACCGCCTCCTACACCGTGTCCTCCAGGTCCACCACCAACACCGTACGTCTCCTGGTGTCCTGATCCTACGCCAGCGCCGTGAGTGTGAGCGGGTCCGGGAGCAGCGCCGCCGAAGCCTGCGCCGTGAGCTTGTTGGGGGTGGTTACCGAATCCTTCGCCAGGTCCAGCACCGGTTCGGCCGACATGTGAGTTGGCTTCGGAGGACGGGAAACCGGGCTCGTTGCCGATACCAGTGTGGGTGCCGGTGTGAGAGCCGGGAGTGTGGTGTGATCCAGTACCGGGAACGTGCGATCCAGTGCCAGGAGTGTGGTGTGAGCCGGTACCGGTGCCGGTCAATTCGCCACCAGTCGTGGAAGAGTGGTGGTTGTTGTTGTGGCCGGTAAGACCTCCCTCGGTACTGTGATGTCTGTCACCGGTCAAACCACCTTCGTTGTGGTGCCTGTCCCCAGTCAGACCACCAGCGCCGACTCCGGCGCCGGTACCGGTACCGGTATGTGAGTGAGAACCGCCTCCAAGACCGGAATGCTGTCCTTCGTTGGCGTGCTTGGTTCCGATCTCAGCGCCTCCGGTGTGGGTAGCAACGGAGCTGACAGCGGGGTCGTGGGGCTTCTGTCCTTGTTGAAGAGACTCGTTGAATCCCTCAGGACCGCCGGGAGGTCCAGCGAAACCGTGCTTCTTGGCCTCGCCTTCGGCTACTTTGCCGGGGTTGTGAGTGGCCTTGCCGACTATGAAGTTGAACGTTATATGGCGTGGTCAGCACAAGCGCATCACTTAACGCCTAGAAAGGATAGGCCTGTACTCTGTAGAGAGAGCTGGTGGGGTTCGAAGGGGCAATGAGAGCATTGTCATAGTTCACTCACCGAGTTCCTGGACGGTACCAGAGATCTTCTCGCCGACGGTAGGCTTAGCTTGGGTTTGACTGTTTAATGGAAACAGCATGTCAGCCCATATACCATACCATAATTGCACGAGCAATCAAAATGCCGCTCTAAGTAGACTCACTCTGTGTGGCTCATGACGAGAAGTTTATCGGTATACTTGAGAAATGGTTGTTGTAAAAGTGAAGTTCAAAAACGTTGTTGTTCGGTTAGATATATTCGTTCGTTGTAGGTTGAATGATAAATGTCTTATGACTCCTCTGAGAACATCACAAACGTCCGGTTCTTATATATCATCTCAAGAGCTTTCTGAAGCTTCTTCCGCAGCATCCAATAACGTCACCGGCCAGTTGTAAACCAGAACCAAAGGAATGGAATGGGATGGAATGACATGGCATGGCATCATTTTAGCATCACTTGTCGTCATGATCATCATGACGTGCTTCATGCTTCGTGCTTCTTACTTCGGACTCTTCATTCATGTACTCTGTACTCGTGTAGCCTTTACCCGCCGTCTCTGCTGTACAACGTTACAACAATGGAAGCGAGACAAAGGCAGGCACGGTTCGGATCTGCTTTGGTTGTGAGGCGAAGTTCGAGAACATTTATCACACCGGTTGGACAGGTAAAGTAATGGGCATGCAAAGGAAGGCGTCACGACAAGTGACGTTTGCGCATAGCACATACTGGCTGCTGATCATCCGCAGTTGCAAAGCGGTACATCCCTGCTCCAAAAAGCGATACAAACACTCCAAACTTAGGTCCAAGGAACGGGTTTCAAGACAATAAGGCCTTTACATACGGGCATTCCTTTCTCGGCTCTGGACTCTTACTCTTGTGATGCTCCAACATCCGCAGCAGGGTGACACAGGTGATCTGCGTCTGCGTTGGGCCGTCGGAGGTATCTTCCACTTGACACAGGAGAGACGAAGAGGCGAAAGCCAAAGCAGCAGTCTCTGAGGTCAGAAGTAAGCTAAGTGGTGTCTCCTGTGCCTGGAGAGAGTAGAAGGATTTGGTTGGAGAGTGGACCGGTGGAGTGGAGGGATTATGACGGAATGCGCTTTGTTGATGACACGAGTGAAATGCATGGTGACGACATATTCAGGGTACCCAATCCTTCTCTCCTCCTACCTACCTACTAGCTTCCGTGAATATGGGGTTTTCAAAGTCGCAATGATCATGCTGGTTGCAGAGGCTGCTGCGAGACGGAAGATTGCGACCACAGCCAGCCAGCTGTATAGCAATGCATGAAATGTGCATTGCTCCGTATCAGGCATGTAAAGGTATGGCATGCAGAATAAGGTGAGAGGCCTATGCTAGACAAGATGATATATGCTGCGTGAAGGATACAAAATGCCTTGGAAAATGCTAAAATACGCTCGAGGCGGTGTGTATTACAATTATGCAGGTAGAACGTACCGACAGGCAAACAGACAGATAATGTCGTGGGCGTATGGATTGGAAATGTATGCAATGCGGTTTTTGTGGAAATGTGTGACATCAATGCAATGTATTGCAATGCAAGAGGACGATGTAGAACGAATGACCAACAGCACGACGGTGGGCGTGAAGATATAGTACAAGTATCAGCCCCAGAAGGTGGCCACTGCTACCGCCTTAGGCGTGGGCATCTCCCCAGTCACCACGACTCGCATTGGGCTCCTCTTGCGACTCCTGCTCCTACTTCTACCCGTGGTCCTGGTAATCTCCCGGTTGTCAATGCTCGAGCCGATCTTGTGATGCTGTTGATAGGCGGTGCTAGCAACTACGGATGCAGCCCATTCGTCTGAAGCAAGGACGTTCAAAAGCCATTCTTTCTCCTCCAGGCTTCTCTTGCTATCCAGAGCTTGAGTTTGAGTTGACGTAACTGCTTCTTGAGGTTCCGCTTCGGGCTTATCTTGATCCTGATCCTGATCCTGAGGCTGAGGTTGGGGCTGAGTCAATCTCGGCGATTTGCAAGTCCTGAACGAAGCCTTGCACACCTTGCTGCTGAACGTAAGACTCGACATCTTCGCCGTCGATCGATCTTTCCCGGTGGTACCGACAGCAGCCATCGCCGCCGTCAGACATGACTTGCGAATGCGATCGTCATTGTCCTCATCAGAAATCTTGAGGGCCGTCGATGTTTGAGTGACACCTTGCGCGGGAATGATTCGCACGGAAGTTACCGAAGGTGTTGTTATGGTGTTCGTAAAGTAATAGTAAGGGGAAGAAGGAGAAGGTGAGGTGATCGAGTCGCAACCAGAGCCCGTTTCTGCCGCCGCCGCCGATGACGACGATCGAAGAGACTCGTTCACCGGAAGTCCAGCTGCCTTAGGGGCAGTTGGCGTACGATCAACATCGGCTTGTCTAGTCGTATCTCCGATCGAAGTCTCGTCCAGGGCAGGTGACATCGCGGTTTGCGCAGGAGGGTCTTGATACAGGGTTAGGGCAGGAAGCTGACTAGGCTTTTTCAACGAGCTGGAAGACGAAGAGAAGGACCGGCCTCTCTGGAGGGTAGCGTGGGGAATCGACGGCGAGGGCACATTAGAGTAAATTTCGGGTACAGCCTGTAGGTGTAAATAAACACATAAGGCCAATATCAGCGTTCCATTCCGTCAAGGCGACGAGCTCTTTGACAGCCATAGTCTCCAAGAATAGGATAGCAATCGGCGGCGGAGGAGGCACGAATGGGTCGGGCAGTGCGTCTTCACTCACCTCGTAATCAGCTTCTTCGTCACCATCTTCATCCAACGCACTCTGAATTCCCTCCAACCAGCTCCCAACGGTACTTTGCAACTCTGATCTTCGTTTCATGAATCTAGCCTCTCGCTTCTCTTCGTAGTCTTCCTGTTTCTCCGACTCTTTCCCACTTCGGAGTGGTACTCTGGGTCCGGATCTCGTTCGTGAACGACCTCGTCTCTCATCTCCCTTTAGGTGAGGTCGAGTCTCTGCTCGTGAATCGGGTTTGCTTGACACAGAGGGGATCACGCATGCAGAAGAAGCTTCCGTTGCAGTTTCCATGATGGATTGGGCCGATGACCCTTCTCCGACACTTTCGGTGTCGACTACCATATCTTGCGCTGGGGAGGAAGTGGAAGCAGGAACCGGCGCGACAGTTATAAGGACATTCGGGTCGATGAGTGAGTTGGCTCTGCTCCGGTTCCGTCCGGGCAGAGCTGTAATAGTTGATCGTCTGCTGCGACTTGCCTCGGGCGACCTGGACCTTGACCTAGAGCCCGATGCAGTCGCAATGTGCATACTGTTAACGTCTGTATTGGGGCCGGCAATGGAGGCTAGAATGGCAAAGATGTGTTGCGCGAGTGATTGGTGGTATGCCGCTATTGTAGAAGACGCCGGAGTCGGACCTAGAGTCGAGCTGACGCTGGGCGACGACATAGCCATGGCCACATCCATGGTGTCGGACGGTAATGCCTGAGCCGCCATCATTGGTGAAGATGAAGTAGCCATTTTGGGAGTGGGGCGGAGCCTGACGAGAGATGCTGGCTGTCCAAAGTAAGCTTGATGAGGCACCTTCTAAACGATCAACGGTTATATCGCTCCAGTCGTTTGCGGCGATCTCGTCAAATTCGGTCCACGGATTGCGATTCAGACCGTCACCCAAAAGAAAGGAGAGCTAAAACCGAAACCGCAACCAAGTCCGAGCCCAAGACCAAGACCGAAGTCCTTTTTCCAGTCACAATCTGGATGATTGACACAATGATCTGTATAATGAAACTACGCCAGTGCCATCAGTGTCATTTGAGACCGACTTATGATTGTTTCTAATCGTCTTGCCAATGGTAGGGTGATGTATGCAGTATGATGTCACGAGGGGAAACAATTGCCGGCGGCGTCTCTGGGTTTGGGGGCGTTTTCCGCTTTTCAGTCCTACGTTGGGTCGTTGGGATCGTCGAGCGTACAGACGACAGTGAATGATGATCGCTGAGTCGTACAGAAGTGTTTTTGAATACTCAAGACGGAATCCACACTCTGGCCAGATATTCGAGTCCTGCGCCAATCGAAGTGAGTACACAATTTGGACGTTTGTCTTCTGTTGTCTCTTCAAATTAAATGGAATGGAATGAAGGCTGTACGGTGAGGTGTGTGATGTAATCGATGGCTATTTTTACCCTGAGAACCAGAGTTACTCCGAGTGGTGTGTTGTGGTGTTTGGTGGAAAATTGGCGCTATGTGGACGATACGTCGATCTTTTTTAGTTTACGACTGCGGTGAAGCCGTAGCGTATCCGTATGAATTGCAGTTACAGTATACCGATTATACGATCAACGAATGGATTATCGACAGAGTTAGAATACACAAGAGAGACAGTGAGTGAGTGGAAGATTTTGATGGCCGTCGAACCGCAATGATGGAACGAGATAATGCAGGGCAGGCAGGTTGAGCCGGGCAGGGATTTATTTGTAATGCGTTTTTGTGTAGATATCCAATCCGTCCCGATGGTGATTTGTATTTAGATCGAGGTCGACGGCGACGGGGACGTGATCATGAACGAGCCAAAGGAATGAGGGAGGAGTTCGAGGACGATCGAGGTCGGAACTGGAAGGGGTCGAACAGTGATGAATAATGCGATCAAACAACGTCTGAATAATAAAGATTGGAAGAGTAGATTGACGGTAAGATATGATATATGAGAATTGATAGGACGCAAAGGTATTGGTATGGTACGGTCGAATAGGTGACCGAAGTGACTGATTGACTAGCTAGCGGCAATGGGTCGTATGGGTGATCTTGGCAAGCGGCGTGTCCGATTGTATCTTATATCTATCTATAGCTAGCGTAACAGGTGATCTGCAAAACGACGATCACTTTGCTAGTGGGATGCTACAGTGGCACACAAGCCTTAACACAATCTGGATAAAACCCAACTCTCAATCCCCGGAATGTTCAAACTCTAACATGTCGTCTTTTCTTGCCCCCTTTTACACAGTTCGTTCACAACTCGGATCCAGACTACCCACTCTTACTTTACTTCCCCTACTCCGTATCACGTTGCGAGTGCGGCTGATGTACCTGTCTGTCACCACTATCGTGCATGTTTTCCCTCGTCCGCACTTTTAGAGTTCAGTGTTCACTTTTTGACATTCCTGATTACATACAGAATACGAAAACACGAGTACCTGTATGATGGAGTCAGTGTATGAGGTGATATGTGATCGCAATTCAGGTTTGGCTCTTCAGATGTGCATGGTCCGCCCGCAAGAGTTCGCAAAGCCCCATATTGCCTTTATCTGGGATTCGTCCCTTCGCCTGGCGTGCTTGCTGTGTGGCTGTACGTGTCACGAAGAGTTACAATGCCGCAAACCGCAGATGTGCATAGGCTTTGTCCAGGCTTTGTGTTCCTTCACGCTCGCTGGTACAAGTACATGGCATGCAGTATACGAACGGTACAAGCCTGCCGCCTTTGCTTGTACGGAATGTCGATCGAATCAACACGTCATTCAGGGTTTGTTACATCCTGACTGATGCTTCCGTCCTGCCCTCCGAATTTCAAGGACGTACTGTACGTGAGCTGAAGCAGCAGAGGGACGATGGGGGATCTCAAACGCCGATCCGCATCGACCGGGTTCAGATCGACGTTGATTCCGCCCCTTGCCCCACCCCACGTGTGCAGTGCATTCCTCATTACTCCTGCATCCGTCTGCTTCAGCTAAACTAAACTCACCGTACCTATACTTAAAAGCCCCCACAGGGCAGGAGGAAAGGAGGAAAGGAGGAAAGCGTGCCATACATTGCGCCGCGTCGTCACTGCTGTTCCTGGCTAGCCTCACCAAAAAAAAGCAGGGGCCATGGCTTGGAACCGGGAACGCGCAATTCTCTTCTAGTCTACCGTCGTTGTACGTGGCGTCAGATCGTGGTGTGGTGTCTTTGAATCCGACGATCTTTGGCTTGGATCGCGTGAAAAAGTGACAAGCACAAAGCAAAGCATCTTCCGTAAATGTAGTTCTGCACCATCCTCGCTGTACGGAACGAGTACAAGCCAGTCACCATGAATGCAGTTGCATTGCGTTGGATTGCGTTACGGTTACGGTGCTCCGAACGATATCGTTGGTTTCAACGAGGCAGCAGGCACTAGGCTCCCCCTCCAGTCAGTTGAAGAGGTCTTGGGCTCGGATGATCAGCGCCACCTTTGTGTCGGGCGGCCGTTTGTCAGTAGGACATAGTTGCCCCCATCAGTTCAAGCTGACTGATTCATACATACTGTGCGACTGTACTGTAGTAGTACCACCTGGTACGATCTGCCTAACTTCTCAGCTTCGTTATTATTGGTACCGGAGTACATGTAGATGCAGAAGTCACTCCTGTGCTGATACGCTAGTCCATCCAATTAAATAGCCTATTCTTTGCATTCTTCTTCCACTACCACGACAGCTCCAAACACGTAACCACAATTTATCGACCGCAGACTGACTGACCCCTTCACCCACCTAGCTTACACCCACACCTATTGCAATATGACGCCGACCACTTTGTGTCTGAGCTATAAATTTGTGTCATATGTAGGATAAATATGAGTTTACAAGACGATGATCATGATAATTTCAAAGTTAGGAAAAATGTGAGGGAAGATATCAGATATGGGGTTTGTGATTATGTGTTTTGGGTCGAGGCAAAACGAAATTTAGAGAAAACGGTAGACAGAAAAGACATGTCGAGAAAAGATAGATGAGATGGTGGTCATAATTATAAGTTTTGTCTGGGTATATTTTCTCTTGATAGCTAGATCGTACATTGCTCTTTATGCCCGTTCATCCTTGGCTTCCGGCTTCCGAAACGATGAGCCTTCGGCCCTCCTGGGCGCGCTGCGGGTGGTCGTTCTCCCGCCTCTTACACTCTCAATCCATCTCGACGTCGCTCTGTCTCCTCGTTCTGAGACCATCACCATCGGCGTCGTCCTCGTACTCCTCTTCGTCGTCGTCCTCCTCGTCCTCGTCATCATCGACGGCATTCTCGTTGTCCGAGTCATCGTCGTCCATGTTCTGTTCGGCGAGCATAGAATGGGGCTGAAAGAAAATACGGTATAATGCGTTAGCGTCACACGCGTGACAATTTCATGGGTCTGCCCGAAAAGTTATCTGCGAAAAAAGATCACGCTACTCACCATGAGCGACTCTCCAGTGTAAGTGAATCCCCTAAAGTTCTCCTGGACACTGCTCGTCAGGGGACTACCACTGGCATTGGCCAAAGGCGGTCGTTGAGCCTTGTTGATAGCCATACCAGCATTCGACATATGAGAAGGGTTGGACAGGCTTCCGCCTGGACCGAGGTAAGAGTGTTTGCCCGGTTGCGTGACCGGGTCTTCCTCGTTCCACGGTACGATACCGGCATCAGCCAATGAAGAGTTGGTGAACTCGGGATCGAAGTTGGCTACTGATTCGTCGGAATCGACGATTGGCTTGAAAGGCGGCGTGATCTGCTTTCGGTAGAGGAGATCCCAATCAATGTTCTTGAAGAACGGGTGTTCCTTCAATTCCACGGCGCCTCTCCTCGCTCCTAGTCGGTTCTGAGGGTTTCGGTTGAGCAGCTAGCGGAACGCGAGGCCAAGTCAGTTCACTTGGCCACTCTCGAGTATACACGGAATGAGTCCCGACTTACCCCCTTGACGAACTGCTTTCCGTCATCGTCGATGACATGCTTGGGGAATCGGATCTTTCCGTAACCTGATCAATTTGTAAGAACGGAGGCTCTCATAGAGACGGTGCCAGAGACTCACAGATAAGCCTATACATTTCTTGAGTCTGCTCGGCGTAGAAAGGACTCCATCCGCAACACATCTCGAACAACAGGACACCAAGAGACCAGAAATCGACGTGTTTGCCGTAACCCTTCTCGTCAAGTAGCACTTCCGGCGCGAGGTACCTGGAATCTCAACGTCAGAAGATATCGTACCGGACGAGCGTAGCGGAGCGTGTCAACTCACTCAGTGGTACCACAGAAGGTGTTGGTGAGCTTGTCATCCGATAAATCGGGCTTGGATAATCCGAAGTCGCAGAGTGCGACGTGGCCAGTGGCGTCCAGTAGAATATTCTCGGGTTTCAGATCACTACACACAACAATGTCAGTTTGTCTTGCCTCTTTTGGAGACATCAGAGCCCACTCACCGGTAGACGATGTTGTATTTGTGTAGATGCTCCAACGCCAAGATGAGCTCGGCAATGTAGAATCTCGCTCGGTCCTCGCTGAATCGTCCTTCCTTCTGAAGATGCCAGAACAGTTCACCTCCACATTTGTAGTCTGTGACAAAGTAGAGCTCCTTGTCGGTCTGGAAAGAAAACTTGAGTCCGACCAAGAAAGGACATTCGAGACTTCGTTGCAAGATCTTTCGTTCTCCGATAGTATGCGCTACTTCCTTCTTCGCGACAATCTCCTTTTTCGACAAGACCTTCATAGCGTAGATTCGCCGAGTGTCCTTCTTTCGTACTTGGAAGACTCGACCGAACGTGCCCTTGCCAATCAGCTTGAGGAACTCGAAGTCGGAGGGCTTAAGCGACATAGATTTCTATGGCAGCCAATGTATCAGTTTTGACACCGCCGGACGAGACGGAGACGAATAAGCTCACCCGGATGACCTTGTAGGTAATTTGGATCCAGACTTCTCCGGTCACAGTCTCGTCCCCTCGGGTAGCAAGCTTGTACCAGTTGTCCAGGGTGAAACCATCTTGCAGAACAGGCTTGATGTCCAACATTCCCAAGAATCCCTCTCCTTCCTTACCCCTATCGTATACGGATACATGCAGAGTTGACCGAGTCGAAGTGACATCACTAGAACAGGAGTAAAAACATGAGCCGAAGATGATCTAGTTCAGACCAAGAGGGATTTACTCACAAGGTCACCTCCTCCTTCCATACGGGGTCTCCAGGTCCAGGCTTGCCCATCCAGTTCATACCACTAGGTTCCTCTGCCCGAGGTGTCATAGCACCACTTCCGTCTCCATCGCGTCTACTCTTGCTTCGTCCAACGGCATCCGCAAATGCACGTGAGATGGCTCCTACACCGAGACCGCTCGTGCTTCGAGTCAAATTGCCGGGAGTGCCGACCGGTTGAGGAGTGGAAGTGGTGAATGGGACAGAGGAGTGGGCGGTAGTAGGGTGAGGAGGGCATGATACAAATTCGTTCTGTTCGAATGTCATGACAACGTATGGTTGAGGGTTTGCCTCGGCGCTGTGAGAAACGGCCAATCCCCGACCAGAGATGAGCTTGACATTAAGTGTCCCTCGAGGACCACCTCCATCGCGGTGGTGGTGAGACGACGAGGCGCTTGCTGGTGACGAAGAGTTCGTCCCTTGTCCAGGCCCGACATCTTGATCTGATTCGGGTGGAGCTGGTACTACATCTGCGTTCTTCGAGCCGGCACTTGTTGAAAGACCAGAGGGAGCAGTAGCGGTAGTATCTTCATTGAGCTTACTCATCGCTTTCCTCATTTTGGGCGGTTCATGAAGTCCGAAACCGAGTCCGCCGCTCATTCCTACACTGTCTCCTACGGTCACTCCAGTGGTAGGCTGACCTGCTCCGGGCGTTCCAAGAGGAAGAGGCATGAAACCATGGCTCGTTGGTGTTCTGGGTCCACCGGTGGCTTGGCCGCCCACTGCCGGTGATGCCGACCTCTTGGAAGGGTCGAGGGAGAGGCTGGCCGTACTGCGGCTCAAGCCGCCACCGGGGGTACCGGTACCAGCACTCGAGAAGGATTGCACCGTGGCCGAATCGAATGGGTTAGGAGTGGGGTGAGCAGAAGCGCGCGGTGTCGCTTGGTCAGCGGGACCGCCGAGGGTAGCGAAAGATTGCGATGGTGAAAGAGTCGGCGACGGTGTCTCTCGACCCGCGTTGGAATGAGACGAAGGCCAGAGTTGCTGTAGAATCAATACAGGTAATGGAAAAGTGAGCAAATGATCTTCTGCTGACTAAGAGTACTTCCAGTGTTACAATGCGAAGGTGGCCAAACGCGAATGAAGGTCTTAGAGAACTTGGAGAGATACAGATCTTGGCGTGAGGAAACTGACCTTTACACCCTTCAGCATGGTTGGAGATGTTGGATTATGCAGTTGAATCCGGCTGTAGCGGATGAATGAGGGGGTTGGCTAGGGGTTGGGTGAATGGGGGGAATGGGGATTTACTGAAGCAAAATAACGATGATGAGGGAGTATGTATGACAAAGTTCAGGTGACTTGTTTGCTTCACTGCTTCACTGCTGCACTGGTTCCAAAAGCAGTAGGGTGGTGAGGTCAGATGGTATTATTGATGATTTGATGATATGATGACACAAGCACGCACCAGTTGAGCTGTCTGGTCTGGTGGCCGTTTCCGGGAATGGAGCAAAGGATGATCCGTTTGATCCCGGCTATGGTGCTTTTGACCTGCTAGTGGGGATAAAGGGGGCTATGTACAGTCTACAGCGTACTCGTACGTTGTCGTTGTTGGCAAGGGCGACTGGTTACTGACTGTTTTGCTCACTTGTTTCCTTGTCGAATATGGGATTGTTGGTGACAAGACAAGACGGTTCCAGTCGAACGAAAACCTCCAATTTGCGATGTTGAGCAGGTGGAGCAACGTAATATCGAGGCGGGGTATACGACAGAAGAATTTGGGGGAAAGCAGGATGGGCGTTTCACCGTTATGATTCGCGAGGGAAAGCGGTCTCTCTCTGTATCTCTCTGAATGTGCAGTGTATGTTGTCGATGCGATGCTTGATGTATCTCGATAAGGGATGGATGGACGATGATGTATGAGGGGCCATGCAATGGTGGTGCGGAGAGCAACCAGGTCGTTTAAAGTGGAGAATATACCCCGTACAGTGAGTGAGCCAGTGAGCCATTGGAGGTGTTTCTGCTGCCCAGCCTTTCCAATTGCAGCAGCAACCGCGCGCAGGTTTGCGTCATACCATACTTTGCTACGCTGTGACTGCGACCCTTCACCATGACCACTAAGCTAATTTGTAAACACTTGCCATGCTAATTCTAATTGGCTCATTTAAGAACCAATCTAATGCCCCTCAGTCGATCTTTCTAATGGGGTGAGTACCGTCCTTCCCAATATTACTCTAGCTTGTAATAAGTAGTGAAATCACATGACTCTACCAGTTTTGGCGACCATTTGCATCTTTCGGCGATATAGGGGTTAACCCTACTACTCGTACAGCTAGTAGTGATATCACTTCCTCGTGCCTGGTCACGACACCATCTCACACCATATCTATATGCACATACTGTACATGTACGCATATGCATATACAGAAGAGAAACAGTGGCGTCTTAAGAAGAAGAATACCACAGAAGAGGAGTATCGTAAGAACCCGAAAAGCAATCATCCATTCTATCAATCTCCATCAAGTGAAGCGTATCTTCAACATCCAGTAAAGCCTATCTTCAACATAAAGCGCATATTCACAAGCGACACGACATACGGTCCTCGTCGACTGTTTGAGACTTTCCCTGCCACACTCGTGGATGTGCGGGTTCCTACCATGGACCCCACTTGGTTGGTTTTCCCTGTCTGTTTGTGCGCCGCCTTCCAAAGGCGAAGCTGTTCCCTAGTGATTGGATGCTAGTAAAGTTTCGGTTGTCTGTACGGACTGAAACACCACCTCGTTCCCTACTTTCGGCTGCGCCCTCAGCGAGTAAACTACTTTGCCCAGCAGTTCTGCTCTTTCCGTCCGTGTGTCGCCTCTTGACTGTCTGCCAAGTCTCGTCAGTCTGTAAAGACACAGATTCCTCTGCGGAAGAAGCTGCGATCCTCTCTTCGGAGCGAAAATCGGGTGAATCAGAAAGGTTGATAGCAGCGGTGTTTGTAGTAACGTCGTACACCCTAAAGTCCATGTTCCTCCCGAGGGTCTCTGTTGCATCAGCATGGCCATCCGGAACTTCGGATCCACCTTCAGACACGGGGGAAGCCGTGGTTTCGCCTTGGTAGATAGCGTGTGGCCGGCCAACGGAGCGTCCACCTGATGTGGGGATTTCATGGCTACCTGTCCGTGTCTAATCGAAAGAAATGAGATCATGAATTATTCACCACGATCAGCGTGCGAAGACCATGTCAGTAAGTGCGGTACGGGGTGTACAGTACTCGACGAGTCATGGTAGTGGTGTGAAGAAAGTCTACTCACCGGGGAGTCGCCGCGTACTTTGGGGATGGCGACCTGGATCGTTTCGGGACGTTGAGCGAGCTCGGACTGTTCGGGGAGCGAGTCTCTCGTCTGGGCTGCTTCATCCGTTTGGACGTCATCGTCTCGGGCGGATTCATCGGGTCGCCTCTTGTCAAGGTCGATGATGTCTTCTGCTGATTGGCCAGTCCAGGTTCGGTCCGGCGCGGGGAAAGGCTCAGCGGGATCATCCTCCTGATCCTCGGGGTAGACGGGCGGGTCGTTCTGCACGAATTCCCGCTGCTGCAGCTGAATCTGATACAAGGCTGTCTCGGCACCTCCAGTATCAAATGCTGGGTCTCGCGTGGCATTGTAGTTTTGCATCATATGATTCGGGTCCGAACCATGAAGGCCGGGTGGCGGTGCCATACCGGGACTTTGCTGGCCTTGAACCGTTGAGCTTTGCCACGCTGAGGGATCGACTTCCCGGTTAATCCCAACCATATTGGGTGCATGGGTAAACGCGTTGGGGTGAAATGAGTCGTTCGTCAAGGATAATGCGGTTCCTTCATTTGAATAAACTGGAAAGGGCACTGGGCCCATCATTTGAGGGAATGGATAGGAATCAGGAGGAGGAACCGGCTGAAAGTCTAGTGGAGGGTTTGAGTGGACTGACGGTGGGCAGTGCATGTAAAGCTCGGATTCTCTCATCATCGATATCTCCACAGCAGGCTGCTGTAGCAGATATGGGGGTTGGATCCCGAGACCGATGGGGGGAGCTGCAGTGAAGCTGCCTTGGTCCGCTGTCTGGACTGTACGAGAATAAGACCCATCAAGTATGGACTTGACATTCGTGCCCTCTGGCTGCCAGTAATATCTGCTCGATTCATAAGCGTCCATGCCAGAGGAAGGTGGCAGATGGTGATTCCACGGACTCGGGGAATCCCGCTGCTGATGCTGCTGTGGATGATCTTGCTGTGCGGAATAATTGTAAGTAGACAGACCAAACCTTGGGTCTTGTGAAGCAGGTAATCCCGATGATGATCCTACAGTGAGTTGACGTACGAGTTGGTCACACCACCCAATCAGTCAGTTCGTGCCAGGCCATGTCTGTCCAATGGTCCTTCAATCGGGGAAGCATATACTCTTCCAGTACTCACCCAAGCCTCTGCTCATATTTTTGGACACCTGGGCAAGACTGACTGCTGGATTGCTCAACGGCTGGGAGGTATTTTCGTGCGGGTCCATGATTGTCGAAGTGTGATACGGTACTGGTACTATTACTGGTACTGGAGTAAAGGATTTGGAATAGAGACAAGGGCTGGCAGGTCGCCGCTATACGATATATCAAACGTATATAGTATTGGGAAATATGACGAGAGAAGAACGAGATGAGGATGGTCCTGTCCTGTGGCTGCTTTCATACCATACATGACCATATAGAAGCTGCTATAGCAATAGCGCATAGATCATCTTGAGGTCGACAGCATCATACAGTATGAGACTCTGAATTACAGTAACAGCACAGACAACTCGAGTGTATGTGGTGGGTGGTGTCTCGCTTCTCACTACCTTTCTAGGTCCTCTCACCATCCTTTCTCAAACTCCCAAACCCCGAAATGTGTCATATACTGAAAAGGAGATGAAGAAGCACGAACGCAATGCCCCACTCTAACACGTACAGTACTCGATTACAGTACTCGTACTCGATTACAGTACTCGTACTCGAGTACAGCAGTGTCGATTCAGGATAAAGGATCCCCCTGCTCGCGGTGTTTGTGATCGTTCGTGGTCAGCATGTACTGTACAGTATCGCTATGTACAGCAGGATAGAGTGAAGTACATCGCTGTACAAGCACCGCGGTGTTCACGATACCAGTAGCCTTCCTTTCAGGTGTATACTGTGCTAGTACTCTCCTCGCTCCGATCAAAAGAAGAGAGAAGTTCATGGAAAGGTGATGATGTATCACGTCATCTTGCACCAGTCGTGCAACTCTATCCGTCCCTTTTTCGCCAACACCGGGATATCACAACACTGCCCCGTGTTATAAAATGGGTCCAAGTGCTCATGAAATGCTCATGAAATGCTCACAGAAGTCGGCTGTCAGCGATTTGGACTATTGTAGTACAGTAGTCACAGCAGTGCCAGCCTCTCTCTCGAAAAGTACGGGGACGGTGCTTAGGTTTTGAACGATCCGAAAGATTAAATGAGGGTTCATGAGTGACGGAGTACTGTTTTGTGCTGCATGTTGCTCGTACGTCTGATGTTCGCACTTTGATCCTGACTCGCTTTGTCAAGTCTCTTCAAGCAAGATCTGAATCGAGCTAAAGTGGCTTTCCAAGCGGACTCAAGAGTTGGCATTCCGTGATAAACATCTCGCTGATCATGCTATACACAAGCTAGAACTGTACGAGCATCGCACTAGAAACTCGAGCATTGCTCAACTCCCTGAACCCCATGAGACCTGACCGATCAGACATCCTCGCGACATGAAATTGTTTCTTCATTCTACATGGGGGGACGAGATTCGTCCATAGGACCAGGTGAATTAACCATTCGTGGCGATCCGGAAACCGCACCATCATCCGCAGATTGTTCAGAGAACTGGGACATCACTTGGGACATGCTTCTGGTTTGCATATTCTGAGGAGAGCCAGGACGGTTCGAACCCCATGGGAACCCGGAGCCGGTACGTGATATGATGGGAGGTTGGTTGACATTGACACTCCCTTGTCGACTTTGCGGGATCACACTGACGCTATTCTGACGAGACGGGCCGAAAAGGGGGGTAAACTCTTTAGAGCCTGGAGTCGCGAATGTTTCCTGCGAATCAGACCTTCCAGGTCTGGCAGACATAGGCAACATCGGCACCTTTGTCCATTCAGTCCCCATACGAGCACTCGAACCTTGTAAATCTTGCGCCAAGGCCAATGGCAAGAGTTCCGTAGGTGGACTTGCTGCTCGATTCAGGCTTTCGAAATCGTCGGCTTCGTTCGAAGCCCAGTAACCAGTATCGTGGACGTACGGGACCGAAGGCATGAATGGCAAGAAATTTTGGCTGCCGTCCTCCAGTTCAGAATCGGAAGGCTCCGGACTGAGCGGACCAGCTGAACGTGTAGGAGGGGACCATGATGGTGTCGTGGTACGATGCGCGGTCGGGTCGGTACTTAAGTCAATCGCCTCGAGCTTGTGGGCTAGCTCCTCGGCATTCAAGGGGCCGCGGGAGTTGGTATCTTCCATCGAAGGACTTTGATTGGTGGAAATAGCAGCGTCCACATCGGGCTGTCGTTCACTTGCCTTGGAACCTTCAGATGATGTCTTTGGAGGTTGATGGCTGTCAGGGCTACGGTTCTCTGAGCGAGAAACTGAAGGAGAAGGGCCGCTGGTCATCCGTGACGGGGGAGGAGCGAGACTGCTAGCATCTTGAGCGCCTGATGAAGTGTTTTCAGTTTGTGATGCGGTATCCAGGACCGGGTGTGCTCCGCTGGGTTCATCGGCCTCCATATCGGTAGTAAACGCGAATGTTCACCAGCAGTGATTCGCGAATCAGCTTGTGATAAGTGAGTGAGTGAGTGAGTGAGTGAGTGAGTGAGTGAGTGAGTGAGTGAGTGAGTGAGTGAGTGAGTGAGTGAGTGAGTGAGTGAGCGAGTGTGTGTGTGAGTGTGTGAGTGGACGAGTAAGTGGGATAGAAAGAGGTGTACCTACTCGTGATTTAGATGGACATCAGACTTATAGCTGCCATCTTGAGGAAGCAAGAAGCGCCCAACCATGCGTCATGACTTGGACGGCGGGCCGGGGCAAGTCTAGAAGGTGTAGTCTACCGCTGTGTCAAAGGGAGGTCTGACCTGGGAATTCGATATGGCTGGACAAAGAACTAACGATGAGATCATGAGAAGCGACTTAGCCGACAGCACAAGCGAGGTAGACGACCGAACTGACAGGAAGGATGGCGAGCGGAGATAAGCCAAAACAAGTCTAGGCCTTCAGGCCTTAGGCCTTCTATAAGTCAGTCTAAAGTCCATGTCCGCGCAATTGAGAAGGTATGCTTCTCCCTCTTTCTCTCTGCATTGAATCAGATCAGTTGAGCTATAGAAGCCTGCATAAAATCCCATTTCCCCTTGATAATCACAAACCAAACAGCCAAACAACCGCGACTAGAGATCGTTTCAAACTCCCAGATTCTTGCTGTCATGCTGACGATTCTCCGAACTGCTAAACGTTCGATCAAAGGCGTGATTTACTCGCCTTCGCAGTGGGCCTTGTACGCCTCGGCTGTGAGAAGGGACTCGAATTCGGAGGGGTCGGTGAGTTTGACTTTGCAAAGCCAGCCTGAGAAAATACAAAGTATCAAATGTCAGCTCGTTTGGCAAGGCGGTGAATCATAACGGACTGAGAAGCGAAGAGCGAAAACAAGTATATTGTGTGATGGTCTTCGACGCTACGCCAAACAAGGGAGGATGGTGCAAGAGGACAGTCATTCGTATATATGAGGCCTGGTTGTGAGAGAAGCGGAGAGATAACGCTAGGGCGCTGCAATCGGAGAATGACACCGAGCACCGAGGGATTCTCAAAGGAGAGGGTCGGTTTGCACAAGATCAAAGATGCGACAATTCGAAATTGCACAAGCTTGACTCACCGTCACTCTCGGGAGCCTTGTTCAAGAGACTAGGCTGGTCGGCGAGAGCCTCGTTGATCTCTTCTACGATACCAGCGACGGGTGCATAGATGTCTGAGGCGGCCTTGACTGATTCTACGGCACCGATGGAATCTGCAAATATTCACCGAAAAGAAGGCAACCAGGATCCATCAGCACAATGTCATCGCCATTTATGGTTCCATCAAGTGATCTGGTGATCAGGTGAAAGTCTCCGCTCCAGAAGCTAAAGTATATACACACAATTACGTGTGGGAGAGTATAGCATGTGTGTGTATGGGTGGGGGAATGGTTTTACGCACCTCCCTGAGCAACCTCACTTCCTTGGCTGGGAAGCTCGACAAACACAACATCTCCAAGAGCCTTTTGGGCGTACTCCGTGATACCGACGGTACCAACATTAGTGTTTCCGTCAAAAGCGACCCACTCGTGGTCGGTGGTGTATCGGGCTGTGGATTCATGCCATACATCGAGCGGGGAGCATAGTCAGTGCCGAGAGTTCAGATCATCATGGTAGCGAAGCGATTATCGAAAGTCGGCAAGGTGTTCGGCAAGGAGGTTATTTCGATTGCAACAAGCACAAGATAGATTAGAAATCGGTGAGATCCATTATTAGCTCAAAAATCTTGATCGTGGACATTTGTTCCAGTTGTGACAGAACAGATCAAAGCTGTCCCTACTACGGCTGAAAGAAACGGACGGGACGCCCGATACTCACTGGAAGCGAATCGCACGGCTGAGAACCTCATAGCCCTGCTCACGGGCTTGGGGGCAGCAGCGGTCCTCAAAGCCGAAGAGGCAGCACGAGCGAATCGAAGGGAGAGCATGGCGTGTTGGCGGGTGGAAGATAGGGGTTTGCGGGTTTATTACTGGTTTTTGAGGGGTTGTTATCAGTTGAATAAAGAACAACTTAACGCAAAGTAAGAAGAAGAACGACAACAAGAAAATGCATGCATGCGAGAGAGAGAGAGAGAGAGGGGGGGGATTCAAGCTTGCCTGCTCACCTGTGTCAGTGTCAGTTGTGAGGATGAGGAATGTAATTGGTATGTTAGACGCGGTACTCGATTGGAAAAGGTCGTTAGCCGATTGGAAAATGGGCGAGAGATAACAGATCCAAATGGTTTGTCCCAGTGGAAATCAAGCTTAACCGGGCAATATCAGGGGCAGAGTGTGAGTGAGCGAGTTTGATTCCGTTGGCTGCCATTCTAAGCCTCAGCTAACTGTACGAGGTGGTGTAATGCTTGTATCGTAGCAAGTCATCGGTATGCAGTAACAAGACCAAGAGAGATAGTATGGGTATATGCATGTATTACAATCTTCTATATAAGATATAAGAACGCGGCTCGATGATCCCAGTTGGGCGCCTTTCCATACAGGGGACTATCCTGCTCCTTCTGAACAAAAGGTATCTGCCGAGTGACGACGATTCCTCGAGCGTTAGTAGATCCGAAAGAGTTACTTGATGAACCTATACAAGTAACCAAGAGTCAGTCAGTTAGTTCAAGCTCAGACCAACGACAATCATGAATAATCATGATCATGACAATGTTGATGATCCAAGACGGGAGTTCAGGAAGGGAAAAAGAAAGGGCTGTCTGTACTCACTTGAGCATGAATTTCTTGTGGAATTCCGACCTCAACAAATCATTAACGAATTCCCCCTTTTTGCCCTTTTCATCCAAACCAGCAGCTTGATTCTTGAAGATCAAATCATCATCCCACCGTCTTTTGACTGCAAAGCTCGACGATACCCCCGACGTAGTCGATCCAGGCGTCGATGGAGCTGCACCACCGTGACCTTGGCCTAGGGCTGCTTGCAGGTTCAAGAGGGGGTTACCGGTCGCTATTTCCGATTCGCGATCTTGAGCTGCTGAGGCTGATGATTCGGCTTCCTGCATGAGTTTACCAGCGCAAAAAGCACACAAGCTCGTTAGTTGACTGTATTCTGAAGAATTGAGATCGAATCTTGCTTCACATGAGAGCGCTGCACAGTGGATGAACTTACAAGTCGTGCCTTCTCCTCTGCTCGCTCCTGCTTGATCTTGGCCAACTCAGCCATCAATGCAGCCGTATCATCTTCGTCATCAGAGTCATCGCTGCCACGCAGAACATCGCTATATTAGCTTGCGACCCCCAGCCTCTCCGTCATTCATCCGATATATCATAGCTGTGAAAACCCGTCTGCAGACTCACTCATCATCGTCATCATCCTCTTCATCGTCGTCATCATCATCATCATTTGCCGCAGCTTTCCCTTTCCCCTTATCTTTGTGTCCACCAGCATTCTCATCGTCACTCTCATCATCTTTATCCATCTCAGCAGCTTCCTCCAACACCTTTCTTCTCTTTGCAGCAGCAGCGGCCTCCTCATCTACTTGCCCATCACCATTAGCTGCTGTCGCAGTGATTCTCAAAGCACCCTCTATGGGAGGTAAAGGCGGCAGACCCTGCGCTTTTCTCTTCTTATCCAACGCATTTCGCTCAGCGATAGCTAGTTCCGCTTTGAGATCGCGTCGCGCTACGTCGCCAGAATTGGTTTGACCCGGTTGTCTGAATTTGAGCTTTGTGTGCGAGGCCAAAGAGAGTTTCGAGACTTGTTGAGAACCGGCTTTGGTCTCTCGTCCTTGTGTAGGATTCCAGGTCGGTCGATGAGCTTGCGACATTCTTTATGACTAGGTATTCGTTTCAGACAGCTAAGAAGATGATAGATATAGTATTTGCTTTGACAGAAGATGAGAAGTGATTGAAACTCAACAGTGAAGAAGCGATCGACAAAGACAAACGCAGCGGTGTACCTCATTGTCAAGGATTAGCACAGTAATGAAATTTGATCCCGTCTACAACCAAGCTTGCACTGTACGAGAACCGCCGTATTGACACTTTGGCATCGTACGTCCACGGTGTCGACTGTGACCTAGAGGATCTTGCTCATGCATGTCGAACTTCTGATCCTCACAATCCCATTTTTTTCGGAATATGAATTGCTGGATGCAGGACGTCGAAAGCAAGCAATATCAGACAATGCATACACAGATATTAATAGCCCAAACAATTTTGACGATCCGAAGATTTTTTGGCTTGATTGATCAAATCAAATTCTAATTCTACCTAACAATTATATCACAACCGACCTTCTCTCCCGTCGCGATTACTGACCAAACTGCTCCAAGCCGGTGTATTGCACACCAGCACCCTGTACGACCTGACCAATGACCCAACCTTGCTCTCCGTTCTCCTTCAAGCTGCTCAAAGCCTGCTCGACCTTTTCCTGCGCCACGACGATGATCATTCCAACACCACAGTTGAAAGTCCTGACCATCTCCTTAGCCTCAACATTTCCAGCTTTCATCAACCACTTCCAGATAGCGGGCAAGTCGTACGTCGTCAAGTCAAGCTTGACGCCCAATCCAGAGTCCGAATCGAATATTCTTGGAATGTTCTCGGTGAAACCACCTCCGGTGATATGTGACATCCCCTTGAACAGCGACGACTTGATACCGGGTAACAAGGGCTTGATATATACTCTCGTAGGGGTCAAAAGGGCATCTCCGACCTTTTGGCTGGGGTCCCAAGGTGCGTCGGCGTGTAATGACAGGTTGGCGAGAGAGACGATCTTTCGAATCAAGGAGAATCCGTTCGAGTGAGGTCCAGAAGAAGACAAAGCGATAAGAGCATCACCGGCGGCAATGTCAGGAGTAGGGAGAATGAGGTTTCGCTCGACGGCTCCAACGGCGAAACCGGCAAGGTCGTAATCGTCTCCATGGTACATTCCAGGCATCTCGGCAGTTTCACCACCGATCAAAGCGCATCCAGCTTGAAGACATCCTTCGGCGATACCGGTGATGACGTCCGCAGCGACAGGTACGTCAAGCTTGCTGCACGCATAGTAGTCAAGGAAATACAAGGGTTCGGCGCCCTGTACGATCAAGTCGTTGACGCTCATTGCTACGAGGTCGATACCGACTGTCGAGTGTTTGCCGTAATCCAAAGCGACCCTCAACTTGGTTCCTACACCGTCAGTTCCAGAGACGAGGATAGGATCTCTGTATCCAGCAGCAGTAAGGTCGAATGCTCCACCGAAACCACCAATGTTGGAGTCGGCACCAGGTCGTCGAGTTGCCTTGACGACAGGCTTAATGGCTTCTACGAGGTCGTTTCCTGCATCTACTGATACACCAGCCGCAGCGTAAGTGAGACCGCCGGCAGGGGTGACAGTAGCGTCGACGGGCTCGGCAGTGAGCGCTCGGTAAGCGATATCTCGTCGGTACGTCTTGCCCTTCCATGAGATCTGGTCGACACCTTGGTAGGCGAGATCGACGGCCTGTCGAAGGGTGGATGAAGAGGCGCAAACGGCAAGTACACGACCGCCGTCGGTGACACCGGTGTCGTTCTTGATAGCAGTACCAGCATGGAATACATGAACACCTAACAAATCGGATCGCATTAGCTCAAGAACAATGTGACAGGGCGGTAGGGGGCGTGAAGCTGATTATAGTGATGATATTGGGGAGTTTGAAGCTCACCTTCGGGCATTGAAGGGTTGATGGTCATCTCTACACCCTTAGGGTACTTTCCGGGGTATCCCTCAGACGCCAAAACGACCGATACGGCGTATCCATCTCGGTATCCAAGTTTGACAGAGTCAAGTCGTCTCTCGACAGCAGCCTGAACGTAGCATCCCGGTCAGTGCACACACATCTACGTGCCGGGTCTTGGCCTTTGTGGAGATACGAGATTTGTGAAATGGCGCAATGCAATGTGAGATACTCACAAGCATGACCTCGGCAAGATCAGTCTCGTCGTCCAGCAACAGCATCAAAGCCTGAGTCTCGGGATCACCGAATCGCACGTTGTACTCCAATACTTTGGGTCCGTCGGGGGTGAGGATGAATCCGGTGAAGAGCATTCCGACGAAGGGGTAACCTGCGGGACGAAGGCATAGTGATTAGCGCCCATCCTAGCCATATCATGGTCCAGAAAGTAAGATCAAGCTCACCATCCTCTCTCATGCCCTTGATGGTAGGTTCCAAGCTCTCCGTCACTACTCGCTCCATGATCTCCTTGGTAGCGACAGGTGCAGGCGCATAAGCTCCCATACCACCAGTGTTGGGACCAGTGTCGCCTTCTCCAATCCTCTTGTGATCCTGAGCAGCAGGCATGGGGATGATGGTGTATCCATCCGAGAACGCCAGAACGCTAATCTCAGGTCCGGTGAGGTATTCTTCCACTACAACTTCATCTCCTGCATCTCCAAATTCCTTGTCTACCATAACGCTCTTGAGAGCCGCGAGAGCTTCTTCGTCGTTCTCAGGGATCAAGACACCTTTACCGGCGGCAAGACCGGAGGCTTTGATGACGCATCGTCCAGATGAGAAAGGGTTCGACTCAATGTACGCTACGGCATCATTGTATTGGTTGATGGTGAATGATCTGAAAGCGGCAGTAGGGATGTTGTGTCGTGCCATGAATTCTTTGGAGAGCGATTTTGATCCTTCGAGCATGGCTGCGGCAGGACTCGGTCCAAAGACAGGTACACCAATTTTCTTGAAAGCACCCTCTACACCATCTACCAAAGGCTGTTCGGGTCCAGGTACGACCAAATCAATCCCTTCCTTCTGGGCGAATTCGACGATTGATCCAAAAGCTGGAGGTGCACCCCATGCTAATGGGAGGTTGGAGACCTTACCACCCATGAGGGCAGTACCGCCGTTTCCGGGACATACATAGATTTTGGATACTCGCTTGGATTGGGCGAGCTTGTAGGCGAGAGCATGCTCACGACCTCCTGCTCCGAGAAGGAGGATAGAGAGGTCGGTAGCTGGAGGAGGGAAGGAGGTGATTTCGGACATTGCAGCGAGGCTATGTACGCGTTTTTTTTTGGGTTTGTCGGACCTGCCGAAGCGGTTTGAGGGTTGGTGTTTCGATCGATCCAAGTAGGAGAAGTGAGAAGACTAAGCTGAGATTGTCAAGTTTGAAAGATGGCTATTGACAACGACTCGGTATACCCAATACCATTCATACACGGTTGCACTCACACTGGCTGTGCTCGGTTGAACCGTTTTCCAACTTTTGATTTTTGGGTTATCAGTTAACCTTACCCTATAGATTAGAGGAAGCAGCGTATGCAAGCGAGAAAAAAATAGTATAAAATAGTGCCACACTCGGAGATAGACCCAATCACTGTTTAGCCAAGCGCTGTGATACGCTCTGATAACTTGCATTGTTGAATTGGGGCAACTACCGCTTCTAAGGGATCGACGTCGACCAACACGTGGGGTCCCTTAATAACCATGTTGAGGTATGATGCTCCACCAGTGAGCAGCACCTTTGGAGACATGCACGTCACACCTTCCATCCGTGACTGGCATTCCCACCTCCTCCAACCTCATCTTCAGTCTTCTTAATTCTAGATCTTCTCTTCTCCCTTCGACCTGGTGAATCACAAATTACCTTTCAAAATGTAAGTACTCAACTGTCTGAAGCTCGTCAAGTATGCCATGCAACAGCTGACCTGACTCACTCGTTCATCAGGTCTGACATCCAAACCGTACAAACCAAGGCCTACTCTGGTAAGTTGGCTAGACATTCCCCTGAGCAACGGTTCAGACAAACGGCGGGAGAGTTCTGCCAGCCCCCAAACACTCTCTACCATCCTTGAGCTATGTTGCTGAGCAGCTGACGAGAACATTCCTTTACAGGCCAGAAGCCCGGTACCTCTGGTCTCCGAAAGAAGGTCAAGATCTTCCAGCAGGAGCACTACACCGAGAACTTCATCCAGGCTACCCTTTCTGCTATTCCCGGTGGACCTGAGGGAAAGACCCTTGTTGTTGGTGGTGATGGTCGATACTTCGTGCGTCAATTCAGCTGTCAGTCGCGTCAGGACCTGCCGGAGCTGTAGCTGATTGTTTGTTCCATTGCTGTGTTGTCCAGTCTCCCGAGGCTGTCCAAATCATCCTTCGAATCTCCGCTGCCAACGGTATCAAGCACATCATCCTCGGTCAGGACGCCATCCTCTCCACCCCTGCCGTATCAGCCCTCATTCGATCATTGAAGACCGACGGTGGTATCCTGCTTACCGCTTCTCACAACCCCGGTGGTCCCGACAACGACTTTGGTATCAAGTTCAACATTTCCAACGGTGGTCCCGCCCCCGAGGAGGTCACCAATAAGATCCACAAGATCACTGAGACCATCAGCGAGTACAAGCAGATCAACCTTCCTGACGTGAGTGATCCACATCTGTCATAGATACGCATATGTCTTGAACGTCAGTGCAGTATCTGATGCTGACAGGTCTCTTTTCCTTCAGCTGGACCTTTCTAAGACCGGAGAATTCAACCACGGCCCTATCAAGGTCACCATTGTCGACCCTGTCTCCAACTACATCCAGCTTCTCAAGGACATCTTCGACTTTGACATGATCAAGAACTGGCTCCACACCACCTCCCCTAAGCCCACCGTCCTCTTCGACGCTCTTAACGGTGTCACTGGACCTTACGGTCGAGCCATCTTCGTCGATGAGCTGGGTCTCGATGAGAACTCTATCCAGAATTGCGTACCCAAGCCTGACTTTGGCGGTTCTCACCCCGACCCTAACTTGACCTACGCGCATGAGCTTGTCGAGCGAGTAGAAAAGGAGAACATTGAGTTTGGTGCTGCCTCTGACGGTGACGGTGACCGAAACATGATTTACGGAAAGGGCGCTTTCGTCACTCCCTCCGACAGTGTTGCCATCATCGCCGACTGGGCTGAGAAGGCCATCCCTTACTTCAAAGGCGGTGTCAAGGGTCTTGCTCGATCCATGCCTACTTCCGGTGCTATCGACATCGTAGCCAAGGACAAGGGTCTTGAGGTCTTTGAAGTTCCTACCGGATGTGAGTTGTCAGCTGATGATCTGTTTCCGACGCTCTCAGCTGACTTTGCCGCACTGATTGTAGGGAAGTTCTTCGGTAACCTCATGGACGCTGGACGACTTTCCATCTGTGGTGAGGAGTCATTCGGTACTGGATCTGACCACATCCGAGAGAAGGACGGTGTTTGGGCTATCGTTGGTGAGTCCCGTTTTTACATTGATAGGCAGGCCATCACCGGTGTTGTCGCTGACATGGACTATCCAGCTTGGCTCTCCATTCTTGCTGCCGCCAACAAGGAGAAGCCTGGATCTGGTATCAACGACGTCTTGATGCAGCACTGGAAGAAGTACGGACGAAGCTTCTTCTCCCGGTGAGTGGTGTGCTATCTGTTCATGCCACGCCCCCACCTTTACTGACGTTCTTCTTCGGTAGATACGACTACGAGGAGTGCGAGTCTGAGGGTGCCGAGGCTATGATGGACCACCTCCGAAAGCTCTTCGCCTCATCCGACTTTGTCGGCACCGAGCTTAAGGCCACTTCTTCCGAGACCTCATTCAAGGTCGCCGAAGCCGACGACTTCTCGTACACCGACCCTATTGATGGATCAGTCAGCCAGAAGCAGGGACTATACATCAAGTTTGCCGATGGATCCCGAATCATCTTCCGATTGTCTGGTACCGGTTCATCAGGAGCTACCGTCCGACTCTACGTTGAGAAGTACAGCAAGAACGAGGCCGAGTACGGAAATGATGCTCAGGATGGTCTCAAGCCTCTGATCGAGGTAGCTCTTTCCGTCTCCAAGTTGAAGGAGTTCACCAAGAGGGACAAGCCCGACGTCATCACTGTGAGTGTCGCTGGGCAGCGCTTTGTTTGCCTTGATTCAATTGGACGTACGAGAGAACATGTGCTGATTTCCTTCCAATGCAAATCCCTCATTTCGCAGTAAACGGGTGCATCTAATTGAATGAAGGACTGTTCTGCTGTATTCAAGGAATACATAAAGGAGATGAAGCTGGAAGAATAGGTGCTCGTACAGTGAATTACAAATAAATAAGCATAAATGCACGAATTAGTGTTCGACAAGTCGCCCGTCTTCCGAGGAGGATTCGATTGTCTCTGCATGTATTTGAGAGAGCTTGGTGACCTGCCCTCAGAGAGAGACGAGCGAATTTCACCTCTGAGAGGAATGTTGAAACAAGGCATAGGCATGTGCCATCCATCAGATGCTGTGCGTGACAGAGTGATGTTTGTGACGGCCAACGTGACACTTTCCAGAACGATATGAATTGATCCGATGGTGGCCGAGAGAAGTTCTAGACTTTCGTACGTAACCAAGCAAGGGCAAGGGTAAGCAAGTGTGCGACTGATTTTGAGGGTTGCATCTTGCTTGCTTCCGAGCTCTAGCTTGGCGCTTTTTGGTGTGGCGCGGGGCGCAGTTAAGCGTTGGCGCAGAGGGTATCAGTACAGGCAAATAAATGCGGTCCTCACGACGCATTTCTTCTTATGTTCAAAGTTCAAAGATGGAATCAATGGGTGATTGAATGCATGCAAAGTGGTGCAGTTATGATTTTGATATCAAGACTGGGAGGAGGACACGGTTGATGAGATCGACGATGAGGCTGTACTGTCGCAAGATTCGGTATACGTAGGCCAAAACTAAGTTACAGTAAGACAAAAAGACCAGTAAGGTTGGCGAAAAAGAAAAGCAAAAGACGCGTCGATCCGTTTGGCTTTTTAGCTGTCGGGTTTTCCCCTTTTCCCTTTAAGCACCTTATGCCTTGGATTTCTTTCCTATTTCCCTGTCTGTCGCGTTTCACATCCCTCACCTCAAATCTCACATTACACTCGCACACTCCACTTGCATCGGTCAATCTCTTTCCGTCTTTCTTTATCTTCGTCGTGCATCATCATCAACATCGAACATCGACAACGACGACGATATTGTTATATTTTACACCTTGATTCGATATACTTGTAGACAGCACTTAAAGGGCAGGTCCCGTCCCATTGCAAGAAATAGGAAAAGAAAAGGACATCAGATTGCACCAGAGTACACCAGATTGTACCTCAGCCCAAGCCAGTGTCAATACGCCCAAGCTTAGACTAAACGACGCTGAGAAAATGACGCTCTGATCGCCTTGACCCTCCTTTACGCCGGTTTAACGGTACGATTGGCCCACTGTACACCCTTCAGCTCTTTCAGACCTTGGCCTCGCCTAGCCTAGCCTTGCTTGTGCACACGTCCTTGTGTACAGTTTATACTAGACGACAACCACAACGACAACGTTAACGACGAACATCGCCACGCTACTGAGCACAACCATAAACAATAACAAACGAAAAGCAGCATCACTTTCACTTCGACTTGTCGGCCATACCTGAACCCCCCCTTTCCTTCATCTGTTGTGTCATCACATCAACGCGGAAGTCGCTCGATGATAGACGTTCAAATCATCCGACATAACTTTAGTACTCGTCGAATCATCATTTGAATCTGAAGTCTGAGTTGACGGATAAGTACATCGTCAATACATCCTACAACGAGCAGCATTGACGAGACGGTCCACTAAGCGTTAAACAACGCTTCGCTTATACGACATAGCCCATCCATCCTTTCATAGCCGACCTCCTATCCAAAGATCCGCCCCACCCACTCCTTTACGCATTTCATACGACTCTCGAACGGCCTCGCTAGCCTCAGATACCAAATACACCGAGACCTGGATTTGTCCCTGTGGTTCGTTTCCGGAACTTGCAGTCGCATTCGCACGATCGATCATACACGTTTGGGAAGCACAACGGTGATCCCTTCACCTAGCCAGGTTCTACTCTTTTGAGTGGCAGCGTCATTGGCCCAAGACAATACGACATATTCCACTCAACAAACGTTTCTAACGATATCTTCCATCTATTTACTCTCTCGGCCCGTTTCACACCCGTGCATCCACTCTCGCTGCAGCTACAGCTACAGCAGGAACTACATTCGAAATCAAACTTGCGCGCTCGACTACGTATCGAAGCCATACACACTCGTTTACAACGACAACGAAACCAGAACAACAATCCATTAGCCCATCGCCAAACATCCAACATCCAGAGACAGGCAAGGCAACACGCTCTTTCCGACCAGGACACGTTCATTACCTCGACCCCCTCAAGAATCAAGAAAAACCCGAGTCGCATAGTAGTAGGCTGAGCGATATCGATCATTTGTTAGGCTGGACCAAAACACCTTGATCATTGCATATCCCCCAACTACTCACTTCCACAGATCACCTGAATCCTGGATACGGCCAGAAGGAGGGTCTCCCACGGCACGGCTCAAGATGCATTCGTCTCATTCGGGTCAATTGGCACCGCGGTTGGAGATGTGGGCGAGAGACTCGTGTATACAATGTGATACCGCTACACCGCAATGTAATTGTTCGGCCGGAGAAAAATGTATTCTCACGTCGAGGTGAGTGTCCCGTATAATCAATCTCTTTCCTTATACAACATCACGATAATTGCTCCACTTCACAGTTCTCTCAACGACTGAGAGCGAGCAGCTTTGCTATATTGCTCTCAAAACGGTCGCTGATGGGAAATCTTCTTTTCCCCCCACAGAACATGCAATCAATGTCCCTCAATTCAATGTATAAAATCCGCCAGTTCAAAGTCGAAATCACTCAATCCCGGAGCCATTGCTGGACCTATCGTCGCCCTGCTTGTTATTGCTAGTTTTGGATTGTTCTGGTGGCTTAGGCGTAAAAAGGTGAGCTGAAGTAATCACTTTACCTCCTCGATCTCAATTGATAACCCATGTCCACATCAAATGAAACGGCTTCGAAGCCAGCTTGGGCAGTGGATAATACTGATCGCTCTATTTATGCGTTTGGTTTTTCAGAGACGCGATCTCGCTCGACTGGAAGCACTGGCCGATCGAGCGCGCAAAGCCGAAGCAGCTGGTTTCCAACTCTCTCAGCCAGGCTCTCCTCCCGGCTCAGCTCGATCTCATTCACTCAACTCACGCTCTTCACTTCCTGCACCACCTCCTTCTGCCGCTCGAGCGAGATCTCCTCTACCACCAGCACCTGTCAATGCCGAATACTACGATGAGAACGGAGCTACGATACGTGTGTACAACGCTTCGAGAGGAACGATTGATCTGGATAAGAGCGGAGATCCGTTCTCTGATAGACAGAGTATATCGACCATGGGGTCGGGCGGTACAGCGAATATCATCCCGATCCAATATATCCCGCCATCGAAATCCGACGAGGCTTTGTCGAAGAAGTCAGGAGGGCCTGGTCCAGCCAACCAGAGTGCGGCCGCCAAACGACTGGACGAGGCGAGACAGAACTTGTTGCATCCCAGACGACCTGCTCGTGCGCCCGATCTCGATCTAAGATTGACCGTACCTGGTCAAAGCGGACCGGGTGCTGGCGGCTCGAGCTCTGCACCGCCTTCAGCGTATGATCTCCGATCCCCAGGCGGCTCTTCATCCCAATACCGAGATTCGTACTTGTCCGGTAACTCTGCTGCGCCTTCCTACTGGTCCGGTCAATCGGATGTCCACCTTGATGCTCCGAAAATTGTCACTTCGAAGCAAGTCCAGATCGGTCGATTGCAACAGGCTGAAGTGGTTCAATTTGGTAAACCTCAGATGATTGAACGGCTAGGTGGACAATCTTCAACATTACCAGGAGGAAGATTATCGCCCGTTCACGATGTGAAGGAGAACCCGTTCAACGGTAACGGAAACGGTAATCGAGACGACCTGGAACCTCCGTCTGCACTTTCGCCAACCGGATCGTTCCAGTCAGGCGAAGCGACGATTCGGACTTTGACGCCAATGAGCAACAGGCGATTCGACGAAGAAGAGGAAGAGGGTCTACGTTCTGCTGAGCCCTCTTCTGCGGGAACGGGCGATCTCCGATTCTCTATGGGCAGCTTGGCGTATCGGGATAGCGTATCGACCATGGGCACGGGCAATTTCATGGCCTCAGCTTCGAACAACCCTTCTTATACGCACTTGCCACCGCCATTACCTGGTTCCAGGATGTCGAATGGCTCAAGCAGGTCTTTCGCCGATAGTGTCTTGGGGGCGTTCCCCATGATCCCCCCTCATGCCGAGAGTGGTAATGGACGGACATCGCAATTCCCTCACGGTATTGTTTCAAGATCCGAATCAGTCACTGCTGGCTTACCGCAATCGACTTCCGTATCGACGCTTGATCACGCTGCATTATCATCACGCCCACCTCCTCTGCACAGCCTAGGATCAAACGCCGCCAGAGGATACCACGATGAGAATGCCTACACGGAGCATCTGACAGATTCGCCCTCTGTATACACTGAGGCTAATACGCCTCGAAAACGACCAGAAACCCAAGCTAGCGTAGCGGATTCGTTCTTGGGTAGCTTCCCATTCTTACATCCCGGCGCAGGTGGTACTGGTGCTGGCACGAACCCAAACCCGGAGGATATGGCCAGCATGCCGTCTGGTGTGAATAGCCAGCGAGGTGTGAGCACGACTAGCGAAGGATTGGGAGGGTTCGATTTCAGGTTGGGGGATGCGCCGCCCGTACCTGTTCCTGCTACGAGATCTCGATCTGACACTCGAGATCAGAAGTAGGTAGAATGGACCGCACCACCACCAATCAAGTGATTGGAGTTGGGTTATCCGACAATGCGCTTCGAAAGAGATTGGATTGGACCTGTGTACCAACGTAGCAAACAGCCAGGGAGAGGTTATATCGGATGTGTTGGGACCAGCAGATGAAGTGGAGACGACTAGAGGAGACTTTGGAGATATATATATATAGCTCTAGAATAGCAAATTATAGGGGTCTGTCATTTACAGTAAGAGGCTGGTATTCAGGTTAGATGTGCGTAGGTTAGAATGGTGATTTCGACATATATATTGTACAAAGATACGATTGACGCTAAGCTACGAGAACGATTTTGTTACGACGCAATTGATGCGATGCAAACGCAAATAAAGACGCAAGTGCGATGTCCCGGATAAAATGTCCACTAATAATCATTGTTAGGATTAATCAAGATACCGATGCTCGACTTAGAACGACAGTGTTTGCTCTGAACGTACTGCACTGTACATACAGAAAGTATCACCAAAACATCTCAGCTGGCCTGCAAGTCGCTTCAAGTTCACGAGCGTGTCGTAGACTTACAACGTGTCGATGGCCTGTATCACGCCATTAAAGATGGACGAGCTGCTGAGTTCTGACAGGTTAGCCTAGGCCTGGGAAGCTAGAAGCTAGAAGCGTCGAGTCCTCGAGTTCTATTTATCTATCTGTTTGTATCTAGTGTTTTGCAACGTGTTTGCGAAACATTGTCTATCGCAACTCTCCCTGGCGCCACGAGCTGTATCATCACCATCAAGAAAGAAGGAGCTTGTCCTTGACCCTCATTTAGCCGTTTTAACCCTCCCTTTATGTCTATAGCTCTTTTTCCATCACTCACTCGTCCTTCTTCCATACTATGAGGCTCGCTCACCTGTGCTGTCTGTCAATGAGCGATGACATTTGATAACGCCATCGATCGATTAGAAATGACATAAATACATAATTGGTATATATACGTTGAAAATTATTCGAGATCTACTGAGAAGCATCAGTCCATAATGTCCTCGCCTCGCCTTGCCTTAGCATGCCATCAAGCCATCATTCGATCAATCAAATTGCAAGAACTCAGCTCGATAGTTGCAGAAGCGAGAGGGGGTCGAGCGCAGCATGGGCATTGCGGATCGAGGATGTACAGTATGTGAAGATACGGCTCGGTCATGATGCATGGGTCAGAAGAAGTATTTAAGGAAACAGTGGTGGTGAGCTTCGCAAGATACGAGTCATGTATAAACGCTCGAATCACCATTCGTAGGTCAACTCATCTATCGTAATGGTAGTACTCGTACAGTACATGAACAGTTCGGCAAACCCACAATACCACCATTACCCTTCCAGAGTGAGTGAGTGAAGTGCAGTCGCCTAATCGGGCCGACCGATAGATACGAGTATTTGTCAGCTGCAGCCAATAGATATTGCGTGGGTCCTGTGGGAAAACGCCCTCCACTTCAGGCTTAAGGAAAATCGCTTGAATTCGAGTGGACTTTATTTTATTTTTTTCCCGACGTCACACCATCGCATCGTATCGTATCGTATCGCGAATAATCGTACAGAGTATTTCCTGATAATTCGCTTCGCTTTGCTGCACTCACTGTGATCCCCTCGCGTAGAGTTATCCACCTATAGATTAACAATAACAATCAATATCATCGATTCACAGCTTTCCAGCCCTACAAAGCAGAAGCAAAGTCAAATCTATACACTTTGTATCTCCGTAAACTAGCAGATCATTTCTGCACGGACAACAACGCACGCACGATTGGGGCCGACCGATCTCCAGGCCGTCCTCCAGCGTTCCCTCTCAGCTTCGGCTTCAGCTTCGATCTGGCCCAAATCAGCTCACTGCAACTGTGTGCCTTGCGCCGAGAGTCTCGACTTTGTTACGGATCAAAGGGGGCCGTTGAGCATCGTTGCATCTTGCATTGCATCGTCAGGCTGATCGAGAAGAGTGAGTCATCAACGACGGTCATCCTTCATCCCTTGCCTGAGAACTAAGAGAACGGATCCCGTTCAATGATTCCTTGCCTACGGCGGTCCCTGTGCCTTTACCACCGGGCAACCCCTTGCCATAAGACTGCGGTCCTGGCATTTCGGCTTAGGAGTATCCTTTGGACCAAAGTAGCTTACTTCAGCAAAGTGTCACCGGTGGGGAGAGAAGCTTACCTTGATGCAGTATAACACTATCTTCATCAAATAGCAGACCGAACATCCGCATAAATTTCGCACATCTCCGACTCACTCCGCCGGACTCGAATTTAGCGTTTGCGACCTTTGGACGCTCAACCCTGCACTTTCTTCAGCTACAGCAAAACGCCGATCCTCCAATCCACGCCTTGTCGCATATCCTCGCTTCACATTGTCCTTGACTTATACGCCATTTCATCCGCAGCGTCGGAATCTGTAGAGGAGGCATAGAACTCTAAGTAGAACCGTAATCACCATGGGCCTCTTAGCGTTGGGTACACCCCTCACTTGGGAAGAGACCAAGCCTCTGGCGGACCATATTAGGGATCATGGGATCACCCAGTTTTTGAAAACTTGGGATACTTGGAAGGATAAGACTGGCAAGGGATTACTATGGGGTGACGAGGTGAGCTCCCCGTTTTGTTGTTGTTCTGAAGCCAAAGTGCAGGCGTAAAGAAAGAGCACCGGGCCCTGCCTGGGTGAAGCTTGGTCCGCACCGACTATAAGCTTGGCTGAGCTCTCTCAGGCCATGAGCCGACTGGTATTTGGAATGCGGAAGTTGGGGCTGGCTCTAAGAAGAGGGGTCTTAATATATTTCGGTGCGAACTATACTGACTACATTATCTGTCTCTTTTCTCATATGCTGTCTGTTTTACGGTCCGATACAGATCGAATACCTCGTTGCGGCTTTCCACGATGACGACAAGACTGTCAAGTTGAGCTTGAGGCAATCTGAGATCTTGGAAAAGCTGCAGAGTGTGACGCTTGATCCTGCTTTGGACAAGTACCGACCGCCTGGCTGGTGAGTGGGCGTTCCGATGTCTATTCCATGCCTTTTCAGCCTAACGACCTGGTCTTTTACATATATCTACTTGTATATATATTTGATGCTGTCAAGTGATATGCTGTGCTGGAACCTGGGCTAATTCCTGGCTGCCCCTCTAGCCCCGCCATCCCTACTTTCCACCCAGAATACGGCCGATACATGCTCGAGTCCACTCCCGGTTTCCCATTCTCAGGTAATCCTTGCGCCCTGGTATCAGTCGAAGCGGACATGCGATTCCGACGACAAATCATCCGATCACATCTCAAGCCTCATGAACTACCGATCACTTTGACAGTTTGGCCGAGATTGGGTGTTACGGATAGCCCATTCACGGATCCTGAGACTAAGCCTGATCCCGAGACGAGCAGTAGCAAGAGTATCTATGTGGGGCAGTTGTTGACGAACCCTCATGCGAGGTTCCCGTGAGTCGGCTTTTGCCTTTGTGTTTTTCCAATACGATCGGCTACTGTGAAGCGTACTGTTTTTCGATCAGCTAATTGGGTGTATGTTGCGCGCGCAATGCAGAACTTTGACCGCCAACATCAGAGAACGCAGAGGAAGCAAAGTGGATATCAGGGTACCGCTCTACATTGATGAGAACACGGTTGTCCCAGATGGACTGAATTCTCAGATCACAAACGGACATGCCGGTGAGTTGTACCTCTGAGCTGTACCTTTTAACAAACAACAAACACGGGTTACTGACGTCTGTTTGTATTTTGGTAATTCAGCGGGACCAGCTAAGCCCGAACCTGGCACCCCTTACATCCACATGGATGCGATGGCTTTCGGAATGGGAAATTGCTGTCTTCAAATCACTTTCCAAGCATGGAATGTCGATGAAGCGAGAAGGGTGTATGACGCTTTGGTACCGGTAGCTCCGATCATGGTGAGTCTATCAAGATGCCCTGCTATTTGATGAAGGTGATATGGCTGACGTATCATCGGTGGTATCTCCTGTAGCTTGCTTTGACTGCTGCTAGTCCAGCGTTCAGAGGACAATTGGCGGACATAGATGCGCGATGGAACGTGATTGCTGCGAGTGTAGATGATAGAACGGAAGAAGAGAGAGGCTTAAAAGTGCGTCAACTGCTTGATCGATGGTTTGGTTTCGCTTCAGGTGACAGTGAGCTGATTATGATTGCTTCTGGTCTCAGCCACTGAAGGAGTCCAAGTATAGAATACCCAAGTCTCGATACGACTCTGTATCACTGTATCTGTCGGATGATGAACGAAACAAGTCGAAATATCACGATATCGAGGCGCCAATCAACGAGAAGGTCAGAGAGAGACTATTGAAACATGGTACGTTACACTGGGCAAAAGAAATGCGTCTATACTATAGTTGGATTCCGCTGACTGATTTCTGATTGGTTACTATAGGCCTTGACGACAAGCTCGCGTCCCATATGGCCCATCTATTCATCCGAGACCCGCTCGTCCAATTCTCCGAAACTATAGATCAAGATGACGAAGCGTCAATGGACCATTTCGAAAATATCCAATCTACCAATTGGCAAACGATCAGATTCAAGCCGCCTCCTGTCAACTCACCTATTGGCTGGCGAGTGGAATTCAGGAGTATGGAAGTACAGATGACGGATTTCGAGAATGCAGCTTTCAGTATCTTTATCGTGCTGTTAACTAGAGCTATCATCTCTTTCGACTTGAATTTCTACATGCCCATCTCTCAGGTGAGTCATAATTTTCCGTCAATTATATACACATTGAATGCTACCCTCATGTAATTCTTCATTGTGGTTGTGACGTGACTCAGATCGCGGTAGAATGCTGACATCTTTGTCATTTGTATTTCTTGCGTGATCTTTAGGTCGACGAGAATATGCAGCGATCCCAACAACGCAACGCGGCCATGGCCAACAAGTTCTTCTTCCGAAAACACATTTTCCCTCCTGATCGACCGCTCGCTCGTTTCGACCTTAACTCACGACCCGTCTCTCCTCCCGCTTCTTCGTCTGCATCTGCTTCCACACCTTCTCACTCTCGATCAGCTTCAACCGTCCCCAATGGAAATGGAAACGGACACATCTACAACAATCTGAATGGAAATGGAAATGGAAATAGAAATGGTGAAGGGGCTGGCGGCAGGAGTTCGAGCCGATCATCGTCGACATGCAGTACGCCCATCGAGAATGAATACGGGGACGAAGCGGAAGAAATGACCATTGACGAGATCATTAATGGCGACGGCAAGAGTTTCCCGGGTCTGATGGGCGTCGTGAACGCTTATCTCAATTCACTGAATGTTGATGTGATTACCAAATGCGAGCTGAGGAGGTATCTTGATTTGATCAAATACAGGGCTAAGGGTGAGTCATCGCGTCTGATACCTACCAATCCCACTAATACCCGCAGGACCGCTATGTTCTGTTTGTTCTGTCACGCCCAGCTGAACTGTTTGGAGGATACATGCTGACTTCCAATGATCCCTCATGAATTGGATATAGGTCAACTCGTAACTCCCGCAGTATGGATCCGAAACTTCATCACATCCCATCCGGCTTACAAGAAAGACTCAATTGTCAATGACGAAATCACTTACGATCTCGTGAAAGCCGTTGATGAGATTGAGAGAGGAGTCAGACCTGCTCCGGAGCTTCTGGGCAAAGATTACGTCGGGAGTGGACCTACGGGATGTCTATAGGCTACAGTATGTTGTGTGCGGAAAGGGGGGACGGAACACGTTTAGATTGCGGGCGGGTATACAGTAGGGCAGAGGCCGGGTCTTTCGGTTTCGGTTTCGGTCTCGGTTTCGGTTTGCAAGTTCGTGGTCTGCTTAGGACGTTTTGTATAATACTATAGAGTATTTGATATCAGTATGTCAGTGGTTCAGCAACCCTCCAATATGCGATTACAAGCATCTTTGTTCGATATCACAATTAAGCTGCAGTCATGAAGTTGAACGTGTCGTGCAATCCAAATATGGACATGCATATCAAGCCAACGATACTGTGATAGCAACGCGTATGTACTGTATCGTTCAATGTCATCCATCGCATTCACATGGTTCAAGAACGCAACACAACCCCAACTCAAGGTCAACTCTTTGAACCATGTAGATGTACAGGAAGGTATAAGGTATTGAACCTAAACCAGACGATGCCAGCTTTCTCACCGCCTCCGACTCCTGACCCATGTCCGAGACCTTGTCCTTGACCGAATTGAACACCTTGAGCTTTGCCAGCCTGGGATCCTGGTCCAGAGTAAGAAAGAGTCGGTCCACAGCCAGCTTGGATGTTCTCGATCTCGTTCGCGATCCCGGTACCGAAGCTCGGTCAAAAGATGTCGGCAACCCATTTGGGAGTAGGTTGCATGCCTCCACATTCGATGGGCTTTGCATTGATTGCGTATCCGAGCACTTTCGATGGATCTTCCGGATCATAAATCGGGATTTTTTCAGGCTGATCTTGAGCTTGGTGCTGAGCCGCCTGACCTTGAGCCGTAGGCTGAGCCTGGGGTGGTGATTCAAGGTGGACTGGAGCGGAGGACGGAGCTTTGGTTTCGGTCGATTGCGTCGCCGATGGCTCTGATTCAGGAGCAAGCGTCGATGCGTCCCCAGAATTTCCCCCGCTCAAATCGGTGGTCGATTCGGTAGAAGAAGGGATAGCCTCCCCCTCGGCTTGGGGGTGACCTTCAGCTCTACAACATGTGATTTAGCAAATCAGCGTTGTCCTACTCGGATCCACTGAACGCTATTGCTCAGTCTTCACACAGATACAGGGACATGTCTCTATCTGCGTGGAAGGTACTCACTGAGTCGAATCGTTATTCACCGTGTTCGACATGGTATAGGCTTCAACGTTACTGTTGTCCTGGTTAGTTTATCGGTGTAGTAAGAGGTATGAGGGTAGCGTTATGGCTAGTTCCTAATGAGATGTGGTCAAGTATATCAAATATCGAGCGAGTGAGGAGGGAATCGCATTAATTGAGGACGCTGTAAGCAGGCCTTATATGCCCACACAGCTTGTATGCGATATCCTCGTCAGTCTACACATGCAGGAGGTCAGTGCAAATATGCGAGGTGTGCAGGGAAGAAATCAGGCTGTATCGTGCGTGTCCGCGTGCGTGACACTTCAGCATCTGTATCAGCGTCCGTGGGTGTTCTTGTGACGAGAATAGTAACAATCAGAGGCCGAGTTAAAGATGGTGGCAAAAGGCGTTTTGGTAATGGAGAATTAGAGGCCGAGCCGAATAATCAAGCACGAAGGACGATCATTGAGGTGCCTGAAGGCAGGCAAGTGACACGTTTCTCTGGGCGTACATATGCTGAGCTATGTCACTTTTGATCTGTGCGTCTTCTTCTCCTTGTCTTCTTCTCCTCCGTAAGGTACGATACGGCACCTCCTTACCTTGCTCGCCACCTTCTCCTGGTCTCTTTGTTTTGTTCGATGGGTTTTCCTCGAAGAATCACGACTCCCGAGGCTTTTTCACCCTGGTAGTTACTGTCGTTTTATACGTGTTCGGGTTCCGGAGTATCACCCGTCGAGCCACATGGACCAGGTTAGAGTATGTGCATACGCTTTAAGCTGAGTCGGGGGGAATAGCCGTAAAGAGTAAACAGAGACGCCAGAGTGCTTAGTACCAGTCAAAGGATGTAGTCTAACATCAAACCTACTCGCACAGGTCGTGTCTTCTGTCGCTTGTGTAGTTGGGTGACATGAGCGGATCATTGTGCACCCCACATTCATCGGAGCTTAAGGAGGACTTATTTGCGCTGAGTCCTCCTCTCCTGCCTTCAAGGGCGGATCCGGCGATCTTAGCTCAGCCACAATCAAGCGTTGACTAGCTAGTCTAAAGATCACTTGTTCGCTTCGTCACTTCGAAAGCCTGTAAAGTACATATAACCAGGCCCTACATCTGGAAGCGAATTCAAGTATTGAGCCTTTGGGACGCCATGTGCCGCAACTGGTTATACGGACCGTTGACAAAGCCCTATCAGAGTACCGCCCTGGCGCACTGATGCGAGTGGGTTGTGTGTGTCAAGTCGTCTCGACATGGGACAAGAGTAGTTTTGTACCTCTGCCCAAAGGATTGAAATGCATACAATTTACAGTACAAGCAATGGATGATCATCATCTTGTTTCGTCGTCCCGCCGAGCGGGCATGCACTGTAGCTACGATTCAAGATATGTCATGTATAATACAATACTATAGAATGGGATTACTTGATACCGATATATGTTATCAGTAATTCATCTTCAACTCCACCACCTTGTGTCCTCGCGGTTAGAAGCAATCGAGGTCTCGTAGCGATATCTTCGCTGGACACGGCGAGCTATATACAGTACATCCAGTAGATTAGAATGGCGACCTTCCAAATTCAGATTTAGATACTGTATGGTATAGTGTCACTGAGGTAATGGCAATGGCAATAGCAATAGCAATAGCAATAGCATGCAAACGTAAGAGATTCCACAATCGTATCGTATTCATAACACATGTGATGATAGGGAAAATACGGAGCAACTTCACAGCGCGAGTACATACCAGTAGAGATCAAGATGACTTCTTCGCACAGTGCAAGCACGTGTGCAGTACAGCTAAAGCGAAAACGAGAGCGATAGCGAATCGTACTGCACTGGACTCTCTTGTGACAATATTGAAATATACAGACAGACAGACAGACAGATGGAAAGACACGAACAAAAATTCAAACTCCCAGCTTCACAATGACAGTACGAGTGTCTCATCCAGACCTACTGTAGACCCATAGAGCACTGCACTCGAGCGAGCTCTGACTTAGATTATGACTCAGATGTCTTTCTCCGCATCGGCAGCCAAAGCTGTCTCTTCCTTCTTCTCCTTGTGCGCAGCCGTACCAGGTACCGACTCTGCAATCTTCTCCTTGACCGGTTCTTCAGCCTTGGCGTGCTCGTGCTCGTGCTACTGCCCGACCTCCTAAGACCTTGCAGATCGGGTAGCGGTGTTGGTACCAACGCTGGAGCCGATGTCGGCGGGGGTGAATGCTGGACCGGTAGGTAGATTGTCTTCACCGTTCCTCTCCTCGTATTCGTGCTCGTGATCGTGATCGTGATCGTGTTTGAGAGAGTGAGATTCTTCGTCGTGGTGTGAGGAAGAAAGCGTACGAGTACCGGTTTCAGGAGGGAACAGAGACCTATCGGCGACTCCACCTTGATCCAACCCCAAGCCTATATTGGCGCCTTCTCCTGACCTAGACCCGGACTCAGACCCGATCCCAATCCCAGACCCTTGCCCTAGCTCAGTCGTAGTATCAGGTCCACCTTCGAAAGTCTTCTTTAGCTCATGTCCTTCCATACCAGGAACATGAGACTTGATATTGCCCTTCCTTTCCTCCTCCTTGTTGAGTTCTTTGTCTTTGTCGGTTCGATTGTGGGCGTGATGCGCGCCTTGAGCGGTACGAGTGGTATTTTCAGATCGGCCCATCGTACCCCCAATACCGATGATTCCAGCCTTCTCACCGCCTCCAACTCCAACTCCGATTCCAGTCCCATATCCAGGTCCAGGTCCAGGCCCGAGTCCGAGTTCGAGACCTTGTCCATGTCCTTGACCTTGTCCGAATTCCACACCTTGAACTTTGCCGACCTCGTTTTTGAGGTCAGAGTGAGCCTGGTGATCGCCCAATAAGTGGACCTTCTCTCTAAAACCCTCATCTTGCTTTGATCCTTCAATGCCTCCAAGACCAGTATGATTCCTCCCGGCGTTCATCCTGGGAGGTTCATGTGCGTCTTCCTGATGCTTGGCATGGGTACCAGCAGGCGTAGGCATACCCCCAATGGCCTGATATCCGGTGGATCGATCGCCTTGCTCATCGGGAGTGAGGGGTGTCACACCAGGAGCGAAGGAGTTGGTGTGCGATGGCGGGAGGGGGATGTTGGCACCTTGAACTGGATGATCTCGGTGAGCTGCTGCGCTTCTGAATGGGGAAGGGGGTGGGATATCGGCACTGTGGATAGAGTGCTCGTCCTCGTGTGCTCGGCCATCCGAGTGAAGATTGGTGTTGCCATCGCTTGAGGGATTGACGGGCTCGCGGTCGGTCATTCCGGGCGGGGAGTCTAGAATGTGCGCTTCGGCATGTTTCTTCTCATCGCCAATATGAGCTCGAGAATGGCTATGAAATTGAGAGTGCGGCCGAGGAGCGGGGTTACTAGGGTGAGAAGGGTCCGAGCCTGTCGTGGTGGTCATTCCGGTGGAAGGAAGAACAACCTCAGTTGGGTTCTTGTCTTCCGTGTTGGACATAGTATATATGCCTGTATGGTGTTGTTGTTGTCGTGGCGTTTAGTGTACTGGTAGTAAGAGGTATGAGGGTAGATCTATGGTCAATCCGAATTGGATCTGATATCGAATGTTAGTTGTGGAACGAGTGGCAAATGCATCAGTCGTATCAGTCAGTAGACGTTGTGATCAGGCTTTATATACACAACGAGCATATACATGTCCTATCTCACACATGAACCAGAGTAACCTGGTGAGATTCATCTGATGGGGCGTGTTGCGGTAATTGCGTTGTGCAGAATGCATGGTGCATGATGCGTTATACCATGCCGAATCAAGCTTCATCGTGTACTGTACACTGTGGACCGTGCGTGTCAGTTTCAGCGTCAGCGTCAGTGTCAGTGTGTGCTCTTGTGACGAGTGTAACCATGAACAGACGAGTGATGGTGCTAAGCGTCGTTTTGGTGGTTATGGCGGTGATGCGAGTGACGGATAATGACGAGCCGAATAAGCAAAGGCATAGTCAATACGAGTACCTTGTGTATTATATCATGAAGGATATGACGCCAGAGTCATGTCATGTTATGTCAGTGCAGGTCAAAGGGTGTTTGTTGATGTCGTCAATACGTAGTGCCCTACTCGCACAGCACAGGGCGTACCTTGTGTCTTGTCCAATTCAACTGCGACCGTGTCGGTGGATCGTCAACCACATAGTGGATAACCATGTTCCTTGCAAACACTGTAGCTGCGCTTACTAGTTTGTGTGTCTGAGAGGGGAGTTTCGACGCACTGGTGATACTGGTGGAACTGTGAGCTGTGTACCGGATTCTATGTCCAGTCGAAGGAATATGAATGTAATGGTCCTTCAGATAAAGCTCAAGTGGGGCCTGGTGGGTTCAATGGTTCAATCATCAGTGGGTTCAAAGGGTAATTAGGCCTGGGTCCTGGTCTCCTGGATGATCATCAGTGTGAGTGTTGATCATAGAGTTCAGTACCGTGTGACTGACTCGAATCCACCTGCGAGGGCAGCAAAAGATACAGAACAGACGAAAGGAAAAGCTTAGACTCGGAATTGAGAAGCATATGTGCACATATGGAATGCATACGTCTATGGATCCATCATGCATGACAAGAGGACAAGAAAACAACTGCCAAAAGCATGTCCGTCATCCGGCCGAGTGGGCAGAGTGAAATCTATGCTACTTTATATACAAATGCAAGATGCCGATTTGTCGGGGTTGACCGAGTCGAATACGAGTACAGTAATTAGTCGAATATCCACCACGCGACCAGCACCGTACGAGCGAGTCATCCACGATATGCATGTATATATATATCAGCATCAGCAACAAACTCGGACCTGAGCTTCCGACTCGACTCCATACCCGTACCTCATCAACAAACGTATAACCCTCTTAATCCTCTTCATCTCACAACCAGACACCTCCTCTTCATCTTCGTCACACCTTCACTGCGAAAAACAACCTCCCGAAAGGAAAAATGATCACAAGATTGTCACTTCGCTCTGGCGCTCGGCTCGCTTCTCGAGCTGCGGCTACTCGACCTTCAGCTGCTGCTGCTATCGCTCGACCTGCCGTCGTAGGCATGTCTCAGCACCAGCACCAAACTCAGGTTAGAGGGTACAAGAAGGCTGCTCAGCCTATGAGGGATGTGATGACTGGAGAGATAATCCAATTGCCCGATATCGATGTGAGTAGGCGTAAATACCAGCGCAACATACGATGTTCGCAGAGTCTCGTGTGACCACATCACTGTACATCCTCCTCACACTTGAACCAGCTTTCAAGAATGCCAAGAATGAACGACTATACTCCTCATTCCTCCTTCGTCAAAAACTATTGCTCAGAAAGAAGTATCGCTGTACTGATAGCGCTTGAATCGTACAGGCCTCATTGGTCAAAATCACAAAGACCGACTCGCCCAAGCAGAAACAGCCAGACTCGAAACTTATCTTTGGACGAACATTTACCGACCACATGCTCACTATCCCTTGGTCCAGCTCGACCGGATGGGCCACTCCCGAGATCAAGCCTTGTAAGTGGACTCTTTCCATACCTTGCTTTTGGTATTATGGCGAATAGAAACATGCTCGTCTCGTCTTACAGCTTGTCGGATTGTCAGATCTCTATGCTAATGGTATGCTCCATTGCAGATGCCAAGTTGGAACTTGACCCTTCGTCTACTGTGTTCCACTATGCTTTCTGCTTGTAAGTTGAACCGCACAGTCGATCACCAAATTGATCCCCCGACTCAGCCATACAGTACATGACTGATTTCCCTAGCTGACCGTTCCACCCTGCCTTGTCCTGGCAAAAATTATATCAGATTCGAGGGTATGAAGGCGTACCGAAACGAGGATGGGACCGTTAGATTGTTTAGGCCCGATATGAACATGGCGAGGATGAACAGGGTGAGTCTAGCGATACGGGTATCAACTTGATCAAACTCTTTTCATAAATTTCGACCAAGAGCATTGATGCTAACAGGTACCGATGTGATTTGTGTAGAGCGCTTCTCGAATCGCTTTACCGGTAAGCTTACCGTTTCGCGCCTTAGGGAACAGCATCTACCTAGCTTACTGACGGTATGTGTGTTTGTGTGGGGAACGTGCAGCAATTCGATGGCGAACAATTGGAAGAACTCATCAAGAAGCTCGTCGTATTGGATTCCGAGTGGATCCCTAAAGAGAAAGGATATTCATTGTACATCCGTGAGTACAGGTAGCATTGCTCTCCTCTCAACCCCACTTGTCCTCTCTCATACCTCCCTACGGATTCGAGTGGACCATGACTGATAAATGAGATGTTCTGGTTCGCTAAACAATAGGACCCACGTTGATCGGTACTCAGAATGCGCTCGGTGTCAACCCCTCTTCCGACGCTCTGTTGTTCGTCATCTGCTCGCCCGTACGTTCTGTTTTTCTTCTCTCTGCTTTGAGAAAACCCAGTCTCCACACCTTATCTCGTCATGGTACCGCACGATATCACTTGCGACCCTCTTCCCTTTCCGTGATGTGATTGACAACTGATCCGGCCTTTTCTTTCGCCTTGTCCGTTCTCAGGTCGGTCCATACTACGCTTCAGGGTTCAAGCCTGTCCAATTATTGGCTACAACAAAATTCGTTCGAGCCGCTCCTGGCGGTACCGGCGGCTACAAGCTCGGTGCGAAGTGAGTGCTGTCGATTCTTCCGTCTTTCATAAACACCAAAGGGCAATGATGTGGTCGAGTGATACGCCAGACGGAATTGAGCTAACAATTCCTCTTGCATCATGCTTAGCTACGCCCCCGGTGTCGTACCTCAAGCTGAAGCTGCCAAGGAAGGTTACTCTCAGAACCTCTGGCTGTTGGGCGAGGAACACGCTTTGACCGAGGTGAGCCTGAGTTGGAGTCTGCGACTGCTACAGGCGACTGTATACATGTGTCGTTTCTTGCGAATCGTCGTACCCTTCGATGATCGTTGCTGATTACATCCATGCTGTGTTGCAGGTTGGCACGATGAACTTGTTTGTCGCTTTCAAGAAGCCTGATGGAAGTGAGTACTGAAAACTGCTCACAGTGCTCTGTGCTGTGCTCTGTCTTACGCTGACTTCTCTGGAACCCCTCTTGCCCTCTGCTGCTTTCCCTTTGATATTCGCTAGCCGTCGAGCTCGTCACTCCCCCTCTTGACGACGTTGTGTTGCCCGGTGTAACTCGAGACTCGTGAGTGAGATTCAGAAACCCCCATGCCTACATCCCATGGTAGAATCTGTATCGCCTCATCAACAAGGGCCAACCAGGATATTGATGAAAAATGATACATTGGAGAACCTTGCTGATTTCTACTTGATGCCGCTTTGCCTTTGCTTTTGCCTTTCTTTGCCTTTCTTTGCGTTGTAGAGCCCTGCAATTAGCTCGAGCTCACGAGAAGGGGGATCTTATTCCCGGCTTGCCTGAGAAATTGGTCGTTTCCGAACGAAAATTGATCATGGCCGATCTCGTGGAAGCTGAGAAGAATGGCACGCTCGTAGAGGTCTTTGGAACGGGCACTGCTGCTATCGTATCGGCCGTTGACAAGTGAGTAAGGCCGGTCGCCACACCGTACTGCGAATTGTCTAAATTTCACCGGGGGCGGGAGCAGGAGCAGGAGCAGTGTATAGTCATTCGTCATTCGATGTTGGATGTTGGGACAGCGAAGATCGGAAGGAGGTCGATGCTAATTCCCATCACCGTTTTTTTATTTGCTTTTGCAGGATTGGCTACGAAGGTCGAGATATCGAGATCCCTACTGGGCCCGACGGTTTAGGCGCCATCGCAAAGGGTATCTTGGATAGGATCATCGCTATCCAGACTGGAGAGATTGAACACCCTTGGTCCGTCATCGCCAACGATGTCAAGATTTAAAGATCTAAAATAAAAATAGGAAGAGGAGGTTTTTTTTTTTTTCAAAAAAAAGGATCGATCCATACCGTGGTCTGGTATATACATACAGTACGATAACTTTTGGGAAATCTTAGGACGAAGTCAGGGCCAAGTCGAAGTCAGGATGATGCTACAGTAGTGCTAGTGTTCATAGGAGTTATACCGCACGTACACACACAACGGGAGAAAGAGAAAGGGCGAGAGATGCCACTTGCCAGTGATCTATAGTGGATATGTGGGCATGCGGGCATGGACATGATGCATCGTTGTATGTACATGCTGTAAAGGTTGACGTCGACGTACTGTACTGTATAGCCACAGTACCTCAAACACTGTTGTGTACAGTCGTAGCAGGCATTACACGGACCTAGACCTGGACGCAGGACTACTCGCAGTGTTTTTGACGACGAAATCATTGCGATATTCATACTTTGTATACAGTAAACTGATACACACCTTTTGTGGAAGCTTCTATTGGTTGATCGTTGAGTACGAGTACGCATTTGGAATTGTGTAGGATATGTATGTACAGTATCGTATAGAACTTGAATTTGATATGATCTACTGACTTGATCTCTCTCGATAATACTGAGGCTGACGATATTTGTATGGAAGTATAGTGGTTCAATATTGATATTGAATTTCTAGATAGTATAATAATGTAGATGATAGTACGACCACTGCGCCGGGGAAAGACGCCCGATTTACTGTACTTACTGTACGAGCGAGCCTCTGATGGGTTTAGCCCTCGATAAATTTTTTGGCCTCCTTGATCATGACATCCCTAAAGTGCCTCTTGAGCTTGGTCGTTGTAATCTCGCTCTTAGTCTCCACCTTCTTCCAATCAGCCTTGTCATACCCATTATGAACCACGTCCCAGATCTTAGCCCTCATCTCTTTGGTGATCCCTCCGGCCATAGTGGCCGATTTACCCTTCTTAGGCGATCCAGACGAGGTGCTTTCGCCGGAGAAGTATCGTTCGAGGTCGGGCCCAAGGACTTGTCGCCAGTGACGCGAGATTTTAAGGTGTTTGCAATCGTCGGTCTCGATCGAGACGAATGAGAGCGTCTTGGAGTATTCAGGAGTGAGGAAGAGGGCCAGAATCTCTCGCCTGACGGAAGGAGGAATCTTCTGCGCTGGTGCCGGGGCCGCCTTTCTGGGGGACGGGCAAGGCGTCGAGGCGGTACGCTTGCGTTTCTTTCGGTCGGCGACCTCTTGAGAGGGCTCCTGAAACAGAAGCACACCAGGCTGTGGTCAGCTTACTGACCGATGAGGACATGGAGAAGCTTACCTCGTTGACCGAGAGCGCTTCAGGCGAGACTTCTTTCTCCGCAATGGCCATCCGACTCTCTTCGGCATCATCCTCTGCCTTTAATATGATAGAGCGAACGAGTAAGCTGATGGATTTGACAGATACAGCGTCGCTTAATGTAGTTCTCGAGTAGCTTACATGATCAAGACCTTGCTGTGGCGCTCGAGATTGGGACTGAGACTCAATTGGCTCTTCCTCTTCGTTCGAAGTGGTAGTCATCTGGCTATTGACAGGCTGGATGTCACGACCGAGAGGTGATTCAGCACAATATCGGACATTGCTATGGTCTACCGAGGAAGGTCACTCACCCGCTGAGAAGATCTGGGTAGCGTAGCCTCATCCATCTCTACATCTCCATCCAATGGCTCGTCAGGAGCTGGAGAAGTGGACCTGAGGCTCGCGGCTTCCTCTGGATCATTATCGCCGTTATTGAGAGTCTTCGGGTCCTGCTGACTTGTCTATGACATAGAGTCCATAACTTTGTGAATTAGCAACCGTATCCCACAGGCACCCTCAAGGAAGACAACCAGGTGGCTTTACGCGCAGCATTGTGTCGACTCGACTCACCTTCAGACTTTGACCAAGTACGACATCCATGTCCTCCGCATCCTGGCTTCCCACCATCGTCACATCCTCCAAGCTCAACCCCTTGGGCAACACCTTCATCTCCTTAGTCTTGATGGGCTTGCACCTTTTTTGAGATGACGGAGGGGCCTCTACTGCGTCTTCCGCTTCAGTCTGAGAAGACTCACGCTGCATTTCCTTCGCAGGTTTCTCAGCCTTCGCCTTGGCTCCTGCAGATCTCCCGGTCTTGGACTTGGGCTTGTCCTCGAGATCGTCATTGAATTCATCAACTGGGCTTCGAGTGCGCTTCTTGGCTGTGGCGTTGACGGTCTTAGCAGGCTCAACTGGCGAGACTTTTGGCTGAGGAGTGTCTGCCTTCTCAGTCTCGTTGGTATCGGAGTTGACCGCCTGCAGGAAGCCAAGAATTGGTTGCTGAAGTCACGGCCAACACAAGCCAGTATAGATTGAGCTTACCTCAGGGTTCGCCGGCTGCTCCGCCTTTTCATCCTCAACCCTCTCTTCGGGGACGGAGCCTTCTTCACCCTCTTTGGCCTTCGCTCCCTTCTTCGTCGCTTTCGGTTTGACCGCAACTGATTGCTGATCTTTGGCCTTGACATAGCTGGCCGCACCTTTTGCTACCTTCGAGGGAGCAGGTAGCTTCTCAAGCTGCTCACCGGCCAGAGGCTTCGCAGCCGTCTTGCTTGTGGCGGGCACGCTGCCTGCTGAAGCTTTGGGCTTAAGACCTACAAATTTACCCTTCTTCTGGACAGTTCCAGTGGTCTTCGGCGAAGGGACCACAGCCGGCTTGGAAGCAGGAGCAAGAGCGATCTTGTTCTTTTCTGGCTTGCTTTTGCTGTGGGATGCACTCTTCGCTTGCTCCGTAGAGGCAGTGGTGGTACTGGTGGAAGACTTGGGCTTGACAAGGGACTTGGTGGCCTTCTTGGTAGCCGGTATAGGTTTGGCAGCGGCCTTAGGGTCCGGTTTCGGTTCGTCTTCCACTTCGGACGGCGTGCCTTCTTCCACTTGACCCGCTTCCTGTGATACAAGATACATCAACGATACGCCAGCTCGGAGTGCGGACTGTGGTGAAGCTGACCTTGGTCTCTTCAACAACGTCAACAGCCTGGCCTTCCTCCTCATTGTCATCAACACTGGGCGATGACACCTGTCTCTTGCGTGAGACAGAACCCTGTCCGGACTGTCCAACGCCATAACCGATCACGTCAGCTATGACCTCTTGTGTTGCCGTATGACACCAACGACGAGAAGGTAATCGAGCTTCACCCGATCCACAAGAATGATAGATAGGCTATGTCAGAAGCTTACCTTGTCAGCCGCCGTGCTGGAACCGGTTGCCTTCGCTTTGCCATTAGTCACCTTCTTCTTTTTCTAAATCACGCATCAGCAGAGTCAGCTATATCTTCAGAGGACTCCCTGAATTGACCTAAGCTGACCTTGTTTAAGGAGTCATCGTCTTCATCGCTCTGCCTCTCGTCGTCGCTCTCTTTTACATCTTCTTCGTCCACAGAATCCTTCTGATCGACTTCCTCCTCGTCCTCCTCGTCCGGGTCAGCAACAACCTTCTTCTTACTCTTCGGACCGAAAGTCGATTTGAGCTCGATCTTCTTACCGACCTTCTTGATCGCAGAAGCAGGCTGTACTTTACCCTTGCCTTTGCCTGCGGTAGTGGCAGTGGCAGTGGCAGTCGCCATTACACTATCTTTCGACTTGGTAGTCGTGTTTGACTTGGGATTGATTTTGCTGCTAGGCTTTCCGCTTTTGTCGTTGTTTGCGGCTTTTGAGGCTTTAGATTTTGCCTTGGACTTGGACTTGCGATTTGTACGAGATGCCAGAGAAGTGTGGCCGTCAGATAGGGAAGGAGAGGAGGGCAGGTCGGAGCAGTAAGAGGAGATGAGATGCAGTATCTCTCGTCAGCCTCAACCTATTCTCTTAGTGAAGCCTAAACAAAGTAGAAGCTAGTGATTGCTCTGATCATGCGGGCGTTGGTCCATCTGTCCAGCGCCGCCACCGATGAAGTAAAGACAACAGCTTGGGGCAGGTGATAGAAAGGTCTGATTAGCTCACCTTTTTATCACGTTCGCTCTCGTTGTCGCTCTCACTACTCCCGTCCCTACCATTATCATCGTCCTCCTCGGAGCCATGATCTTCCTCATCCTCTTCCTCATCATCGCCCTCAACAACGGCATCGTCATCATCATCATCGTCGTCTTCATCAGCAGCAAGCTGAATATCATCCTTGTATTCTTCGTCGCCTGACCCGTAGGCTTGATCTGACGAGACCGTATTGCCGAATACAGGCGGGGCCTTTCGAGCTCGGGACGGTCGTGCCATTTTGAATGGATAATCGAGCGAGTGGCGTTCGTTCTCCTGGGAGATAGATTTGGGGAGTAGTGAGTGGCCCAGAAGTATAAGGATAGCAGGGTAAAGAGCGAGGGGGGATCAAATAGCGATTCCGGCATTGACATGGCGGTAAGGGAGGAGAAGAACGTAAGCGGGCAAAGGAGTGTACAGTAGCTGACGTCAGCGTGGCACTACATTCTAACGCTACGGTATTCCAAGGGGAACGACGGACAAAGACTTTGTACTCACGATTCACGATGATGTACTCGAGTTCGATACTCAGAGTCGACGAACGGTCAATTGGCCTGTATTTGAGGAGTCGAAGAGTTGAAAAGTTGTGAGTTGACTTTGAAAATACGGATGAGGAAGAAGGAAGAAGGAAAGAGGAAGAAGAAAGCGAAAACGAAAGGATGGGTATGGCTACGGCGAGCAGTATAAAAGTACAGTGCGATATACTGTGTTGCAGGTGTTCTGATTAGCGCTGATCATACGTGTAATGCGTGTGAAGTAGATCACGTCTGCAAATACCGCACGGACCCATTCGGATCAAAGTTATCAGTAACATCAATATGATTGTTCACTCACGACTATCACCACCATCATCACCACCATCAATCCCCCCCCAATGAGGTGTTGACTGTACTCGCAGTCCTCTCACAAACACGTGACAGTTCAATTCGGAGTACTATACAAGCGTTGCATCCAAATCACAGCACTCCTTGGTGTTAGTATCAGCAGATCGGATCATCCAGCTAGAAGATAACGATGTCAATAGGAGGCCGAAACAGGTGTTGAGGGTTTTAACGAGCTACTGTATGTACTTGAGTAATGTCAATATCCCTCCCCCTAGTGAGTAATCTGATTCTCTGGCTTCCTTTCTAGCTCGTTATCAGTCACCAGTCAGAGAGGGTGAGGGTGGGGTCATCTGTGGAGGACGAACGTGAGTTCAAGATCAAATAAAGCAGGTTAGCTGAACCATCGTTTTGAAAGCTGGAAGGTCCATTCTCAGATTGCCGAGATACAAGTACAAGATGGACGTACTGTACAGTACCGTACTCTCTCATGTGTCTCGTCGGTCGGGTATCACGAGTATAGTCTATCCTGGACGTACAGCACTCAGTACGGCCTACTGCAGTACTGTACAGTACCGTACGGTTCACGTCGTGATCCATGGCAAATTGCGAGATTTTGTAAACCAGTACGTACGAGTATTGATATCACGTCGAGCATACTGGATTACTAATTCTGTATCGTCAGGCGGCAATTCGAACATTAGGCTCCGCCGGTGTGGAGACCTACAGTAGACCGTTCCCGCATGATACCGTATACGAACATAATGGGAGGCCTAGCACAAGGTATTCGCTCTGTTGAACGTTATTTCGATCCATACTGTACTGGAGGTGATTACCAGGGGTCCACTGTACAGATGCATTCCTGATCGCGAAACTTGTGCAATGCCGTATTTTCCATTCATCACAATGCAAAGGAAGGACCAGTACAACAGTGAGGCAAGTGAGAGCTGAAAGCCACATACCTCAATGTAATGTATGCTACCGCCCCAACAAACTGCCTCAATCGCACGACCCCTTCCGAGATTCTATAACCGATGTACTGTACAACTTCACTGTTCCACTTGTGAGAGAAGAGAACAAAGGAAATATACCAGAACTTCCTGACGATGCTCGCATTGTATCAAAGTAGACCTCGCGCCAAGGTCCAAAATCTATAAGTGTATATACGACCAACCCATTACCATGCTCATGCCCACGCCCACACTCACACTCATGCGATCTTCTTGCCCTGCACCCACATGCCTTTGCGGTTCCTCTCATCACCATTACACCACCACCTTTCAATACTCTCATTCCACCATGCCTCGTCAAGCTTGGAAGGATCTTCATCAATTTGTAGGTCGAACAGGTCTAAGGGTCCGGTACCGCTCGGCGAGGATTTGCTTGCTAACTCGACTGAAGACATAATTTGAGACTATGGTCAGCTTCCGTCTTTACTTTGACGCATTCAGCAGATACTACCTGGACAGTATTCGACTTGAGCTCGACGAGAGAAGGTGAGACATTGGCTGGACAGCGATGTGAAGAGCGTGAAACTTCGTCCGAGAGCAACGTCTACTCACTCAGCTGCGCATCAAACTCCATACCGACCTCTAGTGCACCACCAAGGCCCATCCCTTTCTTCCCTCCACGCGTAGCAAGGTAAACAGCTTCCTTCCAGTCCACTTTGACATTCTTGCTCTTGCCCTTGCTATGTCCATTACAGGAGGAGGATGCTTTTTCTTGCTCTGTAGCATCAGCAGCTGCGAACGAGCAATCGAGGGACTCGCATCGCGCCCCTTCGCGCAGTCGGGAGATGATGACTGCTGTTCGCATCTGCACTTGGATCGAGGGGGAATAACCACCTGCGATGTCTGTGCCTAGTCCTACTTGCAAGTCCGCGTCGATCGCCCTGTGAACGGACAAGGATGAGTAAAATAAGAGTAAATCAGTGAATCAGCAAATGATAGGTTCATAAATCGTGCCGTGTGTTTATCGGGACGAGTCTACTTACTCTCGCAGGGGAAATTGCCGCTCAGATAGGTACGCGTTGGATCTATCATAACACGAGTGTCATTAGTCAGGGAGTCCGTACCATGACTTCTACTGGGAGATACGAAACTGTCTACTCACAGAGGACAATGCGCCATGGTTAATTGACGTTCTTTGACGAGAGGAATCATCTTCTCATCCAGGTACGTTACATGTGCTTGCAGTGTCTTGGGACCCAGGAAGCCGAGCTGCGGGTTTGAGTCAAGTCGGGTCATCATCAGCTCATCACTCACCCTCTCTTTGTAAGTGTGCAATAGAAAGAAAGGGTAAGAGAGGTCGAAAGAACCCACCTCGTCCCATAGATCCTGATCTTTCTTTCCCCTAGATTTCAGAACCATATCCATCTGATCCCTACCCTCGCACATATGACTCTGCACTCGCACCCCTCTCTCCTGACCGAGCTTCTGAAGCCCGACCAGCAATTCATCCGAACATACGGGAATAAATCGGGGTGTGATGATAGGTTCGACCAGTCTTTCGTGCGGCTTGAAAGAAGAGAGATAGGATTGGAGGGAGTCGATGAATTCCGTTACGGAAGCTAAGGAAGCTGAGGCGGATGGTTCGCCGTAGGTCGGGCGCTATAGCGGGTGGCGCATACACAACATCGTCAGCTAGAGCCCCGGCTGCTTTCACTCTGAGCATGAATTCTGAGAGTGACCAGCTTCGTCGTCCTAGTAGGTCCGAAGTAGGTGAAAGAGGTATTGCGAGAAGCATATGTTTGGCTTGACCTATTAAACAAAAAAGATATTCCGGGCAGGTCAGGCGGCATTTCACTTACAGGAGACTCGTCCATTGAGAGCTTGCCGATAAAACCTCTCAGACCGGCTTCCTGCATCTTCTTGGCGAGGATGAGGCTGCGCCAAGAACACTCATACATTAGCCTTTATCCGCTCCCACGATGTATGTACGGCAGGATTCGCATGTCTCTCGCACAGCTGACGAAGCACGAAGAATCAAAGCAAAGTCAATACTCACTTTGCCCTTACCCCAATCGTCCCGAACAAGCTCACACAGCCCGTCCCATTCTCTTTCAAACGCTGCACCAACCTCCCATAGACCCTCTCGGCCAATTCGGCACTCGCATCGATCCTCTCTTCAGCCTTGTAAGCATATTGTTCTAACCACTGTAACAAGGGAAGATCAAGGCCTGTACCGTAGTATAGGTACTGAGGCGCATGGAGGTGGAGATCTGTGAATGTCGGTAAGAGGAATGAATGGGCTGGTATCTCCGTGACAGAGGTTGCAGAGTCCGGGTGGGTAGAGAGGAGGAGCTGGGAGGGTTCGGAATGGAGAGGGGCGAGGTGGGTTATATAGCCTTCGGGCGAGATGGCTGTGTAACGATCAAAGTAATTTATTACATGTCAGTTTCAAGGTTCATGCTTCAAGCCTGACACATGCTCTCGGACGAAAGGTGATCTGGGTTGATCTAGTGTATTCAAGCGGACAAGGGACTTGTTTAGCTTACCGAGCAAATGTTGTCGCCTGATCCGCAATTCACCAGCTTTAGGGGTATCCACAAAAGTACCGACGAAGAACTTGAATTCCCCTTGGTCTAGGTCCATGTTCACACTGCTGCTGCTGTCGGTCGTCATGATCGTTGCGCGTTGCGCGTTGCGCGTTCGGGTGCAATCGTAGATGCGGTAAGAGGTAGAGTGAGGTTGAAATATATATCCCCACAGAGTAAGCGAGCAAGTAAGGTAGGTTTGTGTGTGTGTCAAAATAGGAGCAGGTAGAGATTGTGCTCGAGATAGTTGATCAAAGCGGTCAATGTATGTGTGTTGAGCTTTGAGCGTTGAACTTGGAGTCGATGCGGAAGGTGTTGTATACCTCCGCTTGTCAATGAACGAGCGAAGAAAGGGGACAATTGAATGCACAAGAACTACAGCACAAAGGACAAGTGATTGGTTAAGAAGAAGAGATCGGTCTTCGATATAACAAAAGAGAGCTTGGAATCAAGGCTGGACGTCTGGGTGTTACAGGATTGGCTTCTACACCAGGTGTACATGTGTATAGTAGTACATGGATACATCGTATCGTACAGAGATAGATAAAGAATACCGAGCATTCGCTCTATCTAACATGCTCAAGCCTTGTACTCGTACTACGCGTTATCCGGTCAAGCCGGACTTGACTTCAACCAACCAACCAACCGGGCTAGATAACCGTCTCACGCGTACAGTAATAATGCCTCCGACGGAGTTTACAAGCTACGTAAATAAACGTGATGTAGATAACGAGCTTCCTATCATATCGGTGATGCAACGAAAGCAAAGCTGCTCCTAGGCTAAGCATGCCTGGCTCGTAGATTAGCCAATCCAGTAGGTTCAATAGAATGCAATCGGCAATGCGCTTGAGGCAGGAAGAGAGAGAGAGACAAGAGATGCATGTACCGTCCGTAGTTGCTCATGTACCATTGTCTTCTCGGAGTGATTGGATGGATGATTGTTTACATGTCATAGTATCATCTTATGTCTTATCATCCTATCGTATCGTATCACATGGTACGGTGTTGCTCAATATATCTTGACGGAATGGGATAAAATGGGAAAATTGGGTATGATATGATACAGAAGAATGATGATTTGAATTTGGACAGCTTAAAGGAAGAAGGAAGAAGAAGGCGAAGGGGAATGGAAATGGAAATGGGAATGTATGTTCACGAGTCTGGTTTAGAAAACCGATAGGGAACAGACATATATATGCAATGCGTCGACGACGTCTCTGTCCACCTCCCCAACAGGATTGAATCCCTTATTCTGACCTTTCACCTCTATTTATCGATCCCCCTCTCAGAAGCATATATCACACATATGGATGTCTTCGCCGTATAAGCGACAAATCCGGCTCATGTGCTGATCGGGCGGCGTTGATTGACACGTGCAGGCGTAGGATCCGACTTCAGAGGGACAATCTTGATAACCGATGTACGTTCCGTGGTAGGACAAAGGCCCGCTATTAGGCTGTTTACGCCAGATAGTTGCTGAAGGGAGAAACGACAATGAGGTGTTAGCAGATAATCCTGTGATACTTGCGTAGATGTGCAACTCACTAGGTGTTGTTTGAATCGGCTGCCCGTTCCAAGTACTCCTTGTCGATCAAGTAGTCGATCGCTTTCTTGATTTCGGGGATCTTGGGCGTAAACTTGGCCTATACAGCAGAACATGATCGTCAGTCATCACTTTGCTTCGATTTGTCCCTTGCATGGATAGTCTCAGGTTGCTCACCGAGATCTGTGTCGTTACATCCTGAATCAAAGCCTGATGTTGCATGGTCTGCAGCAATTTGTGTCAGTATCGGATGCACTATGAAAACTTAATTCAGATAAGATGCTTTCAGAACTCACCTTTCGTCCCTTCATCAATCTGACAATAGTAGCCTGGTAGATGAACTTCCGGTCCTCATCAACAGCTTGGAGTACCTCCTTCGCTTCAGCCTTTTGCTCAGACTTGACAGCTTGGTTGAGTTGTACTCGGATCTGTACGATTCAGATACTGTCAGCTGAAGAAAATGGTGGCGGAATAGACGCAGCTAGCTGACCTTCTTTGACTTGAAATCTGCGTCACAATCATTCACATCAGCTAATATGTCCGCCATCCATAACAGAATAGCTGCATAGCCGACTTACTCAGATTCAGATCGTAGTTCTCTCCCTCCTGTAACAACACCTTTGCCTTGACCAAAAGCGTCAATTGCGGCTTGAGGATATTCTCAGAGATCTTGGTGCCTGTCAGGATTTCTCGGTAGGTCAAGGTATCGTTCTCGTTGAATTGGGTGAGGATGGCCATCTGGTATGAGGAGGTCATGAAGATGTATTTCTGGGAAAGGTATGTCGTTCGGAGCTCATTCTTCGATACGTGCCAGAGCCATGTTAACTTTCGACCCCTGATGCGCCGCGAGAAAAGAACAAACGCTCCGATCAGCATATTGCGACTAAGTCATGCAGGCCGTCGATACACTACTTACTGATGCACTTCGTTGTGGAACGCTGTAAATCTATCGTATGTAGTCTGAATCTCTCGCGGTATACTGAAATCGGTTTGTTGAGGTGCCAAAGGCCAGAAGTTGGTGCCGAGAACAAGTGGTTGGAAGTCGACTGCGAGCACAATTTTGGTCAGTCAGACAGAGCTCACGTCACGCCAACAACATAATCGTACTGAGAACTCAACTTACTGTCGGCGCTGACACTTTGGTTTCTCTCCTTCTCCTTGAATCTCTCCGACAGATCTCGACTGAGGTTGACGTCTGATCAAGACCATGGAATGCGTCAGCTGTGACATCACTTGAACAGACTTTAAATCACTAAGCTTACCCGTGAACATTCTCTGCAGCTTGTTTGTGTAATCGAATCCTGAAACTTCCTTGAGCTTGGTGATCATACTACTCTCGCTGTCGTCCGAAGCAGACAATGATCCGACCAGTCGCTGGGCAAGTTTCTTCTGGTAAAACTTCTGGAAGACATCCTTGTCGTCGATGAATTTGAAGATGATCATCTGTAACGAAACGTCAGGTGTCAGCCCACAAACTATTTGTAATGTCCCGGTGATCTGTCCGGCTCACGGTTTGGTTAAGAGCCGCTTCCAGAGACTCGGCGTCCAGGTCTTTGTTACTCTTTCTCAGCAGCTGATCGCAGTAGCTCGCCAATAGTTCAGGTGATCGTGTAGATGTCGTACAAGCGGCGTTAGTGTTGCAGAAGTCTCGACAAGCCTGGCATGTACATGACACGGTGAGCTGAATCCCAAAGCTGTTTTATGAACGGACAGCTCACCTGATCGAGAGATTTGTTGAATCCCATCTCTGCCCGGAACGGTCCCTCGACCACCTCTGTGAACTTGGAATGCACTTCCAACAACGCCTCGATATACGCTTTGGGATCCTACGCAGAGAATTCGGTGAGCTCTGACACTCGCTCCAACGAAGGAGTTGCGGAAAACTCACCAAGGTCTCGGCCTTTCCGGTCTCCGAAACAGCACCAGGAGCAGGCAAAACCTTCTCGACCGCTGCTTGACCCGCTTTCTTCACGTGCTCTCCGAACTTTTCTCGCAAGGGGTCTAGACCACCCAAGATTCGGTAGAGTAGGTTGTACATTCGAGCGAGGTCTGTGAACAAAAGGAAGTCAGCCAACTATCTCCTGAGGTGTAAGTTGGTTATTTACTCACCATCCCTTCGGTCCGTATCTAACAATGTTTGGAATTCCTTCCACATGAGCTCTTGATGATCACCGATCAAGGCTGTCTCGCACTTCGCCTTCAACTGCAAGTCGCATGTAGGACGAGTAAGCTGGCAAGCCGTGTACTCGCAGATGGAAAAGGGAGCTCACGTCTGCTCTTGTACTGTCATGCAAGTAGAGGTTGACTCGATCAGCCTCCTCTTGTAATCGTACTTCCGCTTTCTTCATGTAATCAGAAACAGAGTTGGAACCGACGAAAGCACTCGATTCGGCCCTGTAGTATTGCTCGGTAGTAGTGAGGAAGGGCGCTTGGAAGTATTCTCGGTATACGTCGAGGTTTTGTCTTTGAGCATCTGCCTCGTCAAGACCCAACGATACTGCGAGATATTACAGCTGGGTTAGCTACATGACCAGGACAGAGTCTGAAGGATACGTGACCCACCATAACTGTCAATGACCTTCTTCAACAATCCTGAATCGATCGCTTCTCCATTCCGCTGTTGCTCGATCTGACGAAGGATAGCTTGCGTGAGTCGGCTCATCCCCGAGGCATTTGAAGCAAAGTGCTTGAAGAAGTTCTGCTTCCACGCAACAAGGGCGAGCTGTGGACAACCCCGAATTTGCAGATGTGAGCATGCAAAATTGTCTCTAGTCGATAGAAGATGGGTGACTTACCGTGTATACAGTGTATACCTCTTTCCTTCCTTCATCCTTCTCTCTCTTGACCCAGTGCTTATTAAGATAGTTGAACAGCTTGTTGACATATCTCGCTCCGGTGGTGAACCGGTCCCATTGGGTAGCGTAATACTTGAGGAGATCGAGATCTGAGAGCTTCTCGGATTCCTGTAAAGACATAAACGATATTAGCCCTTCCCATCGTTCCTATCTGGCATTCCAGATAACTTGTTACTGTTTGGAGAGTGTTGAAGCAGAGGAAGGGCTTGACACAGATCGTACATACCTCTCTCATGTCCTTACAATGCTCGCTCAACCAATTGTGCAGACTCCTGTACAAATCCGCACCTTGCAAACTGGCACCTCCCCGACTGGTGCTGAAAGCTGCACTTCCTGTCTTACCAGGCTGCGTGCAGAAGTCGTATACGGTCGTGAAGAGGAGGATATAGTAAGAGTACGACATGCCGTAGTGCATCCTGATACAAGCGAATAACAGACCATCGTCAGCACACTTACCCTCTTGGCGTAAGGAGACGCCTCAAAGGCCAGCGGTGGCAAGCGAGTAGGCTGCGTAGAGACGACTGATGGTGGAAGTGCACGGGGCGGTCCTGTAATGGTAAGACCGACTCACCTAGACATCATGTGTTCCACACCGGTCTTGAGGAACGGCCAAGCCGTCTTGAGGTCGGCATCCCTGCACACAGCACAAAGTGAAGCATCGCGTCAGAATCCATGTCCTATTTCTCCTTCCCCTTTCCTCCTCTAGTACAGGAAAGAAATCGCCTCGATACCCAATTCCTTGCCACAGCCTCGATTGTACTCCTGGCCTCGCTGACAAATCCAAAGCTCAAAGAGCTTGCGCATGACAGCTGACCATGCCATATGGACGTGACATACTCACTTGGGCGGTTTGTCGTCCTTTGTAGGCTCGGCCCACGTCGAGCTGCTAGCTACAGGCGCCATATCAAGCGTGCGGTTCGGGAGTAGGTGGAGGTGAAGAAGGTGGTCGGTCCTGATGTTATAATGGTTCAAGCTCCACCTCAGCTATCTGTCCGGTACTTTGGTCCTAGCGATGAGACCGGAGGACTGTTTGAAGAGTCTTGAGTAAAGCTGTATCAGGTGATATGTATACGGAAGGCAGAAGGGAAAGCTGATAAAGCTGACTGACAATAACAATAAGGAAGGAAGGATCGGTTGTGCTAGTGACAGGTGTAGCTGAGGTCATCTAAGCGCTGACGACCGACCTGAGCGGAATCAAAATAGACAGGTCGAGGGGGGTTGGGTGAGTGATAACCCTCTTGCATTGAGTATGAGTAGTACACGTCATGTCAGTCGCGTGGTACGAATGAACCCGAGTGGGCGGAAAGCGTAGAAAACAAAAGTTGGTCCAGCTGCAGCTCGAATTCCTAAGCATGGAGGCTCCTCGGTAGCAACATTGTCCATCACATCGAGTTGTGGATCACAGACGATCTCGTCCTACTGCAACATCCCGAAACAGTTCACACGAACTCGCAAAGCGTCCTTCAAACACAGCCGCCTTTTCTTCGGCTCTCCAATAGCTGTCGATCGTTACATATCACCTTACGTCCCTTCTCCCTCTGTATATCTCGCTCACCATGAACTCTCGAACTCTCCTGTCCGGTCCATCTCGTCTGCGACCTTTCCTCTCGCAATGTCAACCTACGCGTCTCGCGCTTCATCCTTCACCGATATCGGGCTTACCTACACTCGCGCCCATCACGACAAGCTATCACCAATCCCGCCGAACACTCCTCACATTCCCTCATCCAGACCTTGACCCTTCAAAAGGCTCAACGAAACTAGTCGTCCGGATATACGATGGGATCCCCTCTTTAATCCACGCATACGCAATAATAAAAGCTGTCGAGTCCAAATTGGGTACTGAGATCTTAGATCTGTACATAGCAAAAGATCAGGATGCCAAGAAATTAGGACCGACAATCTTTCTTACGACGCTGAAACCGGTCAAACTCGATAGCGCCCTTTTACTGGAAATCCCTTCACCGGTGATATCTAGCGAATCGAATTTCTTGGGTGGTCCATCATGGAACGATATCTTCAAGATCCTCTCTACCAACACCCCTTTAGGATCTATCACTTCAGAATTGACACAAAATCCTACGGGCAAAGACACGCCATTACAATTCCGAGTGGAGGTTCAACGAAAGCCCATCCAGGCTCAAAGAAGGGCCAATAGAGGCATTAATAAGAGAGTGAGGTATAGCCAGGATGGTAAAGACGGATTGGCGATTGTAGAAGCGCTGAAAGAGTTCGGAGGTGGTTTCTTTGGTGGATTCGAAGGAGTAGCGGAGAAATTCGAAGGATTAGGAAAGGGCGCTGCTGAGGCATTGAACGCCGAGAAACAACGGACGAGCAATGCGTCGACTGCTTCAAGGGCGGAAAGATCGAGCTCGGATGCCACGGCTGAACAGCCTGAAGAGGCTGCTGTCGATGTCGAGCAAGTCAAGGAGTCTTACAAGCCCGCTTCGCACTAGTCCGCTATCCGACAACGAGAACGAGGTATCTCTCGTCCGTCATATCACCCATAGCCCGCCAAGACTGTCCTCCTCATATGCACCGGTACAGATTTCTGATGCTACATTCGTTCACAGCGGTCCTCCGATTACGACACGATGTCGGCCTAAATAATGGCTCCGAGGACACCCATGAGCAACGGAGACACAGGAGTTAGGCTGAAGGCGTCGGGGAGACCTTTCTGGGACTGCTAGGTAGTAGATCCGGTTACATATCATGCATTGATTATACTTACACCAGAAAGCTCGTCCGTGTCCTGCCGGCGTTGATCGGTACAGGCCAACGCCCAACGGCACTAGTCCTTCCGAGAACGTCACAGCCCACCACTCAACCGCTTGGCCACGGAGTGGAACATGTCCCAATTCCATCAGGCCGAGCACTCAGCCAAAGTGAACATCGCCTTTGCACATGCATGTCCGAGACGGCTCTGTCATTTGCTCCTGCAACGGCCCGTTCGGTGTCGCGATCGGCTGCAACACCGTTTGCACCGAGAGCGGTTATCGCCGCCAAGCAACGCCTCGGGATTCCAGCTGCAGAAGCTACAGCCCTACAAAGGAGGGTGTATAAATAAAGACCACATTGTAGAGCGTACGGGTGTAATGCCGAATTTCCGAAAGAGACGGTACAATGGCGTGAACATGGTGCAAATGGTGCAGATGTTTTTTTCAGATACATCCGTCTCACTCCGTCATTTTCAGATGGAGTACCCTGACCGACCGAATGCTTTCTCTCACACGTTGTCCTTGCCCGTCTAGCCTCCTCTCTCTCTCTCACCTCACTCTCTCTTTGACTTTTCATTCATCCTTCTTATCGAAACACCCAAAAACACCACTCACTCTCGTGGCTCTCTGTTCGTCTTGACGTCTGGCTTTCTTCTCTTATACTCTTACTGTATCTAATATCTATATCCAAACAGATATAACCATCAAAATGGCTCCCAACCCTTTCTTCTCCACCACCAACTCCTTCTTCGTCCCTTCAGTAGGTGACAAGGTCGACAACGCCGTCGCCCAGGCTCAGGCCTACGGCAAGGATGTCCAGTCCAAGGGATCAGAGCTCGCCCACAAGGCCGAACTCAAGTTCCAGGACGCCAAAGAGGCCGTCACCGTCACCGCCAAGGATGCCGCTGGTGCCCCCCAGGGTGCCGACCTTTACGCTCGGTAAGTTCAGTCGTGCCACCTGCTTCAATAAATCACTCGTTGTATGCTAAGCTGGTGGTATCGTAAAATCAGATTCGCCCTTGCTGGTGCCCTTGGTTGTGCCATCACCCACGGTGCCCTTACCCCCGTCGATGTCGTCAAGACCCGAATCCAGCTTGAGCCCGAGGTTTACAACCGAGTGAGTTAGCCGCCAGTCGGATACATGAGCCGTCTTCCTACATTGACTTGATAGTATTATTTGCTGATTGATTTTCCATGCACTTGTAGGGTATGGTCGGTGGTTTCCGACAGATCATTGCCGCTGAGGGTGCCGGTGCCCTCTTGACCGGTTTCGGTCCTACCTTTGTCGGTTACGCCATCCAGGGTGCCTTCAAGTTCGGAGGGTGAGTTGGCTTCTCGCCATCCCTCAATAATACAACACCTTGGGATTGCACAACTGATCCCCCTCTGCCTGTCTTTTCCCAGTTACGAGTTCTGGAAGAAGAAGGCTATCGACGTCCTCGGTGTCGACAAGGCCCGAGAGAACCGACAGGCCGTCTACCTCGGTGCTTCCGCCATCGCCGAGTTCTTCGCCGACATTGCCCTCTGTCCCCTTGAGGCTACCCGAATCCGATTGGTCTCCCAGCCTTCGTTCGCTACCGGTCTCGCCTCTGGTTTCCTCCGAATCCTCCGAGAGGAGGGTCCCGGTGCATTCTACGCCGGTTTCGGTCCCATCCTCTTCAAGCAGGTCCCTTACACCATGGCCAAGTTCGCCGTCTTCGAGGTCGCCTCTGAGAAGCTTCTCCAGGCTACCGGCAAGACAAAGAGCTCCCTCACCAGTGGACAGCAGACCACCCTTAACCTTACCGGTGGTTTGATCGCCGGTATGGCCGCCGCCGTCATCTCTCAGCCCGCCGACACCCTTCTCTCCAAGATCAACAAGACCAAGGGCGCACCCGGCCAGTCTACCACCTCCCGACTCATCCAGATGGCCGGTCAGCTCGGTGCCAAGGGTCTCTTCACTGGTATGAGCACTCGATTGTTCATGATCGGTACCCTTACCGCTGGTCAATGTAAGTTGTTGTGACATTTTCAGTCATACCGAAAAAAAAAAAACCCCTTTTTCTTTTTCACCGTGATCTCTGAGCTGACAATGTTCTATCTTTGTTCTGTTTCTCTTTCCAGTCCTCATCTACGGTGACATCAAGAAGGCCTTGAATGCTACCGGCGGCGTTGAGATTTCTACTGCTAAGTAATGCGAAAAGACGTAGAAATTTCTCGTATTTCAATGACGAAAACTGTCGGAGCGGGCATCTGGTCGCGGACGCATGCATTTCTATCCCTAGACGCGTTGTCAGCAGCTTATTCGGGCTATGTACGGCCCAGGAGCACTATAATCTTGACATATGACATGAGGTGGAACGATTTGAAGCCTTTGGGAGGACTTCGATGGATGGTCGAAGCGGGAAGGATGAGGAGGAGGGGACGCCACAAAAAGATAAGACTCGATACACATCGGGCCTCGGGTGGTCTAAAGGATTCGAAAGCCGCTGTTACTTGTCTACAGGTTCCATCTGCCAAGTCACGTTTACTTTGAAAGTGATGATCGACTGATTTGATGCGAAATCGCGGTTATTTGTTGACGGATTAAGAAAACAAAAGACAAGAGCCCATTGAGAAAGACGCGAAATGTCTGCAGGGGCAGGAAACGGAATCAATTTCCGGAACGGCTGAGCGGAGTTCGCCGCCAACAAAAAGTCGGGCGTTGTTCACGCGAGTGAACTACTGTATTCTCTTCGGTCAAGTTCAAGTTGTTCAGTTGATATCTTGCATCCCCTTACATACCGCTGCATTAGACCATCAACGCATTCATTGTATTTTGAGTTGGCAATACCTGCCAAGTACAACAGCAGCAATTTGAACCGTCAGACTGTTCGAGAGCTACTTCGAGAATACGAAATCATCGATAGGATATCGGCCAGAACCAGTCGAGTATACTGAAGCAACATGTCAAACCAACCACCTCAAGTACCTCCCCAATCCCAAGCCTCGTCCTCATCCTCCTCTATCCCAACATCTACAAGTTCGGCATCACCAACACCAATCTCCCCAACAACACCTCCAAATGTACTCAAAGCTCTGAAAAGATCGCCAGAGAAGCAGTATACCGGCCCATCCCGCTCAACGCTCCCTCCGCCCCGGTCCAAACTGGAAGCCGAACGGTATTTCGCGAAACTGGGAGGAGGGGTCCAAGGGGAGAATATCTTACCTACTAGGGGCAGTAAGATGCTTGGTGTCGGTGGATGGGTACTAGGTGGATGTGAGTGATTCCTCTGTATTTCGTAATCTGTTCAGCGGCTTGCCTGAGTAGGTGTGATGAGACGTCAAAAATTGGAGTGGTACGGAGAAGCCAACTTGGGGGGAGATTCTCAGTTGGGCAGGCGAAGGGATATACTATTGCCTCATTCTTCAAGGCCTCGGACCTTGGCAACAAAAACAAGATGCTGTAGAAGGACAAGGGAAGCTGTTCCTTCTGGAGGGCACCGAACAGACCAGCATGCGCATCCTTCGATGCCCAAGGCGAAGAGCTCTGGAGAGAAGCACACCACCGTGATTTCACAAACTGTTAGCTGACACATTTCCTTTCTTCCGATGCGACACTACAGTCGCTTGTGTATATATGGCGCTCTATGTCGATTTCGGCGAGCGAGAACATGTTTTCTCACCGGTGAGTAGTTGCTCCTTATGTGAACCTTCACGACTGAAATTCTTATTTTCGAACGAGCCTCATATCTCTCCGATTCCGGCCTTCTACTCTTCGCCGGCATCGATTGCACGTTATTAGACACAACTTATGATGAAGCAGCGTGTAAAGCTGATTTGACTGAAATTTTCAATTGCAATCGGCCTCGACCGCAGATGAGAAGAGGTTTCCAACACCTTAAATCTAGATTCTTCACCCTCTCTCCTTCAGAACGACGAATAATGGGCTTGGAAGCAGCTGGAGGTGTGAAGGACGATTCTGGCACATTGCGGCCAGAAGGAAATGTAAATCAGCGGCCATCATGACGACCGACTATACTGTATCGGAGAGCTTTGCTCATTTCGCTCATGGCTCATTGAGGACAACTCGTCAGGGTTGGCTGTACCACCTGAGGGCAGTCTATTCTCTGTGAAAGCCGCATGATGCCCTTTGGCTCGCCTTATACACCAGGAAGCGAACGGCATTCAAGATTTCCATCGCCATTAACCCTCATAGATCGATCGTGTTTAAATAGGGGACACAACAAAATAACCATACATACATGACTTGTATTCATATACAGTATACCACGCATACAAGCGATACCAAAGATGTCATCTCTATCTTTTCACTGCATGATCCCAGATTGGGTCACCTTCCCAGTCAACCTGTCGCTCGCGCTTAAAGCACGGTCTTTGACGCTGCTTGTCATGCTTACTATCCAGCTAACCAGCTAACCAGCTAGCCGACGAACGAAAAATGTACTTTGCTCGAAGCACAATGCGAGTCATGCCTGTCTCTGTTTTGTCTACCAGCTCGCAGCCCGCTGCAAGATGTCCATTCGTCTAAAGCTCGGTCATTGTTCGTGCATTTTTCATTATGGCCAGCATAGGCTTAAGCAATCGTAGCTATTGAAAGCGGAAGCGTAAAGAGGCGTAAGGAGCGACGTGGAGGCTAGGTCCGAAAACGAAAGAAAATCTATCCCGAAGAGAAACAATCTATTCTGCAAGGTTGAGAAGGGTATAAGTATGTAACGAGTGTATTTTGATGGTAGGTCAAGGTATATATCTGAGTATTGGGTATGGGTATGTAGATGTATGATAGCGATGATACCAAGCGAAGAGTCCGGGAACCATAACCAAGCTCATGACCATGTAGTTTCTATACAAGACGCAAGAATGAAACAAGAGAGAAAGAAAAGCAAGGATCGAAGCCGAAGCGAGCAAGCAAAGCAAAGCAAAGTAAACCAGAAAGAGAAACCCAACCGGAAAACGAAGCAATTTTAGATAATGAGTGGTGATGGTTCTTTTGTCTATACCTCCTCCCTCTCCATCCCGTGGGCGCCCTTCTTGCCCATCCCCATTGCACCCTTCAGACTCTTGAGCCAGCCCTTCTTACCACCATCCGTCTTCATTGTCAGTACGCTTTGAGCAGCTGGCGTACCTGGCCTAGCAGGGTGTTCGTCCCGGTCGGCCAGAGTAAGACGGCTAGATCGCTTCTCGAACTTGTGGTGGCCGTTGGACTTTGACAAGTCGACGATGTTTCGCTCGTGCGGCTTGTTGGAGTCGCCGAGTAAAGCTCGTGCTCGTTCTCGCAACGAAGCCATTGATGAGGAAGGCTTCATCATGGCCCTTCCGCTTGAGAGCGAGCCCCAACCATCGCCTTGCCGTACGACACCAGGCTCACCGGTCAGGAGGTTCTCGTAGCGTACTCGTCGAGGCGAGTTCAAGGCATGCTCAGGGAAGTCGTCCTCGTTGTCTGAGAGGGCGTCGTACTCTGGACCAGCAACGAAAGAAGGTGAAGGAATGACTGGCATGGTGTTGAAGTTTCGGAGATTCGACTCAGACTTTCGCTGTGGTACACGGGTGAGCCCACGGGTTGTGGATGAGCGGAGAGCGGGTGTTGAGGGGGCGCCTCGCAGAGCATGGGTGTGGGAAGCAGAAGCGGGCGGCTTGAGGGGCACAAAGCCCGGTTCGGGCGTATCTGAGCGGGATCCAGACGCGGGTTTCTCCTTTTCCGCGCCAAAGAGCTTGAGCACATGGGAAACTATGGACAATTGCAGGGCATCAGTTGGAGGTTCACGATCCTGATATAACATCCGCTTACCCGTTGGTCGCTCCTTCTTGCCCTTTCGACCTTGTTCCTCCATCCACTTGTTCGCAGCTTTGACCTTTTCCTCGGCTTCCGCCATGGTCATCCATTTAGGCGGAGTAGAAGGCTCAACCTGAGTCGAGCTAGTCCGAAGATGCATCGGAATTGCCGAGCCCTTGTCAGGCGTGACGCCGAATCGATGCTCCTGCGCATCACCGGTGATCTCGCTGGGTAGCGTGAGGATCGGTAAGGGAGGTTCGCGTCCCTCGGCAATGGCTTTTCTAGCATCCTCGATAATATGTTCGACTGACTTCATCCAAGTAGTCATCTTGTCGAGTCGGCTATCGAGCGCAAGAGCTTCCACCGATTTCGTTCGAGGGATCGTGGACCGTCCGCTGATTGAAGGAGTAGGCTCAACCGAAGATGTCGAACTGCGCTTTTGTGGGGCGGACGTAGGGGCAGCAGCATCTTCAGATAGGCATGGTGGATCGAGTGGTACCAAGGTTTCCATGTCTTGAGACGCTCTTCGATATCGCGAAGCCACATCGGCGTCGGAGACGGTAATCTTCTCTCGAAGTTCTGCGAGGGGCGACTCGTCGTCGGATGCAGGAAGGACCTTGTTCCGCAAGGCGTCTAGCTCAGCGTGTGCTTTGCGAGCACGTCGAATCTTCTGAGGTGATGGAGTTGGCATTCGCTGAGCGGCACTCCGCTGAGCTCGAGCTAAGAGTCACCAGTATCAGTGACGTTCACAAGAGTCCGCTGGTCAGTCCCAAGATGCAAGAACTCACGGGGAGAAATAGGATCCACAGGCTTGTTAGGCGGTTGGACTTTGCGCTCGTGGAAGTGGACAACTGATAGGAAAATATGTCAGCTAGATGCACCGTATGAGATCTTGGCGAGCCCGTCTCACCTGTGTCAACCTCCTTGTTGCCTTCCTTGACTTTGATGTCTAGTTCCTCCTCGTTGATCTCTACCAAGACCGCTCGGTCGAGACCGAGACTTCGTCGCTCGTCTTCCTTCTTGCTCTTTTCGACAGCGGAGTCGAGTGACCTGGCTCGAGGAGGCTCAGGAGCAGCTCGCTTAACGGCAGCCAGGGCTTCAGTCGCCTTCTCTTTCTTTTCGGCGTGTGTATGAATAAGCTTGCGAGTTCCCTCGAGAGATCGCATGGTTCGAAGCACCGCTTCTTCCTTCGACTTTGGAGCTGAGCCAGCTGATAGCGCTGATACTCGCTTGTCCTTCAGGGTCGCCATGGAGCTGGAATGCGAAATAACAGCGCCGTTTGCAGTGTTACCACTGGCAGAAGAGTTTGGTCGAGAGAGATTCGTGAGCTGGGAGTTCGAGGTCCGTGGGACCACCTTCTTGTCGGCTACGAATTTGACTTTCGTCAGTCACATGATAGGCTGGAGGGAAACGGTCAACTCACCAACAAGCGAAGGCTCTTTGATTCGCAGAGGTTGCCCGGCTTTGACCATCTTCGTGGCTACAAGGTATGGCCGGTCAGCTCTGTATTATCGGCCTACGGAAGGGAGGTCAAAACATACGAGTTGGGTCTTCTTCTTCACACTTATCATCCCGGTCGTCTGGTTGTCGTGACTTGATGACAAGCTTTGATGCCGCAAGCTCTTGGTAACTCTCTCGGTTCTCCTTGTCGTCTTGGCCCTCCTTGTTCCGTCTAGGTTTCCCGACACTGGTATGCTGCTTAATGCTTTCTCCAAGCGCAGGAGTAACAGACCGGTGGCTATGTCGAGTCAAATCATTTCCATTCGCATCCTTCTTAGCCTTTCGCTTTTTCCTCTTCTCAGTACCCGCTGATGCCCTGCCTACTCCAGCGGCCGTGGCAGCTTGAGCATACTCAGCAGGAGGCTGGGGAACCGGGTCTTGGTATTCCTCGAATGTCGCTGCGGCCCGAACGAAGTGAGGGGTGATGATAACACTTGGAGCCTCAGGTTGCAGCGCAGGGTGATGGTATGCCTGTATGGCGCTGATTCTGTATGCCGGATCCGGATTAATCATGTGACGCAGGAGGTTTTCGACATCTAACAAGGTTGAGCGTCAGCAGGACTTCATAGGTCAAAGCCAGTACCCTCTGCTCACCTGCAGGCATTCGCCAGTCTCCCACCCAGTGACCTCGTCGTGATCTCTCATAGTAGATCAACAGATTTTCAGGACTCGAAAATTCTTCCTCTTCGTTTTCTTCGAACGGCGTTCGTCCGATGAGGATTTCGAACATAGTAATCTAATCACTCGATGGGGTCGTCAGTTTGGCGACGTTGCAGGGTTTCGAATGGAAAACTTACACCCAGTGACCAGACATCGGAAGCACGTTCATCGTGAGGCATTCCGTGCGCTCGCAAAGGGTCGAGATACTGTAGGAGGCACATAGTCAGCCCAAGATGTCCTCATTTTGGTCTCGATCAGATACACGATTCGTATAATGACTCACCTCAGGCGTTCCCCAACTGATAGAGCTAAGGAAACAACCTCTCGTACCAACGTCCCACTGCTGAGCGAAGCCAAAGTCGACCAATACGGGGATGTCGTTATAGCTCAGCAACACATTGGCAGGCTTGATATCGTTATGCGTAATTCCTCTTTCGTGAAGATAGCCGACGGCGGAAGCTAGCTGTCGGAAGTAAGGAGTCGCCTTCCATGGTGGAAGACATACAGGAATCAGGTGCGAAAGGTGGGGCATGATGACGCTTGATGACAGACAACATCAGCTGGGACTTCCATGGCTGTGAGTGTACAAAAGACTGACAGGGCGTAACTGGGCGTAATGACGAAAGACTCGAACGAGATGATCGAAGGATGAGGCTCGTGTCTCAAAGATCGAATGATCTTCATTTCTCCCCAGAGCGCTCGAACTCTGGCAGCGGTGGTCTATACCAAACCGAATACGGAGGTCAGCATCAAGAATAGCCTAAAACTGCACTGTTCACACTCACCGCATCTCTGCTCCTATGGACAAGCTTGACCGCAACCTTACCACCCGCACCACCTCCTCCGGACGCGGCCGCCTTTCTACCCAGCTTCATGAAGTGATTGTCTTCAGCGATCACCACACCATGCTTGAGGTGTTTCAGCTTGCACCGCCAAACACTGCCCCAATTGCCGAAGCCGATCTCGGAAACGAAAGTGAACCGCTCGGAAAGTTGTTCATCGGTGATTGAAAAGACATCGTCTGTACCGGAAGTGATGGTATTCAAAGCAGGGTGGAGGGCTTCTTGCGCTGCTTGTTCGTAGATGAGAGCGTGATCCTCCGAAGATGGCGAAGTGGGATCGGGAGTGGGATAAGCGTGTTCCTCGTAGTAGTCGTCGCGTGCGACAGTTTCGGTGTTCAGTGTCAGAGCAGACGCGTTGACTTCGACACTTCGCTCAAGGGTGTAAGCGAGGCTTTCTGGGGAGATTGTGTTGTACGAAATAGTATCGAAGTCTGGTCTTCTTGACTCCGGGGAAGGGGTGAGAGAATCATAGGTGAATGCGGATCGAGAATCCGTCCTAGAAATGCCCGAAACCGATGTAGAAGTGGAAGATGCGAGATCTGAATTGGCAAGGGGTGAAAGATGGGCGGGTGAGACTGTCTTGGGTGCAGGATGAGGAGGGGTAAGACCGAGCCTGAGTCGAATCTTCGACTTGGGTTTCGACAATGTGGGCTGAGCGGCAACCATACTGGGCAGGGTGTGATGTGGGTATAATTAGATCTCAGTAGGCAGGCCGAAGATGTTTGATATGTTATAAGGTTGTTGTCGGTAACGAGCGATCAAGCATTCGACGGCAAGCAATGGACAGGATAGGTATAGTGGGAGCGATATGAAGGGACTCAGTGGGGTGTTGGGTTATGCGAGGTCGGTCGGTTGAGATGGCTCTAGGGTTGTTGCGAGTTTGTTTACTGATTCTGAGATCGTTTGTTCTCGTTTGAGATCGTAAGGAGCGTGAAGAGGACGTTGAAGGTACGTAGCGAGGTTCGTTTCGTCGACGTTGAAATAAGTTCGTGATCCAACAGAGAAAAAAGAAAAGGCTACAAGAACCAAGAACGAGGATGTATGTGCAAGCACAAGACGGTATCAAGGAGCAACTACAGGTTAGCAACGAAGAAGAAGAAGGAATAGAAAGGAGAAAGAAGTGAGAAGGATGATGAAGGAGGAAGATAAGGTCGGGGTTGGGTACAGTGAGTAGATATTGTTTTGGGAACGAGGATAAGCGAGGGAAGGGAAGGGGCAAGTGTTAGTGTTAGTGTTAGACTGGAGCACTGTTCACTTGTTTGCGCTCGACTTGTTGACGTCTTTCATAATAAGGGAGAAGAGACGGCGCACAGTGAGCAAAGGAGAAAAGGTGTATGTGCTCAAACGTTGAATGATAAACATCGCGTCGACAAGGTAGATCATCATTCAACCCTACACACATCATGTATCATTCCCGTTGATTCGCAAACCACCGAAATCAGTCACGCTCTTTAGCGCGATTAAGCAAAAGCAAAAGGGTCCCAAAGGAGCCTCGAGGCAGTCATGATCATATGCAAACAAACAGCGAGGGAGGGGGTGAGTAGAGGAGATATTTATTCGGTTGGGACAGATCTCGGCTTAGTCGGCGGTGAGAATCGCAATTTTGCTTGCATCGCCATGTCCGATTGCTTGCATGTCATGTATAGCAAGTTCATCGATATCGTCTCGTCTGTCTTTGCGGTTGAGAGAACGATATCAGAACTTGAGGAATGGATCGGAAAAGGCCAATTCGATAGACAGAGCGAGCGATCAAGTCACCATCACCATCAGCATTGGCGGCGGTGACGCTGATGGTGTTGCTGATGGTGACTGTTGAAGTCCCTGACTGACGCATTGGACACGGCGCGTCTCGACCGACACTGTACCTCAAGCTCCAGGATTCCGCCCGTGACTTGCGAACCGAGCGATGGACAGGAATCAGTAGTGCAGACACGATGGGATCGTCGTTAGTTCCAAATTGGATCTATGGAGCACGTTGAGTCGGTACGACTCGAGTGCGTGTTGTTGGTTGCGAAGATGGAGTGGGTTACCAGATAGTGTTTTACATTTGCGTTGGTTGTATGATTCGATCGGTCGAGTAATGTGAGTGGAGTAGAATGGGATGTGTGACGCGCGTCTGTCTGTCTGTGCCTTCAAATGCGTTTCAGGGAGCTCACCAGTAGTGTGGCGGAGCATTATCAACGTTCATCTCTGACGAAAAGCCTGTAGACCATCAGAATAGTAGCGACCTGTAGGCAATGCAACACATACAAACATGCATACATATAAACACAGAATCATTACAATTCAAGGCATAGATAGCAGTATCGCACAGACTAGACACAAAGACTCCTTCGTAACACAATTTTACCTTTATTTCCTTCTACAAAACAGACAATATCCCTATCCATACCTTTGAAAGGATGGCTGACGAGGCGATTATGTGCTTTGAGACTTTATCGTCGGGGAATACCAGCGACACCTCGGTCGTTGTACCTCCATTTGGCGAGGAACACCAAAACCCCAGCGAGACCCATGAGAGAGGTCGATATGGCGAAGCCCATATGGTACAATGGCGCCGTTTTGGCCGGCCAAAAGAATGATCCGTAAACGGAAGCCAAGTTTCCTATCATCACATAAACAATGACGATTAGCGGATCCTTCTTATCACCAAGGTCGGTTTTGGTTATGACTCACCGACACCGTTGATCAAGGCGATGGAGACGGCTCGCTTCTCTCGGCCATCGAACATGGTGACCATCCAAGAGAGGAATAGAGGTACCGCTGTCCATACACCGGCACCGCCGAAGCAGATGAACGCGTATCTACAAATCCCAAGTAAAGAGTGTTAGCATATTTCTTTTTCTGGAGTGGATTTGGGATCACAAAGGTGAATCTTGCGACTGACTTTACGGCGTTGTTGTGGACGGTGACGCAGATGACGAAAGATACGACAGAGAGACAGGCGGCAGCGAGGACATGGTATGCCTTCTGCTGAGTTCGGTCGGCATTCCAACCAGCTGAGACGGAGACAGCCAAAGCAACGATGTAAATGGGGACAGTCATGACTACAAAGAAGCGTAGAGCGGAGTTCAGCAAATGGATCGCAGTATGCAGTATAGGACGAGTGGCGGATCGCGGTGCAGTTCACTCACATTGGGCCTTTCGACCGGCGTAGCCGAGACCTTTCATCAAGGTAGGGAAGAAGTATGAGATGGTTCCGACAGAGTTGAGGACGTTGTAGATAAGCATGAAGACCTAAATCCCGGAAGTCAAGAGCGTGTCAGCCACTGGTCCCACTTTGATTGCACAACGCGGACCGCTGAACATACATAAGTCTTGGGGTCCTTGAGGGCAGCCATGAACGCCTGCATGTGGCTCATGTGGATTTCATCGTCGCTCTCGTCTCGACCCGCGGCGATTCTCGCTACGGCCAGATCCTGCTCCGCTTGGGAGAGCCATTTGGTCGTAGTGGGGTAGTTGGGGAGGACGAAGAAGGCGGCGACGGAAATAGCGACGGTGATGAGACCTTCAATGATGAAGAGCCTGTGAGACGTGCACATGACATGCATGGTTCGAGGTCAGCTTGAGATTTCGGAAGTGTTCGAGGGGTGACATGGCGGACAACATACCACTTCCAGCCTCGGACGCCAGCGGTACCCTCGAGACCTTCGATAATACCGCCCGCGAGCAGACCACCGAAAGCACCCGAGACAAGAGAAGCCGTGTAGAAGAGCGCGATTCGCTTAGACAGCTCGGCGGGCTAAGGCGTCGAAAGGGCAAGTACAGTAAGCCACCTTCACCATCATCAACGATTCTGACTCAAAATGGGGAAGAACTCACCTTGTACCAACAAGAGAGGAGCAACATGACACCGGGGAAAAACCCAGCTTCGACCAGACCAAGGACCATTCGGAAAGCGACCATGCCTCCGAGAGAGTTGATACCGACAGCTCCAAGGGACATGCCTCCCCAGAGGAACATGACGGTAGGAAGGAAGATACTAGGCTTGGATCGGGCGAGGATCATGTTACAGGGTACTTCGTTGAGCAGGTATCCCTAATGGTGCAAACGAGGGTAGTTGTATCAGCTCATCACACTATCGACGAACGGGAAACAAGAGGAGGTGGCGACTCACGACAAAGAAGATGGAGAGGACGAGCGAGTAGTCGGATGAAGTGAGCTTTAGGTCCTTTTCCATACCGCCGACTTTGGCGTTCTGCGAGTGAAAGACAGATCATCAATATCGGTCGCTGCGTATCCAGGCATTTTAATGGCCACCTGCTCCTATATCAAAATTAAGAACCGCAGTACTCGTACTCACTCCGATATTGGTTCTGTCGAGGTAGTTGAATACATACATGATCCAAAGCATAGGCAACAAATGTCGATCGATCTTCCTGACCAACCTCTTCTCCTCATCGGTGCCCTCGACATAATTGTATTCACCTCTGGGCGAGACATTTTGTCCGTCCTTGTTCAAGCCAGGCTCATAGATAACATCGCCTTGCTCGACATGCTGGACCTCAGCCTTGTCGTCGTAGTGTGCGTTCATGATTGATGAACAGATCCTCTTGGTGTGATGAAGGAGTGAAGGAGTGGTGTGTGTAACTGTTCGAGGTCAAGTAGTAGATTGGAGTGTTGATTCCAATCCCAATTCCCTCTTCTGGGTGACGGATTAGAGCAGTGCGATGTGGTCAGAAGACTTGTCCGAGGGGGGGAACGAACGATCCTATCGCATTACAAGTAGATCATATATACATACATACAAACGCGAACCGCTCCAATATATCACATTACACCTGACCCAGGCGAGTGTGCTCCACACCGTCACGATCCAATCAATCAAAACGAACATCGGCCCCATTCGGTCCGTAGCCGTTTTGTTTTCATCTCTGGCTTCGTGCCCTCTTACGCCTCCGATAATCGATTCAGAAATATGAACTGGTGTAAATTGGTAAAGCCTTGCCGAGTTTGTCTTGCCTGTTTGTCTATGTCTCGTCTTGTCGCACACCCACCCCATCCACTCATCCGTTCCCACGTAAGTCCCTACGACAATTGGCGGTACGCTACCGCCGCTATGGAAAAGGGAAATGAAGAGGACACAAACGCGAAAACGCCAAATGCCTGAATTGACGCCGGTAAAGCTTACTGACTGTATCGAACGGTTAGTCTTACTCTTGGTTACAGCAAGTATATCGTATGTCGTATGTCATGTCGATCTTCCCCCTGGAGGTGCGAGGGAGGCAACGGGGAAAGAATAATCACATGAGCATGAGTTCAGGGTTTTGCTGTAAGTTTCCGGTAAAGTCTTAGCCCTCCCCACCGGCAATAGCTCGCTTGCTCTTGGGGCCCATGGGGACTTTGGGCCTTCACCCCTGGAACACGGGGGCAACCGTTAGCGCATCTGCGGTTATTAACGGACTGGCCAGAGTTGAATTGGCTTGGCGTTCAATTGTAGCTCGCAAGGCAGGAGGAAAGGGAAACATCTCTTTTTGGTAAAACGTAGGCTCCTGCGATGCGGGCACGTATGTACACCTACTGTATAAAGGACTAGACTTTCGGCTTGTCTTTGCCCCGCACAAACGTAAATCGTTTCACTCCATCCATCCTTTCCGTAACTTGCGGGCAAGGATTACTTGCAGCGCAGTAGTGCAAGGGAATCGAAGAGAGGAAGACAAAGCAAAAACGGAACAGGATCTCGAATGCAAAAAGGAGTACGACAGATCTGCTGATCACTCGTACGGTAAATGGAGACGAGACAAGATCCGTACATGTTCCGTATCTGTCTGATCTACATTTTACATACTGTACGTACGAATACACACGCGGGGACGCCCACACACGCAGAAGAAGGAGCGAGAAAAGAAGGACAAGGGACAGTATCTGTGAGAACACAATCCGAGGTTTTCGTTTCTTGCTTCTCGCTTCTCGTGATTCGTTCCGTTCCTTTTTTTTCACGTTCCTGATCGGTTATCGAAGGGGTCTCCGCAAGCCGGAACAGCATTCTAGCTTTATGTTTTGCGTTTTGTGGATTATACGTTTTGTGCTTGAGCTCTAGAAATTGGGAGAATGACCACAAGGAGAAATATGATTCGAATACTCAAGACACCCGGGCTGATATTGTACGATCAAAATCTCTGGACTATGGGCTCCTGTAACGGAAGATGGATGACGTACGATGTTGAGCATCTACCCTTCTACCAAAGCGTTAGTGTGTCCGATACGGACCTGTTAACGGGAGGTCGGAGCGTATTGGCTAGGTCGCCGGGGTTCCTGGCTTCCCTGCAGTCTGACAATACTAGAACCAGAAGACGACGAGATCTACAGTATGATCACTAATGGACCACCAGAACAGCGTGCAGTCTTGGAACTGTCCAATCAGAGTATCGTGTAGTCTATCACCGTCACCGTCACTGTCACCGTTCTCCGTCCCCTTTCCTTGGCATCCCAAGTACAAGTGATAGGAAAAACAAGTTCGTCGATGCCTCTTCCATTGGAATCAGCGCTCTCGGTTGCAATAAGTTACGAGTATTGAAGATCCCGCCACGATTTGTTCGGTCTAATTACGAGTACAATCCAGAGTTACCTTGATGTACGCATCCATATAGCTATAGCTGGGTAAGTTATACGTAAAATATCTGCAGGTTGGAAATACATGCACAATCCATCAGATGAATCAGCTAAGTAAGCTCCGGCAGATCATCTTACCGCCGGCTTCGGCGCCGGCGTCGGTGTGCGTAAGCTGTGGCCCCCGTCTTGCAAACCTCCTACTCTCGGCTATACCTGTAGATGATCGCTGATTACGCTTACTAGTCGAGGAGACCTGTTCATCCGTTCTGCCGTTCATCCATTTTACCCTTGCCGATTAATTATTGATTGCCCACTAACCTGGTAATGACATTGGAATTCCCAGGTCAGAGTATCGTAAGTGTCATTGCTGCGCGTGAATGTGATTGTGTCTGTGGTTGTCAGTGTGTGTGGGAATTGCAGCCTTCACTAGCTACTTTCATAGCGGTGAATCGGTCCGCATCGGACGTCCAAACATATGTCAAGCGAGAGGGGGTCATAGTGCATACTTGCGTTGACAAACATGCATTACCTGCTGGAATGCACAGCACGGTGGTCAACGTGGTAAAATGGAGACCTTTCAATTGGGGCAATAGAATCTCCACCTAGCTTAAGCGGCCATGAGCAGAAGGGCAACTTATCTGCTACAGCTGGCTCTCGTACAAGCTCGCGTACAGAATCTTGAGGCGAATATTTCCTTCCTCGATGCTTCCCCGTGATATCGTACTCGTTATACAAAGTGCATCGATTGTCAGAGATCTGAGGACGATCGACAAGACTTATCAGGCACTTGAAAGTCGCTAGAAGACTACACCGAACAGCTCCTACGTAGATGGAACTGGCGTCTGGTACACATCTCTGCATATGTGTTGACACTCAATCGAACATGTCAGAGTGAGTGCAGTTTGTTTCGGATAATTCGTAGCCAGCTTGAAAGCAGATCCGTTGAAGATCAGATTACAAAACTGTATCATGCATGTTATGTGTATATGCCGTCCTATGCTACACCAAGCTAGCTCGATCATACTGTACCGTACTTGCTATGCTATGATTATATCCTTGTTGTTCCGTGTACCGTGTATTCAATCCAATCCAATCCAACCCCACAATCCGTTATGCGCCACTCCACTATACCTAGAGAACTATAGCTACAGTACCCGTTGTGACGCGCACTGTGCACCGCGTACCGCGCACCGCGCACCACTGCATCTAGTCCCCGACTATGGCATACGTTCTCGTCTCTTGTCGTTGCAGCTGGAGATGACCCGTTAGATCTGTTGTGGCGACTCAACAGGTAGACGTTCGCGTCCATTAGCCATAGCCCTCGCACCTCCTCCACGAGCCAAGGTTTCCTCAGCCACTGCGCCAATGGTATCATTATTCGACATTTTCGAGCGTGATTGCATGGTCGAGGTCGGTCTAGGCGTCTCTGAGCCCGAAGACGATCCTGACTCTTGTCGCAGGCCACTCGCTACTGCCGATGCCGATGGAGGTGGTGCGGAGGAAGGGAAGGCGTATGGCTGACGAGCAGTATGTTGGAGCCTGCAGAGACGGGATGAAGAAACGAAATCGGACACAAAGGTATAAGGAAGACATATAACTGAGCTTCTCCAACCCGAAGAGGACGATTGTGGTCTTGGAAGTTGCCACTTACGGGTTCTGTGACGAATAGTCGCAGTGCACATAGGCTCTTATCACGCCGTCCAAGCTGGATGTGGGAGCCACATGTGTCAGCCGTCGGTGGTGCTCGGCAAGCACATTACACGCCATGCAAAAGGTCAGGAGGCTCACCTTTCCAAGACACACCTAATGAGAAAAGTCAAGACCGGTTTGATCAGCCTGCTATTCAACGTCACACGTATCTTTAACGAGGCGAGGAATTCGAAAACCGAAGGAACTAAGATAGGCTCTACGTACTGAATTGTCTCTCCCACATCATGAGCGAAATGCAGACTACTCGATCGAGGTAAGATCACATCGATTTCAACGATTAAATCGTCTCTGAGCAATCAGACATGGTCAAGCCATGCAGCGGAATCAGCGTCAGCGTATCAGAAGGAAGAAGCGGCTGACTGGAGGAATGTGAATATTTCGATTTTCAGATAGTTGGGACTCACCCAATATGATAACACTCAACATCTGCAATCTCCAAGACGGGATTGAAACGCGTAACAAGGTAAAGAACCCTGGTGATCTGATCTCGAGATGCTGATTTCCCAGATACTGCGGTTCGTAGGGATGAACGCAGTCCACGATTAGCCTGTGTCTCGACTTTGAAGCCGCACCGAGGTACAGGCATCCAAACAAAGCGAGGCGGCTGGACGAGTTTGAAGCTGCGATCAATGATGATCACGAACATGACTTACAATTGGCAAAATTCTGAAGGAGCGTCTTGATCCATTCGACTATGATGTACGTGGACAGAACCATACCGCCGATCGGGTCAAGTAGCCTCCAGTGGAAGAAGGATCCGATCCACTATACCCAAGCAAGCATCGTTCAAATTAGAACCACAGGTCCACTCATACTGACCGTCTCTCAAGTCGGGCCTGCTTACACGACGAGGTGAAGCAACGATGGGCACGCAGGAGGTGAGATCCGACTCACAGGGAAAGCAAGCGACATGATATTGAAGAACACGTCGTTTTCTGCGTCTTGAGCGAGAGCCTGAACGCCTGACGAAGGGATCCTGGAGCACCATACCCATCTGCAGGTGATCGATCACACATCGACTGTCAGCCGTTATCCTGACCGTCTCTGTTAGGAATATAGAGGGACAAGTTGGAGGATATGATTGGCTCACAGGACAGATTTGACACCGATCGTGGCCAGCATGACCCTACAAGATTGTTAAACATGAACACAGATATCAGCGCAAAGTAGCAATAGAACGGAAGACTGGGAAATGACCGTACGTACCCTATTCCGAGCCAGCTGAGGTCTACGGGAGCCTCCTCGGCGGGCGCAGTTGCCCTTTGGAAGGACTCGATGAAGACTTGTACGAAAGACGCGATCATAGCGACCGAGAAGATGAGCTGGACGAAGTTGGGGCGCAAGGCGAGGAGCGTCAGTGTGAAATCGTCGCTCACGAGGACGGTGTGTGTGTGGGCTGTTTGTCTCGGCTAAATCACTTACTACTCCTAAGGGCTCGAATCTCCTCTTTCCAGCAGGATACTACAGTCGTCGATAGTCATGATAGAGCAAACATTAGCGACGAGCTCACTATTTTGCCCACTTTTGGTTGTGTCCGACACAGTGACTCGTAATCCATCGACGTACCTTGTGTCGGTCCGTCTTGACCCCTATAGCCCAGCTAGTCGCCAGAATAATCATCGTACTCAGCAGATCGAGAGCCGAGTCGACCAGCGAAGCCGTAAGGGAGATCGAAGACGAATAGAGGACGGCTATCACTTTGGCTACGACCAAGATCACGTTGACAACAGTATTTACTGTGCGAGGGGTCAACCGATATATCAAACAAAAGGAGAAAAGAGTTATCGATTGATCAGTTGTGTGAATCACGGCCACCACAGATTGACGCGATACAGTGTTCAGAGGTTTGTGACCTTCTTGAGCTTGGCGACTCACCATTCAAAGCGAACTTTGCTAATCTCTCCCTCCTCTCTTCTTTGCTTGAGCCCTGGCCCTCTCCAGCAGCAGTCAAGCCACTCAACAACCCGGTCCTCTCCCCAGCTTCCTCCCCATTCTCACCTCTGCCTCTACCTCCACCCTCGGCATCATCACCATCCCCGCCGTTCTGATCGGCCATCCTACTTTGTTTGATTTTCCAGGCGCTCGCTCGTCTGTACTTGTGGCCGCCAGGCGAAGCGACTTCTTCCTCCAGATCGCCCAGCCGCTGAAGGTATGTCCGTTGGGGGGAGAAGGAGAGGGCGATGTCTTGTGGTAAAGAGCCAGATAGGAGGGAGTCTACTTCTTCGTAGTGAGATGCTAGGAGAGAAAGGTAGGTGTAGTATGGGCGAAGCTGTGGTGAAAAAAAAAAAACCGCCATTACAATGAGAAAATATCAGTATTAGCACAAGCTGTCGTCAATCAGCGGTTCAAACGAGCTTGCTCTGCTCCGAGCACCCCGGCCAGTCTTAACTCACCTTTTTAGGCAGTCCCTTGATGGCTTCTTCAGAGATAGGTATCTCCTCAAAATCCAAAGACCTCTCCTCCTCAGAAATGATATTCCCAGCTTGCACCTCTTCAAACGTCATTCCTCTCCCTCGACCCCTCTTTGACCCTCGACGAGGTAAGAGCGGATGCCCCAGACTCTGATTCTGATCCTCATGTCCAAGTGCATATTCTGGTACTTGATGTAGGGGCTGTGACGCATGGAGAGAAGGGCTGGTAAATGAGATGGAAGAGTACGAGTGCGGGCGGGGGCTTGTGCTAGGTGATCCTTGAGAATGGCCATGGGAATACGAGTGGGACTGCGGGGCAAAGTAATCGCCGTTCGCTAGCATCCGCGTTGTTGGCGATGTCGAAATGGACCGGGATTGGGGGGTGACCCTCGAAGCTGAGGCTGAGACTGCAGCCGTCGCAGAGCGCGAGTGGGGTGATCTCGATCTCGACATGGCGAGTATACACCCCGGTTTATGGTGGGTGTCTAATAGTGGTCGCGGACGTTCGCTTCGGACTTGTTATGCCTCGGTGACGGAGACCCGATGTGTTGTTGTCACCGTCGCTGTCGCGGTATTCAAAGGCAAGTGGAGGACAATTGGCAACTTTCGTAAAGATGACGATCGTCAAACTGGTGAGATGCTTCTTGTGATGTGTTCAGAAGAGCAGCTTGACTCGTTCATGTATATACCGAAAGGAGAGCGTTGCCAAACCTGCCTCTCCCTTAATTACTCTACAACCTGGACCTCACCTTGCTTCGTCATACCGAAAGTGTGGTTGATATACGGCATCGAGAGAGAGAAATCTACTCGTACTGTACAACAGATGGTGAGTCGCTCGGTGCATCACTATACAGTAGTTGATAGGGCGCTAATTTGGGTACGGAAGCAATTTCAATAATTTCAGATCTGTTGGAATCACCCTTCACCCGGTCACCGTCATGGTACGAGTAGTTATAGTAGTATGAGTATGGCCATCATTACACGTCAGCATATTCGGTACCCGCGTCACTACCGCACCGCAAAAACGTGCCTTATGCTATGGTGAAACGCAAATACGCACACCATATTCCGCCGGAAATGGATAGATAGGTCCAGACTACTGGGATTCTTTTGCAAGTTGCTTTGTCCTAGCAACAGCTACTGTGTATAATCGTTGATAAAACATATTGCCTCGAAGAGTAGATCTGGATCACGTACGATACCACAGTCACCAATTGCGAGCTTGAAACACCCATCACCCGAACGCCGTTCACCATCGGTCAAGCTCACAATGGCCCCTCCCCCGCCTTCACCATTCCACTACCTGAGGACACACCATCACCCACTCTCAGCCCTCCACTTCAACAGCACCAATGCCCTACTATACTCGGGCGACCAAGAAGGCTGGGTATCGATCCTTGATCTGAAAGTGAGACGGGTGATATGTTATTGGAGGGCTCATGAGGGTGGTGTATTGGGCTTGGAAGAGTGGGAAGGAGGTCTGATCAGGTGCGTTTGTGCGGTATGAACTTCTTCCGGTTCCCAGTTTCCGGTCATCATAGCTATCTTACTGACCAATGTCTGTTTATTGCTCGGCTGTGGTTTGTCTGGACACACTCGTAGTCATGGTCGAGATAACGTGATCCACTTCTACGAGCCCCTCAAAAGGCCATACATCTCTTTCTCTGTTGGAAGCTCGACAGGAACTGGTAACGGTCCCGAGCGATACAAGACAGGCCCACCAATCAGACAGTCATTACCCACCAACGCCCTCAATTTCTGCCGCTTTTCACTTCTTCCTCTTGATGACCACAAGATTTCCAATCAGTCGCCTCTGATGGACGGTGAAAAGGAACGCAGGATACGCAATGGAAAAGGAAAAGGCAAAGGCAAAGGCAAAGAAAGGGAAGCGATTATGGCTGTGCCCAGTTTGACGAATTCCGAGCTGGTGAGCTGAACGTTGCTTCGTTTGGTATGAAGGACTGGAAGCTCATGCGTAAATCCGTTCTACACATTATGTAGGTTGATATATACCATATCCCGTCGCTGAAACGGATACATGCCGCCGTCAACTACGTACCCAAAGTACAAGCACCGGTGAAGGACTCGGTGGTGCCCGAGAATGGGCGATCAGGTAAGTGAGGCAAGTGGGGCTGTTCAGAGACTCTATATGAGCTGGGCTATCTTTAGTTGAGACAAACCTGACCTTGGCTCTTCATTCCATCGATTGTTGTTCAGGCCTAGTAATGTCCCTTCATCTGCGACATCGCCAGTCAACGTCCAGCCTTACCCTATCGATAGGCTACGAAGACGGCCGCGTCGAGCTCTACCGCTCATCCGTAGATCTAGATAATATTTTGACCTCTCAGCCATTTGACGCACGTATGTCGAGTGGACCTAATCCGTGGGAAATGGTATGGAAGGGAAAGGGGCACAATGAAGCTGTTATGGGAATGGATGTGGACAAGCAAGCCAGGTATGGATGGAGCGTTTCGGCTGATCATAGGCTTGTTAGATTTGATTTTGCCAAGGTGAGTCAGCGAGCTAGCTTTTTCTCCTTTTATGCTATTATCTACCATACCACTTTCGAACCTACGGTGGGCTTACGGTCCGGTCTATTGCCATATGGGCTGTTTGCTTTTGCGATGTGTGCTGAAATCATTGCAACGTCGATTCGTCGATAGGTGCTTGAGAAGCAAACCCCCCCTGAAGATATAAGCATCATGAAGGATCACTCGCTCAGGCAAATAGGCAACTCATGTGTCACTGTCCGACCTGATGGAAGGGTAGTAGCCGTTGGAGGCTGGGATGGCAAGTGAGTAAACAAGCTCATCCCATCAAGATCGGTCCCTTGGTTCAGCGGTTCGATTACTGATTTTCGAATTTCAGGATCCGGCTCTTCTCCACAGAAACGTTCAAACCCCTTGGCACCCTCTCATCACACCGTGAAACAGTACACGTCATCGCATTCGCCAACCCGCCTTTACCCACAATCACAGTTCAAGATGAACACGAGGATGCGGAAAGCTTAATAGCGGAAGAAGAAGCCTCTACGCTGGATATAGCAGATGATGATGAGAGCGACGACGAGGATGATGATGATGATGAAGGGAAGGGAGGTGTACGTCGCGAAAGTTGGTTTGCGAGCGGAGGGAAGGACACGAAAGTTGCGTTGTGGGGTCTAATGGATTTTGGTGGGGGTGGGGGTCGAGCTGAGGCCAGCAGCGGATCTAGATGAGCGTCAAACAAGCATGCACATTAGGCTGTGTGATATGCAATCTGTTCACTGTCGCGGTGTCACCCAATGTCGTCATGAACATCACCGAATGCATTCGGCAGCTGTGTTTTGTACTCATTGCACTCCATCGACAACATGTGTATGCTTGTATCGAGCGAGGACAGGCTTCGCTCTATATGATGTGACATGAAACGCGATACAGCGCGGGGACTCCGCCGCTCGGGCCGAGCCGAGAACCGAGACGAGACGCGTCGTGCCAGCTTAAGGCAGTCTCGTATAAATGTGTAACGCATTCAACCTGAAACACAGCATCAAGTGCAGTGCTCCAGTGCATCGTCTCGTGTAGAGTGCTGTGCTGTGCTGTGTATGGGAAGTAACGTTATTGCCAAGCAAAAATAACCCTCATCAATCTCTGTTGATACGGGAAAAGAATATATGTAGAATATAGTCCTAAGCCCACCTGGTCTCTCAAGGAGAACCAAGCGACATTGACATAACAACCACATAACAGTATTCGCCATCTTCACCATCAACCATTTGTCCAAGAAGACAAGATACGATCAAAGGAGCTCTGCCGCCCTCCTATCACTCACTCCACATTGTCGCTCTTCCTTCAACTTGATCCAATCCCGACTATACCGCCCTTCGCCCATCGCTCACCGTTCAATACAAACCATCGCTTAATCGACGCTTCTCTATTGATACATTGATACTCGCTGCACATCCTTTGATAGGTCTCTCACACATAACGTCACGACACGGTCCAACCACACACCATACGCCACAGATCAGTCGTTGATCGACTGAACATACACCCGCATTGACGTACAGTACGCTGCTTTCCTAGTCATTGGAGCGGGAGCAATAGTTGGAAATATATCTATCACACCCATCTATCTATCCGAAACCAAACAAGCGTCGAGCAGGATTAAACTATCATAGAGACCGCATTGCATCAAGCGTTTTCGATTCATTTTTGTTCAATTGTTCAAGGCTGAAGCATAGGATTACTCGAAGAACAGGAGAGCGAAGAAACCTTGGCGACGAGAGCAAGTACGATGGATTACAGCTCCAATTCGAGCCCGCAAAGGGTCGGCGGACCCTCGATATCTCATCCATATCCACCATCTTACCGCCCCCATCTATCATCCAATCCAGACCAATCATCCGCAGATCACCATCAGTACGGATATCAAGCGCGTTGTCAAGAGCGACACCAACAATCATCAAGCTACCCACCGCATCTCGATAATCCTTACGACGTATCCTCTTCAACAGATCTTAACAATACCAGACACCACAATGGTCATGGGGATAGGATACACAGACCAACGAGATTGGAGCGTTCAGCCTCTGAATCCTCGACCCATCCTGCTTTACCACTTTCAAATGGCGATGGGGATGGAGACGGCCTGAATTCAAGCGGTAGTAATGAAAGTCAGTTGAGTGAATTGGGCGGCAAAGAAGGACGGCCCGAAGGATGGACGAAAGAGGACGAAGATGCCGAGAGGGAGTTTCTGAGTAAAGGTATGGTGGATTGGAATGAGTTGAAAAGTTGGAGGTTTTGGTTTAGGAAGGAGTGGTGGTGTGAGTCTTTTGTTTACGTTTACAATTGTCCATGTACAATTCTTCTCTTTTCATGGCCCGGTAACACGCTCGGTGTGAAGACCGGCACTCGATACGAGTGACCGTGCAGCTGTGTCAATGTTTGGTGACTTGGCTGATATATCGCTTCTTTCACAGACTGGTATATCATCATCATAGTTGCCGCCGTCTTGGTAGCCCTCATGACCATTTTCCACGACGATGTGAGTCCGCCGACCAAACTCGAACAGAAATGCACATCGCAAGGTAGTCGCACATTGACTGACACGCACATTCGCGACTTCGGTCGGTAGATCGTCAAATGGATGCAGCCTTTCGCAAATTGGATGAAAGAGTGAGCATATTTTACTCCCTCGAGAAAGCGCAAGCCGTATGTCCCCATTCGATGATTTTGGGCATAAGCTGACATTTTGCCGTTTTGTAGTCTACCAGGTGGATGGGCAATCCCTATCGGTCAGCTTGCAATCCCCTGTTTTTCCAGCATTGAGATTTGTAGCTGAATGACTGGGACTGTGTGCAGGTATCTTCTTCGTTTTATCTTTCCCGCCTCTTTTCGGACAAGAGGTATGTGATAGCGAGCCTTTTTCAATCATGCCGCTCAGAATTCTGTTTCCTCCCTCGTTCGTTGTGGCTCAGCGCATCAGGGCCAGTTGGGCTGATACTTCTATTCGTATTTGCAGATCCTGGCAGTTCTGGTTGGTGCGGTATGGGGTCTATGGGCGGGGTAAGTGTAACGTCCCGATCTTTCCTCCCCTTCATAGCTTATAAACGTTGTGATATACGCAGCTTCGGAATCACAGCAGCCGGTACATTCTTAGGCGAAGTCGGCAATTTCTACGCATTCAAATACTGTCTTCGATCCACAGCAGAGAAGTACGAGAAGCAAAATATGAATTACGCTTGTATGGCGCATATTGTACGAGAGGGTGGCTTTTGGTTGATATTTGCTATTCGGCTGAGTGCGATTCCTGGGTAAGTGAGCAGCAATCGAGCATCAACTAATTGCTCTGGTACATCCATGGTAGCTGAAAGCAATCTGATAGGATTCAAGCTGACCACTGATTTGACTACCTCCCACATATAGACATTTTTCGAGTGAGTAGATTGATCTGGATACCAAGGATGGAGAATCGGCAAGTGGCTTGTTGGATATTGTGCTGATTCACGATGTCATACACTCGTAGCTGCTGTCTTCGCAACATGCGGTATGGGAATCTGGATTTTCGCAATAGCGACTATCCTGACTCTCCCGAAGCAGGTGAGTGGATTTGCCCTGTTGATATTTCTGCTGCCCTCTCAGCCCTTATCTACATAGTTGCGGTTTCACACGGGCTGGACGAGAGGAGCTGACGCCAATTCTGCTCATTCGACACAGCTCATCGTCGTTTATCTCGGTGTACATTTCAACGAACAAGATCAGCAGACCAAGACGGAAAAGATCGTTTCTTATGCTGTTGTAGTGGTCGGATTTTGTAAGTCACACATACTGTCTACCTGTCGTATCTAATCGGTATGCGGGCCTTGTCGGACAAGAAGAACAGAGTTTTTAGCTAACTACCCCTGCTCTTTCGTTCCATCATTGTTTGTTGATTGATTGCACGATACAGTGATCACGATCTGGGCAGCTTGGTATATCTGGCGAGAGATGCATAGGGCCAGAGTGCATGTCTGGCGCAAGCGAAGGTGAGTGGCATTCAGATCGATACCTGTACACTATCAGATCCTTTGCCCACCCTCCCCCGGTACTCAAGCAAGGGGTGGGCAAAAGAGTTGGAATGACGAGGAGTGCAGTTGCTCATGCCAAAAATACGTGTCGTATGTTTCCGTGATTCGCAGGATCGAAGCCGCTTCGAGGGGTATCATCCTCAATCCTGTCAATGGCTCTAACGGAGAATCCACCGGCGAGCGAAAAGAATGGGGTTCGGCAGCCAATCTTAGTGCAGGCAATGGCACGGATGTTGATCGAACTAGACCTGACGATGGTGAGGATGATGAGTCACTCAACCCGATCTTGGTGCATCGCCATCATAGTTATCAGAACCCGTATGACATAAGGTGGGTCCTGTTCCAGATTCGTTGTCCTTCGCACGGATACACAGACGCCACTTGGTCCTGTTTGCTGCACTTCACACCTGTACATCCGAAAACAATCTCTGATCGTTGGTTACACATTGCATCCGCAGATACCAATCACAGGATGACATGTCTGTCTACCATGTCGACGGGGGACGTAACCAAGACCTGGGACCTAGAGTACAAGAGCAAGATATAGGATATGGCTATAGACCGCCAGGATCGACCGATACACTCGCTGTAGCGCCTAATCTGACGCCGTCTCATTCCCCTTCGCCCTCACCTCGACCTCAACCTCAATCAAATCCAGCATCAGGATACCATCTCCACCCTCAGTCCCAATCTGGCGGATACTTTGGCGGAGGCGGTAGTGCCCCGTTTCCCGAAGCTAGGTCGACAGGCACAGACACATCTGCCATGGGAGGACTGAAGAGAGAGCCGACATCGGCTACGACGTTTTCTACTTTTTCTGGATCAGGTGTGGATGCTGGAAGCGCCCATTTCCCTGTACCGTTACCGGCGTCATCTGGCCACGTGGATCATGGTAGAGATCATCCTCATGTACTTGCGCCTGGGTCTAGCTCTGGAGGAGGATACGGATATGGCTCGGGCCGATAGTTGTTTAGGAAAGAGGCGGGCAACGATTGTATACAGATTGCGTAGATCGTATTTGTATCATGAATCGGTTAGATAACGCGCAGACGGACGACTGTACTGCATGATACGCAAGAGAAAAATCAGCTTGATGAGATCCAGTTTGAAATCGTAAACGCTCTACGATTCTCAAGGAAGTCTACCCACGACTTCTATGTGTGTCTGTCATCAAGATGCGAAAACTTTCGCTTGATACCCCATGTGGCCAACAGAGTTATAACAGTCTAAACGTGTTTGTTTGTGCTCATGTTTCAGCTTAGCGCGTACGAATTGGGATTTCGATGTCGACAAAGCTGATTCGCGTCACTCACCGTGATTACGAATGGCCAGACCAGGTAGGGGTCTTTCATGAGCGGCAAGAACAGCAGCACTAGTCCTGATGAAAGGGCTTGAGTGAAGAGGAAGAGGGAGTTGATGATCGATCGCATAGAAGCTACAAAGCCTTGCCTGTCAGTATCTCCGCTTAACGCGGGAATATATGTACGCTAGAAGGGTCCGAAAGGAGCACGCTTTGCGTATGTTTCAAATGGTAGAGGCACTCACGAGGCGACATCATATATCCGATTTCCATGGCGCTCACCACCTACACGAGGATCGTCAGCGGGATGGAGAGATAGCAACTCGCCAATCATAGATCAACAGCTCACCGCTAGCGATTCGCTCAGTCCGGACAAGATCGGTGCAGGCAGGATGAGCCACGCGCTCTAGATAGGAGGCGTATTAGCTGTTTTACGACCATCGGCGATTTCTCAGCTAATGTCATGGCACGTACTAATGGTGAAACACCATTCCCTTCTTCGCATGTCGTAGCTTCATATTCGCAAGGCGAAGTCTTGTACACCTGGGAGTGAACACCAAATTCCTCATCAGCTGGATCACCGCGACACAACTTGCGGGCACCATATCGCAAGCTGGGATGGACACTCACAGCGTACTGGATTAGTGCCGACCACGCCATACCAGCCGCTGCTAGGAGAAACCCCCAGACGACTCTTCGCACAGGCCCAAAGGGTATTCGTCTTACGGACAGGTACGGGTAGATATATCGGTTCAGGAGCGGTATCTGAATGAGAAATTCATCAGTTCAGCTCTCGGCTTCGGGGTGGAGGTAAAGGCAGCTGACTTACTGATATCACGATCACCAACGGATTCCTGTACGTATGGTTCATAGATTAGCCTGGCTCAAGTATATCACAGTCGCTATCGTCATTATCTCGACGTACGCATGCCCAATGAAATCGTTCGGCACACCCTGGTTCACATCCAAGATCAGCCTGAATTGCATATTGTACTTCGATGTCCATGGTCCTATACCGTTTTGTGTAGTGCAGGTCTGAAACAAATGGGAATACTCACATTGGTTGTCATTGATCCAGCTAGACTCGTCACAAGTGCGTTCAGCCCCCCATCGGCGACATTGTATATCACGAAGAATGAGAAGAATTGGCAAGCTTGTACGATCCGGTTGAAGTCGTCCACATGTTCAACTTCTTCTACGTTCTCTCCTTCTGACATCTTGTGACGATCACTTGAACTGAAGATTAGATGCCGAGCTTGATGGTAGGCGTCGATCAGTGCAGAAGACGATGGGGGAGGGGACGGAACAAGATATGGGTAGACCAAGCGGAGGAGGAATGGCATGATTAAGAAGACGACCTATGACCAGGCTCGGTAAGCTCGGTCGCCCAGTAAGAATGCGATGTGGTGGCTTACTCCTGGTATGAGGAAAGCTAGCCAAAATCCAACATACTATTCTTCGACTTAGCTTTGGACCTTATTTGGGGAAGTGAGAAGATAACACGTACTTTCTCCGCAAAGGTTGAGGTTATGGCGACGAATGCACCAATATTGATCGACCCATAATAGGCGGACATGATCTTCTGTATGGTGGCTGATACCCCAGATATGGTGAGCTAGGCAGTCGATCCCACGAGTGCGAGCACATGCTAAATGACTCACCTTCTCTGTCAATGATGACTCTCTCTCCATCAATTTGGATGCAGACGTAGTCCTCGATTGGGGTGTATTGCTCCGCCATGATCGTTGCAATATTTGCTTTGATCAGACCTAGGTAGCCAGAAAGGACTTAGCTTCGGCGGAGAGCAGGGGGCCGTTGTATAAAGCTGACTCACCTGCTGATCCGCCTAGAAGCAAAAGTCCGGCAAGGAAGGGGACAAAAGCGGTACCATTCTGTAAGACGGATGGAAGAGCGGCTAGGTTGGATCCATCAGCCAGAACATCGCGGTCAGACCACTCGAGGGGGCAACTGACCGTACACAGAGAGTATGTGGGCGACCCCAGCGATCCCAGTACCAACGGCGATAGTCTTAAACTTCCCCCATCTGAGATCAGCAAGTAAGCCCCCAATCTGGACGATGAAGAATTTGAATCAGCTGAAAGCGCATAGATGTGGGTGTATCTGACACTCCTCAGCTCACCAAGGGGGTTGCGAATGCCAGCAGGGAGAAGATCACGCTCAAAGCTGTGGATACTTGCAAACCCATACCCAAGGCACCTGGAGTGAGCTGCGAGCCAGCCGGTGGGGCACCTGTTCCTGAACCTCCAGCAGGAAGAGGTCGCTGTACAAAGTTTCTAGCGAATGGTTTTACGATCATACGTCGTTAGCGGGATATAATCGAGAGGCATTCCTGGCACAACAACCCATTGAGGAGGGCGATACCATAACTCACGGGAACAGACCTCCAACGCCATAGTACGAAGCTCTTTCGGCTACTCGATACAGCGGTAAGCTACGGCCGAGATGAAAGCGTCACCAGTAGCTTACCTAGCTCTACGATGGCAATTGTATATGCTGTCCACGGGACTTTGCCAGGAATCCTTCGTAAGGTTCGAAGTTGAGCTGAAGTCGGAACCGGTCCAGGGAGGTCCAGGCGGGTTGCAGCAGGGGTGAGATCGCCTGCGAAGAATTTCTTCAGCTTTCAATGCCCTTACCTCCTGGCTAAAACGAAAGCTGACACTGTTCTTACCTACCTTCAGTCTCATCGTGTCTCGCTATATCTGCCTGGGAAGGCAGCAATTCATAGCCTACTCCATCTTCGTTCGGTTGGGCTGTTCCTCGGCCGAGCTGTTGCAGCCAGCTCATCGGCTAAACGTGTCTTACCTCGCAGCACCGAGCTCTTGGTAGCTCAGGCTGCTGCTCTGTCCGATAGATGGGTAAAGTATTAAGGAAGATGCAGAAGTAGGAATGACAAGAGAGAGATTGGACAATTCTCTGATCGGTTTCATGCGAGCTAACTGGGTGCTGATGGGCGATCATACCTTGTTTATCTATCGTTGGAGCCCCACTGGTTCTGGGCTGTTACATAAGCTGGATTGCTGACATCACGTTTCATATATACCCAGTCTCGAGGCGCGCGCATGTTTCAGATTGTTACATCGATCGGACACGTTGCCTGACTTCTCATCTAAATTCTATATTGTCTATACTCATTCTGTACAAGTGTACATGTCCCGAGTGCGCAGCTCCAGTCGCTGTTCAAGGGTGCGCACGCCTCCTCCGGGCCCTCCTGCGCCATACCTTCGTCCGCTTTTTGACGACTGCACCATTCTCATCGGTAGCCTCTTTTGACTTTGACTTTTGCACATCCTCATCTCGCCCCGTTCCTTCCGATGGTCTATCGCGCGATTCTAGCCGCATGTGCTCCGGTGTATTTCGAGCAAGCTCATGTCTATCGTGGTGTTCTACGTCCTGCGATGGCTCCGCGGCGGAAGAAGTCAGGGTGGTAGTCTCTGCGTGGACCGAGGAGCTCAACCAGAGATAGTCGTCCATACCTGCCCTTCTGTCGGGTTCAATTGAGGCCAGTGCAGAGCCCTGTGTACGTAGCTGTCCTGAGGAATCGAATCCTATCGTATTGTGATGTGATACAGCTGAAGCGAATGCGCTGATGTCGGCTGCAATACTGGCCGAGAGGGTTGTGGTAATCGGCCGCGAAAGAGCCGACGGTGCCCATCCTAAGATCATTAGGGTCACGATACCTCGCATTGTGAATAGTGGAAAATGCTTGTCGGTGTTGAGAATATCTTTCAGTTTGGATGATCGTTATGTGTGGGTTGATTTCAGGACGCTTGTGAACCTATCAAAGGTGTACTAATAAAGAGGGATCGAGTTGAAGATGAAGAGAAAAGCGTGCCATCTTCCTTTGTATCGAGGACTCCTTTTATCCCATGTACATAGCCTCCTCCGAACCAGCCTTCTACAGAAGCAGAGGTCGGCTCAGCCACGAAATCATGAGCACGAGAGCAGATGATGACAATCCGGGACAGTTTGAGCAAGCATCAGAGGTTCCGCTTTGGACAGATGGTCCGCGTTCAGTTGAATCCTAAAGTTCGAGTACAGTAGCCAGCTGAGACATCCAAGTTGGTCTGAGACAAGGTCACTCGGCGCACTTTTGGTGATTGAATCCCAGATGTGGCCGCAATGGCGATGTACTGTGTGACACGGCCTAGGCCTGCTCTGAAGCATATCAGACTTTGTATACCAATCCGGTGATCTTTTGGCTTGCATACTGACTATCGTATCTGGCTTCCCCCTATGCCGGATCTCCCATGACACCGGGGGAGACTGGCCGCATCAAGAAGAGACCCGACCAGAGCATTCGTTGTGGTAAGGATCCTTGTCGTGCGGCTGGGCTGAGTGATGCAGTGACATTGATGTCGTCAGAGAATGGTGACTTTGGCCCCCCGACCCAAGTGACCATCAACTTGCATGTAATTGGCTTTGAAAGAGGTGACCGCCAAGAGTCTTTAGACCGGATAATATGCGGTCATCACTATGGAACAGAGCCACTAGACCCGCCAGTGAAGCTGATTCAGTGATTCAGTGGCTGTCCACCCCCTTCTTATAACGCATCCCTTGTGCGACCAGGCTGCCCTGACTGTCGCCTGCGTCAGCCCCCGACAGCGGACAGACGCGGTTCCCCAGTAGACGCAAAGGAGCTAATGTCAGCGAAGGCCGGGTTCGCTTATAAGATCTTGATTATCTGCTTCTTGCGGAGCTGGAATGGCTGGCCGAACCGTGGCCCAACTGTGGGGCGTAGTGTGTTCGTCACTGAGGCCTGGGAGTGGTTTGTATGTGGAGCATCGATCTCTGCTCCTGCGAGGACTATGGTGAACTTGTCAATGCATCATAAGCGCTTCTTTACTTTGATACACCAAGCCCGACCTCCTACTCCATCGAGAATCTGACTAAGCCACTATGTAGATCGCCGCTTCGCCGTATGGCATGTCGCCCACAGTGACGGTTATCGTATGACATGTCAACGGAAGTGGCTGCAGAGTGCAAGGTATGACCGCTCCGTGTGCACTGCCGCCCGGTCAGAAGCATACCTGCGGGAGGTCAAAAAGCTCGCTTACGAGCTGCAGTCGTCTCTTATCGCGAGAAACGTGACAAGGGGCAAGCTGCCCACTATCGGCATTGATATCGACTTGGCTCCCTCGAGACGGCGATACGCAATCGACATCCATTGTCTATGGGAATTATTCGCTAAGAATTATGGGCCGTCGGCACAGCCTCGGCTCTCTCGTTCTCGTCCTTTGAGCCTCTTGCGCAGACCCTTTGTCTGTGAATCCTTAACGGTGGACTCGAGTCGATGAGTTTTGATCGCGTCAGCCCAGATAAAGCTGTTTATGGGTCCCACAGTATGTTTGGGTATGCCTTGCGAGGCTATAAATATCCGACGGGTGGCGCGATAATGGGACTTGCAACGCCAAATATATCCGCACGTCATTCACTCCCACCACCAACTACTGTCCCCCTTCTCACTGTTGCTTTTACACCAGAACACAATGTCCGAGGCCCCCTCCTTTGTCGGTTCCGGACGATCGAGAGCGATCACACTGGAAGAGGTCCATGGAGCCGACCAAAACCCCACTTCGGCCCATACCACTAAGACTGACAGGCTGAAGCCGGATTCCACTGCTTTCGGCTCCCAACACAGCACTGTTGGGGCCGCCAGATCAACCATAGAGTCCTGGCAAAATGGCAGATCCAGCTTCGCAGATCAGATCTCCAAAGTGTCCGAAGGGGAGAAAGCCTGGAAGGACGAGGGCATGCGTGGCGCGGGAAACAGCGCGGCGAACATGGCGAGATCCACCGTCGCAAACTCAAACATCACAGAGGCGAGGGATCTCGAAGGATCCATGGGCAAATGATTCGCTCCCCGTCCTCTATGCATGCTGCAGCCAGACCTTGTCGTGGTAGTAATATAGAGTATAAGTTTTTATGTCTGAATGCAACGGAAGAGAGGTTCGACGCCGGAGCCAAAGTCTGTCCAATAGAAAGGGGGAGAGAGAGAGTACATACAGTAGAAACGAGATGCAACTTCATGCTTTGTTCTTTCGATGGCTCCGATGCTGTAGCCACGGGGCGCAATACGGCGGCGACCCTCCGTGAGCCCGTGTATGACACACAAGGAGGATATGACCTCGCATACAGTAGATTGATCCACGTATGGTCTACGACAACAGATACATGCAGCGTGGTGCGGTGTCATGCCTGGCTCTTCGGTACTCCGGTTGGATTGAGAACGTCGCAACGGAATGAGTCTTTTGCAAGGGCTGGTGGGACGCCACCCTTCATTCTGGTGCACTGTATCAACGACCAAGTACTGTACACGAGCCTGCCGATGAGAGTCGGTTCATGTGTATAGCAAAGAAAGATAGCTATAAGTAGTGGAACTGTGGAGCGTTACTGCAGACGAACTAGTAGGCAGTATGTAAGTTAACGTAGTTCTTATCCCCACACCCTCGAAAAGGAGGTACAAAGAACCATTCGTTGTGCGTGGTGGATACTTCGCTATACATGGTGGGCAATGAGCCTAGCCACCGCTCGCTTGCGGCCATCCTTCGTTTTTCGCGAGCCTATCCTTTGTCCCGGCTGCTTCTCTCTGATGCAAAGTAGGGTGGAAAGACTATGATCCCTTCAGCCCGAATCGGACGGTTCTACTGTAGGTGATATGGATGAACCCTGCCTACGAGGCGATATAACATCTCATGGGTAGCACCACAGGCACTTTCTTGCGACGAAACCACACCCACATCTCATTTAATTCTGAATCAGACCATCTTGGGCCACCTCAAGGTCACTACACTAGACCATGATGTCTCACACGACCTCAGACCTTCTCTGCCAGTCCCGAGCGAGCCTCTCGAATCAGCTTTCCCAAACCACACCATCCGACCCCTCGGTCAAGAGCAAAGAGGTGTACAACTTAGCGCGAGACTTGAATGCTTTCAAGTGGCAGGACGAGGCTCTAGAGAAGGCCAAAGATACCCTGAAGCCCAGCAGAAATGCCGCCACGCATATCAGCACCTCAGCGACCGCCGAATCAGTCCTAGAGTCTAGAGGAAACTTCGCAACGCAAATCAGCGATGTACCGACCGTCGAATCAAGCCTAGAGTCCAGCGAAATTGACACGAGCTTCGCGGAACAGATGGCCGAAGTTTCTCAGGCGGAAAAGGCCTGGATAGACAGAGGCACCCACAGGCCGAAACGCAGTGCGGCAGAATCGACGAGGAGGGCTGACAAATCCTCAGATTCGGTACGTATCCAGACACTCCGACGAAAGTTGGGCAAGTGAGCCGTTCTTGGCTTCAGCAGCTCCGGTGTCATCGCAGACACAAAGTGACTCGTATCATTGTATAAGATTTCGGTAATTTGGATAAAGGTTTGTAGAATGCACGCGGCGGAATCATAGACGGGGTACATCATCTCTGGACGAGATGAGACTATAAGCGATTTGATAACTAGGGTTCTGCAACATGGTCTTAGCGCGGACTGTCATCGCAGGCATCATACGTCTTGGAACACGCTCGAGAACGTGAGGTAGCAGGACACGTTGTGGTAGCTGTGCTGTCGAGTCATTTGGTTACGCCATTCCATCGGTTCTGACAAGTGTACCCAGTGCACCATGGTCGCCTTTGTGCGACTCTGCGGACATCCGCAATCCAATGTGTACATCGCTTGCTTCTTTCCCCTTTTACACCTGTCCCTAGCATGACAGGTTCTGTCGGCGATGCCTCAAATGGTCGGGAAAGGGCAATATCGATACTTGAGGTCGAGCCACTGTGCTCGGTCATAGCTCGTGTTGGGTCAAAGGGATGAAAGGTGGCTCGCACAATGGTAAGAACCACTGGCCACCGACTAGAACTCCGCCGCCTGAGCGAGAGTAGAAAGCAGAAGGTATAAAGACCGATGCTCACGGATTGGCATTCTTTTGCCCCGTTGGCTTGATCGTTACTCTGCCCTTGACTTCACATCCACAAGCGACTCGTTCTTTTGGGTAAATCTCACGCCACTCGGACATGTCACATTCCCCATCCGCCGACACTCAAAGGTTGAGAGCGGATAGCTTGCCGAATTCCTCATGGTTCCCTGGGAGACTCGCCACAAGCACTGCTGACCCAGCAACCGACGCCATCGAAACTCTGTCGGAACCAAGTCTCAGAAGAACCCAGTCCATGTGTACCATAGTCACATTCACTTGTACACCTTCCTCTACTGAGCTTAACAGTGTCTTTGAACCCGACTCAGCATCATTTGAGGAGACGCTTGAGTCTGGTACACAGTTAGCATCCTCCACTGAGCTTAGCAGTGTCTTCAGGCCAACCCCAGAATCACTTGCAGAATCACTCAAGTCTGCTGGCTCACCCGACCCCCAAGCGCGACCTTTCGGCTCTCAGCTGGAAACGATCAAACGCACCGAGAATGGGATGCGAGAAGCGGACAGTAAATCTACCGAAGAGTATCGAGCCTACAAGGCCTGGCCTGTCCATCCCGACAGCACCGGAGTTCAGTCGAAGATCGACCAGATTGTGGATCCGAAGAGACCTCTTGCCAAATTAATGGGAAAGTGATGTCTGTAAAAGCGAATAGAGGGGGTGGTGGTGCGTCTTGAATGATGCATAACAGAACAATATCTGCAAAGGGCCTTATAATCGCATAGTATACCTGCGTACATTATGAGGCGTTCAAAGGAACAATCAGGTATGTCTCATCGGGTGCTCCTGGACCCCTGATCTTGGTCAATGGTCCAGTGTAGAGCTGCTGTCAGTATCTGCGCCTGTCCGATTCAAGTGATCTGATCAGAGATTATTATATACAGAATTTGGTGTTGTGTAGCGCAGCGGCCCACGAACACCACTCGTGATGAACGCTGGACACATGGCCCACACAACGTCAAATACAAAGTAAAATCTTCCCGCTGTGTGGCGCGATCAAACCCGTTTGTCCGTTTCAGAAACATGAGTACCGTACACTGACATACACTGACATACACTGGTAGTATACACTACTGTAGTACCTCCGCTCGTACCTCCGAGATGACTTCATGCCCTCCTTCAAGACGTCATACCCTCCTTTGGTTTCGCCATCGATGGTCCCAGCAAGCCCCACCTGTGTATAATGAAGTACTGCCTTTTGTTCTACGTCATGCATGTCGCAATGGTCAAGCGATCCGAGTCGAGCTCCTCACCATCACTTGGGTCAGATCCGATGAGCCGAAAAGGTATAAGTAAGCCGACATCTGGAGAGTCAACTCTATTTTTTTTTTACATACCTTCACTACTACATTACAAGCATCTACATTTCATATCAATCGCCAATATGACCTTGGAACAGAGCAACACCGAAGCTGGTGAGTGGCGTAGCCCCCCAGGGCCCCTGACCCACTACCCAAAGTACAGTTTGGACCAGAGGCTGACCTTACTCTTGATTGGAGACTATGATACAGTTCAACAGAACATCACCCCCGACGTATTCAAGTCGGACGCTGACAAGGCCAAGGAGTCTGCCGAGGGTGGTCTTCGAGAGTAAGTTGTTTGCCACTTGTCCATCCTGACATTCTGACATCCTGACGTCCCCTTCTTGACTCTGCCTGCCACTCTCCTTCTGTGCTGTTTGCGAAGGGGATTGACATCTGACATAAGACTTTGCTCTCTGCTTATAGCGTCACCGGCAACTCTCACGGCCACGATGCCCTCCGACAAGACACGGGCGCTTTGGGTAACGCCTTGAAGCCAAGTGGCGAGCAGAGCTTCTCTGACCAAGTTCAACAGCAGGTTGACAAGTGAGTCTGATCTTTGCGCTAGAAACATTCGAATACATGTGTTCCCATAACCGATGACAAAGACTGACTGACAATTGATCCTCTCCTTCTGTTCATCTGTGGCTCAGGGGTGCATCTCACGTCCAGCCCAACGAGACCAAATCCACCTCTCAACAGACTCGGGACTTCATCACTCCCGGCAACGATTCCGCAGGGGCTGGCGGTATCCTCAGCCAGGTTGGAGACAAGATTTCCAACGCCGCTTCGAGCGTCACCAACGCTGTTACTCCCAGCACCAACAGCAACACTGAGGCTGCCCACACTGGATCCACCACTACTCAGTAAATGCCGTGAACGCTACGTGGGAGGTAGCTTCTATCATGCTATACGGGCGGTGGACTTCGGCCATGCGATGGTACCGGGGAGAGAGGATTTCGCTGCTGAGTCAGGTAGAAGAAGCCTTTGAGACTATGTATTGTATGCAACGAAGTTTTGATAGAAAATCCGCACTAACGTCAACGCGTTCCGTGTTGCCGATGCAATTCAACAGACCATCGAGCGTACAGGCTAGATGAGCCGGGACGCTCCTCATACGGCACAGTTTACAGGGTCCTGATGGATTCACCTTGCCGAACACCGCACGAAACATCGGATAGCTTTCACGGACTCCATCGCCCAAGGCTCAAGAAATGCGACAGCCTTGAGGACGCTCGAGGCTGAAAATAACCACCGGCGCAAGATAGTCGCAGCTCCTGGCTGCACATGAGTTACGGAAGTAGAGGAGAACGTACAGTAGGTTTGTATCGAGTAATCACTGATGTCTAACTACTGTACTGTACACATCGTCCGTCATCCATTGTCTATCCAAGGGACTAGCTTTGTACTGCCCATTCAAGCTTTTCAACCTCTGAACCCACTGGATAGCTATTACCGCGCATCCTTTCAGTATCGTCTCCGCTTACTTACGGATCATCGGTGATTGATAATATCAAAGGCCAAATACAAAAGTACAATACGCTTCATTGGGTTACTCGTACTGTACGAATAGAGCCCCCATTCTTCCCTTCTACGCCGCCGGAAGGGAGAGCCAGTCGCTTTACATCACTTATGTAGTACTGAATCTATATACACTACGTATGGTGGCCATGGTACCGGTAAATGAGGTCAGCTCGTATTCACCACCACCCTTTACAGGCCTATAAAAGAGATAACAATTGTTCAAATCTCAGAAGGACAACTTCTATCAACCGACAAGACCGAGTACAGGACCATAGTACTAGTAGAATACAGTGGATCAATCACTCGGGTATTCAAGCGAAAGTGAGAAACAGTCATACGAGTAACGAAGACAACAGTCAAGTACAAACAGCAGTCGTCATGCCATCCACCAAAAACGCTGCAAATTCATCTGACGGTACTCGTGAGTATAGAATCATAGTCATCGTCATCGTCATTCATACGATACAGTGTACCTACCTTGTCCCGTAACGTTATCTACTGTATATGTAGGATCGTCACTGATGGTCGATCCAACACTTCGATTCAGCCGGAGTCGTCAGTGCTGAAACACAGGGATTCAGAATCACTTTCCGCTCTGCTGAAGCATTGGAGAAGCAGAGAACTAATGAGTAAGTTTTCTGTCTTTCCGTCCCTGCTGACTGAGCGGTAGACAGATACTTCACTTCTTTCCTTAAGCTAACGTCCACCGCACTGCCGGCCACATAGAACCGAACAGAAACCCTCCGCATCTGCCTCTCTGACCTCTCGAAGCAGTCATTGCGCATTACACATCACCGATGCCCAGCCAGCGTTCTTGGACTCGCTGCCTACTCCTACTCGACCTACCTCTTGAGCATAGGTACAAGGAAGAATGTCAGATCTCATCAGTATGAGTAGCTCATTCTGCTGTAGCATGATACATCAGCTATCTTCTTTTAGTTGGTAATTCACGTTTGAATCTCCAGCGCAAATAACACGGATGCTATGATGCATTATGCAGCGTGCGGTCGTAACTATATCAGGCGAATACTCTTTGCGCTACTTATCAACCAATCTGGGTAGCAGCAAGATAAGACCCGTAGCTACCTGGTCTAGTCCGTCATTCCAGCTGCCAACGCCTCATCCCAAGCCTCCTTGAACTCGGCCATATTCAGCCCCTGACTCATCTCGAGCATTTCGAGGGGCATCATATTACTTTGATATGCCGGAGCGTTCCTATTCGAGTCTGGACGGGCTTTCGAGTCGATATATCTAAAGACGGGTAATCGTTCCCGATTGGTCACGACCAAATCTGAATTCGAAACGGAAGTGGAAGTTGGAGCAAAAGAGGCGAGCGGTTCGAACGCTTCTTGAACGATATCGCGTAGGTCTTCATATGTGAACATCAGGGGGTCTGTCGATTCTCGATATGGGTTGAAATCTATTATTCTGGCCGAAGACAGATTTGGCGATAGGTAGAGGTCAAAGATGTCTGTGAATAAGATCAAACGGTAGCATTGTATCAGTGATTTGGTCGCGATGATCCTAAATCCTCTTTAGAAAGTTGATATGAGGTTAAAGGTGTACGCATCAAAAAATCACTGGTAGATGTGACGGCGGATATCCAAGGCGTCTTGTGGACTCACAATCGGGACCACCCTCGTAGTTCTCTCGAATCTCATCCTCCCAAAACGCCCTGACGGTATCACAGATTTTGCCCCGGGTATCTTCATTCTGCAGATGATCATAAAACACTGTATCTCTTTGCGAAACACCTATATGTACCAGTCAAGGAATATCAGTTTCTCCATCTCATTTTCGTCGGTCAGCTTTCCCGCTCCACTCAGTGGTCAGATCAATCGAGAACTGAGACAAGGATAGATGTAAGGAACGAAACGGTCAGAGATGCAGTCCAAGACTCACCTATCAAGAGATTGTTCCTTACGAAACACCGCACTTCTCGAGAAGGTATGATATCTTCAAACCTCTTCAACACAATTTCGATCCTATGCCGATGCAGCTTATCCTGTTCTGCGCCCTCTTCCTCTTCGCTGTGGATTCCGGCATAAGCTCTCGATGGGTCTAGGTCGTGATGTATGAAGTCGCTCGATTTGAGGAGTAAGTAGACGTCTGCTGGTGAGGTGCAATGTAGAGGTCCGGCGGCTGTCTGGGGCAAGATGAAAGCTGCGTCCTAATGTATGACGACACACACACGAACACACAAGCTTGTCAATCCCCATTGATATCTCTCTTGAACAGGAAAGTGATTTAGGGTCTAGGTCGATTGGCGCAGACAGTGTGAACGGTCGTGTGTGATCCACGTAGCGTAGGGAGAGAGAGGGGGACTGGGATTGTCGAGACCGGTTAATGGAAGAGTGGAGAGCGGACATACCTTCGGACTGGTCCAATTCAGCTTCGGAAATACCGCACCTCCATATTTGTCCAACGCCGAACGTATAGCTTCGTTGAGCTTCGGCAATCTATACACTGGTGCTTCTGACCCAGCAGCCACTCCTGATGTACTACTGCTTGAGCTTGAGCTTGAGCCTGAGCCTGATCGAAGCCTTGTAGTCAAGGTGGACTGTTCATCTGTATTCGAGATCGAAGCAGAGGCATTTCTCCTATTTGTAATGGGTCAGAACCAGTCAGCCGTTGATTAACAGAAGATGTTGAAAGGGAAAGAATACGTACCCTTCGCTGCCTTCAGGCAAAAATATCGAATCCTCTTCTAGCCACTTTTCAGCAGACATCGATAGGACAAAACATGGTCAGCTACTTCTCCCCCCCTACCTCAAAAGTCAAATCGGATCACTTGGAGAAGCGGGGTAACAGTTACTCAAGGGCTGATGAAGGATGCAAAAATGTTCCCAATAACTTAGCCTACACACCTGCAAGAAAGCCTCTTCTTCCCCCAACGAAGACAAGTCGATGATTGTGCTTTCAAAGCTTATATCTTCAAACGTCTCGATCCATGATGATGTCCTAGCCGCGTCGATCTGCTCCCTTGTCAAGGTCGGGAAGAGGTCAAAGGTCTGTTGGACCGGTGGAGGGATCGGCATGTTGCTGCCTGTGTTTTTGGACAAGTTCTTGATGTCTGTGTTCTTACTATTTTCTTTGGATAGTCCGGCTTTCGAACATTGACAGATCAGGTAGGAGCTTTGATGTCTAGAAAGATCATATCCCATCAAACGATGAGGATGAAGGGGATCAAGTGAACTCAGTGTGGACGATCCTCGGCTAACGAGCGTTTCCAACTTTTGGCAGATCGATTTCCCATTTTAGATTTGTTTACAGTATGATGTCTTAGAGTGGCAATGTCCGACTCGAATCCACCTCACCAACCTCACCACACCACTGAGTGACTTATTCGAAAACACGCTTGCAATGAAAGACCCCTTCGTGTAGTGAGATGCTGCTGGCTTCAGTCGCGAATCACGGTGCGAAAGAGATACAAGCATTGTGCATTGAGCTATGGATACAACGATTGCGCTAGACAGCTTGAATTATTCCTTGATATAATGTATGCTACGGACTACTGGATTGGCTCGAAGCTGACCTCCCATTCTACTCCAACCCACTCCTCGCTGAATCCCACACAGTCCTTCTCACAGCCAAAGACCATGACAGTACCCCACTCCATCTCGCCGTTCTCATCGGCGCTCTCTTTAGCAGCAGCAGCCAAACGAGCAAGCTCCTTCTTACGCTCCGCCTCAGTGCTGGTACCCTTGGCGATCTTGGGTACCTCACCGGTGGTCGAGAGCGATGAAGGTTGGAGAACCGAGATGAGAGTGGGTACGAGCTGAAGCTCGAATGTTCGCTTGGAGCCACACTGAGCACAAGGAGGGATGGACGATGAGTCGTACAAGGAGTTGAGGTCAAGTTCTTCGTCTTTGCCGAGGGGTTTCTCGGCACCAGGGAATAACTTTCGGCAGAGCGGAGTAGCGCTCGAATATGGTAATGGCATACCGCCTAGTTCATACCTAGCGCGACACGTTGTCAGCTAATGCCACTGCTTCCTCTGTGAATCAGTCAGCTCACCTGAGGACCTGCTTGGATCCACCGTCCGCACCTTCTAGTCGCCGCACGAAGCCATCAAAGACCTCATCCGCGCCCTTGTTGAGCATCTTCTCAAGATTATCGTCATCGGCACCCCCTTCCTCATCATCTTCGTCATCAGACTCAATATCCATCTCATCAGGAGGTATCAGGTACTCCTCAATGGTTGACAGGTATTGAGCGGGCTGATACGCGGGAAGAGGCGGTTCAAGGGTTGTTGAAGATGATGAGGCTATTGAGAGTTTGGAGATGTCGGGTGCTTCGGTGGTTGAGGGGGCAGAAGTAGTGGCTGGGGCTCCGAAGGGGTTCGGTGATGAAGATGCGCCGCCGAACAAAGGCTGGGCCGAGCCAAAGAGGGCGGAACCATTGGGTTGAGCATCGGAAGACAGCTAAACAGGGAAAATAAGTCAGCTTGGTGTCCATGGAATACTACAGGGAAGTCAAGCTCACCGTAAACGGATTCTTCCTGGCCCTTTCCCTCTCCTCGGCAGCTTCTTTCTCAGCAGCTGCTCGCTTCTCCTCGACATCACGTACGTATTCCTCATTGCGAATTGACGCACGGAAAGCTCGAATACTACATCCCCAAAAAACAAGTCAGCTTCAGGTCGTCTGCAACGATACAGGCTCGAAAAAGCTCACCTTCCATCTCTCTTCTGACATTTCACCCTCGCGCAAGCCCACACATATACCGTTCTATCGTTCTCCCCTCCCTCAGGCGGACAATACACCTGAGCGAGCAGGGGTATGGGTTCGTGACATACACCGCACCGCACGTCTTTGGGAAGCTTGGCAGAAGCGGGAAGAGGCGGGAAAGTGGGATATCCACCTATCAAGGAGGTACAATGAGACTTTCCATCGGAGGCGGAAGAAGGGATCGGCCCATCGGGAAGGGCGAGAAGGACGTTGGTGTATGCCAGCGAAGATGAAGAGGATCCGGCGGGAGAGGAGGGGGACATGGCGAAAACACCGAACAAAAAAATGAGGAAGAAGGGGAAAAAATCGATGACCCTCGATGGGGTTAGAGGGCTACATGGACATATCGAGTCAGCATACACGCATAACACAGATTGTATGAACATGTACAGGGGCGTGAGGAAGGTAGTAGAAGGGGGTAGACAAAGCCCTTGGTTGATCCTCGCAAAGATCAGAAATAAAGTCGCCAAACTAGTGTAAGACTCGGCACCGTGCCATCACCCACATCCACCTCAATCCGAGGACCCACTGAGCCCTCATTCACGCGAGGATCATCCAACATCGCTCAAAACGAGAGATGATGAACGATCGGAATGAGGAGTGGGCCGAACTGGGATGGGGTGGGTGACGGGACTAGGTCTCGTCATCGGTATCATCATTCAATGCGAGGATCGAGGATTGTCCAGGTGGTATAGGGGGAAAGGTATGTCGCAGACGTATCATACAGTCGAAATAGAGATGACTGGACTTACAAGCTTTGAGACGCTATGAAGATGTTACAATGATTTGACTTGAAGAGAAGAAGAAGAGAGACGATGAAAGAAGGTCATTGAAGATATGCTGAACAGCTTGGGCAACCGAAATTTCTTTGGTTTCGCCCCTAACGAAGTCTTTTATTTGATAAGCCAATATCTCTTTTACCCCTGAAATCGAATGCCACGTCACTCCGACTGGGAATGCATTGTTGTGCGCATTGGCCCTTGGCTGCCCGCAGCAAGGAGATGCATAACTTATCTAAGGCTATGTATGACCAGCGGTTCCATGTATATTTTTCGGAGATGCATGTCCAAGTCGTCATAGCCAGTAATAAGTAAGACTCAGGCGCCATGGGCAACAGACCTCGTGCCGTTTGTCGGTGCACATGAACGAGAGCCCAGTCGCCAGATAAGGGCCAACAGATAGCCCGGCGCATGCCAGTGGTCAGTCAATCCGAAAGGCACATCGTCCGGAAACAGATTATTGTGAGAGCGTCCCGGGATCCATCGTTCTCTTCGGGTCCGATAGGATCTGATCCAACATCAGCTCAACTGTATTTGACGAACATCAACCAAGACGGACCCCTAAAAATTCCAAGGCATATGTGCAATGCATGGAGCCAGGGAAGAGACAAAACCGAGGTCCGCCGTCTTTCTTCCCTTGCAACCTCCTATAGAGTACTTGTAGCATAGCAAGACTTTATCCGACTTATCTTATTATACTCAGTTCGCTCGCCGGCGGTAAAGTCACTTGAAAATGCTGAGCCCCGCTCATTTACTCGATACCTTACGAAGAAGGGGAACGCCACCTGATCATACGATGCATCGCCCTTTGCAGTATTTAGCCTTCTCCGTGACCCTTCATAGCAAGCAGTCGACATGACATGGCACAGCCACTGGAACGACTGGAAAGGATGGACCTGGGCATTCGTATGCAATCCAATGCAATGCAGCCAGCGCGACTGCTTTTTCCCCTGTCAGCGGCGAGCGGTGATACCCGTACCTCGTACGCTTTTCCGCTCGGTCCTGACGCACTGCACTGTAGGTGAAACAAACACAATCGCAAGGCGGTGCTGCATTATTTGGTGATATCTGGCTTGGCAAATGTAATCATGTAATCATCACCCAATCACCCAATCTTTTATACCTTGAGCTCAACTCGCTTCGACTCGCTCCGCCGCTCCTTTGTTTGACCGGCACCATCCCTAATGCCAGCACCGAACGCGATGCCGCGATGCATGAGGGTCCATGTGATATTTGTGATACAGTGTGACAGCTTCCCTGTCCCGCCTCTCGTACGAACATGACACCTCAAGGAACCATAGGCCATTGATCGGGTTGTCCATGATGGTGAGGTGTGTCTCGGAATGACGGTGTGACATGCTATGTATATGCTATGTATGCCATGCTATGCTATGCTAGGTTTGATGATCTGATGATTTGATGACTTCCTTCCTTCCTTTGTACTGTTTCTTTTATTATGATTGAATCACATAAACCAAAGGACCCCTTTTCAGCTTGTCTCGGTCTCGTTTCTTTCCACATAGCAGAGCACAGTAGTATACGTTGCCTTGCCTTTCCTCCAACTGGCCTCTTTATCTCATCCCGACGCTCATCACACTCAGGTTCAGCTAGCAACGAACAAAACCTCATCGATCATCTCTGACTTGATAGAAGCATTGCGTCTTCGGAATTCAACTTCTCCATCGTTGCCTGACAGACGATTGCCCTACTATATCTCACACAAGTGCCGCTGGTCAAGACGCAAGAGATTTTTGCCACTCACCTGATTCGTAGACGAAGACATCGCCAAGCAGCCCTATAAGGAATAGAAGATCAGCGAGATGTATAATATGGCCAATCCGCAACAACGATACTCGGCGGTGCCGGGTTTCGCACCCACGGAGGGGTACAAGGATTTCCCAAGTGCTTCGCAGATAGGAAGGAGATCATCTGGTTATGGTGAGTCACCTGCCCTCTTATGCGTGTCATAAAAAACTTCCATCTTGATCGGTCTTACCAGACCGGATTCAAATGAGTAATGACACCAAGCCAAGAAAGAAAAGAGATGGACCTTGGGTGATGTACGCAGTATCACGCTCTTCCTTGGCAACAGAATATTTAACGGCAGCATCCTGCATACTGTATGGATCTTGCCAAACAGGATACGGAGAGGGGACATTACCTTACGCGTTGTCATTCCAACCGGCTTGACAACATCTGAGACCCTCTTCATCACAGTCGCCAAGCAGCTACACTACCCTTCCTTCACTTATTGTCCTTGCGCTATACTGCTCACGGACCACTCCATATACATCTCATTCCTCTTATCATCCTTGGCTCAAGCTAAGATGGTCGATTTGGCATCTACCAAGCGGGGCGGTGCTATGTTTCACGACGAGCATCAGCAGGACTGAACTGACTATCTTCTATAACAACTGCATATAACCTGTTCCTCTTCCTCGACATCACGGCTGGTCCGCGCATGTCGCTCCTGTATACCATATCGCCCAACTCCACTACATACATCTCGATCGCTCTTCCATGGAACGTCTTGTGATTGGGTGACTTCGCTCGATCAGACTTCGACCAGTATTCCAACGAGTCGCCGTATCACACTGTACGTTCTTTCATCGTCGCTTCCTTACAACCTTACTCATCTCCCTACACTCTTCCCCTCGCTGTTCTGTCCACCTTGGCTGCAGCGTCAATGTCGCTCCGGACCTATACATACTGATACTGCCGATCATAATCGTATCGCCCATATAGCCCAATTTCCTCTCTTCCGCTCATTCTCCAAACGCAGGTTCTCGATCATCTTCATCGTACAAAGATCTCCCATCTCCACCTGCGCAGCGATCCCGCTCTTCCTTCAACTCTTCATCAGCTATTCCATTTGCAGCCGGTGCAGGTGTAGGTGCAGCCGCTGGAGCAGCAGCAGGAGGATCCGATATGCCGTTAATGAGCGAGGCGACCCCTCGACCCTTTGCGTCAAACTATGCAAGGCAGAACATCCCTTCAGAAGAGTATTACCCTATGACCGACCAAGCCGGTGCAACGGGCACTGGAGGAAATGGCGGCGGAGGGTTCTCAGCTGCAGCCGGTCACCAGGGTAGATCAAGGAAGAAGTGGTTCATCATTGGCGGAGTGATTGCTCTGTTGGCAGTGATAGGTATCGTTGTGGGAGTGGTCGTCAGTCAGGTGAATAAGAATAAGGATGGCGGGAACTCGAGCTCGAATTCGAATACCAGCAGCAGTGGGAATGGGACGTTGACATCAGGAGGAGATCCGTCGAAATTCGACAAGGACGATAGACTGCATCAGTCTTTTTGGGGTTTCGCCTACACACCTCAGGTGAGTACCCCACGAACGCTCGAATCTTTAGTGACTATGTACGATCGCTGATGATTGTGTTGCGTAGTCTGCTCTTCCGCCTTGGTGCGGTGCTACACAGGCGAACGTGACTCGAGATATTCAGGTAAGCTGTGGTATCACCGTTGGCCAGCTGATCACAACAGCTCGCTTACCTGACATTGTCGATGTTCGCCAGCTGCTGTCTCAAGTGACGACTCGACTCCGATTGTATGGTGCCAACTGTAATCAATCCGCCTTGGTGCTCCAGGCTATTCAGGACACCAAGGTTGATATGACTGTCTGGCTTGCTGTTTGTGAGTACCACTCTCAGTCTTCACGCGGCGCTGTCCTTACCGATGTCGTTGAGTCAAGAACTAACCTGGATCTTTTGGGCCATATCTTAGACGTGGACTCTGACGAGAGTGCATACAAGGCTCAAGTGGAAGCGGTCGAAGCTGCGCTCAAGACCTATGGAACCGATCACGTCTCAGGTGTGAGTTCAGCAGCGAACCCCTTATAACAACCCTATTTCCACACACCACTGCCGCTGACTTGAGAGGGGCTCGCGGTATCTCCATAGATCACTGTTGGAAACGAATATATTCTCAACACAGCTGGTACAGATTCGACGACCTCGGCGACTTATCTAGCCTCGGTCAAGGTGATAGCGGACAAGATTCAGGAAGTCAACACCACTATCCAGGGGCTCGGCTTGAGCAAAACGCTGCCCATCGGTACCTCTGATGCTGGTAGTGTCATGTCTAAGAGTCTGGGAGAAGAGATCGACTATTTCATGGCCAATGTGCATCCGTGAGTCGTTGATACCATACATGCAGCTCAACCTCAGCGGGTATTTTACTCCAGACTCCTCTCGTGATCTCATAATTTTAATGCAGTACATAGGTGCTAATTATAACTGGAATGGCCATTCGTAGATGGTTTGGCTCGGTATCAGTTGACGACGCCGCAGCATGGACGGACAATTTCTTCCAGGAATTCGACGTCGATAAAGCCGCATTGGCATCGAACAAGCCAGCAACATACATCGCCGAGACGGGATGGCCTACGCAAAGTATGAATGCCAGTGAATCGAATAGCGGATTCGGCGGTCCGAAAGGCGAAGCCACAGTAGGCAATCTGCAAAGTGAGTAGAATGTCGGCGTCCCCTTTCCATCATGAGGGAAGAAGCGAGAGGCTTAATCCATGATGGCTGTGGTAGCTTTCCTCGATACGTTTGTTTGTCAGGCGAACACCAACGGGACTCAGTACTTCTAGTGAGTCCTAATATCTGAGAGTGCATGTTCCGATAATGCCTGGAGCATCACTGACCCCGACCCTGTTCTACTTTATCTGCTAGCTTCGAAGCATTTGACGAGCCGTGGAAAATGTGAGTTCATCTGATGGCCTTCCCATCTGAGTTTCGGGTAGAGCTGATACATACGCTGCCTTTTTCCAGCCAATTCGGAGGTGTTGAGCCGTATTGGGGTCTGTGGGACTCTGAGCGTAATCTGAAAGACATTACAATCCCCACTTGCTCATGAGTTCTCTCCAAATTATGATTTAGAAAGATGAATAGGATTCAACGGAGCGGAGACCTAGTTCACGGTGACGATTGGGTATGGTGGCTGGAGGCTAAGGGAAGGTCACTGAGTGTGAGGGATGTACTTCATACAAGACCTGTACCAACATGTATCTTATGGACAATGCATACGAAGCAACACAGTACAAATAGGAGTATTGGTCGAGTCGATTGACGTGGTCGTAAGCACGCGACGATCGACCTCCCTGGCTGTGACTAACCTCAACTGAGTTGTTATCGTCTAGCCAAAGTCAAAGTTCGGCTAAATTGGCATGTTGAGATAGCCGATAACTGTGACATTGCAATCATGCATTCGACTCGATCAGTGAGAGAGAGTGAGTTGTCTATCTACTCACTCGCTGTCGGTATACATACAACATATGCACTACCTCATTCCTTTCATTGTCGATAGCATATTTCAAACAACGGTCACCCATCTCGTACCACGTACCAAGATCCTGGAATACGATGACATATCTCAATAAGCACGCGCGACCTGGGTTGATACCCCGAGATATCCATCAACATACTCCTGTGGAAGAATACGATTTCAACTATGCTTTCGAGGTCAAAGACCTCCGTTCGGACAGAGTGGAGTTGAGGCCTGTGGTGGTGAGTACACATTCTGCTGACTGGTGCAGGCTGCGTCATCCTGTTTCTCATCTCAGCCATCGCCTTTGCCTCGACCATGATGAGCCTGGTTCGTGGAACCCGAATATCCGTCATTGGTACAGAGTGTTGTTCTTTTTGTCACATTGGCTGGAATGCTTCGCTGGGTTCTGAGGCTGAGCAGCAATAAGAGCTTACGCATTCTCGGTTCACCTTTGTCAGCCCTCTCTCCATGCACAGATCATCTTTGACGCGTATTCGCAAGACCCCCAAGTTCTCCGATGGCTTGGTTTCGCGCCCTTCAAGCAAGTCAGTGATGTGCTTGTATGGCTCGAGGGTACCCACAGAGTACCAGTCGTGAGTGAATTGTTTTCATGCCCCCCTTTCCTTGGTCGTGTTCCTCTCGAACCAAATATTTTCATTGTAGCTTTTTGTTCGGGTTGGTCCACGGGCACAACCAGTCCTCCGACCTGGGCTATCGTTCTTTCAACGTGTCTTATCGTACTGACCATTCTTTCATACTCGCAGGACCAGCTCCTCCATACCGTATGGACTGAACCTCTCGACCTGAAGCCGGGCGAAAAAGTTGAACCGAAAGATTACGTCTTTGCCGGTATCGTGGGGATGATCGCTGCCAATTACGGAGCGATGATTGCTGAGCCTGGTTATATCATGATCCTGTCCAAATTCCACGTGAGTCTGAGTGATAAATCGTGCTCGCCCAGTCCAGGCTACCCATTCGCTTGACTCCACATACTCGAGGATATCTCGACATATCGCCCGATCAAAACCCATCGATTTTGGTCCGTGGGGGTTCAAGCTGACAAATACTCCCTTTCGCGTACGCTCCTTTATGCCTTATAGCGGACCCACGTGCAGACACACGCTACAGGTCTTTTGATGCACAGAATCCTCGATCATCCTTCACAAGGCGGCTTAGGTCTGAGGCGATGTCAATGGATCACCACTACGCTCAACTTGCCAAGCCAAAACGCTGCGAAGAGATTGGGCTATACACATGAGGGCGTATTGAGGTGTATGAGGATCTTGCCTCCTGGTAAAGAGGGCGCAAGAGGTGAGCACCACGGTTATTATTATATCTCGCTCTGAGACATGAGGTCGGCCAAAGTATGTTGCAACAGGAGCCAGGAGGTCGTACTGATTTTGTCCCTTGGGTTATCTACAGAGGGCCGACAGGACGTCCGAAATGCAGACCACCAAGTACGAGACGATTGGTACGGTTCTGTGACGTGGTACGAGTGGGAAGAGAGCGTTCGGGAACACATCGATAAGCTCATGACGAGGCGATGATTGTGACTCACGAAAGCGACACGACTCGATACAGATTGTGATATGATCGCCTATACTGTACAGTTAGTCCGCCCTCACCCGGCAGACCCAAGCCGTCCAGACTGCAGTTGTACAGTCCAGATAAGATCAAAGTCAAAATTAGAAAGATGCTCCTCGTCGTAAGCACAACTTGTATACATCATGATGAACCTCATACACACGCGAGTTGGTCAAAGGATGTCTGTCCATCTCTCATGTCGCGCAAGTAAAGGTGGTTGACATGAAAACATGTTGTAAAGCGGACGGGTGAAACAGCTCTTGAGACAGAGACAATTGCACATCCTTTGAACAGCCAGGTTTTCTAGGTCATCATCTCATATTTTAGCCTGCACTTTACACACGGAAACATACGGTTGGTGCACTTACCGTGTACTGTAAGATGTCTTTCATCTGTCGTTTGGGAATTCACAACAGACTCGACTATATATTTTTTTTTGCATTCGACATCGACTCCGCAACTACACCACCTCGAATCTTCCTGCTGTACAAGGACGATCCGATCACGCCTTCGCTCGCTTTCTCTTCACTGATCAGCCAAAGCCTGCTCAACACTCAATCCGACTCCTATCTTCGATCTTCTCTGGACAAACGGATAACGAATTTCCGGAGCACTCCGTTATTGGCCATCGCTCACTTATTTTTTTGGCAAAACAAAAGCTACTTTACTTATCGAATCCGGCCGGACACAAACTAGCAAGTATCGAAGCAAACCAAGATCCAAGATGTCCCTCCCATATACTTACACTCCATTCTCCCCTTATCCGAACTACGCTTACCCCCTCTCAGAGTCAATGAATACCCCTTCACCGATATACACGTTGTTGATCATAGGCATGGTCTTTTTCATGGCTGCTAATGTTATGCCAAACCTCATTCCGGCTGCGGACAGGGTATGGTGAGTCTGTAAATATGCCAAATCAGCGAGTACAATGCATACTCTGAGGAAACCCAGCTAGACTGATACTCTAGATACATGGACTGCGGAATGCGCTAGCCTGCCTCCTGGAAGCTGACTTGCATCTTGGTGTTTTCTCATATTCTCGAGATTATAATAGGCATGTGGCGCCGATGGTCCTTCAATGGGGTTTCCTGATAATCATCTTCGCACTGAGTGGGTTAAGCGCAGCCACGTCTCATCCAAACTGAGATACATGATACTGATCAGTTGTGATGTTCTGAATTCTCTGATTCTTCTCTTCTCACAGTGGTACAGATGACGGGTCTGATCCCTGGAGTGCCACAGATGCACATCACATACGTCCATATGGCTACTGCGACTTTGCTGTGAGCCCTTCTTTATGTATATCTACTCTACACCATATTGGAACCGAACCATTTCTCACTCTCACTCCAATTGCGCCGTACTGTACACTTGTACATAAGTACACAGGTATACAAAATAATTGCACAAGCTGACGAAAGGATCTGGATGGTGGATGGGGTTATGCGTGGCGGTGTGCGTGTCAGTTTCATCCTGATGTGGAACCATATAGTCTCCCAAACTCCACCGGCAGAAGAGAAGAAATCCTCCTCTTCTTCAGCGAAGAAAGAAGAGAAAAAGCCTGAAAAGAAGAAAGAAGAGAAAAAACAGGAAGAAGAGAAGCCTCAAGAACCTTCACCATGGGATGATCTTAGAGCTCACCCTTCGACATTCTTAACTACGAGGCTGAACAAGTTGATGCCTTGGCCTTTTCCGATGGGGAAAGCTGCTAGAGCCGGAGGAGGGAGCGAACTTTGGTGGGAGAAGGGAATGCCTAGTCACGTGTGAGTGTGATCTGACGACTGCATGTATGTCCTGTATCTTCCTCGTAGAGCTATCATCCTAGATGTGCACCGTGGTGAACATACTGCACATTATGAGTACTGTGTACACGCACAATGTGATTGTAGGATACTCTACTCGTACAAGAAGGATATTGGCATGCTTATTCGATGATTCTGATAATCTGATTTGGTTTGGATTTGGATTTGATTACAGGGGCCACTTCAACCGAACTGATCCTGAGGCGGCCAAAAAAGCAGCCGAAGCCGAAAAAGAAGCAGCCAAGAAGAAAAAACTGAAAGAAGAAGCAGAGAAAAAAGCCAAAGAGAAAGCAAAGGCCGAGCAGGAGAAAGCAGCTAAATTGAAAGAAAAGGAAAAAGCTGAAGCAGAGGCCAAGGCGAAAGTTAAAGCTAAAGAAGAGGAATTACGAAAAGCTAAAGAGGAAGCTAAGAAGAGAGAGGAGATGAAGAGGTTGAAAGCTATTGAGGATCGGTGAGTCGACTCCTGCTGTACGCCTGCATCGAGGTTTCCAGATAAAGAAACGCTTTATTTGCAGTCAATTGCTGACTTCTACTCGTACATGTATAACATATACATCGATAATGAAAACCCTCCTTCTTGTGAATGTGGAAAATCACAGGCACAAGCTCAAGATGTGGCGAACGAAATACCTCGCCATGATCATCGGCATCAGCATGCGTGAGTGCGCCTGTGATCGGTTGGGGCTGGGCTGAGCTGGGTTGAGGCTGCGAAACGCTGCACCATCTAACAACTGTTTGCTCTCGCTCACATTTTCGCCGATTACCCGTGCGAAAACTGCACGAGCTGATGATGACCTACTATCCTGTCTTTGTAATCCTGTCTTTGTAATCCTGTCTTTGTACTGTACTGTACGGTGGTAGTCAACAAGACGCTAGGGTTCCTGCTACTACTATTCTTCTCTCTTCAACTTGTATCGCAAGAACTGAACGAGCAAGCGCCTGCCGCTGCTGCTGCCGCTGCCACAGCATCAGCATCAGCATCAACACCGCCCTCATCTTCGTCCTCGTCATCATCGACAAAGCCTTCTTCATCCAGCTCGAATTCTTCGAGTTCAAGTGGAGCGGAGAAAGAGAAAGCTGCCAAATTAGCTGCTGCTGCTGCTACAAAAGAGAAAGAAAAGGCTAAATCCAGCTCGAGCTCGAGCTCTAGTTCCAGCTCAAAGGACAAGGACAAAGACAAGTCTAAAGAGAAGGATAGTACGAGTAAAGTGATTGGGAGCGAAGCAGTCAAGAAAGCTGCCGGGTCGAAAACTGTCACTCATGTCGATCCAGACGAAGGAGGGTTTGGCGTGCCATACAAGGTGAGTTCATACCTACTGTACATACTGTCGCTCTCCCTATACCCGTCTGTGAAGAGATGGTTATCGTGCCTCGGTTGCTGACTTACGGCCTTATGGTTACTCGTGCCGTAACCCCCTCTCCACTTTGCCCTTGCAGGTCGGTTTCGGCATGCATTACATCCACACGCCCAATCCTGATAAACCGGGCAGCGACTTAACCCTCCCTAGCTTGTTCATACCTTCAGAAGGCATGTCTCATCCGCTCATGACCACCACATATAGGCAATATGCCAATTGATCTGCGATATGAACTCGAGTATCATACGGAATATGTATACAGTACTATATCACGCAGTGTGCTGTTCAGTAACTCATCTATTTGCTGTATCTTACTGTACTCGAGTGTGTCGTGTATTGTATTACTGCAGTTACTGGGTATGTCCAGTACCTGTATGACTTTTTGTGGACCGTACGATATCTACACCCACTCTGTTTGATCGATACGAGTTCAGGCTAGTACTTGAGTTCTGAGCACGATCACGATCACGATCACCTGATAACTTAGAGTACTCACTGTACATGTATTGTGAAGATGCGTTATTACTGTACTAGTACATGCTTTTTTGGTTGACACTTAATCAGACTGATCGATAGACCCACTCTGAACTGTGAATATCAAGTCTGGTATAGTTTTTATGTATTACCAAGAGGTTTCGCGACCGGGAAAATATGTATGAAATGTGTTTACTGCAATGCTATCTATAGATACTGTATATACTCGAGTACCGAAACCAACGGAAAAAAAGACGGCAAACCTTGTACAGTAGGTAAGGCAGGTCACTTTGTTTGATATTACTTCACGTTTTCCCTTTTGACCGACCAACCTCGACTTCTGCTGCTGTTTCCATTTTATATCCTGAAGCATCCACAAGAACACCCTACAACTCCCTCAACCTCAACACTAGATTGACCAAAACACTCCCGACAAGCGCAGCGCACAGTACTGTAGGCCCATACTTATCATGATAATCCACCGCGATCCTATTTCTCAGCTTGTTGATCCTGTAAGCGTACATACCGCCGCTGTAGGCGATAGCTAGCAAAGCGGTTATGGTGAAGCATGAGGCGGAGATCATTCCTACGGGGTCGTCGGGTGGGATGAAGTTGAGGAGAGTTATGGAGACGCCGCCTAGGAGAATGGCAAAGTGTGACCACTGAAAGATACATTCAAGCGAATGGCCAATCATTAGCGGACAATTTCCTCATGACTCATAACACTGATACTCAGACCCAGGGGATACTCTTCCCATTGAGGAAATGTAGGACAGGACTCGGTCGTGAACCTCTCACTCACCTTCAGGAATGTACGTTCCGCGGCGAACACGACCTTGGGCTCCACTCTGACAGGCACGGCGATCCTCTTGCCAGGGGGTGCCCGGAACTGGTCAACATAGATGACCCTATTGTCGTCCTCGTCTTCTTCCTCGTCCTCTTGATCCTCATCGCTATCCGCATCATGATTCGCACCAGCCCGATTCTTCGATCCGGGTTGACTGCCATTACTGCCCTGCGCCGCGACGGCATCGTTGAGCTTCTTCAAACTGTTCGCATCGAGCAACGAGACGTTCTTGTCGAATCTGTCACTTGAAGCGAGAGGGTCAATTCGCAGCGATGGGTCGTATTGGGACTTGTTTCGAGCGTTACCGTTGACATCCTTGTTCGCACCAGACGCGCCGCCAGGACCAGAGGAGGACGAGCCCCCAGCAAACGCAGATCGACTGACACCAGCCTGAGCGGCAGCCTCTTCCCTCAGCTTCTGTTCTCGGAAATCCCTGGCTTCTCGAGCCTGAGCAGCGGCATCAGGAGGTAGTCGAAGATGCTCCTCCTCGTTTCGTGCAGCCTGAACCATGTACTCTTCGTCGTCTTCACCTTCAGATACAGGTTCATGGTACGATGGCTCGGAAGATCGGCCAGGGGAGTGGATGGCCGAGGTAGCGGCAGATGCGGAAGAATGAGCGTTGGAGTGAGGTCGCTCGATGAGAACTTTAGATTTGGCTTGGACGGGCTTTCGGATATCCTGGTCCATCTGGGGCAGCCAGAAGGGAACCAAGTCGACTCGCTCGGGAAGCAAAGAAGCGCAACCATGAATGAACTTGGAGAACTTGGGCACAGCCTCGACCAAGTGAGAGTTGATCAGATCCCTGATCCACTGAGGAGGTTCTTCTCCCACTTTGGTAGCGAGCTTGACCTCAAGGACACCGTAAGGGAAGAGCTCCTTTTCAGAAGGCTTGATAGTAGGGAAAGGATGGTCGATGCCACAGTCGGTCCGTCGCCAATTACCGTTCGTTCGGTCGTTTCCGTCAAAGTTGTCTTCTCGGACCATGGTGAGCTCGGTATCAAGGGAGATTCGGACGCTGGCGTTACCGGGAAGCTGGAAGGCAGTTCGGTTGTAAAAGGTTCGTACGACTAAAATGAATGGAAGAACAAGTCAAATCAGCTCATCTCATTCACTTTAACCCTGGGGCTAACAATAGGGACAAGGGAAGGAGCTCGAAAACTTACCAGGTCGGAGCTTTCTAGTGATAATAGCATACTGAATCTCGTTCGCGAGCTGCTTCATACCCTCGACTTCCTTCTCTGTCTTCTTGCCTTTCTTAACAAGGGCGTCAAACTCCTCGTCCATGGTATAGTGACCGGCGCAGAAATCGTTCATCAAATGCTCCTTGATGACGAATCGCTCCTTGACGGATTTCTCTCCTGTCCAGTCCTCTCGATGGGTCTTTCGCTCAACGAAGATCTGAGAAGGCGAGTATACGAATGGGAGATCAGCTGATGAAGATACCTCCGGCAGATTGTCTCTTGGCTTACGGTATTACCAGTGACATCACCATACCATCGCATTCTGATAGCTTCGGCGCCTTCAGTCTTCTCCAATCGACCAAGATAGAGCTCAAGATCTTCGTTGTCGTAGTAGATTGAGGTGATTGCAGCGTCGGCCTTTGAGAACTCCTTGTTGGGGTCGAAAACTGGCAGTGGGTGACTGTTAGCACATAAACTAGCGTGTCATGTTGACGTGTAGACTCACCCAATACAGGAAGATGCTTCATGATAGCTAATTTGAGAGGAACAATGTTTTCGTCGTGCACCTACATTGATTATGGTCTTGTCAGCTGCGATCTCGAGCGCAAGGATGTTTGGGAAGACAGCTCACCCAGTATTTGGTCGTGGACCTGACGAAAGCATTCTGACTTCCACCAGCGGAAGAGTCACCTTCGACAGGGTGTCCTCTTGTCCTGACCAAGTCGAACAGCTTGGAGAGCTTGACGATCAGAGGGTCATAGTTCATCCTGTAGAATGGGTGATGTTCGAGGAATTCCTTGTTGAATGTCGGTTTGAGCGAAAAACCAGTGAGTTTCTGATGAAAGAATTAGACACAAATTAGTCAGTTGGTTCTCCTCGCCGACTTCAGAGAGATGATACGGATCGAGCGAGGAAGAATCGAATGACCTAAACTCACATCGTGCTTCTTGACAATTTTGATGAAACCGGTAAAGTTGAGTTTGGTGAACAAGGCCAAATCATGTACGTCGGCCACGAGCACAGCTACTTCCTCTTCAAGCTCTCTAAACCTCTCTTCGATGGCATCGACACTAATATCGCTTGACGCATCGTCCCCCTCATCGTCGTCATCATCATCATCATCACTTCCAGCATCATCATCCCTATGATTATCTACCCTTCTCTCGACATCCCCAGGTGTCCTCCCATCTTCTTCTTCGTCATCGTCGTCCTCCGCTTCTTGCAAGCCAGCTTTTTCTACTAAGCCCCTAACCTCAGATTCGAGCGTAGTGATCTTCTTCATGAGCTCTTCGGATTTCTCCCGTTGGAATTTCTCGCATTTGGCCAACTCGTTCTTGAGAGTTTGAATGAAATTCGCCTCGGCCGTGTCGGACCATGGCAGGTTGCCTTTGATCTGCTTCTTCAGGCCGCCATAGTTGATATATTGGTCGGCCCACTCAGAATATCGTGAGTCCTACGGATGAGAGTAAAACGAGGAAAGGGAGATGTTAGCTGTATGTCCTTCTAATTGTGAAGTTGCAAGCATTGTGCATGACATCGAGAAGCTAAAGCAGGCAGGAACTGCAGACAGCAGGGGATATGTGAACAAGTTACGAGCGGCGGGCACATTGCTCACCTTGATCCGTCGACCGAATTTCATCTTGTCTGATCCTGGTCCTATTCAATTCCTTTAGGCAATAGGAGACCGTGTGACCGTGTATGTTCTCGGATAATGTATTCCTGATATTCTCACCGGGGTAATGATGCCCGTCGATAGGCTCAGCAGGCAGGAGGTTCGTGGGATCAGTTGGGTCTTTTCTTTGGCGATGTGTTGATGATGATCTTACTCGTGATCGAGGTTTAGATGGTTTTTGATAGATATATCGTCACTTTGGTGTTTGTGTATCGTCACTTTGGTGTTTGTGTTTGTGTTTGTGTTTTGTGTATGGAAAGGAAAGGAAAGGAATGCAAAGAATTAAGAATTATGCGAGAGGAGAGGAAGGAGAAACTTTAATGTTGTGTAAAGGAATTGTAACTGTTACAAGAATGTCGAGTCTGGTCGAGTGGGGTTGATTGTTGTATGGATGATCTGTGATGATTGATTCGGATACCTATAGCTATAAATCATAGGTCACACGCACACACGTTTGCAGTACTTGTATGGATTCTCCAGAAAGTCGGTAAGTCAAAGACAGTCGTTCTGACGTTCTGACGAGAAAGGATTCGTTTTAGCGGTTTAACGTGGTAAGGGGATAAGATGACGCAAGGCGAAGCAATAGCAAGGCAGGGAGGGGTCCGACCGAAGGAAGGGTGTTGCTCTGCTCTGCTCTGTGGAGAAGGTGAGAAAGTGATAGTATTATTTGCTAGTGGTGTTCTAGAACAAGCATATACCTTTGTCCTTTGTTAGTAGTAGTAGTACAGTGAGATTATTGACGAATGAAGATGCTGAATGGTGAATGGTGAATGGTGAATGGTGAATGGATGAATGGATGAATTGCGTTGAAATCATCATAAACGTGCGTTATCATACTATGATCATAGCATGATCATGCGGCAATTCAGGCACCGTTTTTTTACTGTAGATATGAGTCAAGCGGAACCAATTTTGACTATAGCTACAGTACTCGAGTATAGGACTCACTGCAAGATCGGGTACCCGACGTCATATCCCAGGCAATTCAAGAAGAAACAACCGTGTGAGACTTGAGAGTCAAGTTAAAAAGTAGAACGATTATCGCGTTCTTGTACTCTCTCTACCTCGTAGGTTATCATATCATACCATATCAGATCAGATCAGATTCATTACAAGCTATGTAGCAAATAGGATATCAAAGAAGAAGAGTATAAAATGGTTAATTTCAGTTGTAGTCCTCGGCCCTTGATCCTTGGTTCAACCGACGAACAGTCCCGTCCCAGGTTGCATTCACCACGAGGGATTCCTGCTTGTCTCATTCTGTATGAACTCTAATTAAGTCACATCTATCTCAAGCTCAAGCTTAGATAGCAGCCATGACCAACCTAGCTGCCTCGTCTTTCTCAGCTCTCACTCCCAACTCAAGCGTAACTCCCGCACCGGGACTATACGTCATTCTGCACCTAGCCAAAATCTTGGATGATTTCTCACCTCCCCCAGAAGCGGGGATCACCAATCCTGACAAGTTGAGAGTGTGCACAGAGTTGGAAGAAGGGGTTTCGGTACCGCCTAGCGGAAGCATGTTGAGAACCTCGATAAGGGATTTGCAGGCGTCTAGAGGTCATTCAACAGGATATTTATCAGCCTTATTCTTATGCACAATGAACATTATGTACAGGCTCAACTCACCCTTGAGCGACTCAGATGATGACAGCGCAAACGTCTCGGTGAGCGAAGCAGCATCGGCAAGCTTGTCCCACTCGTTGGAGAAGGTGACATAGGTCGGCGTGATGTACTGAACGTGGTCGAAGCAAGCACAAGTATCAGCATCAGCATCAACATCAACATCAACATTGACCTTTTCCATAATAACTCTACGCAATATTGTCGTAAGGAAATGGAAGTCGAGAATTTCGATAATAAAATTGAGAAAAAATGTACTCACATCGCCTGCACCCAGATCAAGCTCTTCAACCTGGTACTCATCATCGTAACCTTCTTCTTCAGGTTCACCACTTGAGGGATCCACCTCTTTACTGACGAATTTGAGGGTACATCCAAATGTCCCCGCAGCATAAGTACTAGGGTCCTCTCTCGTGAACGAAACATATACCACACCGGCTCCGCCGTTGGAAGTAAGACTGTCGATAGGGACGATGAAGTCTTCTGTCAGACCTGAATCAGGGGAAGGATTCATGATAACCGCGACTTGTTCAAGGACAGTGTCAGGTATAGTGTTTGATACGTTGAATTGGAAGACGATGTGTTCTTTGAAAATGTGTTTGACGGCTGAAACCACGTATTCCGTTTCGGATTCAGTGAGCTCGACGGGCTTGGTCGATGACTTCAGTACGGGTCCGTACGACTCAAGCTCGGGTACAGCGGCAAGCTGGGCAGCGTAAGATGAGCCAGCCTCGGTAGAAGTTGAAGCTTGAGGAGTAGGCTCGGCAGCGGCGTGAGTGGAGGGTCCGGCGATGTCGAGTGCTGAGGGTCGGTTCTGGGCAATCTCGGCTTGAGCTTGCTCTCGGCTGACCTTGGGGACGGAAGACACGTCAAAGGCGGACGAGTGCTTGCTCTCGTCTTTAACGTAAGAGACGAGCTCGTTCTCAAGGGTAGCAAGGGAGAATGTGGCCTCTACACCCAATAATCCAAAATCAGCCGTCGATCTTTTCTACAACGATCTGCTATGCCAGACGTCAGGACGTCATGCCGACTCACCCTCTCGCACAAATACATCGGCTAACGACTTCTCCTCCAGAACCTTGATGTACATGGCCGCTCGATCCCTGACCTCGTCATCGACGTCATCGAGGCATCTCCTCAGGAGGACATTGACGCTCTTCATGACTGTCTTGTCCTCTACACATACGCCGAATTTGGCGAGAGAGCTAACGGCGGCTGCTCGGACGACGGCGTTCTCAAGCACGACTCGGTTGTAGATGTATCGAATGAATTTAGTAGGGTTTCGAGTCTTGGGGCCTTCGATACCGAGCAGGTGGAGGATTCGGACGGAAAGCTTTGTGAATTCACAGTCTTCGATGAATTCACACAGGTGGGCGAGGGCTACGGTGTCCATTCAGCCGACGTCAGCTATACTTCCCCACCAATGTGTCATCGGTAAAAGTGGCGACTCACCAGTCTCCCGGCAATCCTTGATGAACTTGACCATGTCGAAGATAGCTTCAACCACGGCATGCTTGAAATCGTAACCACCTTCATCTCGGAGAACACCAGAGAGGAAAGAGAGCATGACAGCTTGCTTAGCGGGGAACTTGAGACAGAGTGATCGGATAGCATCGACGACGATGATCTTGAACTCGTCGGTGATATCAGCCATGAAAGAGGAAATCTGCTTCATGAGCCTGTCGACAGAAGCCTCATTACCGGTCTGAAATAAGGAGAGGTGAGAGCAGAGAACACGTCAGCTGGTGAACGTTCAGGACTAAAGCCCCAACAAAGGACGGAACAGCCAACTCACCTTGAGCAAGGTAGTGATGGCGTATGTGGCGATACTCCTGTTCGAGTCGGTGATGAGGTTCTCCATCTCGACATTGACCGTAGCGACGGACTGAGGTAAGATCTGCGCAAGCTTGTTCAAGGTCTTGACAGCTGCGAACTTGATGACTGGCTTGGGCGAGTTCATGAAGAGCTGGAGGACTGCAAGTATCGCAAAAAAGAAGCTGTGTCAGTCATTTGGGCTACACTAGCTGTCTTTATCGGAGCGATTTACCAGCTACAGTCCTGTAGAGATCTCCTGGCTGAACGTCCCTCATCTCGCAAATAGCTCGGGCAGCTTCGATGTTGACCATCTCTGACTTGTGTCGGAGCAATCCTTCGAGGTACTCGTGCATCTGCTTTCGGACGCTAGACACGGAACAGAAAGACGATTGGTTAGGTTAACGTTCAACGAGCGATGAAAGTGGTGCCAGAAGTGAACGCGATAGATGATAAACAGCGCTGTTACTCGTACTCACTTGGGGTCTTCGTCCATGACCTTCCTCGCGAACCTGATCAACATACAAACGGCCATAGGGTTCCTGACAATCCCACTGCCCTTTCCACCTGATCCAAGCTGTTGCACCATCTTAGTAATGGCCATCCTGTCCTTCTCTCGGATCAAATACAACAGACCCAAAGCGTGGTATTGCATGATATAGCTCGAGCTGGCCACGGCTTGGTATCCACCTGCATTGCCTCCAGAGAGGTAAGCTGACGCGCCGGACGAGTAAGAAGATACGGCTTTGGCGTTTACGGCTTCTTGAGCTTCGTTGGACCATCGCTTGATTATGGCTGGTGAGATCGGGAAGAGGTGGTAGGACGATACAAGGGATGCCGAGGAGATGGAGGATGATCTGTCGACGAGGGCTGATTTGAAGAATCGCTCGACGGATTGCACGGATTGAGCCTGTGAGAAATAACACAAAATTCAGTACAAAACCTTAGATTTCTCGGCTGAGGATATTTTCGGTACACGAAGACACGACAAAGGGATAGGTTGTTTTTTGACACTCACGTCGATGATCCTGGCCAAGGCTCGAATAGCATTAGGTCGGTAGACAACCTCGAGGTTGGGCTGCATGTCTTTCATGATAGACGAAGTGACCATGATGACGTCTTCGGCGATAGTTGATAGCTCCTTGATGACAAGGTAGACCATTTGTCTGAGCGCGGCCTGGAGACGTGAACATTGATCAAAGTTAGCTCGTTCAACGTGGACAATATCTACAGCAAGCTCCAAAGTCTGGAACGACGAAAGATCAAAGATAGTAAAAGAAGTAGGGGTGATGGAGAGGGTCCACTCACATCTTTGTGCTGGAACAGCTTGGTCACACCAAAGAATAAAGTCGTAGCTTCCTGAGTAGAGAAAGTTTCTCCGATATAAAGCAGGTACACAATCCGGGTTAAGAGGGCCCTACATTTCCGAGGAGAGATGGGCGACTCGTTGAACACTCTCGCTTCTTGGATAACGGTGGATTTGTCGTGGTAGAACGCTGAACATTTGTGCAATTCAATTGACATTTGTGCGCATTGACATCGACATCAGCATCAGTCCTTGCTTGTAGCGTGTTGACATTGACAATGACATTGACAACGACAATGACACCGGCACAGGTAGGGAGTGAGGTGATTCGCGGTTGTCATTACTTCTGCTCCTGCTCCCTCCGACTGAGAACTCAAACTTAAGAAACTCCAACTCCAACTCACACATGCCACCTGCTTCCTCGTCTTTCTTGAACGACATTTTCGGCGAACGCGCAAGCGGAACGGGGCGAGACGAGGTATTGAAAGAGCAAGTCTAGGAGGTTGCTTCCTGATAGATAATACTGGTGCTGGTAATACAATATTCTCAATATCTATGTTGTTTGACGTCTCTGTCTGTCTGACTTGAACTCGTTGTCGCTTTGCGAATGATGACAGCACGACGAGGGATGAGAGTGCTGCTATAGCTTTGACGCGACGAGCGAGGCATGCATGCATGCATACAACGAGTGACGGGATCAATTCGTATCTCGTATCCAGCAACGTGGACGGGATAATCGGATTCATTCATATGTGGCTGCAATGCTCAGGACTCCCTTACTTTAAAAAGGCCTCCTATTTTGACACATGGTGCATATGGTGTGGCCTTGCGGACTCATGATGCGCGTGCTTGTGCTTTGTGCTTTGTGCTTTGTTTGAGGTTTGAGGTCGGTCTCAGCTGTTTCGGAGTATTCGATATGTGTGTCAATCAATTTAGGGGTCCGAGCGTCTGAGTACCTCTTAGCGCGACACCGCAGGGTGATACGCAGGGTGATAATCATATATATATACCGCTTTGACCCTCAAAGGGCTCAAAGGCGTTTGTTTACGCATGCTACCCCTTTTACCCTGTTTCTGTTTATGCTCGCTCTCTTGTGGCCCATGCGCCTCCACTTTCCGGGTTCATGCTTATTTACTCATTGCTCACACAGGATTTTTATTCTTGGCCTTGGCACAAATATCCTTATGGTATCAGCACAGCATCGAGCGTGACATTGATAGTGACAGCGTTAGTGTTGGTGTTGATGACCGCGAGGCCGATGTTGCTAGCATGCAAAGCTTTCACAGATGAATGCTAGGTATCTTGTTCTAACTCGATTGAATATATTCTGATTACTATGTAATCTATCTTTGTTTACTTTACCTCCATCTTTCTTTCTGTTCCGACAAATCTCAAAATCGCCTGGTCGGTCAAGGCTTCGATACCATCGCATCGCATCGCATCGCTCCGTACTAACATCCGCAGCGCTACTGTACTGGGTCCTTCACATTCCTTCTAACGACATCTACTTTTTCGCACAACTTGGCATCTTGAAAATATTTCTCATATTGGGCTATTTCCCATTGAAGGCCATACGCTCATTCCTAACATCGATCGATCGAAACCCAGCATAACTGATATCGACCCAAGAAGATAAGATATACCCCTCGCTCAAATCACATCACAATGACCGGCTTTTCTTCGGCTCGTCGCTCAATCTTACCGAACATTATCCGTGCACTCTTACTCTCATTCTACGCGATCAGTGTATCAGCAGCATGTACGTCCAACCAAACGGATACAGATGGTCTTCAGAAACTGTTAAAAGATGGTGGAGAGGGATACACGCTCCAGCTCTGTGCGGGTATGGTATATGAGCTTCAGGATTCGCTGAATTATACAGCTGCTAATCAGGTGAGTGCGATATGAATTTAGCTTGGCTTGGGGCATCGAGGCTGGGCGGATGGATGAATCATCGCTTCTTGACAGTGATCGGGAGACATGAGCTGATCGAGTTCAACGTACATCTTACTACGTGCTTTTACATAATTCTATTGCTTGTGATTTGGCCATCCATCGCAGGAAATATCGACCGAAGGATACCCAACAGACGATAGTAGAGCGACACTAGTCATGGTCGGCTTCAACAAGACTACTTCTATCAGAGCCACGGATGCGGATCTCAGCGGTACCAAACTCCGGAATATCCAAGTAAGTACAGGTCGGCCTTTCTCCCTTTTACTGTCACATCTGCTATTCACTTGTCTGCAAGATCCGCACCATATGCCGTATAGTATAACGGTGCTGTAGTCCCACCCCAAAGTCTTGCTTTTTCGGGCTGGTAGAGTCACAGCCTCTCGATCGGGCAACTGCTAGCTTGATCACCGGCACAGGGGAGACGACAGAGAGTGTAAAGCTTACTTGACTTTGTTTTTCGCTTTCGCTTTCTGTTTCAACAGGTTAACGGCAACCGAAAGGAGGACGAGGATATCTACACTGCCGGTGGTGCCAATGTGGAATTTGGAGGAGCCAACCAGAATCAGCTCGTGGAACATGTACGATCATATGATCCAAGGTGAGTCTCGGTTGGAGAGTGAGAAGCGGAAGCATTCGGACAGACAGGACGACAAGAAGTATTTTCGTCCGTCAGGACAAGACAAGGGGAGATGTGGGAGCGGAAATACAATGGGGGCGTTTAATTGTCCAAGAGCAGCCGAGAACTTATCTCAGAGAAATTGAAAGACGATTGTAGCTGACGAGTCTCTTATTGCGTTCGCTGTATCGCACAATCGCACATGAAGAGGGTGGTCGTGTCTTCATCTGTGAGTGATTGATCCGTTCAGACGTTCAAATACCTATTAGGCGCACCGCCGCCTAGTATACGAATAACAAATGCTACATCATCAGGAAGTGGTATGACTTATGGCACGTCCACTGACAAAGCAATGCGATCATACTTACAGTGCCGAAGGACCGTTCTCCTGCGCGAATGCTACGATCCAAAATAACGATATTGGACCATGTGGGCGAGATTACTTCCAGAACGTGAGTGGTATTGCAATGCAATGTCTTCCTATCTGCCTATCTTCCCATCACCTCCTTTTCCCTCCCTATATCCTCTTGCCAAACTAACTGTCTATCGAACTCACACTGACACTGCCGCTTGTTAATATTATTATTATTTTCTTGTATTCTTTCCGGTGAACCACATAGTGGGCCGACGGGATCTCTCTCTCATGCGCAGATAGCTTGGTGCAAAACAACATCATCACCGACGCGACCGACGGCGGAATCGTGATTTTCGGTGCGCCCTCGTCAACCATTCGAAACAATACGATCCGAGTACGCACCCGAACCATGTTGGGCGGAATCAACATGGTTGATGTCGTCCCATGGCTTCCTGAAGGAAACTTCTCCAATACACTCGTCGACTCGAATATCATCCATGGTGGATTCGCGACATCGTTAGGAAACGATACGAAAGGGCCTAATAACGCTTCGGCCATTATCAAGATGGGGATCGCCATTGGTCCAGACGTATGGTTCTCCGATGGTCGATACGGTACGAACCAATCCACGGGGGCAATAGTCCAAAATAACGTTTTCTCGGGAGCGTTCGCCTATGGGATGGGTCTATCAAGTGCGAAAAGCTTCGTCATCCAAAATAACTCTTTTACCGGCAATACGAGTTTCATAGGGACGTACGGTGTCAATTGTACGAAAGGGGACGAAACGCCTCATCCGTCCGTACCGCTCTTAATGGAACCTTCGTCCATTACCAACTTGACGTTATCAGTACCCTCTGATAGCGAGTATCAGTTCGTCAACGGGACTGCATTGGGATTGACGTGTTTAATGCCTCCTTCGAATACGGAGAATGCTTGGCCGTACGGAGATGGTTTTAATGCTGGTACCAACAGCGGCGAAGGGAAGGATAACAGCTCGTCGACCAGTGGCGGTTCGAGTGGAAGTGGAAGCGGAAGCGGAAGTGGAAGTAGTGGTAGTGGAGATAGCAGTAACAAAGATAGTTCAGCGATGGGGTTCACAACACCAGCACTGGGAACGGTGGGATCTGGTGTAGTCGTGGGATTGCTGGGGGTACTAGGTGGACTGGTGACTTTGCTATAAATATAAAGTCTACCAAGATAAGATCGAGATCGGAAAACGGAAGGATAGTTTGAAGAAGTTTGACGATCAGGACCAGGACAAGGCAAAGATCAGGATATCAGGATACGAAGCGCAAAGCAATGCGATGCGAATCAAAAGAAATCAAGTTAAGTTGAGACGGACAATCAGGACTACAGTACTCATACCTATGACTCCAATGACCATCATCTTCTTAAATCCCTTTAACGAGGTCTTCTCGGGGAAAAGGATTGGGGAGAAATCAAGATCAAAAATCAGTGTATCAATACTCTTATCTCGTACAGTTCTTATACAGTAGTAGTAAAGTCGTTCATTATTTAGTAGTACGCTCTGCTCCTCACTCACGCTGAGCGCACAGTATAACAACATCTTTAGATTTACTGCGCAACAATTGCTTTGCTACGGTCCACACAAACTAACATAGATACTATAGATGCACAAATTAACGGCAAAACAATACTAGTACTGTAAGAGTACCCAAACCTGTGTCCGCTAGATGTTGATTGGCTTCCTACGATATCTTGCTTGATATCGCTTATGATTCTGTATGCCATACATGCTTTGCTTCGATTGACGTACACTGTTATTATTATCATGTACAGAAAGACATAGCTCGTTATTGCATAATGGTAAGGGAATGAATAGTAAAGGTCTTGTTCTTTGTACAACGTTTTGACTGATATAACTAACTACCTGTGACATAAGTGGGGCCTTTTACTCTTATCGTCGTATTGATTATACACACACGTTCGCCCCCTCGAGAAAGAGAAACATAAGCAAACCTGATTGACACGTATCATCCTGACAGCGCTCGAGCGAGCGTACCCCTTGATCCTTGCTATTTTCATCAGAAGTTGAGCGTACCCCTGCAAAAGCGAGAAAAACCAAACATGTCAACGAGACGCTCCGAATATATCATCGTGTACAAGTATCATCGCAGCTCGCGGCTCACTGGTTTCTCGTTGGGTCTGCCATTCGGATGACCTTCTTATCGGGACCACTGGTATCAATGCCCGCCATGTCCTGTGTTAGATCGATCGTGATTTGAGGTCAGCAGCAAATACGAACAGGGCAGCGAAGTCTATCAAATGGACGTGGTTCAGAATGGTGCTGGCCGGTCTGTACTCACCTGCGGCGTGATCAGGATAAACTGCTTGCCATCACTTTCTCTCGCACCATCCATGAGCGACTTCGCCGCGACTCGTCTATTCGCATGATCAAGGAAGACATCCCATTCGTCCAGCGCTCTGATAGGACAAGGAACAGTCGACCACAGAGCCAATAAGAGCGATACAGTCGAGAAGGATCTCTCTCCTCCCGATAAGACCTGCGCGCTCTTGTAGTGCGATCTTTGAGTCGTGTGGCCGTCTTCGTCCTCTCCTCGAGTGGTATTGTGAACCTGGAATGGAGAACATGATTGAAGAAACCATCTGTCAGCCGAGACTGTGCCAGACATGGCCTCTGTAATATGGTTTCTGGTGTCCAAACAAGACACTCACAACAAGTGACAACTTCTCTTTGGAATGATCGAACTCGAGTCGCCCCTCCATCTCTCGTAGACTCTCGAATACGACAAAGGCGGTCTTCGCTCGAATAGCCGTATGGGATCGAGTCAAGGACCACCACATCTGACGGGCCTTTATAGCTTCTTTGAGCAACTGTATAGTTTGGTTCAACCGCACGTCAGGCGTAGGTCCCTCGCACGAATTTTTACTTTACATCGAGACGACACGAGAAAATTAATGTGCACTCCTCATGATCACTTACTTTAGCCAGGACTTTCATGTGTCGCACGCTGACCATTACATCGTGGAGTTGACGTTTTTTGGATGCCAGCTCGGCAGACAATTGCCTGGTATCCACTCCAAGTCTATACATACAGAGTATGGTTAGCTCACAACGTATCAATGTACAGCAAATTGTCAAGTGGGTCCGCTGATCTCAACTGCTGAAATAAGGAAAGCGCTTTGACTAGACTCACTGCTTCTCGGCGTCCTTGATCGAGGCCTCCAGCGCCAATTTCTCCTTGCTCAGCTGTGCAGCGGTCTTGTCGGTCTGAACTCGAATATCACTCTTGCAAAAGTCGGCAGCTTTCCTAGTCCAATCCTACACGACACGGCGTCAAGCGACAAATGATTAGAGTGAGTTGATATCGCACATTGTTTTCGCCAGGCTGGAGCAGCAACACAGCACTCACATCTACGGAATCCTGATACCCTCGGAGCTTTTCGTCTGACTCTTCCCTCTTAGCCAAATAATTGTTACGGGACTTTTCGTAGTGTTTGGCTTTCTCGACAGTGCCGACTCGTCGAGTGATCAATTTCTCAAGGAAGTCCTAACATGGCCAATCAGCATGAAGACCGTCACTGAAACCATAATCCGGGGACCAACCTTCTGTTTCTGCCTCTGAGGGGAGTGCTCATCGAGTTCGGCCTGGCAGGCTTGGATCTCCTTGACACGTTGCTCTATCGTTTCTTCTTGCTTCTGTTTCTGCTGTATGAAATCCTGCAGTCGAGCTTCTTTACTCTCGACCTTTCGCACACGTTCCTAGCAAATCACCATCAGTCTGAGCCGTGTGGCCTGCACGATGACATGATTTCACCAGCCCTGACTCACCTCTCGGTCTTCTTCCAGACCCTCCATTTCGGTCGAAGTTAACTCCGCGAGTCTTCTTCTGATGTCATCGAGCTTGTTTGACATTGGCTGTATCCCCTTAGCCACTCTGTTGCGGTCGTCCTATGAGATCACAATCGTCAGAGCTCGATCCATCCATTGGGGCACATGTACGATACCACTGACGGTTATTTTTCTCATCTCTCCCTCGATAGCCGCAACCTTGGCCTGCGCTGCTTGTCGTTCCTGCTCGATCTCCTCCAGGCGAGCATGCGATGCCTGCAATTCCCCTCGCTGACGGCTAGAAAATATATCTCAGCTGCGTTTCACCTACCGGATTAAAGTTTCAGGGTGTCACTCACTCTATCTCAGCTTTCAAGTCACGAGTGAAAAGGTGATTGCCCCTCCAGTACGGGATCGGTCCAGACTGCTTGTTCCTATTCAAGCACACGAAGTTTCAGCCGTATGCGCCAGTTCATAACGAAAAACACTCACGAGATGGTACCTGAGATACTTTGATGATCGGCAGAAAAGAAAGAGACTCTTTCGAGAGTACGACTCTTGTGCAGTTTTTGCATCTCGTTGTTTGCCTCAACGACTGTCTTAGCTAGAAAGACCTGCTCGATCTTGTTCAGGTTAATGAGCAGACGCAATACCTCCTCATTGTCGACCTACTGATAGCATCAGCACCGCTCCTGCGCGCATAAATAATCTTAGGTCATCATACTTACTTTGAGTTTACTGAGTATAGTGGGTCCGATCCGACTCAGATCACCTTGGGAATAGTCGAAGATATCGGCACCGTGAAGATGGATCGGTGGAATCTGATTCTGACCGCTGCCGGGCCTGTATCCACTGCAAAAAAAAAGACCAGAGAATGATCAATCTGGGTTCAGCCGACGAAGAAACGGTTGACTCGCTTACGATCTCAAATGCTTGTTCAGGATATTCGTTAAAGTCTGCCTGTCCCGAGGATGACGAACAGCGAAGGAACACAGATTGACTCCCAAAACGGCGTGCAATAAGTCTCGATAGGACATATCTTCGAGCCTGACGTGCATGCCGAGCGGTCCGATCGGAGGCGAATGTACCCATTGAGTACGCTGTATATCCCTCATAACGTGATCGAGACCTCCACCAAAGGCGGACAAACGGTTGACAGATTGTTTTTCGAGGTTGGAGATCTGGTCTTGTATGCGTTTGGCCGTGCCCTGCTCGTCTGCCATCTTACGCCTGATCTCTTCAACTTCTTGAAGAGCGTTCTTGCGTTCCGTGGTTTTAGCGACGTGTTGCTGCTCCAACTTTGGCTTCTCCTTCTTCAACTTGTTAAGCATCTCTTCGAATCTGGTTCGATCGCTGGACAACTTTGCCACTTCTTCTCGTTGAGCATCAGCGTTGACACTGAGTTTAGCATCAATCTTGGCTTGAAGGATGCTGAGACCACCTCGTTCGGCCTCGATATCGTCCTGGACCGCTGTTATATCGTCCTGATGCAGCAGTCAACAATGATCGTTGTTGGTACGACTTACCTCGATTTCCAACAAGTCCTTCTTCGCTGCCTTGTGCTTATCTTTGGCCGAGCGTACAGCTTGTTCAAGCGGTTTTCGGCTGTCCTCGAAGTTTTGCATGTCCTTCTCAGCCTTTCTAATGTCATCGGCAAGTTGTACGCATTGTTTCTAATCTGCTAGTCAGCATTACTTCATCGAAGGAGATCAAGACGGAAGATGGCACATACTTGAAGCTTGTTCGCCTCGATCTCGGCTGTATCTGCTTTCCCTTCGTACAGAGTCACCTCTTCCTGAGCTGCGTCCCGCAACTGTGATTTGATCAGCTAGCCATCCACCACTCTATAGCGTCTATTTCCTCTTTGATCGCGGCTCACCTTTTCCCGCTCGACCACATAAGCCCAAGCCAGCTCGTTCATGATCTTTTTATGTCTGTTTCTTTGACTCATGACCTTGTGAGAAGCCGCCAGCTTTCGTCGGAGTGCATGGATCTTCTCGCGCATCATAGGGACAGCCTCTGATTGTCGACGGATATGAGTCTCGAGCTGCATAACGTTTGCAGTCGAAGTCTGGTAGCTTTCGGCCAAAGATGAGAGTTGGGTACCGTTCAGGAAGAACTAGAGACATCAAGCACATAAGTTGTAAGCCCTGCCTCCGAACAGGTTGCTTCACGTTTGGTAAGTGCGCTCACCCTATATAGCGTATGGCTATCTGAATTCTGTAAGAAACTTCTAGCTTGATCTTGTGTAAGAATAGTCAAAGGCGAGTCGATGTTGACTTGAAAGTTCTCGCATATCGCCGTCAACTCCGCTCGCTTGTTGGCAAGCACCTTGCCGTCTTTAGTCGCCTTGAACTTGTATGTCGAGCTCCCATTCGTTGACAGAGTACGTTCAATCACAATGTTGGGTTCATACAGATCAGGCTTGAAAGCTTCGAGACCGGAATTGGCGAGAGTCAAGGTGATAGTCGCTTTGCTATGAACGTTGTCAGTATGAAGCTGGCATCCTACGGGGGCCGAAGGTCATACGCACTCGGCTCCCTTCCTAATCAGATCTTTCAGTCCTTGTCCTCTTCCAGTGATCATGGCCTTTCCACCCAACGCTACGGCAATGGCGGTCAGAACAGCTGATTTACCGCCTATTCAGAGTGTAAGTTTCATCAGCTGCGCGCCCATCACTCCTGGATGCATCATAAAGCTGGCCGACTTACTTCCGTTATGTCCCACAAGAAAATTCATCTTGGAACCGAAATCGACAGTCAGATGCCTATGACACATGAAATCGACCAGCGAGATAGATTTGATGACACCGGCTTGGGAGGTGGACTGCCAGATTCGCGCGCTCATCAGCCATGTCCCCAGCTGTTGCCCATTCCTCGTGCGCTCTCTAAGAAAGTTTGTTCGAACATGGATCTTATGTATCCAATGTACAGTCATTGGTCAGAGACTTACACCGATGTAATGCCTCTGCTGCTCCTTCCATGCCGAATAAGCAGCTACGAGCACCTCATCCTTGAACTCCGGCTCCTCGTATTCTGACATCGACTCATCTTCATCCTCGTCTTCCGAATCAAGAGCGGGCAGTTCTTCATCTTCATCCGATGACAAGTAAAGATCAGGTGTGTGACGCGAAGATGCATTCTCTTGCTTTACCCGCTTCGCCTACAAAACATAGTCAGGAAGTAAGTCATACTAGTTTTGGGATTCCATGTTTTTAAAGCAAGATACATATGAGTTGGGTTGTTTCCGGGTCATCAAGGGGCCCTGCTGAGGAAAGAAGGAAGAGGACATATATAAACGTACTCGTCTTTCGTTCACCCTCTGGGAATCTTCCTCGTCAGACTCTTGAGTGGGCGATTGCCTCTTCGAGGCCCTTCGTGCCATTTTTGCAGACCTGTCCTGACTGAATGTTCTGCTGATGTGTCTTTGCAGGTGTTGCAGAAGAGGTGAAGAAGAGATTGAAGATAAAGTGAAAGGAATTTCTAGGTGATGATGGCAACATGACATGGAAGACGAAACCAAAAGTCGCGTCAACCGGCGCGGGTCCGAGCGTAACTAAGCGTACAAGCGTACAAATACAAAGCCTTTAAGGGAAATTAGAAATTATTAGAAAAACAGGTCGCGTCATTAACAGTCACCGTGGGAAAGTGCGCTCAAGCATATCTCAACACACCGTATACATAACAGATCTTGCTATGTATATGCATAGTATCCGAAAATCCGACACGCACAGCTACTGAGATGCGAGATGCGGGATGAGTATATCTATCTACCCAAACGATAGAGTGCTACCAGAGAGCTCAATGCCCAAATCGCCTTCAGACTACTTCATCTCGCCCTACTGGGTTCTCCAAGCGGACAGATGAAACTCCTCCGGAGTCAAATCATGACGAGGCTTCAGGCGCTTAGAGCCTCTTGAGGATAGCCTCGGTGACGTCCGTGGTGGAGGCCTTACCACCCAAGTCGGGGGTGAGGTACTGGCCCTCTACGAGGACGGCGTCGACGGCAGCGTTGATCTTGGCGGCCGAGTCGGTGTAGCCTAATGAGGAGAGAAGGAGGGCAGCGGATCTAAACGATCAAGAACATATCAGATATCGAATCAGTCAGCAAGAAACAATCAGGTCGTTCAGAGTTGGTTACACTGTTGCTTACCGAATAGAAGCAATGGGGTTGGCGATGTTCTTGCCCTCGATGTCAGGGGCAGAGCCGTGGACGCTGGAATGAATAAACGTAGAGATGTCAGTATCCTGTTACATAGGCTGAAGAGGATGAAGGGGATCCGAACGACACGTGAATGAATGAATGGCTAGAACTTACGGCTCGCCCATGACAAAGTCATCACCGGCGTTGATGGAAGGTACGAGACCGAGAGAGCCGACAAGGGCAGCGGCACCGTCACTGCGTATCACAAGTGGGTCAGCACAATCAATCCAAGTTGTCGAGTAGGAGGAATGAATATGATAGGTAACGACTGTAACTCACGAGATGATGTCGCCGTAAAGGTTAGGAGCGACAGCGACGTCGAAGATCCTGATTAAAATAAAAAGGAAAAAAAAAAAAAATGTTGTCAGCTCATTAAAGAAGCAGAATGTCAGGGCCAAGTGTGATGGGAGGTGTTTCAGTATTCGTGAACCAGTAGACCCCTACTACTCACTCGGGCTCTCGGAACATCCTGTAAACCATGGAATCTACGAGCTGTTCCTCCATCTTGACGCCGTTGTACTTGTCCGTACCCTCCCTAATGGCTCTTACGCTCTCCCTGAAAAGACCGTCGGTGACGCTGAGGACGTTGCTCTTGTGTACGATAGTGACCTTGGGTTCACCCTTCCACCAAACGTCCTTGCCCGCCTGCCTGGCAGCATCCCTCTCCTGGCCTCGTCGCAAGGCAATCTCAAACGCCATCTTGCCGATTCGAGATGAGGCATGCGAAGTGATTTGTCTCGTGGCCAGAGCGATCTTTGATCCGTCGGCGTTGGTCTTGATCTCCTCCTTCTTGATGTAAAGACATTCGGTGTTCTCTCGTACGATGACCATGTCGCAAGTGGGGCCGGGTTGGCCAGGGATGGGGACGGATGAGACGGGTCGGACGTTGGCGTACAGGTCCAAGTGCTTTCGAAGAGCAACGATAGGCGATGAGTAACCCTCTACCTTGTGCGAAGGGGATGAGACGGAACCGAACATAGCGGCGTCACATTCCTCCTTGAGCACTCTGCATGCCGAGGGCGCGAATCAACATTAATGATCAGCATAGGATCCTTGGCAAGACAGCTCGATCCACAGTTGTTCATGACTGAATTTGAGGCCGCCATGGCGTTGCATACGCTGTGCGGAAAGATTTGCAACCCACCGAACAGTCTCGTCGGGCAAGGCCTTGCCGTTCCTGTTGAACTCCTCCCAACCAGCTTGAAGGGGGATGAAGGTAGTCTTGGGGATGGCTGAACCGAGGGCCTCAAGGACTCGTTGAGCGGCCTAGAGGTGCGCACCAGGCGTAACAAGCTCAGAATCAGCTTGTTTGTTCGGAGCCTCCACGCCGTATGGCTGATAGATCCGAGCACTCTCGGATAGCAGAACTAGCATTGTCGCGAGGTGATTCGATTTTTGTGAAGATGACGGTGAAGGGCCAAAGTCATTCGCAACTCACAGGCAAGACCTCCTTACCGATACCATCGGCAGGGATCATACCAAGCTTGAGGGCAGTTCGCTTGACAGCAGAGGCCATTTTGACGAGATTAGAGGGGTTTTGGGGAGGGAGTTGAAGCAAGACGGATAAGAAATAGAAGATAAATATAGGTTGATATTGATTATTTTTTGAAAAACACGCCCGAGCGAGTTCAGTTACAGTGTTACAGGTTAGTCTGTATGGCGTATGCTATCTATGGTGGGTTGTAGTTGAGCGAAAATCGGGTTTCCCGGATAATTTCGGCCGTGGTGCGTGCGGGGTGGGTGACCAGCTTCAACTGTAACTGTAGAGTAGAGTGGAGGATGTTCACCCACGACCAAAACCCATCAATGAATCCATTACATTTCATCCTTTCACGTCGACATTCCACCTTCTTGACCAGTTCATATCAACATAAGTCACACACTTTGAATTAAGAACATTCCCGGAATCAAGTGCCAGAATGTCAGACGACGACGAAGTACCTCAGTGAGCTACGGAAACCAAGAGCTTCACTTCGGTCGATAAGCTGACAAATAGTCTTGTTTAGACTGCTCGATACCTCCTCCCCACCTCCAGATCTGATCGAAGCAGATGCAGGGTCCGACTCGGCGCCGGACCTCGTCGCTGGCCCTTCATCATCGCCGCTAAGACAGCAGACTAGGGATACTGGAGATAGGCCAAAAGTGCCGCTTACGCTTTTAACGGGATACCTGGGAGCTGGGAAATCGACCTTGTTGGAGTATATCCTGACGGCGCAGCATGGGTATAAGATTGCTGTATGTATGAATGGTGAGTCTGAGCGAATAAGCTAAGCTCAACGGAGATGGCATGTTGTCGCATCTCAGGTGAGAAAGTGGGAGAGAAGATCTGCCTCACGTACTACTTCTGCTTGGGGCGGAATGATCTACAGAAAGCTGATATGTATACCCTTTGGATTCAACTCGTGCAGATTTTGGAGATACCACAGATATTGAAGGTATGTTATCAAGTCATACGAGAATAACCCATTCTTGCTTGTTCTCGAGAACACACATCCTGCGGCATCCCATATGCCGGTGCTGATACCAAGAGATATCGCGCAACATCAAAATTTTATAGCCAAAGCCCTGACGTTATCCGACCCATCATCGACGACGACCTCGACATCAATGTTGTCCTTACCGAACGGGTGTCTATGCTGCTCGTTCAAGGATATGGGAATAGCCGCTATTGAAGAAATGGTCGCGAATGCGCCTGGAGGTGTTGATTGGGTAATGGTTGAATTGACAGGCGTTGCTGATCCTGGTGAGTCCCCGTCTCATATACCCGAAATACTGTACCGGGCAACTTGGAATCTGTATCGAGTGAATATGGTATCGCATGGTTCAGCTATTCCTCACACTATCAAGCGAAGGGGGATTCAAAACCTGCATGATCGTTCTTCTTGGATTTAAGACGACTGCTTATCGTTATATATGTTCCTACAGGTCCCATCGTACGCTCTTTCTGGGCGAACGAGGAGATGGGCGATCTAGTTTTAGACGGAGTAGTGTGCGTGGTAGACAGTCGGAATATCCTAAAAGTAAGTCATCAAACTTGGCTCTATTGACAGTTTTGACAATTACCAGCGAGATGACAGCTGATAGTTGCGTGAACAGCAATTGAGCGAAGAGAGACCTGAAGGAGAAATCAACGAAGCGCAAAAGTAAGCACTTCATCCATGATCAGTCCGTCTGTCTTATCCTTTTGTCCGAAACCGGCCAACTGTACCTCAGGCGTGATTCACTCATGTCTTCCCGCGCTCCGCGTTTTGCTGTCCAGAAGCTGATATATCACTGCACTTTATGCGCAATAGGCAAGTAGCGTGTGCCGATGTGATACTATTGAACAAGCTCGACTTGGTCTCGAGCGAACAGTTACGCAAAGTGGAAACGAGAATACGGTGAGCTAGGACTCATATACAACACCCGCACATTTGCCATCCACCTGACAACGGACCCCAGAATCCTTCTTCACAGCATCCCTCTGATTTGGATACGCGTGAGGTGGGCTGACCCGAATCCGGAATTGCTGTCGTAGATCCATCAACCCTACCTTGCGAGTACACCACACGACTCACTCTCGAATGCCACTGGAGGGCATGTTCAACCTTCGTGCATTCTCTGATTCCACAGCCCTAGCTTCGACTTTGACTTCGACTTCTTCCACTACCTTATCCAACTCAAATCATGACCACGACCACGACCATGAACACGAACACGGCGACAATTGCAATGACCCCTCACACGCCCATAGCCAATCAAATCCGGATACCAAGCCGCACTACAACGGCATAACGACAACTCTTATCCCTTTACCTCGATTGACATCGAGCCAATATACAAGGCTGAATGAATTCCTCGAATCTGTCATTTGGGCCGAAAATTATCCCGCAGACCTATCGACCACAGCCATCAAAGCGCCCGAGATTCTACGTACGAAGGGCTATATTCGATTAGCCGATGGGAGGGAATACGTCCTTCAAGGTGTTGCAGACTTATTTGAACTATCTGAATTACCGGCCAAGTTAGATTCTGATAAAGGAGGAGATCGGAATGGGGAGATACGGGTGCCGGCGCAGGCGCAACCGCAATTGGAGGGGAAGGTGGTTTTCATTGGACGAGGGGTGGATCAGGAGATCAAAGATCGCTTATCGCAGTACCTCGATATACAGTAGAGTCGAGGGTAGTCGCATGCGAAGGGATGAGCTCCCAGAGAAGTCAATCCATACCAGCCATACCGGCATCGAACGCACAAGAATATGCAAATATGCATGTATCATGCCATCTCAGGTTTCGAACTGAATGATAACAAACACCTGACACCTGACACCTGACACCTGAATCCAGGCTGAGCCGGGAGACCTCAATAACGAGGTCTATGTATATATCTCGAGAGGATCAGGCTCATATCGCGTATTACGCACTTGCTCCGCGACACTGCAGTCCCTGCTCTCTTTCCTCTCAATCGTCTCTTGTTGTATCGTCCTCTCGCCCGCTTGTTTGTTTGGCATCTATGCTTGAAACCAACGAACGAATGAGACACTTCTCGCTCTCTTGTCGTCGCGATTACTCCTCGTCGTCCGAGTCTTGCTCCTCGAGGAACTACACATGACACATGACACATGACACGGAGAGCGCAAGGCGCAAAGGTCAGCATCAATATCCAAAATATAAGCGAACAAGAAGAACAGCCATATCCCAATTCGACTGGATGAAAGTGGAGGTACGAGGATTGTCTCATTGCTGAAGTGACTCACCTTGACAAGAGGCTCAGTCTGCTTGAGGAAATGTTGTTTCCCATTAGGCTTAGCTCCCTTTTGATGCCAGTAGATGATGGCCTGGTCAGAGATGACGTCGGCATTGTAGAGAACCTTGAGGATTTGGACGAAAGACTTGATGATTCGGGTGTCGGTGTAGCAGTATACTTGAACGGCGTTGATTAGGCCTACTTGGGCTTTGGCGCCGTTGCAGAATGCCTCGAGAACAGGAGCGTATTTCTGGGCCACCGGAGACAAATAAATCAGTTTGAGAAAACGAAAGCGCGGTTCATGCGAGCAGAGGCGAGTGCAGATTTTCCATTCCATTCATGATACAGGTTTTGAGAACAGAAAACACCCACCGTGACATGCTGGACGACAGACGCGTCCACTTGGTCCGCTCGAGCGGTCCAGTCGGCCGTAGCCATCAAGCCCGACCAGATCCAGTCTACGAGATCAGCCTCACCGACGGGCTTCTCAGCCTGTTGAGACTTGAGGGCCTCGATGATCTGGACAAAAAGGGAAGTGTCAGCACGAGACAAGCTGTCCGACATTGGGATGACCTCTCAGCTCACCTGGTCATTCGAATCCTCATCATTGATCATCCTCTCCACAGACTGGACGGTGTCATCCTTGACTTCACCGAGGGCCAGTTTAGCGTACCAATCAACAATGGGCTGGAGACCCTCCTTCTTGAAGTGGGCTTCGAGGTGGGCCCTGTCTCGAGTCTGGAAGGGGAAGACCAGCAAGATGTCCTTCAAGCCTGATCGTCGGATCGCACCGCCGAGCTGCTCAATAGACAGCTTGGAGAGGTAAGTCTTGATAAAGGCGGTCAAGAAGTTGAGCGCGACATTGTCCTTGACTACATGCTCCTTCTGAAGAGACTGGAGACATTTGGTCGAACATTGCAAGTCGGTGACGAGGAGAGCAGTAGCCTCTGCGAGCTTGTTTCGAGACTCGACATCCCACTTGGGCAAGTAACCCAAGATGTCAGGCAAAAAGTTCTCCTCGAGCGGCTTTTGGAGATACTTGTATCTCTGGATAACCCTCTTCAAAACCTCTACCATTCCCTTGACACCATCTTTCCATTCTTCATCTTCCGCCTTGAGGATATAGACGGGGGATCGCTTGTCATCGAGGTATGAACCACCAGGCTGGAGCAGGCCGCCGACAAAGAGGATCTCGTAGAACTGTTCAGAGTATTTGAGAAACTCGAGGGTCGTGCCTGCTTGCACGAGCTTGGTCACCAGCGCATCGGTGGTATAAGGTGATGGGATGAGGGCGAGGTGGAGTAAGAGCGAGTCTCGGAAAGCTGAAGTTGATGGAACAATCAAATGATCAGCATCGTCTGACTCAACTACACTGATCCTTGATCCTCCAACTTTTGTCAGAGCATCACGCCCGTCTTCGAGATGAGAGTTTCAACTCACTCTCAGGCTCGAATTTAGCTGTAGCCTTTGCTTGACCTTTTCTCTGCTTGATCCTCACCCCTGTCAAAGAGGGTTTCTTATCTTGCTGGGTACCCGACGGGGTTGACGAGGTGGGCGTGTGTGACATGCAACGGGATGATTGGAGTGTTGTTGGTTATGAAAATGTGTGAGCACCGGAGGCAGAGTGCTTCTTTTTTTTTCCTGGTGTTTGGTGATATGAGTCGTGCAGCTTAGATATCAAGAACAACATGCATTGGACTGGTATTAAAGATACGAGTTGATGTCTCGAGGACAAGGAAACAGCTGCAGCTGCAGGGATGGTGGAGAATGACGATTCCAACTGCAGTGTTTAGTGTTCAGTGAACGCGATAGATGCTCTGCCACGAACGGCATTTCATTGTGACCCTTTGTCCGGGTCACCATAGATTCGTTATTATATTGGTGGACATCACCGCCAGATGCATCACAAAATCAAGGTGGAATTACGTAACTAGCTTCTCTGCTCGCTGCTCTCGTTCGTTCACCTAGCCTGTCGTCGTTGTCGAGAGCGTCAATACCGACACAGATATTGGACTAATCACCAACTTCATCACATTTCTATCAGACTTGGCTTATATTATAACAAGAGGAACAAGAAGAAGACAGCCGTCAAGCGAGTCAAGATGTCACGAAATTCCGAAAAGGCGCAGTCGATGCTCTATCGATTCAGGGAGCAGCAGGCCGCTGAGATGGGTCTGGGGAACAGGGTGAAAGGCGATAGGAGACCGAGGATGGCCAGTTCGGTATCGAGCTTGAGGGAGTGTGAGAGATGGAGAGGTGATATCTTGAGAGATATCAGTAGGAAGGTATCGAAGATCCAAGATAGTGAGTTGCGTAGTCCCTTGGTCCGATCAGCCTCGTTGGGACAGTTAGTGGACGACGGAAGCCCAGCCCGTTCATTCGGCTTTTCACGAGCGGACGAACGATGATTCTTGAATGGGTTAATTCTGGCTGGCTACGTCCTCACCTCCGAATGACCATTGGCCGTAAATTCGGAGGGGCGGAAGCTGACTGAGTGACTCTGTGCTGTTTTGCCTCTTGCCCCCGCAGTCACGCTGACCGACTACGAGATCCGAGATCTGAACGACGAGATCAACTCGCTCTTCAGGGAGAAGAGGCATTGGGAGACGCAAATTGTCAACCTCGGAGGAGCAAACTATAAAAGAGGCAATGTGGCTATGACCGATGATCAGGGCAAGGAAGTTCCCGGTACAAGGGGATACAAGTGAGTTAGCGTCCTCAGAGCCTTGCTTTGGTCCTCGACGCTCGATGATATCAAGGGTGAGGACTATGGGGAAAGCAGAAGGGATATGAGTATGAGAGTCTGTCTCGTAACAAGGTAGCTGAATGAGGGAGCTTGATTGTGGTTCGGGCAAGATCAATTGATTCTTTTGAAATTCTGATTACTGATTACTGATTACTGATGCTGTGCGTTGTGCTGTGTTTGGTTTCGCAGATACTTTGGTCGGGCGAAAGAGCTTCCAGGCGTGAAAGAGCTCTTTACAAGAGGTGCCGCACAAGCTACTGAAGAATCAGCGCGAAACGCCTCGTTCCAGATGTTCAGACATCAGGGTCCGTCATACTATGGAGACGAGGATGAGATGGATCCTGCTTTGGCTGAAGAGGAGGACGAGTTGGCCAGGAAAGGTGAGTGAGGCGAGTGTCCCTTCTGGGGGGTAATTGACGCTGATGACAATCGAGTCTTGTTATGATCTCGAAACTGTCGCTGACGCTGGTGTATACACTTTTTGATACTTGGTAGACTGGGAAGAAGCAGCTCGTGAAACAGCTTCTATTCTCTCCCTCGACCCTTCATCTTCCGACCTCCCTTCATATCCTATTGCCTCATCCTCAACCTCTGCCTTCGCCTCTTCCGCTACCGTACCTGCTGGTGCTGCCGTCACAAATGGATCATCAACGTCGAGTAAACGAAAAGCGGGCAAAGAGACAGTTGTTGACGGTGCCGAAGACGCGAACGCAAACGCAGATGCAGATGCGGACGGACAAGCGGATGACGAGGTCAACGGAGCCACCGAGGCAGATGGGGCAAAACGAGCCAAGACATCCTCCACAAGCGATACACTCTCTTCCACTAATCAAAATGCCGCCCACACGCAAGCTCAAGCTCAAGCGCTGGCTCAAGCGTTATCGTTCTTCGCGGCGCTGGATCCGGACACTCTCAAGTTCCCCGTCGTACCTACCCGAGAAGAGATGGAGGGTGTTTTACTTGAAGTCAGGAAGAAGGCTCTGAGAGACGAGTATGGCGTATAACTTAGTTGGACGACGAGTTCACACCGGTTCATCGGGCTACATACAGAGTGATGTGTAAGTACAGCCACGAGGTTTTTCATAGTATGTAGTTCAGTGGACGATAATCCAGTTAGCTACGAATGTCATGGATTGATTGCCCTCGCACCCTGATCTTTCTGTCTCTTTTCTGGTGGAGAGAATTCAATGGGCCCATAGCGCGCGCCAACTAAAGTGACAACCGACCCGTCGGTGGACTCTCAGACTTCGCACAGCAGCCAGGAGCAACGATGCCACAGCAATCAGCGGCTCGCTCGCTCGCTCGCATTTCGTAGACGTGATACGTGAAATTCATTGTCCATGATATAGACGTTTTATGACGTTGTGGTCAAGATAACAGAGGGCGTAGATGATGCAGGGTGATCAGTGATGAGGCATCAGATCAAGTGATCAACAAGTGTAAAATGAAAGAAAAGGGGAGAAACTAAAAAGACTGCTCTATATATGACTATGACTGATCTTCGTCCACACCAAACATCCTTCCCATCCAATTCTATACCTCGATTTCAAGCTGGGAAACAGAAATCAAAAATAGAGATGCGCGTTGCAGGTTGCAGGTTACGGTTTACGGGTTGAGGAGCTTAGAAGAGAGCGGCGATACCACCAGCGACGGCGAGAACGACGGCAGGGGCGGCGATACCAGCCTGAGACATGGCGCCGGAGTTGCCACCGGTGGCGGAGGCAGAAGCGGAACCGGAAGGAGCAGAGCCGGAGGCGCTGTAAGAACCAGAATCAAGGTGCGAATCAGTAATTGTCTTCGGCGATGAGGGCTATGCCATGCATCAAGTGGCTGATGTGCTCAAGGAGTTTCCGGATCAGAAAAGCGAAGCGTGGTACTCACGAGCCAGAGCCGGAAGCGGAGCCAGTGACAGTGCTGCGATAGGCGACAGAAACACCATATCAGTAACTGCCCTTGCTGAGAGTCAAGTTGGACCCTGCCCTATAAGGGGTGCAACCACGTCAGGAAGGGGGTAAAGGGTACACTCACGAGCTAGCGGCGGTGGTGGTCTGGGTGGTAGTTCCGGAGGGGGTGGCTGAGCCAGCGGCGGAAGTAGCAGAGCCAGCAGCGGAGGAAGAGAGGTCGGAAGCGCCAGGTCCGGTACCCATGGAAGGAGACGAAGAAGCACCTGAAGCGGTGGCTGAGGCGGAAGAGTCACCGGAAGAGGCGGAACCGCTGGCGCTTGAGCCGGAGCCGCCGCCGTTCAAGCATGAGTCGCTTGAACCAGACTGGACGTCGAGAGGGGATGAGTACTGGATCTTGCCGTCGGCGTCGGTGAGCTTGATGGAGATGGAAGTTCCAGCCTTGACGTCGACGGTCCAAGTCAGAGAGGTGCCCTGGGCGGAATCGTCGACAGTGGAGATGGCAGCGGCGGAAGCCTGACCACCGGGGATAATGGCGCTATAAACCAAGAAAACATGGCTCGGGTCAGTACCGCTTTCTGATATGTCTATTACGGCCTCGATCCGTTATCATCGTATGTGTGAAGATCGTCCATGTGAACAAGGGGTAGGTAAATGGATGAACAGGTTTAGGTTGATCCGATGACGCGTATCATCAAGGACCATGACTGCGAAAGAGCGAAATTCCCATCCTTTCCAGGGAATTGCGGATATGCTAAATTCCTCAATCCGCAGCCAATGCCGTTGATTGCTTTGTTGGTTTGGATGGGTTGATTGATTCCCATGCATGATGTACGAGGCCTCAGAAAGCACAAGATCGAAGTAGCCGTAGTCCTGCGACTGATGGATCGATCGATCGCAAAGGATGGAAGGAAAAGTGCACTTACACGATGTAAGGAGCTTTACCACCGGACCATGAGAGAGCGGCGGGCTCTACGATAATGGCAGACGAAAGGGAAAAGTCAGCACGCCTGGGTACGTTATGCTACATGGTAGTCATTCAAGTCGGACAGATGATGCATCCATCAAGGATATGCAATATGTGGAGAAGAGTCGATGGTAGGATGGGCGGGTCCTTTGGAAGCATAAAGAAAAGCCACTTGGCCAGGCTACTCACGACACTGGACGACAGAGGCCTGTTGGGTGGGTCAAACGCGCGACGCGTGCGTGCGTGAGAACAGGTCGGAGCGCGGATGGATCGTGCGGGGTTGAGCGAATGACAGAGAGGCGGTGGTAGGTGTCGAAAAATATGCGTTATGCGTCAGTCTGCCTTTCTCTCGTCCAATCATGCATGACAACCCCATCTTCCATGAACGGCAAGCAGGCAGCCATGCTCGCGTGTGTCGTCAGGTGGGCGGAATTCATATAAACAAAGAGAGATAAACATGCAACTTACAGGAGTGTTGACGGTGATGTCGCCAGAAGTCTGCTGAGCGACAGCGGCACCGATGAAAGCAAGGGCGGAGAGGGTAGAGGTGAACTTCATTTTGATTTAGGTTGTGTTGTTGTTGTTGTGAGTGTAGAGACTGTGGTGATCAGTTCAGAAAGATTGGATTATATGCGATCAAAAAGAAGAAGACAAGAGAAGAAGCTTTGTTATTATGGTTGTTGGGGAGAAGAAGAAAGGAGACAATCGAGAATCAAAGGTCTTTTTTGGTATATGTAGTCACACAGTACAGACTAAGCCTAAGCCTAAACAACCGCCGTCGCTCGTATGAAGGGGGTAGGAGGGGGAGGGGGATTGTTGCTGGTAACCAAGGCAAGGCGGTGTCGCTTCGCTACCGTTTGATTATTCTACATGAACCAAGCATACACCATACGCCTTTCGCCAATGCCAATCCCTTGCGTCTGCGCCAAAGGCCCAAACACAGAGGTGTGAGTGCATGGACCTTCTATACGATGGTTTTTACAACCTCGCGGAAGGACTGGCTTTGTTTAGCGTGTATTTCAACTTCAACCCCGTCCTTAGCGTAAGGTTATACTTGTACTATGGTATTCCTTTGTTACAGTGTACACATGGTCATAATGGTAGGTAGCCTTTAGCTTCAATTTGTTTGTTGTCCTGTGTTTTATCCTGAGATCGAAATGGAGGAGTTTCACCCCCCGCCCCCCCTTTCTCATCAGATTCACCTTGGCGACAGAGATGACGCGGTAGTCCGTGTTTACGCTTCGTCCTGAGCAGGAAGAAATGTCGCGTCGCAGTTGCGCTCAGTGATTGTAGCACCACACAAAACGAGCTGGTAGAGTCCTGTGGACGTCCGTCTATACGTTGTCTCCTAGCCGGAGAAGCTGGAAGACGAGAACAAGAGAAATTCCATTAAAATAATATGCTTATCGCACCAAAGACGTACGTACGTACATCCTGTACTCGTGCTGATGCCGTTGACAAAGCTCGGGTGGACTTGAAACAAATCATGGTGACGTATGTTTGCGAGGAGGTGAAGGCGAGGACCCTAATCGGAAGGGCATCCGCATCCTTCTCACCACACAACCACACAACCACACAACCATGACTTTTGTGCTTTGAATTGTAATTGTTTCATTCCCTAAGCGTTAGATTAGCTATAGCTTGTTGTGATTGCTGAAATTCAATCCCTAAATTCCTCGCAGCCAAAGGCCAAACAAAGCCAAGCCAAAGTATGACTGAAAGTTTTCTCGTAACACAGCTTCCGGTTCCCTTAAATAATCTCTGCTGTTGAAGGTCGCTGGGTTTAGCGTCGAAGGAATGGGTTTAGTGTGGTGTACACGTGTTCAAGAAGCAAGGACCATTGTATGATGTGGCAATCACAGATCAATCAATCGCACACAGCTAGCATCTATGTGGAAGGAAGGATTAAGTCATATCAACGGATAAGCGTGCGATATGCCATGTAATGCCATGTATGCACAGACTCTAAAGATTGATTCGTCGGCGTAAGCCAATCCGAGCCCGTGTTACTACTGTTCCTACGAGCAAGTGCGTCTAAGCGCAGCGCCAGCGAACAACCAAAAGACCATAGTCCAGCAGATATCCGGCAATATCCCAGCGTACAGTAGCCCCACCGCACAGTACATAGTGTATATCTATCTGTAGGAATCCCTGTCCTCTTCTCCTTCTTCTTCTCTTGTCCCCAACCAACCTCTCTCTTCTCTTCTCAAACTCTCGTCTTTGTCGAAAGCGTGTGGAGGAGTCAGACAGAACTGTCGTTAAGTGTATAGTTGTTTTTTTGTGTTGAGGAAGTTCTGATAAAGACAGACAAAAAAGTGAGCATGAGTTTTCGGTTCAAAGTTGTGGCACATTTGCCGTACAAACCATGCCATGCCATGTATGTATGCATCAGACTGATTTTCGGTCGCTCTGTTTTTTTTTCGCGTCCTATAGGGTCATCATGTTGTATGTCATTTCATCTCATCTTACATCTCACATTCTCATATCTCGTATCTTTTCCAAAAAGCAACATCATCGTTGCATCTGTCTTGTACATAAAAACATAAACATACATCCTATATAATAAACCCGTGTGTTGTGACGTATTGACAGACAAGCCATGCAATCTTTCCCTCGACGCAGCGGTGCTCCTGCTATCCCCGGTTCTCGACAGGGCTGCTTCAAGTGAGTTGCATTTGCGTAGCTGCGTCAGAGCTCGCTTGGTGAGTTGGTGAACGAGCATATTGCTGATGATTCATGCTACTCTCTGTTCCTGTAGGTGCGGTAACCGTGCGTATCATCATTTCGGAAGCGAATGATCAAAGGAGGAATTGATGTAGACGGAGGGACAATCATGGACTGGAAAGCTGATATTGGGATCCATGGCGTGCAGTCGGCCACATCGCTGAGAACTGCCAGGCTCCTGGCCGACTCTGCTACAACTGCAGGTGAGTAGCTTTCGTATTTTGCTACGTCGTCTTACTCCTTCAGAAACACGGATCATTCCTTCTGCAACATATTCTTGGGGTAACCCTACCACTGACTGTTGGATTTGGATATATATTGTTGTACACGAGCTGACAAAGGTGGATCAAAACCGTGCAACCTACAGAGAACCCGGACACGAGTCTACCGCCTGTCCTCAGCCTCGATCTACCGACGGCAAGCAGTGTTACGCCTGTGGTGGTGTTGGTGAGTCAGACCAAGCCTTACCTCTTACCTTGTCCCTATCCTTACGTCCCTTCGTCTCTAGCTGCTTGTTGTCTAATAGTCCGAAGATCATGCTGATGTTGATTCTCGTCGTCCGTCAACAGGCCATGTCAAGGCTGACTGTCCTTCCATGAGGGGCAACTTTGGTGGTCCCGGACAAAAGTGTTACAAGTGTGGCCGACCCGGTGAGTGACTGCGCGAATACCTTGCTTACTCCTATCTCGCCTTACGAGTCGCCAAGCCATCTATTCCCGAAGCTACTCGTCGGCCACATCTTTGCATGCACAATCACAGGCGAAAAGCTGTTCATTGCTGACTTTGACTTTGGAAATTCTGAAATCGTCTAAAGGCCACATTGCCCGAGAGTGCCAGGCTGGCGGTTTCGGCGGTTTCCGAGGCGGCCGAGGTGGTTTCGCCGGTGGTTTCGCCCCTCGACCCCGACCCCCTGTCAACGCTGACGGATCCCCCGTCAAATGCTTGTGAGTGGAATCAAAAGGTCGACGCGCACATCTCGTATCGTCTTGGTGCTACCGGCACATTTCTTACACGTGATCGGGCATTGACTCTTTGACTGATTATATTCGTGCTTTCTTCTCTTTACAGCCGATGCAACGGTGAGAACCACCTTGCTCGAGACTGTCTTGCTCCCCGAGACGAGGCTGCCGCTCTCGCCAACAAGAAGTGCTACAAGTGTCAGGAGACCGGCCACATCGCCAGGTGAGCGTTCTTTTTTTTTCGGTTTTTTGGGGTTTGTTGCATATTCAAAAATTACTTGGTTCGACCCAAAAATCATTGAATTACGGAGAATGTACCATGGCGATCAGGAAGCTGATTGTTGTCTGTCGTTTTGCGAATCTCGTAGGGACTGCCCCAAGCAGCAGGAGGAGCAGCTCCCCGTCGCCGAGTAAACGGTACCGGTTCACGCGGGTTACCTCGACCATAGGACCTTGGCATGACCTTCGCAACATATCTCAAGGACAACTTAGCACCGCGCCTATTATCCAATTGGGACCGACGGAATGAGTACAACGCAATCAAGTTGGATCTTGATCGGGCAATTGGGTGGGATGCGTAGCAGTTTGACGTGATGTGATGTGATGCGGGTGCGGATGCATCCTTTGTCTACCTTCTCTCTCGCTTGACGTGGCCTTGTTTGCGAATGATGGACAAATCAAAGGACATTGTGAAGCAGCTGCTAACCCTAGCTGATCTGGGCTGACTGGACGGTCCTCACACCAAACAACGAGAAAGAAACGCTGAAAGCTGATTGTTACTGATAACTGATTAAGAGGCTTCATTGCTGTATACAGTATGTGCACACCCGGTCCACTGTCCCCCATCCGCCGTCCGCCTGATATTACAGTACTCTACTACGGTAGTATCGGGGGCAAAAAAAAACATCAACTCATCCATTAGCTTGACATATCACACACGGCCTCGCGTACTTGTGCTTTGTCATTCCAGTCCCAATCTCAATCTCGTACGACGTACTTACTGACTTGTATGATATGATCCCGCTCGGTCGCGTGACCTTTCTTACGACCGATGCCAACCCACAACCAATCGTGACTGGTAGTTGCCTCGCTGCCGATTGTCGGCTGATCAGGGCCGAGACCGAGATCAAGACCGAAACCGAGGACGACTATCATCGGGCGCACTGACCGAGTGCGTTCAGTGCGAATGCAATACGAATATTGCATGTTCTCTCCCTCGGCAGCGGTACTGTACTAGTACAGTGGATCTGATTTTTTTTAAAAAAAAAAACCCAAATGTATCGTACTCATCATCGCCCCTGCTGATCGAGACCCCGCGAATCTCAAAGGCAGAAGACGAGAGCAAGTCGGTCCTCTCTTTTGGCTCAAAGTGTGGCCGATATGGGCCGTGGATATAGCGTCAGGATCGGTTCTGTACAGTACATACACATCGCAGACGCCTTGTTCCATCTCCGAGCTAAGACTAATGATCCTATCCCTTATCTATGTCCATGTTCGGAAACCGTAAGGGGACAGGGGAGAAGAGGGGTATGGAAAGGGGCGAAATCACAACGGTTTGTTCACGTCAGGAAGGAACCGAGCAGTTCCCTTCTACAGAGCATCGTATTAACTCAAAGGAGTGTGGCGCATCAGGTTGATCACCCCTGCTCCGTCGAAGTCTGGAGATCAGGCCAGCAAAGACAAACCGGCTCGGCGGATCGGTTTGGTTATATCGGACTCGATGAGCAGTCTTTTCATTCAAATGTGCTCCTCACCTCAGTCTATCACTGATCTGGCAAGACTATTCGTTTGTATCATCAGTCTTGTTTACTCACCTATATAAGAAACAGCTGATTGGCCATCCAAATTTTTTTTATCCCGTCTCAATTTCAGTCCCCTTCCCATCTGATCTATTTGTACAAACGATTTTCAGGTTTTCAGTTAGAATACAGTGCAAGCATAATCTTCCCTAGGAGTGCCGGACGCTTCTTCTGATCTACTATAATCCATACTGTTAGCCAGTCATACCGCACGAAAAGATTATATTTGCCACTTACCACTGAGACTGACCCCACTCAAAATGATCTTTTTCAAACCCAAGTACCGTGAGTGTGGTGCCTCTTGCATTCGTCCGACTGCAACAGACCTGCCGGGCTGGGCTAACTCATCGAATTGGCCCGCACCTCACGGACTACCCCATATTATAACTTTACCGTCGACGAGTTCAGTTCTGAGCATGCTGGGCATGGTACTGGCCATCCATGCCCTTGCAATTGCCTATCATAACGACGATCTAGGCGACGACGCAGTCCCAACTCTGGGCCGACGGGACGACAAGGATAAGCCGCCGCCTGCTCTGTGGGGTCCCGAAGGCCCGAAACACAGCGACTTTGTCAAAGGTTGGTCATTGTTGAATGGCGATGCCGATTTATCGTTGCTCGTTGAAATTATCACATCGCTAGCCCTAGCCCTGAATTGTACAGAGCGATGTCGATCTCTGAGTCCAGCGATATGATCTCCGTGCTCATCAAAAAATGAAAGTGAAAGGCGGCTAATTTTTCTGCTTGATGTCTCGTTCCCCCCCCAAAAAACCATACTTCAAGGTTCCTGGGACTCAGGCTGGATCGTGGCCACCGCAGTCTCCCTAGTCAAGCTCAACAAAGGAACAATGAAGAATCTCATTGTTGGTGAATACGAAGATGGGAAACCCATCGACAAGGTCACTTTCAGGCTTAAGCCAAAAAAGCCCGAAGATGATTGGAAAGAGATTGAAATCAAGTATAAAGATATCCCTTCCGGGGCGGATTTTGCTAAAGAAGGAGACTGTTGGTTGCTAGCCGGGCTCGAGGCCGCAATGCTCCAGCTTGGAGGCTACGATGGTCTAGGCAAGGGCGGTAAAGAAGCCTCGAAATCGATCAAGCGCGGGTCCGTCATCGATGCTCTGCAGATCATGACGGGTACCAGAGGAAACGAATACAAATGCCTCAGTGGCGTCCAGAATGGGATCTGTGAGTTGAGTCTGTTGTTGCTCTAGTGTCTAACTTTACGAGTACCCTGGCTCTCTTCACTCTACTTTGTTCTGCTCTGCTCTACTCTGCGTGTAGGACGATGTTCGAGATTATACCATATACCTGTCAACAATGCTGATTTTGATTGACATTATTCGCCTTTCACGCCTTGCACCATGTTATCATCATCAAACCGTAGGGGCCGAACTCAGACATGCCGATTTGTCTCCCATCATTGCCCTCAGAGGTAAATCTTACGACGAGCACGATGCTTGGACAGTGATGTCGACTTCGGGTGTAGAATGGTCCGATGCCAAGTGAGTACGAGTACAAGTTCCCTACCACAACCCAACGACAATAAAGGGCGAAGAAAAGAAAGGGTCACATAGAGTACGAGTACTCGTACAGTACGCTACATAACCCAACTCAACTGCCATCGGGGATCAGTCCCTTCATTCTCCTCCTTCCCCAAGTCCTGTACTGTGCGAATATCATACCCATACGCTACGGCCGCCCTGCCATCTCCCTGTGCTACAGTGCTTTCTTTCACTGATCACGTCCCGACTTCATTGACACAGGATCACACTTCGAGCCACCAACAAAGATGAGTCCAAAGAAGAAGATTTCGATGCCGTCTACAAGAATACGTGGTGGCTCGTTTCCTTGCCTGGTCATCAGAAGGTTCCCCTTATCGATTGATGATGATCAATCATAATTGTACTCGTGATAACCTTACGCAAAAGTCCGTAGATCCCTGCCACGGCCGTGTAATGCGATGCTGTCTTCTACTCCTCCCGCTGTACTCTGGACTCAGACAATGCAGTTCCGGCAGTATTACTGTACAAGCATGTACATACAGGCATTCATCCGTTGATCATGTTCATGATCGTTTCATTCACGCATGCATGCACGCACGTACTGTACATACTCAGTCTTCGTACAGCTGCCCACGTCAAGCTCAATTGTGGCACACATCGAATGCATTCTTGACATGACTGACTGACACCACTGACACAGCCAGTCAATTGTGAACGCACGGGTATATATGTTTTGATCTACTTCTTCTCAACCTGCCAGACAAACTACCTTGCTTCCTTCCTTCCCCCGTCTGCTTGACACTTCCCATCAACCCGCCTGATCGAGCCCCCACTACGTGAAAAGAGCGGCCGCATCACACGTTTTACATCCCGCACAGCCTCAGCTTCTCCCGCACTCGCACGTACGACCAAATCACTGTCCTACTTCAGTAATTCCTTACTGAGCAGCGGATCTGGTGGCCCTCTTCTTGGCTCCAGCAGCAGGTACCTCGACACCCGCATCCTCAAGAGCCTTCTTCTCCTCCTCTCCGGCAGGAGCGACGGGGGCAACAGCCTTGGTCTCGGCAGCGGGAGTCTTCTTGACGGTCGCAGTCTGCTTAACCTGAAGAGATTGAAAGAGTCAGCCGTCAAAGACATACATATGAATGATGCGAGTTAGTTCACGAGCACCACTACTCACCTTGGTGGGGGCAGAGCCGATGAAGCCGAAGAGAGCGAGAATCATACCGAGAAGAGTGAAAGCAGCGGCGGCGAGACCAGCAGCGACCTCGGGCATCTGCTTCACAGCCGAAGCAAAGTCGAAACCAGCGAGGTCTGTACAATAACGTATCAGCTGTTCATCCACTCACTTTTCATTGTCTCGAATGCTATAGCTGACTCACGGATGAACTCGTATACCTTCAATCGGATCTTGTCAACAAGGGTGGAAGGGTGGTCAAGATCCTCATCCTCCAAAGAACCCTCAGCAGCCTTCTCGATAGGCTTCTTAACGTGGAAAGTCTCGTCGGCGAACTTCTTGGCCTGAGCGGCGTCGTGGCCAACGAAAATGTTGTCGAAGAGGATGTCCTCAGTCATGGTCCAAAGCTCAATTCCAATACCGGCGATCTTGGTGAAGTCTGAGGGGTGAAGGTCCTCGAAGAAGGCGGGGTTGCTGATCTTGGCAGGAGCCCAGACTCCCTTGTACTCGGGATTGGGGATCTTGGGAACGCTCCACTTGCCCTACAGTGACAACCGATATCAGCTCCTATTGCGTGACAAGATTCGGCGGCAGTGGACTGACCTTGTAGGCGGGGTTCTTGATCTTAGGCTGAGTCCAGGGTCCACAACCAGCAGCCTCCTCACATTTAGGGTTAGGAACCATAGGGGGAACCCAATCTCCATCTTCCTCGTCCTACATAGAGCTGTCAGCTACGAGTCTAGTCACATACCAGCGAAGTGTACTCACATCCCACTCTTCGGGCTTCTCGGCTTCGGGATCAGGGATCATCTCAGGCTCGTCATCAAGCCAGTCCGCGGGCTTCTCAGCGTTGGCGTCGGTGATCATGAGAGGGGCGGCTTCGTCCCAGTCATCAGGCTATTTGAGATTGTCAGCTAATATGTCTCTGGGATAGTATTGGCGTGCTAGCTCACCTTGACAGCAGTGACATCGTCAATTTCAGCGAGGTCAACCCAGGTCTCGGGCTTGAAGTCCTCAGGGTCGTCTACAAGCAGATGTCAGCTAAGAGTGATTGAAGGTACCGGACCGAGCTAGCTGGACTTACCGATCTCCTTGGGGGGGTTGACGGCAGGAGTGAAGTCCTCGAGAAGACTTCCCTTCTTGACGGACTCGTCGTTGATGAGGATCTCAAAGGTTTGGTCGGGGCTAGGCATGATGTCAGCTTGGAGATCGCCAAGATTGCATATCTTGACTGCTTGACACGCACTTTACGATCAAGGTGTATAGAGCGGTAGTTTTGGTGATCTTAGGCGCAGGGGGGTTCTTGAGGTGCTTCTCCTCCCACTCGCCAGTTACCGGGTTCTGGTGTCGGAAGATGAAGTGGACCTTGTTGGTAGATCCACACTTGTCGGGACCGAACATGATCGTGAAGGGGGTCTACATACATGCGGTAGGTTTAGTAAATCATCCGGCTGACGTCTGGAATAACCCGGCAGCCGAGGATATGTACTCACCTTGTCGGTGTAGTCTTCACCGGCTCGGAGACCCTCGCCCTTAGCAGCCTCAGTCAACAGCTTGATGTAGGCACCACCACATTCAAGACCCTTTTGCAGCTTGACTTCGTACTGCACGACAAGAGGCTTGCCCTTGGGGTCGATGGGCTCGGGGAAAAGGGTAGAGATAGCATGGTGAGCGGCCTTGGTCTCTGCAAGCGAGCAGATCGTCAGCTGGTTTGCTCCATGTCTTCATTCGAAGGTTGATTCTCAGCATGTACGGTAGGCACTCACTGAGAACAAGACCTTTGTCTCCTGCGATACCGGGATACACCTCAGGCTCCTCGACTTCCCACTGGCCGACGTATGAGAAGGTCTCGTCTCCTACGGGAGTCTGCTTGGTAGCTCGAGAGATGGTCCATCGTGATTCGGGGATAGCGTCGTTGAATTGCTCGATGAAAGGAGCGGTGAGGGAGGTGGCCTAGTCAAGTAGAGTAAAACGGTGTCAGCCTTTACGCTCCAGCACATGTATGATTGTAAGATGTAGTATCATCGGTGTTGCAACTTGACCTACCTGGAAAGCGGCCTGCTCGGCGGAAGCGGTGACTGCCAAGAAGAGGGCCGAAGTTCCAGCGGCGCCAACGACAGATTGAGCTCGCATTTTGTCTTGCTTAGTCCTTTTGTGATCCTAATGAACCTGATCAGAGTACAAGAGAAAGAAGAGATGAGGAAGTCTTGGACTGTTGATTGTTTTAATAAAGCGGCAAGCCGACAAGAGTGGTATTACAAGAGGGAAGGTGAGGAACGGAATGGAATGTCCCAATACTGCGGGTTATCATGACTGGCCATACATACATAACCTTAGCCTAGCTGCTACGCGTCAACCGTATGATCCTGCTATATGTCGACGTGGAATATCGCCACGTGCGTGGACAGAGGCTCTCCACGTGCTTCGAATATTCTCGATGCGACTTTGTGTTTATTCCTCCCTGCGGGCCGAGAAAGGAACGAGCGGGCTTTTGTCCTTACGTAACTTGTAACGCGGCTACCAAAGAAGCTTAAGCGTGTGTATGATGTATGATCCGGTGACGCCAGGGTGAGGGTAGAAGGTAGATAGATGCTAGTCATGCATCCGAGCAACCCTAGGGCTTACTCTGGTCACACCGATACTAACAACGAACAACGTCTCACGACGCACAACTAAACAACCTCAATACACGCTATAAAGTCGTCACTTCCACCTCAATACCTGCAACTCCACGAAACTCAAAACTATACGTTGACAGACTGATCGCATCGCATCGCATCGCATCTCATCTCATGCTGCAGGCTCCTGTATAGTCTGTGAACATAAGAAGCTCGGACTGAACCTCTTCATTTGTCACTCGCATCCGCTCTCATTCTCACACTACGTTATATAACACTTCCCCCTCAACACTCAATTACGCCTTACAACAACCGCCCGATACACCAACCTAGTTGAATCAAGATGATTTCTCCTGAACCATCCAAGCACACTTACGCTTCCACGCACCCTCATCCCGACCATATCGATATCCCAAGGTCCGATGGTCCTCCCGGGCCAGCTACGGACGACCTCATCAATTCCCCACCGTTGTTATCGAGCTCCGAGAGACCTGCACCTGCGAGAGGGATTTTGAAAAACCCCCTTCGAAGACCTAGTCAGCCTGGAGATGAAGGGATGCTTGTGGATGGTGAACGAGTGCCAGGCGATCAGTGAGTGCAGCATTCTTTCCCTGCTCTCTACAGGGATGTTCGAAGGTTGGTGATGCTGATATTCTTGCGATCGTAGCTTGCAATGGGACGAGGCCAACATTGCTCTCACCGAAATCCAGAAAGACTCGTTGATGTGTGTTCACTCACCCTTACGACCATCACTAAGTGCTCGCGTCGTGGCATACTGACGTGGTGTACCACATAGGAAAATTGACGAGCCCAAGACGCCCTTTGTACGATACGACGCAGAGAATGATCGGATTCTTGGTGAGCTTGAAGATCAGTGACCGTGGTCTGGAAACGAGCTCACTATTGCTTCCTACACTCGCAGACGAGATCCCTTCCTTCGACCTTGGGACTGACCCAGCTCCACGATCTCCTTCGACTCCGCTGACTCCCTCTCAAAGCAGGTGAGCCGAGAAAACAGAATGTGTTTGGCTACACATTCCTTCAGCTGACCCATCTTATGTCATTAGCGCCCCTGATTCGCCCAACAACAGGCAAACCGAACATAACACCCTCATCAACTCCCAACAACCCCCCCCTCGACGCCCATCTTCAACCTCATCTTCACGCTCGGCCTCCTTCTCTTTGCCGACGAAAGACCGACCGGTCCGACCAGGTTCTTCCTCTTCCTCTTCTCCCAAACCTACCGTTCCCGCTCCATTAGGAGTAGGCGCCACTGCTGCCAATACTGCCGCTAACTCGGGAGAAGTATTTAGCGATTCAGAGGATGAGATGGATGAAGAGCAGAAGGCTAAGCACAAGGAATTTGAGAAGAAGAGGAATAGCCATTACTCGAAGGAAGCGGCTTTCGCCATGAGAAAGGCTAAAGAGCTTTTACAGAAGGAGGATGCGGAGGAAGAGGACAGAGAAGCAGGCGCGGGACACGCTGATGCCAATGGGAACATGGACGTGGACGCTTAAACGGCGTGAAGTGATCGAAGCCACCTTGCCCACGGCTCTTTGCTCTCCCATTTGCAACCTCACTGCCCATGCGATTCACCTGCGACCAAGCGTGGTCGTTCTTTTCCATCGCCGTTCCGATTCCAGTACTTCCGATTCCAGCACCAAAGCAGCGCAGCAAACAACAGATCATACGGGCCGAGAACTTCTTCCACGAGATGGTTCAAAGCACGCAAGCAGGAAGATCCACGGGGTTTCCTCGAAGAACCAGGTTTGCCTTTGTCAATGTAGCATTTACCGTTAATCGAAATCAACTGTTTATGAATCATGATCCGTATGCTATGACACGGTAGCACCGTCCGGAGGATCTGCATTGTAGCTGCATGATGTTCCTCGTATGTTGAGGCTACATCGCTTTGTATGCCATCTAGATATCTTGCATGCAAGTGCATGCAAGTAAACCTATTCTCCCCTTTCCGTCGGAAGACAGCCTTCTGGGTTTGTTTTTGCTTTTTGCCACTGGACACTATTGACTCCCCTCGGATAAGAAATTTCCGGGTGGTCGGGTGGGTATGGGTATGGTGGTGCAGGCAGATAAGATCAAAAGATATTTTCATGTGGTTATTAGCATTTTGAGTGATCGGATCTCTGTCTTATTCTTATTTGGCACGACTCCAGTAAAAACAAACTTCACAAACGAATATCATCATGTCCATTACCGAATCAGCACCTGCAGCATCCGTCTCGATAAGCAAAGAGGAGAAGAAGCGTCTCAAAGCTGAGAAGAAGGAGAAGAAGCGAAAAGCTGAGGCAGAGGCTGAAGCTGGGGCTGAAGCTGGGGCCGAAGCTGGGAATGGAGCAGCAGAGGGTGAGGTGACCAAGGAGAAGAAGGAAAAGAAAGATAAGAAGAAAAAGCGCGCGGCTGAGGATGCTGCTGAAGCTGGTACGGAAGAGGGATCAGTAGCTCAGGCTGGATCGTCCGAAGAGCCAGCTAAGAAGAAGAAGAAAAAGGAGAAATCGAAGAGCGACACTAACAGTGCAGAGGCTAGCGGTGTAGCTACACCTGCCGAGAGCTCTTCAACTGGTGCTACGCCCGAGGCTGGACTATCAAAGAAGCAGCTCAAGAAGCTCGCCAAGGCTCAAGCTGCTGCCGCCGCCGCCGGTACTTCTACAAGTACTGCCGCCGCCACTCCTGCCCCGGCCGCTGCTGCTGCCGCCGCTGTTGTCACTCCTCAAGCTTTCACGGCGGAGCATAACGCTTACCTCGCCGAGCAAAATATCACCTTGGCTCCTTCGCTCTTCCCTCCTGTATTCTCTATCCCCTCTCTTCCAATCAACAGCTCGCTCCAACCTTTCTTGGCGGCATTCACCAAGCCCACTCCTATTCAATCATGTTCATGGCCCGCCTTACTCGCTAAGCGTGACGTGATCGGTATCGCCGAGACTGGATCCGGTAAAACTCTTTCTTTCGGCGTACCAGGTATGAACCACGTCTCTTCCTTGCCCCCAGCGAAAAGGGGTAAACAGATCTCTATGCTCGTTTTGGCCCCTACGAGAGAATTGGCCCAGCAGTCTCATGATACCTTGCTTGCGTTCGGCAAGAGCGTCGGCATCAACAGTGTCTGTTTGTTCGGTGGCGTAGGAAAGGCGGAACAGATTGCAGAGTTGCGGAAACAGGAGACGAGAATCGTGGTTGGTACCCCTGGTCGAACGTTGGATTTGGCCGATTCCGGTGACCTCGACCTTTCCGGGTGAGTAGCGTTACTGTAGTCCCTATACCATTGCAACGGAGCAATACCGCACACCCCCACTCATCGACTGGATACTTTTTGTCACTTCAGAGTGTAGTGCTGATTCGACATTTTCAACTCCAACTCTTACAGCGTAAGCTACCTTGTGCTTGACGAGGCCGATCGAATGCTTGATCAAGGATTCGAGAACGATATTCGACGAATCATCGCCCATACGCCTGACCATACCAAGGGCCGACAGACCGTCATGTGTGAGTGATGAGGATTCTCTTCTATTCCTCAATCTCTGCTACCTGCTACAAGCCATCTTCTCGTCCTTCTTCGCGTACAAGATGTGTGGTAGACTTTGATGGAAAACAATGCTGATATGTGCCAAAATTTACGCCCGCAGTCTCTGCTACATGGCCCGAATCAGTCCGAAGACTCGCTAGCACCTTCTTGCATGATCCTATCCGAATCACCGTTGGCAGCGACGAGCTTTCGGCCAACAAGAGGATCGAGCAGGTCGTAGAGGTTCTTGACAGTTCTCGGGACAAGGAGTGAGTGAGAGTGGCCACAATCACAATCACCTAGTTGTATCACACCCCATCTCAGTCACGCCGAAGTCGCTTCATAACCAAACAAATCTAGGCTCTTTTTTGTCATCTTGCCATGTCCAAGAGGAATTAGAGTGTTGCATTTGAATTGTATATAACTGACAACTCCTTTTATCATATTTTATGGATATCAGCTCTCGACTATTGCACCACCTCCGAGCGCACTTGAAAGCTCACCCCAACACCCCGGCTTCACCAACCCGAATCCTCGTTTTTGCCTTGTACAAGAAAGAAGCCCAACGACTCGAGTATACTATCAAGCGAGCCAACTACGCTGTCGGCGCTTTACACGGCGATATGACGCAAGATGCTCGATTCAAAGCTCTGGACTTGTTCAAGACTGGTAAACAGAATGTGTTGGTCGCTACCGACGTCGCGGCTAGAGGGTTGGATATTCCCGATGTAGGACTGGTCATTAATGTGACTTTCCCTCTGACTACTGGTGAGTGGGATGATTATCACATTGAACATGGCCACTTTCTCTATATATCTTCCTCCTGTTATTGAATTTTAAAGTCGTTCAACCCTGTTTCTGGGTACAACCATTTGAACAAAAACAAAAGATCCTTCGTTGGATCATCCGCTGACATTTTCATTGTCCACATTGTCTTCTCGCTCCCACAGAGGACTTTGTTCACCGATGCGGTCGAACAGGAAGAGCAGGCAAGACCGGTAAAGCCGTAACGTTCTTCACAGGCGAGGGCCACGAAAAGTCCCTCGCTGGGGAATTCATGCGTGTACTTCGTGATGCCGGTGCGGAGATCCCTCAAGAGATGGATAGGTTCCCTACTACCATCAAGAAGAAGGGTGAGTTGTTCGGTCGTTCTTTTGATGCGCTGCATGCTGCGAGGAAAAAAATCTCAAGTGCTTGGCGTTGTTGTGGAGGTATGGATCTTGGCTAACAATCATATTCTTTTACTCTTTCATTGCAGAACATGGATCTTACGGTGCTTTCTACAAGGACACCACAAATGCTCCTAAAGCGACCAAGATCACCTTTGACTAGTTGTAGACTAGATTAGACATGTTCATCCGATCTTTCATCTTATCCATTTTATCGAATCACACCTAGACAATACCCTTTGTCATATTCCGATCTCAATCTCACAGTTATTGCCGTTATTGCTTTGACATTGCTTTGATACCCATTCGATCCGCTATTAATCGCGGATTGGAACCGATAACGTTATGCCCAATGTACTCGTACAGTATGTATAGATGTTCTGCGCAAGCTTCCGCTGGTCATACACAGTCAGATCCAAGCGTTTCTTCAAGACGTTGAACGCGCCCACACCAACGCTGCCTTGCAGCATGCTTCGGAAGAAGCGCAGTACCATCAGAATGGCTGTCTCATGACAGCGATATCTATGCCATGTTCAGCGCGCTGGCAGCGTAATGTAACGTATGCATCTCGCAATCAAGCAAGCTCATCTCATCTATTTATATTCGTATACACATCATCTAGATACAACTCAAGCTCTACCATATATGTATATATTTCATGGTCAATCCCGCACTGAGCTTTCAACTTCATAAGGTCGATGGTCACTACGGAACGGAATGTATCATGAGACCTATCTTCGGTCATCGTCGTCCTCATCGCCAAGGGAGAACACAACTTCCCCGTCATCATCCCGATCCCTGTCTCGATCATCGTACATCCTTTCTTTCCCTTTCCCTTTCCCTTTCCCAATCCTCAATCTCCTCTGAGTCTCGGGTCCAAGATCATCGCCATACCTCTCCGCACGCTCCATATCATCCAATTCTACTCGCTCTGAGCCAAGAGGTACACGTTCGCTCGCATCGCCTTCTTCTCGAGGAAGGGACAGACCCACCCGTGAGCGTCGGATGGCACCGCGTCTCCTGAAGTAAAAGTAGAGAGCTACGATCGAGAGTAGGATGAAGAGGATCAACAGGGCCGAAATGATGTTGTACCATGCTAAATCAAACAAGGGGTAGTCAATCGATCAGCTTTGGTACAAACCAAACAATAGTTTGTCTGGGCCTTGATTATAGCTACGGTAGTGGTGTACATTTACTCACCGTCCCAGTCGGTAGAACCACCCTTGAGCAAAGGCACACCAGCAGCCACGGTCGATCCAATACTAATAGCCACTCGATCGGCATCACCCAATCTGGAGGGTGACTGCGCAATCAACCCGGGCAATTGCGCAAGGTCTACTCCCATGAAACGCATGATCATGTCATTGGTCACTTGGGGGACGTCGAAGCCAACCTGCAAAATGTCATCAACGTCAACATCGGTAAAAGGGGTCTAAGAAGCACATCCCCTGACTCACCATATGTGATGAATCGAGTACCTATCACAACCATACACCGTATAATCAGCAGTAAGATCGGGAGGAGTTTTTCTTTTTTTCGTATACTTGGACTCACCTTGGCGAAAGACATGCCTCGACCAGTCTGCCATGTACCGACTTGTGTATCATTCAAATACCATTCATCGATCGTCGCGTTCTGAGAACTCTCCATCGTCAACTCAGAGCTCGCGCTGTGGCCATGAAGCGAGAAAGGACAGGGTCAGACTCACGCCGATACCAGTTTCCCCACCCCAAGATAGGTTATTCACAATCCTTTCAATACCCTTGTAATTGCATATCAGATCTTCCGAACCGGCAAACATGAGAACCGGAACGCCCTTCTCCAGAATCCCAGGTAGCAGAGAAACGGACGCAGGGGTATTCTTGAGGTGAAGTTCAGACGAGACTTTTCCGCTGCATTCTACCCATGCTGTCTCCTTGGACGAGGCATGCAAAGCAGCAATCACGTCGTCTCGCTACAACGATACAACGAAAGTCTACGTCAGCTAGCCTATCAACGGATAGACGGAGGGATTGGATTCGCCAGCTTAAGCTTACTCTCAGGAAGGAGTATACCTCGGTCAAATCAGGCGGCCAGTTCATACCGCATGCAGGCCAATCATCGACGAGTCGAACGTCATATACGTTCATACACACTTTCTTGCCATTAAGCCTGCAGATCGAAGCGACGTGAGCGGCTGCACATTGCAATTTCAAGATCTGTACAGCCGCCGACTTACTCCTGGACAAAGGGGCTGGACACCGAGTCCATCACTTCTCCACAATGGTCAATGTTGACGGGCGTCTTGAACGGATCAGTGTATTTGTCCATCTCTGTCTGACAAGTCGCAAGCGCAGCTTCCATTTTCTCGGCCTCCTACGAAACTCGTACACATGACAACGTCAGTCACCGACGTACTGGATCATACATGGATTCTGTGACTGACCGGCGTGCCTTTCTCGATCAGCTTCTTCTCGTAGGCAAAGTCCACATAACCAGGGTACTGTTGTATCGGGTCGATCCAGCCGTTTCCGATAGCAATGCCTTTGAGGGGGTAATCAGGTAGAGCGGAAGATTTGAGCAGTGCGTCGGCTGTAGATGCGAGGTAGCGACGAAACACTGGTGAGCGTCTATTCAAGTCTGTATTATTGATGACTTTGAACGTACCAAAGTATGGGATATATTGTCCAGCAAACGATTCTCCGGCCAAGTAGGTCTATAATCAATGTTAGCGCTTCTGCCCGCAATTAGATCACAGCGAGAGTTTTATGTCGCAGAGTAACTCACATCGATACCTTGCAGTTCGGGGAAGACATGATAGAAATTCTGCAAGAACTGAATGAAGTGCGCGGACGCCTGCCGGATACAATAGATAAAGCATTAGCAACCTTCGACTGGATTCAAAGCGCTACGAGCGGGCTTGAGCTAAAGGGTTACGTACCTCATCTAACTCGTGCAGGTATCCGTTGGTAGGTACATATGACAGACCTGTACCAGGAGGTTGATCGACTGCACTCAGATGAGGCGTTAGCTTCGATTCCTTGCGACTGTTCCTCTGCCAATCGCGACAGCATGTGGCCAGACTTAATGGAGGCGGGGGGGGCAACTCACCAAAGATGACAGTCGCGAACTCCTCCCATCCTCCTTCAACAAGCTTGACCTCGACCTGACCTGACTCAGTCTCGCTAGCAGGTACAGTCCTGAACGGCCCGACTTCCATCAATGATCCGTCGAAGGATGAACATCCTGGACCGCCCTATACACATCAAATGGTTGAGGTCAACCATTGTTGCTTTGTTGCGATTCGAGTCCAAGAGGATGGCAATCAAAAAAGTTGTATGTAACTCACGTTAAACCAGAACAATACTCGTTGTCTACCTGCAGACCGTCTCGCTTTGGCCATCATAAAACTGCAGCGCACATTATAAGCTTAAGATCTCCTCAGGAGATGAAGCGTGTTCTGCAAGCTTACAAGAGCTTCGCATCCTTGCCTGTATCTCCATCTCCTCCACCATTACCCTCGCCAGGGTACGAAGGCAGCATACCAGCGTACACATTGAGAGGGTGGCTATAATTGGGGCCAGAACAGATAAGCTTACTCCGCGCGCTGGCTTGTCGAAGGGTCGAACAGAGCTTACGTTGGATGAGATGCGAGGTTTGGTATTCCGGGTAAAGCGGGTACGAAGAGGTCGGCGGCGGTTGGAAGGGCTGCAATGATACGTTAATACGGGTCGGCATAAATGAGAAGCTCACGCGTCACGAGAGACTTGTATGCTATGGAGGACCTGTTGCTCACCTTCGGATTGCCTCTGCTGCGCTCCGGCACCATCCGAACGAACATCTGTTATTCCCTCTAATTAGTCATTGCCATCGACTCCATTTCACGCTCCAAGCGAGAGAGCACTTGAACATGAGTTGTGAGGAGACATACTGCTGGACCATTTCCTTCGATGAGCAGAGCTCGATGACTCGGCCGCTGTCACGTTCGTATCTGATCCAAAAGCGTCCTCCGGTCGACCAGGTTGAAAGTCGAGCTCTGATGAGACGACGGAACGAGAATGAACCCTCGCTCGCGCTTCGGGGTGTTTGTTGTCGGCCTTCATATCGAGCAGCGGCGTGTAATAGTTATGCTGCGTACACCTTTCAAGGCTCCAGGTAGCCGATGAGTCTTGTTTGATGCAGATGGCAAATCTGAACAAAAATGTAGCTTGGCAAATGTGCCTCAGTGTTAATTTAGTTGATGGATCTAGGTGGACGAGGACGTGGAGGTAAAGACAGAGGGAGAGACGCGACTTTAGCAATACTCGTACAATAGAGGGTGACCGTTTTTACCCATTCAGGAAACCAGAAACCAGCCCAGCGACCATCAATCCTCAAAAGAGATTTTCAGCTCTCTCTAGCACTTGCTCACGTCTACAGGTTGAGAACAGCTTCTTCAGTTGCTGGAACACCTTCTAACGGTATGAAGTCATAGTATAAAGGAGTCGCGACGACAGTCTAGGCGTGTCTTCGCCTGGGAGTATCATGCATCTTATATTGACTGTACGGTGTGAGCAAGACTAACAAGTCCTTCCGTTGTTCTCCCCTCTCTGCTGGAATGACCTCGTCCTTCCAGTCTTCCCGCACGTCTATCCATCCGAGCAATCTCTCAGGCTCATCAGATAGGCTTCACAAGAATGACCAGACGGCTTTGGCAGAGACAGATACAGCACAGGTCGTTCACGATTTCCCAGTCAGGATATTCATATATAGCATAAAATGAGATTGTCTATCGGGAAAAAAATAAAAAAAAATAAAAAAAATAAAAATGTATCGAGACATTCAGCGCCCGACGACCTTCATGGCGACTTCGCCCACGGTCGAAGGGTTTCCTATATAGTCTCGAGACATTAATCCGTCCGTCTAGAGAATCTCCTGAGCGCCCTAAGTGCGTTGTGTTTGCCGCAGCAACTGACACGAGAGTGCGGCAGTGGAGAAACCATGCTTTTGATTGAAGAAGAAGAGAAGAAATACCAAAGAGTTGCGATTGATGGATGCTTTATATACCCCTGTCCACCAGCCCTGTTTGTCGCCCGTTCCTCACTCACTCCAGGTTACAGAGATTAAAAAAAGTTTGGTGAGAACCACTTTACGTAATGTGACAGGCCAATGCAAAAGTGGAGGCAGGCGAACAAAATATGGCTTTCGGCATGTTGATGTGATGGAGACAGCTGCGATAGTGTACAAATGAGTTGTCGAGTATTGGGGTTCAACAATTGCCAGATATCAACGCGCAAGATGACCCATCGATCGCGAACAGGTGGCCCGTCGAAGAAACGAGGCACAGGTGCCAAACAAACCCATACTCGAAAACTACATCATCCACCGCCTCCTCCACCTGAAGAACCTCCTTCTCCACCACCCGAATCCGCCAACCCCCTCCCACCCTCTTTGGAATCAGGTCCATACAACCCTCCCGACTCGGAAGTCCTGGCTTTACTCCACAGAGCCTTACACACGACCTTGTCATCGGACGAATTCGTACCGACCGTTCAGAGGATAAAGGGGCTATTGAGAGATAAGAAATGGTTGGATGTGTTTTGTGGGACAGAGGGTGTGTTGGAAAGTTATGCGGGGAGATGGGTGCCTAGTAGAGCTTGTTGTTTTAGGGAGTTGATGGATCACCTAGTCCAAGGGGTTTTCACTGGTCAAGAGGCAGGTTTGGAACTCGATGCAGGTATGGAGAAGCTAAGACTGGGCGATGGACAAGACGCAGAGGAGGAGGACAATGACGAAGATGAAGCAGAAGCAGACCAGGACGAAGGCGAGGAGGCCCAAGCTTCAGATGCTGAAGAAACCAAGGACGAGGACAACAACGAAGAACTATCCAGATCAAACCAAAACGAGCCTGAAGCCGACGCTTCCTCCCCCCGACCGACACATCACATCCTCTCTTTAGGAGGCGGCGCAGGTTCTGAACTCCTCTCCATCTCTGCGTTGATCCGCTCTGTCCTGATCTCACAACCCCATTCGACGCATCGACCGAATGTCACTTGGACCGGAATCGATATCGGGAATTGGCACAATGTCCTGAGGAAGATTGAAGATGCCGTAAGGTTAGATTGGAAGATCGATGAGGATCTCTTGAAGATCGAGTACATCAAGGGCGATCTTGTCGCTCCCGTATCCCCAGCACCGGGATCCCAGGAGCCAGAGAAAGCTCACAAAGAAGCTGCTGGACCAATCGACTTGACTGAGATAATGATTGCCAAACCGCCGAAACTCATCACACTCCTCTTTACACTCACCGAACTTCTCTCTCAATCGCGACCAAAGACCTTGTCGTTACTTAGTAACATAACGAAGCACACTCCTCCCGGCGGCCTTTTCTTGATTGTCGATTCCGCTTCGGACATCTCTGAATTCTCCTTGGGTTCGGAGGGCAGGAAATGGCCCGTTTGGATGATTGTTGATGCGGTGCTCATGCAAGGGAACAAGGGTAGTTGGGAGAAAGTCAGAGAAGAGGATAGTAGGTGGTTTAGGTTCCCGGAGGGCGTTGGAGCTGGTTGGACTGTCAAATTGGAGAATACCAGGTATTGGTATAGGCTGTACAGGAGGGTGTAAGCTGGCGTTCGTCACTGCTACCTCTCTTTGGGTCTGCTGCGATGGTATGGTCTTGGTGCTTGAGGTATTCCATATCGATTGATTGGTTGCATTTAGATCACTGCGCTACTACATGTATGTAAACTTTACAAATTGCCCTAGATATTGCGCCTTCGGGACTCAGATCTTACGAATTGCTGCAACGCCGCAAGTCATGAACCGATATTCTTGGTCGACTTCAACTAGTGTACCTTGACCTTGTAGCATCTCTGATCTCCAAATCCATGGGCAGAAGAGCTCTATCATCATACCCTAAGTGCACTTTTCTCCTTCGGCTACAACGCTGGCTTTGGCGGGTTGTTGACCGTTCGTGGCCGACGTGAGCGATTCTCGCTTCTCAATCTCCTCGAGGAGCTGTGAACCACAACAAATATATAGATCAGCTCAATTTTCCGCTCCGACACGAAAAGCAATCGGTCAAAGTCAAAAGTCCGTCATTTTTATATCAGAAAAACGCGCGCTCGCGCTCACCTTGACAAACTCATCTTCACCCATAGCGCCCGAAGCGGCGTATTTATCCTGGAAAACAAAGAACGGTACGCCGGTCACACCCAATTTTTGAGCCATGGCATAAGCCTTCTTCACTTCCAAATCGCATTCTTGCCCGTCCAACCATTTGCTCGCTACTTCCTCCGAAGGGAAAATACCGTGCTTGGCTGCCAAGGAAGCCAGCCATGCTTTGTCTGAAGGGTGTTGACGATTACAGTGGAATCCTTCGAATATGTCCATTGCGAGAGGTAGTTGTTTAGCTGGACCTTGGAGCAAAGCGTATGTTTGCAGACGGTGAGCGAGATGGGTTTGAGATACCGTTCCGGAGAAATCCCTATGAAGCATTAACGTCAGTAAACCCATACCATCTTTCGGGAGGAATCAAGTCTCTCTAAGCGACATCGGCCATCAGAGTGAATTGTGCCTGCTCCAGTGCCCACCTGCACCCAGCCATATTGGACACCAGAGGCCGATACCGCCAAGGATCATGGAAAAAGATAAAGGTAGGATATCACTCACGACTTGTATCCCAGGTTGGCGAATCGACCTCCCATAGATTCAACAATCTGCTCAGCCCTGCTCTCCCCGAATTTACGTTTATAGTAGTCCAATCTGTTCTCAGGTTGCTCGCTCAGCCCCGCATTGAGCTGGTAAGGTAATAATCGGATCTGAAAATCGAGAGACGAAGAGGAGTGCGTGGCCTTGTATTTGTCGATGGCTGTGAGTCAGACAAGCGCGTAGCGTAAGTACTTATGGGCTTCTTAAGCTGTGTTGGTAATGGTAGTCAAAGCCACTGCAGCGGCGCAAAACGAACGTCACTCACCATTCAGCATCTGCTTGACGCCGATCAGGCAGAACGGGCAGATCACGTCCGACTATAGTCACAATTAAGTGGCGAGATGAGAAGTGAGATCAGTCCGCCAGCTTACTCTTGTCCTATCTCTATCTCTTGTCCTGCGGATCTCGCGCACTCACGGTGATGTCAATCTTCATTACCGCCATCCTGACTAAGCTGTTGATCATGTACTGTAAATCTTGAAGTATAGATCGCGGACGAGAGGCCGTTAGTTGATATTGATTCGAGCTTTTGTATTTGGGATGAGCTCAAGATGTTGTTATCGTTTTGAACTATCTGGAGATGGAGTGCTTGTATACAATACAATCGAGAGGTTTGAGATGTACTTTGATGAAACAAGATGATTCGGGATGAATGGACGGATGGATGGATTGACGGACGGGTTGTGGACGGTGTTGTCTCGTGCCGTACGAAGTACGGATATAGCTAGATGTCCTCGGTTATGTTGTTCGGTTGGTCAATCGCCGTGATGACATGTACCTCAGACTATATAGTTGATTATACGAGAGGCGAGGTTGTCTACTCGTGTGCTGATTTGGATTTGCGGATGTTTCCTAAAGTGTGTGCCTGCTGGTGGATGCTCTTGACAGGAGATGTTGCTCTTGGATCGTTCTTGGTGATTGTTGATACTTGTCGATATTTATACTTGAATGCTTATTATAGCCCAATTCATGCATATAGTCACAGTAAGTGATGTGAATACAGTGTATCAGCTGCCTGCCTACGTACGTACGCCACTCAATAGCTTAGTCAGATCATCATTTTCTTGTCATCACCATAATGCAACATTACAAAGTTCGCACTTCGGCCACCGGCCGTGTCCGACGGGTTTCTTCAAGCAATTGCAAGCATTTGCATAAAAAACGAGCGATTTTCATGGCCTGCCTACAGTACGAGTACTGACGATAAGATAAGCCTATGCAACTGATTACCTATGGCACTGCATGGGGTCTATGGGTAGGGGAATGATATGACATCGCAGGGTAGATGAAGATGAAGCAAGAAGCTAGACCAGGCCTCTTTCCGTCACAACGATACTCTTCCTTTCGAGCTCTCTCTGTTAGGAAGTGCGCAGCCAGAGTGGAATCATGGGTTAACAACAGCTCGATACCGGCGGAACTTTTTCTTCACGCAAAAATTCATGCATCATATCCATCCCATGCGTATGCTTGCGAGCATACAGACCTCGTCAAGCACGGTGTGAACATGAGAAAACGATTGTCCGGCCTTATATGAGTAATTCTTCTTCTGTTGCGTCGTATGGGGAGAACAACTTCAAACGTCCACTTCTCGGCCGGAAAAGCATACATAGCACGCCATATGCACCAACTCGTCCGTACGCGTCCGTCTTTCTGCTTTTCGGTTTTCGGCTATCCCCGCAAGACCTTTGCGCTTCCTTCCGTTGATTGAATGAACCCCTTCATCTCTCATTTCTCAAGTGCATGTCGAGAATTCATGCTGTAGAGCTAGCTGTAAAGTCGATGATAGCAATTGACAGATCCGGTGAGCTGAGGGAGCAGTAGTATGAAGTAGCCGCCTGTCCACATGCAAGTGGCGGTCGTAGAATAATATTCCGCTTCACGATAGCTGCTCTCGGTACAAATGCGGAGAATCGAGCTGAGATGGTCAAGCGAGTCCTCCCATAGTTGCTGTATTGAGTTGATGGAGTTAACGGCAGATACCGCTGTCATCGCGTATTGCTCTCGGAATGTTAGGCAGAGCGAAGGTGACGAACAGCACTTTGCGACACGGTTAGAGCGATCACCATGAGAGAGTCGATCAAGTGAATGCGGAGCGTCGAAACGATAGGCTTTGCTTTGCTTCTGACGGGCTGGCCCCACCCCACCCCAGGAGCTCTATTGTACGATACCAAACGGAAAGCCCTCACGGTAAAACCCTGTCCCATGTCGGTATGTGTACAACATAGACATACTCTGTATACATATATTCTCACTTGCCATGCCACAAGGTAGCCAAGCTTCCTCAAATCCAGGCGCCACCATACGTCAGCCAGCGATCTGCAGCTGTGGCAATCATAGTGTTCCGTTTCTTCCGACGGAAAGGGGACACAGATCGCTCCATCAAAAACGTAATAAGCTTAGCTTGTCAGTGGCGGCGATCCAGTCAACCACCATCAACCGCACCACCCACCATACTGACGCGACCTCCACTCCACTTTTCCAACCCTCCAAGCAACCACTCACCGATTGTCAGTCCACTGTCCACTGTCCACTTTGCTACGCTACACTTTTTACCCACACAGCGCACTTATCACCTTCCTTAACCACGACCTTCTCTTCTTCCCCCCCTTTCCCCTCTTGGAGTACTAGACCTAGACAACGACTCAATATGCCTCCTCGTCGATCAGCGCGCGCATCGCTGCCTACGCCGGCATCGACCATCGCTTCCCCTAGCGACTCGGTGGCAAAACGCGCTACGTCTTCCTCATCTGCGCAAAAAGGTCTGCAGACTCCCTCGAGTATCGCGGACGAAGATACGGTTGTCCAAGAGCTAGGAGAGGAGCTCAGTCCGCAAAGTATCAAAAATGAAGGTGAGCTCACTCGTTACCATACGGTGTTCTGGCCGCAGAAACTCATCTCAGATCGTGGAGTTTGCTAACTGATCGCTGATTCCTTCTTTTCGTAGTGAATGATTCCCCCTTCAACGACTCTGGCTCTGTTGCGTCGAGTGACGGCTCAGCAAAGCGATATCGTCTGGACTCGGTCACTATTCCATCCAGACGGTCCAAGTTGAGCCTCGACAAAACCGACAGTGCGGATAATCTCACTCTCGGCTCACCACCTAGCAAGAACGGCCATGTATCGCAAAGTGACGGACTAGAAGTCAAGGTGAGCTTCACGTTGTGAATTCTTTTAATAATAAACCGACAAGCTTACGATTGATCTCAGGTTGAAGACGATGTCAAGCCCGCTATCAACGGCTCTACCACATCTCGACGTAAAGGCAAAGGCAAGGAAGAAGTAGCCGAGCAGGCACCTTTCAATATCGGCAGATTCTCCAGCGTGTCAAAAACGTCTGCATCGGACCTCGCTCTTGATCAGCCGCCAAGACGATCCGGTCGTGCGAGTGTCGGTAGAAGCAAAGCTCAGATCAAGAAAGAGCTTACGCCCCCTGATAGCGATGAGTCGGAGTACGAGGAGCAAAAGGGAGATGAAGATTATGCTATGGACAGTGACGATGAGGAGAGACAGCTTAAACAAGCTATTCAAGCTTCCACAGCTAGAAACAAGAATGGGACTCCTTCTTCGAGCAGAGCGTCTAGTGGGACCAATACCCCTGCTAGCGGCAGGAAGACGAGGGGAAACCAGGTGGCTCTCAGGGCTGCTGTTGCCAAAGCAGCTGAAAGTGAGTCTCAGCTGTTTCGTATGCGAGGCAGTGTATGTCCCCATACTGATGAAGCTGACGTTATGCGACAGAACGCCTGAAAAGCTCAGCCAAGTCCACCCCTTCCACTCGAGGCAAAACGACCGGAGATGTAACTCCTTACTCTGCTGGTTCGGCTGCCGGAACCGACGTCACTCCTTTATCCGACGACGATTCAGGCTTATCTACCGTACTCTCCGATATCTCAGCCGACGAAGCTGAGATGGCGACCGAGTCAGAAAGCGATTTCTCGGATGAAGACTCGGACGATCCGCTCATATTGAAGGGCAAAGGAAAGGGCAAGGCTAAGGGTAAAGGAAAGAAGTTTGCAGGGCGAGGACGTAAGCTGGATGGCGAATGGGATGAAGATATCGCCAATGAGCTGGGTTCTGAAGGAGAAGGTCTCGATCCTGATGAACAGAGGATGATGACGATATCTAAAGCAAGAGCGAAGGCTAGGGCCGAAAGACGTGAAGCGGAGAAAGCTGCCGCGCCCAGGAAGAAGAAGGAGAGGGAGTTGAGTAAGAAGTTGGGAAGGAAGTTGACCAATGGAGAGAAGAACTTGATTGCTCTGGGTATGGTGAGTGCAGTTAAATATTGTACTGATCGTTCACACGCGTGTACTGACCTCAGCCGTTCTGTATAGCATCATGAGGAACTTGAAGATGTCTGGGGCGATCTCCAAGCCAACATCGAACCTGTCAAACCTGTCACCATGGAAGCCCACCCGTCGCTCAAGCTCACCCTCCTGCCGTTCCAAAAGGAGAGTCTATATTGGATGAAGAAGCAGGAAGAAGGACCATGGAAGGGCGGTATGTTGGCTGACGAGATGGGTATGGGCAAGACGTGAGTGGCCTCCTCACATCATACATATGATCGACTACATAAGTACTGATACTGACTCGTTGTTGTTATTAGCATCCAAACCATCGCTTTGTTGCTGTCTGAGCCCCGAAGAAAGCCCAGTCTGGTTGTTGCACCCGTTGTAGCGCTTATGCAATGGAAGCATGAGATCGAGACCCATGCTGAGGGTTTCACGGTCTGTCTTTGGCACGGTCAAGGCAGGATGAAAGCTGCCGAGTTGAAGAAATACGACGTGGTGAGATGTTTCTATGACACCGTTCAATGTCAAGTCATAACTGACTTTTCTGGTACAGGTATTGGTATCTTACGGTACACTCGAAGCGTCGTTTAGACGTCAGCAGAGAGGCTTCAAGCGAGGCGACAAATTTATCAAGGAGAAGTCGCCTATGCATGAGTTTGAGTGGTACAGGTGAGCTGCATGGTCAATCTCCATCTTCAGTTTAACGCAGCTCATATCATTTGTGATCACCGAATAGGGTCATCCTTGACGAGGCGCACAACATCAAGGAGCGGTCAACAAACGCCGCCAAAGCTGCGTTCGCTCTTCACGCGACGTACAAATGGTGTCTTTCCGGTACACCCCTGCAAAACCGAGTAGGAGAATTGTACTCCCTCGTCAGGTTCCTTGGTGCCGATCCATTCAGGTCAGTTGACGAAGTTCTTGCGATACATGATGTTTGATTCGTTAACTGACATATATGTAAACAGCCACTATTTTTGCAAGAAGTGCGATTGTAAAAGTCTGCACTGGCAGTTCAAGGACAAGCGACATTGCGATCAATGTGGACACAAGCCTATGGACCATGTTTGTTTCTGGGTAAGCTGGTCTGCCGACAATTGTGCAATCTCCTTATAACATACTGACATGTGATGCATTTCTAGAACACCGAGATTCTCACGCCTATCGCTCGATATGGTATTGAAGAAGGTGGACCGGGTCACACGGCGTTCAAGAAACTCAAGATCCTCCTTGATCGAATGATGCTTCGTCGAACCAAGCTTGAAAGAGCGGACGATCTTGGTTTACCACCAAGGACGATCGTCGTCCGAAGAGATTACTTCTCGCCTCAGGAGAAGGAGCTTTATATGTCTTTGTTCACTGGCGCGAAAAGGCAGTTTGCGACTTATGTGGACCAGGGAACGGTTCTGAACAGTGAGTTCACACGTGATCGCGTGTCGTAAACTCCAACAACTGTGCAAAAGCTGACGGCTTCATCGACAGATTACTCCAATATCTTCTCGTTGATCACAAGAAGTAAGCTACCGTTCTCTTACTTTCAAGACCTTAGGAGCATTAGCTGACATTATATGTGTAGTGCGACAGATGGCCTGCCATCCCGATCTTGTTCTCAAGTCAAAGAACAGCGCTCTCAAGCAGAATGTGACGGAAGGCACTGTCTGTCGAATTTGTAACGACACAGTGAGCTTCTTTGTACTTGACACAGCAACAAGCTCATCATATTGATCGCTCTTTTCATTTTTTTCACAGGCGGAAGATGCAATCATGTCCGCTTGTCACCACGTGTTCGACCGAGAATGTATCAGGCAGTATCTTGAGGTCAAGCAGTCCAGAGGTCATGAAGTGAGCTTCATCAATAGTCAGGGAGTATATCTGATGGTTACAAGCTGACTCATTAGTTAGCCTGAATGTCCGGTCTGTCATATCGAGATTTCGATCGACCTCGAAGCAGAGGCGATTGATTTGGAGGACGGAGGGAACAAAAAGGCAAGACAGGGTATCCTGAGTCGACTTGATCTTCAAGTAAGTCACGCTTCGCAACTGATGACATGGGTGCTCTGACTAATGACCTGATTCCTCACAGAACTGGCGATCTTCGTCCAAGCTTGAAGCGCTAGTGGAAGAGCTTGAAAAGCTCAGGAACAAGGACTGTACTATCAAGTCGCTTGTATTGTGAGTTGCTGAGTGTGGGACAAGCTGCCATTGGAATGACAACTGAATGGACCTTCGACAGCTCTCAGTTCGTATCGTTCCTTGATTTGATCGCCTTCCGACTGCAACGAGCAGGATTCAACGTAAGTTCTCGAGTTCTGAAATGTGGTCAACTGTATCGGCCTAGTCAGCTTACTTGGCTCTTTCTCATAGATCTGCCGACTTGAAGGTGGTATGACCCCGCAGCAGCGAGATGCGACAATCCAGCATTTTAGTGAGTCAGGATCACCTCTTCGGGCGTCGTGATTGCCGGATACTGACTATATCATCTATTTCTAGTGAAAAATACCCATGTTACCGTTTTCCTCATCTCGCTCAAAGCAGGTGGTGTGGCCTTGAACCTGACTGAAGCATCGATGGTATTCATGATGGATAGTTGGGTGAGTCTGGCCACAGTCGGCTTGTATAAGACTATGGCGCAGAAAAACTGACAGTAATGTATTGTATACTTTTGTGGTCGCAGTGGAACCCATCGGTCGAGTATCAAGCAATGGACCGAATCCACCGATTGGGCCAAAAGAGACCTGTCAAAGTGGTAAAATTGGTAGTCGAAGATAGTATCGAAGATCAGATCGTGCAGCTCCAGCATAAAAAACTGGCCATGACTGAAGCTGCGCTCAACAAGGATCCGGATGCCGCGCTTGGTAAATTGACAGTTGAAGATGTGAGTCTTCCTTTTCGCGTGGCGTTTACAACACTGCCATTATGTTGCCTATCATATCATATGCGTTGTAGGAAGTGCGCTGACATCTTTCGTGTCGGTTGATGCAATCTCGCACAGCTCGGTTTCCTGTTCAAGCTATAGACGGTCACCAGATACAGTACACCAGATCGATCTTATCCAGTCGGCGCAAGTTTCATTTTCCTTATTAATATTGCGTGTTATTACCATTATCCATAATTTTGTAGTGTATTCCATCTCCATTTCTCCCGTTCCCTTCCTTTCCATTTCCATGATATCATTACAGTTGGTCGTTGTAGCTACAGTAGATGAGAATGAGATGCAGTTTGTTCATACCGTGCTATGCCATGCTCTCCGTTTCTGCTGATCGTCAAATACAGTAGTAGTACTCCAAAAGTCATACGCCTGCAACTGTGCCCAGGCACATGAAACGTGTTCTGAGTGTTTCAAGTTGCCTTTTCACAAAGGGGAGGGTAGGATAAGCTAAGCAGCTCTGCTCACCACTCTGCACGCGTCGACAGTAACGTCATTGAAACTGTATTGTATCGTACTCCACGTGGTGAGATGATCTACCCTACACAGAAGCCTTATTGTTCGTGTTCGTGTTCGTGCACAGTTAGGTCGTCTACGAGTCTGTCTATGGTGAGATCAGATTCAGATTACCGACGAGAAGCTACAGCTACAGCCAAGGAAGCAGCTACAATTGATTTGATTCAGTCACACTGAGAACAATAAGAATATACTCGGTGCAATTGTCAGTTTGTCAATCCACTTAGAGAAAAAGAAAACAGTCAACAAACAACAGCACGGACGAGACGATCAAACGACAGGAGATATAGATACAGACATAAGAGATACAAGACATATAGCTATATAGCCCGGTGCTATCTTCCCTATTCCCATCACTGGTCGTCTCGCTAGGCCACCAATAACATTTCTCCCTTGCCGCTCTTCCATCTCAGGCTCAGATTCCGACGTGTAGCCTTCGCCAATCTCACGCAGCGAAGCCAATTCTCAACTCTGCATTCGTCCTTCTTACCTGTGCCGGACGACTGCCGACCTCCGACCACGGACCACAAACGAGACTGCGACGGCTATTACGATCCCAAATCACAATCACAATCCCGATCTCACCACGAACTTGGGAGACTCGCTCGCCTTCACGATTTGAACTGAATCATCTCTATCGTCCGTCCTCAGCCCATTTTCTGTTCCTTCCCAGCTTGATCTGACCGATCGGTAATTCCCCTCGGCCATCTTCAGAAGCACTTCCATCAACTCAAATCGATATCGCTTCCTATATATCAGGTTGCTCATTTGCCAATACTTCCACCTACACCTCAGCACACCATACTCCGCGCTCGCGTTCACACCTTCGAATTCAAATCTGTCCCCTTCAGCTTCACCCACTTCCATCGACCACAGCGTAGCGTGGATAGTATATTATACCGGCAAGATGACAGTCGACCAATCCCAGATCCCATTCAATGTCTCCGAGCATTATCAAGTACAAGAAGTCATAGGAGAGGGCGCTTATGGTGTTGTCGTGTGAGCATTGCCATACCGTCATCATCACGTTCTCTGTCTCCCTGATCTTCTCCCCTCCTCCCTTTCCCCACCTGATGCTCCCCCTCCCCTCTCCGCCCCCGTGGCATGGTCTAAGGTTCGCTGACTGAACGTGTAAACTTCCGCTTACTCTTCCGTTCCTTTGCTATATAGCGCCGCTACACATATCGCATCTGGCACCAAAGTAGCCATCAAGCGAATCACACCCTTTGATCATGCCATGTTCTGCCAAAGAACTCTGAGAGAGATCAAGCTGCTCAGACATTTCAGGTGAGCATGAGTTCACAGTCTTTAATCACGACTGAGGTGACAGTGATACTGCCTGCACAGCCGAGGGGATGGCTGTGGACGGAACTGACGTTTCCTGGTGCTGTGTGTAGACACGAGAACATCATTGCTATTCTCGATATCATCGCCCCTCCTTCTTATGACCAGTTCCAAGAGGTCTACCTCGTTCAGGTGAGTTTACTCCTTCCCAATACGCACTTGCTCGCCAGAAGATATGTGATTCGTGTCAATAGTCAAAGCTACAGCGAGGGCTAATTATGACTTGTATCATATAGGAACTCATGGAGACCGACTTGCACCGAGTGATTAGAACACAAGAGCTGTCAGATGACCACTGCCAGTACTTCATCTACCAGGTAAGTCCAGACTTCGGACTGAACCACAGCTCGAACATTGAGGTGTGAGCCAATTGTAGTATCTAACCGAGTGTCCAATTGTTTTTGTCTTCTCGCGGATTATAGACCATTCGGGGCTTGAAAGCCCTGCACTCCGCCAATGTCCTTCATAGAGACTTGAAACCTTCAAACCTCCTCCTCAATGCCAACTGCGATTTGAAGGTGGGCTACTGTGATCACGTGGTTCATATGCCTGCACTGCGCGAAGACAAGCTCATCTGAGCGATTTCTCTGTGATAGATCTGCGATTTCGGTCTGGCCAGATCGGCAGCCCTTCCACCTCCTGATGCTGGACCTCAGGGTGGAAATGGGTTTATGACTGAATATGTAGCCACGAGATGGTACAGAGCTCCCGAAGTCATGTTGTGTGAGTAATCGGCCTTTATAGTACACCTACGGTCATTCGCCTGGACTTATAATACGCTGCAGATGCTGATTCCAGGTGCTCTTTGTTTTGGATAGCTTTCCAGGAGTATACCAAGGCTATTGATATTTGGAGTGTTGGCTGTATTTTGGCTGAGATGAGTGAGTCCTGATCGCCCTCGAATGATCCTTAAGCCGTTTCCAAACGTGCCGGAGCAAGCGTCCAAAGGCTGACTCATCCTCGATCAGTCAACGGAAAGCCGCTGTTCCCAGGAAGAGGTGAGTGATACAATCATGCGGGATTATCAAGAATTGGTTGCTGATGTTTCCCTGTCACAGATTACCACCACCGTAAGCAGACGCGGCGTGCTATGCCTATCGAGTATTCAAGCTGATGGCCAACTTTGGCGATAGAACTGTCTTTGATCCTTGATGTGCTTGGTACTCCCACAGTGAGCTAAGCTGTTATGGAGAATATGCAACTACAGCTGACTCACATACCTGCTCGTAATAGATGGACGATTTCAACGAGATCACTTCTCCTCGATCGAAGTGCGTATGATGGCTTGCGCTCTAATAAAGCTATGACGAGATACTAACAGTTTAACCCACCTCCCGCGTTGACAGAGACTATCTGGTGAGTTTATATATTACCTCATATCTCTTTTGCAACACTTGCGTCGCCCCGTCACCCACGTCATGAATCCCTGCTGATGCTTGACTAATAGAGGGCTCTCGAGTTCACCCGTCGACAAGATTTCGCCGTCGTTTGTCCAAAGGCGAAACCCAACGCCCTTGACTTGCTAAAGAAATGCTTGACGTGAGCTATCAGCTAGCTTCGTGACTTCACACGTATACCTGACAGCGAGCTGATACTTCGATTGCGATTGGTAGATTTTCACCGAGAAAGAGAATCACGGTAGAAGAGGCTCTCGAGCATTCGTATCTCGAGGTGAGTGGCGTCTGTATCGTACCAGGCGCTTTCATTATGGTGGCCGGGGATGAGAGTTTTGGATTGATCGTCTAATGAATTGCTTGTAGCCTTACCACGACCCCAACGATGAGCCTGGAGCCGAGCCTCTCAAGCCCGACTTCTTCGATTTTGAGAACAGGCAAGATCAACTCGGACGAGAGATGTTGAAGCGTGGGTTTGTCTCGTCTTCTCATTACCGATAGACCCTTATCGGTGATTCTCAAGCATGTATCCGCCCAATGTAGGGTCAAAACAAGAACGGTTCTGCTGACATCAATGTGTTTCTTCTCTTGGTTATAGGTCTGATCTACGCTGAGATCCAGAAACCCATCCATGAGGGAGAGGATTAGTCGATCTTTGGTTTACTTCCAAGAATACAAGAGGGATTCAGGAAGGGATCGCAGGTTTCGTCTTGTTCGACCATGATCATGATCGAAGGGCTCGTTCCAAGACCTTAGCTCTATTGATAATATGGCATCTGTGTGATATGTTCTTTCATCGTTTTCTCTCATCTAAATAAAGCATTGAGGTAAAACCTGCAGTACCCTCGGGTTCAAGTTTTTGTCTGCCATTAATCAAGAATCTTTTGGTAGCGATTCTCTCTATATGTCTCGTCATTGCATGACTTATGTATTAGTCCGTCTTCGAAAATGATTCAACGATGGTGACACCAGATCTGAGATTGAGATGAGGTTATATGCTCGCTATGATATATCCGGCTGTCCACAATCTCGACTTCGAAGAGGAGCTCTTCGCCATATCATTAGAGGTAGAGAGGTGGCCATGGGTATAATTCCGACGGTGGGGAGGCGGACATCGGCGACCTCCGCTCGTACCTTGCCTTCCTAATATCATGCAACAACATCACTCGATTGCAACGAGACCATCTCCGTCGTCGTTCTGGTCTGCCTTCATGCTAGGTATAGTTTGTGAATGGAAAACACACTTCAAGTAATCCCGCAACTCCATTTAAAGGGTGTTCGAAGCAGATCGATCTACGCAAACTTCTCCATGAGAGAGCCGCAACAGAGAACAGCCTTCAAAAACAAGAATTAGACTAGACCGGACCAGACGAACCGAAAACGAATCAAGATGGATTCCTTCGGATTACCTATGAGCTTCGGCAAGAAGAGTAAAGCGCCTTCTGTAAACTTAAAGGCTAAGCTCGATACGACCAAGCGAGAAGTGGTAAGTTAAGACGACCTTACTCGACCTTTTTCTCCCCTTCTGGGTTTGCGCATTGTCAATCTCTCACCATGCTCATCTCGAGAAAAGTTCCGTTCGCTTTGGAGCCACTGGATAGGGCAAAGTACCGATATCACAAAGGATCGAAAGCGTGTTGGCAACATGTATTAAATCAAGTGTGCGATGTGCGTGCTGAATGAGCTTCCTTCTTGCTTCGTCTTGAAATTGGTTTTCGACTATAGGCAGCACCTCCACCCACGACGACCAAGACCGACTCTAAAACAGCTGCAAGGGATAACGGAGCTGCAGGACCATCAAAGCCATCATCAACTACCGGCAAGAACCATGAGGAAGAAAACGAAGATGGCAACGTCGGACCAAAGCCCTCTTCACCGGCAATAGGCGATAAGCGAAAGAAATCACAAGATGAAGATGACGTCGATGGTGATAACGACGGTAACGATGACGATGAGGAGGAGTACGATGACGAAGAAGAGGTGGATAGGACGCCTGTTTCTCATGAGATTGTGCTGAAAGATCATACAAAGGTACGTTCAGTCTCGTCTCACCTTTTCTTACTCGCCCTCTATAGCTAGCTACCTATGGTATGCTAGGGCTCAGAGCATGGCGGCTCGTTCTCATTCCAGAATAACCATCACCATGCTAACTGTGAACATGACATCGATATCACCATATTTCCCTACTCTGACTTGATTAATCGTCAATTGATCCAACACACCGCCAACGTCCGTTCTGCATATCATAGGTCGTATCGGCTCTCGCGGTAGATCCATCAGGAGCGAGACTAGCCACCGGATCACACGATTACGATACTAAGATCTGGGACTTTGGAGGTATGGATAGACGGTTGAAACCTTTCAAGAGCTTTGAGGCGAACGGCAATTACCATGTGAGTTTGTCTTATCTTCCTTCTTCCTGTTTGCTCCTATCTTCGGGCTCAGAATCGGATCCGAAGGGCGTTCGAGGTAAAACCCTCTGGTAGATCCTCCTTGTAGCGGAGCATGTGAAGGGGGCTCAATGGATCAATACAGATAAGCGGGGGTTCTCTGTCCATCGTGCTTACGGTCTTCTGTCTGATTTCATGTCATTTTCGAGCATCTCGTATACTGTATGGTGAAGCTGACTGGACTATGACTACACGATTTTCAGGTACATGACCTGTCGTACTCTGCGAACGGACAAAGTCTACTCATCATTTCCGGTACAGTCCAACCGAAAGTGTTTACCAGGGAAGGTGAAGACGGGTGAGCTAGCAGATCTACCACCCAAGGTAAGACATATCGAAGGCTTAGCTGATGTGAATGGGTATGGATTGTAGTGTCGAGTATAACAAGGGAGATGTGTATTTGAGAGATATGAAAAATACCAAGTGAGTTCACCTGATCAATTTGAAGAGACGTCCGGACGTCCGGATCATCGTCGTGCAGCCGAGGCTGATCAAAGGTTTTGTCCAATAGTGGTCACACAGCGGAAATCACTGGCGGGTCTTTTCATCCGATCGATAATAGCCAGTTTTTGACATGTTCGAACGATTCGACGTTGAGGTGAGTTCGGAGATCAGAGTCGAACTACACCCTACCCGTGGAGGCCGCCAAAACGGTCAGGATAGCGTTGGTCCTCGGTCCACAAAGAACGGGGCGCGGAGCCCTTCCCACGAGGTACGGACCATGCTGATAGTGATGATACACTTGAACAACTACAGAATATGGGACGTCGAGAACAAGCGGAAGCAGAAGCAAGTGATCGTAGTCCGATCAAAAGAGCGAGGAGGCAGGACGAAAGTTACGTCGTGCGCTTGGAGTCCCGATGGCAAGATGATCGCAGGCGGTGAGTGATCTATCTTACCCTATCGCCATTCTGCCTTTCCGGCACGCTCAAAATCAGATATGTAAAGGACAGACCTTGCCATCACTTGAATGGGTATTGGAGCTGATCCGTTCTTCTGGATTTGGATCATAATAGCCTGCCTAGACGGAGCTTTGCATATTTGGAATGCGTCGTCAAATTTCGCTCGACCGAACTATAGTAATGAGACTGCTCATGCCAAGAACACTGAAACCACGGGCGTCGTCTTCTCTCGAGATGGAAGAAGAGTGGCTACACGAGGCGGAGATGATACGGTAAAGCGTGAGTCAAAACGATATGAACGATGAATACCATTCACCGCCCTTGAAGACCTACATTGCTCCATACGTAAAACGCTACAATGTCCAATCAAAGGCTAATCAGAAGAACATTTCGATGCCTTTCAATTGGCAACATAGTATGGGATATCAGATCGATCCGAAAGCCCATCGCAGTAGCATCAGGTCTAGACAACTTATATCCCGAAACCAACATCGTCTTCTCCCCCGACGAAAAATCGATCTTGACAGGTATCGCAGCTCCCAAGGGACAAAAGGGCGGATTGGTCTTCCTCAATGGAGAGGATCTAAAAGAGGAGAGGAGGATTGCTATTGGCGAAGGGTCGGTAGTCAGAGTCGCTTGGCATTCTCGTATCAACCAGGTGAGTCAAAAAGTACAGCACTGAACGCTCAGTGGATCAGAGTATTTAGACTGGAAACCGATCACTGATTTGTTTTGGTTGTGTGTTTGCGTTTTCGCGCACGACTTTTGCTCTGCGCGCGATAACTCCAGATCTTCGCATCCTTATCAACAGGCGCAGTGCACGTTCTCTATTCCCCCCACTCATCAATCCACGGCGCCCTCTTACCTTTATCGAAAATGCCCAAATCAGCACCCCGAGATCCATCATTCTCCACATCCGATCTCAATCCCGTCATCTATACTCCCGACGCACTGCCGATGTTCAGAGATCAAGGTCATAGGGAATCATTACACCAAAAGGAGAAGAAAGCGAAGAAGTTTAAGCCTATGGAGCCTATGCGTGGGGCTGGACGGGGCGGCCGATTGGGTGCTTCGGAGACGCAGGGATTCGTACAGACTCTGTTCCCTGAGACTCTCAAGTTTGAAGATGTGAGTGATACCACCTCTCGTCAGAACTCATTGGTAGCAAAGCTACTTGGTAAGCTGACCAACTGGATTTTTGGATTTGTGTCTGATTTTCCCCTGTTTAGCCTCGAGAAGCGTTGCTCAAGTATGCCGAGAAGAAGGACGAAGATGACGAGTAAGCTAAGGGAAGAGCAGGAGTAGGGCCGAACAGCAGTGCGATGGTGTCAAGTTGGCGGCGTTACACCTCGCTCCGCAAACGGTTTTAGGTCGATTTTATAGGCGATTACTTTTGTCAAGCTTTAGCGCATTACGACGTCTCTGTACGCAATAATCATATGCTATTGTTCATACTGTACATGGATGATGATGCTGTGTTATGTGTGACTACTCTACTACTTTGCTGTATATCTTTGTTTATCCTTCTATGCTTTTTTCTACCCATTCAGACAGTATGAGGCTACCTATACGTCTACGACCCGCCCCTCATTCATATCCTCTTCACTCTCTATCCTAAAACAAACAAGCGGCGGCCTACAAGCAGCACTCCACCCTTCGTACCGTCGTCAGGCGCCAGGCGGCATTCATGCTTCATCCCTCAACCCTCTTTGTAATTGCCAACAACTTCCTCCCATAATTTCTGACAGTCAACGTTCGCGCCCAATTTCGCACACATCAAGAAAGCCCCGCTCAACTTTCTGTTCAAGCTGTACGTCTCTTGCGGAGGTGGTGTAAGACGGTGTTTTAACATGATGGGAATCAAAGATCGAACGGAATCAGTGATGGTTTGTTTGGCGAATTCGTATTTCCCCTCGTGTGAGAATGGGCCTGATGACAAGTAAGACACCAGATGACGAACATGGATGGTGTCAGCGTAGTCCACTTGGAAGTCGCACATGCAACCGTGCTGTTGTCTGTTGTTTGGGAGGCAGCTGTGACTCACTTGCAACCAATGCCATCGAGTCAAGGTGGGCTTCCAGCATGACCTAGTGATTAAAGTGTGATGTCAATATCAACTTTGGGCTTTGGCATGTTCGTGATGAGTGAGGAAGACCCTGAGAGCCTTCGGCAGAATCATGCTGCCTTCTTCAATGCCGACACTCACATCATTCTCTTCGCCTGTGAGATACCCCAGATTCAGACTCTCCTCCTTCATCTTAACCCTATCGCCCTCCAGACAGCTCTTCAGAAGCCTATACCAACCATCCATAAACTCCTTGGTATACTCCCTCGACGCACCGAAATCGATCAGCTGGATCGCCTCTGAACCTGAAGACGAAGGGGCAGAGGAGGAGTAGAGGAAGTTTGCCCAGTTTGGATCTGTTTGCATGAACCGGAATTGAAAGAGCTCCATCAAGCATAATCGGAGGATATTGGTGCCGATCTGCGGATTGAGTTCAAGTTCAATCAGCGACAAGCGACAAATCATGAATGTCTGTAAGCGCTCTGCTGCTATACGCAAATCGGAAGTCAAATGATGATGGATAGGTCGTCCTTGTTACACTTACCCTGTCTCTCGTCTCCTGCGAAAGGTTCTTGACCCTGCTCAAAGGCTTTCCGTCCATCCACTGAGTAGTCAACACCTTCCCCGTAGTAGCTTCATCCACAACCTTCGGCACCTGGAAATATCCATCTTTGGCCAAGTATTCACTAAATCTCCTCCCAGCAGCAGCTTCTTTAATGTAGTCACACTCATCTTGTAGTTCCCTCCGCATTACCGCGATGGTATTTTGCAGGTAAAGCCCTTTAGGTAAGAGAGCTGATGAACGTAGTAGGAGAGAAAGGTTGGATAGGTCTGATTCGATGGAGGAGGCTACGCCTGGGAATTGGATCTTGACTGCCACGGGAGTAGAGTCGGAAGCTAGTACTGCTCGATGTACTTGGCCGATGGAGGCGGATGCGATTGGCGTTCGGTCGAATGAGGAGAATATGGATTGCCAGTCTGATCCGAATTCTTCTCGCATTACTTTCTATGAAGCGACATAGGATATCAGCCTCAATTCCTTGGCTGCTCCCATTTGACTGTAGTGACTCCGATGACATAGGAACCTTGACGGTGGTACAGTCACAAGCGCAGCCACTCACCTCCATCTGCCAATCAGGCATGTAGTTAGCATGAGCCTGTACTTGATGCAGCACACGTTCGATCTCGGGCGGGAGCATGTGATTATCTACATGAATTGGAGTGGGCAAGACAAGAAAGAATCAACGAATTCATCAGCACATAGGCCTTTCGATCCGGATTCGCAGATCGCCCCAGGTACTGATTCCGCATGCAGACAACTTGAAGGTTATCCCCCCAACTTACCTTGAATACTCATGAACTGTCCCAATTTCAAAGCCGCACCCCTCATCCTACCAAGCGTCGCAACGAGTCTCCTGATATTCGCATCGCTCATAAACACACTTCCACCAGATTTGTTGCCCCCTGTAGTCCGTCGGATGGATTCTGATGCTGCGCCGAGTGAGAGCGAAGCGGCGAGAGCTGTTCCATGGGTATAGTATATGTCAGCGCTTGATGCTTGACATGTGCGAATGCCATTTAGGCTCGGTATCGAGAAGACTCACAGCCATAGTGGAATAATCGGCCGATACGAGATGAGGGAACTTTGGAGGCTCGAAGTACGACCGGCGTCTATAGTATCCGTCAGCTACAGGATGATGCACGGATCAGAGTCAGAAGATGCTATGCGACTCACGTCCTCTTCTTCCACCTGGGTAGACAGAGTAGTAGGATCGGCATTCAGATCCTCAATCCCGTCAACCGTGTCAATAGGTTTGACGAGGGGTGTGGCATCAATCGGGGAAAGTTCAGGTGAAGTTGCCAATGGAACCGATACTGGGGCTTCCTTCTTACTCAGTGTCGGGGACGATGTCGTAGAATCCGCTGTCGGGCGCACCGGGACCGATTTCGGCGTCTCGCTCGAAGGTCCGGCCAGTGATCCGCTCTTCTCCCCTACCTCTACTTTGACTTGCTCCTTGACCTCCGCAGGACGACTGACCTGACCTTGACTCTGACTCTGACTCTGACTCAGAGTTTGAGCCTTGCGCAACTTCCATTCGGCCTCCTTCTTCCTATCGGGATGCGTATCAGGCGAAGGTGGTGGTGGCGTATGAGGAGCATTTCGAATCAATTCGTCCAATGACGATTTAGTCGTCGTCAACGGTTTCACAACCTTCTTCTTCCTCTCCTTACTATCCTTTTCAGCGAGCTGCTTAGCCTTCTCTCGAGCAAGTCGTTCAGCCTCGTATTTCCTGTCTGGGTGTGTATCTGGTGCTGGAGGAGGCAGTGCATGCGGAGCTTGCTGGATCAATCGATCAAGAGGTGATAATACCTTGCCAGAGGGCTTCGATGACGATGATGCAGCGGACGATGATGCACCGTGTCTTTCTAATCTATCGGACAGCGACTGAGTCTGGGGGAATATTCCAGAACCGCCGCCGAACGAGGACGGGCCGGACTCTGGTCGCTGCTGCTGCTCGTGTGCAAGGGCATTATCGATAACTGCACCGGCGTCAATATCAATTGCAAGATCATTCGCGATCGCTCGACTTTTTCCTTTATCGATGTGACTAGCGGATGATACCGCCGATCTACTTGTCGCTGCCGATGCCGCCGATGCCGCTGTCGAAGAGGTGCCAGCTGCTGATAATGCTGCGACCTCTTCGAGCTGGATAGCGGCCGAACGGGCTATCACCCTTATAGCAGCGGAGAGCATCGCTTTGGGGTGTTTAGGCGTATCGGATGAATGCAAATGGTAAATGTCAAATATAAAAGCCCTGAAGAGGAAGATGATGCTGTGGATCGGCATTCACCATGTGCGGTGGAATGTATGCCAATCGGGTACGGCCGGAATCTCATCACACCGTAGTTCAATGCACCGTACGCAGTAGCATACCTAGTCCGACCCTGTCAACATCTTAGTCCGATCTCTTCCTCTCCTGTCCAGGTAACTCCAAGACAGTCCATGCATAAAACCAGGCTTGGCCAAGATCAACTAGCTTCATCTTCCTCTTCTCCTTCTGCTCTTCTATCCCACTCGCTCTTCAAGCAGAAGAAAAAAAACCGAAAACAAGGTACAACCACGACCGACGCAAGGAAACGAAACAATGTCAGCTCGAACACCCCTTCGACTGGCCAAACCACTCAGCCGAACACTTGGTCTCGGCTCCAGACCTTCTCTCGCCAGATCAACTCTTCCTAAACTCGGTCAGAGGTCTTTCACCGCTTCTTCAAACGGTAGTGCACCCAACGCTGGATCTAGCTCGAGTGCGAAATGGAAGACATTTGCCGGATCAGCGGCGACGGGTTTCGTCATTGCGTTCAGCATTGATCTGTACAAGGGGTACCAGGAGGCTAACCAGGTGAGTGGTCGGTGGGTGATACTATTCTCGAGGCCACATCGTAACAGCAAGCTAATATTCGTTATACGTGTTATAGTCTACGATACAATGTGACGGCGCACCTGCAGTTGAAGCTATTGAAACCTACGGCTACCCTTGGTCTCCTGTAGACGCTATTGAGAAGGATGACCCAAAGGTGAGCATATCCAGTTTCAGGCTAATGCAACCCTTCACATCCCGTTCTACACTCAAAATCGTAATTATAGCTGACTATCGTGTATATGTGCAATTCACCTTGGACACCCGCAGAACCCTATGCGAATCCGGATGGCCAACTGGGTGAAATCACTCCAAGATCACATTGTCAACACGATGGAAGATATCGAGTCCCGCTCTTCCCCCAACTCGTTCTCCCCCTCTTCGGAATCGCCTACATTCCTTCGAGATACATGGATCCGACCTGAAGGCGGCGAAGGTTCATCCTGCGTTCTGGCCGGCGGTCGAGTCTTCGAGAAAGCCGGTATAAACGTTTCAGTCGTTCATGGCATGTTACCTCCTCGAGCTCAAAAAGCAATGTTACCCGATCACCCTTCATTACCCGAACCAACGGGCACAGTCCCTTTCTTTGCGACCGGCTTGTCGATTGTCATTCACCCTAGAAACCCGCATGTACCTACCGTACATTTGAATTATAGGTATTTCGAGATCGATGATCCCGAAACTGGGAAACCGAAAGCATGGTGGTTCGGCGGCGGATCAGATCTGACGCCTTCTTACCTCGTCGAAGAAGACGTTGTCCACTTCCATAAAGTCCTCAAAGAAGCTTGTGACAAGCACGACGAACGATACTGGCCCGACTTCAAGAAGGCCTGTGATAAATACTTCTTCTTGCCTCATCGAGGCGAATCACGAGGTGTAGGCGGTCTATTCTTTGACGACCTAACGACTACTTCTCCTATAAACCAACCTCCGGTATCGACCATGCCCCACAAGACGCAAGAAGATATCTTTGAATTTGTAAAATCAGCTTCGTCGGCTTTCTTACCCGCCTACGTACCTATAGTGTACAAGAACAAAGAGAGGAAATGGACAGAGGAAGAGAGGAGATGGCAACAGATCAGAAGAGGAAGATATGTCGAATTCAACTTGGTCTATGATCGAGGTACAAAATTTGGGCTCAATACCCCCGGCGCAAGAATAGAGAGTATATTGATGTCGTGAGTGGAAAGATTTTGGCTTGACGTGTTTCACCCGATCACCCGATCTGAATTGATCAATCTTCTGTTGTCATAGAAGTCAAGGAAGTAGAGGCTGACTGCTTTTCTCATGTTTACGCTTCGTTCGCGACTCGCAGCCTTCCCGAGACAGCTCGATGGGAATACATGTGCCCCATCGGCGCCGCTGGTTCTAACACGCCCGAAGAAGAATTGGTACAAGTCCTCCGAAACCCCAAAGAATGGGTATAAATAGACTCACAGTACGTACGGATGCCGACCACGATGACGAACCGACCGCAGACATAAATCTGCTCGCTTCGGTAACTTACTAGTAGACTATCTTCCGGATAGGAGAGGAGAAGAGAAAGGCAATTTGGGCTCTTTGTGTACAGGTTAGAATCGAGGACGCTATGGCTAGGTGCCGCTCGATAGAAAGTACAGTTCTGATTAGAGAAGACTGAGACGAAACGCTATGACCCTTCGGCTGAAGGGTAGCGATACAGTATAATGCATTACCACCTACCTGACTCCTCTGTAATTGAATCAGTTGCATGAAGCAGGACGTAATGCGGCGGTGAAATGTTGACCGAGGAAGGATACAAATCTCGGGACGATGATGGCCGATTCGCTGTTCGTGAATAGTTCAGCTGCCTTTGTCATCTCGATCTCGTTATAGAATCGCTTGCATTCCATCGTTCCATCAAATCAAGATATTCATCCGATCGGATCTATATGGCCCTGTTTCGTTCCGGGGCACCCTGTACAAGATACAACAATTACTGTATATGTGTCTAACTAACCTAACGATAAGGAAGGGAATAAACCAGCTATCTATCCAAAACCCCAAAACCCCAAAACCCAAAAATCTAAAAACCTGAGAAAGATAGCATAGATCGCCCGAAATCACGCGCAAGTCAAGGCTTGGTTATTGCGTTATCACAGCTGCAGCGTTAGCAGTAGGGGACTCGGGTATCTCCTCTAGCGACTTCATTCGCGGCATAGGCGTTGACGGTACTGCCACCCCACTCGCACTCCCACTGCCTCTCCGTATACCACCGCCACCACTATTCAGACTATTGCCCAATGGTGTAGGGGTAGGCGGTACCAAGCTTCCTTGACTCATTCTTTGGCTATGGCTGTAGCCGTTCAAAGTGCCAGGAGTAGGCGGTACCAATCGACCGTTTACCGTACGGGGAGTAGGAGGTACTCTCATACCAGTACCTGTCATGGGCGTAGGCGGGATCCTACCTCCCGGTGTGGGCGGTACCCCTACTCGTTTAGGTCGAGCTTGCGTTCGAAGGTCTTTGTTATCGATGGCGACGGATTTGGTACACTACGAAAGGTTCAGTCCATTAGCGACATTTTCCTCGCCTTCGAAGATCCCGATGCACTGCAATGGCGCTCTGCGTATCGTCTTCCCGTTAACAGGAAGGAGAAGTGCAAGGCAAGGAGTAAGGTACTCTACTCACATTGGAAGTCTTGTAGATACCGACAAGTCGATGCGCCAACTCGAACATGTCGTTTCGTAGAGAGATGACAATACTAGAATACAGACGCTCGATGAGCACCCTTACATGCTTTTACCAGATTCACGAGGAAAAAAGGAATTTAGCTCTATCTGTGTACTTACAATTGGGCAGCCTGAGTCTTGGACTGGATATAGTTCGCAACGATAGATACGTTCTTGAAATCCAGCGCGGCGTCAATTTCGTCCATGAAATACAATGGAGTCGGCTTGAAGACGTGCAATGCGAAAACCAAAGCAAGGGAAGCGAGGGTCTAAGAAAAACGACGCGATAGTAAGTACCAACTTTATCTAAGAATGTGGCCGTGTATCGAGGCTTCGACGCTTGACTCACTTTTTCACCACCTGACAAGTTGGCGATAGCTCTCCATGATTTCTTCGGTGGCATAATGGAAAGCACGACACCTGATAATAGATCATCGATCAGATAAGCTCATCGGGGTTCTGGTCTTGGCTGTCTAGCGAGCTTACCCTCAGAGAATGGATCCATCGAATCGATCAACTCAATCTCAGCATTACCGCCCATGGTGATCATCTATACACGCAATCGAACACCAGCATTGGTCAGCCTCAATGCTGGTAGCCCAAAAATCTCAAATCTCCCCGACTCACCTGATACATCTCCTTCAACTTGGCGCTAATAGCAGTGAATCCACTCATGAACTCGTCAAGCCGCACTTTACGCAAGTCATCGTATCGTTTCTTGGCATTATCACGAGCGCTCGTGACGCCCTCCATATCCCTCGCACGATCCAGGAATTCAGCTTCTCGTTTTCGGTATTCGGTGATGGTGTTCAAATTGGGCCGAGCTTTACTGATATCCTCTACGAAGCAGGGCGGAAATCGTTACGTCAGTCATCAGTCATCAGACAAGCTTGGCATGGATATGCTACCTGCCATCGGTGGACACTGTACTCACCTTCCAATTGCGCGATTTCAGCGCTCAATACTTCCTTTTCAACCTCTTTCAACTCATCAGGCGAATACTCCACGAGCTCGTTGGAGTTATCCTCCTTCTTCTTTGGTGCAGACTTCTTGACCGCCTCATCACCCTCTTGCCCTTCCTCGGCTTCGGCCTCCTCAGCGTCGCCTTTGGCTTTTTCTGCTCCCTCAACAGGCGGTTGTTTCGGAGCCTCGCCTTCTCCGTCAGCCTTCTCCTGTATTTCTTCCTCTTCTTCCTCGTCATCGTCGCTGCACAAAAGATTCATCAATACGTGTTTCTCCGGACCAGGTAAGAAGATTGATTGTCGCTACCGAAACTCCACTTACTCAATATCGGCCAACTGCAACTCTTCGTGCCTCTTCTTCCAATGCCTGTACTTGTCTTTGCTGTCTTTCTGTATCCGGATGTTGTCCTCAATCTTTTGCTTGATATCCATCTACACAACAAATTGAGGCATTAGGCTTCAGATTCCGAGAGAAAAATATGTAGACCGCAAGATACAGCAAAGTTTCAGCTTACCTCAAGAGCTCGGAAAGCATTGATACCGCCCATCTTCTCATCCAATTCCTTCTTACTTTCCCCTAAAGCCTCCTTGACGTCCTCACTCGCATCCATAGCCTCTTGGACTTTCTCTTTGATAGTCGCCAAATCGGCAGAACAAGCTTGTAAGTCGCCCTCAACTACCTGCAGCTCAGCTTCCACTTCCTCGAGCGCAGCCTTGTTCTTGTCGATGCTCTTTTCGAGTTTGACGGAATCTCGTTGGGCCTTGGCTTGACCCACTTCGGCTTTGGTGATAGCTTCGTTGGCCAGGTCGAGAAGACCTTTGGTTGTAGAAACCTTGGACTGGATCGCTCGTAGACGTACACCGCCGACTTCGAGAATCTTGTTTTGGAGAGACTTGATTTGGTCGCTGATCACTGATGATTTCTCCTTGAGCTTGTCGGTCTCTTTGGTCAATGATGCAATCTCGGAGCCAAGGGTCTTGATTCGCTTTTCGTCAGCAGCGTCCGGCTTGGCCTGCGATCTATAAGCAACGGAATGACCGGTTCAGCAACGATTTCTCTATCACTTGTATCGAAGTGGCCAGGCTGGACAAACTCACTGGACTTCAGTCAAGCGCTTCTCAGCTTCTTCGATCCTCCTTCTAGCAGTCTGCACATCCAATTCAATCTTCTCCAACTCGATTTCGATCTCTGGCACTCTTTTCCTCAGAGCTACCACCTCCTTCTCAGCCTGCTTCTTTTCATTTTGGAAAGCCATCAACTCCTCTTGCGTGGCGGCAGCTTCCTTCTCATACTGCGCAACGATCTCCGGAGCGACCTTGTCCGCTACAAACTTGGAAGACATGCCTCCTCGTGAAACCTTTGCTCCTCCACCTGACATCGTTCCTGAAGGGTCGATGAGTTGACCGGCGAGCGTGACGACCCTCCATCGTTTCTTGCCATAACCGATCCTTTGAGCTTGGGCCAAGTCATCGGCAACAAGGGTGTTCATTAAACCCTTGTAGAACGCAGGTGCGAATTTCGGGTCTTTAGGCTTGATCAGGTCGAATAGACGGGGAACGTTCTCGGGTGTTTCGATCCGGCCTAGATCACGCGGTGGAAGTTTCTCGAGAACCATGAATGAAGCTCGACCGACATTTCCTTTTCGCAGGTGTTCAATACAAGCTTGACCTTGCTCAACGGTATCGACAACGAGGTTGTTCAAGGCACCACACGCTGTTGTGACGGCGACATCATACTTGTCGTCAATGACACCGAGATCACCGAGTCGGCCCTAAAGGTATCGTCAGGTCAGTCATATATTCGTGCTCAGGTCAGACGGTACATTGTACTCAACTCACATGGAACCCCTTGATACGACCTTGGTCTCTGAGCTTCTTCAAACTGCCAAGCACAGCGTTCTCACTCTTGTCGGCAGCAAGCGAAGCCTTGGCTTCATCAGCCTTATGTCGCGAGGAAGAAACTTTGGCTCGAAGTTGCTCGGACCGAGCGTTCATTTCCTGTAAACCAACAGTCAGCTGAATTTCAACATCACGTTGTAATTCCCAACTCACCTCAAGCTTAGCCTCAGCCTGTTCGAGCATCTTCTTAACCTTGACCTGTTCTTTCTTGAGCGCCTGATACTCCTCATGCTTGCTTCCGTCACCCTGCTTGAGCGACTGAAGGCTGGCCTTGGCCTCATCCAGAGCAGCTTGGACATCGGCTGCCTTTTGAGCGAGAAGATCCCTCTCCGAGGTCGCGACGTCAATGGCGGACTGTTTCTCGCTAATCTTCGCCGTCCAAGGTTCGAGCTCTTGTTGCTTCACCTCGATCTGAGCAGTGAATTCGGCAGTTTTGTCTACGAGCAAAAAGGTTTATGAGCTTCCTGTCTTGCCTACCACCCGGGACGGCGAGAAACCGATAGCTCACCTTTCAAGCTATCTACAACTTCCTCCAGCTCGGCTTGTTCCGACTCAAGTTTCTCTTCGAGATCAACGACTTTGACTCGGTTCTTTTCGAGATCAGCAGCAAAATTCTCATTGGCCGCATTCGCCTCGGATCGGGAGTGGCCGTCCTAATTCGCAGAGTCAGCCAGATCTGCCCGCTGGACGGATTTTTCGCAAGCAGGAATCGGAACTCACCTCAGTGATGGATTTCTTGAATTTCTTTTGCTTGGTCACCAGATGTTTTTTCTTCTCCGCCAATCCAACTTCCTCCTTCTCGAACTTCTTGGAATCCTTCACAAGCGCATCAGAGAGCCTTTTCACCTCGTCGAACGCAGCAAGCTTCTCATCGTACTCCTTTTGCAAATCACCGATCTTGGAAAGGTGATCGGCGTTCCGCTCTTGCTCGTTTGTCAGCTGAGAATTGAGGTTTTCCTATGATCATGAGCGAGATGTGAGCTTCGATTGCCTTGTTCTTACTAGAGGCGAAAGATAGCTTACAATTGCTTTAGCCGTGATCTCGATGTTATTTTGCAAAGTGTGCATGTGGAATTGCCAGAGGAGCGATTTCTTCCTTGTCAGTTCGTTGGCATCACGGAGATAGTCCTCAGCCTCGCGCTTCTTGTCCTAGATCATAACGAGGAAATTCGTTAGTCAAGAAACACACAGGTTGATGTAAATGCAATGTGGAATTCGCTCACTTCGAGACCGGCCTTCTCCCTCTCAACCACTCGCAACCTGTTCATCTTCTCTGCTCTCTCCTCGTTGAGCGCTTCTACTTCCAGATTGGCCTGTTCGATTGGTTCCTTGTATTTGGTAGTACCGATGATATCTTCCAGGTACTCTAGCAGTCCATCTTCGTGTTCGTTCTGTGCCTTTGCCTTCATCTGAGCGATGGACTCGACTTCTCCCTACAGAACCATCATCCAATTGTCAGCTGAAGTACTGTAAATCAGGGGGCGCAGGAACTGGCAACTCACTTGCAGAATCAGGAATCGGTTGTGGTCCAGGTCAATTCCTTTTCCCTTGAGCAAAGTGGTAACTTCGGTGAAAGAGCTTGTCTTGTCGTTGATAGTGTATTTGGACGAGTTGTTCCTGTATGCAGTACGAGATACGACGATTTGCGAGTTGGGGACGAGCAAGAAGTTATCGACTCCAGGCTGTGCGGCGAGAGCAGCGAGGGAAAACAAAACAACTACATCAGTTATGCTGGCAATAGAACCGATCTTCGCTGCAGAAGTTAACGATACTCACCAAATCTACGATCTCCCTGAACCATACTTCTACCGAACAGTTCTCAAGACCCTCTTTGCCAGCGGAGTTGTGGATCAATTCACTCAATTTCCCCTGTCTCATCTTGCTTGCCCGGTAACCAAAGACGAACAACAACGCATCGATGGTATTTGATTTACCACTACCGTTAGGTCCGACGATAGCTGAAAACGATTTATGGAAAGGTCCAATTTCTTGACGGCCTGCATACGATTTGAAATTTACCAAGACGAGCTTGTGGATCGTCAATCGTGGTTTGGGACCGGTCGGTGCAGGAGCAATGGGGGCCGCTACGTTGATTTGGGGAAATCGGTTCGGTCCTGGGGTAGTAGGAGGATATGATTGCGAAGCGGAAGGTTTCGATGGTGTCTCAAGTCGGACAGTCGTATCGGATTTCGCATCATCTCCACTGCCTTCCCCATCCTCAACTTTGCCGTTCGGGTTCGGTGTGGGCATTTCCGCTATTTGGGGAAGGGAGGACGCTTTGGGCGTAACGTCCCTTTGGTGGCGATCTCGATTGTGAGCAGGAGCGGGGGTAGCAAGGAAGCTTGTCGTACTTGACGCTCGTCGATCTCGTCCAGCTAGAGCTTCTTGTAGTTCTTCTTCCGCATCGTCCTCGTCATCCGTCAGAACAACCTTCTTCTTCCTTGTCGTTACTGGCTTCTCCGGCGACACAGATTTCTTCGCTTTAGGCTGAATATGCTCAATCGCTTCCTCTACATCCTCCTCATCTTCATCTGCTTCCTCCGGTTCAGTCGGTTCTTTTTTAGCCCCGACTGTCGAATCCGCCTCTGATACCCTCATCTTCGATGCTTTCTTAGCGGTAGACCCTCTGGGCTTGGTAGCTGCTGTACGACGTGGTTTGGGTTTCACTTCCTCCTCTTCTGATTCGTCACCGGGGAATCCTTCGTCTTCGTCCTCCTCATCCTGCTCTGTTGTCGCTTGGCTCACTCCAGACTGTCTAGCCCGCGAAGCTCTCGCGGTCCGTTGAGGCGCTGAAGCAGGTACAGCTTTAGCCGTCGCTTTCGCCCCTCTCCTTATCTTGGGTTTAACATCCTCCTCCTCCGCCTCCTCCTCTTCTTCTGATTGTTCCTCTTGAGACTCTTCGTCATCGCTATCTGGCGCTGGAGGAGGCGAAGCGACCTTCTTTGCTCTTGATGGTCGTTTACTGGTCGAAGCTGACGCTGATGTAGACGTAGATGCCGAAGCTACAGAGACACCGGATGTTCTCGCTGATCGTCGAGGTGCCATCTTGTAGAATCCGACTTGCTGTGGATGTGTGTATTATATAGATGAGAAGAATAAACCAGACATGTCATAGGCAAACATAAGCAATTATGCCCAATGTACGAATTTGTTGTTGTTGTTGCTTAGGATGCGTTGCATCGCATGCTGCCGGATTGTTTGGCCATGGTCAGTGTTGACATCTTTCATATTTCTGTCTCGCGGCGCGGCATTGTCCAAGACCACGTGGTGTAGAAAAGCGCGTCGCGTCGCTGATCTCACCAAAGGCGAGGGGGAATATAACTAGCGGGATTTAGGCAGATGTGGCACCCGCCGATACTAAGCACAAACAGTGAGATTCAGCTTGAAGAGAATCATGCTTCGGATCTTGCGGCCTCATGAGCATGTCTTGAACGACCCACCTGCAGGGGAAACAGCAGGTCGATAGATCGGGCCGGACGGCTATCAACTGCCGCGGTTTTGTGGCAGGTCGCCTCACGCAAAGACCTCTGTCGAAGGGGAGAGGCACCAAGCTCTTGCAACGTCGGAGACCAATCACTATGGTAAGCACCCAACGGGCCTTCGAAGACAATCAATCGCATTGAAGCTCGAACAAATTCAGCCTCGTAATCAGAGATCGCAAGAGATTATGTGGTTATATGATACCTCCGTGCCGCATGTCAAGCTCCCAAAGCTGAACAATGAGAATATATCCCATCAATACTCCTCACGCGCTTCTCTTTGCCTGCGACTCCTCCGACTCACTGTACTTCCATCTGGTAGGTGCTGAGACAGGACAGTATATAAACTGACCTCCAGATGTATGGGTAGTACATTGCAATATAAACCACACGGTCCACCGTCTAGCTTGGTGATTGCAAGTGTGGATTAATCTTTTTGCTGTTGCTGTTGCTTTGTTTTAGTCTGCCATGTGCCACAATGCCGTTTTCAAATTCCGCCACAGACAAAAGGGGATTTTTGGAAATCGTGGAGACCCGCTTAGCTCGCCCAGAGCCAGAGAGAGCCAGAGCCAGAGCCAGAGTCGCTCAAACCTACACTAGGTATACTCAGTACGCTTGAATCCCACTCACTCACCTTGCACCCTTACACAACTTGACTTTCTCAGCGTACGAGTATTGAGCATTGCCTTACATCTGTTATAGCTATCGTCACCTACTTGACCCACATCCTCAAAAGCTTCATACTCACTCTCCAAGCACTAGTCATATACATATCCGTAGCACATACGAGCGCCGCTCAACAATCCTTTGAGGAAGAACTTCCGGAACACTCGTCTGCGAATTAAAGCCCCGTCAAAATGGCCTGGCAGCCGTCAGAGCAAGGCCTCCAAGAGGTCTTGGGTATGCTGAGAGATACTTCCAGTACCGACTCGGAAGTCCAGAGGAACGTTGCTCAGGTGTGTAGTCATGAGATGACAATCTGCCGCATCTTCAATTTCCATATACATACCAGCTCCTGGGTAGCTATGTTGAGATTAGACAGAATACTGATTGCTGATTGAATACTACCATACAACCCAACCGATAAAACCGCCGTCTTTCAACTATCTGCATTTTCGTTCCGCTCCTATCACAGCGTCTGGATCAATTACGTTTCGTTCCCGATTTTCTCGCCTACCTCGCTCATGTCCTCATCCACTGCACGACCGAGCAAGATTCGCACCGAGCCGTTGCCGGTCTGTTGCTCAAGAACGCCGTAAATCAGCGGTCCGGTCCAGCGGCGAATGATAACGATGCTCGAGCAATGGCATATGTCAAAGCGACTGTCTTAAATGGTTTAGCCGACCCGGACCAGATTGTCAGACAGACTGTTGGAACTGTTATCACTAGCTTGATATCGAACGAAGAACCTGGAGGTTGGCCCGAGGCTTTGGATGCGTTGACTAAGGGTATGGGAGCCAGTGATCCGAATATTGTCGAGGTGAGCAAAGCTTGTCTCCCTGATGCTTCGTGTATATCGTAGCTTGAGACAAACCTATACTGATGATTGTCATGTTTGTTTGATGTCATTTGGAATTTGGTGTTGTAGGGAGCATTCAACTCGTTACAAAAAATCTGCGAAGATGCGCCTCACAAGCTCGAATTCCAAATTCAAGGCCGAAACCTCCTTGACCACCTCGTACCCCAATTCATCGAGTTCACAGCATACAATACCCCCAAGATCCGACTATACGCTCTGCAGATCCTCCAATCACTCCTCGCGATTCGAGTCTCGGCCGTGACAGCCAATATCGACACGTACATCCAAGCTCTTTTCTCAAAGGCAGCCGATCAATCGCCTGATATTCGGAAATGCGTCTGTGCATCCCTTGGCCTGATCCTGGGAGCTAGGCCTGACAAGCTCGTTCCGGAGATGTCGAACGTCGTGGACTATATCGCTTTCTGCACGCAGGATGATGATGAAACAGTCGCGTTGGAAGCTTGTGAATTCTGGTTGACTTTCGCCGAAGACTCAAGCCTCAAAGATCAGCTCAGACCCTTCTTACCGAAGATCGCTCCTCTCTTGCTGAAAGGGATGGTCTACTCAGACTATGATATTGCCGTTCTGGATATCGACGAGGTCGACGAAGCTGTTGCCGATAAGGAAACCGATATCAAGCCCCGAAATTACTCCTCCAAAGTTCACTCAACGCACGAGTCCAATGACCCATCCTCGTCCAAGGCCGGTTCTGGTCTTTCTCGAGAAGCTCAGGATAAGGCATTTGAGGAGGACGATGAAGAAGAGGATGAAGATGACGATGATTACTTTGATGACGAGGAAGGTGCGGGTGAATGGAACATCAGAAAATGCTCGGCGGCAGCTTTGGACGTCATGGCCGTTTCTTTCGGAAACGATCTCCTTGAGATCTTGTTACCGTATCTCCGAGACAGGATCTTCGACGAGGAGTGGACGCACAGAGAGAGTGGTGTACTCGCGCTTGGAGCCATCGCCGAAGGTGAGTTGATAAGAGCACATTGAGGGTGCATGAATAACAACTGACGTTCATGATAATCTCATCTGATTGTAGGCTGTATCGATGGACTTGAACCTCACCTCCCTCAGTTGATCCCCTTCCTGCTCAAGTCACTCAGCGATAAGAAGGTAAGCTGGAGGTAGATGAAACGAGACACCCTAACTGACGACCGCAAAAAAGGCTCTGGTTCGATCTATTACCTGCTGGACCCTCGGCCGGTACGCCAGTTGGTGTGTCCACGTCAACCTCGAGGACAAGACCCAATATTTCATCCCCACCATGGAAGGTGTGAGTAGAATCCAACTGCTGCTTTGGCCTAGTCATAAGCTGACCTGACGTACCTCGTACAGCTTCTGCAAATGGTACTGGACGGTAACAAGCGAGTTCAAGAGGCCGGATGTTCAGCCTTCGCCACTCTGGAAGAGGAGGCCGGTCCTGAGATGGCTCCTTTCCTTGAGCCCATCCTCCGAAATCTCACTTTCGCTTTCTCAAAGTACCAGCAGAAGAACTTGCTCATCCTCTACGATGCGATTGGAACGCTTGCCGACTCTGTCGGTCCCGCCCTTGGTCAGCCTGGCTACTTGGATATCCTCATGCCGCCTCTCGTAGAGCGATGGCAGAGGCTCGGTGACCAGGACCCTGACCTTGTTCCCCTTCTCGAGGTGAGTAATGGAAACGTGCGATATGTGAGCTGTTGTACTGACACGATGGCTCCAACCAATAGTGCCTGTCTTCCATCTCCATCGCTGCCGGTCAATCGTTTACGACCTACACCGGTCCGGTCTACCAGCGATGTCTCAACATCATCCACGCCACTCTCACGCTTTACCAGGCATTCGACCAGGATCCCGACAATGTCGAGGAGCCTGACCGAACTTTCATCGTCGTCGCGCTTGACTTGCTCTCTGGTCTTGTGCAGGGATTGGGAGACCACATGCACCCTCTCATCAGGGACGGTCAACCGCCTCTGCTCCACCTTCTCGCGCTTTGTCTTACTGTAAGTCAGCTACTCGGTTATTGTCTTTCATTACTCGTACATAGCTGACATCTTTCGCCCCTGCAGCACTTCGAGCCTCCCGTACGACAATCTGCTCATGCTCTTCTCGGTGATATGTCCATGACCTGCTTCCCCCTGCTCAAACCTAGTATCCCCCAGATCCTTCCCAGCGTCATCGAGCAGATTGTTGTCGAGCCCCCCGCAGACTGTATTTCCGTGTGCAACAACGCCGCGTGGGCTGTCGGTGAAATCGCTCTTCAATACAACGGCGATTCGTCCGCCCTTGAACCTTTCGTTCCTGCTTTGATCCAGCGATTGGTACCGATCTTGCTCAACAGCAAGTCACCGAAATCGCTCACCGAGAACGCGGCTGTCACCATTGGTCGATTGGGTTTAGTCTGCCCTGCTCTCGTTGCGCCCGATTTGGGCAACTTTGCCCAGGCTTGGTGTACTGCCCTTTGGGAGATCAAGGACAACGACGAGAAAGACTCGGCTTTCAGAGGTTTCTGTATGCTCATCAGCGCCAATCCCGAGGGTATCCAGAACGTGGGTTGATGTCTTCCATTGCTCAATTTGCCTTGTATCTCAATCGCTGATTTCCGATTTTAACGTTACGTTGTACAGAGCTTTGTATTCTTCTGCAACGCTGTTTGCAAGTGGCAACACCCATCCGGCCAGCTCGACCAGATGTTCCGCACAGTAAGTTGTTGCCGATCGAATCCTAAAATACCCATTCTATGGCACCCTGAAGCTGATCATCATGTACTCTCGACCGCAGATCTTGCAAGGTATCAAGAACGCCCTCGGTAATAACTGGGATGCGCAAGTGGGCAACTTCCCTCCAGTGATACGACAACGACTAGCCGAGCGATACGGCGTATAAGATCGAACTCGAACAGTTTCTACTTATTTGCCCTCTCTCATTCTAATGCTATTCATTTCAAGTACAATCAATAATCCAGACCGCCCTTTATACCCCTTTGATTTCCGTGCTTCGTGCATCACTGACATACATAGGCAATCCTGCATCTATACCCATACATAGGCATTTCTCTGGGTTTCCCATATATTCCGTAGAACCAACCATCTATATACAGTGCATCAACATTCCATAGCATTTCTCTCTTCTCTCACATATATACATAGGTACATTGTCTTGGATTCTATACAAGTAGATTAGGTTCCAGATCCAAGGGCGGATCTGAACAAGTAGATAGATAGTAGGTAGGTAGTTTAGCGCATTCGTTGTTCCCGCCTGTCCGTATGAAACGACTCATGACATAACGTAGAATAGCTTTTTCTTTCTTACTCTCCATAGAATTGTGAAGTGTCTTGTCTCTCATTCTGAGGCAAAAGGCACTCATCTAGCAGCAGCAGTATATAGATACATATACAAATTAGGTAGCGTAAAGTAGGTAGTTTTTCCTCGATGCCATGGATGTTCATGGCATCATTCAAGGGTATATCGTCAAAGCATCCGAAATCCATCGTATCGTTCAGCAAGAAGAAGTAACTTGGTAAGCTAGATGCCAGCGTAAAGTGCCACATGAGACAATAGGGATAGTATTGTCTTCGGCGTTTTCGGTGAAATGAATTTCAAGGCAGCTGAGCTTGAGGGAAGGGCGTAGGGTTTCCCATTGAAGATTGTCTGAAGCTATCGTGCCGCATGTTCATTACTCGCGAGCGTGTAATGGCCACAGTTCAACCTTTTTGTCTAGATCTCAAGTTTGCTATCTTTGATTCTTGGGTTCTTGCTTGATCAAAAGTCATCGTTCTTGGACGTATACGTATCTAGACATTTGTAACGTAGCCACGACAGCGGTACTATCAAAGTCAGATTCAACAAAAAAAATCCAGACGGGCCGACAATACTCCAACCTAAAATCAATTATCTTCAAATAATCACCGTATCACAATCAGAAACTCATTGTTTCCAAAATGTCGTTCTTCGCCAAGCTCGGTTCCGATTCCGACTCGTCTTCCGGCTCAGACTCTGAAGAGTCCATCTTGTCCGGTGATGAGGGTGTAGCTCAAGATCAGAAGCTCGCTGCTCAAACTCAGAAGAAGAAGGGCGGTGCCGGTGCTGCCGGCAAGGCTAGTATGTTCTTGAGGAGTGATGCGGAGGACAGCGATGAGGAGTCCGAGGAGGATAGTGATGAGGAGGAGGAGATGAGCGATAGTGAGGATGAGCGAGCTGTGAGTTCTCTTCCCTCCCTCCGACATATATCACGGATCGTATATGAGAAGATGGGCAGGTGCTCTACTGTGTGATCCTGTTGAACATGGAGATGATCCGCAAGGCAGCCGGAGAAGGAAAAGACTGCCGTTGGGCGCACGCGGAATATGTCAAGCTGGTGTGCAGAATTGATCTGATGACTTTCGTTCTCAGGCCCGAGGAAACAAGTTCTTGATGGACGCTTCAAGTGACGAAGAGACCGAGGAAGAGGAGGACAAGACAGTCGTACTGAGTGCCAGGGACAAGCGGTGAGTATCTGTCTTTAGAATGACATCTTACAATTTGGGGAGTGGATAGAGCCGTTTGTGCTGATTGCGACCTACGCTCCGCTACGCCACGTCTGCAGATTCGCCGAGATGGAGGCCGCTATTCACAACATCCAAAATGCCGTAAAGAACAACGATTGGGTTCTCGCTTCTACCGAGCTCGACAAAGTATTCCGATTCATCCAACGACATCAGCTCACTCTCGTCGCCTCACCTATCCCCGCTGCTGGCCACATCCCTCCTGCATTCCCTGAGACCCTCGTCTCGCTCGAAGGAGATGTCAACAAGACCATCTCGGCTGAGAAGAGCGCTGCGAAGAAGATGGCTCCTGCTAAAGCCAAGGCTCTTAATGCTTTGAAGCAGACTTTGAAGAAGAAATCAAAGGAATTCGAGAGTGTGCTCAAGACTTATAACGAAGACCCGGCCGCTTACAGTGCCGCTTACGAGTCTGCCAACGCTGCTCCCGCTGCCCCCAAGGCCGTAAAGAAGGCTCAGGTCGCTACTGCCGACGGTCAGGCTTCAGAAGACTTTATGACTATCGGTAAGGGTGGAAAGACCCTCAACTTGACTGCCGAGGGGGTCTTCAAGACCCTCCGAGAGATCTTTGAGCAGAGAGGTCGAAAGGTGAGTATTCAAACAGCAACTATTATCACATATCATACCTGAAGCTATGGGCAATTCGCTAAATATGTGCTCTGCGCAGAACACCGATCGAGCCGAGACTATCAAGATTCTCGCTCGACTTCTTGAGGTCTCCGAGACCACCTACCAGAAGATCCGAGTCCTTCTTGCCCTCGTACCCGCTCGACTCGACTACTCTCAGAACCTCACTCACATCCCTCACGAATCATGGACCGCCTGTCTTTCCGAGCTTGACCAGCTCGTCGCTTTGCTCCTGGAGAACCCCGACTACATCGTCCAAGAGACCGTAGTTGAGTACGACGACTTGGTAGACCGAGAGCCCCAGACTGTGAATGGAAAGGTCGAGAAGGTTACCGTGGCTGGAAGTTTGATCAGTCTTTTGGAAAGCTTGGACAACGAGGTGAGTCATCGATCGCGCCGATACATACCGATATAATAAACGCTACAAGTCTTCTTAGCTGACATATACGATCTATACCCCCACAGTTCACCAAGACTCTGCAACACACCGACGCCCACGAGAAGGGTTCCGACTACATCGAGCGACTCAAGGCTGAGAAGCCCCTGTACACCCTCATCGCCAAGGCTCAGGCCCTCTTTGAGCGACAGGCTACTACTGACGCTACTGCTCGAGCTGTCATGCGACGATTGGAGCACGTCTACGCTAAGCCCGACATCATCATCAACCACTTCGAGGAAGCTGTTAGCAAGTCCGCTTCCGGTCTGCAGTCAACCGTCACTCCCTTCGACTCGAAGCGAAGTGCTAGTGGCTTGATCCACGAGCTTGCGGTATACATCTACGGCTCTGACGCCCCCGTCCTCCGAGCTCGAGCCATCTTGTTCCACATCTTCAACCACGCCATGCACGGTCGATACCACCAGGCCCGAGACCTGTTGCTCATGTCTCATTTGCAAGATACCATCCAACACGCCGACGTCACCACTCAGATCCTCTACAACCGAGCTATCATGCAGCTTGGTCTCGCCGCCTTCCGACTTGGTTTCATCCCTGAATGCCAGACCATTCTCGGTGAGATGTTCTCAACGCAACGACAGAAGGAGCTCCTCGCGCAATCGGTACAACGATACAACACCCAGCTTTCACCCGAGCAGGAACTCGTCGAGAAGCGACGATTACTGCCTTTCCACATGCATCTCAACGTCGAGTTGCTCGAGGCCGCCTACCTTACCTCTTGCATGCTTGTCGAAGTACCTCTGCTCGCTTCCGTGGACACTGAGGAGCAGAAGAGGAGAGTGACCAGCAAGACTTTCAAGCGACTGTTAGATCTTGCGGACCGACAGGCTTTCATGGGACCTCCCGAGAACACGAGGGATCACATCATCAAGGCCTCCAAGGCCCTCCAGGCTGGTGAATGGGAGAAGGCCAGAGATCTCATCTTGTCTATCAAGATATGGACTCTGTTGGAGAACGTACAGGACATCAAGGATATCTTGGCCAAGTGAGTGGAAAGTATGGTTATGCACCATTGTTGAAATGCGTGCTAACCAATATTGGAACCGATCTATAGGAAAATCCAAGAAGAAGGCCTTCGAACATACCTTTTCACCTACTCATCATACTACGCCTCTTTGTCATTGTCTCATCTCGCTACGACATTCTCTCTGCCAACTTCTACCGTGACTTCGATCATATCGCGAATGATCTACACGGACGAGCTCGCCGCCTCGCTCGACCAGATCGACGGCGTCGTCGTTTTCCACCGAGTCGACCAATCTGAAGTACAGAGATTAGCGCAGACCTTGGCCGAACGAACGGCCAACTTGCTCGAGCAGAACGAGAAGGCTCTCGACCTGAAACTTGGCCAACAGCAAGGAACTGGTCAAGATAGGGATCAGAGATCAGGCGCGACGGGTGCTGGTGGTGCTCAGGGTGGAGAGGGCGGTCGAGGTGAGAGAAGAGGTCGAGGTGGATATAGGGGTCGTGGTGGAAGAGGAAGAGGTGGTTTCAACTCTGGATTAGGAGGTACAATGGGTAGAAGAGTAACTGCTCAGTAAAGAACTTTTATTCTACTCTACATTACAAAAGAACTGTTTTCAGTTAGATACCCCACACCCATAGTCCGATAGCTCAGGTCACCGGTTACTGGTCATGCATGCACGCACGCAATTCTCGTATCTCATATGGGGTCTTGAGAGCAGCAATAGCAACAGCGCATGGATGCGTGCAAGCATGCATTCTGGGCATTCTTTGTGTAAATAAGAAGACGCTGCGTTCTCTGTGTCTGTGATCTTACCTGTGGTGCTTAGTACTGCCACAATCACAAACCAATTGCAAGACCACATTTAAGGGGCATTAGGGTTGTTTCATGTTGTTTTTGTAATGAGGTTGTTGTATTCAACACTGGTTTCAGGGTAATTGGCCGTTTACTATTATGTTTACTATTATGTTTACTATTACCCCGCTATTCCGCTCTTTCAACCCCGCTTAGCTTGACAACCACTTCACGTCACACTCGCACACTCGCACACTCGCACACCACACCACACACCACGACCGCCATCACCTTGCCCTTCAATGTCACCATCACACTCGCTGTCGACAATAAAGCTGCTCTTCCTACGCACTTCGACCCCTCCCACGGAACCTACTCATACGTTCAGAACCCATCATTGACCCAGCTGAAATATAAGTTGTCTGTCCACAAGGTCGACGTGACTCACTGTCCAATATGGCACCGGTCACTCTCCCTCCCTCGTTCTACAACTCGTTCTGGTCACCAGACTATCGTTCCGGTTTAGAAGTGCTATTCAAGTCTCTTGAGCAGGTGGGTCAAGCTTCCGACATGAGCCCTCCTGTACTTGCTGCCTTTCCTGCGGAGCTGCATGCTTGAAACTCGAGATACAGCGCTGTTTGCCAGACCTTGTAGTTTGACAATCTTGTCACTATGGGAGGTCCAAGCGAAGTTGGGTTGAGCTGTGCTAACTTGGCTCAAATATCATTGCTCCTTAGGGATGCTTGGAAAATGACGATGTAGAATCATTCATCGACGTGAGTAGCCCCACTCCCCTTGACCTGCATACCAATCGTATCTGTTAGCTAACTCCCCCTTTCGAACTTATCTTCAGTCCCAGATCCGAGCTCACACGACATTATCCCAAACCCTCCTCAACCCACCTATATCACCCACATCGCCCGAATCATCCTCCTCGCTCCAACATACCCTCTTATCACTGAAAGGCGCCTCTTCAGCCCGTGGAGAAGCGCACAAGGCTTTGGCTAATGAGCTTGAACAGAGGGTCTTGAGTGGTTTCCGAGCTTGGAAGGAGCGTCATGAGGTACGGATCAAGGAGGCTAAGGGGGATGTGTTGGGTAAAGGTGGAGTAGTCGGTCTTTGGGAGAAGGAGGTACAGAAGCTTTCTGGGGTGAGTCATCATCTGGTCCACTGGCATATCAGCCCTCATTACTGTGTCGGTGAGTCGCAAGGCTAACTCAGGCGTGTCCCATGTATAGCTCAAACAAACGTATCAGACCAAGTCTCGAGCAGCCGATGACAGTGAAGACGAGTGAGCTGTGCAACTCGGTGTAACGCAATGTCGAATAAGTCAGCTGACAATGTCTATTCTATACAGTGCCAAGTTTGCCCCCGCCTCAGCACTCTCTCCGCCACTAGACCACTACACTTCTTCGCCCAAATTGGTGCAGACCAAGGTCTCCCACACCAATCTCCGTCGAGCAGGAACAGTCGCCGACAGGATATCCGAGAAGCTCCGCGCAGCTTCGATCAGCCAGCAGACTTCTCCTTCCAGTCCATCAAGACATCAGCCCAAATTATCTATCGACGGGAAAGAACTACCTCCTCCCCCTTCGCCTCTTCGACCCATCGCCGGATCACCGGACGGCATGAACAGTCCTTCTAGTCCTACCAGAGAAGAGAGGTTCGTGCCGCCTACTGACCCTGATGGGAAACCTTGGATCCACGGAGCAGGTGGTCCGCCAGTACCGAGCAAATCCAACGGACCCATGTCTCCTACTTCCGATACATCCAACCAGCCGATCCTCTTATCTGGACTTTCGCTTACCTCTCAAGCTTTGAGAGCCATTTTGCAACGGTTCGACACTTATCTGCTCACCAACCTTGCTCCTTACTCCGATGCTCCTCATACCTCGTCAACAAGGTCAAATGCGGCTCTCGCCAGTCGACAGCGAAGTACGATTCTCGGTACTTACGAGAAGACCTTCTCGGGAGAGGAAGTCGTAGAGTGGCTGAAAGACAACGTCGAGGGCTTTGGCGGAGATTGGGAGCGATGCGTGGATGCTGCAACAGAATTGCACAAGATGGGATACTTTAGTCGAACTGGTGTCGGAAGAGGTTTCGACCCATCGGAGGAAACGTATTTCGTACTCAAGATCAACCCATCTTCTTCCACCGCTCAAGCGAGCGAAGCACTCGCCAATCTCGGCTTGACTTCTCCTCTGTCGCCATCGACAGCTACCAACGCTCTACCAAGCTTGATCAAATCGTATCTCCCTACGTCTCTCGGCAACTCTGATGAGCCCGCTCACGTGAGGCTTAGGAAAGATGCCACGAAGGCGAATGAGCTCTATAAGGAGGGTGTGAGGAATGCAGAGGACAGAAGGCTGGAGATGGAGGAAATGATCGAGAGGGGGTTGAGGCTGTGGGAGAGGTGGGAACGGGAGCGATTGGTTGCTGTCAAGACTGGTAAGTAACGCCTGGTCCCAGCCCCCCATATCTTCCTCAATATCAATAATCGAGCTGACAATTGTATCAGTTCTGAAACACTACGAAGAGGCACTTGCGAAACTGCCTGCTCGACTCAATGACCTGCAAAAAGGTACATCGCTATCCGTTGAGGCGTACAACCCGGAAGCAGAGTAAGTGAACACCATGATTCTTCCGATACGATCGGTGACTGACCTTGCCTTTGTAGCATCAAAGCCCTCATCGAAGGCAATCGAACGGGACCTTTCGTGAGTCGCGCTCGCAACACATTTTGTACTGCTTCGGAGCTCATCGTCCATCCTTTCTTTCTTGTAGCGTCCTCACCCTCATATATACGAGTCGCTGGAATCCGATATTCCCGACGTCAACTTTGGTATCGACCTACGCCGATGGTCAGGCGAGCATGGCTGGAAGTCACTCGTCAGTGCGCCTCCTAGACCTAAAGGTGCCGTGCCTGAGGCTCTCGAGGCTATGCTTCGAGCTCTGAATGAGATGTATTCCACTGTACCAGATGATGGTGAGGTGTCGCGGTACCAAAGATGGCCTGCTCAAACGCCGAGCTCATATCCTTACGTTTTGCAGAACGACGTAAATCGTGGATCTATGAAGTCCCTCTCAACGAGACTCATATGCTCCGAAACGCTATCAATAACCCCCAAATACCGGCCGATGATTTGGTAACCATTATCAAGAAGTTCAACTTACCCATCGCTGCTGGTACAGTCAAGCTTTATTTGCTTGAGCTGAATCCGCCTGTACTAGGCTGGGAAGGATGGGAAGACGCGAAGGCTGTCTATCCTGCCGGTGAGCTGAATATTGTCCTCGATTTTTGGGCGTACAGCTGACTAACTTATGCTTAGTCGGAGCGGACCAAGAACGAGATATGACCAGCGCTGTGACTTCGGTTCTTGGTCGATTGCCTGGATCCCAGCTCTATGTGTTGGATGCCGTTATCAAGCATTTCAGGGAGTGAGTGAAGTCGTTTCTGACTTGACGGTCATCTCATATGCTAAACCTGTTTCCTCCAGATTGATTGACTCTACCAAGACTCCCGAATCGAACTCAGTCTACGTCACCAAACTCGCACTCTCAGTCGGCAGAAGTGAGTCAACTGCTCACACGTTGATCTTCATCGTGACATGAACTAACTCCGGCGTTCGCAGCTATCTTGCGACCGCAATACGAGACCGATCTGACTATTGGCGACCGAACCCCTTCATTGTTCCTTGCGGATCTCATCAACCACTATACTGCTCTTTTCCCGCCATTGGTCGAAAAGAAGAAGCGAGAATCGGACCGAGTTATGCCTGTCCGCAAACGCACGGCTCTGGTAGATCAGCGAATCTCGCGATCCTCCCTGAGTGGCGAGAAAGATCCTCAACATCTCCTTGAACTTCAGCATGCCATGCAGCATCCCGCACGAGGATCCAGCGCTGGCTCATCCCCCTCAAGCGCCACAAATGCCCCTCAATTACCTTCCCTTGGCTCGGCTTTGGGCTTTGGACCTCCCTTGCAGGACTTTGCAGCATCGAAGAAAGAAGATCCGTTCGTCGCTCCTCGAAATCGTACGCCCGAGCCGCCAAAGGAGCGAGAAAGGCCTGCCGACCAACCGCCTCAGTTCCAAGAGCCCAAATCTGACTCGAGATCCTCTACCCCAACGGAAGGTTTCAGACCTCCTTCTATCCGCGAGACTGAACCTACCCCTGCTCCTGCTCCTACTGCTACTTCGGTCGCTCGACCTTCGGATACCAGATCGTCAACCCCCACAGAAGGCTTTAGCCCTCCTTCATCCCAGTCATACGTCTCAGCATCAGCATCAGCTGCTGTACCTCGAGCGTCTGATTCGAGGTCCTCTACGCCTACGGAAGGCTTCGTACCTCCTTCGGAGACTGCAAGGGGCCCCACGCCACCTGCGACCAAATCGCACGAGCAGGCTGCTATTAACGCGGATGACACGGTCATTGCCGCCGGAGGTTCCGGTGGGCTGAAGCGAGCGGGTTCAGGCGAAGTTTCGAGACTTAGGGGACCGAGAGGTGAGCCAATTATTTGAGCCGACTTGCTCGAATGGTTTGAATCGGAACAGTCCAGTGCTGATCAAATATACCCTCCACGCCGTAGGTGCCAGAGGACCTCGTCCGGCAGGCGGCAGAGTGCCATCACACACCGCCACTCCAAGCGTAGCAAGCATCATCACCTCCTACGCGGATGACGCTGCCCCCGGCTCCGGTCCCGCCTCAGCCGGCGCCGGTGCTGGTGCCGGTGCCAGCGCTTCGGCTGATACAAGCCCCGCTGAACAGCAGAGCGCATCAGCACCTGGATTCAGGAGCCGACCTACCAGTCCGCCTGTGAGTGCTGGCGCTGCCGCTGGTACTGGTGCTGGTTCCCAGCCCGGTAGCGCTACGGGCACGGGCGAGACTGGCTTAAAACGAGCTAGCAGGACTCAGGTGAGCCACAACAAACCTACTACCTAAGGAAGACCCGAGCTGATCTATTGAACTTTCTCCTGGTGTTCAGTTCGGCCATGGGACTCGAGGATCTGTGAGCGCCATGGCTGCCAGGTTCGAGAAGAGGGATGACTAGGCTAGGTGCGCATTACCTGATTGATATCCCGATCGCGGGATCGTGCTATGTGCTATGTGCTATGTGCTATGTGCTGTGTGTACATGCACTTGAAGGATATGCCTGTCATGGGTCTTAGGAGATTAAGAGGAACTGCTTATCGATTGGTCCTACGGAATTTTCCTGGAGAACTAAAGTCTTCAGTATTCGCTTTGTGATTCATGGTAGAGGGAACATTTATACGATATGAAAACGTGTGAATATTCAATATGTTATGCCCGTCATGAAATGCTTGTGTCCCCAAGTGGAGCACAATTATATTGCACAGTGCTCAAGAGCACAGACTCTGCCTTTGCGTATCTCCTGTACAGTGGGGGGGCAAAAGTTCGGTCGAGCCCATTTTTCAGCATATTTGTGACAACATCATTCTTCCATGTCCAATCCTGCATGCATATCGCCTGCTTTGGGTATGGGACATCTCGCCATGACTGAGGTCTTCTGATTGATGCATGTAACAACTGCCTACTGAACTTGTGGCAGGATGCAGTCTCAGTTCAATCTGGTGTGGTATTTGGCTGAACAACACTTATCGCTGTCCTGTGCTCATTGAGGTTGCATATGGATGTTATCTCGAGGGTCACAACGAAGCACAGTCCCCTAGCAATGCACAGATATGCTTAGCTCAGATGGTCTCAATATGTGGACATGGAGCATTCACACAGAACAGATTGATGTGCTCAAAGATGGCATGATGTTGCTTCCATTGTAATCGTCCCTATGCATCGCGTATTCAGCTTCTGAGCCTCAGATAAGTGAGAGTCCTACCTGAGGATGCATCTGACAAGGTGTCACGATCAGAGCTTTGATGATGCATGAGGAGTAGCAGTATTTAATAGAACAAAGCTGTCAGGATGCAAAACTCGACCAAACTTTTGCCCCCCCACTGTTATGTACAGTACATATTGCATGAGTGCCAAATCGTGATTGTTACCGCTCGTTCAAGCGTCGCTCGATTCAGCTGGTTGGACCACATGAATTGGATTACGGTGAATCGTCGTCTATTGATTTATTGCAAGATGCTCTTAATTTAGTCATCCATATTTATTTGGACTACCAATGAGACACGTACTGTGCTGCACTCGTACTACAGTGTACTGCACTACTACTGTAGTACAGTAGATGGTCATGAACAGAATGCCAGGTGACATCTGCCCATCTTCGATGCGATGAGATCAGATACTAGTACTGTAATATGAGGTGAGACGAGTTCAGGACTCTTCCCTTCCACTTACTCAAGGGACTAGAAAAAACTGGACTAGAAAAAAATCAAATGATTGTTAAAGGGGTTTTACAATACTTGTACTGTATGCACTCACTTTGTCCGGTTCAATACAGTATCGTACCAATCCTAGTACCTTTTCTTCTCCTGTCCTTTTCTGTCCTCCCCTTTTTTCTTCCCGGAGTCCTCTACAGCAGCTAGTACTCGTATCCGTACTATGCAGTAGAAAAAACCCCCCATCCGTACTTGCACCCAGCCCAATTCAGCCTCGACGTGAATGCTCTGCGATATGTTTTACTCACCTCCCCCTGTCTGATTTTTGTGTTCTATATTCTCTACTACTTGTGTACTCCTGTTCAATGGCAAGCTTGATCGTTCAAGTTCAAGAACACGAGACCACGAGAATTCTGTTCTTGGTATTGGCAGTGACATGCCAAGAAAGTGAAGACGACAAGCATTCCCTATGCGGAATTATACAGTGATACTGCAGTGGGCGTAGACTGGCGAAATGTCACTGAATCATTAGTTGCAGGTCCCAATGAACCAGCGATCTTTCTTCCCTGCTAAAGTGTGGTAGCCATTCTTCACAGTACAGATTATGCCATGCATACCTCGAGCGCCGTAATCTGGATAAAGATGCTATGTTGTGCCACATCCCGATAATTGACCAAAAAAAATGGTCGATGCAACTGTCGATCACCTCGCTTCCTTCCTTAGAGGTCCTCTATCCTTGCACTCTGCCTCCACTTGACTTCGTATTGTACACTGAATCCCATCGACAAAGGCTAATAGGCCTAAGTGGCATTCCCATACCTATACCACTTAGCTCTACATTCCACGGCTTCTTTCCTAACTGCTCTCAGAGGATCATCAAGCGCTCTTCCAAGCTGCTTGATAACTATACTCTTCTGCGTATGAAGAGCCTCGAACCGAATCACGTCGGGGAATAGGGAGAGCGCTACGAGAGCGGCTGTTCGGACTTTCTGCTTGGATCAACCACACACACGGAAAAAAAGATGAATGGAGAATTAGCGATCGCCACCTTACACCAGGACAGATGGTTTGATCCGATAAGCTCGCAGCTCGCACGTACAGGTGAGGAAGGCACATCCGCCTCGAGTAATGCAGATTTCGTGAGACTCTGGACCATATCGACGGCCTTGACGTGAATAGCCTTGTCAATCTCTTTCGAATCGCTAGCTGTTTCCAAAATCGATGTGAGGGTTGTAATTGCGTTCGTCCGTTGGTGAGGGTCAGGCAAAGATAGTGAGCGGAGGATCAAGGGTAAAATCTGCATTTAAGTATCAGAAAGAATAAGTTGTGTCAGCGCTGCTCATACCGGTGATGCGGTTTTTCTCGTCTTTTGAATGGCTGTTCCCCATTTTTCTTCCTCTTTGGTCAGAGGGATGCAGGGAAGAACTCATGCATGGAGAATGAATGTTGATCTAAACTTACTGTTGACAAGTCTGATAGACACAACGAAGCAGGAACAAGCGGTAAGAGCGAAGCGAACGCCACGAGGTATACCAATCGATCTTTGCCTAGGAATTGAAGGCGAGAGATATTTGAGCTTTTATCGACGATTGGACGTTCACGGCGACTCACCTGATGCCTCTTTGTCGCCTGCTATCAGCTTAGGTAGTACGTAATTCCACAACTTTTGAGCATGTAGCAGCTACAAAAAAGTGATTATACGTCAGCTTGACCAGCCTCTATGGATACCGAGTGACACTCGCTCACCTTCGCTGTGAGATGGCTCTTTCCCTTTCCGGTCGCCAAGATACCAAAGCCACTGGCGGCGTGACCCACGAAATCGGGATCAAGGTTCGACAGAGTGAGAATCTCAAGTACACGATCCAACGCAGTGTACGCTAGTGGTGCGCGAAGTAGTGCAAGGGCTTTCATGATCTGATTACGGGTTTTCCGATAGTGAGCTTGATGTCACAGCAGACGACGTTAGACGAGTAGCTCACGTGTAGATATACTTGCAATGCCCTCTTCCGCACTAGAGCTTCTTTTGTCGTATCTTGCACTTCTGCGTTCCAGATATTCGTCAAGATGTCCTCGAGCGAGTCTCGAAGCTCTGCGAAACATAACGATCGGCTCTATGCATCTACGCTCAAGACACCGCTGAGCTGCTGAGAAACACTCACCCGCTTCACGCTTATTCACGAATGCACATATCAGATCCAAGGCGTATTTGACCTGCCATTGATCGCTTGCCACATTGACCGCCCAGTGCGCCTTGGAGCTCAGGAAAGCAGCAGGTTGATCGAAGGGTAATTGGACCTAATTCAGAATATCAGATAAAGTCAACTGACGCATGTCAGTCAGGGCATACAAAAGCTCACATCGTTCTTCAGACCCTGCACAGTGGCCGAGTAGAGGGCTACCAGATCTTGCTCGATCGATGAGGCGCCGTTCTAGGAAGCCCAATCAAAATCAGCTCGAGCTTGTGCCATTGAAGACGGCGAAAAGCTCACTCTCAATGGCGATCCCGCCAGCGTTACTTGACTCTTCTCATGTACTACGTCCGCCCAAACACCTTTTTCGAAGGCATTATATACCGCTTCAAACCACTTCGCCTGTCTCCTACATTAACAGACAATAGTACATGGTCAGCTATCAGTAAACTTCCTCGGGGGCGAAGCTGACTTACTCCGGGTTCAACTCATATACCATATGCTCTCCTACCCTGCCTACAAGTGCCAACAACCTTCTATCCCTGAACAGCGGCTGCTCGCCGCCTACACTCGGTCCTACAGCACTAATCACTAGAGTCCATAATCTGGGGATAAGCTGATCAAAGTATTTGCTCAAGTCGATGTGTTTCACCTCGATCTTCTGTTCAATCACTTTGACCAACGTATTTAGCAGATCCCAAGCGTACGCAATGGTACATTCTCTGAGATCCGATTGGCCCATGTCATCGTCGGCGTCCTGTGAAGGTGATGTCGAGGACAAGAGGTCGAGTTTGGCGGTCAATCGAATGACGAGAGTTTGAAACAGTGCAGGCTGAACGCATAATTCTGTGAGGGATCCAAGGATGGATCGATATTTCTCCCGGCCAGTGAAATCAGAGGCAGACGGAGCGGTGTCAGGCAGGTTGTGGAAGAGTAAGGGGAGAGTAATTGATTCTATCACGTTGGGGTGGAAAGTCGAGATAGTAGTGAGAGCGCTAACGACCTCAGTCCTGGAGCAAGGAAGAAATGTTATCAGCGTGCTCCGTTCACGCTATGGGATTACGGTGATACAAACGAAGCTGAGATCTTTTTAGGCCGAACTCACCTGGTTTCCGGATCATTGTCATTGATGAGCGCATCGTCCATCCCTCTGACTACATCCTCCACTTCCTCCTTTCCCCAGAACCCGGCAATCTGCACACAAGCCTCGCTACCCTTGATAGCCGGCCCCTTCAAGCCTTCGGTCCGGAGTCCTTCCCGTAACACGTCCAGAATACCCTCCCGGAATGGCACGAGCGATCGTTCATGGCTTTGCCGTCTTTCGCTTTCAGGAGTGTATACGCTCTGAGCAGCGATTAAGAGAGATGAGATTGTCGACAAAAGAGGAGCTCTGTGTGATGGTAGAGGGGGAGAGTTGAACTGTTTGAACAATTGAGGGAATACTTGCGAGTAGGCGAAGGTTCCAGCCGAAACTATAAGCCAGGTATGTCAGCTACTTCACCATGACACTTGAACATGACGACCAGCTCACCAGAAGCTCGCAAGAATGCAGCTAGAATCTTGGTAGCAGCCATAGCCTGACTCTTCTCCGGCTCATTTAGGATTGCGAGGCATTCTTTGATGATATCTTGTGCCAGACCAGTGGCAGGCTCTTTCTCGGTAGGGTACAGAGTACGTATAAGCGCTTCGAAAGCTGATAGCGCAGCCGCTTCGATAGATGTATCCGATGAATAGAAAACCTAGGGTGTTGTTAGTTGACCGCCATACACAACGAGCGAAGGGCAGTAGTCGAATGCTCACCTCGGTCTTGATACCTTCCCATAGCTCGCTCCCTCTCTCTCGGACCGCTTCGGACCCGTATACCGGCAAACAAGCGGCGATTGAGAGCATGAGATCTTTCTGCAAACCATGACTCATACCATTAATAGCTCGATCTAACATTCCAAGGCCCATGCTATCGATCCCCTGGATCAGGGTAAGGTGAAGATGCTGAACAGAGCTCTGCACTCACCATGCTCGGACCGGTAGAAGTGGAGAATTTCTCCAAGAAAAGCGGAAGAGCCATCTTTGCGAAATACGGCGAAGCAGCCATACATTTTCTCAAGGCCAATTTCAGATCGTCCGCTGTGATACCGTATGGATCATTGGGAGGCGGTCGGAATGATATTGGGAAATAGCAGAAAGTGATGTCGAAGAAGTCCTACACATGTGTTCAGATCAGATTGTATCAGTATGAGCAGTGATATGAGAGGTATGTATCGCTGCTGAGTGTGGGTCCATACGGCCTGTATGTGGACTTACCTCGATGTGGTCTTTCACGTCAAACTCCAATAATATCACCCGATCGATCGAAAAGAGCAACATCAGATTCCTAGGATCCTTCTCTCCATCTACCATTTTAGTGTAGCTGTTGACAAAAGCAGTTCCCATCGCCTTCAATCCTGCGGAAGCAGTCATTTATCAGCGTGAGCTATTTTGCATGGGAAGGTCATCGACAGTGTAGCTCACCACTCCTATGAGTAGCTAATAAGCTATCGAAGAGGACATAAACGAGATGCCTTGTCGCCTGGACATATGATTTCATATTGACATTTTCCACAATCCTAAGATACCAGTCGAGGAGTTAGCTTCAGTCTCGCCCTGATCAGCATATCGGGAATGGGTAGCTCACCCTTTATATACGTCCACAGCTGCCGTGTCGTCGAATGTAGGAAGCTTCGACAAGATTGTCAAGCCTTGTAAAGCAGGCGGTAGGGAGTCGAAGTCGTCCAGCTTGGACAGATAGAAATTCGTAAGGGTTTGAGCTGAGCATTATCGCTGAAGGTTAGCAATGGGATCAGATATTCGGAAGGACAAGACAGATATATTGGAGTTTGAATGCGAAGGAAGAGAGCTGTATATCGGGCGAGGACGAACGAGACTTACTCGCTTGTCGATTTACCTTGGAAGGTGTGATGACCTTCAACAGGTTCGACAGGAATGTCAAGCCTTTAGTCATCGACAAGTATCAGCTACCAATCTAGCCTTTGTACCATGACAAAGAAGAGAGAGCTGATAGACGTACCTTTTAACCGCACATCGTCTTCCGGCGACGTAAGGTATTCTCCTAAAGCCTTAATGACTTCTAATAATCCCACTTGTCCGCCATTGACACCTATACATAGCGATTCTGATCAGTTGGTCCCTCCGACCTTGATCACGGATTCTGGCAGCTGACATACCTTCTACCAGCTCCTTGGGAGGGTCCAACTCCGAGGACGAGATTTGCGTGCGGACGATTCGAGGTACGTCCATGGTGGAGGCAGAGTCGCAACGATATGCAATACCTGAACGATAGGGAGCTATAGTGGATGACTTGACGACAATATATGGAAGCTCGTCAGGTCGATCGGAGTCTAGAAGCCGTTGACTTTCGGCAAGAATTGATTCGAAATTGTCGGCGTTGTGGAGCTTTCAACAGGTGAAGAGAAGAGGGAATGAAGCAGGTTGAACATGACCAGGACGAACGAAATCGTCATGTCTAGCAATCCGATCTGACTTTTGGTCCTGCTCGCTACTCGCGATACGGTGCAGCGATAAGCTAAGCCGATATGTATATGTATATATTGCTGACGTAATATGAATGATAGTACAGTGACACATTCGATAATAAGCTTTTCAAACGGCGATCACCGCCTTCCTAAGTAGATCGCTCGCTCGGCTCTATTACCTATGCGCTTACATGTGCTCTTAGGGTTGTCGCGACGACCACCACCCACCGTCATCACAGCAGACATTCTCAAGGCTCATATAACGCCTATCCCAATCATCAATTCACTGACATAACCAAACCATACACCACAGCTCAACAACCATGTTCGAGCGGACTCTACAGGACCTCATCAGGGGCCTGAGGGCCCACAAGGCCTCTTCGAAAGCTCAGGAAGATGCATTCTTGGCTGAGGCGATGGTGGAGATCAGGTCTGAGCTCAAGGGCAAGGATATGGCGTTGAAAGCTGAGGGGATATTGAAGATGTGCTATGTGAGTACTAATGAGCTGCGTCAGCTACAGCAATCCTCTTGCTTTTCCTTTAACTCGTCCAGCTACATGTGCCGGATTGAGCTGATGTTAGAGCTTCCACTGCTATAGCTCATGATGCTGTACCCCATACCTCCACCGCCAGAGTTCGCGTTTCATGTGGTCGAGGTGATGAGCTCGCCGAGATATCATCTGAAGCGTGAGTAGATCTAATCGACATCGCGTTCAATTGCGACAGCGGCGCTCGCTGCTATGTGATTCTAAAAACTGACATGTCTAATGCTCAGAGATCGGATACCTTGCTGCGCCTATGGCATTCTCGGGAGATACGGAGGAAGTGGTCCTCACCGTGAATGGCATTAAGAAGGTATGTCATACACGCATATTTATCATCACGCTGCGGGCCACGTATTGACATTGACTATGTCTTTCTAACTCCAGGATCTAATGGCACCGCATATCCCTCTCCCCCCTTTACCGCTCACTGCCCTCCCCCAAATGCTTTCGCTCTCACCCTCCCTATCAACAACCCTCCATCCTGACCTCCTTCACTTACTGACGCATTCTTCCCCGCGAATACGTAAACGAGCTGTTCTGTGTTTACTGCCATGCTGGGAAGCGTTCCCCGAAGGCCTAAGAGAAGGGTTCCCGAGATTAAGGGAAAGATTACAGGATTCGGATCAAGGTGTCGTCGGAGCGACGGTAGGAGTCGTGATGGAGCTGGCGAGAAGGCAGGGTGGGAAGAATTATCTGCCGCTTGCTCCGGAGTTGTTTGGGATCTTGACGGGGAGCAGCAATAATTGGATGTTGATCAAGGTCGTCAAGCTAGTGAGTGGAGCTGTAAACTTGTGCAACTAACGTTGAGCAGGCTCACGCTGAATCATGTGTTGTGCTGATCTGCAATCTTATAGTTCGCCATTCTGACGCCTCTAGAACCACGTCTGGTACGGAAACTGCTTCCACCAATCACCTCTCTTATATCATCCACTTCGGCCATCTCGCTCCTGTATGAGTGTGTCAGAACGTGTATCGTAGGCGGTATGTTAGATCCCGATAGGGCGGAGGGTGAAGCGTTGGCTCGAGTCTGCGTAGAGAAGCTTGGAGGGTATCTAAGAGATGAAGGTGGTGATCAGAACTGTAAGTCTGAGCTCCAAGCTCGTTACAGCAAAAGTTGCGTTTCTAGTGAGGTGCCGTGACTGACCTGGGAACAGTGAGATATATCGCCTTACTTGCTATGGTGAAGATCATTCCGACGCATCCGGCGATGGTAGCTGAGTATCAAGAGGAGATCATGCAAAGTTTGGACGACCCGGATGTATCGATCAGAATGCGAGCGTTGGAATTGGTCACATCTATGGTACGCTTCGTATCGTTCTCTCTACCCTACTCAGGCTCCGAGCGAAGCTCCTGTATGTTCCACGCCCGGCCTCCTGAGATTCGCTGACATGGACCCTAGGTCGACCGCGACAACTTACAATCTATTGCGGATCAACTGCTGTCTCATCTCGCCCCTCCCGAGTCAAATTCCTCCAATCTTCCTTCTGCCGTTGCATCTCTCACGGCAATCGCAAACCAGCTATCCCCCACAACCGCGAAAGACCCAGCAACTACCTCAACATCTGTCTCCTTGTCTCCTGCATATCGCTTACTACTCACTCAAAAGCTATTATCGATAATCTCGTATGACACTTACGTGAATGTTACAGATTTCGAATGGGTCATCTCTGTTTTGATCGACATTGCGTATGTGAGTAATGTGAATGTAGGCGATGAGATCAGGAGACTTGTGCTAGACATTGTTGGTCGAGTGAAGAGCGTACGAGAATATGCGGTGGGCGTCTTGGAGAAAGTTTTGGGAGATGAGGATTTCAGGGAAAGAGGGAGGGATGGTACGGGGGAAGACGGGTTGATAGAAGCCGCCGTTTGGGTCTGCGGGGAGTATTCCAGGTCAGTTAACTGTAAAGAAGTCTCATTTAGAGAATGGCTTGCAGCTGATCACAAATCAATTTTCAATCTCAGCTACCTCTCATCGCCTCTAAGCGCCATCTCATCGATCCTCTCGCCAACACTTCATCTCTCCTCGCCATCGCTCGTCTCTCTATCACTGCATGCTACAGCTAAGATCTTTGGTCACCACGCGGCCGCGATCTCGGCTTCATGGTCCACTGAGAAACACGACGAGACAAAGGCTCTCGTCGCATCTATCAAATCCGGTTTGGCACCCTTCCTTGGTAGTGCAGATATAGAGATTCAGGAGCGAGCTGTGGAGTTCACACAATTATTCTCGTTCATCGAGGCCGACCTGAATCACCATGTACCGCCGGCAAGAACATCGGCTCCTGTGGAAGATATTCCTGGCGTACAAGATGGGTTTGCCGAAAATGAAAGCGCAGACCCACCTTACCCCAAATCTTTATTCCTCTTCGAACCCTTGTTCTCGTCACACGAGCTCAATGCGGTAGCTTACAAAGCTCAAGAAGCTGTACGTCTTCCCGATGGGTTGGACCTGGATAGAGATATTGTGCCTGGAGGAGGATTCGGTATGGATGGGGGAGAAGATGAGATTGAGAGTGAAGAGGAGAAAGAGAAGGAAGTGGTCGATCTTGGAGAAGGAGGAGGAGCGGGTATGGAAGAGCTGAGAAGGGTATTGAGGGAGCAGCAGAAGAAGGGCAAGCGAAGGGAAGGGGAGACGAAGGAGGAGAGGGAGAAGGTGAGTCTCACATATTCTAACCATTCGTGTGCCTACTTATGTTTCCACTGACCAGAAGTGATGCTGATTGACCGTGTCTGACGCTTTGTAGCGCCGCGCTGCAAGAAGAGCGAAACACAAAGACGACCCGTATTACCTGTACGACAAGAACGAAGATCGCGACAAGGAGGAAAACATCGATGATATTCCTATAGTCAGGCTCGACGATACCGAGCTTGGCGCGGACGAAGCTGGACCTTCATCGAAGACCAAGTCGAAATCCAGTTCGAAAACGAAGAGCGGGAAAAGTAAAAGTAATAGTAAGAAGGAGAAAGCTGCACCACCTATATTTGACAGAACAGGCGAGCTACCCGAAGGTGCAGACGTGCCCTCTACATCTCGTGCATCTGCTAGCCAGACTCCGGCCGGACCATCACGCACAGCCTCTGGTCTAGCTGCTGTAGACCTCTCGGCTCCTCCAGCCTCAGATCGAGCAGGTGCTTCGGCGGCCTCGAGGTTCGAAGAGTACAGACTCGACGAAGATGATCGCGCAACCGCTCGCACAACCGACTTAGTGGCGGGAGAAAGAACGTCGCATGTAGGTGAAGGGGAGATAAATGTAGATGTGCCCGTGGCAACACCTGTAGAGGTTGAGGTAGTCAAGGTCAAGCGGAAGAAGAAGGGGGATAGGAAGAAGAGGGAGGTTTGAGTAAACTCCTGCCCTCGGAACAGGGGATCGGCAGTGATTGTACTTTGAGATATGATATTGCAACGCGCTCGTATCGAGGGGCTAGTATGCATTGCTTGTACAGTTGTATCTGCATGCATCAACCATCCTAGCCTTCTAGTTCGTAGAGGATACTCGAGTAACAGGATAGACAGAGGAAAAGAATGAGAATGGTAACAAGCGGGAGAGTCACGTGCGCTTCCGTCGGAACTGAGGTACTATAACTACGCGTCATGCACAAATAAAACTAAGTCCAGTCAACTAATATAAAGTGAACATGAGCAAAAGTACTAGTACTGTATTCACCCAGAAGCTACGCCTTATTACCTGCTTTTCCTCTTTCTCTCCGAGAAGCCTCATCTCGACCCCAAGAAGAGCAACCGAGGCGTGAAGATCAAGGACACCCCCCCCCCAGCCGCAATGGACGCTTCTATAAAGGGTGATAATATCAGGAGTGAGTAGTGTCGACAACGACTCGCTTCCGCTCTTCAGGTCCAATTCCTGTGATCCTTCTGTCACCTCGCTGAGTGCTTTGCATAATTGCGCGACGACATACCTATCACTTGTGCGTCAACGCTGATATTTTTCTTGTCTCGGACCTTGCTGTAGCTTTCATTAGACTGCTCCAGTGTGCTGCCAAATATGGGGACGACCTGAACATTCATGCGACTCCCAAGGTGGTGAGCATGTCTTCCGTATCTACACTCTCATCTTGTCAGCTACTGGCCGTACTTCGTACCATGCCATACCTCACGAGCCCCTTCATAATCACATAGTCTGATTGGGAGTGTGGCTTACGGTGGCTTGGTGCAGTGGGAGATGTCAGCTACCAATTCGTCCAAATCCGCCTTCTGCCTCTTCAAGCTCGACAAGTCGTTCTTTTGCCGCTGGGATCCGAAGACTAGGAAAGGTGTGAAATGCCGCTTGCTCGTCAAAGTTAGTCAGCTTCCTTCTGCTATACGCCACTACCTACCACTAGCGCACATAGCTGACCGATCTCTTTCTCTGTTGTGTACCGAATCCAGTCCGTATTGGCTGTACTGGGAAAGACATCTCAAATCACCACTGTTAATCGAGTCGATCTTCGTATCATCGACCCATCAGATGATCTCCGTCCACCACAACATCAGAAGAAGGGTGGACGAGGACGAAGGGAGATGTCGACCACCGGAAGTCACGCCGGGGACGATGGAGGTGAACGTTCAGAGGATGAAAGAAGATTTGGTGACGAGGATGATTGGGAAGAAAGCGATGATGCTAGAGTTGGGATCGAGGCGAAACTGATCATGCGCTTGGTCTGTAAACACGGTGAGCTGTCCAAGGACAACCGCGGCTCTGAAGAACATAGCTCACACGGCTGACTGTGGTGCTGGATTGAATGAATGAATGACTGATGCAGGAGTAACCAAGAAACATTCCCTTCATCTCGCTTCATCCGATTTCCTTCGCGCCAATGTAGATCCCGATACTACCCCATCAGGTTTCGTAATCTCGACCCGTACTCTTCGCGATTGGCTCGATCACTTTTCAATTGTCAGCTCATCAGGCTATGGTTCCGTCGGTCAATCTTCCTCTTCGGGAGGTACGAATCAGCTTGGCTGGATGTTTACACATGAAGAGGTTAGGGTGAAATCGTGGGAAGCTATGGGAGGAGGAGGTCTGACCACTGAGATCAAAGTGGATGTGCAAGAATTTCAGGATTATGAGATTACAGATCAGAGGATTGATCTCACTCTACCAATGAAGGAGTTCAAGGTCAGCTGCTGCTACTGCGTGTGCGAGAGCGAAACAAACTGATATCGATGCTTCTTCTTCCGGTTAGGCAACGCTTGTATTGGCAGAGCAACTGTCTGCAACTCTGAATATCTCATTCTCCGAACCGGGTCAACCTCTGACCCTCACAAGTCTCGAATCAGAATTTGAAGACTTTTCCATCTTTTGCGCTATAGCCACGACAGTCTGCGAAGCCTTTATCGACGTACGTGGTCCCGGTCCTCAAATCGATATCAAGAGATCAAGCAGTGGTCTAGCCCGATCAAGAAATGCTTCCCAGGCCACCAGTAATGGCGCTGGAACTGGCGATAGTAATAGTAGGGCGGAGAGTCCGGCATTCAAGAGGCGAAGCTCTGAAGTCTCGAGTCAAAGTAGGAAACGATCAACTTTGAGCTTGACCTCGAACTCTTCCGACGATCACGATCGTCACAATATCAATAGCCATGCGGGACCGAACTATGCCCCACAGCGACGAGATTCCCAAGCTGCTCAGACCAACAGCAACAACCAGCACCTCATTAGTCAAGGATATGCAGATGTCGACATGGGCGGCGATAATCAACCGCAGGAAGAGGGTCTGTTCTTCCCTGGTGGCAGTCAGCGTGATCAATTCCCGATGTCCCAGGCTTTGCCGCATGGGATGAGTCAGCAGGACATCGACGACCTGACGGGAAACCTCAATGACGACGATCTCGATCTGGACTTGAACGAGGACGAAGCTGCGCACCAAGCTGTGCAAGGGCCCTCAGAGCCTGGGACACATGCAAGCCAGCAAGGCTCGCAGACGCCTGGACCGCACGGACACGATGAGGAGCAAGCAGAGGGACATGGGTCCGAGCATGGAGGAAACGCTATCGCCGGTCCGTCCGTTCCGCGTCGCAGATCCAACGATGTCGATAGTCATTGCAATGCGATCGACGACAAAGGCAAAGGCGGAGACAAGGCGATGTCCCAGGCCAAAGGTTCCGACCAAACGAAAAGCAGTGCCAAGAGTAGACCTAGCAGGGTGTCCAATTCCAATGAGGGCGACACTACTTCGACCGAACACGGAAATCAATCAGAATTTCTTTGGGGCTTGGAAGATGATCACGGGATCCCAACCGGTCAGGGCGCTGGAGATCGTGCACCTGATCATAGGGCTGGAGACTTTGCAGCTGTAGCTGAGGAGGGGGATGCTGATGTCAGTATGAATGAACACGAAGCTGAGTTAGGAGGAGAAGAGGAAGCAGGCGTGGAAGTTGACGAGCTGGACGAGGACGAAGATCAAATCGATCCTACGCAGCCTCAAGGAGTTTCAGCAGGGGTAAGTCGCAAGACTCCTTCCGGCTGTCTCAGCACTTCGAGCTCAAATGCAGATACGAATTTCCAACTAACTATTATTCTTCCGTCCTTGCTCCCAGGGCGCTCAATTCACTTCTTTATTCGAGGATTAAAAAGCCCTTTTACGCTCGGCGGGGTACTGTAAAGTACGCATTCATTCTAATCTGAAAACCCGCAGGGCGGGGCAGGTAGTCAATGGCGAGTACCGGTGTTCATTAGTAATTGGCCACGCCGCCACGCACTATGCAGCTACTACGAACGATGTAGAGCCATTTCGAGTCATTCGCACTTTCGTCCGGGCGAAGGTGACCCGACGCGAAGTGAGAATTGCATAGTAATAGTGTCGTGTAGTATCCCTAAACCTTCGGGTTTCTTTCAAATTTGAATAGCATGTTGTATAGCGTCCTGCAGCCATGCACTGTAGAGTATCATATATCAATATTTGCGAGTCTCCACCGTAATAACGTACTGCTGCTGACGATGTTGACTGCACAGCCGCACAGCGTCTTTTGACAACTGAAAAGAAGAGTATGATTGTGTTATACCGTGCTGTACTCGCACACGATCAAATTCGACACGATGTCCAGTCGTCTGGCTTTGCGGTCCATGATCTCGAGTTTCGGCCGTGGCATTCCACGATGTAACGTCTGAACACATCGCACGACATGGAGCACATGCGTATAGCCCATGATTACACCTTCGCCAAATCGATGCCGCTCACGATTACGAGATATGCATGTATATATATATCTGTATATATACGACGACTCGAGTATCTGATACTGTATGATATATGGAATGATCAATAATGGTCCTCATATGACTATATACCATGATAAGAGGTCGAAGACCTCTTTCCCCCCTTTCTTTTTGATTTTCTGTTTCTTTGTGTACCAATATATTGCTACTACACTTCCAGTCCCAGGGTTTAATCCGCCCTCTTGATAGAGCTCATTCGGTGTCCTGTTCCATCAGCAGTGACCTCGGACCCAGCTGAGTGTCCGTTCGCATGAGCATGATGAGGTCGATCGACGACGCCTACTTCGCTTCTTGCCAATTCGAGCAAAGCGCCCAAGTCTCGAGGTCCGATGAAGTGCCGTCTTCCGTCTACTATCCATGTGATGACAGAGATGATGACTGTGAACAGCATACGAGCGAGAATAGCAGCATATCAGTGATTAGCTAATCATTTAGGTTGAAGATCAGGTGGTGGATGATTTTTAGGACAATTACAGGGAGAGGACGTTACTGTCACTCACAGACGATACCCAATACAGCAACGGCGTAGTTCATGTTCTCACCAGTCACAGGCAAATCAGGTGGGAAGAGGAAGAAGACAGTCGTGAGCGCTGTAAAGCTCAATCCGACCTGTACGATGAACATTCAGCTTTGGTCAGCTATGAATCCCTCATCATTGATTATGAATATTGTCATAGTGAGAACAGTTGCGTAAGAGACACTCACGAGATTGGCGATAGGACCGAGAATCGGGCCGAGAGTCCATGTGGGAGCGGGCAAAGAAGGGGGTCTGAGGATATGCCTGCCTCGAATGACGACAAGGAGGACTAAGCAGAGTTAAATAAGCAAAATGTCAGCTTGGTATTCCTGTGATACCCGCGCTACGGTTCCAAAGCTTGTCGGGCGCTTAACAGGAGGATGTATGACAAATCCAGAACTCACTTGGAATGGAGTAGGAAATGTTCAAGAAAACAACCGAGCTCGACAAGATCGCATTCAAAGCGGTACTCGATCCGAGGTAAACACAACCAAAGATGATAACCAACGAAGTGGTCAACAGAACCGACGGGATAGGCACTCCATTCCTGTTCATGGTAGCGAACACTCTCGAGAACGGCAGTCCCCTATCTCTGGCGAAAGCATACGACATCCTCGAAGAAGCAGTCAAAAGACCCTGAGCGGTGAAAGCCATTGCGCAAATAGGGAAGATCTGCAAGCATACAGCACCTGCTCTTGATCCTGTAGCTTGATACATGGATTCAAGCAAAGCTCCCGCCGAGGAAGAGTTTACCATGTCGACGTCTTTGATGCCGAATAACAAGCAGATGAGGAATACGAAGGAACTCGAGGCACCGATGCAGACTGCTAGGATCATCGTTTTGGGCGCGTTCAAGTGCGGGTTCGGCATCTCTTCGACCATGTGCGAGACGGCGTCATAGCCAGTGAGGCCGAAGGAGCCTGGAGAAGCACAGCGGTAGGTTAACAGCGAGTCAGCTCTACGCTACGCTGGACGCGGTGCGTATATCCGGATGGAACGGTATGTTATGCGACATCCTCACGCAGGATAGATGAGCAGGAAACGCCCGACTCACTCTGCAGTAGACCGAGCAGCCAGGCAACACCGTTGTTCCATCCCGTCTCGTTGATGTACGTCCTAAACACGAAATCGCCCGACTGGAAATCAGGCGAAGCGGTCGAGAGACAGGTGATGATGATGACCACGGCGCCGGTGAGAGACCTGCGATTCACATGGTATAGCCCAACGACAAGGTGTCAGCTATCTTCCCACCTATGTCATGCTGGGCCTCCAACCTCGAAATATCATGCGCAGCTTCGAATCCGCCAGCAGCAAACGCACGGCAGGATACCGTCACAGTCTTGTGTACGATTCTTTGTAGGCAAAAGGAATAGATGACACCCTTGCGCACAACTCAACTCACCAGAAAATAGCAGTTTGATTGATCTTAGGCAAGAGCCTCAATCCAAAGATATTCAACGCACAAGCGCCGAGTGTATACACGGTGTAAATCAAGAAAATGTGCCATCGTTCGACTTCGTAATTGGGGTGCAAGAGGGCGATAACACCTGTGATGAGTGATCCAGCGAGGGAACCTGCAGTGGCTGTAAGGGCGATCCAACCTGCTACCGCGAACCAGCCGCATGTCCATGAGATTGCCTGGAACGAGGGAACATCAAAGGGGGTTTAGTATGATCATGCCTCCAAATCTTAGTATGGCACTGACGAACAGAGGAGGACTGTGTAGCCGTGGGGCGAGCGAAATTAGTGGATCAAGCCGAGCGGAGAGGAACCACTTACAGGGGCCATTCGCGCGGGCGACAGAATCGCTGCCCAGTGATACTGTCCTCCGGCTGTAGGGTAAACATGGCAAATCTCCGCCATACTAGCAGCCATGGCCAAGTTACCGATGAAAGAAGGGATGATACCCCAGATGACAGCTGTTGGGCCACCGGACGGTAAGGCGATCGACAGAGAGGTGGCCATCGCTGTCCACGAATTCAGGATAGCGTACGCGAGACCAACTGTGGGACAAAGATCTTCAGCATTTCCCCTCCTTACGTCCAGTCTTTCACCCTTCGAAGTCGTGCTTGATACACGGCGTCCTGTCCCAGCCTGTGATTCCTTATATTGCGGTTGAATACTCGTCCGTCAATGCAGTTAGAACGCAGGACTCACCCAAACTCAGCAGACGGAATTGCTTAACAGGTCCTGCACCACCGTGTCCTCCCATATGTCCAAGCTCATTCCCATCACCATGACCACCCCTGTAAACATCAGGTCGAGATGCATACGGTCCCAGGCCAACTTGTTCTCGCTGAATCGACTCGTACACCTCTTGTCTTGAATAAACACCTTTCGAGGGGTCTGAAGGGTCCACCATTTGAGCACTACCACCATCACCGCCTTTGACAGGCGTGATGTGATCGTCTGCGTGCATGTTGGAATGCCTGCGCTATGTGGGGGGGTCAGGGCTGGTCGAGTCGCGCAAGATGATCGCTTTGAGTACGGTTTAAAGGTAACACTTGTTTCCCTCCCTCAAGCGCGAGATTGAGATGGATAGATAGATAGATAGATCTTACTTGTTGTTATTCGTCGACTGATTAACGGATTTTCGAACCGACCAGGCAGGAAGTCTTTTCTTTCTCTCTCTACTTTTCTTTCTCAGGCTGTACTCGTACTCTTCCCATGAGCGTCCAGGCTTGGTTTCAGTCGTGGCTGGCCAACGACAGCTTGCGCAAACGATATATCTATCTATTGCAGAACAATTCGTGGATGTGTGTTATATCTCGCTTAAGTACTTACTTATCTTTTGATCACTTCATTAATCGCTAATGAGTCAGACGTTTATTTATTTATGATAACAGCCCTTGCATCCTATCCATTTGGCTCCAGCTTAGCGAGCTCGACAATAATAATTTTGTGGAGTATCAAGCGACCAAGCGAGAAAACCTAGAGCCCCACTCTGGAGAAAATATCAAAGACAAAACAATTTCAATATTTCAATAGCCGAATCCGAAAGATGCGTTCATCATCGAAAAATCGAAAATAGTCACTAAATCAAACACAGTAGCAGGTTTCGTTGACATACGACTCTCTTGATTCCGTGATGCCGTCGACGTCGACGTCGGCTTTTTCTCTATGCCCAGCTGTCTGTCTGTCTGCTGAGCTCTCGTAAGCTGAAGCAAGGCAAGGCAAGGCAAAGGCAAAACGTTAAAACCGGTTCGGTCGTCATATGCTATATGCTCTATGCTATATATAGGCATAGACAGATGTGTTCCTGACTGTGCATGTGTGGGGAATACTTCCCGGTGGGATCTCTGACTAAATAGATAGTCTGATTTTTGTCTCGCTTAACTCACTCACCTAATCACAAACATCGCTAAGAGACTTCGCATCGGACCATGTTCAGCGATATTCAAGTGGAAGGACGAGATGTTCATTGAACACCGGCCGGCTATGACCGATTTGAGTGGGTTGCTTGTCGCGAGACCAGATGTTGCCATACCAAAAAGTTGACCCTGACCCGACTCGAACGGATAACCTACAGATCATTCGCTTCGGAGACCGAAGATCGAATTGGAATCTGACGCGCTACCAATTGCGCCACAAAGCCGATACTGACTGAATTCTGACAACGTATATATAGTGTTGTTAAGAAGGGATAATATCCAGCCTTCTGAACCCTGCCAGGACCGGTCCCGAGGATTGGCGCATAGGCGACGGGGATCAGAAAGACACGTTCTCCTCGATATGACAATTGCTGCCGCAAGAGGCTCAAGTGTAAATGATTGCATGATGCTGATTTATTGGCTACATATGTGTGCTCTGTTTGCTTCTTCTTCTTCTTCCTCAATGACGATTGCCAAATTCCGCTCCCTGCGGTCCGACTGCACGGATAGACGTAACCCTTAGAGACTGTGAGACAACAGGAAATGAATAAACTTCTATAAAGGCCAGTAATCAAGGATCGAAAAACTCACGTCAATCGCTGGAGACCCTCCTGGAAAGCCTGGACGATGGTCTCAAGAGAAGGCTGACTGGCGCCCTCATTGGCCTCGACAAGCAGTACGAACGTAGCGGTTCGAGTAGCGATGAGAGTCTGTGTCCATACGATAAGAGTCAATTTCATTCCGCTTACTTCTGACGCACCCTACTGTCGAAAGGAGAATTGCAGATCAAAGGGTAAGGAAGATATGCTAGGTACACTCATGCTCACCTTGCCGTTCAGCTCAGCGACCATGGCTTCACCGTCTCCGCTCTTCACGGTCGCTCCGCCCTCCTTGCCTACGCTGAAGTGCTTGGGGGGTTCACCGTCTCCGCTGGCGACAGTGGGGTCACCCTGTCGAGAGTAGGTTAAAAGACCATCAAGGATCTGTTCCAAACCCGAATCGATGATCAGCATGCATAATTCAAAGAGGGACTAGACATCATTTAGAAGTGACTACAGGGGATAATGAATCGTGAGCCCACCTTTCGAATGTCCTCAGGCTCAACGTCAAACTGCTTGGTGGAAGAAGCGACGCAAAGGAAGTCATCCTGGTCGTAGAGAGCCGCTCGGGAGACTTCAGATCGGTTCAGGACCCTGTTCTTGAGGAGAGCTTCGGGGTCGCCGCCGTCACCCTGGCTGTTCATCTGGGCAATGGTAGCATGGTCTTCAGTAGGCTCCTTGTGACCGGAGTGTCGAAGAGGGGCGGATTGCTACAAGCATCGTCACCGTTGGTAAGCATGATTGAGACCTGGCGCAGGACGATAGCTATAGCTGGACAGCTGGACATGGGCGTCTGATTACTCACGAGGTTCTGAGTGGTCATTGTTGCTGGTAGGATTGCTTGTATTATCTTAATTTTTTAAATGTGCTATGTGTATGTGGTAAGAGTGAATAGAGAAGGTTCAAAAACGCATCAACCGACAAGAGTGAACACTTTGTACACTTCTACCAGTATCAACCAGAAAGAGAAAGCTACTGTTACTTCCATTATGCCTTTGGAGTAGCAATCATCTTTGACGTCACATAGGATGACGTGCAACATCGAAGCCAGAGCAAAGATCACGACTACTCGTGGCATCTGAGGCAAAAGCTTGTACAGTATCAAATAACCGGACTGCTTAGCCTGTTACGCTTTTGCAAACGAGATGGAGGTCACAAAATCCCGCCCATCGTATCGTGAATTCCGATCACCTTTGACTAACATCTCTCTACGTAATGAGTGTCTCTAGGCTACAGGCATAACTAACGGTACTCACGATCGATATCGTCGGAATCATAGATCGGATCGGTGACTCACCGTCGCGTATCATAGCCATCAACGGCGGTCATCTCCGTCGAACGGTGACCTGAACCGCGTCACGTGATCAAGATGATAATTTTGTTTACGACGGCTTACTCCGCCGGTTGCTGTTGACACCGTAGATAGCTAGCTATAGCAAGTAGATGACTGCTGTGACTCTCTTCAGATATGAAGTGGACATGTAATAGGTATTTCGAAGTTTTCATGTTGAGATCATTCTCAAGGCGTTAAACAATATAGGACAATCCGACACTATGGACGCCAGCGAAACAATTCAGGATGTCAATATCGAGGAGGGCGGGGACTCGGACGCGGAGCTCGAAGCTGCCGTTGTCGTAGAAGACGACATCAAGGCCGAAGCGAGCGATGTTCCTGTTCATCAAGTGGAAATTTCAGCCATACCTGCCGATACCACTACGATAGCTTCCGGCTCGACTCAAGCTGCCACTTCTCCATTCAAGCTCCCGCCAAACCCCACTATCCCTCAAGACCTTTCGATCATCATGGATATGGTCGCGAACAACGAGGTGGTCGGCTCATTACCGTCCGTGTCAATGTCTGCTGCGGAGAAGAGAAAGCTTGTAGAAGCTAGTCTGGCGAAGAACAGGGAGAAAGGCCAAGAGAAGGAAAGCGTAGAAAACATCAAGCAAGAGACGGTGGAGCAACTAGCTGTTGCCGGTACTGGCTTGAGCGACGAGTCATCAAGCGAATTTGAGTCAAGTAGTGAGGAGGAGTCTGACTCGGAAGAAGAAGGCCAGGAGGGAAGTAAGCCGGTGGACGCTAAACCGATGACCAGCGAGGAGCACACCGTTCTGAAGAAAGAGCTCGATGAGTTTGTGAATCAAGGCGGAGCGGAGGTAGAAATGGATTCTGCTGTCGAAGACGCTTCCGACTCCGACCTAGACTCAGACGATGAAGGGGACTTGTCGTATCCTAATCTCGGAGCAATGGGATTCGAATTCATGGAAGACGATGAAGATGATGTTGGACTTTCGAGCGGAGCGGCTATCACATCAACGCATGAAGCGCCCTTACCACCGGTCGCTTTGCCTCCCATGGAGAAACTGCCTGAGGGCGAAGGCGTCAGCTTAGCGGGCGATGTCGTTAGCTGGATGAGGGAGAAGAAGGTCGAGCTATGGTTGGAGAAGAAGGCCAAGGAGGAGGCTGAGATTAAGGCTGAGACCGAAGCTCAAGCTTCTGTAAAAGCTGAGCAGGGGGAGAGCGAAGCCAAGTCTGAGACTCTAGGCCCGAGTGAAGCGGAAGGGATGGATGGCCAGGCAGAGAAAGAAGAAGGAGCAGCTGCGATGACCAAATCCGTAGTTGGCCCCTCATCAACGAAGAAACAAACGGAACCCAAATTCACCTCGTCCGGTACGGTGGTTGTACGTGCAATGCAATCACGGCCTGGTGCAGCGGACGAAGGATGGCTTGAGGAGGGCAGTGTCCTGTGTTGGGAAGATGGACGGGTTCTGGGTACGGTGAGTTGGCGTATTCTGTTATTCTGCACTGAGTTGAGTGCTCTTATCCAGACTCTTTTGCTGACATATTGCTCATTGTATATCGGACAGGTTCACGAAACATTCGGACCTTTGACCTCACCATTCTATACCATTCGTCTCCCTCCACCTCCATTCCCTTACCCAACTCCTGAACAGCTCAATGTCGGAACAAGGCTCTTTTACCCTCTGAGCCCGTCCTATCGATCGTTCGTCAACATGCTAGCGTTGCGTGATCCTCGTCTGAAGGGATCTGACGCGTCGAACTTGTACGACGAAGAGATCGGGGAAGATGAAGTCGAATGGTCCGATGATGAAGCTGAGGCCGAAGCTAAAAAGAGGCGAAAACAGCGTCGAGCGGGACCTAAAACTCCCAGCTTAGCATCAGGCGGCAACAAGGGAAAAGACTCCGTTCGCGGGTCTGGGTCTGGGTCTGAATTTGCGGGAGGTCAAGGTCCAGCTCATGGATTGCCTGCGAGACCTCATTTCGATTATCAGCCAAACGACGAGACTGCTTTCTCCGAAACGGGCAGCATGTACGGCGGTGACGACGAGGGAGATCGATGGGAAAATATGTCTGTGTCGGATATCGGCTCGACAGCGAGCACGCGAGGGAGACCCAAACCCGCTCCATATGACTTGGAAGGCGACACATCGATGGAGGTGCAACATTCTTCTGAAAGCGGTGGTAGAGGGAAAGGAAGAGGGAGAGGAGGTCGAGGCGGCGGTGGAGGTGGAGGTGGAAGAGGACAAGGGAGAGATAGAGGGTCCGGTCGAGGACGAGGGGGACGAGGTAGGGGAGGTAACGCCCAAGCTGGCGGCCGCAATGACTCGAATGCTGCGGGTAACCAAACGACATTCCCTCTTCCCTCGAATCCAATGACCATGGGCATGGATATGGATATGGGCAGTCAACTACCCATGAACCCGATGATGTACCAGAACCAACCTCAAAACTACGCTCAACCTCAACCCCAATCTCAGTCACCAATGCACGGCGGATTCCCTCAACAACATCAACAATTCAACTCTTTCCCTCAACATCAGCAACAATTCTTCCCTCAGCCCAATTATAGTTACCCGCAATCACAACAGAATTTCCAAGGCTATTCCCCAGGTCAACAGCACATGGGGTACCCACAATCGCCCCAGCCCCAGCAACAAGGTTATAGTAACCATAGTAACAACGACGCTTACGAACCTCATCAGCCAGCCACAGGTATGCCTTCCGCCTCAAACAACACCGCGTTCCAACCTCAACCGATCCAACAGGCATTCACGCCCAATCAACAATCAGACAACGGTAACGGCAGCGGTGTGCCGGCTATCAATCCTCGATTCGCCGCTCAATACCAACAAATGATGAACATGAATATGAACATGAACATGGGAATGGGCATGGGTATGGGTATCAACCAGCAAGGATGGCAAGGTCAAGGTCAAGGTCAGAACCAGAACCAGAATCAGAATCCATACAACCAATGAGGAAGGCCGCTCTAGTTTCGTCCTTGTACTGCATCTCTGCAAATTGCTGTGAATACACATTATATGCATGATCATGGCATGAATTTGATTGTCCGGACTCTCTAACCCAAATTATTCAATATGAACGTGTTAAACCTATCAGTATATATACACTATCTAACAAAAGATGAACCGAACAGGCTGCGTCTCTACCCGTCGCGTTCCGTGAGCCACTGACTACTTCCCTTGGATTTAGGATAACTGTTATACACATGTATGGGTCGATACGCCTAGTCCAAGCCCTTCCTGCTCAATATCGATCGGATCTCACGATGCTGCTCGAACCAAGCGGGGAAATTGGTCTTCTTGAGCGGGATACCTTGCTCTTTCGCCTCAAGCAAGAAGTTGGCAAGGACGATGAGAGCGCCATCTGTATACGCAAGTATTGTCAATGAACGAAAGTAGCACCGTGTTGTCAGCGGTCGCAGGAGATCACTCACATCTGTAAAGATAGTTGACTGCCCTGACGGTTTGGGCCTGGTGTTTCGCGGAACCAGGCTCCGAGGCGTCCACAATGAGTTTGAAGCTGGAGGACTATCAGTACTGCCTGACATGGCAAAGAGAGGGATGGCGCTCACTCGTACACCGCCTTTCGTAAGTTCTGAACGCCCTCCATGACGTTGATAGCACGGTCTGTGATACGCTTGGCCTCTGCAGAAATGGCACCTATCAGCTCGCTCACTATGATCATGCGATTTGGGGTGAAAAACGTACCTTTTCCGTGTTTCATGACTGTCACAAGCTGCAAGATCGTTTTGTACTCTCCTACGGAAGTGCAAAGAGGCAAGCGTCAGTCCCATCCGCCATGGCGTCAAGTGGTCAAGCCAGCTGAACTTACCATTGAGATACTGAGTCCTCTCAGGCATTCCCTCAAGATCATCACCCTCTTCCTCCTCATCGTACTCCATATCAAGCACTTGAATGTCGTTGGCGATGGTCGCAATCAGCGAAGCGACCGTCATTCCTGTCGTCGTCCTTCCTCGACCCATCTGACAGTTGAAGCTGCGTATGCAAACGGTCAGGTTAGCGCAAAGAAGCTTCGCGAGAGATACTGCCACTCAGAAGCTTACACAAAGTCGGTACCCTGGTCCATGCCGGCGGCAATTCTGTCGACAAGCACCTGTAATGTAACGGGTAATGGCGCTTGCTCATCGGTCTATGAGAACGTATCAGCTTCTTTTCGATTCCAAATATCTGTTGGAAGAACCCACAATGGCCACTCGCACGTAGTCCACCTTGTACCCCTCGCTGATGACGCTCTCGTACAGCTCTTTGGGAGTCATCACTTCGCTCTCTTCCAGTGTCTCCCAAATAGGGATGATCTCGTATGTACCGGGCTTGGTCTCCACCTCATCATGAAGGAGAAGCCGACCATGGCCTGCTCGAAGCTCTTTCAGGACATCTTGCTTAAGCGCCACTTCCATACGCTCTACAACGGCGGCTGTCACTCCGGTCGTCCTGATCAGAGTCTTCAATTAGCTGTACATCGGGCTTCAAGCAGGGAACAACTCACTCGATATTGGCGATGGGCTTGTCGATCAGACGCAGAACATGCGGTCGAGATTTGACGTACTTGAGAGAACTTATCAGCTCGGACCGAAATCATAGCATTTGGACTTACAAGTACGGGCTCCTCTCGTAAAGACGTCCAGGTGACCCGCCTTGATCCCTCAGGTCCCGCTTGCATCTTTTCAAGCGCATTGCGGAGGCTGTCAAAAGCATCAGAATCGTCCACAGAACTGGATATAACGTTTCGCTTACCCTGCTGCAGAAGGCATTCTATCATGCACTGCGTCAGCTACTGGGTTGATGGAAACGGCAATCAACGTAACTCACCCTGTACCATATACGAAATGATCCTCCTCAGGCTTTTTCTGTTCCGCTTCCTCTTCGCCTTGTGGAGTCTCGAGCACCAGAGGCAATCGTCGGTAGTTGGCAGCTCCATCCACTCGTCTGCAGGGCAGTCAGCAGTAGTCCTACCATATGCTAGTCGTGCGTACATACTCTGGTAGACTCTGCTTTTGCAGACCGGAGAAGAAGTCTGATTTGAGGATCTAGGGAGACTATCAGCTAACACCCCAAACGGGACGACTGAATCTTGGCGATTAGCTGCTCACCGTTTGCGCAGACAGGATCGCGCCTGATCGACTGGCGACCACTTGCGTCACCTCGTCGGGAAGCTGAATGATACACAATGAGCTGTTATGTCTGGAGCAGTACTTGGGACAATCAACTCACCGCCATGCCATCGGCGGGCTCCATCCTCTCAATGGGTGCCAAGCTCTGGAATCCGCCTTCCTGAAGTTCCTTCTCAAGCGTCTTGAAGACTACAATATGACGTCAGCTGGCGTCGCTCCCGCAGGCAGCAGACGGGCTAGCTCACCGGGCCTATGTCTGATAAATGACTCGAACGAGTATGGATCTTCTTGGTCGGGAGCTCTGTCATCAAGGTACGCTTGGAAGAGAATGAGATGGAAGTATCTTCGGAGGTGATATAGACCTGCCAGGTGTGTGAGCTGACCGTGTCCCGCACTTCCAGGCAATGTTCAGCTCACCTTTGTCCGTCAGCTTCCGCTTGGTCTCGGGATCGGAAGCCTCCTGCGCTCGAACTCGAGCGTCTTCAATAGCTTCGCGAATGTTGAACTGTGCTGCACTTGCGTCGATAGCCTCGTCCACAGCCTGAACAAACAACCGATTAGCTACAGCCAGGTTACACCTTTGGGCGCAGCTAAAGTGAACATGCTTCGCGTACCTGTTTTACATCCAAACCGTTTCGAATCACTCTCAAGCACGAGTTGATGATCTGCCAACTGGTGCGAGGAGCAGTCGCCGTTGACTTCTTGAGCATCGCTGGTCTGCCTCTTGAAGGAGTATGAGGCGTAAGCGACCGAGGCGCATGGGCGGTACGGCCAGACTTCAACCATTGCTGGATCAAAAGTACTATGACCGCCGTAGTACTGCTTCGGCCTCTTCCAAGCTGGTCGTTGAGGATGATAGCGGATGTCTTGAGATCGGTGCGCATACACAATTCAAGGATCTCCGTGATATCATGGAACTGAAAGCAGACCATCAGCAGGACGCGCGCGTCAAAGTAGAGGTCACACTTACATCCGGCGAAGACTCCGAGGTGATGGGGATCCTGACAAAGTTGAGGTGGACATCCTTGGAAGAGGCAGCCGCATCATCCATGATCTCCCTGATGGAGGCTACATCTGCGCTGTCCACACTTTCCCATACAGGCACGACCTCACCATCAGCAGTCTCAGTGTGAAGGAGGATTCTGCCTTGGAATTGGTCGATCTCTGCTACGACATCGCTCTTCAGTCTCTGCTCGAGCACTTCCAGTCGAGATGACGATACACCAGAGTAATCTCGCATGTTTCGAAGAGCGGTCGAGTCTCGTCGAAGGCAGTAGGGTGATCCTGTGGACATATGAGCTAAACGAATCCCCCTCACAACAATATGAAGACGAAGTACGGGATGCAGCTCACCGTTAATCATTACCAAGGGTTCTTCCCGGAGACAGACCCAAATGACGTTGTGGACATGGGGAGATCTTTGATGGACCGTTTGCAGTATGGTCGAGATAGCATCCTGAGTAGGTTGTCCGGTAGCATAGATTGTGCTGCCCTTGATCTGCCTGAATCCGATAGCACCTCGGACGCCCTCAGACGAGGCAGCGGATTTAGAGACCCATAAATCAGATTTCTGTGCGAATCATCAGTAAGCGACGCATAACATGGCTAGAAATGCACAAAGTTACACACCAAAAGGGTTCTGCAGCAGCATGAAGGTCAGCTACTATCCCACTGAGGAATTGCGATCATCGCACTCACGATGCTCGCAGCATGATACCAGCTCGGTTCGTGACGACATGCTCAGCCCACTCATCTCCCAGCACTTTGCCACCTTGCAGATCAAGATCACCACGGGTACTGCGACCTTTCTCAGCCAATTCGGAGGAACGAGAAATCAAGCTCAGATCGTTTACTGGCGCGAAGGCGAACAATCGATTACCACCGCTTCGTCGGAGTACTTTGATTTGACTATATGGCGGGGAATAAACATATCAGCTGCAGTCAAAGCTGCATGACATTACAGACAGCTCACTTCCAAATTTCCGGTCGGCTCTGTAAGGACTTGTTAGCGAGCCATCTTCTGAAGGATTGTTTCGATGAAGCTTACCTTGAGCCAGCCAGAGAAGGATACTCCGGTAGTTCCAGCTTCCTCTTCCTCGACATACGACGCGAAAACGATCAAATCGAAATATTGCTCGAGCTGAAAGAAGACGACCAGTCAGCTAAGTGCGCTATAAAACGGAGGCGCAACGTTCAGCTCACAGATCGTAAGGCTTTCTCCAGGTATACTTGTCTGTTCTTGTCGTCCATCGACGAGACGCTGTACTTGATTCGATGCTCGATAACATTTTCACGAAGATTGATGACAGCATCGCCTATAGCAACAGCAGTCAGCTCATATCTCGCAACGTATCAGATCACACACTTACAAGCATCGATGATGACGTCGACGAGACGCTTCATCTGTTTGCCGTGGTCCAAGCTTGATAGGAGCGACAGCACGATCTGATAGCTTCCCATGTGCGCCTTGCGTAGTTGTTCGAGCAAGGTCGGCTGGGTGGCTAAGAGGTCGATGGCTGTTGAAGGATGCTTAGAAGGCAGGTCTAGAGGACGACATTGTCAGCTGAGGCGAGCCATCGGAGCAAGCTGTGCATATGAAAGCTCACTCCGATCGAGCACACGGGTCACTTTCAGGAGACTCTTGTTCAATGCTTGTTGAAGAGTCGCTTGTTCGAGGAATTGAGCAGCCTGAGGCATTTGCGATGGCTGCACAGGGTAGGGAATCAGCGGTTGATCACCTGAAGTAGGCACGACGTGACGTACCGTGGCAACGCCTGATGAAGTCGCAGAGTAGAATGGGTCCTCGAGATTTTGTAAAAGAAGCTGTTTGCGTCTGACGAGCATAGCTGCACACATGGCGAAAGTGGCTAGGATAGGATTGCTTAGTCTGCGGAATCTCTTCTTGGGCAGATTGTAATGACATTCGCTCACTTCTGACCACACCCATGCCGCAATTGAAGACAAGAGCGGTAGTCTGAGGGTCGGCATCTTTCAAGACCGAAGTATACGCGTCAAGGTAGTTGTGCTACTCCACTGTCAGTTCTTGTAACATTCCTTCGTACATGGTGAGCTCACCTCTATGGGCGTATCAGGAGCGATAGGAATCCGATAGTATTTCACTCTATAGCCCTGGCTCTTCATATCTTCCCATACTTCCTTTGGTGTTCTGAGCGATTCTTCATCCACGCTGACCCAAGTAGGGATGATGGTGCCTCCTGCGATCTCTTCGTGAGTGAGGATCATACCGCCGTACTTCCTTGCTTCGTCCAGGATATCGAGCTTCAACCGTCTTTCGATGTCCTCGAGATTGTCGGCTCGGTCTGAAAGGGCTAGAGTCTGATACGGGGTAGACGCGTCTCGGAGAACATAGGGTCGACCATTGCTGAGCAGCAAGGACTCTTCTGTCAGCTGTGTACGTGAAGCGCAACCATCATACGATAGTTGACTCACCAGTACACTATTGTTGCGGGGCGTACCTGTTGTCAGCAAAAGCATCACGCGTATATAGTCAGTACAACTCACCCAAAGTCTCTTCCCTCGTGCTGAACCAGATCACTCTTCCTTCAACTTGATCTTCGCCTGATTCTTCCCTGATCATAGCCACCGAACCGCCCCTGCTAAGCTGAGGTGTCCCAGCACCGCTGTGTTCGCCTAGGACCGGCGTAGCCGAGCTGGCTGGTACTGATGGTCTTCGGGGGTTGGGCTTCCTAGAAGGTCGGTATGGTTGACATCCTAGAAGTGTCAAGATGGATTTGAGTCCTGCTGAAGTAGGTTGAGCTACCTACAAGCATGAGAAGCAATGTCAGCTTTCTGTGCGCTTCATATGCTCACGATGCAACGGGAGGACGAAAGCTGACACTCACCCCGAAGACATTCAATGATTCCTCATCCGGCGCTCTGAAGTTGGGTGCTCCTTGCACTGTAAGCTCGAGGTCCATAGCCCTCCCAGTCGGATAGTGATCTGCATCGATGTCATACGTTAATTCTTGATTCTTGTGAACTATGCCCTTGACCTTGCTGACAGAATGTTGCTGACCTGTCTTGAGGATGTAGCTATACGGGTAGGCATCACGAAGTCAGTCTGCTGTTCCGCGTAGGGAAGTTACGGTTGGGTAGGCAGAGTGAGCAAAAGAGAAGAGAGGATAAGACGCTCACCCTCTTCCTAGTACACCGCCTACACGACGCTTGACAACGCCGTCTACTTGCTGCTTCAACTTGTCCTGCAGTCCCAATACTCGATTGCCTCCCTTCCCATTCCCATTAGACCCCTTCATTCCGGGATATGGTGAAGGTGAGCCTGACTTTGCCGGCAGAGCAGCTTCTGAAGCCGCAGCTGACGAGCGTCTGGCATGGTTTGGAAGAGCAGCTGATGTCAAGGGAGATGAAAGAGGTGATGGACGGGTAGGTAGGAAAGCTTGTGTATTCGCGGGAGGCGAACGAGGTGATGTAGGGGAATTCATGATATATACTGTGTCTGTACTCCGGCCACTAGATCAAGAGAAAGACAAGAAGGACAGAAGAAACCTTTGACCGGCGGGTCAAGTACTTATAGCCCCCCGCTCGGAGCTGAGTCGATGTGTTTTCCTGTTGGCCGATTAGCCTGTTGCTGTGACTGTTGTCGGTGTGGCGATGTTGAAATTCAGATCAGTATCAAAGGATGACGTGGAGGATCGAAAGGAAGGAAGAAGCGAATCTCGGATGTTGATGTTGAAAGGATGGGTTGATGACATAGGAAGGCGAGGTGTGAAGCTGTGAACAACATAGCTAGATAGGCGAGTAATGTCCACAGGTCGGATATCCGGTCAGCTCGGGATTGACTCGTTCCCTCCCTCACCATAGCAAGGACTGAATCAATTGTTGTTGTCTCTGATTTTCATTTTCATGTGGGGCACCGGAGCGAACGTGCGGTAAACATGATGCCCAAAAGTGCTCGCAATTGCGCTTAGGTAGGCAGCAGGCAGCAGGCAGCATGCCGGCCAGGGAATGGAATGTGGTCATGCGCGTGAGAAGTGAGAGCTGCAGCTGCCTCGAGAACGTGTTTGATTTTCCTGAGCGCGAGTGCGAGCTATAATATGCAAAGGCAGAAGAAGTGCGCTCCCTTGCCGTACGGCATCGATACATGACCATTCTGAGAGCTGCTGCAGCGTCAGTCGTTTCAGACATTCAAGCGACTCATGGATATTACAAGCGACGCACAAGGCTCTTTCTATATATGCACTTCACCGGCTGACTGTCTCCCATTTGATCACCTGCTTGACCGGTTCGTTCACAAGATGCTCCCGTTGTTCTGAACAGTCAAGAATGCGCGGCACAACTGACTGATCACGGTATCACCAGCCGTCCAGCTGACTCACCGCAGCCTTCCTGCATACAATACTAAAGACGTACCGTCTCACTAACGGCCACTGCACTGCATACACGTGGCATTGCACCAGCATACAAGCAGCTGCATACAATATGATCGATCAGTGGCGGTTGACTGGACCGTTTGGGCTGTACTCAAGTAGGGAGAGGTCCGTGCGCATCATCATCCTTACGGTGGGACTGATGGCGCCAGGCGGTACGGTATGGTGCAAAGACCGAGCTGAGTGGGAGCCACTATGTCTTGATGGTCAGGCCCGAAGATCTGACCCTCCGCCGCTCGAATCGTTCTTCCTTCTTCCTTCTCCCTTGTTCATTCTTGTGATCTTCTAGTAATACCTCTTCCCTCTTCGTCTTCGGAGTCATACAATCGCTCGACAGAGTACTGTGTGGCGTATTAGCCTGCTAAATAAAGAGATAGCTTCACGCCATCCACCCGTGTTGATCCTGTCAGACAAGGTGAATGATCCTCATTCTGAAACGGTTGCGAGCAGCATGTCGCAGCCTTTTTCAAGAACGAGATCGACATCGAGAAGATCTGGAAGATCGGCGCAAACCTTCACGTTTTCTGAGTATTGTTCAACAGAACATCCTTCTTCTTGTAAGTATCTGATGAGAATTACCGTACGCGTGTAAAAAACACACCTAGTCTCCCCAAGAGGTTCCTCTCTCATCCCTCATATCTTTCAAGAAGGTCGCATTGACGAATGAGTTTCTCTGTTCGTTTTCCGTCCAATATACACTTATACATACGAACAGCCAAGGCTCCAACATCCGGCTACGATCATGGCGCTGCCCGCAGTCCGAAGCTCAAGGATGTGGGAGACGACAGCCCAGTGGTCCCCGGATCTTCTAATTTCCGGCTCGAAGACATCATGGAGCGACTGGAAGTGCAAGGTCAAGTCCAGTCTTCCCCGAATACAGCTGCTGCTCAGTCGAGTCGATCTCCGACAAGATGTTCGAGGGATGGGCAGCTTCGAGGCCTTGGGGAACTGCTAGCTCACCCAGGCCAGAGTAGGACCATTTCTGAGCATGTGGTGGAATTCAACCCTTACTTCCAGCTCCCAAGTGATAAGACAGCCTCAAGAGCGGAAGACATGATAATTCTCATATCTAAAAAAGGTGTCGCATTCGCCATGCCTCGCCAAGAGGTGGGCTCCATGAGCACATTGGCTTTCGAAAAGATGCGAATCATCACACGAGAGGGTCTCTCGGTCCTCCACTTCGACCGGGCCGATGCGGAATCCTTGACGCTGGTGCTGATGACTTTTCTCAGGCCAGGCGATCTCTACCACTCGGAGCTCATCGAACTGGTCCAAGCCTTTCCGTCCGCCTTGAAGGTCGCGAGGATATATATGTTCAGAAGCTTCCCGGAAAGATTCTCTGAGCTATGCGACAAGCTGAGGAAAGTCGATGCCGAAGGAAAGGAGGTGGAAGTGAAGGTTGATCCGTCCATATTATTCGCGGTGGCGGTATTGTCCAACGACGCTCACGGCAGTCATCAACACATGGGCAAGACAATCTTAGAAGGCATCTTCCAGAAGGCTACGACGTCAAAAATAGCGTTAGAATCCCAGCGGAATGGACGAACAAAGGTGGCTTCGGCTAGTTATACGAACAGGATACACGGGGGACCGGCCACCGCACAAATGACAGCCGGTACCGACATTTCGATACTCAGCTTTATCCCCCCTGTAATTCTCCAGATCCTCAAAGAATCGAAACCGGCATGCCTCACTCAACTCCTCAAAGCCTATGATCTCTACTTCTCCCTGTACGATAGATTCGCCCGGGACCTCGATGTGAATATACGACTGGAAGGGTTCGGCACAAAATGCAAACGCCGTTTCGGACGAGGATGTGAGGCGTTCATCCTATCCAACGGTAATTTCGCGACTCTACGCAAGATAGCTGCTCGAGCTACGCTGAAGACTGTGGTGGAGAATGGTCTAAAGACGATGTGCGGTCGTTTAGAGGACAGCATTGAAGATGCAGTGCGTTGCACCACGTGCGCGCACCGCATAGTAAATGCCTATGATGCTGTGTTGAGATCACATTTCCACGATCAACCTCATCGATGGTAGAGTGCACATCACGTGCGGCTTTGCAGCTCTACATGGCTCCGTCTCAATGGTGAGGGCTCGAGGAAAGTGGAGGGCTGCTGGATAGGTAGGAGAAGTAGAGTCTAGGTGGGAAACAAAATGGGGCTTTAAAATTCCTCTAGCAGCTTCCGAGAGCGAGTAATATCAGACTGGACAGTGATGTGTATTTGGTGGGTTGGGATCAAGGACGATCAGGTAGAAGAGATGCGCGATACCTTTTCAAAAGTCGAGATACACTCAGTTCAGCACAGAGTTTGTAGAGTTCAGCTTGAGATCGAGTGTGAGTACTCGAGTGTGTGAGAGTGGGGGGTTTATGTGTATTTTTTTGGAGAGTGAGACAAGAGAGTACCATGTCGTGTCTATGTATGAGAGGGAGAGAACCGGTTTCTTTCTGCGAGACTTCCATCGCGTCTGATTAGTGAACGGGTGAATATGACTTGTGAACGATGAGAAAGATGTCTTACAGTACCTTTTCCTCGGCGTTTCTCTACCGTGTGAGTACCGTAGCGTTCAACGAGATCCATTGAACAAGAAGTCACATGTCGGTCGATGCGACGACAAGATAGATCCGTTGCACTAAAATGCTGACTGGTCGCTGGCTTTGAGATCACTTTTTGTTTCTTGCTGCATGGCACAGTCTTGGCTTTGCGTTTCTTCATCGCGTTCTTTGATTACTTTTAGAGAAGGAAGTAGCGATCCTCGATCAGCTATCAGCGTTGTAGTCCTCCCTACTCGAAAAATGAGCCTGACGAAAGCCGCTGGTGTCTTATTGTATACATGCAACTCATGTCATCTCATTCGCTACCCCTACCCAATAATGTATACTTCCAAACATCCTCATGTCCCGTGGCATATCTATCGCCGCTTCACACTTGGTTCGTCACGCACTATTCGCCAAGCACCGCCAAGCATAATCACAGAGATACTCAGTCCCTTCTCCCTACTAGCTATCGCCTGTCGTTATATCGCCTGGGACTAGGACTTCTCCTCCTTGGTGGGGGAGGGGGCGAATCATCCCTGCCTCGTCTGGGGGGCGTATCATCGTCGTCCCTCCTTCTCCTAGGAGGTGATCTCGAGTCACTGTATCGTCTTCGCCTAGGTGGGGGAGAAGGCGATCGAGATGGGCTTCTGGAAGGCGAGTCACGTCTTCTTCGTCTAGGCGGTGATCGCGATCGTGATCGTGATCGAGAAGGAGAACGCGAGTCGGCCCTTTTGTTTGACCTTGACTTGGATGCAGGTGGAGGTGATCTCGAGTCATCTGAAGAATATCGTCTTCGTCTAGCCGGAGGGGGGGATCTCGAGTCATCGGAAGAGTACCTTCTTCTCCTTGGAGGTGATCTCCTCCTGGAGTAATACGAGCTCGAATCACTACCGCTATCGCTATCGCTATCCGAATCCGTCGTGCTGTCTGAATCGCTAGAAGAAGTATCAGAGCTCGAATCGGAGTCGGAGGAAGAAGAATCTTCAGCTGCTCGAGCGGCATGCTGCGCCGCGAGGAGCTTAGGCGCGTTCTGAAGATACGTTCGCATTTCCTCTGTGACTTTACCCATCCCGATCGAGGTGAAGTAGTTGATGGCGAATCGGGTGTTTTTGGGATTATCCATAGGGAACATGCCTCCGAAAGCGGGTTTCAAGTCGGGGATCTTGAATCGCTCCACGAGTCTGGTAAGACCCATTTCTTCAGTCATCTCCTGCATCATGATCTTGACGAAAATTCGACTGGAAGAAGTCGTCTCCTCTTCGTTCATATGAACAACGTTCAAGACGGCCCAGGAAATACCGTCAGAAGCGAGCAAGTGGCCAAAGAATCGACCGATATTTCGAAGTTTATTCGTCTCGTATCTGTGGATCGTGTCGTAGTATTTCGCAAAGGCCTCTTGGTAACAATCGGTCCAGACCCTGTTCAACTTGCAGAATCGCTCGCCGATCAGTCCGTAGAAATTGGTATATGTTCGTTCTTGTGAACAACACTCGATGATCATGTTACACAGCTCGATCTGCAGAAAAAGTCAGCATCTTCCTCTTTCTCAGGCGCAAGCGCAGGCCATAAGCGGCCGACTCACCTCTCGTCCTTCAGGAATGTTGATTTTCATCAATTTGTGCACCGTTTCTTCATAGTTGAGCTAGAACCAAACTCGATCAGCAACTCTCATGCGCTGAAACACACGTCTTACACATTACTCACCGAGTTCATGATAGTAAGATAAATGGATCGCCTCAAGTTGATGAGGTTGGTCTCAGTCATATCGGCGATACCCTGCTTCTCAGGAGCGACATCATCCTCTTCATCCTCGTCCTCAGACTCGGAATCATAGCTGCCTGATTCAGAGCCTGACTCGTCGTCTGAATCTCCCAGAATCTCTCGCTTGATATCATTGTATTTCTCCTCGTTTTGCACGTAGTTCGGGTCCACTTTGAACAAGTCTGCAAAGGTTCCGACCGAGTTCAGTATAGACAAATGTGGCAGAAACACACTGAAACATGAGGTATTTCAGATGGTGGAGACGACTCACTCAAGCTTTCTTGCACTTGCAGCTCATCATCCAGTGTGACTCTATGCGTAATCTGTTCCTCCTCTTCAACCAAGTCCAATCCTTCCGGAATAGCGGGGTTGTCTTTGTACTTGTCCTTTCTGACTTGGAAGAGGACCTCGATCATGTATTGACATCGCTTGCTGATCGCGCCTTCGTGAAGGACCGCCCTGAACCGCTCGTAGACCGTGTTGTTCGCCTTGGGACTGTTCTCGGAGAGGAAGAGACCGACTTCTCGCATGAATCCAACGGCTACTTCGATGGAGTCGTCCGTGGGTCGGTCGAGGCAGAGCAGAAGTATTTGAAGGGCGACAATCTCATGGGCGACATATTGGTTGCAGAGGTGTGCGATAAACGTCGAGGTGGCATGACATACGGTCTGTAGTAAAATCAGCATTGTTTATGCAGCACTCTCCTGACCAGATTGATGACATTCATGGCAGGTACGAAAAACTCACCTTGTCGTTCCTCTTGTACGCTCGTCTGAACTGACTGATCAACCTGATCAATACCAATTCTCCCACTTGCGGCAGTTTGGTGTTGACAATTGCGACCAGCGCAGCGAAGACGGGTGTGAAAGGAAGCGATGATGCCTGAGCTCGCATGATCGATCGAGCGAAGAGACCTTTTCCTCTGATCAGGTTTTCGCCAAACAGCTCGGGGACCACATGTTTGATGTTGGACACGTTGACCTGGACAAGAAAGAAAAACGCATCAGTACTCTCCACTACTGGCGATGCGCGATACTTCAAGGCCGAAGAACTGTGTTATCAGTGAAATGTACTCAAGTCTCACCTTGTTGATCATACCGTTGATACTTTTCTTGAGCGCATCCCAGCTCAATCTTTGATACTCCGTACTAGTCTTATCCTTCGCCGCCTCAGCCTGCATAGCCCTCAACTTGGCCGGAGGGATATACGCTCCACCAGACCTCGACCCAATCAATTTCGCAAACTCCGCTTTAGCAACTTCATCCGCCTTTGAACCTCCATTCTTCAGAGCAACAGTCCCATCTTCATTCCCATTTGACTTATTTTTGAGCTCATTGTTGATTTGAGCTTCCAGCATGGCAGCTTCTCGCGCACGTCGTCTGTGAGGATCGATATCCATCACTCGGGGAGCATCGATATCGTTTGGACCTCGGGACGGCCTAGCTGAGGGCGATTGGGAACGTCTACGTCGGGTAGGAGGCGAAGGTGATCTATCTCGAGGATTAGGTGATGGCGACCTAAATAAGAGTCAGCTTGGAGACTTATACTTTTAGCAATAAGTTGAGAAAAAGCTCACCTTTTTCGCTTTGAAGCTGGGACGTCATCAGGGCTGACAGTACGACTACGAGGGGAAGGAGACCGGGAGTCTGATCGAGTCGGAGAACGAGAACGAGAAGGTGAAGGGGAACGCGAAGGAGTAGGAGAGCGCGGCATATTGCTTGTCGTTGTGATGTTGGAACAACGAGATTGCACAGACCGAGAATATGGGTTTTTTTCTTTGGTTGCGCCTGATACGAGTTGTATCAGCAGGCGACCAGACGACCAGATTACTGCGCAGACTGATGAATCTGCGTTTTGTTCGAATCGTTCAAGTGAAGATGGCCGAAGATGTTGCTTAACCCATTCAACTGGGTCGAGGCAACGAGAGAAAGACGAGCGAGTCTACGGCTACATAAGTGGATTACTTGAATAAGATGAAAGGGATATCCTCGGTTACTCGTGGCAATGTTACTACCAAGGTGTGAGCAACGGAAGCAATTGTATCTCATTGTAGGGTAGGTCTAACGAGTGGCGAAGCTGGGGAGGGGAAGGGGAAGGGGTGGTTCCTGGAGGCTGTGACGGCATGACGCATCAACCAGCAACATATGCATGCCATGCCATACGAATTGAATTACCGTACCGACCGCTGCGTCCTCTCGTCCTCCCTCCCGAATACTCTTCTTTTGCCCTTTCGACTTCCTTTTTGTTTGTCTTCTTACCTTCACCCTTGCTGCTCTCACACTAAAACTATCTCTCCGCCTGCTTCTTCCGATTCGGATTTCTCGCCGACTCTATCCTATACAAAATATAAAAAGAGAGCGTCCAGCTTCTCGCCTCACCTTCTTACACCTCTTTACCAGAACACCCACCACATTCCCTACCCGTTCATTTAAACGCAATAACATCACATAACATGTCGTCCTCGCCCACGAAAGCTGCTCATGAGCATGCAGTCCTCCTCAACGCCATTGCAGAGGGAGCCAAGCTATACCCGAAGCCAGAGCATGTCAACTATACTTATGGAACAGCTGGGTTCAGAACGCTGTGAGCTTACTCGTCTAAAGTCATGGGACTGGGTCCGAGCTGACATGTTCCTACCTAGTGCTACCAAGCTCCCCTCGGTACTCTTCCGAGTAGCTCTTCTCGCTGTCCTCCGATCAAAGAGGCTTGAGGGAGCGACGATTGGAGTCATGGTCACTGCGTCACACAACCCCGAACCGGTGAGCTGACATCAGCTGTACAGCGACTATGGACAGCTTACGACTGACATATCTCCAGGATAACGGTGTCAAGCTCGTTGATCCATCAGGAGAGATGCTCGACCCTACATGGGAACATCACGCCACGACGCTCGCCAATTGTCCCACGACCGAATCACTCCTTTCAACATTCACTACTCTCGTCACTCATCTTCGAGTAGATCTCCACCAACCTGCCAATATCGTCTATGCAAGAGATACTCGACCTTCGGGTCCTGATCTCATCGAAGCGCTTGAAGAGGGTCTCAACGCTTTCGGAGAGGGAGTGAAGGTCAACAACCTCGGAGTGACGACGACGCCTATCTTGCACTATGTGGTGAAGGCCACGAACGATAAGACTGGAGAGTATGGTCATCCGACTGTTGAGGGATATAATCAGAAGATGGCAAAGGCATTCAAGACTCTAGTCGTACGTTTTCGACATTCTTGCATGTTGGCTCGGCGCTGTAGGTATGCTAACGTGACGACAACAGGGCAACAAAGGACCGCTTGCTCCTCTCTACGTGGATTGCGCCAACGGTGTGGGTGCGAATGCCCTGGCCGACTTCACCGCCACTCTAGGCGGTGTCCTCCCTGTGAATCCTATCAATACTTCTACCAACACCGCTGGCGCCCTGAATCATCATTGCGGAGCCGACTTCGTCAAGACCAAACAACAATTCCCTCCTTCCGTCCAGGCTGCTGGCTTCCTCAACAAGCGTGGGACAAGGGCTTGCTCTTTCGATGGAGATGCGGACAGGATCGTGTACTATTACTTGCACGAAAGCAAGAATACTTTCAGATTGCTAGATGGAGATAAGATCGCTGTGATGGTCGCTATGTTCCTTGGGGATTTGATAGCCAAGGCTAAGCTCACGGAGGATGAGAAGCTGTATTTGGGAGTGGTACAAACTGCTTATGCGAACGGCAGCTCGACGAAATACCTTACGAGCGTGAGTTGGCAGCTAGCTCTTTGGTCGTTTTTGCTCAATAAGGAGAGAATAACTGAATTCATGTATCGTAATAGCGAAACATTCCCGTAGCCTGCGTTTCCACTGGAGTCAAGCACCTGCACCATGCCGCTCAGCGATATGACATTGGTGTCTACTTCGAGGCGAACGGTCACGGCACCGTCCTCTTTTCAGACAACGCCATCAAGACCCTCAAAGCCGCTTCACCCACTTCGCCCGAATCAGCAAACGCCATCAAGTACCTCCTCGCTTTCTCAGAGCTTATCAACCAGGCTGTAGGAGATGCCTTGTCAGACATGTTACTTGTTGAAGCTGTGCTCGCTCACCGAGGCTGGGGAGCACCAGAGTGGGACGCGGGATATGAAGATCTGCCTAACAGGCTCGTGAAGGTGGAAGTACCCGATCGATCAATCTTTGTAGCTACTGATGCCGAGAGGAGACTGGTCTCTCCTGTTGGATTGCAAGAACATATCGAAGAGGCTATGAGGAAGGTTGAGATGGGTCGATCGTTCGTACGACCTAGTGGAACGGAAGATTGCGTTAGGGTGTATGCCGAGGCCAAGTCGAGCGTCGAGGCGGATTGTGAGTATCCCCTGATCTATCAGCTGTCAGAAACATCGAATCCTTAGAGAGCTGATTTGGCGTGCCTCACTAACTTTTGCAGCGCTCGCTATCACCGTCACTGATCTCGTCAAGATGGCCAGCGGCCAAGTATGATGAGCAATTGATTGAGCAGGTACGATCCTTGGCATTCACTAGAATCAACGTGACCAGCAGAGCTGGTAACCATAGGAGACCGTATGAAGCGCTAGGCGTTGCATCGAAGTTGGAACGAAGATGAAGAAGAAGCAGAAGAAAGAAGCAGAATGAAGAATGAAGTATGCCCCCATTATATACACCTCACTGTTAATACCTCGCCCGATGCATATGTTACGTTGTGTTTGTTATGATATTATGACAAAGTTATTCATTGACAAAGCATAGAATTGCTTTGGACATATGGACATACATATGGGGCCGAGAAGAAGCTTGTTAGGTGAGGAATGCCACCATACGGGGGAGCTGCCTTCTATGCTGCGTATACGTCATACAACGTACGCGGGGTGGTGGGAGCCCCGGATCAACTGGTCGTGTCGAAGACTAGGGTGAGCCTACGGTGTACTGTATGGTGGGAATACCGCCGTTGATGGGGGTAACTGAGCATTCTGTTCATCTTGTTTGGACAAGGCCCGTTAAGTCTGGTGGACTTTTCTCATCAAATCATTGACCTTCTATCAAACCAAGTACAAAACATAGCGAAGATGCCATCCAAGTGAGCGAATAAGGCAAATCCGCTTTTGTAGTGAACCTGACCCAAACCTCTCCCAAATCTCTTCCTTGCATTTACCGCCGTCCGACGAGACAAAGCTGATCAACTTGTCTTCGTTTCATTTCATCTCTGTGCTCTTCCCCTGCGGCCTCATCCTTGACTGTAGGACAAGAGAAGCTACCCATGCCGGAAGCTGGTACACTGATTCAGGTGAGCCACGCCTCTTCCTTGACTCGCTCGCTTGCCTGGCCCTCCTCTTCACGCACACATGAATCAGCCGTTCTTATGCCCCCTCCCCTCCCCGCCCCTCACTCAGAGCATCCTCAGCTCGCTATACCGTAGTGTGCTTAAAGTGTATAAGCTAGTGACTATACACTGACATCTTACTGCTTTGTCTAGAATCTCGCCTCTCAGCCGAACTTGCGTCGAACCTTTCCAAAGTCAAGCCCATCCCCGAACTATCATACAATCCTCCGGTGAACGATGCGAAAGCCATCATAGCTCCTCATGCCGGTTACAGTTACTCAGGTCCCACGGCCGCTTGGGCCTATGCTGCTATCCCTACTGATAAGATGTGAGTGTCTCACCATGTTCAGCTCAGGCCGATGAGGTGATCGGCCGTTCCATCGATTACGGATCTTGAAAGACTTGGCAGCGTTACTCCTCATAGCCCCCTCCCCAGCAACTGTACATCTCACTATCTCATTGGTACCCTCAAGTCATAGAGCAGCTGGAAGATCGGACAGAAGGAAAAGCACCCGCTGTAGACGAGACACACTCCAACTCCATCCTCTCCAATCTACAACGCTGTTCAAAACGAGCTTGTCAAATGACGAATCTCTGAGCAATACTCCTACTGACACTATCACACAATCGTTCACAGCAAGCGGATCTTCCTCCTTGGGCCATCGCATCATGCCTACCTCTCCGGAGCTGCACTGTCTACTTTTGAAGCGTACGGAACGCCAGTGGGCGATATTCCGCTCTGCAAGAACAGTGAGTGCACACCTTCAAAAGCAAGCATCGGACCTCGATCACAGCCAAGCTAGCGAGATCCGCTTCCCCCATCTCTTCTTCGTTTTCGTTTCGAGCAGATCCTGCCAGATTGCTTGAGGGATTGATGTGCGGTAGAGAGGACTGTGCTGATGGTGTGTTGTTTGGTGCTGACTGATCATAGCCATCTCCGAGCTACGAGATACGGGTATCTTCTCGGATATGAAGCATTCCGTAGACGAGGATGAGCATTCGTTGGAAATGCACTTGCCTTACATTCGACATGTCTTCAAGGGGTAAGTCAACCACTATCTTTCTCTCTAACCCCCGGCTGTCAGCACTGGGTCACATCGTGCTCGTCACACACTCCCTTCCGCATGAATTTGTCTTTTCTCCAGTCTCCATCAAAGCATCTCGAGTCAAACTAGATAGGCAGTAAGACTACCGAAGCAATGATCTTCAGCTGACTATAAGCCCTTTCATTGCATCACACTTAGCCAAGATGATCTCCGCCTAGTACCTATTCTGGTCGGTCATCCGAGCAAAGAGACCTCATCCAGACTCAGCGAAGTCCTCACTAAGTACTGGCATGACGAAGAGACGTTCTTCATCATTTCTTCCGACTTCTGTCATTGGTGAGTAGGACTATTCATAACGATTGCCATCATAGTCTAATGTGTCGACCGGACTATGAACCTATCGAACCGTTTGCTAATGATCTCTAACACAACATGACTCAACCCACACTATCAACCATTGTTTCAATATAACAGGGGCACCCGCTTCTCCTGTACACCATACTACCCCAACGCCCCACCTCCTCCAAACCCTGTCCCGCCTGTTCCCACCGAACCTCACTCGGCAGCGTACGAGCCTCCAACCCTTATCAAGCGTTTCAATTCGAAGGACGCTAATCCCGATGTACCGATTTGGAAGTCGATCCAGTTTATGGATCATGAAGGGATGGATTTGCTGAAGAAGCCTGCCGAGTTCGGGGCTAGTGAGAAGTGGGAGGCTTACTTGGATGAGACCAAGGTGAGTACATGGCAGCTTTTGATCAACACCAAACAAATGCAACGACTAGCTTGATTGTCAGGCGAGTTTAGCCTTTTGTTGACACCGTACCACACCTCCATAGCCCGGAAGGGTTTGGCTCATCGCGAAACTCGGGGAGGTGATGAGCTGATTCTTTGATCTGCGATTCTAGAACACAATCTGCGGCCGGAACCCGATCACGGTCCTAGTCAACCTGATCCAATACATCTACGGCGACAAGTCCTCGACTGTAGATTCAGACAATAGACACCACTATCACCGATCAGAAACGTTCAACAGCGCTGCTCATCCTGAATTCACATTTGTGCGATACGAGCAGAGTAGTAAGTGTAAGAGCGGGAGTGACAGTAGTGTTAGTTATGTTAGTGGCGTTTTGAGGGTTCCTGGACATCGATCGAAGGCGTAGAAGTAAGTGCGCAGCGGGACGTGATCGATGTATGTTGTAGCCGGGTGATTTTGGGAGACCTGGGCAGATCATGACGAACATAGGATTTGTCGCAAGGAAATTGAGGATGGGGACTGGTCTTCGCGGCGGATCGTAGTGTATATGGCAGGGCGACACAATAGTCTTATGTAGCGTAAAGAACGTCAACAGAAATAAGCATGTATCATGTATGATGTGCAGATGGAACCGGTATGTGGATCCGGGTTCTTGATACGCCATGCTTGCGAAGTAAGCAAGATCCTCATACTTCTGTGCGAGTACCGGGCATGACCTAAGTCTTGGGGACTGGAGACTGGTTCATCCAAGTCAAGCATGTAGCGGAATTCATCCCATATCCACTACATTGGCATCTACCGAATACCCAACCCCGCGTCGATGGTGATCACCGCACGTTCTAGGCGCTATCGACGTCAACCTGTCTGTACCCTTGTACCTATGAAACGCACGCAAGAGAAGCTAGTCAGCTTTTATATCCTCTCCTGCTGTCCTCCATGAGGTCTGAACGCGTAATAGCATGATGGTGCAATTGTAATATATTTCCCCTGGACCCCAGAGCTTGGTTTCCAGTTCTCAGTCTCAACTACGATATGTGGGTTCCGGACTTGTGTGTTTCCACAATTCTACCTCCCAACCCCAAATCGGGCGCAAATCCTCGATCATGGGCTCGCTAGCCATTAAGACAAAAAAAAAGAGCAGTGAAATTTGGAGAGGAGTGGGATTTCAGCAGCAAACGATGCGCCCGTTCGGAGAGAGCCTTTGACTTTTCGAAAAAACGAGGTGTCATTTCAAGATTGAAGCCAGAATCACGGCTGAAGCCTTTCTTCACGATAGTCAATCCTCCCAGTCCCACCCAGGAACCCCCAACTGTCGTTTTCCCATACTCGTACGTTTCCCTCGACGCCAGATGTCCCTCGCACCATCACAGTCCCACATACAACCTCGAACCGTCTCTTCATCTCCATTGCAGGAATCCACAGAAAAAAAACCCCGTCTCGCCTGATTTCAGACAAATCCACTCTGCCGAGATGGTTCTTTCCGCCCAACTGATTATAAATCTGAGTTTCTGACAAGAATGACGATAGTGCCGATAGAGGAAATACACTTCTGTTCCCTTCGAACCCCAAGATTCAACTCACCTTGTTCTCCCTGATCATCGTAGCGTATTTCTCGGCCAATTCCTTGCAGTTTTGCAAGTGGTTAACACCTTCACCCCTGTAACATTTCTGAAGCTCGTCTCGGACGATACGGGCTTCCATAGCTTTGATCCATGATTCTCGAACGTGTTCGTCTCGGTCCTTGATCCGTTCTGTAGGAATTCGCGATCCCCGATCCACGGTCCAGCGTTATCACCATTCGAGAGCGGATATATGGGCGATGACATGAGGAAGAATGACAAAGTGGATGGATAGGTTGTCAGCTTATTTCGAAATTTCGACGATGTGCCTTCAACAGCCATATCAAGTTCTGCTTCCCATTCCCCCTTGTCTAGCCCCGTTCTCGTTCTTTTGAGACCACTCGATTATCAAGATCTCGTTCTCCAGAGTTATTCATCTCCTTCCCTGCTCATTCGTAAAAAAAAAAAAACCAGCTTCCGCAGACTTACGTCGGTATTCATCCATAGAAGGTGTTGAGGCCATTTTTGCTCAAGTGTATGTGTATGTGTTTTCGCGATATCAACAAGGAACAACAAGCAGTCTGTTCTGGGCGAAGATGAGCTTATGCCGGAATGAGGTAGGGTGAGCTGGTGCTGTGAGAGTGATATATATGAATAGATCGTGTGTATGAGGTCAAGCTGCTTTCGAGAGACGATTTTCGATATTGACAACATCTGTCCGCTACACAGGAGTTCCTCTCGTTCGCACTCACACTCGCACTCGCACTCGCCAATCCAATCCAATCCAATCCAATCAGCTCATGAGCCTGACATCTATGACATCTCTTGCTTGGTCTGAGGGTAGGGTCTGGATGCTTTTCAGCGGAATCAAATCAACATGATAATTGCCATGTGCTCGGTCATCGACGCATGAGCCACGTGACCTAGCATTGTATGTGGGGCCTCCACGCGCCTGTTCTCTTTTGCCGCAGAGTGCAGAGATGATTTACTCGTACACTTACACTTGAAACATGTCAATGCATGTACAGGTGTACTGTATGTCCATCAAGTCCACTCAATCACAAAGTACGAGTACACTACGCACTACGCTGTACGCCGTACATGCGTTGCAAGATTTCATATAAAGCATGCTTGGATACGAGTACTCTTCTGTGTTCTGCTTTCTGCTCTCTTTTCTTTCACACACACACTCTCTCTCTTTCTTTGCATTATCCCCCTCACATCGAGTTCTATCAGTTCACGTACTCAGCTGGCTCTTCCAAAACGTCTATCTTAGTAGACACACCCTTTCCCGTCTCCATCATTTCACACTTACCAGCACGCCCTCTCGTTTCCATTTCTCGCTACCTTCCCTTCCTTTTCCTGTCCTAGTACCATTTCCCGTACCGTCATACAGCATAGCATATCATCTCATTCCACCTCTTTAGCATATTTACCCACCTCAAATCTTCATTTCACCTCCAAACTATACTCTCACTCGATACCACCCACTCCCGCTCCCGCTCCCACCCTCCAGTCCATTTCTTGTTCACCATAGCTTCATTCGATCTTTTTGTCCTTCCTCACTCACGCTCCACATCTGCTCGGTATCCGGCTCCTTTCCCTGTGATCCCATCGAAATCCTGACGAGCACCCACTCAGCATGATGCCGACTTTCCAGCCCTTCGGACCAACTCCATCTCTGTGGACCCCGCCCACCCCCCCTGCCGCTTCGAGTGGTCTTTCCGCTAGTGGTCTCCTCAGTCGACAGACTACACCGCCCTCGGAAGCTGCTAGTCCAGTGGTAGCTACCCCAAAGAGCGGCAACGAACCTGCGCTGTGGTCAGATAGGTTTAGGAGCTTGAGCACAGGTAATATCGGAGGGATGAATGTAGCGGTAACCCCTCTAGGAGCTACACCTGCGAATTACACCGAGCCTAGGAGAGTCGTAAGTGCCTAACCTATCTATAGTACACCTACGATCCTTCCTCATTCTATTGTGCGTGATACAGATTCTGACTAATGCAAATACATAATAGCTCGGTGACCTCCCTCAGAATCCGGTCAGTTCACATGCCCTCGCCTCACCCTTCATGCCAGGTCTCAATAACGGTCCGTGGGGTCCGCCGATGCCTCTTCGGCGAGATCACTCGAATCAGAATCATCGGAATCTCACAGTTGAGGAAGTAAGCTATCTTGTGCTTCGCTTGCTTCATTAAGAGCGGAATTTATAGCTGATATGTCGTTCCAGCGACTCGCTTTGGCTGAAGACAAGATCAGAGAGCTCATCATAGAGAATAACCGTCTCCGAGAAAGGAATATCTACCCTGTATGTCAGCCTTACCACGTACGACTTTCTTTTCTTCCCCTCCCATCACTCGTGACGCTGGAGCTGATGGACGTTCTCCCAGCACCACCCCGGAAATGCCAACATCTACACCGCCTCTTCGTTAAGCGGAGGCTCATCCATGATCTTTGACAACATCAATCCGTCCTTCGCTTCTGCCGGATATGGTCAGATAGGCGGTCTGGGACTTCAGAGATTCGAAGATCCTGAGATATGCTATGACATGTCCAGGATGAATATGGGACCTGATGATCAGGTGAGATCTCTGCTTCTCAAACTCACTTCGAACGTAATGTAAACCCACCGAAGTCAATGGTGGGAAGACAAGTCTGCTGCTGTGAGCTATTTGCTCATGTGCCATTGCTCTTCAGCTCGATAAGGGACCGTACACTGCACCATCTTACATCACTATTCCGATCCTTCAAGGCACTTTCAACTTTGCCGACATGCCCAACGATTACGTCCGCCCAATCGTTTGGATCATCGCCCATCGTGTACCCAAGGGCAGCGGAGAAAGGTCAGCTAGCCAACACTGATCACGGTTCGCGGTTCTGAGCTGACATTATGATCTCGCAGCTCCGGCCTGAAAGCGGCAGTAAACGCTCTCGCCGTAAGCTGATCTTTTCTCCCCACACGCTCCGAGCGCATTCTAGCTAATAATCGTAACAGACCCGCCTTGGCCTACCTCGATCGATGGATCCCGCGGCGACTCTCATTAGCTGCATCATCGAATGGGCCCGACCGCTTTGCTACACATCTTGCGGCAACTATCTTTGCCAACAGCTCTTGGAACGAGGAGACATGGAGGACAAGGAGGCTTTCATCCAAGCTATTCAGTAGGTACCCTCGGCAATTCATATGAAGTACACGCTGAAGGTTCTACTCTGTGTGCAGAGATGAGATCGTGCCTATTGCCAGCGATAAATTCGGTACTCATGTTCTGTGCAAAGCCATCACTGTGAAGGAGTTGGAGGTGAGTTGGCGTATGCAATGGATAACGCAGAAATATGTGCAAAGAATGCCCAACTCACGATGGTCTCATGCGCCCATCTCGGAAGCCTTGATCAAGTTTGGTATCTTTGACTCCATGCGTACTGGAGCGCGGAGACTTTGGCGAGAAGTAAATACAGTTCACGCTCTGTGCGCGAATCGAGGACTGACACATTCTTGTAGTATCTTGAGAAATGCAGGCAAGGAAGGCAATTTGACATCTTCTACAAGTACGTGGCTTGTCTCTTTGCACTCCCGGCCAAGCTGATCTCGCTATCAGGATCAACGAGAATTTGGCTGGAAAATGGTCAGATCTTGCGTGTATCAATGAGGTGAGTTGACTTTTTTTGTAGTCTGTGGAATTCTTCGCCACGTGACTGCACCTATGCTAAAGACCTTTGTAGCATGGATCCATTGCTGTTCAACAGATCTTCGAAGTCTATGGCTCCCCCGATCTCATGCAACCTTGTTTCAAAGAGGTGAGCGAAGCTCTCAGCGGCTTCGTCAAGGCTCAAGCTGACTCATCTTAGCTACTCGCCGATATTGCTCGAGTCGCCAACAACCAATTTGGACAGTGAGTTCTTGTATCAATGTTGTGAGAAGAGCGAACATTGACGTTCACCTCTAGCTTCGTTGTCACCAAGCTCATCGGATACCCAAACCTTTACCGACCCACTTGCGAAGCTATCTTGACATCATATCCGCCCGTTGCGACCACTCATCACGGTGTCAACTTTGCCAAAATCGCTCTCACCGAGGGAGGGAGAGGCAGTATCGTCAAATACGTCGATGCCATCTGCTCGTATGATGAAGGGTAAGTCGGTGATCATGCCACGACGCTTGCGCGCCCGCTAATTCCTTGATCTGTTCAGCCGTACACCTGGTATCGTCGCCATCGCCACTTCGTCTATCGGCAAAGCACATCTTAGTGAGCTGTCCGTTCTGCGATCCCGGTATGCCGTTAATAGCTGACATGTTTAACCCTAGCCTTCGTCTTATCTTGCGTGAGTACCTCGCTGTGAAGTGATGTGAAGATCTTGTGTGCCAAGAGCTGACATTCGTGGCTGGGTAGCTAACACCTTCCGAGCATGTCCGAGTCCGTCAGACCTGTCGAGCGTTCAGCACGACCCTCCGAAACTCGCAGAGTGGAAATGACCTCCTGCGGTCCCTGTGAGCTCTCTGAAGCCTTCTGGTTTGCGCAAAGCTGACATCTCCCAGTGGTCTGATGCACGCGGTCGGGTCGAGGCATCGCGCCGGCAGCAATTGAGTGATATGTCCACATCCCTTCTCGAGGAGCAGTCAAGCACTCGACTACCGGCTGGCTCTTTGGATTTCCCCATTACGATACCCTTATAACGTACTCACAACGCATATACCAATTCCATCAAGCTAGCATTTCCCTTTCTATCACGCTTCGTTGTCCTCTGTCATAATCCCATCTTCACAAGACCAGTCCCTAGCAAAAACGGTCCGGTCAATCAATCACCATTCACAAACAACTCGCATTGTCATTGTCATCGTTTCATACTTCATACATAAAGAACGCAATCACACTTTTCCATTGTCAAATATTCGCATTCCCATCAGACATTCATCGACCATCAATCATCATCACACATCTGTCCCATGTTTTAGACGCATTCCATCAACAACATATCTGTTTCATGTTTCCATTCCACCCCAATCGCATTGTTCATAATCATTCACGCACGCAATATCTCACAGAAAACACACATACAAACAAGATAATCAACATTCCCGAAGAAAACAAACATCGCATTCCAAACGAAACGACATTACGAAAACGATTTTTTAAACTATACAATATACGATTTACGAGCTTTCCAGACGGTAAGATCCAGAAAGAAGGAGTACAAGTAGTGGTCAATAGGGGAGCAGCGGACGGTCCAGCTAAGTGGAAGCTGCCGCGGAGGTTGGAGAAATTGGATGGTAATGTTAGTGACTTGTCGAGAGGTTATTTACCGGAGCCTAAGAGGTTTCAGGTGTTCTACTTGATTGGTGAAGAGTGAACAGTATCTAGGAAAAGACACGGAGGAAGGGGCGGAGGAATTAGGTTGACTATGATCTTATGCATAATATGTTACCTGTCTTGATGATGTTTCTCAGTAGCAGTCTCTCTGGGTCGATCGTGAACCAGAACAGGCCATTCTCGAAACAACTATGTTGCATGATTGTGTCCGCTTCCACAGAGACAAAGGGCTGTGGCTCTCTGCATCACGATTCAGTGAAGAGGATAGTGAAGATGCATTGCTGTGAGGTATTCACATTCGGTAATTGATTGTTTGATTGATTGTGATTTGTGATTGTGATTGTAGTTGTGGTTGATTTGATTTAATGCAGTACATACAACAGATATAATGTGATTAGATAGAGAGAAAACCGACTTTGACTTTGTGAGGAAGGATATAATCAATGGACGGATGGGAAAGCAAGGGAGCAAGCAAGGAGTATACTATGTATGTATAAACCGCGCGAATGGGGGAAAAAAAGGGACGGAAGTGATCGTATACTATATAGAACGAGATACATGATTACATCTGGTTCCTTTTCTTAGCTGTTCGGAGGTATGGCCTCAATAACCATTCAACATCAGCCTCGGATTGGTCGATAGTACCCTGCTTGATCTCGTACGCTGTAACGAGGAGAAATGAAGAAAGAATAAATATATCAGTATGAGCCGATTTCGATATGGACTTGGGACTCGGGACTTGGGACTCGGGACTTGGGACTTGGGACCTGGGACTTGGGACTTGGGACTTGAGGGATTTGTACACAGGGCTCGCTTCTGCCATGCCGGATATCATTCAACTCTTGGTCTAACTCACGTTTAGCTTCAAATCGAGGACCGACTTCGGCGAGCTGTGCGTCCTTGTGCGACGTCTTTGCGAAGACGTGGTGGCTGGAAAAATCCGGATATTAAAGAGGTTCAACATGGAACATGATATTAGCTCAGCTTTTTATACTATGGTCCATCGTCGTATTGTGTATACAAGGATCAAATGAGACCCAAGGAAAGGAAGCCGAAGAGCGCGTGGAGGCCAGAATAGGGAATAGGCAATGCGTAATACGAAAGCCCGCGATTTCAAGAGGACACAAAAGAAAAGAGGAGAAATCGCTCTTTGATCTTATTTTGAAATCACAGAAATCCTCTTTCTGCTAACTCTAGCGCTTGACCCCCAAATATTCGCCAATGAGGCCTGTAGCCTGTAGCCTGGGGCCGTTAACATTAACTGTACTCACCGGAACGAGATGAAATCCCTATCATTCCTAAAAGTCATAACCCTCTTCGCATCCTCCTTTGGCACGGGGAAAAGCGCCTTCAATATCCCCTGGACTCTATCTCCTAATTTCGTTGAAAACCCATCAAAGATCAAATGAGGGTATTGCTCCGATACAGTCGAACTTGCATTACTCGACACATCGTGTCGGAGTGTAACGTTGTGCAATGTCATGGAGAGTGTTGGACCGTGGGGCAAGTGGGAGATGATCATGGCGTCTGGTACACCACGGTGTTCGTGGATAACCACTAGGTCTGTGACGCCTTGCGAGGTACAGGCTGATACGAGGTCACGGATGACTGTGTTTCCTCTGTTTAGTCGATATGAATTCGGGAAGACGAGTCGCATTTCCTAGAAGGGATTCACCGTACGTACCAAAAAAAAATGTCAGTACACGTACACGTACAAGCCCGATCAGCCGCCATAATCTCGTGATTGATGTGATGAGATGTGATGTTATGAGAACATGTCATCTCTCAGTCGTTTCCTCTGGTGTGTATGTATGGCGTATGGATGACCTCGCTGAGATTTTTCGTCCTTGAGGTGATGATGCCAGATCCACCTGTCGCGAAGTATGTGTTACTCACCTTTGTGAATTGCAGTAATCGCGAAGAAGGCGATCGCGAAGTGGTAATTACAATCTTAGGATCATATGTACCGACTTTGGCATACTCGTCGTCGATGTGCGATCCGGGATCTGAGGGAGGGCGGTGATGTCGCACCATATAATCAGCACCGCTTCTGAGATGCCTGTCTCCCTTCGCAAACATCTTGACTTCGTACTATTCCTACTATGTTTCGTCCGCTTTGCCGGGGCAGCCTACATGAGACCCTTCCTTCACGGGCTCACTTCTCCTCTCGATGAGCTTCCACTTAGTCCGCGAGGCTTCACATGTCTACACATATTCTCTTCAAACCCTCCAATCCAGCTTCCACCCGGCAAGGTCCGCTCGGGAGACTGTGCGCCCGGATCGCTCACAACCATGCAACCGTGCAACCCTCCAAATTCGTAGACCTCGCAGCCCCTCGCTTCGCTCGGCGTTGCTTGTGCATTCCCCCACTCACCAGCCTGCGCCTCATCAAGAACCAGATCCTTCCCTAATGTCTTGGCATCATTCCTCAATTCGGTGGGCAACGATTTCCCCTGAGCCAGTAGATCTTTGATCTTCTGCTTCCTCTCGTATATCGACCTCTCTTGGGACTCTTGTGATTTCTTGTAAATGTATTCCCGCCGTTCCCGGGTCTGTCTGCGGAGCTGAGCGAGTCCGAACTCGAGCGTCAGCGAGAGTTTGACAAGCAAGAAGGGAGATTATCAGGTCATGACCGCCAGATCGAAAAAGAAAAAGAAGACAGGGAAGCGGAGGCGTGAGATAGCATAAAGCGGAGGAGGAAAAAAAAAATGAAAGTGCTCTTGTATATTGCGTGAGATCAGACGACAGGATACTCGTGTCAGGAGGAGAAGAAGATCTACAGTATCTGAAATCACGGATCTGAGCTGAGCTGAGCTGAGCTGAGCTGAGCTGAGGAATGACTATGGGTATTATGCGCACTACAGCATCATGCTACCACTCACCATCTTTGCTGTCTTTACTAAAGAGCCCTACGAGGACGTTGATCAAAGCAAGGGGCGAAGCTTCAGATATCTTGGCCAGTAATATTAATTCTATCCACCTTTTAATTCTTCTCGACCCGGGAATCTCCTCGAGGTCGATTAGGGCGAGGCGGATATGCGCGGAAGAACAGTTGTTTGTAAGGGGTGAAAGCCGCTGCGGTACGGATTTCGTTTCGTTCGGTTGCTCTGTAAATATCAATGAGCGGTTCGAAGGAAAAGGAGAAAGGAAAATGGACAAGTGATATCGATGCGTAAGAAAGCTTTTTGATGCGCTAATGGAAAACGGTCCTCCTTGCTTGCTTGGTATCCAATGTCGCAAATATGCTACTGTATGATGCTCGGCCGACCGGTAGAGCGTAGACGTAGACGTAGACGTACTCTAGTAGAATAGACGGGAAGGGAAATAGCCAAGAACTTTGTCGTACAGTAGTTACAGTAAGGAGGATGAAAGCAGCTAGCGAAGACCTCGAAATCTTCCATCAACAATAGAGTTACCAAACAAAGTAAAAACGTGATGACGAGAGGATGCATTTATATGGCAGTGAAAAATTACAGTAACGAGTAACTCTAATTATAAAATTCCTAATCTGATATACTGGAGTAGATTTAGGCGCACAAACAAGTAAGAGGTGAGTGATATCGCTGCGCGCCTGGATTTAGTTTTGTTTTATATGCGAATGACGCTGATCGGTGGGATTCAGATTCAGGGATTGCTAGGCCGGTGCCGCTGCTGCTGCTGCTGCTGCTTGGCTTTTTGATCTTTTAGTGGTGCAGTGACTTGCACGTTCTTGAATGAGTGAATGAGTGAATTGACCTTTCTTGTAGACTTGACATTTCAATCAACTCAGTCCTTACAACCGCCAGCCAGCACTAGATAGTATAGCTAGCGTTCACACAGCGACAGCCTATAGGTCGCACGACACCATACGACCTTGAATCCTCATTCTCACACGAGCTTGGGGCATCGCATCGCCTGTTAACAAACGAACTTGGGTTCTTAAAGCATCTCACATTCATCAATCAATCAATCAGTCAACCAACACCAACGTGCTTCATCGCTGCCGATAAAATTAGCTGATAGCGTCCAACGCCAAAGATGCGTTCCGCGCTCATCACCAGTCTCTTCGGACTGGCTTTGACGGCAAACACAACCGCGACTACTTCATCATCGTCTGCATCGTCGTTGCGTCATGAACTTGCTATTGACTTTCGAGGCTTAGAAGGTAGCGACAATCCGCAAAGACCGTTCGGACCGTCTTCACAAACCTTTGCATCAACATCATCCCTAGAAGGCGGAGATGAAAATCTTGATACATCGTTCAAGCCGAGAAAACGACGTGAGCCTTCTCCCATTTATCGTCCTTCTCTGGACCTTAGTAGTCTCACATATTCCCTCACGTGTCACGTATGAGGTATCTGGCTGATCGGTCACTTCACTCTACATGGGTAACAAACCGCCCTCATAGCGCTCAAAGGCCGTTTTCTACACGTGACGGATTTTCACCCCGACCCGCATTATTCGACAGGCGCGACATTTGACACAGGGTGTCATAGACGACCAAAGAAAAAGGGCAAGAAAGGGAAAGGTAAAGGCAAGAAGGGGACGGGGAAGTTGACCGATGATGAGATAGCGGATGATGAAGAGAGCAATGAAGATGAGGGCGAAGAGGAATCGAAAGGTTGGGCTGAGACTGTAATGGATACGCTCAAGAAGAAGGATAAGGATAAGGACAAGGATGGGGTTGATCTCGCTGGTAAATGGGGTACAGCTGTCTCGTGAGTATATCGAACCCTTATTCCATCTGCGTATACGGACACAAATGTTGGGATTCATGCCCGGCAGTGGTACATGTCAGGGTTCGAAGCTGATTGTGTTTTTGTGCTTGATGATGTATCCACTTTGTAGAAAATGCGACTCGCCCATGTCATTGGTCAACTTGACTTTCGATTGGCTCAAGAAGGAATGGGCGGATGAGATTGATTTCATCGTCTGGACCGGTGACAACGCCAGGTGAGTAAGCTCAGGTGCATAATCGGCTTCACATCAAACCAGCTTCGTGTGGGTTAGTCCAAGAGTTGCAGAACCTGATCCTTCTCCGCTGCGCTGCCGACAGACACGATATCGACCGTGAACTTCCACGATCACCGCGGGAGATCTTCGACTTGAACCGAATGATGGTAGGCAAAATGGTCGATACATTCGGTACGGATATCCCCATCGTACCCAGTATCGGCAACAACGATATATGGCCTCACAACGTATTAGCTGCTGGACCGAATCATATCACCGAGGAGTTTCTGCGGTAAGTAAAGTTCACGATCACCGGATCTCGAACATACATTCCGTCCACTTGTGTCTTTAACCAGAGTGCCAGTCTGGTTGCTGACTTGAGAGCAATTTTCCATTTTTGTTGCTAATAGTATCTGGAGCAAGTTCATCCCGTCTGATTACTCGCACGTCTTTGAGCGTGGAGCATACTTCTCGGTCGAAGTCATACCCGATCGTTTGGCGGTGATTTCGCTCAACACGCTATTCTGGTATGATTCCAATACATGTGAGTCAGATACGAGGAGCCTTTCTCCCTCAAGCTTTAGGATACCATCTGACGTTGACAATGAGCCTTGCTATCTTATCAGTGGTTGACGGATGCGGAGAACGGTCAAATGACCCTGGTGCGCTCGAGATGGACTGGCTGGACGTGCAGCTTTCAAGCTTTAGGGAAAGGGGGATGCAAGTTTGGTTGACGGGGCATGTACCTCCGCACATGGGATACTACTACGATAATTGCTGTGAGCTATCCCATCGTCGTCCATTTGGAAGTGCAGCCAGCTGACTGAAAGGCGCAGATCTGAGATATGGTGATCTAGCGTTGAGGTATCAGGACACCATCGTTGGTCATCTGTTCGGGCACATGTGAGTAACGCCCCATCCCGATGTACCTTCTGGACCGTGCTGATACTGTGGTGTGTATGTGTCATACAGGAACATTGATCATTTCTTCTTCATCGACGTGGACGAGCTCGAAGCTACGCCCGTATCCAAGTCAAAATCGAAGTCCAAACTGAAAATGCGATCGAAAGCCCACCTATCGTCATCCTCCTCCTCTTTCTCAAATTCCACCACTTCCTCGTTTGACTACCTACCACCACTGGGACCATCGCTTAGCTCCGATGGTGAAGTGAGGACTATGGGCGGTCAGACGCTCATGGAGGAATTAAGGAAAGACTTCGAGGATATGCCTTCTAAGAAAGATATCAAGTTGAAGGATTACATTGCGGTCAATGTCGCTGCTAGTGTGATTCCAACTTACTTGCCGGGTGTCAGGGTGTTCTCGTGAGTACAAGCCTACAATTCACCGGTTTTGAAGCCGCTGCGATCAGGGGAATTTTTCGTACACGACGTGCATGATTTAGATTGCGCGTGCTGACAGGTTCTGGTTACCGCCACCTTGGGGCCGTTTTTTTCTCGTTGTAGCTATAATATCACCGGCTTGGACGAGGATCGAGTGAATGACGACGTGTTCTTCCGTCAAAGTCCTGGATCCACTGTACTCGAAGAAGATGACGGTGAGGGAGATGAGGATGAGGACCGGGACCGGGACCGGGACAGCAACGAAGAATACTTTGTGAAAGGCGACATCGGCACCGATATGAAGAAAGACAGAAGACCTGGCCATCGGCACGGTCGGCCTAAATCCGATTGTTCTAGACCGGAAAACGAAGATAAACCGCACTGCGTATTCAAACATAAACCTCGATATTACAATAAGAACTCACCCTCGCGATCGAATAAGCCGCTCAGTCCGCTGGGGTACACCCAGTTCTATCTGCCGAAAGTGAATAAGCAGACCGAGGAGGTCCCGGAGTGGTTTGTGGAATATACGACATTTGAGAGGGATGTTTTGTATCCTTCGTCCAAGGAGCAAGAAGGGGGTCATCGACGAAACGACAATGGAAGTGATATCGAGAACGAGATGGGCGAATGGGGTCAACCGTATCCTATCCCTCTACATCTCTTACCAGCGTATGATCCTATACTTTTCGAGCAACATGGCCAGCCTCAGCCACAAGAAGTGGAATTGGAGTCGAAGTCAGATATGAACGGGGAACAAGCATCATCAAGAACAAACAAGAAGAAAGGTAACGATGACGACGATGACGAGGACAAGAAGAGCAAGCGGAAGAAATTTGAGAGGGCTATTAAGAAGATCACGCCGTATAGAATGTCAGATTTGACCATCCCCAACTACGTCAAGCTTTCGAGAAAGCTCGTGGCAAGGGAGAAGATGTGGGAGAAATTCTCTCAGCTCATGTGAGTCGTGTGCTCACCTCTTCCCCCAAGTCTTATTGTATCTTGTATCCGACATTGCGAGTTTCCTCGCCTTGCGATTTGCGATTTTGGCGTTAGCGCCCTGTTCCGAGGAATTGATGATTGATCATAGTCACGAGAAATGATGCTAATATGTTTCTCGTACCCTGTAGGTTCGTCTCATCGGACGATGTATAATGACCCTCTGTGCTTTGTGTTTGTCTGTCTCGGGGGACAGGGAAGCTTGCTGGTCTGGTTGTGAGACCACTACTATTAGACCGGTCTGCCTCGGCCTGAGGCCTCAGCCTTAGCCTTATTCGCCTGTATTCGGGCTTCAACGTACATGGTCTCTGCAACGATTGCGCTTTCTTTTCCTCAATTGCTCAGTCACTTAGTATACGTCGCGCCTTAGCTGTAGTCATATTGTATGAATTTCACGAACTTCGGCATCCCAGCACATCGAATCTCCAACGGATCGAAACGTTGGGACTGTTGCATTCTTAAATTCCTGTCATCCAGTATTGCCCAGTCCGGGCTGGATATCAGCTGGAATACAAAAACAAGCCAACAAAGCTACCATGACCGCTCACCCCACCCGGCGCACATTCGTGTTCGGCGGTTGATTGGCCCTCGCGATGCTTGATTCTGCTTCCGCCCTTTTACTATCCTGGAGATCATATCAGGGCCGTTTCGGTAAACAAATCTACTGTCCTGCTGGTCTGTAAGAGTCTAGCAAATCCCGGCTCGCCGAGATTCACTTGGTCGTACCGTGCCCATATGGTATACATGCTGTACTCGAGTACTCGTTATGTGTACTGCCTACATGCCATCCAGACCCGACTTGACCAATGGCGATGGCTATTTTCTATGATTATATGTGTGACTAGGATTACGATTGGACACGGTTGAGTTATCAGGTTGTAGTTATTGAGCACTGGCACCCGCACTGGCACCTACGGCAAGAAAGTCTAGATCTGATCTACAACTTCGCCTTCAAAGGCAAGTCCACCAATCCTCGCTTATCATCCAATTGAGACTTTCTCCTCTCCCATTCTTTCACAATCAAGACCTTGAGATCTTTCTTAAGTATCTTGCCATTTACATTCTTAGCTATGGATCAGGTACAAATTGATTCAGATTAACATCAGCTCAGACGACATTATCAGGTGATTTCGTGCGGGGTCCGATCCGGTCCTGCGCGATATATATAGATCGGCTCAGAGTTTAGGTTTAGGAAGACAGAAATGTTGTTGTGATATTTCCAGAGGTCAAACATGAGATTGAGATGGGACAAAACAGGAACAGGTTGAGCGACGATGATAATATTTCACTCACGCAGAGGTTCGGAGAAGATCATGATCATCTCTGGAATAGCGTATCGTGGCAATGATCCGCTCATCCGCATATCCCGTAACACCTTGTCCTCCGTGATCTGCTTCACCGAGGACGATACTTGACCACCAGATATAACATCTGTCGCTGATGTTATTGAACTGGAAGACGCCGGAGAGTAAATCGGCGTTCCAATGTCGATGGACGATGACAAGGATGATGTCAATGGTGATGCAGCGATCGCATATCCCGGTCGAAGGGATACGACGGCACCCACGACTTCGCCTAGCCTCGAATGAGGTAAGGGCAAAGCAGCGGCTTCAGATACGTATGGTAAGGCGTAAAGGGCATTTTCAACTTCGGACGAAGTGATCTATTGTACGGAAAGTGTCTGATCAGTTTATCTGAAATTCACCTCCCTCATATACCTTGTCGGCCAGCGCCAGCGAGCGATTCATCATTGACGCGGTACTCACGTTCTCTCCACCACGAATGATGATGTCTTTTACTGCTCGCCACATATACAAACGACTCCTGTATCAGCATAAAAAACAAAAAAGACAAAAAACGTCTCTGCCTTGGCCCGAAGCAGTCCAATGAGAGATCATGGTGAACTCACGCCTATCTTTGATGAACAAGAATCCATCCTTGTCCAGATAACCTACATCGCCCGAATCGAGCCATCCTTCCTCATCGACCACCTTGCGCGTCGCGGCTGCATACACAACATCAGCTATCTAGGGCGAGCTGAATGTGGTGATTGGGCATTTGGTACATTGTACATGAACCAATCAAATGATACACCCCCACTTTCACTCACCTTCATCTCCAAAATAGCACTTCATGACTTGTGGTCCTTTGATGAGTAACAAGCCTGTCTCTCCTTGAGGTAGGGCTCTTCGTGTATCTGGATCTACTATCTTCAAGTCACAAACGGGTACCGGCGGCCCGCTATAAAACGTAAAGTTGCAGCACGCGATAGTCAGCAACTCGGTACAATCGTTATGCGATGGCTGTGAGGGGTACGGAGTATCGACATACGTGCTGTCCAGCTGTAAATAGATGCGTGTCAAATAGGATCAGCGGCATTTCAATGTCTTTGCGGTGGACTCGTTGCGATTCGGGCAATTATCACTCACCCTGTCCAAGTAATCGGCTCCAGCGACAGAACAGACATACGCATTTGTCTCCGTCAGACCATACCCTTGTACTCTGTAAATCTGGCATTAGTATACCATACGTATCTCGTCTGACCGTGGGAGATATCTAGGCTGGTATGAGCGGACTCACAAGCCGGTTTTAGGCCATCTGGATTTCACTTCTTTGGCCATCTGCTTGCTAGGTGGTGCGCCGCCATAGAAGACCGTATCGAACGTTTGCGAGGCTGGGAGTAAGGGCGATTGCATGATAGCGTTGACTACCGCTGGCACACTATCGTATACATGAAACGAATCAGCTACATCCACCTTATACTGAAAGGATCTCAACCAGCTGGCTCTGCAAAAGACAGTAGCCACAACGGGGAAAGGAGGGGCACACTCACCCGCCTATGATCCTTACGTTCTCCGACTGGATCAACCTCACAGCCTCAGCCGTATCCCACCTCCGCATTAAAATCATCTTCGAGCCCGCAAAGAAAGCTCGCATGAGCCACGACAGGCACCCAGTTACGTGGAACAAGGGGATAGCGAGTAAGAGAGTACGTTGCGGGTCTGCGACTGCGGGGAGTGGGGGTATGGGGAGTCCTGCTCTCAGAGCGGCTCTCGCGGGGGCTGATGGTGGGCCGTGATTGTTCAGTGGTATTTTCTAGAATACGGAACAGTGTATGTTGAGACGTTGACACTCACCGACCATGCCTGACCATAGGTTGGAGATGGCCATCCGCTGCGTACTGAGCACTGCTTTGGGAAACCCACTTGTCCTAATGCCAGGGTCATAGCCCGTTAGCCCGATTCATCCGTGACTGGATTCCGAGTTGTATGGCATAAGAAAGCTCACCCGGATGAGAAAAATATCACTGCATCACTCTCTGGATTCAGCTCTTCTAATCCCTCCCCTCGCACTATCGATGCCACGTCGGAAGGTGTGGTGAAGACCTCCAATAGAGAGGGCATATAGCTGCTTTCCGACCAGGAGAACATCTGTAAACGGCGGGAACCTTGTCAGCTATGTTCACGGTCAGTGAGACTAGCTTTCAAAGGCATGAGGGGGGAAGGGGGCATCCGCGGTCAGCATTCACATCCGGTAGTCCTGTTTCTCTAACGTGCTGGTACGGCCCCAGTATCTCCGCCCGATCTTCGTCAACTAGGACAAGCGAGGGCGAAGTCATTCGTATTGACCATATGAGCTGTTCTCGGGCTCTACGTGCATCTCACAAGGTCAGCTATACACAAGCCTCACGCATCGAACATCTACACTCACAGCCATGCGTTAAGGAAGACCGTCACTCCGCCTATCAGGTGAGTAGCGACGAAAGCTACAATGAAGCTGCATCTAAAGTCAGTTTTCCCCTCCATGCCCTACTTTCAACTTGTTCCAAGCACCCGAGAGGAAAGGCAGCCCGACTCACCCTGTACAGTTCCTTCCTCCGATCATGACCCTACTCCCTACTCCCAGTCCTCTTTTTCTCATCCACAGCGCAAGCCTCAAACTCCGCTCTAGTATTTCACCATACTTAACGACCTCACGTTCGTCTTTCGACTTCGAGCTCGACGAGGAAGAAGGAACGGCGCCCCGCTCGACAGATTTACCGGCTCTTCTGAGCGGTTTAGCAAGCGGTAAAGGCGACGAGAGGAACTGGCGGTCTCTGTATTGGTTGAGCGATGATAGGAGGAAAGCTCGAAACGTCGGCGGCAGCTAATTGGGGGTGGTATGATAGTCAGTCAGAAGAATGACAGTCCAAAGGGCAAGATGCGCGATGGTCGTTTGTCATGTACAAAACAACACATCTGAAGCCGCAAAGCCCACTTACATGCTTCCACGTCCGTACGTGTCGACCATGTATCACTCTCTCCTCCATCTCCAACACCGAACCAGGCGCAGTGATGATCCTGTCGCCTAAATTCACCAGCGAGTGGGTCGGAGTCAGAGAGACAACAGCGGATCAGCGTTTGTTTGTGTCAAACTTCCTATTTCCGTTCGAGCATCTAATCGTAAACTGGGTAGTGCAGCTCACATTCTGTTATACTGGGTTTACCTGACATCTTGGACCTTCTCCGGATTGCACTTGGTGAATAATCAAGTGCGAAGAACATAGGGCTAGGAGCAGCAGGATCGAGAAGGATGCATAACCCGAACTTTGCGTTGTGGAATGTCCGTCCACGAGGGAACCAAAGATTCGGGTCAATCAGTTTCAGGCACCAGTGTTTTGACTAGATTACCATGCGAGCTCCACGCGCTGAGACTACTGTATGCACATATCCTATTTAGTGGCACGGGGGTCTGTGCGTTTTGACTTCCTCGTGATGTATGCCCGCCCATATGTACTTGACACACCATTATAGCACTATGACATCTATTAATGGTACATGGAATCATATTCCCCTTTCCTCGTTGCGAGAGAGAGAGATACAACACAGATTGACGGGGAAGGCCAAACTGCCGACCGGTGGTTGACCGCTGTTACCTGCACTGTCGGTAACTGTACGTGTACGAGTACTTCAGCTGACAAACTAACATGCCTCTTCGCTTTTCATTCACACTGACTTCTGTATGATCAACAACGTAGGTGATCTTCCACCGGCACTCTCACGGTACTGACTTCATATCCGTCCACCCATTTTACACATGGCAGCATATTCCACCCTCAGACTTGCTACCGTCTTCCTCTCCCCTTATCGTAGCTTACCTGCGCTCTAGCGCACCACCACGTAGATCTCTCTTTGGGAGCGATTGCTTCACAAGATGTGGAGACAATTCGTGAACACCAAGCATGCTCCCCCTCCTCCTCCTCCACCACCTCCATCACCTCCCCAAACTCTACCACCGAACCCGAAATTGAATGTAAAGAAGGTGCGCTTCGCTGATGAGGTGGAAGCTGTAAAACGTTCAGTATCAATTCCTGCAAGGCCGCCTACTCCCCTGCGCGCGTGCACGGACCGTCTGACCAGCGCACACACGCAGGAGACTCTAGGTGTGGCTCTAGCGTTCACCACATCACTGGACGATGTCACGCCTCTTCCTTCATCTTTCTGTTCTTCTTCTTCTTCCATGCCTATCATTCACCGCAACCAAGATATAAACGCAGACACCATGGACCCTTATAGAGCAACTCCGTCCCTGAAGAGGACAAGAGAAGAAGACTTGACCATGGAAAATAACGCTCCCCAAGAATCAGCTTCTAGCAGAACTCCAACCTCCCAATCCTCTTTCGACAGCTCTTTAGTCCTAACGAGACCAGTCCCGCCCACACAGTCCCATCCCGTGCACGCTACCTTCAACCCCGCGCCGGCGTTGGAGTCCATCGCTGGACCGCTTGGAGGGAAGATTCATCGATCACTCCCGCCGATTGCCCTCCCGATGGATTCACCTAGTCATGGTTCTACACTGTGAGTACAGCGTCATCTTGAGATGCGAGACTTATCTGTCAGATCGAGCCCTCACGCGTCAACATTCGCGCCTCCTTGAAATCGTTGGACAAAAGCATACGAGTAGCTGATGACACTCTCAGACCGACACCACCTCAGACACCTCGATACCCTGGTGGGTTTCTGCCCATCAAACCAACGCCAATGAACTCTCTCCCGAGGAAGCCTATCCCGGGCCCATCTATTTCTACCAGCGCACAGCCCGTGAACCCTCCTATGAGAGTTCTGCCCATGACTCCTATCCCGCCAAGCGCTGAGCCCTGGCACACCCTGCCAGACAAATCTTCCTGGGTTCCAACCGGCTCTTCCGCTCCAACTCTTGAGACTGGTCATCCCTGGTCCGAACCTTTAGATACTCTGGAGCAGCCGTTCACCCTCCCTGGGCAGGCGAGCTCTTTCACAATGGTACCGCAATGGCCTTCAAACTTCCTCACTCACCCTCAACTACATGTACTCCCACAGCCCGCGGGAACGGTCGACCCTAATCAGATCGCATCAAGCAAGTTTAGCAACTCGCCACCCATGCCAGACTCGGACCCACCATCTACTTCGTCCCAAGCTGTATCCACCAGTTGCAGTGTTACTCGACGGGTCGATCCAGTAGCTGAATCGTCAGCTCGAATCCTCGCAGACTCCAGCTTCGCGCTATCGTTCCAACTGGTCGAGATCCCAGGCAAAGGTCACGGCCTTATCGCCACACGACCTTTCAAGAGAGGCGAACTCATCTTGAAAGAATGTCCATTTCTTCTCCTTCCGCTCAATCGAAAAGATGCACATATCGCGCTCGGAGATATCAGGCCAATCTATGAGCAACTCAAGCACGAAGCGCAGCGCCAATTTGACTCGCTGTATGCCAGGAAGGACGAGGGTTCCCAGAACGATCCACTCGTCAATATCGTTGAGACAAACTCTATCCCTCTATACCGAGAAATCGATATCGAAGACCAATCAGCAACGCAAGAATTCATGGGCCTTGGCGTATTTCTGACAATTAGCAGGATCAATCACTCTTGCGCCCCGAACGCCGGGTGGATCTGGTATTATCAAGAAAACATGATGCGTAAGTCTTTTGACGAAACAATGGCAGACCTCTAGCCGCTAGATCAAAGCATTGCACTCGGAACGAGACAGAAAGCGCTCGAGATGAATCTAGTCACCACAATCAAAGCTATCGCTGAAACTTCCAATTTTCAGGCGTGTACGCCTACACAGATATCCCTGCGGGAGCCGAAATCAGCGCCTCCTACCTGGAAGGGGGTCTTCTGCTCCATGGACGGGACATGAGGCGACTGAAGCTACGACACGATCATGGATTCGACTGCATCTGCAAGGCATGTGATCAGGCATCGGCACTTGGAGAAGAAATCAGAGTTTCCGATGAAAATCTCAAGAAGTGTCTGGCAATATGAAGAACATGGGATTCCTCTGACATCGGCGACTATGCGCGCAACCTGCCCAAGGCCGTGGATGAGATTGATACGATGGCCCACCTTTTGAGAAGGGAGGGAAAGTGGGACCTTCTGGGTCGAGCTTATAGCCAGCTCTACCAGGTGTATGCCTGCCATGGAATGGAATCCGAGGCGAAAGATGCCGCCCAAATGGCTTTGGCAGCATACACAGTCACTCACGGCGTAGAGAAGGCAGAGGAATCCATATTTGCTCTCCAGGCTCAGGATCCGACGCAATATATCAACTGGACAGTGCTGGTTACCAAGCCCGAGTCTGAAGGAGAAGGTACTCGTCGCCAGACTCTACAAAAGGGAATGACCAACCCGAATGATATGAAGCCTCTGAGGGGTCCGTGTATGGCACGGAAGACGCAAGGTCCTCTTGTCATATCAGCGATCAATACACGTGATCCTCCTCACATGTCTGCATTCAAGACGCGGGGTCCCCTGGAAACATCCGCCATCGAAGAAGGTGCAACAGAAGAAGTATACGATGAGGAGGAGGAGATACCGACTCCTTCGCCACCCGAGGAAGATGTGACTCAGGACAAGAAGAGATGGAAAGGTGGTAAAGGGAAAGGCAAGGTGAGTCGGGTCCGGACTCTGCCTTCTATGGCATGCACGCTGAACCGCCAAACGGCCAAAGGAAAGGACTTTACCTTGTGATTTGCTGAATGATCGATACCCGGAGTATGGGCCATATTCGTGTGCAGCTGACTCATGGGATGATGGATGTACTATACTCGTATTGCAGAAACTTCGCTGGGATCAAGACGGTCCATTCTCATCGCCAAAGTCATCCATGAAAAAGAAAAAATACAAAGTAGCGTAGCGGAAGAGGCGATGTCGCGCAAGTCAAGCAGCTGGGACTCGATTGAGGAGGAGGTTGACGAAGAGGCTCTCAATTCTGTAACGTTATCTTATGAGAGGATTTCCTATATGAGGACAGGTAGAGCAAGAGGCGTACGAGGACATGAAGGCGTTACCGTACAGTGAGCATTGAGACAGAAAGTCATGAGGCAGGTGTGAAACATCGCGAGTGGGGAGTCACTGTATCTTTGGTCATCACATACGCGCGTATACAGTAACGTTTGTTTCGGCTCGAGCTTCTTCAATGAGCACAGAGCACATCAGCGTTGTACAGCACACTCTCGTTTCGTTATTCAGCTCATCATTTCGGGTTATCAATGTACGAGTCTCATTTTCAGAGTGAAGTGGTGTCAGCTCAGTACGTGTATGTGTATAGTATGAATTACATGTCAATATACTGTACCTCAATATGGATATGTTGTTTCATAGAAACAGTATTGGCCTCGACCATACGGTCAGGTTCGCACATCGGACACCTGCGCGCACGGGGATCATAATGACTCTGGAAGGCCTGGCCGAGCGATGGGTAATGCTGGATCAGAAGCTAGCCTGCAAGCCTGCACTAACTCAAAGCGAGAACACAGGATAGAAATTCAAGGGATCACCGCTGCGCTAGTACTTCAGCCAAAGACTGCGTCTTCGGTATATTATCCCCTTCACCAGATGCTGAAGGGCTGACACCGGCAGCAGCAGCCGCTTTTGCCGCTTCGACTTTCTCAGCATTACCCTCGCGCCATCTTCTAATCTCGCTTTCTGACGCTATCCTTCCTTCTAAAGCTAGGGCTGCCCGAGCTTGACGACGAATATCGTTCTCTGCTTCTCGGAGGTGGGATTCGTATTTTAACAGGTGATTATCTGCGAGATCAAAGTCAGCCCAGTCACGATCAGTTCACTTGGCTCAGGGCAGCGCGACGCAAAAAGGAGGGAAGGGTGAGTGAGGTCCTACGCGGGACGCCGTCGCGAGCAGCGTCTCCCAGCTTCCTTCAAGCGTGCTGAATGGTTTTCGCAATGGAGTCTGCGAGTCCGGATTGTATGGCACGATCACTCTCTTTGTAAGAGGGGTATGACGTGAAGAATGCTCACCGGCTCCGACTACCAGCCCGAATATCGTGGCTACAGAGAGAAAGAAGAGAACAAGCCAAAGCATATTAGTGCAATGATCTAGATAGGTCGGTTGCGAACGGCACGGAACTGAGAATCTCATTCGAGGGCATCGTATGTGGTTCGATAGTCCGACTCGATCTCCGATCTCGGTGAGAAGGAATGTCGAATGTCTTGACGATATCGATGAGGTGGATCTACCGATCAATCTAACTTACCCGAGCTAACAAGGAAGGCTTTCAATCCCAGTGTTTGTCGTCTATGATATGGTAGAAGGAGGTGGAACGCAATATATCATCAGCACTGATACATAAACGGAGATCCCGCACAAGCATTGTGTCTGATCCCAACTGAGCTCTACCCGCTCACTACGGCAGCCAATTGTCGATGTGACCTTGTCTAGGTGCTTGTCTTCTGCCCTGCACGGCCCCCCTCCCCCATCTTCACCGATATCGCGACGGATTTTTCCATCAACGGTTGCATATGCTGTCACTCACTTGAAATTGGGCCAAGAGTAATGGGCCAGCGCACATGCTATCGTCCCATACACCGTCCATCTCGCAGCTCCCTATCGTACGGCGCAGGAGAGCCTTAACTTAGTGGCTTTCATCTGCAAATCTATGGATGATAGGATAGGGACTTCGGGTCTGATTTTTATAGCCCGCCATATGGAAGATATGAGTGACTCACCTGCATTCCACCTGCTAGTTGTATCTCATACTACGGCCGCAAACAGGATAGACAGAAAGTTAGCAAAAGAAGCCTCAGACGGGTAGAGAGACATGGAGGGCGGTATCCTCGGCATGAAAAAGCTCATCTTGAGAAAAGCCTGTTTTTTCAACCGTACCACTCACCGCTCTTTGCTGGTGTTCCTCCCTACGTTGTCGCTCAGCGGCCGAAGCGGAATGCGGCATGATGAAGCTGAAAGCTATTTACGTGAAGCGAAAAGCCGAAAGTCAAGCTCCTATGCTGAGACGGGTCGAGTCGATGTTTCTCTAGGATTATATCACGCTACCAGCGCGCAGAGTCGTCGATCTTGTCGCAGCTATTACTGACGTGTCGAGTCAGTCGATAAGGCAACGGCCGTTCCGATTGTGATTGAAAGCTTCTTATAGTCCTCTTGCGCCGATGATCCTTGGAATGCTTGCGATCAGACGCTCCGGCGCGAATGAGGTTTCAAGTCGGACTAGTGAGCTCGGCTATGGAGAGCGATTATAAACAAGAGACAATTGGTTAGAAGTATATTATATAGTCCACTAGTCCACCGATGATATCTAGCGTCTCTTCTAGCTAGCGAACACATGCAGGCGGACGATCGGAATCGTTGAGCGGAAAGTCAAGGTGGAGGAGGTTCATGACGGAATTCGGAGATCATAGAGAGGATCACGTGACATGTTGGAACACAGCAGATGGTTGCTTTCTCAAGCGCAACACAACCAGTGCAGTGTCCAAATCTGAAGATGTGGCAGACAGGCTCCATGTCTACTGCTTGAGATCTTATATGCATGTGCTGTGATGACAATTCCATACTGTATCCTATCAGATTAAGCATAATCAGTGAGCATCGCGCATGCGAGCAGCCGGTACCGACCAAGTAACTATCGAAGATGTAATGATATCTGCCAAACTTACACCAGGAGTAAACCGTATATTCAAAAGCTCATCCGAGACGCAGTTAGCATTTTCGAATTCCAAGACTGCTACGATGATCGAGAAGCCGGGACCCCGAAAACCAAACAATACGATAGAACGAAGTACAGTGTATATTGAAAAGGATGTAAAGGGCGGAACGAGCCCATTCTCATCACCTAAAACCCTTCCTCCCCTCTTCGAAACCAAAAAAAGGCATCGTCCTGATAGGCTTGAAGAGCCAGGGAGAAAGGGCGGATGAGCGGGTCAGAAATGCCCTTCTTTGTTACCCAGTTGTTATTCCGCGAGTATGTTCTGATCCCTCTTTCGTTGAACGTTCCCACAAAGTTGGAAGTGAAAGAGGGATGTTTGACGATATCTCCACTTCCCGTTAAGGAAGCTTCGAATCGTTTACTCCGGGTGTATAGGGTATGATATAATGTGATCGGTGAGGATCAGGGAAGGGGGTATTTTATTAGGACCAGGAAAAAGCAGCAAGCAGATGACAATGGGCTCGTCGGCCTTGATCTTGATTGAATCGGATGTAGAGGGAAACGGACCGAAGGACAAAACAAGTCAAGCACGACACTTGGGGTCTTCAACCACATCTTCTTTCATGTTAGTATCCGATCATCTTACGGGCTGGTACCATACAACAGCTGCATGCCGGTCGAAACGTCCATCACCATCTGCTAGTCGGACCTTGTTGCAAGAAACCAACCAGATCAGGCGAGAGCAAACCAGTGGACGCTGCCAATACCTGCAAGAGCGCGAGTCGAGATCAACCCACAAAGTCAGCGCAGTTAGATTCGCCCGAGTTTGTGAGGGAAAGCCTGGTGCTCACCTTCGCCGCCATTTCCTTCCCACCTCCTTCCCAAGTCCTGCTCAGGACAGGCCTCAATACCTCCTCTACGAGACGTATAACCGATTCCCTTATTTCCTGCGGAGCTTCTCGTCGCCATAGCGTCATGTTCTTGATCAACTTGATTCGACGACGGACGAAACGTTCCATTGCGGGTCTCGAGGCTGGATCAAATGCTGGTGGTGGAATTGCACCGTACGCTGTGGCGGCTGATATGGTTGTGGACAGGTCTAGGAGGTGGGAGTGGTATACGCCCAAAGCTGCTTTGAGAAGAGCCTATTTCAAGATCGACGGACCGTCAGCTAGACATACAATGACAGCGACGTATCCATTGCCAATGATGCAGAGGCAAAGCGGACTCACGGTATATTTCCGACTATCTTTGCCAGTCAGATCCGCTACTACATCCGCTAGATCCACTGCCCGTCTGGTCTGAGGCGTAGAGTACGGATCATACGCTCCCGCCTCAAATGCCTTGGTCAACAGCGGCACGACGGCCGAAGAGACCATAGCCGCGACCAAATCGCCATCTGGCCCAAGGGGAGGTTCTTCGTCCAGATCCATATCGTCGTCCTCTGGGTCCGTCGGACGCGGTAACGGCGGATGAGAGTAATGATGAAGGGAATGAAACCACGAGAACGAATCTAGCGTTTTTGAGCTCTATATATGCGCTTATCAGCAGATATTCTACTTTCATAGCGATGAGACCCTTGACTCACTCTCAATGCTTCCCACCGAACCATCTCTCCTCTCGCCCAAAACTCCCAAGCTTGCACCAGCGCCAGCCCACCGAACGCATTCGTATACTCCTCCTCATACTTTTGACGCCATCCTCCAAACCTCACAGCAATTCCCTTCTCCGGATCTCTGAAGTCCTCAGCTTTCACATCGTCCAGCAAAGCATGTACTCGGCGTTCCAAGTGCTTCTGGGCCGTGGCGTAATCTTCCGCGTCACCTTCCGCCAACGATGAATCAGTCGAGAAACCTTCATCCGCCGCAACAGCACGAGTTGCTTTAGCGCTCCGCTTAGTTCGTCGAGATATACGTTCGTCCCTTCTGATCTTACGTCTGATCGAGCTAGGTCCAGCTTCCTGATCGGCGGTTGATCGTCCAAATTCGTCGGTTTGAGCTCGATCTTCTTCGCTTGGAGCGGGGACACCAAGGAACAAAGAAAGATCATCACTGTCGTCCGCTGATCGGCGTTGAGTTACCATCTTTGCTCTTTCCTCATAATGATGCACAGCATCGGCTTCGATAGCCTCCAATTTCGGGAACTGCAAATAGAGCCCATTCGTCAGTCAGTACACAGCACGATATCAAGTATTCAGATACGGATACTAGCTCACTTTCTCTTCCAGGAACTTGCCAAGCATCTCGACCCAGCCTCTGAATCCTTCAACCCATTCCCTCTTCCCTTCAACCTTCTCAACCTCTTCACGCAATTCTCGCTCCTCCTTCTCGAGAGAAGCGAGCTCCCTTGCCGTAGTTTCAAGATTACGCTCATTCTCAGCTTTGGTGATATTGAAATCAGCTAATGATTTGGCTAGACGCGATTGTGCTGAGGAGATGGAGGGGATCGGTCGAGCCGTCGGTACTTGATAAATTCATACAATGTCAGCTAAAAATCTGCCATGACAGATACTTTCAGGCATCTAGCTCACTAGGTGCAGGCTTGTATCCCTTCTTAACAGCCTTTTCGGGCTTCTCGTCCTCCCATTTACCAGCGCGCTGAGCTTGGGCACGCTCCCACTCCTTTGTCTCTTCGTCGTCGTCGTCCTCTTCTTCTCTGTGATGACAGGCAAAATCAGCGGTGGCTCGGCAAGGTGTACAGTTATAGGTTGTATGGACTTACCTCTCCGCTATGAGTTCTCCCATTTCACCTCGCATCCTCCTTGCAGCAGCTTTGTTCGCTTCTCTACCTAGATACACCTTGTCGTTGTCCGTGGTGAACGCAGCGAGATCTACGTATACAATCGCAATCAGCGAATCTTCAGGGCGAAGCCATGACTGACGTATTAAAGCAAGCATCACTCACCTTCATCGCCATCTCCCAGGTCATCCTCTTCCCGCATGAGCCTACTCTCAGGATGTGGTCCTTGATCCCCATCATATACAGCTATCTTCCCCTCTCCGAGCGATATATAATCCTCTTCCCCACCTCCGTGTTTCTGGCTCTCTAGCGCAGCATGCCTCTTCGCTTTAGCAGCTGCTATGGCAGTAGCGTCGGGTATACCAGCGGTGGTATCTTCCACTATCGTCGAAGCGTACTTGTTTCTCGCTATTGAGCTCAGACCGTCCGATCCAGCAACTCCGATATCTTCGTCGTCTTCAATTTCGGTCGTACGTGGTGCTCTGGTCGGTGTCGAGGCTTTCAACTGTGTCAGATACTCCTTAGAATAAAGCCCGCTAGTCGAAGATGACGAAGATATGGGGATTTCCGCGTTTTGTCCAGCAGTGGATGAGGGCGTTTCGGGTAGCTTGATCTGCTGAGATAACAAGCTCTTCTTGGGCTTGAACGGCGTACTGCCTCCAGCCTCTTCTTCATCACCCCCAAAACTGAGCCTACTACCCTTGGATTTGCTCGAAGATCCAATTCCACCTTTCCGGTCCTTCTTTTGAGCCTTTTTACGCTCCATGACACTTCCTATCGACTCGTCCGGGTCGACGTCCATACTGATGCTGGTATCGGCATCTTCGGCTGTTATGCTGATCTTGGCTAAAGGCGAGCCGGTTGAGGAGGACGCCTCGGGAAGGTCCGAGTCCTTCGATCGAATGGATGGGCGTGACTTGGCCCTTTTGATGAACATATTGGGGTTGCTCGTGCTTGACGAGGTGTTATGAGCAGATAATGCAACATAAAAGGCGTCGTTCCGTGCGTGCATTTCGTTTCGCACTTGCACATTGGCTTAGGTTCAGTGGCCAATTGCTCGGAATTGTGAGTTGCGCGTGTTGAGCGTCTAATAGAAGCGCGCCTAGATTTTCCTTGCTTGGTATCCAGGGAGCCTAATTTGTGCTCATCGCTCTTTCTGTTTCCGGCGGTTCAGTAGTAAACAACCAACTTTACTTCGGTTTGCCCTGAGCATGTAAAGTAACGTTAAATGATCTGCGCTGCAGTCTTCGATTCCTCGTTAACTAATGTGTACACCTTTTTCCTTCTTACATGTAAGGGTCGTCGTCGAGCACAGGCTGTTATATGTGAACAGTATGTGAGACATATGTAAAAATAGCTGCTGTAATTGTAGCTGAAAGAATTGACGAGCACTATTGGTATATATATAAGCTGGATCGACATTGTTGACAATGTGCCCCCAAGATTCTTTTATCCCTTCTTACAGACTGATTTTCTACATCCCCGGCTCAATATCGTTTCTCGCGCCTCTGACGAACTGTCTGATCTGACGACCAAATTACTTCACCCAACAAGATGCTGGTATCGGAAGCTTTGCCGATATTGGTCCTGGTGCCCTTACTCCCGCTCGTTGCCGGTATCTGTGAGTAGCTGGAAAGCATACACCAATCAGACACCTGGGTGATTGAACATGGTCTGAAATGGTCCCTATCGTTGCAGCTATAGAAATCGACAGAAGGGCAGCTTCCAGCTCAACACCTGTCAAGAACAACGGCAAACGAGGTCTAGCCTATAACCAAGCTGAATACACCTCACCTTTCTCCTTATCGGGCCAAAACTCGAAAGTCTCTTGGGCGTACAACTGGGGTCAACAAGAGACAAGCTCTCAGTTCAACTCTGCGATCGAATACGTACCGATGTTATGGTCTAATTCCCAAAGTCTGACATCGACATGGAGCGCGAACGCCCAGAAAGCTATCAACAAAGGCGCTACCGCTCTCTTATCATTCAATGAGCCTGATCTATGTATCGATGGTTCGGCATGTATGTCCATCGCTGATTCGGTAACAGCGTACAAAAAGTACATGCAGCCTTTCGCTGGTAAAGCTCTACTCGGTTCTCCGGCAGTAACCAATGGCGGTAGTCCGTCAGGCTTGACGTGGCTTGGGAATTTCATTGGGAATTGTACGGGCTGTCAGATCGATTTCATCACTATACACTGGTACAGCAACAAATGGGCCGGCGCAAACTACTTCAAGTATCAAGTTGAAGAAGCGAGGAAGGTTGCTGGCGGTCGACCTATCTGGATCACAGAGTTTGGATTGGACAATTCGGATGGAATGTATACCCAGGCGGATTTGCACGCGTTCTTGCAGGAGGTGTTACCCTGGCTGGACCAGCAAAGCGACGTTCATCGATATGCGTATTTCATGAATACGGTGGGTATGTTGATCAATAATGATGGCAAGACTCTCAGCGATACCGGAGTGATCTACAACAACTACACCGATGGTGCGGCTGTCTCTACTACGGCTTCTTCAGCGTTGAAATCAACGACTACGACCGCTGTCGCCACGAAAGTTGCCAGTACATCCAAGGTAGCGGCTACTGCTAAAACCTCTTCTACCTCGACCTCGAAGTCGACATCGGCTACGACTTTGAAAGCGGCATCATCCTCGACTTCGAGAGCTACGACTTCGACCGCAAAAGCGAGTTCATCTTCAACGGCAAAGGCCTCATCAACGACTGCAAAGGCGACCTCATCCTCCACTTCGAAGTCGATAGCGATATCGTCAACTCAGAAGACGTCGTCGTCTTCAACGTTGTCGTCGAAAGCAACATCGACAACTACGAAGCTGACCTCATCCTCGATTTCAGAACCGGTTTCATCCTCGAGTTTGAAAACGGCATCTTCTTTGACTTCGAGATCTACCTCAGCTTCGACATCCCCTAGTACGCGAGCAAATACCACTTCCACAGTCCGAGCGGCTTCAAGCTCGATTTCCAAGGCGACTTCAGCTTCAACCTCGCGGGCTTCATCAGTTTTGACTTCGCGAGTGACCTCGACTACGACTTCACGTTTAGTTTGACGCGAGAGCCGTATAATGGAAAGGGCGGAGCTTTAGAGAAGATCAGTTAAGTGTAACGCGGATCATTCATGCATTCATTTCCCAAGTATTTAGTTCTCCTGGCATCTATGCATCGTCATTGCAGTATGAGGAATCCTCGATGCATCGACCGCGCGGTGCGCACGAATGATCAAGCAATTGCTATTGAAGCGGACTTGAGCACCTCCGAGGCCTACTTATTGCCGCTCCACACGACCATTTTTATGCCTAATTATATCCGCGCGACGGATGAGGGAGGTTTGCTGGATTCTGGTTTTCTGATCCGGAGCGTGGAGTCTGTGCGGGGCTAGATCGCCTCAAAATCGCCGGCGCGGCCGATCGGACCTGAATCTGAATCTGATCTTTGACGCGATTGTACCACTACACGGCTAGTGGAGGAGAGTGACGTACCTGCCTCCACAAAGGAACAACGAGTAACTTAACTCAAAGTTTGTGCAGGTTGATTCTCGATCTAAAAGTTGATAGTAAAAATGAATGCATCACAAGACAATCAAAGTCAAGAATTGTTATACTCGCAGCGACCTTTTACTTATCATATTACCTTCAAACAATTCTGCAGCTCTTTTCACCGTTCATCACATATCACTCACATTAGATGAGTAGATTCCTAGAAGATCGACTTCTCTCGATATCAGCATATATACGTTGAACCCCACACCGACGAATCTCGATCGCCAAACGCCAAGATGGTCACTAGAAACAGGGTGGACAGACATAAGACGCTGTTGATGATCTGCGATGTGCAAGAGAGATTCCGTGAGTTAGCTATCCGGACTCTACCCATTCGAGGTACCAGAGAACTACACTGCGAAGGGACGATCGACGGGTTTCGCGCTAATCACCGATCCGATCGGGTATAGGTGAGGGCACGCACGGCTTCAACTATATGTCTCAGAGTATCGTCAAGCTCATCAAGGCTTCGAAGGTGAGCCTAGACTTGCTCATGGTATGAAATGGCGCGATTCATGACATCCAGTCCAATGCTGACCGATGTTATCCTTCTCACAGTACATGAAGGTATGTTGCTGCTGTCGTCCATCAAACATTCACCGAAAACATTGACCGAGGAAAAGTGCTAAACGAAGTGGAATGAGCTGACTCTCAATCCTGACCTCACAGATGGCCACATTATTGACCGAGCAGAATGGCAGCGGTTTGTCCCATTACATCGCTATGAAGTTGATTCTCTGCTGACCACATGTCGGCATGCCTTGCACAGGCCCCACGGCACACGAGATCAGAAGCGAGTTGACCGGACCACAGCATCTAGGGGCATTCGGCAAGGATTGTGTGAGTTCGCTGGAAGCTCAGCCACTTTCCATTAGATGATAATACGAGGAGCTAGGCTGATGTGATGGCCCGGAGCAGTTTACGATGATAACAGACGAGGTATTACCTTTGTTGAAGAACTATGATAACTTTATTCTTGTCGGGATCGAGGTATGTTCACTGTAATACTGTCTCGAAGTGATACACCTTCGATCTCGGTGATCTGTGGCCACTCCTCGCATTACCTTGCTCGTCTGCCTTTAGCGCTGACTACAACCTGTGGTAGGCGCATGTCTGTATCCTACAAACAGTACTCGACCTTCTCGATGACCCTCGACTGCAGAAACGAGTATACATCCTGGCAGACGCGATCTCAGCATGTCACGAACTTGAGATACCGCTCGCGTTGGACAGAATGAGGGATATGGGAGCTGTGGTGACGACTAGTGAAGCAATCCTATTCCAGTTGATGGGTGAGTTTGTCTGTGTATCGAACCCGTCGTGATTATCGTCATCAAACAGAAGTCTTCACACCCTTCCTTTTCCTATTTCCCGGGAGGCTCCTCGGGTGATCGAGATCCTTGAATCGATCTTCCGGGCATCACTGCTCCTGAAAGGCTGCAAGCTGCACGAACCAGGGGACGGACAAGATGGGCTGACACCAGATTCCATCTCAATAGGCGACGGAGCGGATACCGACGACAAGCCAATCTCGGAATTGATCAAAGCAGAGCGAGAGAACACGGCCAAAGCCTTGGAAACTTTATTGCCTCACCCAAGTCACACCGCCCCCATCAAGTAAAACATCTTTGTACCCGGATTTCAATTTAACCCTCGCTCGCATTGACAAACCCCTCGGTTGCTCCAATCGCCTGAGTCGACAACTTCGAAATACCAACATTCTTTCGGGATTTCGTTTTCACTCGTCATCCTTCTCACAATTACAAGTCGGTTTCGACCTAAGTATGATTTCACAAGTATCAATACCTGTAGCATGATATACAGTTTCCAAACAGAAGCATCGAGTAGCATGTGAAAATAAGAGACAATATGCATAGACGACTAGCAGAAGTGTGAGATATTTGACGATCAACCGTGACATCATGACATCATCACTTTTTAATCAACGTAGCGCACGGTTCCAACTGCGTGTGTTTGGTCCCTCTCGAGATACGAGCCATGATCATTCCGAGCCATGATCTTCCCTCCTTACCGTGCTGCCCGGGTCTCGTCCAACAAAGAAAGGGTTTCTGTCGAGCCACTTCACATCAGCCAGAACTCGATGATCAACCGGGGTCTTGACAAGCTAGAAAGAATGAGCCAATCAATGAAAGCTACCATTGACCATATCTCTTCGACGCCCGGGTCGTTCGCCCTCGTCCACTCGACAGACCATTGGCCGCTGCCTAGATCCATACCACAATCATCAGCTTCGTCCTCATCCGCTTTATCCTTAACCCATGCATCCAGCTCCACCTCTTCTACGAGATCTGCACAGGCTGTCAGACGGCGCGTGCACATAGCCATCCTCGACTCATCTTTCAATCCACCCACACTCGCTCATCAGGCCATAGCATTCTCCAAATTTCCTCCACCAACACCCACAACAACTTCCGCCTCCACTGCCCCCTCGGCTTGCTCTAGCCCGGCTAGTATATCAGATGGTCCACCGGAATACAATGCTCGATTGCTTCTTTTCTCAGCTAGAAACGTCGAGAAAACCTTGAAATCGACCGACGCAACGCCCGAACAGAGAGTAGAGATGATGTCTATTCTATCATCCAATCGACAACAATCAAATCCTCATGAGAGTGTCGGCGTAGGATTGATTAATGAGCCCACTTTCGTAGGGAAAGCAGCTATCATCAGATCCTATCTTGCGAGCTTACCTCATCTCAAAGGGAAGGAGAAAGAAGAGGAAGGTGAGGAGGTGGAGGTGGATCTCAGTTTCTTGGTGGGCACTGATACCTTGGTGAGATTCTTTGATCCGAGATTCTATCCGCCCGGACAAATGGACAGCAAGATCGAGGACTACTTCGCCCCTTATCAAACACCTCGGAAGTCCAGCTCAGATTCGGCATTAGCATCGGAAAGCGACGATGGCAATCTAGGAGCGCAGGACAGCTCAAGGTCAAATTTGAACAGGAGTGGGAGCGGCGCATACCTCGTATCAGCAAGAAGGGGCAAAGATTCAACCGTCAGAGCACTGGAGGAAGAGATCATGAATCGAGATGGGATCTCTCAATGGACTCAAGCCGGGAAAGTGAGACTGCTAGGCACAGGGCATGAAGGATGGGAAGAGATTAGCTCGACTAGAGTCAGGGAGGCTGTCAAATCGAAAGATTGGGAACGGGTGAAAGACCTTGCTGGTAAGGAGATCGCGGTCTATATCCAAAGCGAAGGTTTGTACAGATGAACGTTATGCTCCTATCTTGATAAGGGAAAGGAAACGATCTTGTGACTGGGAGAAATGCTATATCACACCACACGATGTTGAATCCTGTCATGAGGAGTGCATACTTCTCATGATCCACGAGATCTGTAATCGTTCCACGTATTTCTCATCGATTCTAGCTTGCTACAGATCAAGATGCAGCTGTCCAACTTATGGCTCTGCTTGCTCCACCGTTTCTGACGTGAGGGGCACCAGGTCATTGAGAATCCTGCATCCCTTGCCTAGGCTTCCACGGCAACCCACACCTGATTCGTGTTATAATCTGTGCACTTGTAAAGCTGCACAGCATTCCCTCGAACTAGGTTCCCATCTTTCAAGTCCAAGCAAAGGCCCCGATCCTTTAAAGCAATTCGGTCATCGGCGGTATACCAGAAGCTTTGATCGAATAAACCGTCATAGCACTGCCACACCTTGAGTTGGGTGAAGTCTAGAGGATCTGTATATCGAGATGTCAGGACTGAAGATCTAGCCGATCATAGGCGTGATGAAAACGATGGTACTCACCTAGCCCGGCATCTAAGCACAAATTTGTCCCCTCTAATCGCACTTTGGTTGCATTTCTATTGAGTGTCCACCGCTGAGCGCCTGTTCCATTGCAGTCGTAGCTGCACTCGAGGTGGTTAGCATGGGTAGCATGAACGCGTCAATTCAAGAGGATTGGCTATACGAACATTTGAACCAAACTTCCATTCTGCCGGACATTGCCGCTGAGATCGAGACACTTGTCACGCCTGCCATTCGGATGAAGAACGAAGGCTCGGGGTCGAGTTGCGTTCGGGCTGGAAGGCAGTGAAGAAGTGAAAGACACCTTGCTTGAGCTTTCCACGTTTACTGTCGGAGAGACCTTGTCTAAAGTAGAGATCCCAATCATAGAAATGGAAGCGCTCAAAGCGGTCGGGAAATCGGCGGGTACGCTCGACATAGATCGGGTTACAATTGATTGCGATGTGTGCAAAGATATGCCAGTGGCTGTGGCAGGTGGAGTCCAAGACGTGTCGACGGACGGAGAGTCGAAGGCCGATGATGACATCGTTCCAACATCAGGCGTTTCGGAAGAGGTACTCAAGCTGTTCAGGCCACTAGCGACATCAGAGCTTGAACTGGCAGCGGGTGGGAACGATAATTGTGGAGCTGTATCGGTTGTCGAGGTCGCACAACGGGAACACGAGATTGGTAACGTGGTGGCGGGACTGGAAAGCGAGTCCGATCTGGACGTTGTTGAGTCTGACTGATTGGATGACTGGATCGTTTGCTGAGAGAGAGCGGCACTCGAGGGGAGGATGAGTGACTGAGAGGACGCAGAAATATAAGACGTCGAAGAGTTGCTGGGCGTGGAATCTAAAGAAGGGGGGATTTGAGGTGCGAGCGACGAGGTCAAGGAGCTGGTCAAGGTCGTAGGGACTGCTGTTCGGGACGTGTATGATAACGTTGAAGACCCAGTTGAAGGCGCCATCTGTACACTGCTCAGAGAGCTCGATTGCTCCGTAGTAGAGACGACGCTTGACGTCATTGTTGACGAAGACGACGTTGATAGATTTGAGCTGCTCGAGGAGCTGGGCGCCTCCGTGATGATCGACCTTGGTGTATCATCGGCGTAAGATTCGATAGACCTTGATAATTCCGCCATGGAGATAAGGGCGAGTGAGACCTGACAAACTAAGTCACCGGCTCTGCCTCCACAGGTGTATGCAGACAGGTCGGTGTTCTCAACGCTGCTGAAAAAAGTCGACAATCGAGGCGAGTCTCGACGCCAGGGCGTGCGTGGCCTATGAGGGGTCTCGTGACGTCGTTGCTTCTGACCGCAGGACGCCGCCAGATCCGTTATCTGATCACTGGCGGTTGACCTGTTCGTGTCGGCGCCGATCACACCGGCGTAATAGCCGAGGAATACTCTGTCATCCGAGCTTGCGACGGACAACGCGGTATTCAAGGCCGATTGAAACAGCGACCACTGTGCACCAATCGAGGAAGCGATGGCACAAGTTGACGCGATCGTATCCGACGGCGTGTGCACGACGATCTTTCCGGGCCCGTCAGAACCATCATCTGAGTCGCATGGTCCACAAATGCACGCACTTGATTGAGCTGCGTCGTATGGGCCACATCCGCCGATTTCTACTGCACCGGCGATATCGACTGCTTTGTTCAGGCACACTCCAAGAAGCGAGCCGCTGAGAATCCCTTTCGTTTGACGATACTGGAGATTGCAGACATCGATCATGCACGAGAAGAATTGTCCATTGCAGTAGTCGAAGAGACTGTCGTCGCCAAAGCTGCACTGGCCCCAACAATCGTCGTGTCTATTGCAGCATGCTCGAAACTCGGTTGCCACTATATCCAGACCCGCATGGATTAAATCTTGGAAATAGTTGCCTGAAGATCCGCAACCGTTCGGCTTCCCGATAGGTCCCTGTCTCAGAATCATCTTTTGGTCGGCACAGGTTTGGGATATCGTGCTATAACCACATCTCAGCGAAAGTTTTTGGTCAAATTCGCATTGCGGAGGAGTGGGTGCTGGACACGTGTCGCCATCTCCGGCCCGTTTACACTCCACAGAAGTAGGTGCTGTTATAGGAGCGGTGTTGGTGTCTGAAGGAGTATCGTTGGGGCTCGTGAGGGTATCAGTGGGCGCAGTGGACTCGGTCGTGGGCTCGGAATCGGTGGGATCTGCGGTGGCCGAAGGGTATGTGTGCGTGGCTTGGATAGCACAATCGTAATCAAGCTCGCAGACGGAGCAGAGGCAAGAGTTCAAATTGCACTCCGCCAGCCCATCCCGCTGTTCATCCACGCAATCAAAGATGCAATCCGTCAGGGGGCCGATCGGAGGTAGTCCTTCACACGCGTCCTGGCAGGACTCTGCGGCGTCGTTGACAGCGTCGGTACATTCTTGTATAGTGTCGAGACAGGTAAAGCAAGCCTCTCTATCGAATCTGCTGGTCAGGCCAGCGTTGGTAAACCCCGCCAGAAGGGGAAGCCAATATAAATAACGCATGTTGAAGGGGAATATGGCCAGGGGAGAAAGGGGAGAAATGGGGGGATAGCTTTCGCCATGCGGTAGGCTTCATATACCCCGAACATCGCTGACACTAACAATGCTCTCCAGGCCAGCGCCAAGCTTATGAACCTATTACTATTAATAACAACACAAGAAACTAATGATTTCGAGAAGCTCCTGCGATATGCGAATCCGTTGGGTCAAAACTATTGGGCGTTTGGTTTTCACGGCTCCGCTCTGATCACGTACTCCCCCTTCTAACCACAAACGCGGAAGTGCCTGGATCCGAGAGTAACGTTTCGTAGACACGCTCTGATCCGCTGTCACTTGGTACTGGACCTATGATAAACCCCCGCAATTCATGTCTGAGCTTTCCCCCTGATCCAGATCAACGGAGCTTGTGAGCTCTGTTCTAGTCCGAATAGCGTAATGTCATGGTGGAATAGCTCTTTTGGGACCGTTCACGATGAGAATGGACGTGGGCGTTAATTGGATGAAATGAAAAGGCAGAACCGGAGTACAAGCTACCGTTGGTACCGAACGTGAGATTTGAGCTAAAACCCACCCTGTTCCTTCCCGAACGTGCAGGCGTTGGACCTGAGAGGAGATTTAGCCTTTTGTGGTACAAAATCCTGTTCCCGACGGACAGATAATGAAAAGTCATGCATCGCTATATATGTGCTAGTTGGTGTACTCGCGCGGAGGCGTATAAGGCAATTGAAGCAAACGGGCAATACAAAAGAGATTCTTCGGCACGTGCCCTGCAGTGAATACTGGCGATCATGAGGTCTCGGTCGGTGGAGCCCTGCGAACAGCTCTTGGTTTCCCAGGCCGGGCCTACGCCGTCGAGAAGGAGAAGTGCGTAACGCCATGTGTTATACTGAAAATAGGAGAGAAACGGACTATACGCACTTATGCGGCGAAGGCTAACCGCGATCATATATGTTAATCCTTGAGCCTGGCTGCATTCCCTCTGCTACTTCGCCACCCGAACATATACACCGAAAGGAGAATCAAAAGGGATAGGTTATCTTGCCGGGGCTGGACACAGTGCAGCTTGACGCCTCCGTCCTGCTGCTTCCAGTCTTTCATGCTTCTGCGCTCGACACCGAAGTACTCGATAATGAGCGGCTGTTAAGCCGATATCAGATTGATGGTGGTCGTTGTTGACGCTACTTCGGGGTCAGGGTTAGGATAGGTAGCATGATCATCCGAAACAGAGTTAGTCTGGACAATGCTACAAAATCCAGCAAGAACTGGTTCAAAGATCGCTATTGGTTGGGCGGACCTCTCATTCGACCTCTCATTCGTGCATTTAACCCCCTACCTATCAACGTTGGCTGAGACATTCCTATACGCCAGATGGCTGTCTCGATATATATACAGTACATTACACTTCACTACTTGGGAGTATGACCAAAGGTGAAGACTGTAGCGCTGGCGTGCAGTTCTAGCTTTCGTGGCTCGGATCTCCCCCATGTTTCTCCATGTAAACTCTCATTCTGCGTTACCGAATCTCTATTGCTATGTACAGGATGTACGGACTTGTGACCGTCAGTTGACATCCCTTCCACCTCGAGCCAGGGACGAATCAGGGCAGTACTGGGCTAGGCCGGCCTAGCAGGCTCAGTGTCATCCGTGACCAAGCTCCTGGTGCCATCAGCAGTTGAAGACGACGGATCATTTGCGCCGGAAGCACTGGTGGTAGCTTGTGATGGTGTCTGTGCATTGTTTCCGGAACGGTTGTTGGACTCAGCGATCTCTGGGTCGGGACCCCCGTCATCTATCCCACAATTCGTTCTTATATACTCCAGGATCGTCCACGCTGCTCCCGCTGTAGCTTCTTGATGGCCGTACTGGAAGGGTGCATCGCGAAGATTGATCAGACACTGATGGAATTCGGGATGGTTTCGGACGTGTGAACCCAGGATTTCGGAATTGCCAGACCTTGCATGAGCCAAGATCATCGCATCGTAGTCGGTCATTCCGTGTGGGCGTCGGTCTGAGCGTGTCAACCAGGCTATGGAACCTAACATCTCTCTCGAAAGAGGGTTGGTAACAGCTCTCGAAGGAGGGGCAGAGGAGCCATAGACGTTTCCTGATCTAGAAGAGCTGTGTGACATTGCCGCGACGACCTAGGGGTAAAATAGCCAGATATGGGCCGAGGTGCAAACTGCTGATACGCTTGAAGAGTGCGATTGACGCCTGTTAATGGGACTGTCAACGGCGAAACGCGAACGTGGAAAAGCTCTGACGGTTGCTTGGAGGATTATAGCCTGTCGAGCGACTTTCGGGGATGGGGTTCTTGAGTACGTTGCGATAGAACAGGAACAAGCGAGATACAAATGTCGATTATATACCCTTGGGGACAGACCAAGCAGAGGTAGACACGCCTCGCTTGCTGGGGGGATAGGAGAAGTGACATGCTGCGTACTGAAGACTTCGAAGTTGTCAAAAAGGATGATTCAAATACGTCATCCGAAGAACCGTTCAGCTTACGCGCTCTAGACTTGACTGAGAAGGCATGTGTTTGATGAACAGAGGCGTTCATCCCTTCCTTCTGACATGAAAAGACGGGCAGACTTGGGTGTCATCGTATAATGTACTGTACACCAGGCCTAAAGAGTACGGTAAGTGGCAAATTTTTGTTTGATCTATGCAACGCATGGTTTACATGTATCATACACACATTGTCTCTACTAGATTGGAGCTGCTTGGCTCGCACACTGATGTGACGCGGTACGGACTCACGTAAAAGATGGGAGGCACCAGAGTATATACAGCACATGCAGCTGATTTACGTCGGCCAACTATTTATCCTCAACAAAAGCATGTCAGGGCCAACTCAACCTTGAGATGGCTGGTCGACGTCTGTGAACAAAATGGCCACCATCCCCTCGCAAAGATCGCTTGTCAGTTCTCACAACCGAAGGCCTAGGGCGCAGCACCGTAGTGTCGACGGCTGGGTCAACGGGGAGATCTCTGCCAGAGTTGTCCCTCGAGATGGACGGCATCTCAGAGTCGATGTCGATGTCGCTCATTAAGTCCATAGTCGTGATCACAGTCCTGGAGCTTAGGTGGATAGCCGCTCCTGCCTGGTTGTCGTTCGAGATTACGGGAACGCTGCATGGTGCAGGCCTTGGCCACGATCTCTCCGATCGTGATGCAGGTTGAAGAGACGGATGGCGAGTGGCAATGGTCGAAATAAGCGTCTGTCTGGTGATGCGGTCACGATCCTTCGAATCGGTCGTTCGGACAGCCCCCGCACCACCCGCCGGTAGCTGGGTCGCGCCCGCTGGTGTCGTGGTCTTGCTTTTTGCCGTGCGCCGGTCCTCCATGTCTTCATGGGCAGACAGGTGCGAGGACGCGTCCGAAGCTACCGCCGACTGATCATCGTGCACTGCAATCGGGCCCCGATTCGTTACCGGTGGTCGCGTCCCAATCGGCACAATCCCGTATGTCGTCCTGATGTGATCGAGCACATGCGTCGCTGCCACTCTGGTCACTTCCGAACAATAGACTTGGACGGAGGCCGTTCCGTCTACTATGGACGAGAGTCGTTGAACGAAATCCTGATTCGCCTCCACGTAGTTGCCAAAAGCTAAGGCATCATCAGAGTGGTAGTATCTCAAGTGCTGCTTGTCGTCGAATGTCAACGCACTGCAGGCATTGAGTATGTTCGTGTCGTCCTCGCTGATAGTCCTTGCTGACCTTGATGCTTGGGAAGACAGACCGAAGCTGGATGCCCACTTGAAAAAGGCCATGGTGTGAATGAAGCCCTGGAGATCCAGGATATAACTCGGGCACAAGGATAGGCAAGCGGTACTGGCAGACTGCGTTAGTGCTGTTAACTAACATTGTCAGGTGAGCAGGGCTCGAACCTGCACAAACTCGCACCCAAAGCGAGCGTCCTACCAAATAGACTTCCACCTGTAAACCACTTTTAAAGAGAGGGGAGTTAGTGTGATGATGATCGTGATGATGTTGATGGTAGTAGTAGTAGAGCTGACAGGTATACTAGGATCAGTGATAGACCGTAACCGTCGAGTCCCACTAAATGACTTCAAGCGATGGGGACGGTCTTTGATCAGTCCAACTATTGGAGGGTACATACAGTATATATGTAGGCTGAGTAGTACATGGGAGTGTCCAGAGCATTCCAGCTTCGAGAGCGTCTAGACCTGTGATGTTCCAAGTACCCTCGGTTGTATGCAACTTCCTCTCGACAAAGGTCAGCTGACGAAAGGAGGCTCACCTGCTACATTGATGTCTTTGCAAAGGAGGGTAACGATGAGAAGTCAAAAAGAACGATAGGACAGACCTCATAAGGGAGGGAAGAAGGTCAACCCTAGGCTAGTTAGGTGCACCGAGATCTGACCCACATAGTCACCTCGGTCGCTCAAACTCCGCAACCTGTGAGCATGAGTTGATACATGCGTGTGTTGCTATTCTAGGCGTTGTCTCGAAAAGTCATACTGTATATGATTACAACTGAATTATTCGTATCTATAGATGGATCTTACACCTTCACTTATATATGTCGATTATAAGCCAGTAACCCGTTCCTATATTTATACATTATTGCCCACTTGAAAGAAAGCGGAAACGAGAGGACGAGTATGATTCGCAGGGAATGTCTTGTTATCGAACAGGAGAGACGACACTTTCGTATTGAGGTGGAGCATCGACGCCTGATATCGATCCACCAGAGTTGAGTCCTACGGGTGATTGGACCCGGGGTATTTCACTTGCTGGTCGCTCTAGACCACCCATCTGTCCACTCGTCGTTGTAGCGGGTACATCTCTCTCGGCTTCTGCCTGAGGTGAAGAAATAAAAGAGTACGCAGGCGGTATGACCTGTACAACTGGTGTAGAGGATACTTGGCGGGTGGAGCTAGAAACATGGGCTTGCTCGGGCATTCGTGGGGTCCAGGGGTAATGACCCGGACGCGTCGGGGATGACGCTCGAGGAGAAGTAGCGGTTTCCCGGGGTGTCCAGGGGTATTGGATCGTGGGTGTTTCGGATGGAGCAGGGAAAGGAGTTACGGTTGGACCATCAATCTCGAATGGCTGAGTGCGATTAGGCAGAAATTGAGTACGAGAATGATTACTACGACGCTCGGCTGAGCGGCTGATGAGCGAACAGACAGGAGTCAGCTTGGCTCATCATACGCACAGAAGTACTGTTCGTCAGCTTTATAGCTCATAGCTCAGAAGAGCCATATACTATAGGCGTCCCCAAAAAGGCATGAACCGGTCGCACTCACAGCTGGTCGTGAACATAGCATTGCCTTATCTTTGGTGCCAGTACCGCAATGATCACTAGCGAGAAGAAGACCGCAAAGACCTATACAAGTACAGTGTGCGAGCCTCGGAGTCAGCCATCATGTCTGGATGACGTTGTGTCGATTGCCTCCGATCGCGGTAGAGAGAAGAGCAATCCATCCGTGCTCACCACTCAACAATATCCAAGCCAGCCCCGCAACCCTTCAGATCCAAAACTACGATGGTTGAGATCGACTCACTGGAATGAAGATATTCAAGGGTTTACTCAAGCTACCGTGGTTGCTACCAGGAAATGATGAGAGCCGTTTGCTCAACCCAGGTACAACAGGCCGTGTTGAGAAAGCAGTATCGTTTGGGATATACATCTGGGTGTCGGACGATCTGAATTTGTCCTAATGTGAAAGGAGAGTTGTAAGTAGTCGTGAAATCGAGTGGTGCAGTTAAGATTGATTGATAGAGGACCGAGAAGGGAAGCTCATTTGAGAAGTGCTTGAACCTCGCCGCTCTTATCTATATCTACGAGGCCTTGGCATCACATCACGACGAGAACCTGATGAAGGCAACACACCGGCAATCAAGTCAAGCGGTAGAGTGGATACAGGGTATGATTATGGATATCATATCGCGACCCTGTTCCTGTCCAGGTGGCTACGGCACCGCCGATTCTTGTATTCTTTTGTATCTTGAACTCCATTGGCTGGAGCAATTCATATATCCGTAAGAGAGTATTGGTAACACAACGCATCTGAGGTACTTTTGTGGAAAGCGATGCAAGTGGACAATCCAAAGCCAAGCAAGGCGGTGCCAAGAATGAGGGCACTCAGGTACGAACGGCGCCGAAATGATATCATGAGCCGCCTATCAGGCACGGACGGCTGAACCCATATGTATCAGCGAGCGCCGATACGGCCGCTTTCTGCTTCACGGCGCGGAGGAGCCTGCTAGATGATATGTAGAGATGTAGCAAGTCGTTCGAAGCCTCTGCTCATTCCCGAGACGAGCGAATCGTATACCTAATCCGCTGTGGCGACGAGCAGGGCTAGAAATTTGAAGGGAGAGTGGAAGACAGGTCACCTTACTTGGGGTCAGCCCTGACTTCGGATGGGGTGAATGTGAAACGATCCGCGGCCGAGTTCCCCACCGAAGCTCGGTCATAATTTTCTCTTATCTTGGTTACAGAAGCACATTCGTGATACGCCCCGATGATATCGGTGAATACGTATATGTCTGTACTGCACATAATTCATTCCTCATGAGACAGGAAGAATGTATAAGAACTCCAAATCAAATTGCAATTGTGGGGAACGTGCTTTCAGGTCCACCAATCGCATGTCGTCCAGCGTACGCCTAATGATTGAGCTGTGCAAAGATTCCAGTGATTAGATAATGCAGTAAGCTCTTGGCATACGTTTTACTTGCCGCTTGGCATGGTGTGACATCGTAAGGTACAAACCAATACTGGAGGATCTTCGTTCTTGGCTTTCGAGGAACCGGCTGTTATGCTTCATTTTTGTGTCTGCATCGATGTCCGGCTCGAGTGTTCTTCGATAGCCGGCTTCTGTACCTTTATAATGTGGTCGATCGAGCTAGTAAGCATCGGCCTGTTTCGATTTCTTCTCTCGTATACGTTGGGGGCGGCGACAAAATCCCTCCTGTGTTGAGATCATCGTCTCCTCTCCCACCACTCTCCTCCGTGCGGTCGTCAACGGACTCAAATGGTGGTCCATGTAGGGTCAGTCCTGGCACTCCGCCGGTTTTGCTGTTCCGCTGGCCATGACGAGGATGAGACGGTTTTTGGGGGTGATTGTCTGGATCTAAAGGTACTGCAGGGGGCAGGAGTGGCTCGCTCGACTCGAAAGGTGGATGCTCCGCTCGAATGACAGCAGTGGGATTGACAGCTCTGCCGGACTCAGGAGTTGCGGTTGGAATTGAGACGGGTTGGGGAGCAGGGAAGGGCGTGACAGTTGGTGGGTCGATTTCAAACGGTCCTTGATTCTGAGGCGGGTTCTGCCTATCCGCTCTTCGACTTGGAAGGGAGAACAGGGAACATTTGATGGATCAGCATGCAATTCCAGCTCTCGACCGATTGCTACCTTGTTAATGAATCTGGCAATTGTCTCCTACTGGGCCACCAACGGGGGTCTATGGCTGACGGCATTCGCCAGGAGAGTGGGCGCCAGAATGGTGGGAGTGATAGCGTATCGCTTACGTGCCAATGACATCGTAGAATGCGCTTACAAAGCTCGATGGACTCTGTACCTCCTATAGACAGCTATAAAAATGACAATGGCGAACACAGTTGGCGCCTGTGTGGAGGCGCAGGGGGGGTAATGAATCAGCAAGGAATCCATTGATCGTTTGCGAACGCTTGAAGGTAATGTCTGCTACATGACGAGACACGCTGACGGTCACAAGCTTCGAGATCCTCTCAACGGATTGAACGCTGCTGCGACGCTCGGGTTATGGAAAGATCTGACACTCCGATGTGCAATACGAGAAATTGCACTCACAATGAAGACTAACCATGTAATGTCCATCTTTGATTGCCATTGGCCTCCGAATGTTGAAGGGAGCAGCACTTGTATAGAAAGATTATCGAGAGTGTCGCGATAATCCCGAATTCGGTGTGGATGACGGCAGAAAAAAACATGCAATGTTGGAGTACAGTACTCTGTAAGGAATAGGATGGAGACGTTGTAACCTGCTGCTCGTGTACGAGGTTACCGTTGTCATGCGAGCTGACTGCCGCACACAGCAAGAAGCGCGAATATATGGGAGTGTAGAGTAGGCAACCCTACAGCTTTTGATGGGGCTAAACTTGGGCGCACCCGGCTGTACGTAATGAAAGTACTGGAGGAACACACACACACACACACATAGCTACGTGCAAGCTGTGCTCCGTCCTCATCGAGATCTCCCAAGAGCCGGGGTGCATCCGTTGCTGCGGGGGTACTTTATGTCCTCGGTTGCCATGGTAGGTATCCAGGAGTTGGTGCGATACGAGTACTTCTCGCGTCAACTGCCAAGTCATTGTCTCCGATATTGTCTATACATCTATGAATCCTACAAGATATGACATGATAGTTGATGACATCCGAAAGGAGTTGGACTGACATAAACAAAGATAACTGTGAGAACGAAATCACAAGACCGCAAACGAGGTACCCTACGTCCCGTACTCATGCTGTACTGTACAGTACACCACGGAGAGAGCTTTCCTCCACACACGACGTCCGACTAATTACTACTTGATCCGATCATCTGAAAGCCTCAATCCCAGACACGTAAGTCGGCGGAGGCGACCTTACACCCGTGACACTGTCGACTCTCGGCCTTCCTCTTGCATCCATGAAGCCATTCGCTATCCCTTCCCGCGGTCTAGACGGACGAACTTCGTAGCCTATTTGTTGTTGATTTTGAGGTCGCTGATAATCCGATACCGAGTGGCTATGCGCATGAAGAAGCGGTAACATGGAGTCACGGGGGGAATGACCTCTTGAGCTTGAGCTTGCTGGAGAAGCGGAACGGGATCGCTGTGGATGTTGATGGGCTGATACAGGGACAGGAAGTAGGTTGGTGGTGTGATTATGGTTGTGGTTTTGGTTGCCTACGGTGCTGGGGTTTGGAATAGGATTTGGAGGTGGGAAGGGTGTAATCGTGGGTGCATCGACTTCGAATCGCGATGAGTTCGGCGGCGGAGTAGCGATCTCTGCTCGACGGCTGCAGACGGCCTCAAAAGATCAGCTGTCGTTACATCAGGGCACTGTGGAGCTGAGCATATGAGTCCAGAGTATCCCGTGGGGTAGCGAAGACCCAAGTAGCCATAGGGATTAACTCACAAGGCTCGATGGACTCTGTTTCTCCTGTATAGCGGTACCAATATCAAAGCAAGCATGACCACCGTTATTACACTCAGCACCTACAGAACCAGCGGTGATTCAGAACAGAAAGAGATGAAATCAGCTCAACTCGACTCAACTGCGACAAAGCACTCCTTGTAGTTGACGACTATGTGGATACGGACGTAGTCACTATTGGAGGAACGGTCACTCACAGGAATAGCAATAAGCATCGGGAGTCTAAAGTTGTCATTGTCCCTATCATCCTCGTCTATCACTCGCCTCGCCAATCGAAGCCTTAACTGGAACCCTTGTTCAAATGGGTTCGACAGCATAAATTTCCCCCTCAAGTGATCTTGATCTGGCAAGGTCACTTGTGTTGTTGCTGCGGAGGGGCTTGAGTATGAAAAATCGATATGTTGCGAGGCTGCCGAAGGCGACAAAGGCGATGAGCCCGATGCCGGTGAGCTCGAGTATGGGACGTACATCGCAGCAATCAGAGTGTCTGGGGCTGTAGCCAGGTACAGAAGGTTGTTTCTGTTCCACGTAAGAAATGAACACCGGACGACGTTAAGGAAGAAGACCTGGCGATTTTGTTGTGTTTTGTGTGTCGTATTCGCGAGAGATGAGCCGGGTCGAAGAGTCAGGTCCACGAGATGTCTCGGAACTGGATTAAGCTTATATATACCTTATACAGTATGTCTACCTTATCAGTGCAGTCGGTCGATCAATTAGTAGGCAATGACGATCGATGCACCGCCTTTGCGCCTACATCTCATCTTGAGCTGGCCATGGGCGCTTCGAAAGGATCAATTAGCATTTACAGCTTGTCAGCTTGTCAGCTTGTCCGATCCAGACAATGTACAGGACTCAAGGTCAAATTCACCTCACATACAGACACACGGACGTACAAACAACGAAACATACACAGAAAGACGCCCGGACGTTTGGACACGACAGACTACGCCAATTAGAACGAACACAGCATCAACAATGGCAGGCACGTACGGAGGCGATGATCATGCTACGGCCATATGCATATGCATGCTCACGCTACACCGCATTTGGCCTCAGCACAGCGGTCAACTCCGCCCTGTCATCGCCTACGGTAACTGCAGCTGGTTCGTACAATGACATATCTTCATCTTCATAATGCTTGATTAAATGCTGAATGCTAGGATTGCTCTGTACTTACTGAATTGATTTGTTATCAAACGTACCATGCAGATGATAATGCGCCTAGTTACGGTATATACATAGATCCGTACGTGAACCACTATCGTAGCTTGCCCACGGTCGCTGATGCTCTTACTCTCGCTTCACATTTAGCGCCCTGTCCCGAATATTCTGTCCACCCCCCTCACCCTCACGGGCGTACACCCAATTATACTTCTTGTCCTCTGCCTGATCCGACATCAAGAACTGCTCAACTAAACAGTAATCCTTTTCGCCCAATATTCTCTCATACAACTTCCTCTCCTCAGTTCTCCGATCCTCCATAGGCCATTCATCCCGAGGCATTCGCATTTCCGTTAAAGCCTCTGATCCACCAACATTTTCCTCTCCTTCAGCTGTTTCAGCGTAGGGCGGCTTGGTCCTGTATAATTTGTCGAATAGGCGATCAGGGATTTTGGACGCTCGGCCCGCTTCCTCCATATCGTTTATCAAAGCTACTACTTCAGGGATGAACCCGTTGAACATGGGTTTATCCTCTGATAATTTCCATCTGAATCTACAAGCGTTGATGTAGGCCTTGAAGTACTTCAAGCTCAGTTCGCGGGATGTGAAGCGGCTTTTCACCGTCTCATGAAGTTCAACCGCCATGAGACCCGCCGCTACGCCTCGAGGGAGAGTTTGGTGATTAGGCAGGTCGGGAATTACATTAGGCGAGGTGGGAGAATAATCGGCCGAAGGAGACGAAGAGTTCAGAACATTGACTTCCCAGCCCATAGGACGCTCAGCCTCGAAGAAGCCCATATCGATTGTTCGTCTGGCTGCTCGACCTTCGTTTGCCCATACATCTAGCATCACAACGAAGAACTCGAGAGGAAGTCGAAGGGATGGAGAAAGGTTATCGAGAGAGACTCTGGGTCGAAGACGTCCTCCATTTCGGTCATCCAGAGGCTCCGTCGTTGAAGAACTCTCTTCATTGTCCAATGCAGATTGCTCAGCCAATCGTCTCTCACTCAACAAAGCGAGATTGTAAATCCTCTGCGCCAAACCCGTCGATCCGGCTTTCTCTAACCCTCTCAAGATCGCAACGTAGATCCAAGGGGTCATATGATCAGACCTCGGCCGACCAGAATATCCAGCTTCATGACCCCTGGCTTGCATCCGCGCGCGGGCTTCTTCGCGTGGTTGAGATTTGGAATAGTCGAGATACGGTTCCAAGCGATACACGAATTCTTCGAGTCGCTTGAACTGGCTTGTGACCGTAAGGTGGATGATCAGGTTGATGATGGATTCTTGGTCGGGGCGCGAGAAGTATTCTCCTTCCACGGTCGGAAGTTGCAGACCGGACACTTCAGACGGGATCTCGTCGAGCGCTTGGGCAGCTGCTGTTGCGCCACGATGATCTGGCCGACTGTCTATTGGCGGAGCGTGGGAAGGGCGATCTTGCCCGATTGGCTGTGACGGACCGAAAAGCTGTACGTCCGCCTGTGCGGCCAAGAGATTATCCTTGAGCTTGGACGCTCCTCTCAACACCTCATTATACGCCTTTGGATCCTCGCCACCCATATTGAATACGCGCTTCATGTAGTCCAAAAGCTGCACGAGCAGCTGAGGTCGGTTCAATTGAGAGAAAGCGTAGTGCAGTAGGACTGTACAAGACCTCCATGACAACGCAGGTAGCATATACCGGCTGATGGCGACAGGAGGCATCGATGGATCGCGGGTGGACCATTCGGCATCAACGTCATTCTCAGCCTCTTGGTTGGCGGCAATCATTCTCATGGAATCCGACGATATGGGCGGGGCGAATAAGAGCGACATCAAGGTCACTTGGATTTGGGTGTACGCGGTGTACGCCCAAGCGTTCTCATTTGGAATTGAGCTGACATTGTCGGGAAATACATCAGGCTTGTGCGGTGCAGACTTGAACACTTGTAGTAGCCGACCGAGACCAAAGATGGGTAATGTTCTCGATAAGACGGTATTGGCGAGTATGGACAGGGCCCGCATTGATGATGCGAACTCGGCTGGTGAAGCCTTTTTGGGATCGAGTCGTAGAGATTTCAGGATGATGGCGAGTAGGCCCGACCTGGGCTGCGGTACCATCGTGGGAGGTGAAGCGGCAAGCGGCAGAGGAAAATTCCTCATCTTCTCACCTAACGATAAGTGTTTGGGATGCCACAAATCCAGCCTATCGTGAGGAGAAAGGACTTCACCTGGGAATCGCCATGTTCTCACACCAGTCCACCAATGAGCGAGCAATTGCGACATCTTCACCCTCCGTTCCTCAATCTCAGCCTCACGAGGCGGTCCACCTCCAGGATGAAAGTCGTCCGGATCCGCTCCATGTGCGACTCTGCCTTCAGTCACCCATTCTTCTACTAGTCCGACGTAAACTTTGGCGGCCAGGTCAAAGTGATTTTCCGCCACCGATTGTCGAATGATAACCTCGTACAATTCGACCGGCCGACGACACCGTACATCTTGCAGCGTCTCCAAGATGTTCAACAAGATCTGAAGATCACGACCAGGTGGCGGGCTGATCTGTTCCTCTAACGAAGGTTTGAGGTTGTGTTTCGAATGCGATCTGCCGTGAGAAGCAGCTTTGGGCCAATAAAAGAGCGACCGATCGCGAAAGAGTTTAGAGACTGTTTTGTGCGCAAAGAGCCGTCTGCGACGATGTCGAGGCGTCACGGACAAAGCCTCCCAGACTATTGCAGCAGCCACGTTCCCCTTTCTCTTCCTGATCAAGTGATGCACTAATGTATGCAACTCTAATCGAGTCACCGTCGAAAGGTTGTCCCGTAATGCTGACAAGCCGTTGTCGCGTTTGGGTACGGACCATATATCGCGCTGTTTGAAGATGGAACTGAGAAATGCGTTTGGCTGGGCGTATGTACCTGCCTTTACATCTAACAGGTGATTCCGGAGATTTCTCGCGGTGTGATGGGATGTTGGAGTTATATCGTTGGGATGGATCGCGGCGGGGGCGGGGGCGCCGGCGGCGAGTGAGGTCCCGGAATGATGGGGAAATTGGTATTGTGTAGGTCGAGATTGGTAAGGGAGCCGAGAGGGTCCAGCACCATATTCCATCCCATAAGGCTCCTGATTATGATGTTGAGTGTGATCGCCATCATCGACATGCTGCACGCGAGCCGCAGCTGCCGAGGAAGACAGTCGTATCGGACGAGCCGGGAGTGAAGAGCGAAGGAGTTTCGCTCTTATGCGTCGGAGCATGCTGGAGTGTGCATGTGGAGTCAGCTCGTGCAGCAGTGCAGCAGAAAAGACACGATTGATGGTGATGGAATGGAGAGCATACATTACGAAAGTGTTAAGGGCGACAGTTTTACCATGCGAGCGTTAATGTCGATCGTCGAAAGATTATGAGGATGTGCAGCCAGATGACTGGAAATAATTTGTTGTGGCCAGGTTCCAAAAAGTCACTGAAAGTCACTGAAAGTCAAAGCCGTCCAAAATCGCAATATAACGAGAACCGGGTCGGACGAATACGATGAATACGATACGAGGCGTCTCTATCCGAACGAAGCATGTCAAAATATCAGGCTGACTGCTATGGTGTTTACGTTGCTTACATAATCTCAATTAAGCCGAGCATTCCTCAAGCTTAAGCTTTGGTGACAAGCCAAGTTATAAGTTATAAGCTATAAGCCAGCCGAGTCGATCATCATACACTCGCACACTCGCACACTCGCACACTCACTCACTCACTCACTCACTCACTCATACACTCTCACTCTCCTCTTAGCGTCTTTGTTTGACCTTTGTTTCATTCCTTCACTTTCATTCTTCACTCCTTCATTCCACTTCATTCCTCGATCGTAACCTATACATAGTCACTTATCATCTATCATCCACAATCAAACCTGTGACCTCGTCTCGTCCATCGTCACATATCACCAACACCAACTAACAGCTGCTTCACTCCACCTGCAGCACACAATAAGAACCCAAACCTACTGGGCTTCCTTTTGTCTCCTGTATCTTGATTAGACAGCGTTCTCGTCTCGTCTCGTTTCGTTTCAACTGTTGCCTGTCTTGGGCCCTGACTTGAACTCAACTCGACACGGACACAAGCAGCGCTACAATACACTTCAGTCAGATCCTCCTTTCGTTGGGTGTATATCGTTGGTTTCTTGACGAGATACATAAGTGTAGACAGGCCTTGGTCATTTGTTTGCGTGAGTACTAGAATGATCATTCCTTTTGTGGATCGGAAGTTCAACTATCAACTATCAAACACTGCCTTAATACCTCGTGATTCCACTCCACCTGTTTATATAGACTAATCACACCACCATCATGCTTGACCTTTCTCAACATCACATTCATACATTCATGTGTACATACTAATTACAGTTACACCTCGCAGTATGTCAAATCGATCGACGACGCGACACCGAACCACACACACCACAATACCCACACCACCACTAACACGTACGACCTCCCGTCCAGGATCATCGAGACCCACTACACCATCGTCACGAGGAGATATCTCTTCACGTAAATCATCCACCAATCTTAAACTCGCCCAACCTTCTAATCCCCATCATCATCATTTATCGCACGATCATCAAGAGTACCCTCCTCATATGGCTGAACAACCCTCCACGCCTACTCCTCGGAAACCTCGGCGGACGAGAAAGGGGGCAAAGCCCTCTGATCAACGTTACGATGATACCGTCGTCGCTGATGAGCCAGTGGACCGTTCGAACGACATCTCTACAGAAGATGAGGAAACTCTGTTCGACATACTAGGCGTCTCATCGCCTGCGCCGGCCGCGGTCGAAGGTAAAGCTGAGAATGGCGTGTTGAGGCTGTCGTCGGAGGACATGAACGTTGCGCTGGGGAAGGGAAAACGTCAGAACGGCCGCAAAGGAAGAGGAAACCCAGACTCTCAGGCCAACACGGACTCCGACACTGGCCGCGCTACCCGTCGTGGACAGGCGGAAGGCTCGCCTGCACCAAAGAAGAGAGAGGCCAAAGGAAGGGCAAGACGTACAGTTGAAGGTACGGAGGTTGAGGAGAAGGGAGGATCTGACGGCGATCGACCTCGGGAGCAACGAAGAGGGAAGAAGGGTTCGAAGCAGGCTTCGACCTTGGTGGATGGTGATAACACGTCTGGTTTGGATCTGGGAGCGAAGAAGGGGTTGCCCGCTAAACCCAAGGTATCTGGTCTATCCGCCACGAGGCCATCGAACGGAACGAGGAACATCCAAGCGGCTCAAACACCAGCACCTGAAGATGATTTTAGCGCGTTCGAAACGGCTAGTTTGAGTCAGTCGCTCCCTTCCCGTGGCCTGGCTGGACCGACCAACGGCAAGAATGGAAAATCTAAAGGCAAGAAGAATGGAGGAAGTGGAGATGAGAGCGCGGTGTGGGAGATGCCCGAAGTTGCTGGGGGTCAGGAGTTGACCGTATGTTGTGTCTTTGTCGAGAATGGAAGAGGGATGAGATCTGCCGTGCTGACTGATATTGAACCGAGCAGTGGCAGCAGAAATTACAAGCTTCGACTACTCCAAACGACTCTCCGAGACGAAACAACAAGAACGCCGTAACAGAGAAGAGAACAAAGAAACACTCGACTTCCACGGCGATTCAGCCTTACCCTGCACCGTCAACCAATGCCTTACCACCCGTATCGTCCCCCTTCAACCCTCGACCAATGCACACCCGTCGCGCATCAGCAGATACAATCCCTACTTCTGCACCGGTGAACCGATCTATCCCTATCTCGGCTTTCGATTCCCATATCCCCTTCCACACGGGCTATAATGTTCATCGAGCCCCACAGACCCCCGCGAAGGGTGTAGCGGTCGCCAACGGGAACTTATCTAATGGGATCCTGCCTATCGTCGGATCAGGGGAGTTTCCGAGGTTACAAGGTGGTCTAGGTGCACAAAGCGCCGGAAGTGGAGCTGGGGCCGTTGGAGGGGGAGAAAGGCGAGGCTCAGCCAACGTACCAGGGTTTGGACCTAAATACGCCGGTCCGACCTTCCACAACTCGCCCGCGGGCGCTAGCCTCTCGAAGCCTGATCTCGAAGACTTCTAAGCGTCAACCAGATACACGAATTCCGTTGCGCTTCTTCACGATTATCTTCTCATATCCCGATAAACACCTTATTTTCTGTTTTCCGCCCATTATCACCGATATCACATCTCCGACACTGGTCCGACAATCAACTCATTTCCTTCCGATTCCCAGCTATCTCAACCATCTCCATTGTTCCCGATCATCGAAGGATCGCTATGTTCTCGGACATTCTTGTTGTATTTTGCTCAACCTGGCATCCTCAACCTATAACACCGATCCTCATTTCGCCCGCATAAGGACGATACGACATGAACGAATGTGGTTCGGCCATGTAGACTAAGGGCATTAGGTCTGCTATTTCCAATCTGGAGTATGGATTTTCCTTTTCGCACGCCGTGCACAAGAACGACTGTCCTTCAAGATCACCAGATGCGACTTCTCCCAAGCTGTCGTCTGTATCATACTGTATAACACGTTACCTGTACCAACAACCCCTTCGAACCTCCTTTGCGAGGTCAACCTCAATCGGTGAATCGAATACCGATCAGCGCAACCCGTCGGTAGAATCAGTATACAATCATCGCAATCATCACAATCACAAGCAATCTCATTCACCAACATTGGCATCAGCCAGCCAGCGACCCAGAGAAGATATGTCTCTTTGTTTGTACTACTCCAATTGAACAGACTCGATCAATCATGTACTATACTATACTCGTGTGCCCACTTGGATCCATCGCTTTTATTGATGGTCAGTGGGTAATCGCCTTCGCCTTCGCATACAATTATACTCTACCCTACTCGATAACCATCACATCGTGCGACGTACGACGGAACGGGTCGATTTCTATACTCGGGTTGCTGGGGTTATTCTCGTTCTCTAGATCAAAGTGTATCACCCAATCTACCATTTCATTCTATCGCATCTCAAACTCAACCACCCTAGTAATCAATCCAGGCGACAATGGGAAATGCTTTACATTGTCAATCCTTGTCCCTGCCGTCATCCGAGGATGCTCAGAATATAAGGCTCGATCTCAACATCGGGTCTGAATGTGGGTCTGAAGTGTTAGACTTGAGAGAGCGTGAGCAGGTGCGGGGATGCAGGTGCCATGGGCGAGCTGTTCGGAGGCAGTCGAGGTCGCAGCAGGCAGTGCTGGGCAAAGATGGGCAATGACTGAAGGTGGACGGGTGGATGACAGGTGGACGAATGAGCCACATACAGAAGCTTGAGGAGTGACGAGCGTTTGCAGGCGCAAAGTGAACAAGGGCATGAGCAGAAGGATGCGGAGGAGGTAGACAGTCATTATACGTTCAACCGATACTGACTGATTTAAACTATACATGACACGATGAGGCAGGCGAAATGCATCTCCCACTTGTTGTCCAATCCTTTTTGATGTCACCGCCCATTATGTCCGCCGACGATCATAACATGCTAACCCAACAATCATGGTATTCAGAATGCAAGATCGTGGAATTCCTATTATATATATACTGTCTTCATTCAATACGCCCTCCGTGTCCCGCTTCCGATTCCGCTCGTCCGTGTATTGTCAAACGCTTCACCATCGATCAACTTGTAGTCCTATCTGTACCTTTCCGTTTGCCTTGATGACCAGCCTCCAGTATACTCGACTTGTGCTTACTTACTCATCCGACAAGACCTCGATAGAATAGACGATAACCCTTCCATACTGGTCGGAAGACTTTTCAAACTCAATCTTCAACTCCGTGAGATAAGGGTATTCCCTCTCCCTGCCCGCTCGTTGAGTACTAATCGTAGCAGGTTGACCTGCAGTTCCGGATCCTGCATCGGCGCCTTCGGCAGGGGTTCTGGTGATGCCTTGACCGTCTGGGTGGGTTTCCGTGGCACTGCTGTTGGCTTCGGCAGGTGAGATCTCGGTTACGATTGTTGGTTTGTGTGGGTTGGAATCTCGCTCTGCGGCTGATGAGAGCTCTGATTCTGTCGCAAGGCCAGTAGGCGGGAGGGGGATGCTGCGAAAGAGAAAGGTACAGTGGGAAGTTTTCATGTCAGCCCATGTGATTGCCAGAGCCCTCCTGTTTTTCGCTGAAAGAGATGATTCTGGCAGATGATTTCAAACGATTGAATCGCTCAATTGGTTCCGTACCACATCCCATCTCTCTCGAGGGTACAGCAAAACGTCCAGCATTGTCCGCTGTTCACTGTTCGCGGATGTTGAGATGGCTGAGCAGGAGGAGGGTATAGCTCACCTAAACACCTGCCTCTTGTTCTTATCCTCAGGATACACTTTCCCGCCCATCATCAATCCCAAGCCTACACCACCCTCAGCATCCTCCGATCGAGCCACCCAAATAGACGCTGAAGTTCCCACAAACCCGCCCTGAAACTCGATCGCGAAATGGGAAGCTTTCACAGGCGTGGGGAAAGTTAGGTGGACCCATGTTGGGATATTGGATGACCAAGGGATCTCTTCGTCGTTCGTCGTTGGGTCTAAGAGGTGTTTCTTGGATGATCCTTGGGCTGTGGAAGAGACGCTATGATTATGATTCGGGCGGGTATGGTTCGATATACATACATACAGATAGGTCAGTATAAATTAATTTTGGTTGACCAACCAATCGGTCACCTCTGAAAGACGAAGAAACACCACTCACGATACCCTCGTCTTGGGATCGGTAACATTACGAAGCGACATTATAGCGAGTAGTCCGATCTGAGGAAGTAGGTCGTATGATCGTTGAAAATACACACACACACAGACAGGTAGACAGTATGTGCACAAAAGAAAAAGCGAGGGCAAAGAATGAGAATGAGCGAGCGTGGTAATGTTTGGCTAGGTATTTATAGCTTGGTTATATACCATATACCACAAGCAAAGTTATGCTATCGTCATCCACTCACAGATCTCTCTCCCCCTTGTCGAAACGTTATTGAGCTGCACTTATCCTTAGTTGCAAGCAACAACAAGCCCAAAGGCGAGATCGACGATGTCATTATTCCGTTATTTTCGTTTTCTGCTCGTTCCTCGATCGCCGCCGCCGGGCACGACCCTCAATGGCCAGTACAGGTCTCGGTCGGCACTAACCGCTCACGCGGGGTCAGGGTCAGGCCCACGCGGCAGCCATGCTCCCACCTCCCACCTCGCTCAACTAGTTTCTCACGGTAGAATACGCTTTTGTCTATACTTTCTTTGTCCGCGACTTTTTCGAAAGCCTCAGGTTAGAGATGTTTCGTTTCGAGATGTCCGATTCCACTCTCCAACAACAAGCGACTTTTGAACAAGCAAGCACAATCAGAGCAGCCAGTATCGTAGAAATAAAGAAAACATAGGGATCGGGTTATTCACATCTCTCATCTCCTAGTCCTAGAAAACTGCTTACATATCCAACATGGCCCGACCAGCAACCTCTTCCCTGCTCCGGCCGCTCGCTTCAGCTGTTCGAGCGGCGCCCACGCCCAACCCCATCCAGTCGAGATCCCTTCTTAACGCCGCTAGCAGATCAGGAGTCAACACCGCTTCTATCGATAATAGGATCCTGGATGGAGTGAACGGATTCTTGCCCAAGGGAAACTTTGATAGGCTCCAGGAATGGCAGACTGGACTTTGGGAGAGACTGCAGGGGGAGGTACAGAGTGAGTAAGAGTTTACCATATCTTGCGAATTGTCGTCAGGATGTCGTGTCTGCGCTAGCGGCCTTTCTCGCCTACCTCCGACCTGCTATCAAATTTATATAGCGACGAGAATCTATCGTGCAAATGAGACATCTATGCGCTCGCGCTCGTTGAATCTATCAGGTTCGACCTTGCAATCTGCTTAAAGCTGACCATCAATACCCCATTTTCTGGGTATTTTCTCTTAGACAACCCTGCGCTCGTCGAGACCAAGCAGAAATGGGACAGATACGGACTCGACATGACCGACTTGATCTCGACGACAGCGAGGGACAAGAACCTCACTCTCGCATACAACTATGCTGCCTTGCTGTTAAACAACAGTTTCTTCCTTGAAAGTCTGGTGAGTGTCCTGCTTTCCCTCCTTACATCACTCTTCCCGAATCCTACGCGATAGTAGAAGTGGAAACGGTGTAGATGAAGGGAAGTCGTGCAGTTGACATCTGTGCTGACTGAGATATTCGTGTCTTCTGATTACTGTGATCAACATGCAGTCCGCTGAAGCTCCTCGGGAAGTACCGTCAGAGTTCAAGGTTCTGCAGGAGAAGGTGGAGGCTTATGCTGAGGGCCTTGTAGGCGGTGGTTGGTTATGGGTGAGTCGTATTCCTTGTTGAGTGCTGCTCACGACATTGGTGTCGGTCAATATCCCTCGACATCCTAGATCCTTCGAAATTATCCATATCCGCCGATCCTGGAGTTCACTCGCTCACTTGATAACTGTCACTCACCCTCTGTCGCAGATCGTCCGAACCGGTCAGAGCAAATACGATCTCGATGTGATCCCCACTTTCGCTTCAGGCACATTACTCGTGACCCTCCGATCTCAGCGAGGTCGAGAATCCACTCTTCCACTGTTCGCCGAACCCCCTACTTCAGGTACCACCGAGCCTACCACAGATGCCGCTTCCACCGCCAACGAATCCTCGCTTGAAGCCGCCGGATCATCGCCGGCTCAACCACCATTGAGCAAGAGGCTCTCGTCTGGCAGAAACTCCAAGCGGGACAACGAGATCAAGTACCCCGCTCCATTGGCTGTATTGAACTTGTTCGAACACGCTTATATTGGCGAGAAATATGGTGTTTGGGGTAAGAGGGAGTACGCTAGGGACTGGTGGAAGAACCTTGATTGGAACAAGGTAGCTAAGAGGAACAGCACTTCCTCATAGTCATAGAAAAAGGAAAAACTGTCTCCCAGGAGTGATCAATGCATAGAACAGAGGAGATGCATGCATATATGATATCATACTGGAAGAACATTTCCACAAGCAGAATCAGATGAGTATGCTTGTTGGGCGGCCGTAGTAACCATGAAAAAAAAACGGCACTTTTTTGGTTCTCGCGCCTAGACTTGCAGAGGATATCCCTTGTGCTCCGAGAGACTGCGAAACATGATACTGAAGCACTTCGTAGGTAGAAAGGAGCGTCAAACGAGAACCTCGTCATGGGACGAACTTGACTTACATTGTACTGTATTCGTCTGGGTAGGGCTTAGCTTTCCTCTTCTCACTCTTTAGGCCTAGACCTACAATCGACAGCGTCAGGTTGAAAGCGTTCGAGGAGATATAAAGCTTATGACAAAGGATCGTCGAGCGAGGCTTCCTCTACTCTAATGAAAGGACAAGCTCAGTCTTGTTCGATCAACCATTTGCGAGTCACTCCCCACTGTCGTCGGGAATCATATATAATCGCGATCGAGCCGATGTCCCGCTTCAACTTTGAATGCAACATCATCCAAGCTTAATCCCAACCTATTGCCACCGCACATAAACGAGCCCTGTCTCCGAGAATCATCAGAAACACCAGTTCTTCATCATTGTCTTGCCCGTGTGTCTCCTTTTGCAACAATGAAACCCAAGTGGCTGGGATCCGCAAGTACTACCATCCAGCGCCCCTTCCGGTCTGTCCAGAGGAGTATTGACAGCTTCCGCGCCGCCTATGCACTGGCGAAACAGCCTCCCGCATGGACTTTGACCGAAGACGAAAAGGATTCTATCGGTGTCACCTGGATGAACAAGCGTGTCCCAAACCAATGCTTGGATACTCTACTGAAGCTTTCAGCTGGACGCCCTTTCCTGCTTACAGAGGAAGGGCGCACCAGGATGAGATCAACCAGGGACACACTTCAGGAACTCCTTGACACGGGCTGTGCTAGTCAGCACTATTATGGCGTCCTGAAGGATCAGCAGGTGAAGGCGATGACGGAGACGGTTCGCGTGTTTGATGAAGTCGCGACCGGAGTATATCCCGGTATGTCGGCCCCCGAGCATGATGAACAGCTGGGCGAGATCACGGATGACGGTGAATCTACGCACGGCAGCACTTGTGCAGCAGGCACCGAATCGCAGAACTACCCATCTCCCTCTGCACTAGAGGGTATTTCTCGCTCCGACACTGGTCCCAGCCAAGGGACTAGAGTCGGGGGTTCCGCCTTTGAATTGTCTGATTGCCATAGGGGCACTCGAGAGGCTTAAACAGCACCCACTCGGGGCCCAGCAACAAGCCCCGGTCTTAGCATACTGTATCGTCCTCACTTGCTACCACCCTCTGTACATACATATATATATATATGTGAATCGCAATGGTCAGAGGATCAAGGAGGGAATTAGGATAGACGATCATCATGTAGACATGGAAAGAAGGTACCCCGGCTCGTAGGAGTGTGAGAAGGTCAAGACTCCCACTTTGTCTTGAAAGGTCTGGCGCCGCAATTTTCGTTTTCACGGTATACTCTACTCGTATCGTAAAGTGATCACATGTCTACACCTCATAAGCTCCAGGGGGCCGCTTCAAAATCTCAAAGGCGCAGTCATGTTCATCCTTCGACTGTTGACGTTCTGCCTGGGAAGGCCGGCCGTCATAGTGCCAGCTTCGAAAATGGTGGTTTACTGCAGGGAAGGTGAGACAAGCGAGTAAAAACGCCACTGAAATCGCTTGCAGACTGAGAGCCAGGTAAATCTCTGTACATGAGCAGACTCAAAGTGATTATGGGTAGATTCTGGGTAGATTCAATCTTTTGACCATCATTCGATTAGCAGTTCAACTCTCAGCCATCGTTGGCTTCTAACAGTCACACCAGTGTCCGATATCCAGAGTAAGTCAGTAGCCCTCTCGAAGCAGTAAGCTTCAAGTAGTAGCCATGCCAAGGAGTTTCGAATCTGTACGGTACTACGTTCAGCCGCCACATCAGCCATCAAGAAGTCACTGACCTCTGTTCGAAGCTACCTTTTGGGGTCCGGGTTCAATGTCACGCCCGCCCAGCCAAACCAACCCGGTTGGACCCTCACCACGCCAGAGAGAAGCAACGTTGAGACCACAGGTACAATCAGACTGCTAACGTCCTCGGTCAAAGAAACTCTTGTGCGGGTGCGCGATGGAGATCCCAGCATTCTCGGAGCCTCGGGGCTGGCAGAGTTGACAGACGTTCAAGAAGGGCTTCGGAGGTTGAGGGGCGGATTTATTCCTTCCCCCGGTGCAGGCGGGTACACTGACGATCAGAAATAGGCGGTCGAAGCCATTCAAAGGTTACCAGACGAGGTCGAGTCAGGAACGCATCACAGCATTCTGCCTCATCCTAAGCCAATTGCAGCTCCCGATGGAGAAGTCAGCGGGTCTGAGCTCTAACATACGCAAGGAGTTTCTCAAACCAGATGACATTCTCGTCCTTCGATGCGGGGGCAACCCGCAGCAGCGTACAGCACTTGTTTCGGCCATATACCCTTTCAGTCTTTTACATACTGAGAACCATATCCGAGTGGTGAAGTAGGAGCGATTCATAACGCTAACCTCTCCTATATTGTATTGAAGGACACATGACTTATGGAAGGATTCAGGGGAAGAATTATGCATATCTGTGCTAGTATCATGCAGGATGAGCAAGCTCCTTGCATAGACAGGTTTACTTGACTGTTGCTCTGGGAACAAGGAGGGCTGGCAGGGAGGTATTTGTGGGGCCCACAGTAGAGAGTGACACTTGTAGACCATGATCCAAACACAAGGTACAGGTGTTATAAGAACAGGGCAAAGAACACATCTTACGGTCTCCGGTAGGGAGATGAGAAGGATGTAATGTAATGTGTGGATCTAGCAGCCAACCCTGGCACTCCGACACCATGGCCCTGTTAGCAAGCCTACTATATCATGTTGAGCCTTGTTAGCCTGGCTGCTCGGCTTGGGCCCTTTCTGACTAGTCTAAATGATCGCGTAAATGATTGCGCAATTTCCTGCCATTGTCATTGCTCGGTCCACGCTTTTGGAGTACTGTCGGATCCTCGATGGCTTCCTATAATACAAAGCTTTCTGCTCTATGTACCGTACACAGTACACACATTGAGGCTGATCTACTTGTCTCACTCCTGTCGCATTCCGCTCATCTCGACAGTTCGACATCACTCCCATCTCGCTCATCATCCGTATCCCTGCCTCTTTCACTCTCCGCCCCTCTGTCACTACCTCTCGTTTCAGTCCCATCCCTTTCCCCAAGACGGATCATATCTCGGCGGTACCACCACCGGCTCCTGGTGTTCCTGAGTCATAGGCGGTAGAGGCACAGCACCCGCATCGCGTTCTTGTATGATCTCGGACCTTCTTTGATCCCTGTTCCGGATCTGGCCGGTACCGTTTCCTGCTGCTCTGCTCTTGGTCGTATCCGAGAGAGAACCATTGTTCGCCGCCGGGCTACCTTGGAGATAAGGAGATACAGAGTGCCTGGACTGGTGATCTTCGTCCGCTTCTAGATGGGGTAGGGAATCAGGATTATGCACTACCATCCCCGCAGCACCAGCACCGGCACATGTTCCATTGATACCTAGTCCAACACTGTTCCCGTTCCCGTTCTCGGGAGTAGCTTGTAAGCTCGCATGTCGAGATGAAGAAGGCGTGAAGTACGGATTATAGTACCCGCCCATACCATCTGAAGTAGGTAGAGATAGTCTGTGTGGATTGGTAGATTGGGCAGAAGCGGACGCATAGCTTAATCGAGAATTTCGGGAATCTCTTCGGCCTGGAGAATGAGGTGAATTGGGATGACCTAACAATGGAGCCAAGGTCGAATCTGGACGACCGTGCCCGGATGGTGAGGGGGCACCGCCCTCCATTTCCATGGGAGTATGCGTTCCCGCTGCGGCGTCTGAGAGAGCCAGCGACGTGATCAGCCGCTTTATCCCATACAACATTAGGGACCTTGGAGTGAGACTCACTTGCATAGGCAGCCTGAGCATCTTCGCCATCATCATACCGGTATGGATCAACCTCGAATGGCTTATCTTCGTATTGCGTGAAGTTTGATGGCCTGGTGATCGGGTCAGCACAGGGCTCCATACGTAAGGTAATCTCTTAATGAGTACCCACTCCTGTTTTTGTCGGTTCTGGCGCCTCTTTCGAACAACGAAGAACCAGATCAGGATACCAGCAATACCCAACGCAGCGACACCTCCAGCCTATCAAGCTCAATAATATCAATAACGGATACTATGTCAACCTTGGTTTGAGGACTCAGTATAACATAAAAACCGACTCACAACTCCTCCAGCGATGGCAGCTGCATTGCTTGAGCTATCTCCTCCGCTCGATCCGCTGCTAGGCATAACATATATACGACGTAAATAAGCGTGATCCTGGCTTCATTCGATCTTGGTTGAAACAATGCTCACCCTTGAGCTTGTACGAAGACGACCTTGGCAACATCCCAGTATTGCCTGCCCTGAGCTTGGTTCTCGACCGTCACGACATACTGAGCGGATGGATCGAGACTGGCATAGTAGATCACCTGATCTATGCTGACCCAGGGGCTTCTTCCTCTCAACGTCTGATTGGCCGGGGTTCCGCCGATAGTCGTAACGGTCGTGGTAGTCGATGAGCTTCCGTCGCCGTTATCCTCGCTATCGCCGGACACTTGAACACCAGGCAAGTTGCTAGTGGAGAGTGATACAGAAAAGGCGCCGTGGTCGAAATTTACTGAACCATGAAGAAGGATGAATGATGTATTTGAGGGCGGTTGAAAGATTAGCTGTGACCCGGCGGTGTAGGTGTCTAGTCGATTATATGGCTGTGCACTTTGCCCGGCTACAGGAGATCTCGTCAGCTGTCTAATCTGATTGATGACTCGCATGTGCCCAGTAGAGTGAGCATAGATGTTGAAAGAACCAAGCGAGATCCGGTCCAACTCACGGACTCCGCCTACTTCTGTACCTGTCTCCCATTGTCCCGTAGACGACCCAAACAGGCCATTGATGCTATTAGGTCCGAAAATCGTCTGAATCGTGGAGTTGACCGGGTTGGCACTGGACGAGAACAGCGCGCAGCACACAAGTGTCCGTCAGCTTTTTCCGTTGTATTCTCGGTCATGTTTCGTGTCCATGATTATGTATCACAAGCAAGCAAAGCTTGACTGTATCGAGGCGCAGAAGCAGTCGCACTACCCACTGCAATGATAGAAATTGTCCTCTGATTGCGAAGAATATAGTGTGACAGGAGATGGAAGGTGAACCAACTCACCCGCTCTCCCCTACACCCGTCGTGAACGTTATCCCATACAATCTAACTCCACCACCTCCGACAACCTTCACCCTGACCCTATGCCAGCCCTCACTGAGTCCCGTAGCCATCCAACCCCCATCTACCTTCTTCGCATTCACTTGTCCATCCACTATCACCTGTATATCCTGATCAGCAGCTTCTGCCCACACATACACTGCTGTCCCCCACCATCCCAAGGTGGCATTGGCCCCTACAGAGGTTGTGTAGTGCGATGAGATACCTTGTCCTATGGTCTGGTTGACGTAGGTGGACCATGACGAGTCGGTATATGTTACGTTCCATGTACTGTCGGACGGTCCTGTACGGGAAGGTCCATAGCTAATCGTAGGAGATTGGTCGGATACGGACACGTTGAATGGTTCTTTGGCGGCGAATGCGGAGAGTGGTGAGATGATCAAGGCGAGAACGAACAGGAGGAGCGAAAAGAGGCCCGAGCGGGATGAACAGGGAGACATGCTGCAGGTATGGGCGACGGGCAATGAGCGATTCACGATATCGCCGTGTCGGGTGGATTACTTCGGTTTCAGACACAGGCTTGGCAGAAAGTGCTTGTAATTGACAATGATAATGCACTCAGATGCACTCAGATGCGATATGTGATCGTGATGAAGAGCTTCGAGTCACGGTGTGCCCGGTTGCTGATCTCGATTGAAAAGAAATGGTAAAGTCCAAGCGTGCAAATTCCACTTCCACCATTAAGAGGTGACCAAATGAAGCGGGCTCCCAAATACCTGTCTCCGCGTCGGAACGGACGAAGCAAAGTAGAGATGGGGAGTTCGTGAGCAAAAAGCTGAGCTGAAGCTGTGAATTCAGCCAGCTACACTGGAATCAAACTGGGCGCTGGTCGCTTGTCCGCTGGCTGCTGACGAGATGAAGTGATTTGCGGTAAGATGAGATGCGATGCCAAGATTGTCGATTGTCGAGTGGTGGAAACACAGGTTAGTTGACTACCTTACTTGAGGGCGCATAGACCTACTGCATGTATACCGTCGTTGTGGTAATTACATTACAAGTACCCTGCTGTGTCACCTAATGTATCTAACTAGTAGGTATGCAGGGTTGTAACGGTGAAGCTGTGCGGTCATCCGGCCTAGCGCTATACCTTGTGCTCATAACCTTCATGCTTCGCGTTGCACATACCTACCTGTCTGTACCTTTGATGCTTTTTCGCAATCGTTTTCGTGCCTTCTTTACGAGCGAACAGAGGCAAGATGGTGAGTTGAGTCTAGAATTCAAAGGATATAGATATAGCACCGAGTTAACCGACCCCGAAGCCGGTTGGTTTATGCTTTTGCTTGCTTGTTACGCGTCATGTCTATCTGTTTCTTCGCCTCCTTCCGTCTTACTTGACCAATGGCATGTATGTATGTCTCTTGCTTCTTGTCAGAGACGACCTCAACCTTAACAGCTGCTTCGCAGGTGCAGACGTATCTGCACAGACCGTGAACTGCCGAGCTAAGGGGGAGACACGTAGCGAGTCGATAGCAATCCACTATCCACTACCGTTGCACAGCTTATCGGCGTACTGAGATCTACACAATCTACACAATCTACATACCTTGACTACATACCTTAACTCACCCACCGAAAATATCCTCCGATCGCTCCGAAACCCGATATACAATCAAGCTCTTGATCAAATATCTCGTAACGTTTCGGACAAGATGCATAGCCCCTTACGTCAACTGAATATATTCTTGCACATATGTATATGCATACAGGGATTGTGAGTGTAACAATGGGCTGTGCTTCTATGTATCTGTATCGCGATTGTGGATGAGAGCGACTTTTGCACAAAGCCCGTATAGCTTGATGCATGGAACATTATACAACGATATGAAGAAACACAACAGCCTAATGACAATCCAGAGCAATCTATCCCTCCTGATGCTCTGCCCCATGTATATCCCCGCCCTCCAAGAATCCACCACCCATATCTTCAGCCTCTGCGTCTAATAGAGCTTCATACTCTTCGACGGTCAACTCCTTCTTCACACTGGAATCACAACCCGAGTCTTCAACATTGTCTTCTTGCTTCACATCATCCAAGGTATCGGGCGGCGGTGAGAGGGGACTGCCCGATCCCTCTTTTATCACCTCATCTCCTTTCAATCCAGCTTCATCCATTTCTGACTCGCTTTTTATAAGCGCGACGTTTTCCTCCTTTTTCACTGAGACCGGTGTATCACTGAGCTCGGCATCGCCTTCCACAGGATTTTTGATCTGATCAAGAACTTTCACAAGCTCCAGGGTGCCTTTCTGGCCCCACTCAACTACGTCCGGCTTGAATTCGTTCTGAGGCATTCTCAATCAGCGACTATTCAAAACAGACGATCTCGAGTACATAATGGTGCAGATGAAATTTAAGTACTCACGTAAAGGTGAATACCGAGTCTATTCAGCTCGTCAGGCTCGTAAGAATCCGCAACAAGCTTCATAGCTCCCATCACATGTGGCGTATAATCCTTGAACGCTTTTGTGATATACAGATATGCCTGTACAACAAGAGGGGGGTCAATAACCGATAATCAGCTCAACACGATGCGTTGATAGAAAGCTAAAAGGGTTTCTATCGCGAGTCATACTCACCTGTCCTGGTCCTACGGGTTCACCTTTCTGGATAGCTCGACACGTCCCATCAGGTCTTTCGATGATCGGTCTGACCCAAGGTGAAATAGTATATATCAGTAAGCTTGAAGACAGCCGGCGAATCGGTGGTACAAAGCTTACATTCTGTAAACGAGCTCAGGTCAGCCTAATATCACCGATCGAATTCAACATAGCACGATTAGGATGATTGGTAGATTAGGGAGGAGGATGCGAGGACTCACTTTGCTCTCATCAGCTGGACCCAAGGCTGAGCACTCCCCGCTACATCCGTCCTCCTCTCCATATCTCTCCCTTTCCCCTTCCACCCCCATCCGCCCCTCCCCCTCCCACCATTTCGGAAGCTCTGCTCATCCTGTCGCCTCAGCTTAGCAGGTAATTCCATCTCGCCACCAGGTAATTCTTCCACTTCTCTTCGCGCTTCTCTCGTCTCTTGTTCTCCTAGTATATTACCCAGCATCAAAGCGTGTTTCAGACTGCTTATATGTACGTAGACGTGTGCTATTGAGAGAGATTCGACGTGGTCAAACCCTAGTCGACGAGACAAGGTGTACGCCCATGCTGTTGAGACGGGTGCTCGGTTCGTAGTGAGAGTGAGGGGTAGGAGTTGCTAAAGCGTACGTACAAGTGAAAAGTAGAGATTAGCAAACTGCAGACCTGCATGAAACAAACATACAGCACGATGTAGTGACGATAGGCACAGTCTTCACTCACCTCCACATCCAAGATATGGTGAAAGTCGATATCGAGCGGTACATCCTCTTGCTCCTTGGACCGCTTGGCAAGTGGCTGTAGGAGATCACTATCTCTTCCCCTCTTCTTGTTGACCGCCTGGAAAATTTGTGCGGGATCGATAGCGAAACAAGGCGAAAGTACGGGAGACAAGTTATACGATATGAGCTCCAAGGCCTGCTGCTCGGCGATCGGCGAGAACATTCCGCTAGGTTGAGGCTATTGAGCCATACTCACCTCTCCGTTAGCCAAACCTCGAACGGCGTTCAACACGGTCTTTCTAGCTTCTTTATCCTCTATCATCCCCGCCAATTTCTGCGGCGTAAGCGTCCCTAACCGCTCAATCGTCCCATGCGACTTATAGCTAGATGAACCGGGTCAGCCTTCAGTCAATACGCCTATCTGATAGCTGGGACAGGGAGGAGAATGCAAAAGGAGGCTAGCTAGGAGTCGGTAGGTGATGAATAGTCTACGAAACAATGCAAACATTCCTTTTGTCATCCACCAACATAAACTTACATCTTAGCCGCCAGAGCCATCGCGACTCTCATATCTACTCCTCGAGCAGAGAGGAGCTTGAGCCATTCTTGTAAGCCCAGTTGGGCTGTTGGCGCCGGTAAGCTAGAGCTCGAGCTGGCTTTAGGGGGCATGTCGACTGCGGTACCGGGTAAATAGAACTGCAAGGGCTTGTCCGTTTCGGTGAATAACTGAGCAGGAGTAGGGGAAAAGATTATACTGCTGTCTGGCCTATGGTCTGCTTACTGCTAGTTGTTTGCTTCTTATCGATGGATGAGTTAAAGATCGGGACGAAGCAAGCATTCGAGTAATATTGCATATTGCACTCATCCTCATCACATCTATTTACTTGTTTTGGAGGATACCCGGGTACGGTGTACGGTGTACGGTGAGGGTGGTTGACGTCACTTCACGTGATCTGGTTGATCAACATTAGCAATCGAGGGTTCATGAGATCATGTCGTAGATCTGTTATTTGCGTTTATTGGGCTATTTGGGTTGACATCGGTGTTCATACCGTATACTATACGCGACCATGCATACTGAGAAGGAGACCTTCAGGTACCTCAACAATTGAATACGCAAAGGAATATCATCATGTTTTAACAAGTGACGTGCGTCTACTATGACACGTCTGGCCTAGAACTCATCCTCGTCCATCTCGATCGCATCCGGGTTAGCCACCTCCCCTCCTGCCTCCCCTTCGCCATCACCTTCATCTATGCCATGAGCGTTAGTCTTAGTCAAAGTAGAGGCTACAAATGCAGGTCCACCACTCTTCCCACCACCGCTCTTCGCTCCACCAGCGCCAGCACCAGCACCTGCAGTGAGATCACGTTCCATAGCAGCCATGGGGTCCGCAGCCTCCTGAGCGGCCTCTTTTGACGCTTCGGTAGGTTTGGCAGCTCCTTTCGTAGCGGCTGCTGCTTGGGCGGCAATGAATGACGTTTCGGTGTTGAATGCAGCTTGGACGGCTCGCTTGATTCGGAGCATCTCTCGGAAGGTATCTTCGGATCCAGTGTCGACTGTGTGTGAAAGCAGAGGAACAAAGAGGTGACCAGTCAGCTTTGCCTTGATTTATCAGATGATGCGAAAGAAGAAGATTATGGTATGGTGGAAGAGAAGAGAAAAAGCTTCATCAACTCACTCTCGAACTGGTTCCATTCTTGCCAGAACTCCGGCTCAACTCTGGGATCACAGAACTGACTAGCATGCGCATAGATAGCTCGTGCTCTATCAATCTCACCCAATTTCCTCTCCATCCTAGCAAACCTCTTACACATCTCCGCAGTCTGCTTATCTGGCAACGCTTCCAAAGCTCTCTCGTAAATGGGTCTAGTTGCCGGTAATCCAAAGTTGGCAGTGGCTTTCGCAATGTAGATGGTAAACATGTCGAACTTGTCGGAATCTTGTACCGTTGACGCCGCGCGATCGTAGATTCCCATAGCTCGTTTGGCGAGACCGTGATCTTCTTCCAATTTCGCATACATGAGGTAAAGCGGCTTGCAGAATTTCTCGGGGCATTGTTCCAAAGCCTGCTCGAATAGATCTCGAGCTCGTTCCAGCTTTTTCCCGCCGTATCGCTTGACGAATTTTGATAAATAAATGTTCCAGATCTCAAAGGCGACGGAAGGGTGGAAGAGCTCGATTCCTCTCTCGTACACTTTGAAGCTCTCCTCAAAGTACTTGTTCTCCTCGAGGAATTGAGCATAGTTGACGATGACTTGAGCATTGGCAATCTTCAGCTCCATGATCTTGTCGTAAACCGCCTTGGTCGACTCGACTGAACCGATGGATTCTTCCAAATCACTGTAGAATGACCACAATTTGAGTGACTTGAACAGACGCGATTGCGGCGGAAGTGACTACAAAGATGATGTATGTATGTCAGCTTGAGAGGCCTGCTCGAGCAGGTCACAAGAGAGCTCACGTCGTTGTAGAAGTCCACCTTGGTGTTCGTCGGTATGGTTGTAGCCCGCTGCATTAATCGAACAGCCTCGTCGTAGTTCCTGCGAGCGAGGTTGTGATCAGCATTGGCATTGGAGGCGAATTTGACATAGGGGAAGAAATAACTCTATCGTGCTGTGAGGTGGTTGGGACCGAAGACTCACTCATTTCTCAATTCCATCTCAGCCCACTCGCACCAGACCTCTGCAAGCTCATCAACAGCCTTGAACGGCACTTTTGTTCCTCGTTCAAAGATCTTCCTAGCCTGCTTCAAGTCAGGTTCGTTTCTAGCCTCGCCCGTTTCGGGATCTTTACTTCCTCCCTCCTCGTAGAATTTGGCGAAATTCACAAAGAGCGGATACAATGGACCTGTCGCTTTTCGAGGATTGATAGTATCTAGCGCTTTCACATACGTCTCCACTACTTTTTCATCGTCGTCGGCGTACAGAGCTACTCGCTTTTCCCATTCCACCACTTCATTCGGGTTTCGACGTAAGAGCACTTCGTTGACGAGGAACGGTCTTCGATCCATCAATTCTTCGAAAGCCTTCATACGTTGATCGAGGTCCGCTTCAGTCTCTTCCAGGTCGAATTCCTCATCTTCCAGATTATCTTCATCGGCCAAAGCGTCCATAAGGGTCGAAATCATAGTCTCGGAGAACTCGGCGTAAGCGTCGAATATTTGAGTGAAATCTCGAATGGTGACTACGACCGCTAAACCCCTTTCGAATGTCGCGGTAGCTCGCTCGAATTCTCCTCGCTTGATCCAATAGGTAGCCAAACCAGTCCACAATCTTCCAGCTTGATCCTTGTAAACTTCCAACCCGTCCCTCTCCACAATACCTTCTACGTCCAATAATCGAGAGCTAGCAGGGTCGATGTCTTCGTCATAAGGCAAATCGTCGTCTTTCTTCTTCGATTTCATGATGGCGTCTTTGGGCTTGTAGATCTTCGCTTGTCCCACAGGTACAGGTGGTCCAGCGATCCTCATCAATCTCCCATGGAGGCTAGCAGGCTCATCCACAGCAGCAGCAGCAGCAGCTCCTTCCTCATCTTTTCCAGACGCTTGTCCTTCTCCAGCTTGACCCGCAGCGGCCTCCTTGGCAGCCTTGAGTTCCAGGGTAGCCTCTTCGTCCATACCTACATCATCGGCATACTTTTCTACCAACTCGAGGAAGTCGACGAAAAGCTGATACGGCGATTTGCCCTCGAGCGAGGAGTAGAGATTCTTCGAGGCTCTTCGAGCGAGGGAGAGAAGGTATTTGGAGGCTGCGAGGGGTCGGGGAGGGGAAGAGTCGAGCAGGTAGGCGATGTGTCGCTCAGTCAAGCTGGAATCGACCTACGAATGACGAACATCAGCATGGAGCTTTTGAATGACAAACTGAATTTAGATTCGCATGAATGTATACAATTTCTACTCACCTTGAGGAACCTTCGCCAGACCCGTTCACCGGCCTCACCACCCATCATCTCCGCCCATCTCAAATACAGACCCCAGACTCTGGCGTGCAAACTCGGCGGAAGGGTTCTCAAAGCTCTGTCAAAAGTTCGCCTGGCATATGTCCTCCTGAATGGAGCAGGACATTTGGGGTGTAGTAGCACCGATAGATGGAGTAACCACGGTACCGGTAAATGAGAGAGACAAGCCAACATCCTCTCGCCAGTTGCGATGAGCGATCTCCATTCCTCGTATCCTACAATCCCATCTAATCCGCCAGTCCACTCGTTTGCAGCTTCGGCAGCCTCCAGCAATTCCCTCACGTTGGTCTTGAAAGAAGACCCCCTCTTGGCTTGATGTTGACGAGCAGTCTTGGCTTGCTTTGTCAAGTCGCCCAGCACGTACGCTTGCCGTGTGAGGTAATAGCTTCTCCAAATCTTGAAGCTCGTAGGGAAGATGGCCAAAGCACGCTCATACACCATTACAAGACGCTGTAGACCCTCTCTGGCGGTATGCGTAGCAAGCGGGCCAAGGAGCTGTTCCTCGGGAGAAGGGGAGGACGATTTGGCAGGTTCATCATTCGATATTCTCGTTTTCAGCTGTTGAATGTACGATAGCCATGAATGAAGGTTCTCAGGATTGAGCAACAGGTCTTCCTCTGTTGCTATGTCGGATACTGAGATGAGATGCGAGTGGGTGAGAGGGGTTGGGATTGGGAAAGTCAAAGGGAATCGGGAGGAAAGAGAGGTGACTAGGGACTCGCCAGCTGATGAAGGAGCGGCGGCCATTTTTTTGCGAGATGTGCTTGACCAGTCGAAAGACCTCAGACGGCTATGATTATGATAACGAGACGTCCGACTGAACAAGGAAGAGTGTGACTGATTTGCCGAAGTTGACGATATCTCTCACTTGCTCTCGCTTGCTGCCTTGTATTGACCCGTAGTGAAAGAGTGACTTAAGCCAAGCTGCAGGACGTGATCTTGGACTAAAGGTGGTGTCCAAAGGTGCCTCAAATCGGGATTATAGCGGCATTATGGCTCTTGCTTCTTATCTCTCTTTGCGTAGCACGATGATCGCTTACTCGTTGATGCATATGGTGACTATTATATATATCGATGCATGCTTGCAGCTCATCCTCATCTCACTACATAGGTGAAATGCCATCTGATCGAAGACAAATAGCAAATAGTGCATGTATGTTATTTCGTCTGACAAACTGGGATAAGGATGGGATCTCATTGAACAATGCCTATGCCTACGCTGGGGTCGGTAAGCTGATGCTGAGGCTGATGCTGTGTGTGTGTGTGTGGTGAACGATCCTACGGTGTAAGCTTAAATGTGGGGTCCCTGATTTCTGAATATGGGCGAGGTGGAGGAAGTCCTCGATCGCATGCGATTTCTACTAGAGGATCTAGGAGAGAACAAGACAGCTCTTTGAATACCTCTCAGGCATGGATCTCGGGCAATACCTATACTCTATCGACCAAGCAAGAAGCAAGAAAATCGTCCAAGATTGCCCACCGTTGCGCACAATACAGACGTTTGAACTGTCCAGCCAAAATTCTTCGCTCAGCTCTCACAAAGAAGTCAAATATGCGGTTCGCAGGTGATTCTCAATACCATTCCACCATAGCACATGTCCCTCCTGATCTGGCTAATTCAACCTGACCGAAGCTGAGCTGAGCCGAGCCGATCTGAGCTAAAGTTTGAACCTCTGTCCACCCGCATTGACAATGCATAGATATCGCTGTAAATCTGGCCGATCCCATGTTTAGAGGATCGTACCATGGTCGAACGAAACATGCTTCCGACCTACCTGCGATCGTGTCTCGAGCTAAAGAGAAGGGTGTCGAGAGGATCTTGATCACTGGTACCTCCCTCCAAGAGTCCAAAGAGGCGTTGAAGCTTGCCAAGGAGTATGGTAAGTTTTCCAGTTGTAGCCTCTTCCCGTGCTGTTCGGTTTGCTCAAAGGAGACGCTCTGGGGCGGGCAATCTTGTGAGCCGATAAATGCTGACTCTTTGTGGTTTTTCATTCGACTGTTTGACAGACCTACACTGTACAGCAGGCTGTCATCCAACTTCCACAAGCGAGATCAACAAACACCCTTCAGGCGTAAAAGGCTATTTATCAGATCTGAAAGCGCTCATCGAGCAAGATCGAGGCGAAAGTGAATCTAAGAGGATCATTTCAATTGGCGAAGTGGGTCTTGGTGAGTGCTCGATCTGATCTGGATGCCTCGCAAATACTGGCCTTATTGGGCAGAATTCTAGCTCTAACGGACGGTAGCTCCACGAATGCCATTCGAGCCCAGCTGAATGGCGGCATTGATATGGAACTAGAAAGTACTGCCTCTCACATTACTTTTGCTGACAATGCAATGCAGATTACGACCGTTTACATCACTCGTCCAAGGAAACCCAGCTAGAACACCTACCAGCGCTCTTGAGATTATCAGAGGGATATAAACTCCCCCTGTTCCTTCATTCCCGGACAAGCGAATCGCATACCGACCTTGTAAGGATCCTGACAGAGATTGGGTGGAGTACGGAATGGGGCGGCGGGGTTGTGCATTCTTTCACCGGCTCGGAAGCTGAGATGAAAGAGCTTGTAAGTGGAATCAACATCTGACCCCCTTCCTGGTCCGTTCGATTAGCCTGTCTGGCGGGCTGAGCTGACTCATTGACTTGACTGGTCGCTGGTCTACCGTTACATTCAGGTCAATATGGGGTTGTATATCGGCGTGAATGGCTGTTCACTAAAAACAAACGATAATCTCGAAGTAGTCAAGAAGATTCCCCTCGACAAACTTCTGCTAGAAACAGGTTCGTGAATCAATCGTCTAAGCCCTCAGTTGTATTTACCGTGAAACTCCCCCAAAATCACATGCACATACAATGGCTGACCTTGCTGCCTTATGTTGACATCCTGCCGTCGGATGATCAGACGCACCTTGGTGCTCTGTAACTGCTTCTCATGCTTCTCATGCGCACTTACCTGCCGCCGACTCGCCATTGTCAATCAAGCGAGTTGGAAAGCCAGAGAAATTCCAAGAAGGTTTAGGTGTGAAAGGACGATGGGAGCCGGCAGATGTGAGTTGCTCTCTGCCGCCCAAGTTGTGCCCATGTCCAGGGCTAATCAGTTCTCATACTACCGATTTTGCCCTGAGCTCTACTGCTTGTACAATCGACTGACTAATTGCGTTTTGCGCTTTTCGATGCCGCTAGATCGGCGTGATAGCTCACATCGTGGCTTCTATACGCGGTATCCCGATCGAGGAATTGGCTGAGAAAGTTTGGGGTAACACGATGAGATTGTTCTACCCATCTGAGGTAGCGAAATAGACATGCAGCATGGATTCGAGTCCACTCCCAACTCCGCTATGAACACTAGACCCCAGAGGCAGTTAACAAGATCACGAGATATAGATACCATGCAAGCGTTATGAAATGAATTGATTGAACCGGAACTATAGGGGGGAAAACAAAGGTATATACGAGAAAGACACAAATTCCGACACTACACCAATCTACAGACTGAAGAACCTACTCATCCTCCTCCTCACTTTCCTCTTCATCTTCGGCTTCAGGCTTTGTGTTCTCCAATACCCATTGTCTGGCTCGCTCCTTTGCCTTTTCTTGGCCCGTTGCATCGCCTATTCTCTGCTCGATTGTGAGAAGCTTCTTGAACAGGAATCTATGAACGAATGAATTATCAGCACTTGGATCCTGCTTTCTTCTCACAGTTGTATTTTGAACGAAATTGAGGCTGAGCCTGAGCCACTCACTTGGCCTTCTTGCCTGTGAGCTTTTGAGCTAGCGCACGATCCACCAAACCTCTCACACCCTGGATATCACTAATCTTAGCCAATTGGTCGATATATACACCCCACAAGTCCAATCGCTTGGGGAACTTGTCTACTAAACCTTCGAAGAGGGTCTTCCCACGCTCGGCATCACCGTACTTGAACTCGAGCAGTGACATCTTCTCGATGGTCTCGACGTCTGCAGGGGCAACAAACACGTCAGCGGCCGCTCCTTGTTAGTTTGACACTATGCGGTTCACTCACGCTTCGACTTGTCAAGCGACTTCATACTTCTCGGTAACAATGCTCGAGCAGCGTCTACATCGCCCTTTTTCAAATAGAAGTCGGCGAACTTCGTCCAGGAGTCGGGATAGGCAGAGAACTTCTTGACAATCTTCTTGTAAAGCTCTTCAACGGCCTACTCGCGATTCATTATCAGCGATAGTCATTAAACCTATGGTAAATGAGTTTCGGGAAGCTTCGGTTAACTTACTTCCTCCTTGCCGGCCGCCTGAAGGGCCTCGGCATACCGAAGATGCACGGTCCTAGCATCATTGTACTGCGCAGCCTCCTTGAAAACCTTATCGGCGCTCTCGGGCGTACCGAAACCCAATTCAAGGTTAACCAGTGCCATCCAGACGTTGAGCTTTTCCTCTTCTTCCCTGTAGTTGATCTTTTCCAAAGCGGTCCGACCGATCTTTCGGGCCTTCTCAACTTCGTGAAGCTGGAGATGGAATGACATGTACTGAATCCAGAGGTAGGATGAATTAGGCGAAGCGAGTAAGGCTCGCTCGAAGTCACCGCTTGATTCAGGTCGACTTTCAGGAGCGGTAGAAGTCAGATCGGTGATCGCTCGTGATTTCCCCTTGGATTTGGCAGGAGCAGAAGGAGCAGCCTCATCTTCATCTTCAGATTCGGAAGATGACTCGTCAGAAGCCGCAGCCTCGCCGGTCCAGTCGAAACCGCCTGCAACGTTCAGTCCAGGGGTGGCGCTCGTCTTGGTCTTCTTGGAAGACGACGCAGCAGCGGCGACGATTACGTCCTGCAAAAGATGAGTTACTGGTCAGCAGAGTGTATGATCGACCGAAAAGGCTCTCAATGACTCACCTCGCTCTCCTCCCCTTCGTCATCTTCCTCTTCATCTTCCTCCTCGTCTTCATCTTCCTCCTCGTCTTCTTCCTCCTCAACCTGGTCAAGCTCTTCATCGTCATCTTCCTCTTCTTCGTCCTCATCTCCGCTCTCAAGCATGATGACATCTCCCTCTTCAGCGTCCTCTTTCTCCTCATCGTCACTTCCCTCTACTTCCTCTTCTCCAATCTCAACATCCTCGTCGTCGTCCTCCTGCTCGGCGGCCCCGAACTCATCGCCGAAGTAGCTAGCCTTGATACCGAAACTGATCTTGCCCTTCTCTTGGTCGATAGTGATGATCTTAGCCTTCACCTGGTCTCCTTCTCGGAAACCCTTGAGTGCTTGAGAGACATCCTGCTTCTTGTTGTCGGAGATCTCGGACTTGTGACACAGTCCAGAGACGTCGCTGCCTTCGATTCGCAAAAAGATACCGTACGTCTCGACCTGTGAAAAAGTACAACAAAGTGAGTCAGCTTTTTGGAATCCTCAGTCTCCATGTCCACGTGGCTCACCTTCTTGACCTCGGCAACGACTTTCTGGCCCTCCTCGAAGTCTGAGAGACCAAGCTTGGCAACTTTCTTGGAAGCTTTGGCTGGGTTCTTTCGCAGAGTCATCTCGACCGAGTTTCGCTTCTCATCGACCCTGCAGATAGGTATGAGGTATGTCAGCTAGATGTTTACTCCATTCACCTAATGCCATTCAAGACTACTTACGACACAATCTTTCCCGATACCACTTGACCGACCTCGAATCGCGATTGCCAGTCTTTAACATACTACGTTACAGGTGTTACAAGTATCAGCGGTAATCCGGATTCGCGCAGATGCCATAGCAAGTTGACTTACCTCATCGAAGAGCTCCTTGATCATCACTCGCGCTGAGACGTTTCGCCCAAGACTGACGAAAAGACCGTGGTTGGCCACGTTCCTAACTAGACCTCGGACGGCTTCACCTTCCTTCAACCCCTTGACACCTTCAATTTCCTTGTCGACCGCGGTCTTCGCGCTTTCAGAGTCGACACGAGACGGTCTTGTCGAAAGGTCGATAGCTCGCTTCTCCTTGTTCACATTCAAGACGTAGCATTTGACTTCCTGGTCGACAGCAAATGGAGCATGACCATCGACAAGCAACGAAAGGTCATCGACCGCGTCGAATGGGTGAATTCGACCTCTGAGACGACCAGGAAGCTGGATATTGGTTCCCTGGGCGGTGTGCTCCCTGATCGTACCAGTAAGAATTTGTCCGATCTGGATCTCGTCAATGGCCTTGACGTTCTGAGAGATGCCCGAGGCAGTCTTCTCTTCCTTGTCCTTCTTGGTAGCTTTGGTCTTGGTAGCGACGGTGATTGTTCGCTTGATGTTGACGATGATCAAGCCTGAGATGGGGTTTTTGGATACTACAACGAGATCCTCGATCTTATCGCCTGCTTTGAGTGACGATCGGAGCTCATCGATGCCCATATGACGCTGGTTCGAGAGATTACTGAGCGATAATAGCGATGTGAGGCCGGAACCATCGAGTTTCACAACGACCTGCTCCTCATGGATCTCGGAAACGGAACCGGTAACGGCATCGCCAACTTGAATCTTCTCGGCGGCAGTGGCAGCGGCAGAAGGAGCAGCCTGCTTGGCTGATACAACGATTCGCTCAGCCTCGGGTTGGACCTCGAGTACTCGTACATTTACGGGCTTGCCAACGTAGAAGAGGTCGTGAAGGTTCTTTACGAAAGTTTGACTGGATGGAAACATCAGCACCAGCCGATCTGAGATCACATTGAGTGATCACTCACCTGGACTCGGAAAGCGGCATAAACGCCTTGACTCCGCCGAAAAGCTCGACGAGACATCCCTTATCCATAATCTTCAAGATCGCACCTGGAGTCACTTGTCCAACCTTGACATCATCGAAACAAGTAGGAATGTCATGCTCAGACTCAACAAGGGTCTTCTTCAGCGTAAGAACGACTCTGTTCCTAGCAGGTTCAAGGGCGAATACCCGCGCTTTGACGGAAGTACCAGGCTTGAATCGCTTCTCGGGGTGCTTGAGCTTGATGTCGGCGTAGTGAGAGGGCCAGACGAGACCATCTACACTTCCAGAGATGTTGACGAATAGTTGTTTGTCGGTAAGTCGGTTGACGGTACCCTATGGATGGGATAATAAATGTTAGCTGTGACGTAAGGTAGGGTCCGACAGTATGATTAATTCACCTTGAGCTGTTGACCGATCTTGAGCTCGCCAACTTGCATGAAAAGCTGATCCAAAACCTTTTGCTCGAAAGAGAGCAATAATACACCGTCAAGAGGCGAGTGGCCGATTACTCGGGCTCTGTGCAGTGTTCCGGCCTTGTACTGCCCAGTGCTGTTGGACAGTACCGCTACTCGGTCATCAGACAGGTGGCTGATCTGTCAGGTATGATTAACATCAGTTTACGCTCTCTGCATTCAGCTCTGGGTTAACTTCTACTCACATGCACAAAACCGTCGAGACCATCGTTTGTCCGTACAACGACTCCCCAGTCGGGGATGACCCTGGTGACCTTCACACTGGGATATAGCTTTCCGATGGCAATAGCATGTTCTAAAGGGACGTCTTCGCCTTCCTTAGTAGGGCTTGAGAAGGCGACAATGTGAGGAAGGGCTGAAAGAGCGAATTTGGAGGGAGTGGAGCCGATGTTGTCATAGATGATTCGGGCTCGAACCTGTGCAAATAAGAATTGTCAGTTGATTCCCGACGTAATTCTGAAGATGACATACCTTCTTTCCAATCTTGTATTTGTCCTCTATATCAGCCTCTCCAAGAGGTAGATGAGCAAGGTCAATGGTACCATCGTAGAAGCCGCAGACTTTGACATTCAACCCGCTAGGTACGACAGCCGTAATCAAAGCGGTGATCAGGTGACCAGGAACGAGAGAACCGACAGTCGTCACTTCGCTGACTGTACTTCTGGTGAGCTCAGTATGGTCGAGAGAAAGCTGAAGGACTCGTCCACCCGCTGTGAGGTCCTTGATAGTCGCTGGCAGCAATTGTCCGGGAATGAGGGTTTGCGCTGCAGCAAAGAATAATCAGTGACCACGTCTAGACGAGGAGGACGTTGCGGGGCAGCCTTACATGGAACGGCCTTCTGCACTTCCTCCTTGCTCACCCAACCTTCTATAGCGCCATCATCGCCATTAAGTCCGATCCCTACGGTATAACCCTTGTCTTCCTCGCTCTTGACCTCTCCAACAAGGAAGTAACCCTTTTCCAGATCCTTCTTTGCAACTTCACTGTTGACTTTCTCCGGTACAAGCGTGACTTCCACTCGGGCGGCAAGTCGGATGGTCTCCGTAACGGGATATTGGGAGATGAAGCTTTGACTAGCGGTAGGATATAGGGTGACAACCTTCGCAGGGAAATATTGACCGGGGACGAAGAGCTCCGAGAGATCCGGTGCAGAGTTTTCTGATTCTGACTCTTCTTCATCATCTGACTTGGCCGAGGTCGACATGGCTTCTTCGGCGTTCAGCAAAGCTGTAAGAGTGTTTGAGATTTCGGTGATGGGAACGTGAGCGAGAAGATTGTTGGGCAAGGAGAGGACAAGATGCAGAGGGAGAATGGTATGTACTCGAGCAAGAACATGGGTACCAGTCACCAATCGCTGTAAGCAAATGTTAGCGCTTCTGCGGTCGGCCAGATCGTGACTAACACACCTACCTTGTAATTCAACATCTCGACACCTGCACAAGACTTCAGATTTAGCTGCTTGTACGGCTCAAGGACATAGGGAAACAGCTCACGAATATTGTCCTTGTCTCGCTCCTCGTTGGGCTTTGGCCTGACTTCATTCTTCTTCATCCTCTTGACTTGTCTGTCGCTCATCTGCTTCTTCTTCCTATCTCCTCGCTGGGCGGCCTGGTGGTAGGATACATTGGGTAGTCAGCTTGGACTCGCTATTGTATTCCTATGGGCGCTCCACGATACGTACCTCTGCTCTAGCCTCATCCTCAGCTTCTCTTCGTCCCTCAGCTCTAGTCTGCTTCAGCTCGAGGGGAGTCAACGATGATCCACCTCCTCGAGGGAAATCAGTCTCTTCATCCTTCAAGGCTGAAGTGAACGAAGGAGCAGGCCTAGGACCGGTGTTCTCCGTTCTGGGCTTCTTGGAGCTCGAAGCCTCCGATGCGGCCGATCGTTTCTTGTTCTCGATGGCCATGGCTGATTATGCCTTTTTTGGGTGAAATGAGATATACGAACGATATAGCTGATCAAGACGGCATGAGCCAAAAGTTGCAGAAATGTTATGGACGACTGGTGCGGTTAGGTGGACCAGCAGATGGACGGGGGTCATCTCAAAATTCTGGTGATATTCAGGGTCACTTTAGATCTCACGTGGTTAAATGAGGGGAATATCCATACTCTATGTTTACAAGTAAAGTAGTTACCTTAACGTACCGCTGAAACGCGTCAATCGAACAGCACTAGGAATGAACCGTCAGACTGACCACAAAGTATTTCCAGCGACAGTCTTCTTGATCCTGTATCTTCCTCCATCCGAGAGAACGTAACTCAGTATAACCACCATGAGCAGCTCGAGATCAGCCGGGCTGGAACCAGGAGCATCGGGCTCGGGCCCATTCACCACACCGACGAAAAGAGCTGCTTTTGCCTCTTCCGCCGACGCTGGTCCGAGCAGAGCTAGACCGGCTGGTGCTTCACCTGCATGTGTGAGCTGGCGCAAAACCTGTGATGAGTGTATCATACAGCTGACATCTCTCTCAGAGCTCAAGACGGCATTCATTGTACGGAATAGAAGATAGGGTCGTTATTGAGTGAGCTCAACCCTTCTACGAGCTTACCGAAGGAAAGAGCATATGCTGATCGACGTTATAGTCCCGGTTCTCGGATATGGAAAGTTGGCTTCTCAGGCGAGCCTGAACCTCGAGCTGTATTCCTCGCCCAAGATGGCAACTCGCCGGACCGAACAGCCGCTACCGAAGCGTGGGATCTTGATCTGCAAAGGCTGAAAGGCGTGCATGGCAGTCGGTCGGAGGGTGAACGGTTGGTCGGAGTGCGGATAGTCAAGAAGCTCAGAGATACCTATGTCAAGTGAGTTGGACCGAGCTCTTCTAGAGATGTGACCTAACTCGTCATTTTCGTCCAGACATCTACTGGCGGATTCCAAGGCTAGAAAGGTGATCATTTTGGAAAATACCTTCCTACCGAACTATGTGAAGGAACATATAGCAAGGGCACTGTTCGATAATCTCCAGGTTAGCTTCGATTTTCAGTGGAACACGTAAATCGTCGAACACGAGCTGATAGTGCCCTCATACCAGATCCCGTCCATTTCATTCACTCCCTCGAGCTTGCTCGCCCTCGTCGCTTGCGGTAGAATAACAGGGCTGGTGATAGACGTTGGATGGCTCGAAGCCACTATCACACCTGTAAGCTTTAAACTGACCGGTTGGGTCTCTGTCTCACGGGTTAAAGCTTACCATACTACCTTCGATTTGTTCCAGGTCTTTCATTCTCGTCCACTGTATACCCTCGCTCGATCAACACCACTAGCGGGCCGTCGGCTCCATTCTCACTTGCGCAATCTCCTGCATCATCATGCGGTATATATCCCACCGCCCTCGTCGATGAGCACGATCCGATCTCGCGAACGTATCGAAGGTATCCCGCTGTCCATCTTGACCGATCAAGTGGTGGAACGGATCTTGACGGAAGGGTGCTTTGTAGGCGGGATTGTGGTTGAAGGGATCCAAGAAGATTCAACTATGGAAGTGGACGAGCCTGAAATCGAAAACGAAGGACTAACGGAGGAAGACAAAAGACTAGCTCGACAAGCGAACGAAGCGAAGAAGCGATACGCACATACATCATCAGCAAAGGACATGACGTTCCGCGTAACACCAGTGGTCGGATCATCGAAAGGCATGGGTTCGGGTACGATAATCGTACCAGGCTGGATCAGGGAACGAGCTGCCGAGGTTTTGTTTGATGATGATGAAGAAGGAGAGGAGCGGTCTATTCCGAGGGATATTCTACATTGTCTGCTCAAGGTAAGCTTCCCCGCCCTTGTCGCTCCAGTAGCGGTGCTAAGCTGACATGTCCCCGTGATCTAGCTACCGATCGATTTGCGGGAGAGCATGATCTCCTCCTTGTTAGTGGTAGGCGGAACACCGTCTCTGCCAGGATTCATTCCCCGCTTGCGGGTTTCACTGCTCCACCACCTCTTACCGCCACCTGCCGTCCCATCGGTCTCGCCCGATGATCAGCCGAGATCGCCTCTGAATACACCCGCCCAACGGATGAAGGAGGTCGCGACTTGGAAGAAGAGGAAGGACGAGCCGTATAAGGCTCTCTATGGGCTCAGCGGACAACTGAGTATACTGAATGATCCTGCGCCGCTGGACGGCGGGAGTGGTGAGGGAAGCGAGAGTCGTGGTGGACGGGCGCCAAGGTGGACTCCTGGGCTCATGAGCTGGGTAGGAGGGTCATTAGCTGGGTGAGTGCCCTGGAGTGCCCTGATGTACCGTCGCCTGTTCGATACTTTCACAGACACGGGCCAAGCTTCTATACTCATGCGAATGGCTTTTCATTTTCTTTTGTTGCGTTGCACAGATCACTGAAAACCTCGGCCCCGGAATTGACGCGAGAAACATACGATACCCTCGTCTCCGTCTCTTTATCACGAGGTGAAGCCTATAGAGAAGAGCTCGAAGCGTCAGAAGTGGAAGTGGCCGCTCTGGCAGGTGTTAGTATCGATGAGCTGAAGGTTGGCGAAGCTTTGGATGACGTGGCTCATCTGGGACGAAAGAGAGGGTGGAGAGATGGGGTCGGGATGATTGGGGATTGGAGTCGATCCGTCAAAGTTTGAAAACGAGCTCCATGGCGGATCTCACGGCGTCGAAATCACCGCTAGCCTACCACTGGTGACAATGAGGCTCTGAGGAAGATTCAGCCTCACATACAAATAAGCATATGGCTGGCTCAGCCTCTGCACTATGTATATTCGCGCGGGCTCATTATGTATCATCCACATGATCTTGTATATGCTATATCCAAATAAATCAATACCCAAAAGATCCCCCAAAGTACATAAAAAAAGTCAGAATATGACTATACCAAACACGATCCAGATCTCGAACGAAGTGCCTCCAATCTACCCCTCACTGAGAGTTGATCAGTAACACGAATCAGGCAGATATCTTTCCCCTATTATTGAGCGTTTGATTCAATACTACTACGAAAATGTGCGGGACACCGAATAGCGCTACTTTTTCCCATCGTTGGGTTTACGATCTTTCCTACTGGGTTGTGCCGAATTTCGCTTCGCCCATCTCAGACCACAAGCCTAGGTGTCAATATCAATGTCCATCAGCGATTACAGGTTTAACACCCCAAGACAAGAAGCACATTTCTGATAGCCTGAACACGACTGCGAATGCCCGACTCACATTACACAGCGTCTTTGGACCGAGAGGACCCTTTCTCCACTCGGGACTATCCGTTCTTCCACAAGTGACGCAAACGTGCATCCCTTCTCCTTCCTTGACAACGCCCACGATCGATTTCTTCCTCCTCTTCTCTTTGTTTCCCTCTTTGTCTTTCGGTGGGCGACCAACAGATTTAATCTTTGGCTTTGATGCTGAAGTGGAAATTGCATTTGGTCTGGAAGGTGATGAGGAGCGCGAAGAGCCTGGTGAGGATGATTCAGAAGATGGGGATGACGAAGGGACGTAGTTTGGTTTGGTGGGTGATGTATTTGGGTAGGATGATTTGCGGGCTGTACGTGCGAAAATGGAATCATACGAGATGATCAGTTCAATTCGGATCAGTTCGGTTCTCTAGTACCTACCTTGCGACAGGCGAGGTAAGTCGAGTTAAAAACTCACAAGGCATGTCTTCGTCCAGATCCAGTTGCAGTTCTTTCAGCTCTTCGCGTAGTCGCTCGTTCTCCAGCTTCAGCTCGAGGAACGCGTCAAGGCTAGAGCAACAAATTTATTAGTATCAGTTTTTCTGGTCATAAACTGATTGACCTCGCGGTCATATGTGTCTATCGTACAGGATGAAGGGCTTCTACTCACGACTGCCCATTACCATTCCCATTTCCACTATTGCCATTCCCATTTCCGTTCCCATTCCCATTAACGCTACTTCCACTCGAATCGCCATTCTGAACACCGTTGCCCCCGCCATTACCACCATTATCCCCCGATCCCTCAGCCACGCGCCGACCCATCACCCAGATGGCTTTCCCCTTCATACCTTCGTTTGCTTGACTCTGGGGCACGACAGTCCCCTGATTCGCCTGACCAAAGTTCTCGGTGCCAGTTCCCGTTCCCTGGTTGGGTATTTCATCGCCTAGACCGCTAGCGTGTGCTCTTAATTCCCAAACAATTGGACCTGCGATCTTTGATGGCGTCGAGCCTTCGGAAGATGAAGGTGTGTCTGTAGACGATGATGTCGATGATGAGCCGACCATTCGGACGTACGTGCCTTGTGAGTGGCCCTGAGATGGTTGGGAAGCAGGAGGCGCGAGTGAGGCGGAAGAGGTCGTCACTGAGGTTGAAGAGGAGTTGTGGTGTGTCAGAGTGGGAGTGAGGAGTTGCATGAAGAAGGATTGTATCTGAGGATGGTCGGCGGCTACAAAAGAGAACAGAGCAATATCAATTTTGTGCCCGAGTTCGAGGCTTCGCGGGGTCGGAGCTGGTCAAAATCGGCGGCCATTGACAGCTCATTACGCAGCTGTACTCACTAGAAACGAGATCGAGGAAATCGCGACCCTCAAGATCTGCAGGCTTCTGTCCAAGCATATCAATGACAGCGGGCGAGCTGTATATGATCTGCAAGCGGCCATACGGCCATCGTCAACAATTGTCCTTGCGTTCCGACTCTCCGTTGGACGTACAGAAGCAACGATAAACGCGTGTGATGTACTCGATGAGTCTCGCGAATTGTGATGTGTGGGTATCACTAGGTCAAACTCACTTTCCAGCTCCATGAAGGGGATGATTGTTGACCACTACCCTTTCTCGTCAGAACGGGTTTCAAGCAGAATATCGATCCTCCAACAAGTTCTTTTAACAGTATCTCGGGCCATTTCTTCCGTCTGGTGAACTGGTGGGGAGTGAACAAGACATCAGCACCGTTTCTTCCCTTCGGAATACCACATATGCGTGAGAAAGATGATGAGCTGTTGTTCGCTCACCTCTGCCGCTCCGTTGGTGGCTGATTCTCTATCATCATTGTTCGATGTCATATAGTTCGCCCCGGCGAGAGAAGAGTTAAGGAGCGACATTTCGAATGAAGCTGGACGACCTGATTGTCTGCTTGAGTTACGAGTGATATGAATCGAGCTTAGTCTGGCTTGTCGATGTTTCTCTTCCGTGCGCTTGTATATCAGTTGAGCTCAAGAATAAGAATAAGGTGTCTATGCTTGTATCTTAACCAAAGTATCGAACTTGGAACTTGAGAAAAACAAGCTATGTATGCTATTGTCATTTGTTGTTGCAATGGTTAATTTCCTGATCCCAGCAGAGGATGTCACCGATCATATTGCAAGAAAACACAGGGAATTGCCACGTGGATGTGACGTACTGTTCACCGTAGTCACCCATACGTAGCTAAACCCGAGACAAATTAAAAACAAAAAATAGAGCCAGAAAGACACTTTGTATGCAAAGCAGAAGGGCATGACAGCGACAGCATGCATAGAGACTAAAGCATGTATGATGTGTCGCATACCCGAAAAGAAGGAGGAGGAGGAAATCACCTACAAGGGGAAGCTGATATCTTCTCACGTTGGGTTGATCAGCGCCTGCTATCTGGAACGGTTCTCCGGTTGAATTCGTCTACCAGTTGAGAGCGATTCCGTATTGCATCCTGTTAGAGAAAGCGCTGGCCCACCGCCAGCTCATGTCACGTTCCCTACTATGGAATCACATAAGCCAGTTTTGTTCTGATGCCAGTACCGGTCAAGGTGCCGTTTACGCACTCACTATCGATCACTCACTAACTACTCTTGCCCACAGCCGATTCGTCAGGGGACGATACGGCGAACCGGATACTTGCGTGCGTACTAGCTCAAAGGAGTGTCAGACCGTTCTTTGCAGTCCTCTTGGCTCCTATAGAGCCCTCTGCACCTGAGTTTCAGAGAATCAATGCTTCCTTCCGAGCTGAAGATGCTGAAGATGAGTGTACGTATAAGTAATGGTCCTTGTACTCTTATCAGATACGCCACACCGCAACCCGCTTTGCCACTTCACCATACGAGCCAGCTGCATCCATAGGAAGCATCGGTACTCGTCCGCCGGCGAGCGCCGATGCTGCGACGTCGCGTTGTCATGACAACAACACTTGCTTAGCTACTCAATCCGTCGAGGTCGAGCAAATGGATGGTGTGCTTGCTTACTCAACGCATTCTACATTCACTCTCGTCTTCCTGGCTATCAAGTAGAACTGTCCGAAATCACCCTTCATCTTCAGTTCATATCTTTGATAAGCACAACGACCAAGCGCATCCTTCGGACCACATCGAATTCGCTCGACAAGGCATAGAAATATAATCTTAGGACAGGCCTTCTTCACAGACTCACTTATATAGACGAGACATACAACAACCATGGCTGCTGTGAGTGCTACCTCTTCCACAACCGTCTTCGCCCTGTGTCAGCGCAATCTCCCTGTCGCACTCATCTTCCATATTAGAGCAGAGAAACAGTGCTATGCGACGTCAGCTAACGCCCCCATGGCATGGCATGTCGCCTTATATGTTGCATTATCACCATTAACGTCACAGGCAGGACAAATTATCAACTCGGTCCCAGGGTCCGTGCCCACCGCTCCTGCTTATTCCTACACTGTCAAGATGACTTGCGGAGGATGTTCGGGTGCTGTGAACAGAGTATTAGGCAAGAATGTCGCTGCGCGTGAGTACTTTCACGCTTCCCATCGCTTCACCTCGCCTTGCTTTCCGTGTTGTGCAGCCTGCCGACAAGCACCGTTTCATGTCGCCGGGTGAGGTACACATGACTCGAAGCCATGAACAGGCCTGCAAACATTATCTCTCCTGTAGATCCTGAGGGAACGCACGCTGACCTTTGTGCGAGGCTACTCAAATGTCATTGTCATGTTTCATCGCTGTTCCTGAATATACAGCCAACGCATACCACATCTCCCTCCCTACTCAACGAGTTCTCGTATGGGGTCCATCCTTGCCCCCCTTCGAGACGATTACGGAGAAGATCGCAAAGACAGGTAAAGAGATCCAATCAAAGGAGATCATCGATGATGCTCAGAAATTGCCCTCCATCGAGGCTTAGACCGCTTAGTCATCTTTCCTAAGAAATGGGAGAGTATGCAAGGGACTACCAGTCGTTGGGCGCCAACGACGATGTCGATGGTGGCCAGCTCGACGCTCAAATAGCAAGCTGCATGGCGCCCGCTTGGGATTGTAGATAGGTAGACTGGATCGGTCTATGTACATGCATACAACATATTGTATCTCTCTATCTACAACGTCAAGTTTGAGCTTTTGTGATATCGATCGATATACAGGAAGGCTAGAAGGGGCAATAGCAGGAAAAGATGAAGGTCAACTGATAAGATGATAAACCTGAACGAGATACGTCGTGTTGATTTAGATTAGCTTGCGGGCCAGCTGCAAAGAGCGCCATTGTGACACAGGAAGGCCTCCTCGCTCGCAGCGATGGCATCGTCCGTTGAGTCTTCTCGCACTCAGTCATTGAGGTATCCCGCACCGTCATCAGTCCCTGCGGACAATCAGAGCCGATTCTACCTCTCGCGATAGCGCTTCTTCCCAGCACCCAACCGCATTCCATCCATCAAATGTCGAATGTTAGATCACTGACGATCGCCCCTCCTGCTCCCGAGCCTCTTGACTTCAGCCTCACTCTCGCCCTCAGCCTCATCATCAATTCCATCATCGTCCCCGCCATCTGCCGTATCGAGTATCTTGTCATCTTGCTGATCATCTCGCCCCCACTCCTCCCCTTCACCTTGCGGTCGAGGTCGTTGTAGCCTATCAATTGCCTCCCTATCGTGGGTTGCCGTTTCCTCTTCGTTGCCATCGTCATTATTTTCGTTGTCGTCATAGTCTCGCTCGTCTTCCTCGATCTCGTGACCATGCGGTATAGGCCGTTTCGCGTGATCGTCATCGTGTGCATTGTAGTTGTGCTCTATTTCGTCCAGTCTGTCCTCAGGCCCGAGATGCACTTCTCCGTGCTCCCGGTCTTTGGGTCCTTGATAGCCTCGATCTTCCTCTTGCCCGTCTCCGTTAACATCCGTACGCTCAACTTCAGCCTCGACCACAGCATCAGCCAAGGTCTCATGATCAGAGGCAAGTGCGGTGTCTTTCGCCGCATCACCGTCTAGGGTAGCAGAAGCTGACTCGTCGCCACATCCACAGTCGTACGTCGCGTCCAGCGTGAGGCAGTCGAACTCTGGTTTTCCGAGTCGCGCGTTGACCAGATTATGGACATGGCAGAGCCATAACGATGCTGATTTACGGGACGACGTCTGATGTACCATGCATAAGAATGGCTCAGTCAGCTATTGTACACCTGATTGTCTCGATAATGGCAAAACTGTCATGTCCGAGCCAGCGGCATTTCCCTGAGGTTTGCAAAGGCATGATTCGGTCTGGTAAGCTCACCTGGGGCGGGTATTCCTTGAGCAATGTCTGAAATTCGGCTGCGCACTCGCCACATGGGTACAAGCGCGAGAAGAGGTGGAAGTACGACTTGAGCGCTTGGCGATCGTCTGGTGTTGGTTCCTATATACATCGTTACACACGTGAAATGCGGAGTCATCAGCAAAAGTGTCTGGTAGATCAGATTACGGATAACATCAGACTTGAAGAGCCCTTATATCGTGTTCTATAGGCGGTATAGGGGTTGTTTCGCTTACATCGGGGTAGCGGAGGGTCATGAGATGCAGTACTCGCCAAGCTGATCGACCGAGCTCAGCTCTATCGTGCCATTTACGATGCGTATGTCAGTATGGATCACGCATTATTATGTCCGCCTCAACGATGAAAGAATCATTACCAGACTCACTTGGCCGTCTCATTCCCCAGTTTCGGCATGATAACCCCCCCAGATAGCGTCTCTTCGCTGACGCCCTTCCATCCACGTTGATCATCATGTCCCCCTGCACTGCTTGCACCATCCTGCCATTCTCTCACATGTTCCTGCTCCGTCCCATCAACGCCATGTTGATAATCCTTCGCGCCGAGGTTCAAGTCCGGTTGTATGGGTGCTCTCCAATGATCGCTATCGATCCCACCTGCTTGCACTTCTCCAGGCGAAGGGACGTATTCAGGTGTCGGGTAAAGAAGGTAGAGCGTCGGGACGAGGATGACGATAGTTACTAGGATGGTGAGGCGGACGAAGCGAGGAGCGTGGCCCAATTGGCTGAGCATATCGTCAGTGGTTCACTCTATGTCAATGGTGCTATTTCTTGCAGTCGTGTATAGGCCCAAGAAGAGATAGGCTAAGAACCGTTCGGTCACCGCTTCGCTTCCCTGAGAGCTAGGATACCCTTGAATTCCAGCTGATTGATTGGCCGCTAGAATAGGAATGGAGTTTGACCGTGTCTCACTCGGTCCGAAAGCGAGACTGGGGATGTATGTATCGATGTATGTATGTGTATGAGAATGATTGCTGCTCTACAATCGGTCAAGTCAGGGAAGGGCCAGGTAGATGAGATGAGAATGAAGCTATCAGAGTACAGAGAACATGGGCACAAAAAGAAGAATGTCGTTGATGAGACGACGCTTGCAACGAGGAGAAAGACAAAGAAGACTTTTGGTTTGTTATATGTATGTCGTATGTCATGTAATCATGCAACAAACGCGCTTGGCCACCCACCGGGTGCCTAGCAGACTCGTGAGACCCTGGCCTATTCCGAGTGGCGGCGGCGAAATTGTCTGCGACTATGCGACGATATGCATCTTCATTTTTTTGTTATCATCTCATCCGTTGGGATATGCATACTTGGAGTTGCTCCTTGATGCCAGATAGCAGGTCTCGGACCCATCTTCGGCTCTATTGCTGGAGTGCACACGCACTGCATGCACTTAAGGGGGAAAGGGGAAGACGGAGCAGGCAAAGACAAGACAAGACAAGACTGCACTGACCTCTCTTCGGTGCCTGCTGGTGGCGGCCGCCGCAACTACTGCACGGCACCAGAACAGCACGTGTGAGCGTAGACGCATATAGATGCATGCATATCATGCGAAAATACGCGCATGCATGCATATGGGCGTTTTTTTGACTAGCTAGAGGGTATAGCTATAGCTACATCAAACGACGCGTTCTGTCTGCGTACGCTCTATCCTTGTCGCTGCCAACAGTGGTAACAATAACAACAACATTGATCGACAACAACAATACCAACAGCAACAACAACAACAACAACAATTGTCACACTCCTTTGATCAAACGGCGATCATCATCAACACTGCATCCTTGCCCCTTTCCCCAAATATCCCATCATACCACTGTTCATCTTCCAACCACTCTTTTGTCCTCTTCATAATCAACAAAATATTCGCACATCGCGTCAACTCTTCACCCATTCTCATACGGCCCAACTCACCACATCACCACATCACCACACCAACGGACCCTGGGACCTTGACATTGAGAGTGGGGTAAACAGAGCAGTCCGACCGGTCAGACCGTGCATTGCTAGATATTTTACTAGATCACGTTGAGGCCTTTACATCAACTCGTAATCCCACGATCACATCTCACATATCACATCTCACTCCCACCGCGACAGGCGACCCACAAGCTCCTTCAGAAATCCTCAACCGTCTCAGCTCATCCTCGAGAGCCCAATCAACAGAACAACAGCTCCTCAATACTTCACTTGATGTTACCCAATACATCGAATTATAAACGCAAGATATAGAAATGTCTCTACCGCACAATGGGTCGACAGCGCCCGTAGTCACCTCGCCCCTCATCGCTTGGCCCGCACGCCCCTCAACTCGCTCTTCTCCAATGTCAACGCCCTCCAGCGAGACTTTCGACAACGCTTCCCCTTCATACCCTTCAAGAGGGGCAAGCAGTTCAAGCGCGACCGCTTTTTCCGATGGCAGATGGTCTAGTCCCAAGGGGAAAGAGAGGGCCTTCGAACCTCCTCAAGTGCGTGTTGACGAACATGACGATGAAGAAGAGAGGGAAAGACATTATGGACCGCCTAAGAAACCCCTCAATCCTCATCAATTGGGACGTATAGCCCAATCATTCGGAGTTATCATTCCCCACTTACCTCAGCAGCCCACACCAATATCACCGACGATTCAGCAACCCTTGAGCCCTGCTTCATCATCCTCGCAAACAGCGATACCGATACCGAAAGGCCGACTGTCACCCTTACTCGGCTCTCAAGCTCCGACGAGACCATCCCCGTTCCTGCTTTCGGTCATCCCGCCTTTGTCGTTGCTACCGCCGACATCAGCAGCTACCCCCGAGCAGGCGCACAAAAGGGCGAAGAAATGGCGACGAGGGAGATTATTACCGCTGCAACCAACGTTGGGATCGATGCTAGTCTGTATTGCGAGAGAGTATGGCTTGCCATCAACAGTAGGTCTGGGGGTATATCTCGTGCTCCCTGGCGGGCTTTCAAGAGGTGATGCCGGATCAAGTTCCTCTGCCGGTTCTAGCTATTCATCGGAAGGAGACGAACCCTCAGGTCCTCTGATATCATCCTCAACTTGGTCAACGCTGTTCGCTCCTCATCTCGTACAAGCAGCTTCGACGTCTCTCGCCTCGCGCTGTTCTACACCTTCCCATACACCAGTCAAAGGTACTGCTGGGCATTTGGACGCAGATGCGCCTTATCCTCCAAGTCCGTTGTCCATGGCTCTGAAGAGCTCGCATTCTCAGCCATCAAGTCTCGGACGTCGTCCGAAGATACGCTCATTATCCACTGAACCTCTTACAAAGCCTCCCGTTATTTCGCACTCCTCTCACCCATCGACATCCTCTTCAGCCGCGATACTACCGCCCACACCCGCCTCTCTTGGCACTTCGTACGCTTCAGCACCTTCGCCGAATCCCATAGTCGGTACGATCGAATTCGATATAGATATGGACGAGGCGACGTGGTTTGAGGATTGGCGCAAATCCGGTGGGATGTCAAGACACAAGCGGACCATGACTACTACCGCTTCTGAGGGAGCCAGAGGCATGAAGGAATTGGAGCTGGTTAACAAGGCCGCGGACGAGAGACCTCGGTTCTTGAAGGATCTGGACGTCAATAGACCCACGCCAGAACGGAGGAGACTGTCGGTCGAGGCACACAGCCATCAGGTCGTATCTGCTTCCGCCAGCTTTTCCGAATTCAGTGATGACGTGGCCTTGAACGACGAAGAGAAAATGGAACAAAGAAGGGGAAGTGAAGGAATGCTCGCAGTGGACGATATCAAGGCGAAAGATTTGCTGGCAAGTCCCATTGAGCTGGAGCTGGGTGATGAGGCTGAGTCGCAGGGGCCGCTGGATGCTACGACGACTTTGCAAGTACAGGAGATATTGGATAAGCGAGGGAGTGGACTCATTATGGCTGATCAGCTTGATGATCTCGAGAAGAGTGAGTGGAGTCACTGGTTTGCTTACTGCAAATATCTTTCATATCCTGCATAGACTTGACGTCGTGGTTGAGCTTGACGGAATCGACGAAAAGATATCACAGTGCTAAGCCCATGCTTTTTTCTGATGCTGCTTTCAGTCATGCGCCAATTATCACCACGCGAGATCCGCCTGACATCCCCACGACTTCTCACGCCTCGGATGGCAGCCAAGGTGGCCAATCTGGCCCTTCCCGCTGTTCCTCGACGGAACGTGGCCAAGCCCGCCCCTTCCCCTCTGGCAGGCGGTTTCGTCTCGCCGAACCCTAATAACACCGACTTTGACCGCGATGCCGATATTGAAAGCTCCGTTCCCAACTCTGCGACTGGTTCGACCCATACCTTCGGCTCTACTTTGACGCATGACCAAGATCCAGCTCATCCCAGGGCGGACGATGAAGATGCCAAAGCGATTTCTTCTGGAGCGGAGTACGAGCCGCCTAAGCCATCATGGCCTGCTGTCCCCCATGGTGCAGAGTCACCCGGCTCACCTTGCTCGATTCAAGAGTTCTTCGTTCGGCCCGCTCTTTCACAGCAAAGGAACGTTTCGAGTCCTGCGGCGATCTCGAATGAGACAATGCAGCGAATGCAAAGCGAGAAGCCGACCACCAAACCTCCTGCCGCATCAGAATGGGTACCTCGTCGACCAGCTAGACCACCGTCGCCCAAACTCGAGCATCAACGAACACTCAGCCATACCCTATCACCGGAATTGGTAGACTTCCTGCATCGGTCACCGCCTCAACAGTCACAGGCCCAGATAGCGCCTGCACTAGTTGCTGATGAGGTGATATCACCCGAAGGCCCTGGTAGGAAGACTCGACGATCAGGAAGTATCAGTCTCAAGGGATTGAGGCATCAGATGTCAGCGAGGAATATCGGACACATGTGGAAGAATGACGCTGCTTCCTCGCCGCCCATGCCCGGACGAGAAAAGGAGACTGTCGGCTTGTTCAAAGGTGCACTCGACACAGAGTCGTCCTCGTCTTTCCCTGGTCTCCAGATCCACCCGAGCCAAGGGCAAAGAAGCATTTCGAATCCTATCCTTGGGTCAACGTCGTCTACTCAGAACGATTTCGGACCACCTCTTCCCGTCCCCACTCACGATTCCATTGACGCTCCTCATTCGACAAGCTCGAATAGTCTGCCCCACAGTAGTAAAGGCGGGAGATTTACCTCTAAGATCTTCGGGTTTAGGAAACACGACCATTCGTCCTCGGCATCCACTTCTACTGCATCGAGCGATAGAGAGAAGGAGAAGCGGTCACGAAGACAGCCTTCTCATGATAGTGGAGCAGGATCCGCAGCTGGAGCCGCATCGCTCAATATTAGTCCGCCGATCGCTTCGTCTTTCGTCCATGCCCAAACCCAGGGTGTGCGATCGTATTCATTCGAGGCCACACCGGAGTCGGCGACTCTTCCACAGAATCACTCGGCCGTACAGCATCAAGCATTGGGTCACGGTAGACCGAATCACGCTCATTCGCCCTCATTCTCTAATGGAAACGGCAACGGACAAGGAAGTGGTATTCCGCCATCACCGCACATCCCCGCTAGCCCGAATACACCAGCTTCACCTCACAGCGTACGGAGGAAGCCCGTTCCAGGTGTCGGTGTGGGTTCGGCAGATGCAAGTAACGCAGTCAAGAACTCGATGAGCCTCGGTAGTATGGCTAGCTTCGTCTTGGAAGATCCTCCCAAGGGTAGAAGGGGCTTAGGGAGGGGTATGGGTATCTGAGCGCAGACCGTGAATGTCTGAGTGTGACGCGTGTGAAACTGGTTTTTGAGCCGCATTGTAGACTGCTGTGGGAGATATCATATGTAGTTGAATCAGCGATTAACATCGGAGGCGTGTGTGATACTGTATGCACACGCTCGGTAGAGCCATGAAATGGTGTTGTCCTGATCACTTACAAGGACGATGAGCGATGTCGTGCTTGCTCGATGTTTCCGATATGGCGCACTTTCTGTTCTAACATCTACATTTACTTCTATAAATACGAGTAAAGCTGAATCTCCACTTTCGACCCTGGAATCGACCATCGTCGACTCTTATCCGATTCTCATTCCAGGTAATGAAACAATAAGGCCCTCTACGAACAACAACCCAACCCCTGATTCACCAAATTCCGCACGAGAACAGTATCACTATCCGTACGAGTACAATGGCGTACGAATAGGGTTGTAAAATACTCGGAGCACACTGCCAGGAGTATAGTATTGGATATGTACGAGTACGAACGAGTACATGTAGCTCACATGCACTGTACTCGAGTACTAGTATAGGATACTGGGGTATCCGCCTTCTCTTAGGTGCTCGATTCCATATCTTCGGAATAGACAAAGTTCGCCAATTCCCTCTTAGGAGCCAATAATCTGCCCCACTCGAGGTAAAGCCTAAAAGTGTACGCGACCATATCTTCTTTCCTCCAATGCGTGTGAGCCCACTCTCGACCTGCCTCAGCTATATCGCGAGCTAAAGTCGGCTCGCCCGGAGTATCAGAAGTCGAGTCGGAAGTGGCGGAGTTGGAATGAGAATGCGAGTCGCCTTGGAACTATTTGAGAAGAATAACAAGTTATGAGTATTGATGATTTCGACCGTGGATACCCCCATGTCATGAGGTCCTAACATTACAGTACAATGCAGTGCAATTAGGATGGTAGAAAGTGTACTCACGAAAGCCATCGCATCGTACAGGTCGGAATAATCAACCTGAATAGGAACGTAATGTACCCATGGCTGAACTCGGTCTGTCCACCATTCAGCTATACGTGGTGATAAAACCCCATAAATATCAGCACTAGTATGCGTTGGAATTCCTACCTAGTCATCGAAGATGAGAGGTTGTAGGTAACAGGAAAACAGACTCACGATATATGGTGGACTTGAAGACTAATGATCCGGAGGCTAAGAGCCTTTCGAATCTTGCTGACCAAGCATTCCCGTCCCTATATACGAGTATACAGTACGAGTACGATTACAGGATCAGCGATTGCCTTGAAGGTCCGAAGACATGACAACGAAACAAGCTGGTTTTACAGTAACTCACACGTCCATGATGTACTTGTATTCCATCGCTTGTTCAGGATTAACACGTGTTCCCCAGGTATATTCCTGTGCCAGTTCGCCACATGTACCATCGGCTATATCGCATTCTACAGTATACCAGTACAGCAGAGGCAGAGCCAAAGTCAGCATTATTTCAAACAGGAACTACTCGAGTACCAGTATGATGTCTTGTCCACGCCAGCGCTGTATGCTGCATACAGTACAGCGAATAAACTCACGAATAGGAGAGCCGGTGAAACCGATATCCATGAAGCGAGCATTCAGATCCGCCACGTTCGCCGACCACATACTCTCCTCCATTGTGCCCGTTTGGGAATTGACACCCTTCCCAGGGGATAGCACATGAACTTGGATTTTCTCATTTGCCTTTGCTGCATGAGCTCCGTCTCCAGTGCTCTTACGGTTGGCAAGCTTGATCAATCGGGTTCTCTGAGAACCCCTCCAAGGTGTATCGATAGCATAGTGCATACCCGTGTTACTTCCTCTCCACAGCAATCGATCGTGCCTCTTCTTGTCCCAAGATACTTGTTTAACGCTGACGCTGCCGCTGCCGCTGCCGTCGTTGGCATTCACGTCGACCCATTGTTCGAGAGGAACACCAAGTACGTCGGAGTGAGATTCGGTCTTTGATAAGGAGAAGATGGGCGTGAGCTTGTCGACTTGGCGTTTCTTGCCTGCGATCAATGAACCGTGGATATCCAATAGTCCCGGGTTGGCGCAAATATCCATCGATGCTCGATGGGACGATATGAATTTTTTCTTGGCTAGCGAGGTATCGGGAATGAAGAGTGATGACGATGACGATTGTCTGTTGGATTTCGCAGATGTGAATCTGGATCTGGCGTTGATGGCCGTCGAGAAGGAACAAGTAGCAGACCATCCCTGGTCCGAGTGACCCACATCTTCTTCCAGGTTAAACCCTACAGTACCAGTACAGTGTGCGTATACGCAGTTAGTAATACAGTAGTCCGGCCTCTGCTCTTGTGATTCTCATGCCTGGCTCCGAAGATTGGGCTACTAGTGAAGCTGGAAGAAGAAGATGACAACGACGATCGACGATCAACGATTTCCACTTCCACTCACATTCTCCCTCGTCGATTCTTTCCATTAACTCCATCCTATGAGCATAAGAAATCATCGTCCTAGGCGTATCGTGTACCGACCAAACGACCTGCAGATCAGGCAACGATTCGGCAATGGGCCTTAGAAGCTCAAGCTGATTTTGCATCCTCTTGTCGTGGATCGCCTCGGGTTTGTACAATGTCTCGGTCCGGACTACGCCCCGTTGGATGCGCAGGACGTAGGTGTCTGATAATTGGGCCGCTTCCTGAATTCGGGTTCGCAAGTCTCGAGGAGATAAGGCTCGGAAAGGTCGAAGATCTTTATTGATTTGATCGTATTCGTCCGGAAGTTGAACTTTATTCTCCCTGCAAAAGTAAGGATATTGCGAAACCAAAAAGAAAAGTGATTTGGGTCAGATTCAGTCGATCGGATTGCAAGTCAGCCTTCAGGTAAAAACGATGCGACAACATGTGCTGCTCTACTCCACTGAATGTACGACTTACCGCACATACGCCCACCACTTGTCAAAGCCCTGAGGCGGCAACATCTTATACCGCCTCTTGTACTCCTCAACGGCCTCTTTAAGAGTCTTGCTCTGCTTGTTCACCTTTGAGTTCCATTCCGATTGCGCATCTTCGATGAGCTGGTAGATCGGATGAACGGTAGATTTTGGGTTGACAATGAGAAAGCCATTCTCGATCGTATGGTTACCGGTGGTTCCAGAATTGGACCCTTCGCTAACGCTTGACGCTGAACCCGATTTGGTGTGTGGCAGAGCTTCCTGTTCAGCTTGAGCGAGACGTGAAACTGCCTTTCGATGTCGACTCATCTGCCAAGGCAACACTCTTCTGGCAGAGGCAGACACGCCCTCAGATCTAGTAGAGTCTGTTGAATGACCGGCGCCCGATGTATTCAGGCCGTCGGACTCGAGCTGAGCGGTGATGTGAGGTTGAATCAAAACCACGTAAAAGCAACACAAACCAACAGTGACGTAGAGGAGATATTGCTTGTTCCTCAATATTTTCCGCCACAGTTTCTGAAATGTGATTCGTCTAGTATTTCTCTTCCTCCTGATCTTCCGTTCGAGTTCATGCTCGTCATCGTAATCGTCGTCTTCCAAGATCGAATCAAGACGTCTGCCGGCGCCACCGCTAGCGCCAGCGCCTGTCCCAATAGCCACGCTTGCACCAGCTAAGAGACGACCGAGACCGAGACCGAGATAGCTACCTTGAGAAGCCGAGGGTTCAATGATAGTCGGTACATTTACCGCTGTAGTGGTCAACGGAACGCTGGGATTGTCGGCAAATTGGGCTGGATGACCTTGTTCTGCCGAGTTGGGTGATCGCTGGACGAGTATAGGTTCTTTATGGTTATGAAGGAAGGTTTGCCCACTCAGAGAGGCGGGGTCGATCGACGCCGTATATGTGTGGGGTCGGAGCGACATTTTACTGTACGAGTAATTTGCCTAGCTTTGATAACAACTACAGTACTGCACTGGTACGGCGTTGAGTGTCCTAGGCCTGTCCCAGCGGTTGAGAGACCCCGCAAAAAGAAAGAGATCGAGGGAGGAGAAAGGTGGTGCAAGAAAGGGGATGAGGATGGGGTCCTGCTCTCAAGTCTGTTGTGCTCAAGTATGAGTACAAGTCGAAAGAGGTTGGGTCTATGTGGCTTCTTGCTTGAAATAACAAGCTCGCATACATTTAATACTTCTCTTACTCATTGCTCTTATATCTATATCTCTGTCTGGGTGAGCCCAATCCGGGACGCGTTTTGACTTGTCTACGAAGGAGCATCTTGTAGGCACGTCTTGCCATCTCTTTACAGTGTGGCTGGCTGATGGAATCAGCTCATCACGCGAAGAATAAGTGGAAGAGTTGACGGTCGAGACGAGAACGCTTCTCAATACGCGTCGAGGAGAACCACAAAACACGTCCCAGCGAGAAAGTCGAAAGTGAGTCGCCGTAACAGAGCTGTGCTCTGTTTTGTCTTATTGAGATTCCTCCCACCCCACCTCACCCCGGGAGATCGGAAGACAGAGCTCCGCGAATAGCTACTTGAACCTTTGGCTTATCGCGTTAAAAATCAGGAAACAGGAATCGCACACGTTGAAGGATAATAGGAACAAATACACTGCTGTATACTCGGAACGCCACGGCGGGGCTTACCTTTACCTTGAGAAGAAGATAGGATACTATACGAGTACAGTAGATCGCATTGGGTAGGAGGTGGTGGGGGGAAAATGGATAAGGTTTGAGAGATCGAACGCCGATCAGGACGTCCCAGTTCTCGAGTACAGATCCCTTTCCTCAAACCTTTCCCTTGGACTGTCAGTACGAGTGCTATCACAAAGATGAGCGAGATGCCTCTTACGTGTCGATCGCGACCCAAGATCCAGGATCATAGCTCATGCTCATGATCAGTAACCGTCAGGATTACAGTAGATCAGGATCAAGACCAAGAAGATCAGTACTGGTAGATTATTAGTGTGATAGACGGCTCTTTGCTACCCTATACGAACGGAACGAAAGTCTCGCGTCAGGTGTCAGCCTAGGGTAAAACTCGTACAGTGTTCACTGTACGAGTGCTGGTGAGCATGAGAAAGCTCCGAGTCCCCGACATGACGATGATGGAGTCAAAAAGAAAAAAGAAAACATAGCAAAGCGGTGTGTTCGTCTAGAATCTCTTTTCGGAGGTTGAAGAGAATGGGTTCAAAAAATAGATTGTTTGCTAAGTTTTCGCCGCTTCGCAACTACTGTACAACCTGGGACGACCTATTTTTAGGCGTCGATCCAGCACCACGCGTTGTATTGGATTCAGTCCTGTAGAGAATATTGTTCAAGTGTCTGACCTCGGCGGAGTGAACAGGCGGAGCGAGTGGAAGGTTCCGTTTGGGAAAAGGGTGCGGTGCGGTACTCGTACTCTAGTAACTAGTGCACTCACTGGAAAGTCTATTGGATCAAACACCAGGCTCACACGAAAGAGGAAGTATAAAGTAACTGAAGAACTTGTGAAATACTATACGCTCTGATACCCACCGTTCGGCAGTACATTGCAAGTGATACAGTGATAAGAGGCAGCGCGCCCTGCGTGCGAGTAACGCAAGGAATGCACCGCAATAAGGGCAGCATCAGCGGCGAATGATTCCAAGCTTTTGGTCCCATTCACCTAACCATGTGAACCACGGTACAACAGCGAATTCTCTCGTAACCATGATCAGCCGCCAACTTTATCATTCACCATCATCATCATTGCCGTCATCATCCTCAGATCTGGTTCATTTCTAAGGTGTGTATTTTTGTACTCGTGCTTACTATAACAGCATCAGCCGCAGATCGTCGGACGTTTTATGGGCGATTCTGTAAGACGTTTCTATTTCTGGAACCGCAAGGCACGACCGCATTTTCCGTATCTGCTCTAGCTAGCAATAGTATTTGGCCCATGGTCGACCCTATTCATTGGCTTGCCGCCGGCTTCTTTGCGATCGATCTATCATTCCCTTTGTCAGTGATAGGTGATGCGGCGGCCATGTCAAGGGGGTTTGATTTTTTTTTTTTTTTTTTCGGTACAGCCAAATTTCGGAGATGCTGAGCACACCAGGTTTCCGGCGGGTGTATGAGTCAGGCCCAAGGGCGTTGTTTGAGATGTCTCTGTCCAGTCAGATATATCGAAATCTCTCTTAGCTGAAGTTTGTTAGACGACTGTTCGATGGAACATGCAGGACGGGCAAGCCAGTTCGTAACAGCCATTGCATATGCGCATATTTCGAGTCCTCTCTGGGGTCTCCAGAAGTAAAGTGATTCGGGACTCGCCGCCTCACGCGTTAGCGACGCGAGCGAAGCGGCCACGTGGCTACTCTTGTTGTCCTCTGGAACTATGACCTGCATATGATGCGACCATAGCTAGCTATAGGCTCAAGAACTAATGATACAGTATGATCGTACAATGTCGAGGCGGCTGAGTTACTGCTGCCATTCCATTCTTCACTCGGCAATAGATAGATACCCAGAGGCTCGACTACGGCTGACCCGCAAGCAAGTTGTCGACTATATATCACGGCGAAAAAGAAGAGTATCAACGCGCTCGAGTCTTGAGTCAGCTACTCTAACCGGAGAGGGGGAAGCCAAGCTAGTTTCACCGCGCAGTTGTAGTCGCAAAGATGCCTTCGCCTAACCCAAGTATCACCGCCTCGGTAGCGCACTACGAAGCTCTCTTCCATGCCTCAGCGCTTAGCTTGCACATACCTGAGATCTCGAGTTTCCAAGCTGAAACTTCAAAAGAGGGTGCCGATGAAAGTTTGAGTTTGGGACCATGGTGGGATGGAGTCGAGGCTTCCCAAGCTAGAGATACAGCTTACTTTGGTACGTCATCTGCTATCTGTCTTGACATCTTTGACCCATTCTAGACGACAGCGGGAAAGACCGGATCATGCTCATATCAATCTGCTCCTCCTCACTTGTTGGTACCAGACGAGAAGCTCTTCTACCTCGTATCGCTCTTTCTGCCGGATGATGCTCTTCGAGGTGTACCAGGCACACCGGCGCTAGATGCCAAAGAACCGACGTCCGAGATGCTGCGCTTTCTGGGCAGGCTTCAGGTGAGCTACGCGACATGCCAACCCGAAAACTCACATTATATGTCTTCAAGACATTCATCCTCTTTAACTGTCTAAACTCATCCTGACTCGTTTCATGACAGCTCTCCATGACGGCATCCTTCATCCCATCTCTACCACCAATGGACTCCCGATCAAGGCGAGATACCATGACCACCTTCCCACCTTCCATATCGGCATCGTCAAACTCCCTCGCTCCGCCTCCTGCATCGGCCTCATACGCCAATATTCCTTCTACCCCAAGAACATCAGGCGCCGATACTACCGGCCAATTCCCACCGGTGACGCCTAATCCATTCCCGTCTATGAACCAGGGCGAGGAGCAATATGCTCACGTCGAGGGCGTGGTGGTTTGGGAAGGTGCTGTTGAGGAAGTAGAAGGCCCCTGGGAAGAGGGGAAGGGTCGCAAGGGAAGTGGCGGTGGGAGAAAGGTGTTTAGAGTTGATGGAGGTTGGCGGGTCGTCTGGAGAGGTGAAGTACCGATTGGTGAGTAGGAACAGACCGTTCTCGATAAACTCACTTCGATAGACATGGTCCACGAACGACTTGCTGATGCCCTGCATTAATATGATCTATTCCAGCCTATGTAAGGACGCAAATCCAGAACCCTCTCTTGGCACTCACGGCATCCGTCACTCTGCGCGAAGCCGGACAGCCAAAGGCACATCGAAAAGGTGCCCCGAGCCTTGACACATTGTCCATACGCAGTGGTACGACCATCAGGACTGATGGGACGGATTATGAGGCTTACGATGATGCAGATTCGGATGAGTTGGCCGGTATGGAGGAGATTGATTTACTGGGTGGATTGGCAGGAAGTGAGTACGATATCCACACGACATGTGATTCCACTGATTCTGTTCACTAATGTATTCTTCGATCACAGACGATGATCCTCTGCCCGCTACTCGACTCGGCCCGTCAATACGTCAAGACCTATCGCTTCCCTCTGCACCCATCGCTTCGCCCTTACCGCTATCTGCTCGAACACCCAACTCCCTTCCCGCCATAGTAAGCGCTTCTACCGATTCGTCAGGTCCATCACGCGAAAGAGGCCCACTGCCAACATCGCTGGCTCCTGTCTCCACTACACTTAGAAAATCGTATCGAAGGATATTATCGCTCGCGCCTGGCTTGAGAGTCCGAATGCGAACATTGTTCCTTCCTCAACTCCTGGTATCACCTTCATATGACGCAAATGGGAAAACCAACGGAGGTACTATAGACGAGGAGAGTGAAGGCGAGCGAAGAATCGTGCTCTGCGTCGAGATTGAGAACTCGGTGGAACCCTCCCTAGCGCACGGATTCGAGGTTGAGCAAGTGACAGTCGAAGTAGGTGGGAAAGGCGGCAAAGCTACGACAGAGCTCGTGTGTCAGCCTGAGACTGCTCCGTTCCCGTTGAGATTCGGAAGTACTGAACAATACAACCTGTTATATGCTGTTGAGATTGCTAGTCCGACCGAGAAAGATCATCAGGGCCATGGTCATGGTCATGGGCACGGTCAAGGTGGTTTGGAGGAAGCCGTTGCGAGATCACTTGGAAGAGGCGACGAACAGCGGCCAGTATCGATTACTGTCACCGGCAGACCTTTCACCCGCTCCGTGATAGACGACTCTACATTGACGTCAACGTCACCATCAGAATCAGGGGGCGTCAATGAGCTGCGATATCCAACGAAGATATTCCAGTCTCGTTGGAATTGCTCGCTTGACCTGACATCCTTCTACGCCGCCTCCGCCGCTACGATACCCCACTTGCCGAAGAACCGAACTTCCAAGATACTTTCTCCAGCCCGAGCTCAAGCTCAGAGCCAATCGCAAACCAATGCCATAGCGGGAGATAAGCGGTATTCGCTCGCTCACTTGCTCAACGTAGAGAGGGAACGTGAGCTCGCTCAAAGTCAGGGCCGAAGAGGAGGAGGGCCAGGAGGACCGATGTTACCTTCCCAAGCTATGAATCAACCCTCGAGCAGGGTGACATCGCTTACTCGACCCAGAGATCAGCAATTTGGCCCCGGCGCGGCCGCATACGATACAGAGCACGGCCTGCTCTTGTCCGTCAAACTCTTATCCAACTCTCTGCACCCTTCTCATCCAGGCGAAAAGGATTCGAACCCCGAACATGGAGCAATCAAGGCATTAGACCAATTCTCCTTGGAGGTGTTCGTGCATAATCGTACAGAACAAATCAAGAGATTCAGAATATCCGTACCGCCTCGAAATGGAGATAGGAGCGGTGTTGATGGAGGATATGAAGGTCGAGTGAGAGATGTTTGGGAGAGACGGAGGAAACGAAGAGGGGATGAGCCTGATTGGGGGGCTGATGAAGCTGGTGAGTAAAGTGAACGAGCATTCTTTCTCACGGCTGGGCTGTTCGTGACCTGTTATTATGGATACAATCCTGTCCGCGCCCCGACCTGCTGCTTCCCTGTTGTACCCACACCTTTCCCATTCTTTAGCTGAGATAGGAGTATCTTGACGTCAAACGCAAAAAAGCATAGATCATTTGTTCAGCTGGCTGACCCATACTTTTATGTTCCATCTCGACTGTTTCACACATACATTGCAGTTCTCAAATCCGCCTTAGCTCAATACACCGCCTCGGCACCGGCCTTGATTCCACTAGAGAACGATGTACGGTGTGGACCTTTATTACCAGGCGCGAGTCTCTCAGCGCGAATGCGGTTCTTGGCTCTCCGCGAGGGTGTGCACAAGGTTGAGAAATTGAGATTGGTGGGAGATGATTTCGATTTCGTCTTAACGTGAGTAGTAGAGTAGACAGGAGTCGTTTGCTGGCTCGGGACGGGAATCGTAATATTGCTGGCCAACAATGTTAGGCGCTAATCTCTTTTTTCCCCCTTCATGTCTTCATTTCCTCCATGGTCTCCTCTCCGCTTCCACCCTTGGTTTATTTCCTGCCGCCGCTGAATAGACCTGTGCTGGACGTCGTCGTAGAACCCTCCACCTCATAAGGTGCAGCACGTACCAACACGGATCTCAGCCGATCAGTACTGTTAGTGGGCTGTCGCACGGCATAATGGTAGATAAAAGAAAGAACACGAGATTATCCAGTCCGGTGCTGACTTGCCTATCCGGAGATCAGAAGTCAGAAGCCAGAAGCTCGAAAAAGAACGTTTATTTTCGACGCACGGCATGTGCTTGCAAATCTCCCACTAGAGGGATCTATCATCTATACATGCATGCTCATAACGAACTAGGTGCTTGTACGCAATCAACCAACTAATCCCAGATCTCCCGACTAACGGCAGATGCCCTTAGACAGATACGTATCCGTTCAGCCTCGCCTTAAGGAGTGGCTCGGCCCATCCATCGGGGGTAGAGCGAACATTCTCGTACGGTGTATCGCTTGAGCATCCAAGCGAGGAATCGCTGAACAAAGTAGCAAAAAAATGATACATTGTCAGCTAAACCGTTCATTACCGTGGTCACGGAATATCTAGCTCACCTCTACACCCAAGCCGTAACCTCCGTGCTCGGTGGTACCGTACTTTCTCTGATCAGTGAACCAGTAGTAAGGTTCGTGAGGGATTCCTTCACGCTTATAACCAGCCATCAATTCCTCCAAATCGGCAATACGCATACTACCGCCAACAACCTCTCCGACACCGGGAACAAGTACATCCACAGATTCCGTGAAGTCTGGAGCTGATTCGAGGGCTTTCATGTAGAATGATTTAAGAGCTTTGGGGAAATGAATGAGCATAATAGGTCGACCGATCTGGTCAGTCATCTTTCGCTCGGCGGCCTCGGCGATATCGTCTCCGATCACATGGTCGGTGCCGTCTTCTTTTACGATACCGTGCTCGTTGAGGTACTTGATAGCGTCTCGGTAGTCAAGTCGCAAGAACGGTCGTTGAGGAGGTACGAAATCCGGGTTGAGAGTCTTGATGATTTCGGCAGAGACAGGGTCGGCAAGCAAGATATCTACAACTTCGCAGATCTACCAATTATCAAGGATTCAGATGTCTCATAGTCAGCTTGGTCCAGCTCGTTCATTTCGCCCTTGCTTCGCGAATTCGGAGTTAGCGCTCCACTCACCATGCCCTCGATGTGGTCGAGGAGGTCCTTGAATTGAATGAAAACCAACTCAGCCTCGAGATGGGTGTACTCGGACAAGTGTCTATTGTCAGTTATAGAGGGTCAGCTCCAGCTAAATATGGCGAGTCGTCACGCCTGTAATCATTCCAAGTTGAACGTTTGACTCACCGCCTGGTCAAAGACTTCTCGGCTCTGAAAGACTCCTGGATACAATACACATCACCAAGCGAAGGAAGGACGGTCTCAAGGTAAAGCTGAGACGACTGGGTGAGATAGGCCTTGGCACCGTAGTAGTCAAATTCGAACAATGTCGAACCACCCTCGACGGAAGTCTGGACCATACAAGGAGGAGTGACTTCGGTGACTCGTCGGGCGTTGAATCGTTCTCGGAATGCTCGGAGAAGGAGGGCTCGGACTCGCATGACGGAGGTGGCGATCTCTCCTCGGAGTTCGAGGTGTCGCAAGTCGGCTCGGATGGACGCGTCGGTGTCCTGAAGCGAATTGATCGATTTGTCAGCTGCTTTACTTAAGAACTGATGTAGATGATGATCAGCTGATAGCTGACTCACAGGCTGCAATCGACCGTCGAAAGCATCCGCACCACCGGGCGCTCGACCAATAATCTTCCAGTAATCTACAATCAACTCTACGCCGCCAGGGGCAGTCTGACCCTCCTTGACCTTTTCAATAGTACCAGCGACCTCGACGGTGGATTCAGTGACCAAGTCGAGAGCGTCGAGAGTCTTGATACAGTCGCCAGTGAGGATACATTGGAGCATGGCGGTACCGTCTCGTACGATCAAAAAGTAGTTGGTCTTCTGAGGTCGGAATCGATGGACCCATCCTTGGACTCGGACTCGAGAGCCAACGAGTTCAGGAACGGCGAAGATCTTGGTCTGAATAATAGCAAAAAGTCAAAATTGCGCCTTTTTTCTCCAAAGTGTGAGGTTAGGAGAGCATAAACTCACTCGCTTGGCCTCCTTGGTGGGGTCATCAACCAATACAATGCTCTTAGCCTCCTCTCGCCTCTTTCTTTCCTTCTCATCCTGAGCAGCCTTCTCCTTGGCGAGTCTCTCGCCCTCAGCAGCCTGTTTAGCCTCCTGCTTCCTCCATCCACCAATAGTCTTGACCAACTTCTTCTTGGCCGAAGCGGAGAGCTCGACCCATTCATTCCTCTCGACAGAGTCCTGCTTCCTCACCATGAACGTGGCGAGGGATGAAGGGTTGGCATCATCCTGGAAGGAGGGCTTGAGGGATTGGTAAGCAGCGAGGGGAGTAGCGAAGGGGACGAGCTCGGCGCCGGTGCCGGTTGAGTCGGAACCTGCCTTCTCATCGATGTAGAGGATAGGCAAGCCTACACGTATAATGGCAGGATAAACAATAGTGTCAGCTGTGTACGTCAAGGTTCTTGATGACGTAGAGGCTCACCAGACTTGTCAGAATCAGCAGACTTGTTGTCTGAGAAGTTGAGGGTATCAGCAACAGTAGCTGCGAGCTTTGAGGCCGCGTCCTGCGCTTGTTGAACGACGGAAGGTTGCGTTGATTCGGCCATGTTTCTAGGGTTCTATAAGAGTTATATACGGGAACTAACAATGGCAGAGGATGAGTCCTCAACTCGTCTTCTGCTTTTTGTACGTGTCCAGGAGAGTTTGACGATGTGAAGAGAGGTAGAACGGGAGTTATTTGGTTAATCGTAACTTATTCACGGTTATCTCGCTCGAGTCGAGAGACGCATCGCATCCCAGGCAATTCAACTTGTGTTTTCTGAATCTCTGGTATCTTTGTGTGTAGTGAGTCGTCTTTGGCGGTCGATACATTTGACTCCGTCATTAGCAAGATAAAAGCTCCTGGCGATAGAACTAACACTAAGTTTGCCACGTCATATGAGCCAACAATGCGGAGACTCCACGTGGCTAGGCTAAACATTAGATATATAGATAACAGGTGCGTCATACAAATCATACAAATCAAGCCAAGCCTAGCCTTTCTATCCCCGTCAATTAGCCTTACATTGCATTCAGATTCATCTCACTCCTATCTCATCCTCATCAACACAACAGTTGACACTCGGCACTCGGCCCCTCCTTGCCTCATTATAACAAAAAACGTAAATACCATCTCGCGTTCTGCTCCCGAGCGTCAATAAGCAAGTCGCCATCACCATGACACACGGCTTCGGAACACCCTCAGTGGCTATAGCCACGACCCCAACGGTGATATCGACATTCTTCTCTCATCTTTTCGCTCGACGCAAGAGAAAGACAGCCTCGAAAGAATCGCTAGCTCATGGTGGTCCAGGTGGTGGACCCGAGAATCAGCTGAGCTACGAAGAAGGGATCAAGGTGATTAGACGGTTCTTGGAGTTTGCTAGTCATCATGGTGTTGAGGAAGTACAGGCGTTCACGGCTATGTGGGTCCCGAATCCTCGTAAGTACTTGGACTTTTTTCTTTCTGTCATCCTATCTACAGTCATAACACACATTCTCTGTTTGCTGAGGTGATATATCTGGCTAATAACCATGGACACAGACTGGGTCAGGAGAGAGCTCGTCACGATACCTGATACATCAATACGTAATGCCGAGGAAATACTGTCGAAACACCTATCAACCTATGGACCGGATGGAGAGAACGGCGGGGGTTTGAAGCTGATAGGCGGTGACAAGTGGTGGAGAGTTAGAGGAAGGACATTGGAAGGCGAATGGATTGAGGTGAGCTCAGATATAGGTGACTCCGCACCGATCAGTATCTGACGTTTTGGTCTTAATCACACAGATGCAAAAGGACTACTTGAAACGAACGGCTGGAGTCTCGTCCTCATCAAAGAAAGCCGAGGAAGAAACGGTGGCCCATGCTCAACCAACGGAAAGCTCTTCGGCCAATGCCACGACCGGTGCTGCTAATGGAGGATACGACTATTGGAAGTATCTGCCGAAACGATCTTCGACAATGGATAGTGGGAGTGTGAAGGATAGTACAGGGGCAGATGTACTGGACGACCGGGTCATCTTGTATATTCATGGTGAGCTACGATCTTGCCTAGTTTACAAGTGAGGTCAATCTCTCAGCTCATGGACTGTACAGGTGGAGCATTCTTCTTCTCTTCGCTGGAAACGCATCGATATCAAGTTCAACGGCATGCCAGAAAAGCAGGTGCTCGGGCATTCTCACCTGCATATCGATTAGCACCTCAGTATCCCTTCGTGAGCTCTTATTTCCCCCCAGCTCAGGCTTGGCTGGTGCACTAGCTCACTCTTGTGTACTCATCAGCCATGCGGCCTCCTCGACGCCCTCGCCTCATACCTGTATCTGATTGATCCACCGCCGGGGGCCCATCGACCTATTCTACCGAGCAATATCATTATGATGGGCGACTCTGCAGGCGGCGGAATGGTGATATCCCTTTTAGTCATCATTAGGGAGATCGGACTGCCTATGCCTGCTGGAGCAAGTTTGATCAGTCCTTGGGTGGATTTGACGCATAGTATGCCAAGTATCGGAGGATGGGATGGTGGGGATTTCATACCCTCGTCAGGGTGAGTCAGCTGTCGGAGCATTGACAAACGGCGGGTTGGATCACATAGCTGACACAGGTCACTGGGCAGCTTTCACTACAAGCCCAGTTGCGCTTGGCCTCCATTACCGGGTGATGGTGTCACAATCACAATGCCGGACGGGTCAGAACAGCACTTTGACGAGCAGATTCAGATGTACTGGTGCGTATGGCGTGTGATCACTCAATGTGACGGTTGCCTGGCTAACGGATATTTTTAGCCCGAATAACCTCCTGATACATCCGCTGGTCTCGCCTGTAAATCTTGGATCTCTGGGCGGTCTTTGTCCTTTACTTATAGTACGTGCTCCGCTGACCATAAGTGACAAGATACGCAACCAACTGATGTCTATCACTCTCATATAGGTTGGCGGTGGTGGAGAGTTACTACGGGATGAGGTGAGCCTAATAAACCCTTACAGCCGCTGCAGCACTCATACTAATACTGATCATGAGGTCCAGATCATATATTTAGCTCACAAGGCCGCGTCACCGACGACGTACCCGCCCGGATCAAATACCCTTTCGCAATACCCGGACCAAGCGAGAATGGTGAACAAGTACAAACCCACAAAAGTCCACTTGCAGATTTATGAGGGATGCTGTCACGTCGTACCAACTCTCAGTTGGACGAGAAGTTCAAAATTCATGTATAGAGCATGCGCGAAGTAAGTCCCTGTCAGCTTACAGAAGATACAGGCTTGTACTATCTTCTTAAGCTAATACGATTGACCATATCTATTCCTTATGTTGGTTCAGCTTCAACATTTGGGCGTACACAGCTGCCCAAAAGGCGATTGAACGGAAATTACGACATGAGAAATCACATACATCGCTCAGGAATCCATCTCGAAAAGGCTCTGCTCTCGATGGCTCTACATCATACACTCCCGCCTCTGGAAATTCGAGTGGGCATATCACGCAAACGCCTAGTGGAAGCGCGAGTGTTAGTACCGCCACGTCGACGGTCGATCTCACTCAACCACTTATAACCTCTCATTCGGCCTCGGCAGCCAACCGAGAAGATCTCGATTTGCGGGACATTGAGTCTGAGGCATCGTCAGACTCGGACGATTCGATGTCGACGTATGCAGGAGGTGGAGATAACGCTCAAGAAGGGGGCGCTGTTGGTGATTCTGGGCCTGTGAAAGGGATCGTCTCTGTAACAGGTACAGAGCCGTTATTTGGGACTTCGAATATCGTTTCGGAGCGAATTTCGACTCACGGCAAGATCAGGCCATTTGAACCTATCGAAGCTGTACCTGCTCTGGATCCTGCTCTGCGCGAATCAATAGGCCAGATCCACGGTGGAGGCGCTATTCAGAAATGGCTCAATAAACGTGCGGAATGGGATAAGAAGTATTCTTCCGCCTTGGACAAATGGCGCAAGATCAAGAAGGAAGATCGAGACAAAGCTGAACAGGGAGGATTCTTGACACGGGATCTGCACGGAGAGAGACCGCCTTTGGCTAGTTTGGCGGGGATATGGGATGAGAAGCTTGCTAGAGATGTGGGCAGGAGTGTTGATGAGCCTACCGGCAAGACGAGCGGCGCGATGGGATTGTGGATGAAGATGGGCACTAAGGTGAGTTTGAGGCGGAGTGATCGTTGCCTTCTCCCTCAACCTCTTATTACCCTAAATTATGTTCCCTTTCCAGGAAATCCTATTTTGTTGGATCAAGCTGACCATGAGTTTTCACCGCTTTATCACCCTTCTCTGCAGGCCGATAAAGAACATGCTGGAGGAGACAACCTTTGGGAAATCAAGCAGACTGTCGAGACGGAAATGCAAGAGGAACGCGTTCGACGAGCTAGCGTTAGTGCTGCTCGAGCGAGCATCAGTGCAGGTGCCGGTGCGGGTGGGCCGCCCGCGGATCCAACGGCCACGGTGCAAAAGCGGGCACTGGCGCAGGCGTCACACCAGGCGGACAATGCTGCTCACCCCGCTCTGAGTATTGATGGACCAGGTAGAGTGACCGAACGCGAAGATGTCATACCTGAAGATAGAGCTGCAGAGAGTCTACCCGCGAACACTTCGCGGTAATCGGTATTGGATAAGGGAAGGAGGGAAGAGTAGTGTATGAACGCGTTGTTCAAGCCATTGGCCAACGATAGCAACGTTAGAGTATGACCCTTATTTTTTTTCTGTCTGTAGCCTTATTAGACTACGCAACTTTGCTCAGCCAGCCGCATAGATGCTTATTGTATAATGCAAGCACATGAGTGTCCTATGGACTCCTAAACCGCAGGGGAGATGACTATGCTGTCGTCTTTCTTGCCCTCACTGAGTACGAATACCTGATATGATAATGTGTACGCATCAGTCTATATGAAGAAAGGTATAGCATGCGGAAGTCATCTGGCTTCTAAATAATTGGATGATTCACCCATGTACAGACCACTGCCAAAGTGTTACGAGTACATGTACATGTACATATACATGCTACATGCCAAACACAAGGTGTGATGTGATGTGTTATTCGAATTGTTCGGCCATTACAAAGTATACCCTGCCACGATCCAACTCCAAAGCAATGGCAATGGCCATTTATTGTCAATAAAAACAGGATGTACCAGTTCAATTAATCAGCTAAAAAACCAAGCAAGTTATCATCCCGATCTGAGATGCAACGACTCGATGAATTGTTGTAAATCTTCTTGAGCGACTTCCACAACGGATGTGTCGAACATGTCATGTTTCGCTCCTGCGCCTGATTCTTCCGCTGCTTGTTGGAACGCCAAGCCGAATTTGCTGTGTGAGAAAACAACACATACAAGTCAGCATCGAAAATAGGTCGGTATAGATATGAACCTGATGAGGTTAGTCAGGCGTTCACTGTGGGCTGTGGGCTGTGGGCTGTGGGCTGTGGGCTGCGGGCTGATGGTTGTTGCTCCTTGTTTGATTTGTTTATGTTTTGTTTTTCTCTACCAGACTAGTGAGTGGGTAAAAATCAACTCACTTCTTCCTGACATCGCCGAATTCAGGTGCACCAGTAACCCCAACGACGGAATAAGTGCCCTTATCCTCATTCAAACAAGCTACGACGAACGGCAAAGCTTTCACTTTCCCACCCCTCCCAGCCTGCTTTGACAATTTCTCCGCCCATCGATCCCGAGTGGCATCCACCAACCATAATGCTAGTCTTGACAAAGTCGATGGATGAGAGAAGAGTCGGAGGTCGGGGCCTTCTTTCAGGATTGCTAGGCGGAATGTACGTAGAGTGCGTATTATAGTTTTGTCTAGTAAGGCGGATCCGGCTCGGATTATCGATCGGTGCAGCGTCATGGCTAGTGGTAATGAGCGGCGTATTAGGGAGATACTGCAATTGACACAGAACATCAGCTACGACAACAAAAAAACGGCAAGCCAAGATCTTGCGCAGAGCTAGCAGCGAAGTATGGCAAAGAGAGCATCCCATCTTGCACAACCGATACCTGTTTGGCAATCAGGCAAGGGGCAAGCAGACCGGAGGGAGGAAAATAGGGGAAAGCCAGCCATTAAATTATCATCCGCAAAAAAAAAAATTGTACTCACTCATCACAAGCATCGTAGGCGATCCAGAAATTCGTAACATGCCAATCCTCTTTCTTCTTCTCTGCCTGTGTTCCATCTTGTCCTTCGTCCCCTCTAACATTCGGATCGACATTCTCCTTTCCATCACCTCTACTAGCTTCAGCCTCTCTCGTTCCGACATTCCAACGGGTCGTGCCTCCAAACCACTCTCCGCCACCTTTTCCACCTTGTCTATCAACTTCCAGTCTAACACCAACAGCTATATCAAGTAACGAGGAGATGACCTCGACTGCGTCTGCGGCTGATAATGAGGACAATTGGAAGCCGTATGCTCGAGTGAAAGACGGGTAGGAGAGCTCGATCAGGCCGTATTCCGGTGCGATCGAGTCTAATTTTTCGGGTAGCTTGCGTTTTAGCTCCATGTCCATGTGTGCCCATGATTGTTGGCATTGCTGTAGGGAGAAGCTGCAGTCATGAACAACCAAGCGGAATATCAGCCCCTTGCGTTCTCTCAAAAGAATGAGACTCTTTTCGCCCCATTGGATCAGCCGGCGACAGTGATCGGCTGAACTCTTTCACTCACCCCATCTTCGCTAGCAGACCTTGCAATTTCTTCCTACCCTTCTCTTTCCATATCCCCAATCGTCCAGCCACATACCCCGAATGCAGCATGGCCTCATACAAATTCCAATGACGAAAAAGCATGAACCTCAATTCCTCCGATTTGGCTATACTCCTATCGTCGGGATTGGGCACTCTCACACCCCCCGGACCAAGGGAATCATGGTTCAGTCGGACCACTTCATCTTGGAAGATAGATTGATATCCCTCATATCGCTCTCTATCGATCCGGGATGCGATATATTGATGAGTGACAGCCAAGATGGCGTACCATAGGATATCGTTGTCTGCTCTTTCTAATACTGTCGCTAAGAGATAGACGGTCAGGGCAACGGATTGCCCGTATGATGTCCCGGTCTCGTAGTATCGTTGTATACGATCGTAGTGCGCGTCTCTCACGGCTCGAGGAAGTTTTCGAGGCTGGCAAATAGCGCGACATATGGGTCAGTTCGGAGCACGGTAAGAAAGGCACCACCGACTAACTCACTCTGTCGTCGTTTTCTCTCCTCTTCTTTGATCGCGGTTCCTTCGACCCGCTTTTCCGTCTTTTCCTAGCTTGTCTTGATGGTTCGCCAATCCCACCTTCCTCGCTTTCTCGCTCTTCTTCATCGTCTTCATCTTCCTCCGGCGCGCTCTCAGAAGCCTCATCATCTTCGCTATTTTCGTCATCCGATGATCCCGAGTCTGATGGCTCATACTAATCGATCGCACGGAATTCGGTCAGCTAGCTGTGCACCGGGAAGGGGTGCAACTGGGAAGGGGAAGCCAGTGCTATGAGAACTACTCAGCTCACCTCTAAAGCTTCCCAAGATTTTCTGACATTGTCCATAGCTTCACTGAACTCGTCTCCGTCGCCCCAGACCCATATCCTACCTTCTCCCGTTCCACCTTGTCCATCATCCCCGACTTCCACGTCTAACCCAAAAAGGTTTTGCAAGTTCCATGGTCTGTGAGAATCGATGATATGTAGGTTTACAGATGGAGGGAGGTCGAAATATGATGAGAGTGTAAGAAGTGATCCGAGTGACAGTAAGATCAGTGTATGAAGCTGCAAGATAATCCAATTCAGTATCACTTCATAGTCACTCAGGCTTGAGCAGAATAGAAAAATAGAAACAGACACACCTCTTCAGAAGCTAGAGCCTCGTCTTTTCTGGCTTCAAGCTCAGCATAACCGCCTACTGGTACTAGTCTATATGGTACATCGTCGTTCTTGAACAACGAAGCCAATATCCTCGCAGCAAGCAGACCGTCCTGTGAGATGCCAAAGTCGAGGTAAGCTATCCTTCCACACTCCAACGCGAATGCTACCTGAGCTAGCTCACCACGTCAGTTCCAGCTAATATGACTACTCCACCCGAGCCTTGGCCACCTCTTCTTCTTACTCGAGATACTATCGAGCTGTACGCATGAGTGTATGTTAGGTCTGACGGGCGCAAGTCATCCGAAGGCGGTTGAAGGAGGGGCATGGGTGCGATCTAACACAATGCGGAGAATGCTTCTGAGAATGGGGAATTTGCACGTCGATTCGAAAGCGTCGAAAGTGGTCGTATTTTCGCTGTGGCTGTATCGCACGCAGAAGCAGAGGCAGAGGACACAAAGAGCGTGCTTTGGGAGCTCGAAAGGTTGACAGACTGGGTTAAAGAGTTATGTCAGAGCACAGCTATACTTTGAGATAAATCGACACTATCGTTGAGCACTCGAACGCCATGCCATTTCCATCATGAATCGTTGATCTTTCTTTTCTTTCCCAATGGGCGACAAGGCGCGACGGAATGCAATGTTGACATTGACAACAACGCGTTTCGTTACGTAACAAATTGCCCGTGGATCACAGCTTCCAGCTTGCTACATGCATATCATTTGCACATATATGTCCCTGGACAAGGGTCCCTCTCTAAGGACTCAACCGACTCGGCTCTTCATCAATTCCACCTCTTATGCTTTGTGCATCGCAATATCCTATAGGCATTGTTCTTCCTCAGCATTCTTCATCGCCGAGCAGAGTATAGCAGCAATCAATAGCGACACTCTGCTTAAGCTTCGCTTCGATTCGACGCCTGAAAATAGACTATAAATTTAACGTCATGAACTTCACTTCAGGCCCTAACGCCAACGCCAACGCGAACGGCAACAACCCTTACCCTGCGATCACCCACCCTGTGCACCAGGCATCATCTGTCCCTGTACCAACTTCCTATGGTCAACGCGAGATTTGGGTTCCTCCATCGACATTACCAATGTCCAACGGACTCTCAATGGTCAATCCACCTGATATCGCCATGCTAGCAAGACAAGGTTACTTGCAACAACAACAACAACTCGTAGCGATGGGTCAATACGGTCATCCAACCATGGTTCCTTCGAGAGAATTACCTCCTTCAGAAGCCGCTCAGATCTACGGAATCACACCGCAGATGCAGCAGGAGCAGCTCCAAAGGAGTATCCAGCAAGCTCAAGCACAACAAAGGGCTCAGCAACAACAACAACAGGTCATACAACAGCAACTGCAGCAACAGCAACACCAACAACAACATGCTAGTCAAGGCGGCTCGGGATCAGGGACAGGGACAGGCAAAAAGAAGCGAGGGGTGAGTGGAAGCGTACTGGTCTTTCAGCAGTAGCATTCGATATGCGATACTGTCAACGCTTTGCTGATCGTGATAAGATTTTTAACTCTTCCACTGTTGCAGCCCAAACCATCCGCCGGTGCACAACTGATATCCCGCCAAACAACCAATATGCAACCGCCTCACTCATCCGAGCACTACGTCAAGAATGCCCTTTCCGCACCTTCAGCTCCCCCAACACACCCTTCTCACCCCGCAGCAGCTCCAGGAGGAGGTGCAGCTGTATTACCATCTGGAGAACCTGTTGAGCCATGGGCTGATGCATTGGATGAGCTGGATCCGAGAGAATTGGCGATGGGCAGATATAGGAGGCGGCATGAGGTTTTAGGGGAAGTCTTCGGGCCGGAGAGTATCAGTGAGTGAACTGACTTTCTACCAAATGACACAACCCAAAATAAGGGAGAGTCCCTACTTTTATGTGTTTGCCAGGAGGGGAAGGGTGCTAAGAGCTGTTCACGGAATGACACTGAACTCTTGCTGAATCAATTATTTCCTCCGCAGAGGACATACCGACGGGTAAATACGATCCTTGGGCAGGTCTAGGTATGGACGGTGAGACCCTTGAGGCGAAAGTGGTAAGTATCTTCGACACTTCCATGTCGAGACGACTAGCGTATCCGAATCGCTCCTTCAACAGTGCCAAAACGAACATCCGACCCGCGATGTTAGGACAATCAGCTGATCGTATTTTTTGCTACTGTTTTTGGTTTGTGTATATGCTTTCGTGCAGCTCGCCTTGGAGAAGGAGAATGCCGAGCTAGAAGCGAAAGTCGAACACGAAGTTGCGGCTTTCAAGAAGCGATTAGCGGAAATCGATGCGGGCGCAGGCGTAGACGTGGACTATCAGCCGATATCAACCGCGACCGCGTCCGAGGGAGTAGTGGCGTGATCTGATCTGATTGGCGACTGGTTGACGAGTTGCGGGATTTTTGCACGAGGTTCTGATTATGTATCATTTTGGGCTTTTCCGGTTATAGGTATACCTTACTGATCATCTCGATGAGCGTGGGCAGGGCGGATATCAGGTCCTTTCTGCTTTCTGCTTTCTTCGTTTTTGGTTTGACGTTTGACCCCGCGATCGACGAACAAGGGGTCAAAGCGGTGAAAGGACCGTCGCGTCATATCTGCTCTCTCTCTCTCTCTCTCTGTCTCATACTGACTGGCCGGTTTGTTTCTTTCATCTCCTCATAAGCTCTAATCCAGGCCTCGTCCTCTCTTAAAAACACTCACCGAGTAACCAAAAAGCACACTGATATCTAAAATAATTGATCATTGAACGGGATTGAGGGATCTTCTTTGACTGAGAATCATTATACAGACCGTCTCAGTCTTTCTAATCAAATTATACACTCAACGTCTTTGTACGCCATGGCGATATTCGGGTTTTCCGGCAAAGGAGCAGACGAAAAGAAGAGGAGGAGGAAGGACAAGAAGAATAAGGATCGGTCACGCAAGGATGAAACCGACAGCGAGAGTGAGAGCGAGAGCGAGTCCGGTACTGATTCGAGAGGTACGAGCACTTCGACGAGCGCTACAGGGCGAAGTCGTAGGATCAGCGAGAGCTCGACCGATTCCTCGACGAGCTCATCGGGTGAGTACTCGTACTATTAATTCATCAACAAGCCATCCGCACTCCTTCGGTATACTGGATCTTCCGCGCCTCAAACCCGGTTGATCACGCAACCTAACATGAACCTCCGATCGTGGACATTTTCGACACAGATGTGGTACTGATATGGTACTGAATATTACCTGCTGCTGGTTTGCTAACGCGTTGACCATGGCTTGCGGGGTGACACGTAGACGACGAGTCGACTTGTGCTCAGTCAAGCGACCAAACATCCTCTTCCGCGCAGACGACCACTACAGCTCCCACCTCTCCATCTGGCGCTTCAGACTCTGGTTCAGATTCAGAATCTGCAATGACTTCCGACTCAAGCACCAACAACGCCAGCTCTTCTTCAGCGTCAGTGTCTATCGTTGCTGATAGTGGTAGGCCCTCTTCGGCGGGACATACGCCGCCACCATCTGCTAAGAAATTGGGCTGGACTAGAAGGTTTCGTAAGTCGGTCTGGGCATCTCTCCTCTTTCGTCCTGCGCCTGCTGTATCTCGCCCCTCTCCCGCGCGCCCCTACGACTGGAATGTCACTGTACTCTTACGCTAATTCTGGTGCGTCTCGATACTGTTCTATAGGCTCCAGAAGACTAGACGATGGTGACGGATCTTCATCTGATACCTCATCCGCGGCCTCCGAAACTGATTCAGAGAGTCGTGCACCGGTGCAAGTACAACCACAAGATGGTAGGTGCGGTCTACAGCCTGAGAACAGGTTTGTCACCACGTGAAACCAGGAATGGGAAGAGTCCACGGAGGAATGACCACTTGCTGATCAGTGCAAAATTGAAAGCTGATCGATCATGCTACTGTACTTGTACTTTCAGGTATAGTCGAAAAGGTGTTTAATAATTTGGGAAAGAAATTGAAAGGAAACGCGTGAATAGGTCAATTGCCTGTACTGTATCAGTATGGGTAGGTCTGCGTCCGTCCGCAACGACGAGTGTACTTTGATACTAGCGTGGTGTAAGCAAGATATAGAAGCAGACGGGATACTGTACGGCACTTTCTCGAATGTAAGGTCGATGGTGCTGTAGTGGTCTTCGATCTTGTACATTTGCACATCCTTTCTCAAGGAAAACTGTATGCCGTGAAGTACAGTAGTTCCGATCGGGGCGTTGACTCGCCGCATGGGATCCGGCGACCCTCTAGGCTTCATCGAGTCGATCATTTGTGCATTATCGTCCGTCGTACGGGGTCATGCATGATGTTACATAAAGTCGGCGGCGCCCTTTCTGCCGGCCAGACGTGGTACAACAGAGGGCTTTTCAACCCAATCTCCCTCTCCCTCAATCTCGACTTCAGCTTCGACGCTACCGCTACCGCGCCCTATCTTGCTCGACAATCCTCTCTCTTCCAATTTGCCCGTTCTTTCTCTCTGTGAACCTGCATCGCCATCTCTCTCCTTCTTCTTCTTCCGCTTTTCTTCCCTTTCCCCATCCTCTTGTTCTTCGCCATCATCGCCCACATTGAACGAAAGTACACCTTTCCGCTTCTTGCTCTTGTCTTTCTTCTTCTTCTTCGATTTGACCTCGTTGCTTCCACCTTCATCGTCATCGCCTTGGCCATCACCATCTCGCTCGCGCTCGTCTCGACGGGATTTGAATACAGGTTTGAAGGTTGTCAGGTCGACTGGTCCTTCATCCTTGACCTCTATGCTTGGTCGCGCTGGAACAGGGAAGGGATCTTCGTATCGATCCGATGGTTTTACCACTGCTTGAACTTGACTCCCTGGATTTGCTATTCCAGGTCGACCGCCGATACCTTTCTCGTCATCTTCGTCCTCGTCATCCTCATCGTCGCTAGCGAAGATGGCCTTGAAGATATCGATACTTGGCTTGGTGTACGTGAGGGTATCTCTGCCTTGATTCGCGTCGTCCGCCATCCCGACTTCGGCAAGTGATGTCGGCTGCCGCTCTTCGCCAGTCGAAGCGGAGCCTTGCGGGGCAGTGGGAGCAGCGGGCGCCTTCATTACGTCTGGCTGATGAATGAACTTGGACTCCCAGCTGGCGTCGTTGGATGGCAAGGGCATAGCATCCGCGCTGCCTGCTCCGCCTGAAGAAGCACGCTGGTCGGCAGCTTTGCCCGGATCGCCTTCAGGATGGGGATCTTGTACGCCAAACCTCCTACATAGCAACTTGACAGGGTAGAAGTTTTTCGTCTCCCGAGTCATCTTTCCATACATCCCACTTTTAGCGGCCTGCTCCCTCGGCGTGAGGTTCTGCTTGACCTGTACTTCAGGCGCGGTCTTGGGTTTCTCTATTTCCGCTTTGGCCTTCTCAGCATCGAAGATGTGCAATCCAGGTTTCGCTTGTTTCAGATCTGATACGGCCAGAGAAGATGAACCTGACGTGAATCGATTCGACATTGCAAAGGACATTGGCTTGAATATTCGGGCGGAAGATGCAAAGTCCATCAGTTCTTTGTTGATCTCGTCAATCGTGCCTTTCTTGAGAATAGGATTCGGTGCTTTGGTGTTGTATTGCTGCGAGACGAGGTACGATCGATATCGATCTTGTCGTGCCGGATCGTCGCCATATGGTATGAAGCCTTGTAGCGCGGCAGAAGCGGTTCTTGGTGATAGAGGCGGTATATCGATCTCGGTGGCCGGCGGTGGAATATCGTTCTCGGGCGGCGGCGCAAATGAAAGAGGTGGTGGGGGAGGAGCGTTCAGAGCAAGGGCGGCTAGACGTTCTTTATCCTTTTCCGACATGTATTCGTATATCGATCTGGCTTTTGACACCCGTTCTTCCTCTCCCAGTGCCGCACCTCGCTATGCACAGGTCAGCTCATTAGCCATAGGAGTGGGATCGCTTTTGAGCTAACTTACCTGCTCGAACGTCAATGGTCTACCTGGAGCACCACGGATCACTTCCTTTTCCTCCTTCTTTGCTCCAGGTTGTTCATCCCACCTCCTGGTTGTGCCCCATACTCTCGCAGGACGTGGTCTCCAGTCGCTCGGTATTTCTGGCATCGCGAACCTAGACGGATGGATTTGCAGTCGATGTGATGAGTATAAGCTTCAAGTGAAGGCAGGGTGGACCTGATTCTAGCTCACCATGTATCAGGAGGAACCCCTTTTGGATCCAGTGCAAATCCTACAAGGACTGGCCGTCCATCATGCCACCTATCTTCCCCAAACCTCCCCGCATTCCGAGTGGGCGCCTCGCCATTCCGATCGTTCTTCTTTTTGCTACCCAGTCCTAGCCCAGGTCTTTCTGATGTCCCCATGAGTATAACGTCGTCATCTTCATCGTCGCCGTGATCGAAAGCAAGGTGTCTTGAAGATGGCCCGGCTTCGGCATAGGGGTCATCAAAGTCATCATCCGGATGTCGGGCGCCCATCACTGCTCGTTCCGACGCATCATATCATCAGCTTTCCAAGCTCCGGGATTCCTGAACTATGAGTTGGATCAAAGCTCACCGGCTCTTTTTCCGGGCAAAGCACCCATGCCACTCCCTTTGACAAAACCAAGCCCCTGCCTATCTTCCTTAGCGTCATATACCAAGAGCCTTGCATCCCGCGGCGCGAAGGTATGTTTCCCCGCTTCGGCATCATCAATGTCCTCGTCATCCTGTGACACACCCGGTCGGCCAGTAGCAAGCCTCCCTTCTTGGATCTTGAGCCGACGTAGAGTCACTCTGGGTCCTATTCCTTGCCCTGGTCTCCATCCGAGCTTCTGCAGCAATTTCTCGCCTATTGACGATTTCGCGGGCGCAATAAGGGACTCTAGGCTCGATGGAAGGCTGTACAGCGACGAGATGAGTCAGTCATTCATTCTCATGAGATGTTGCATAGACCGTCTGTTTCAGTCCGTACGACATTCTCACAGACACTCACTTCTTTCCCGCCAGCTCCTCCTTCGTACCCCCGAATGTGTCACTCCGGAAAGTATCCGTATTCTCCAGCTTCCTATCATCTCGCATAGATTGCAGATCTTCCTCATCCATAAAGTCTTCTGCGCGCTGCACCTTCTGTGCTCGGTCCTTTCGAGACGATTTGAAGGTCGAAGGAGCCCATCCTGTATCATGGTGTGAATTAGCGCTTGTACATCAGGCGAAGTAGAACGAGGAGGAACAGCGATGAGATACTTGTAGTTGTCCTGCCCTATCAAGCCAAAGAAGAGAAGCTTACCTTCCTTGGATCCTACGGTGTTGTAGTATCCGGCAGAGAAACCACCGGTAAAAGCCCCATGAAACCGTCTTCGTCCTTGCTCATCTCGAACCTATTCAATTGATATCTGATCAGCCAGCTGAACGACAAGGAGTATCCGTATTGTTCCAGCTCACCTCTTGTTGCCATTCGGGCACATACTCCTGTTTATCTTTCTTGTGCTCCGCCAGTGCCGGTAGCGGTGTACCTATCTGCGAAACGAGGTGATGGACGTCAATCCAGTTCCTAAGTCGAATTGAACAAGACACCTGAGAGTGGAGGTCGTCGTGTCAATCACTGAACTCACTTGAACGAAAGATTCGTTAAGGTATGCGCTGTTAAGGTTGATATTGTCGAGCTCGAGCTTGTGCTTGAGTCGGGACGTCATCCTGGCCGACGGGTCGCGGCAGCTGCTTACTCTGGTCGTGGATTTGCTTAAAGTAATGAAGTGGAACGCCAAGTTCTTGTCAAGGATATTGCCATTTTAATGCTCGTTCAAGCGTCATGAATGCACCCAACTCGTTCGCATATTTCTTTGAGCCTCCCACTTTAAATGTCGAGGATCTCGGCCTCTTGGGTTTGCCGGTGTTGACAAATAATGACAATGAAAGCGATAACGATAGCGACGAGCACACTCATAGCGATGAGAATACGACTACAGGCACAAGTTGCTGTTGCTCTTTCTTTGTTGCACTCTCATCGATATCATTTTCGTTCGCTTGCTCGCATTTCATCCGTGAATCATTGTTTTGTGACAAGCCAGAATACACCGTGAATCACTGCAATCATGAGTGATCCCTCCGAAACACTCAAATTACTACCGTCATTCCTCGACATCCTCAGCGGCCCATTACCGATCACGATCCCCGCTCCTACGTTTCTAGGTGCTGTTACGCACTTCCTCTCTCAGCTGGACAGCCCTCATCTCGGAGCTCTCATTACTGCCGTTCTATCTTCACCTTCGCTCTGGACGTCCGAGCTCATCGCCAAGACCGATATCAGAGATGCTATCAGAGCCGCCGTGCCTACAAAGGTTTCGCGCATAGAAGAGGAACTGAATGGCGTGTACTTTTCGAATGCCAGAAAGAAGCGCAAAGCCCAGGAATGGCTGTTGAGCATCACTCAAGCCGTGGAACAAGTGGACAATGGCCCTGAGGCGGCTAAGATACATGTTCTAGCGGGACTTTTGAGAGGGTTAGACGATGTGAAATCGATGGATTGGAGTAAAGGTCGAAGGTGGATAGAGGAAGACCTTGTATACTCTCTCTCTGAAATCATAGAAGGGGATAGGACAGGGAATGTTCCGCGAGATGGGCTGGAAGTGCTTTGCGAGGTGGTGCCTTATATCGACATGGCTCGACTATGGGCTCTCGATGTTGATGTGAGTACTAGTATCGCCTTCTTAGCTCGCGCACATACACTATCACGGGCCATCAAGTTACCGTACACTGTATACTGACATGGGCTCGTCGATGTCTCTCAGAAACTCCTGGAGACGATAGAGATTCATCTGTATACGCTGGTCAATCCCACGTCAGATGTCGCGTCGGCCGAGGCCGAGGTCCCTCGAACCGCTCAAGCGTTGGCAAGGACGTTTGAGGTCCTCCATTCTGGCGGTCCGTCACGCCGAGAGAACGCCTCCCAAGCTATGCGAAAATTCTGTGTACACATGCGCGGAATCGGAGAGAAACTAGAAAGCGAAGGGCTTTCGGCCCTGTCGCCAGAAGTGGCCACTGCTGGTATGTCTCCTCTCTACAGGTGTCATATTTATGTCTTTGTGGGATTGAACGAGCTGAGTCGTGAGTTGATGGGTTGTGACTGGTAGGGGACGATGGTTGGATCAAGCATAAGACGGCATTCTTCGCCTTTCTACTTCCAGCTTCAACGATTCTCGACCTCCTTCTGTCTAGCTCGTCCTTCTACGCCGAGACCGTTTCGTTGTTTGATTTACCAAGACCGGTCGAGTTGTCGATACAGATGCTCTCCACGTTGGCTTCTTTCGCCTATCTCACGGATGCGAGTCAAGGAGGTTTCGAGCACTACCACAGGATCTTTTACGGGTGTCTCGACCTCATATCAGGTGGAAAGACACAAGGTGGTGACGGCGGCAACGACCAGCGGGTCCTGGCTAGTAATAGATTGCTGGAGGAGTTATGGAGGGAAGATACGAAGGGTGACGCGAGAGCTGCTTTCGTACTGGTCATCGCTGAAGAGCTGATGCCGTATCTCTCTTCGAAATCGATCGAGAGATGCCTCCCCTTGGCGGAAAGGTAAGCCCTGCTTCTTCTGTTCATTATCTCCAACTCTCAGGTGAGTATTCAGATCGCTTATTGCTTCCTATGGACTTTAGGCATGTCTACCGACCTGAACATCGCTCAAGCTTCGAAGCTGCACATGCATTCCTGTTGGGCTTACTACGTTCGGTGGGAGAATCGCTGGACTCCCGGTCGCCGCAAACGGCGTTCTTTGATGCTCTATTGCCAAACTACCTCAACATCTTGACCAAAGTAAGTGACGTACTTCACCTCGTTAGACAGTGTAGGGAGTTGACTACTGAAGCACACTGTATTGGTTCTGTCTGCAGCAAGCGAAGCGCGGAGACATCTCATCCGAGCAGCTCAGATCAGCATTCCCCATCATCTTCGAGTCTGCCTCCCATCGATCTTACACATCAATCCAATTATGCTTAACGTATCCGTCTAATGTGGCCGAGTCAGCGGACATTCGTTCAATTAAGATATCCTGCGCACCGCATATCCCGGCGCAGGAGCTGTCAGCCTACCTGGAGAGACTCGCTCAGATGATCTTAGGTGTAGAACAAGATTCGGAAGAGAGGTTAGACCTGAGCAAACAGGCTTTTGAGATGGTCGTTAAGGATTTGGGAGATCATGTCAAGGTCGTTGGCATAGACTGGTGGACTAGGCACAGAGATGAGTTTGAGGGTAGAAGTAGAGAGATGGGGTTGGTTCGGAGTAGGCTATAATTGGGAGCGGTCCGCCCTAAAAAAAGGTTCGAACGCCTCTGGTGAGAAAGTTGGGTACACAGGAAAATTAGATATCACATTCATGGCATCTCCAACAAGGTACTGAGTACAGCGGCAACGAATCAAAACAAAACGGTATTCGTACAACATTCCCGCAACGGCAAAGTGTGACAATACTACCTACTACCTAGGAACAATTTCTATACCCGTCATTAGGACCATTGTGCCCGCTGTAACCGTCCCATCGCCACTGGGCTGTCTGGATCGATTCCCACTTTGAACCCACGGGATCCTCGCTCATGATCCTCTTTCTCCAATCTTCCGCGCTCTCGTTCCTCCGCTCGGCCCAAATGGCGTCAATGATATCCTGACGCTCATTCAGTGCAAGCACCCACTCTCGATTGCGGGCCTGCGCGGAATCAGAAGCGAAAGGACCATTGAGCTCGAGGATGATCTTTCGCTTCTTCGTTCCGGCCTTTGTTTCCTCCGTCGCTGGTGCTTGTCGGCAGTGCTCGTCAGCCTTTCGTTCGTCCTCCCCAGCCATGAACAGCTCCTGAACAAGGTCCCACAACGCTTCCCCTTTCATCCAAGCCTTGATACTTGACGCTTGGATACTGACGTATCGAAGCTTGCGCTCGATCTTCTCGTCAGTTCCAGTCGTGGGTGACGATGCCCATGTGGGTCGTACGAGGCATGGCAGCTCGAGGGTCGATATGCGCATCCATTTAAAGATGACCGAGTCATCCGTCATGGACGGCAGTCGAGCGACAGCGGTCTTCTTCCTGGCCGACAAAACACTAGCCTTCTGTCTCCGGCTTTGAGCCTTAGACGCCCAAGGATCAGTGGCACCAGAGCTAGAGCTAGAGCTAGGCTTCTGTCGAGGCAGCAGGGAGCTAGTAGAAGCATGTTGCGCCTCGCGTTGGGGTTGGGGTAGAAGGGTAGGTCGAGCCTTGTGTTCCCACTTGAAGTGGTCAGGTCCAAATTCACCGACAAGGATATCAAGCAGTCGATCGACCGCTTCGCCGAGGGTGATTTTCTTGAACACCGTTTTGGGGAGTTTTTCCCCAACACCTGTTTTCGGTCCGTATCGAGAATGTTCAAATCCGGACGTGGTCAAGAGGAGCGTGCTGAGTTGATTCTCGCCAGGTCGCTTACACCTAGGGTGGCTTCGGTCGAACAAGGCATCTCGAATTCGTTTGTTCTGGAGGTGCTCGAGATCGAAATTGATTTCCAGATTTTTGGTCCCGCTAAGCTCGAGGGACCATTGGCGGTCGGTGTTCGTCAACCATTCTTCGAGTGCTTCCGGGGTGGCGAGCCGGATGGTTTCGTGGAGGTGAGGAGATGCGATGGCGTTCGTCCCTTTGGAGGCGAGACAGAGAGAGTTTAGGGCCTTGATGTCGTGGATATGAGGGGCGATCTGGAGCCAGAGCTCAGGAGGGAAGCGAGTCGATATCACCTTTTTTGCAAAGGCGGTTTCCTTTGACGAGGGATAGACCTTTGCATTCGGGAAGAAGATCCCGTTGGCTTGTTGAGGGCTCTGTGACATTGTTTGCAGGGTTACTGTGTGATACTATATGTAGAACAATAATCAATCCTTCGGATGCAGCCTGAGTGCGATACCGATGCCCCAGTGGCGGGATGGGTGATTAGCTCAAGACTTGTCTCGCCACTATCTGCGATATGACTGTGATGACTTACCTGTCTATGTGTCCAGTACAAGTAGGACCAGATCTTGCGAATTGATAGTGGCAAATATGTAGAAGCAAGACGAGCAAAAGTGACCAAGGGCGGTGGCAAGACCGACGTAGACGGCAAGCAAGGAGGTTTGGATGATCTATCTTTCTTGATTGGCAGAGAGAAAATTGGAATTTCTCGATGAGGCATATATACAATAGTTGAGATCATGTTTGGAAAGACAATGTTTGAGTAAAGGCTGATGTATTTATGTGGACTTGCTTGGAATGATGAGGACGATGGATTGAGAAGAGGATGAGAGATGTCACCATCGAAGTACAGGGCATTATATATGATTTGCGATTGCCATATCCCGCTGACCACATTCTCAACCTTACATAGTACTGGCTGAGCCGTCTGTTGACGGGTAGCTATCGAAACCGGATTGCATACTCTCCCTACAGTGTGTCGTTTCCGAAGTTGAATGGCACGGCACATACCGTATTGTACCGAGACCGTCGACGCTCGACAGTTGACTAAGCTGGAGATCCGATATCCGCCAAACGACAACAAGGTCCTGAAGTGAGACATTCGCAGATAGATGAATACTGCAGTTACATACGTACGAGTACTGCTGCAATAGCAATACAATACAGGACGCACGTGATACAGTATTGGCACAGCTTGTTGGCAGGTACATTTCACTGCTTGTGTGTCAAACGATGTATGTGCACATGCATAGGCTATAGCAGTATGCTCCTGCGTCTCGAAAGTATACCTATGAGCCCTTCCCTTGCGCTCCGTTCGTTGAATGCTGTCATTGTAGGTAGTACAGTACAGTACTTGTAGCTATATAAAGTACAGGCGGGACACATTACAATTCGAGGTCCCGTAGGACAAGGCCAGGTGCCACATCACACGGTATTGTAATACACGCGATATGCAGTAGACGGGCAGTCCGGTTTTAGACCTCCACAGAAACATGCATATAAATAAAGACCTACTTGTTGCATTATGATATGTTAGAATGCACCTAGAGATGCAAGTACGAGGTGAGACCATCGAAACCAAAGTCCACGAAAAGCAGTTGCCACCCAAAAAACAAGTCCGTCCGGGACAGTCTACCAAGTCCGAGTACAGTACGGTATCCACCTGCGCTCTCTGACCGTTGTACGCAACGTACTGTTATCTATCTTTGTACTCCCTATCGGCTTTGTAAACTACCTGTTCCCCCCTGCACTCGTCCACCTTTCAAGCCTTTGCTTAACCGATGCTGAGGAGAGTGGCTTCCTCCCTGAGCGCTTGGTTGAACACGAGCCTCTCTCGCCACTGCGAAGCCGTCTCCTTCCTCTCACCAACCCTGACGACACGGATCACCCGTTCGTGATCGTACAGAACGATCCGATCATACAGATCTGTGATGCAGCCTTCCCTGCCTCTCTTACATCTTCCCCTAATCTCAATGATGGTATGCCCCTGTTCGTGTTCATTCGAATCGTCTCGATATAGAGAGGGGTGGCGGGTAGTCATCAATTTCATGAGGTAGATGAGACCGAAAGATCTCGTCAGCTTGTGAAGGCAGCCTGCATCGATACTGAAGACCCGCAAGGTACGTGTCTTCGGATACGCGTAGTAATTACTGTACCAGGTGGGCCGCATGAGCCATGGCAAGTCGATGGTCTCGAGACGGGGCCAGCGGTAGAGGATCGACGGGAATTGAGGGTGAGGGTGTTTGCTATTTCGGCGGGACATGTTGACACCGTTGATCCATTTCCAATGTGCCAAAAGCAGAGAATCAATGGTGCTTGAAGAGATCTTCGAGAGAGTTTTGACCATCGAGGTCTTGGGCCGAGGTTCACCTGGCATCAAGGATGTCGACTGAGAGAGCATTCGAGGAGCCGATGTCCACTTGAAGTTGACAGGGCCGAGATCTCCGACCAGCATAAAAAGCAGGCGGTCCACACAGTTGCTCAGGGTGACGTCTTTTGATCCCTGGTCGAAGACAGCTTGAGGATCCCCTTCTTCCGGTAGCTCCTTATACCACTCATACCCTGATGTGCTCAAATGAACACTCTCCAACTTGTCTCGTCCAGCCTGCAGACTGTGGTACCCATCCCAGCCGAAGAAGGTTGTTTTACCCTTCTTCTTGCCCCTAAGGAAGAGCTCCTTGAACTCCTTATCACGGAGGTATCGGAGATCGAAGCTGATTTCAAGGTGTTTCGTGTCCCTCATGGCGACCGCTCGATCTTTCTCAGGCATGGTTAACCATCTGAAAAGTGCCTGTCGGGTATTGAGTCTTACGACTTCATAGAGGGGGCCGGTGGCGAGGTGTCTGGTGAATTTGGAAGTTCGACATAGTGCCGCAAGCGCGGGGGTATCATTCACCTGGGGAATGATCTTCTCCCAGATTTCAGACGGGAATGTACCTGGAGTCGTCGAATTCGCCTTAGCCGGATGATGAAGGCCGAGATCCAGCTTCATTTCCACGAGAATGTCGTTCGTGTCTAGAGTATGTGGACAAAAGAAATCGGTCAATCAGTAAATCGCGTACGCGTGTCTGATTGAAGAGGCTGTTGAGTTGTGAAAGCAGATATTGCTATGTGTGTTCGACGAGCCGTCGGTATGGGTGATGTAATGAGGAATGGGAATGATACTGAAAAACAAGAAGACGGAGAAACGAGGTTCTATATATACCCATGCATCTTACTGTACCCGCCCATGTCCTCCTATCGAGCCGCGGAACAACACAGACCCATTCAACTATCCACCATCCATACCTTCGGTCCAGCCTGTATTCCGGGTATGTACCAACCAATCTCAAGGTTCATGGACGGGAAGGATATCAATGGGCTACTCATGGACGAAATAGTGAATAGTGAATGAAATGACAGCGGAACCACTGGGACTGTACGTCGAGGGTGAATGTCAGGCCCATTCATGGGATTGCAACCTAGACATAAGTGCGTCTGCCACAAATAAACTTAAGGTTTTAGTCCTGCATATGACGGAGCAGGGGTTTTCGGTGATCTCCGCAAGATCTACATAGATCATTCATCCCCTCGGCCTTGATTATAACTGTCTACAGCTTGTTGTCCTGAATCTCGAACAGGTCCATTCTTCTTCCATCCTCGTACGTGTACAGGTAAAACAACAACCTATTCTCTCTATTCACTCCAGCGAGCATCAATCGATCAATCATATCAGCCGTGCAAATTGAACTTCAAAAGCTCTCCTATAACCAAGGCCAAAAAAAGTCTCCCGCGCCTCCTGTGATTCCCTCGAATCAATTCGCGGACCTGCGAATCATTCGCGAATCATACAAATCGACATGTCTTCCTCCCAGAATCCTCAGAAGACTGAGGATCGTTCAAGAAAGACCGCGCCAGCAGCATCATCATCCACAAAGAACAGAACACAGACACAGCCTTCGGCACTCTCGTCTAGATCCTCAGCGAATGCTCGCCCAGATAGAAGACCACTCTTACCACCTGCAGTGGCTCGAGCTGCTCGAGCATCAGCTATTAATGGTGGAGGCGTGACCCCGCCATCGTCAATATCATCGTCAAGTTCCGCTTCAGCAGCTGGGAGTGTGGGAAGTAAAGCTTCCGGAGGGAAATCATTGTTCCAATCATATTTGTGTGAGTCAAAAACACCCTGTTTCCCTCTCGGAATAAGCGAGCGTCCCTTCCTTTCATTCACGTCTTCTTCACACCTGTTCCTTGTGCCCCATATCAAGCAAAAGACCAACAGTGATATCAGATGCTGATGTATACGCGTATAACGTCCAAATGTGCAATGACCAATCGACTCGTATCATATCAAACCATTCAGCCCTCAGCGCCAACACACGTATTATATTCGGAGTGGTGATCGGCGTCGTCGGTTTAGCAGGAATGATGGTCGACCGGAATGTACTACAGGATAATAATGCTTCAGCAGGTGGAAATGGAAGCGGGGAGCGCTCGTCAGAAGGGAAGGGATTTGAAGTACGAATGGTGGATAGAAAGTAGAAGAAGTCGAACAACGATGTTTTCCGGCCGGTCGTATGATACCTCGCATGTACATGATACCCTCTTTTCCCAACATTCAATAAGCTATGATAGCAGAAGCGGGGGATCCGGCTTCCAAAAACACAGACATTAAGATGTTGTGGTGATTCGAGTATGCATTCATTAAGAATTGTCCACTGCAGTTGAGCGCCGTTATAGATTATGCATCAAGATATATATATCCATCGATCTATCTATTTACTTGTGAATATCAGTCAGATTGTATGCTGTATACTTCTAGCTCCATGACAATTCTCCCCTTGATCCCCTAATACCTATCCCCTAAAGCGGAAGTCTCCCATTCATTGGCTTTGCATTCAAAAAACCAATGAATTTTTACTCGCCCAGCTCTCTCCTGATCCTCTCTCTCACTTCCCTCAATCCGTACACTCGCCTCACTCGGCCTGGACTAGCAGGTCCAGCAATAGCAAGATCATTTGTTCCCGCTCCAACACTTCTTCCAGGGGTAGAAGGCGAAGTCATCACCGCTTTCACAGAAGGATTAGGCTCCGCGAAAGGCGGGGCGGCGGTAGTGATATTTGAGCCGGGTGAAGCGGGGGCAGTGAGCGATGAGGGCATCTCGAGCCATTCTTGCTTGCCTATTGTCTTGGTCGCGAGGAAGAATGGGCACAGCTGCGTAAGCAGTGTTAGGGAGTCTTGAGCTTCGGCTATTACACCGAAAACGTTCAAAGGATCGGCCCAAAGTCAGTTTGGTTCTCTCTTAAACGTGTTCATCGTGGTGATCGCAGATGATCTACGGGTCCAGGACGGAGTTATCACTCACCAGTGGAGATGGGAGTCTTGGAGCTCTTGACGATCACTTCTGCCACCTCGGCCATTGGGATCGCTTTTCTTCTTCCCCTAGGCGCGGTTGGCAAAGTGCTTGGTCCGGGTGACGGGGCGGAGAACATCCTATATGGTAATGGAACAGTAAGCATGGCGCCTCATGAGACTGTCCGACGAGATGGCAAGGATAAGGTAAGGATCGGTGTGAACGATACAAACAAACATAGATTACTCACATCCATACACCCTCGGCAATACCTTCCAGCCGACTTAGAGTAGACCGTCGCTTGAGCTCTTCTTGCTGTCCGGCAGCAGAGAGTAGTCCTGCTGTCCTCTTAAATCCGGTCGCGGATGATCCCAGGGTAGATAAAGGGTTCTTGCCGCCTCCTGAACGAGCTTTTATCTACAGATCGTATTAACAGTCGTCAGCTAGTGCACCAGAGAAACCAGAGCCGTGGGCGAGCTGATACTTACTCTGTCCATCATAGCTTGTCTTCTCTCCTCCACCGATCCCGGCCTTACAACCTTCCCCTTAACATCTGCGTTCTTCTTGTCCTGCAGCTCAAACGGATCAGACAGACCCGCCGTCTTGCTAGAACTTCCCGAGGGCGTTGGGTGAGCTTTCTTGGGTGTGAGCGTCGTTGTGGGAGTTGAGGGTGATGAGAAGGCGGAGAAGAGGTTGGCGGCTGGAAGAAGGGTTGATGACGGCAGGTGAGGAAGAGGAAGCACGGGAATAGGCGGGATGGAGGACCTGGTCGAGTGTTCGGATGTCGTTGGCGTCGGAAGAGCCGTTTTGGGGGGAGGCTGGAATCAAGGGTTCATGATCCAACTTTTGTCAGCTATGCTCGCGTCCAGGACATAGACTAGGTGCGTCGTCCAACAGATGTTGCCATAAAGGACCTACCTCATAGCCTCCGTTCAGCTCGACCCATCGTTCTAATCTCTCCCTGAATACGTCCTCCCTAGCTTCACCACCAGTATTCCACCTTCCAATAGCGCCCACACCACCGCCTTGCCCCTTATTCCCTATTCCACCCTCCGCACCACCATGTAACACCTGCCTCGTCTCTCCCTTTCTTAACTCCAAATCAATACCCAGTCCATGGGTATATACCCTTCTTCCGGTTGTCGGGTCCAACGTTCTCGTAGGTGTAACGAGATAACTCAGGCCGCATACTTCTCCTTGGCCTAATGAAGGCACATTGATGGACGATGAGGGAGATACGAGGAAAGGGTTATCTTCTTCTAACATAGCCTGCTTATTCCTTTCCGAGATGGCCTTCTCATCAGGTAAAGCTTTTCCTTCCCACGTCCATACCCAAGCTAATCGGCCCAACTCTTGTAACCCGAACCTTCTACCTGAAGTCCGCTCAACGGTCTCTTTCAAAGCGAGGAAGTTGGTCAAATTAGGCAGTTGAACATTCGTAGCGGAAGGTGGATGTGGTGGTAGTACGGGAGGATGCGTAGCGATATACAGTGAGAGAGCAAGGTTGAACGATTTTTGAAGATGTAAGAGCGTTTGCAGGTGAGGCGGCAGATAGTCGGCAGAAACACCAAGTGCAGGTCGCTTGGACGAAGAAGGCAGATCTTCCACAGGCAAGGCTGGCTCTACATATTTCGCTCGGCGAGTCCGGGAAGATGGCGGTGTCGGGAAAGGTACCAAAGGAGGATTAGGTGTAGGTGGGCTATATCATCACCATCGACGTACGAGTCAGCTTGGTCCAGTCACCAGATCTGAGGGGAATTCGTATAGCTCACCCTGCCCGGCCTTTACCTTTCACAGCTCTCGGCGTCGCCTCAGCTCCCGAGCTCAGTTTTCTCTTTCTAGGCGTAGCTTGAGGAGTCGACATGTTGGTAAGTTCTCTGGCGATCAAGATATTATAAGGTTGTATGGTTGGTGTGTTGATTTGTTTGTTTACGTTCCTTCGGTCCTGCCGATATAATTTTGAATCGTTCGAATACTGCTGCCGCCTGACAAGTCACTGTACCGCTTCGACGCCAGAAGAAGTAGCACCTTCAAGGTGATCTGATAATGATGGAGATGACAAGGACAGATGACAAAGGGAAGTGAAGCAGATGAAGATAATAAGATAAGTCGATAGAAAGCAACTTTAGATTGTAGGTAATGGGTGGCTTGCTTCTTGCTTGACGAGGTCATTCAACATTACTCAAGTACGGGGTTAACATGATCCCGTGCCTGAACTTGAATGAGGTTTTGATGGAGATGCCACCAATCTCCTTGCCACGTGTACATTTATTTTGGATTTCTCGCCCTGTCGCTGTCGAAGACTTTTGCTACACACACCCAACGGCCGCAATGGCTACATCTTCGTGCAACAACGTTGTACATGAATTGCAAGATATACAGACGAGTTGCATCTCACTCATCATTCTTCCACCTATAATAAAACCGAAACACACGCCTCGCTATGTCCGAACCTATAGCTTCCTCCTCCTCGTCCACCTCGTCTTCCGCGGCTACGCCTGCACCTGCGCCCGTGACGGTCAGTCTCGCCGCCTCAAAGAATGGTCGAACGGCCGGTAAAGCGCACAAGTCCGACAAGACAGCCGTGAAGCGATCGTACATTTCCAACAGTATCAAGACTCCATTCGAAAAGAGAAGGGAGAAAGACAGGCAGACTGACGCTACAAAGGCGTTGGAGAAGGAGATGAAGGATGATAAAGAGGAAGAGAGGCAACGGTGCGTCTTCCTGGGTTAACATCTGACATCAGACCGCTCGTCTCTTTCCTTGCTACCCTGTGGTCCATGGAGATAGGCTTCCATCCTGATCGCACAGAGAGCGGTCACCTGCATTCTTGCCTCTGACCATAGACGCGCACATGATGTACTGATCTACTGGGACCCCCACTCACGTATGTTTTCTCACATATATATCCGTTATATTCTTCATGCTATATGCTGGACTATCACAACACAACAGAAAAGTAACCATCATCAAGGAACGAAGGGAACGAACGGCCGAGAGACACAGGATGGAAGAGTTGAGCGCAAAGATGTCAGCCAAGAAGCTACAGAGGATGAAAAAGGTGAGTTTGGCGTCTGACTTTAAGTCTGAGTCTGGACCTGAGTCTCGATTTGTGTCTGGGTCTGGGTATAACCCGATTGACACAATCCTACACACGAATGATTATTATTGATCGCTCGCTCGCATGATCGGGAAGACTTCCAAGCTTACTCTCCGAATGCTTTGCTATTTCTATCTCGTAGCGACAAGGTCGATCCAAGAAGATCAATGGATAACGGATCTAAACGTTTCCTACCTCGATCGAACACCTTTTTTTTCGTAATCATTACCAGGTCCTCTCTTGCTTCTTCCGCTTCCGCCTCTACTTCGATCTCACTCCAAAGCTTTACCTTCAGCTCATGTGGGAAGGGGCGGGGGGCGTGAGGGGGGTTACTGTATGTGCTTTTGGATTGGCTGTTCAATTACATCACATCAAATCACATCATCCAGTCTGTGACTTTTCCATTGCCTGCCTCGGGTGACTCTCTGATCATCTGCCCAGTCCGGTTTGTTTTTGTTTCGCCAGTCCGCTTGTACAACAACATCTTTTCATTTCCCTTCCCTATTACCACTCCACCTTAATCTGCCTACGACTCATGTACATATATCACCTCCAACGCACTAGGCATCGTGAATGCGTGCCCAAATGTGCCAAATGTCATCTTCTGGTATCATCGTTTGGTGGACCTCCATGATGCGATGCGCTATCTCAAGAAAGACTGTTGAAAGCGGATTCCCCTCCTGCTGGCAAGCCAGCCGTATCGTCCCAATGGATTGACTGAACTGACAAGTGCCTTGACTGGGACTGGGAAACTTACATTGTTCAGTGAATGGGCCGCTGGCTTTCATCGCTCGGTGAACGATGGTCTTGGCGGTGACGGTGAACAAAATAGAAGGAGATGGGTGTTCCACCGGCCACCGACTACCGAGTACTCATTCCTCGTACTAAGCTATACTATCGACGTGCGGTGGGACCTTTCGCCATAAAATCCTGTATGATATTTATATTGAAATATCGGTCAATCAACACGAAGACCCAAACTGTGAAAGCTGGCCGTGTCTTGCGGCAGTACAAATTTCTGATGATTTTTGTATTTCGTATCATTTGCATTCAGTCCATCTGTATTCTGTATTCTGTGTTATGTATCTGATTCAGCCCTAGTACATACAATCCAATCCAATCCAATCACCCTGAAGACATGTGGGGACGGAAGGGAAAAGGTTCCAGCAGTACCGGACCTATACAAAATTTTCAGTTGAAAATGAATGCAAAGTCTTCTTCATTCATGCAGTCTCATCCCGTCCTTGCTTTGATTGAGATAAAAATAGTCTATGTACAATAATAAAAGTACATATGAGGACAAAGACAGAGGGATAAGACCGGAATTAAGTTTTGGGCTACATGCCCCCAAGAGAAGGAGAAAGAGAGAAAGAGAAAAAAAAAGGTAGCGTGCGTATATATTGGGGGTGTAACGAGTATCAAAGGTGCAGTTGGAACGAGACATGGATGAGGGAACAGGAGATACGAAACAGACATGGTTGGAACCAGTTGAAAACCACCAACCCGGGGTATGGAAATGAAGGGGATTTGTATACGTCTATAGAAACAAGGAGGAACAATGCAACCGATCGAATATTGATAATGAGGCCAGGACAAACAAAAAACAATGAGAGGGTGAAGTGAGGGTGGTGATATGTACAAGTGCGATTATAACGTGGGGAATGTGACATGCGACGAATGGGGCGATGTGCTTTGTAGAGACCGAGATGAGAAAAAGGGTCGATAGAGTCGACACCATAGCTGCTGGGGAATTGATCATATACTGCGCCGACCACGGGAACAGTTGGTTCCACACCCTGCCTATCCAGACAATGAAGGCGAGGCAGATTTGCCGTGGATTTCTTCGTGATACGCTCGCGCGTCAGCGGGGTTTGGCTGGCTCGATGCCCCTTGGTTGTCCGGTCTCGAAGCGTTCTGTGCGGGTCGATCGGGAGCGGCTACAGACGGTCTGGGTGTCGCGTTGGCCGAGAAATTGAACGCGTCCTGAGAGGTCTGATACTGCCTGGTAGGTGTGGGCGTGTTTCGGGGCGAGTTACGACCATTGGTTCCGTAGAATGGGAAGCCGCCGGGTGAGTTATTACCAGAGAGCGGGATGTAGTTGGGTCGACCATGAGGTGGCTCAAGCTCGAGAGGCGTTGAGCTGGGCGACTGGAAGAAGCAGTACTTCTCAAGCTACGAATGAGTAGATAGGAGTCAGCTACTGTTCGTAAATCACGGAAATATGCTGGTATGTTCTACTCACGAAATCCTGGTAACTTTGGCCTTTCATCTTCTGATTCCCGTCAGGGAACCTGCCTTGGTTCTCAGGGTTGAGCTCGACGGGTCCACCTGACAGGTCAGGGGTGGATTCGTTGCTCATCGTTTCGACGGGAGATGACTCGCCGGTCGATGCCGAAGGGGCAGGTGACATGGGAATTGGAGGGAGATTGGCGCGAAGGGGCGTGGGCGGCGACGAGAGATTAGAAGACGGCGGGGTCATCAAACCGTTATCGCTGTCCTCGGCATCCCGCATTAGTTTGCGGAGATCTCCGGTCGATCGCTTCAATGTCAAAGGCTTGTGTTCAGGTGTCTCGACTTGCTCAGCGGCGCCAACATCGGGTGACCGTGACGCGTGGGCAACGGGGGTCGCATCACCATCAGCCTTCGGGGTATTGGCATCACCGTCCCTATCCATCGCTTGCGAGAACGAGTCCCAGCTGTTGTTGTCACCGTTCCAGCTGCTTCGTCGCTCATGGCCCATGTCTTGAGGAGGCGACAAAGTGGCGTAGTTGCCAGCCATGACGTTCATACTCGCTCTTCGTTGAATTTCGGCAGAAGCGATGTCCATATCCACCATGGGGACTGTTGGGGAGAACTCCTTTGGCGGCGACTGTGGAGGCGAAGGAGCACAATATTTGGCCAGCTTGAGGTGAGTATGAGCGGATGGTGGCGCGGGTGCCTTGAACGAATTAGGAGGAGGCGTCTGAGCGGGAGAGTCCGGTCGAGGAGGGATGTTGGTCCCCACACTCAATCGTTGATTGAGCTTGGGATATACCCAATTGCTTGGTCCAGTCGAAGGTGCACCGAATGCCTTGTTGATCTGCGAAGATGGAGGAGGGCCGTTATTTTTCCTCAGCCCTGGAATAGGAGAGTCTCGCTCGCTGTCGTCCGACGGCATATAGGCAGCACCAAGCGAAGGAGGGGTAGACATTCGGGTCGGTCGACGAGGAGCAGGTCGCTTGAAGGTGAAGTTGTAGTTCATTCCGTCATTGGAATCCCACCAATCTTGGCCCTCAATTGAGTAATGAGCACAGAGAATCAATTGACGCTCTTCCAATTTTCGCTTGTAATCATCGAGTTTGATCACAAATGAGAACCTGTCCCATCCTTCATCGCCGGTCGTGCCACCAGGAAGATGACAGACATGGGTACCTGCTACTTCTGATACGGTCCTGCACAAGAACGAATCGAGCATTAGTCAGAATCGAACATTCTCCGGGGGATTCGATACTCACTGCCAGTGATCCAGGGTGAATCGCACTGTGACCCATTTGTTGAATGAAATATTCCGCACAAGAACCGATCCCCTCATTGACAAGGGTCCAAGATTCATCACGAGCTCCGCCTTTTCCAATATCACGTTCTCACCCGCCAAACTGCCACGAGCATCGGGAGAGAAATCTGTCCTCTTCCTGGGGATTCGACTTCCAACTTCTAATTGAATCTGTCCGTCGTCTAGCGCTCTTGCTGCGGCGTTGCGCCTCGTTCGGAATTGGACAAAGTCGGCTGCGTCGGCATCGGTGTCCCTCTCCGTCTCAGTATCCGTAAATTGAGCATTGTCGGGATCCGCAGCTTTACCGACGGCAGTGACCTTTTGTTCCCGCAGGAACAAAACAACGCTTTCCAAGGCTTTAGCATCACCTTCACTGGCATCGGCAAACCGCACGCTCTTGGATCGCTCTTCACCGAACGGTCGGCTACCGTCGGTTTCGTCGGTGGGTGAAGTATCGCCCTGTCGCATGAGATCGGGTGTCGACATCGACCGTTGCTTGAGCGATGGCTTGACGACTTCACCCGACTTCTTTCGAACCATGCTAGCGGGACGGGGTGACATAGGTGCACTGCCAGTGTTGAGGTCAGAAGTAGATGCAGTGAAGGGTATTTGAAGGGATCCAGTCGTGCCTTGACCGCCTCGCATATGACCTGCTGAAGCCCTTCTGTGACTACTCAACACTGGACGGGTATTGGGAGACAGGAGACCTCGCGGGTGAGATCGAGGGGGCGGCTTGAAGTCAGGGTCGAAGACCGGGAAGGGGACCGACGGTTCGCCGTTACTGGCCTGCCCGCCGATCTGAACGGGATGATTAGGATTCTCATCACCGGGAGTAGAGGGGAGGGAGCTGTCAACAGTGGATGTCGAGCCAGTCCCATGACGATCGCCGCGAGTCATTACGGGTAACTTCATTGGACTTCCATGAAGCCTGAGTCCCAATGAGCCGCCTTCGGCAGGAGGCAAGCCGGAGATTGAAGGCATCGAAGTAGGTCCCGAGCTGGGTGATCGCCTAGGCAAACCTTCCATGGGTCTTGAAGCGGGGAAAGCGTGCTGGTGAATGGCGTGAGTCGCTCGCGACAAGTTATCGAACATACCTCTTCGGGGAGTTGTTGAGCCTGAGTGACTGGAAGATCGACGGGGGATACCAGGCATAGGTCCAGTGGCGGTGCTGGGTCCCGATTCGATATCTTCGATGTGTCGAGGCGGGGTTGTGTGGCCTTTTCGGTGAGAGTGAATTGGCGTTTCCTTTACAGGAGAAGGTATCGGTGAAGGGGTTGTCGGTTCCGTGTACGGCATGATGTATTTAGTGCTAGATCGAGGCGAAGAACTGCGTTAGCTCACGAATGCCAACTTGTCGAGAGGAAGAGCGGCCTGAATGATATCCGACGTGTGCAAAGAAGAGAACAAAAAACGAACGAGCCATCAGGTCGCGTTAACGAGAAGGAGATCATGATTTGAACACAGAAAAATGACGTATGACGACAGCGAATGATCGATACCAAATATCGAGACCAAGGTCAGGTGCTGAAGAGAGAAGGACGGATCCACGAGAAGAAGGTTGGACAAATGAACCGAACATCGTGAAAACGAGGTGTTGGAGTGAAGTCACCAGACATACTCTCCGGCTTCGACAATCAGCAAAAGGGAGAGTACGGGGAACGTACTGGAAGACCTGTGCACCGAATAATTGAGACGATGAGGTGTGGAAGGTACCCCTCAAGGGGCAGGGCTTACAAAGGATTGGTCGTGAATGCAAGTCTGACCTGTCTGGACTTGATCAAGTCCACAGATGGGGGTGAATGAAAGGGAATAAAGGGAGTGCGGCAATGTCGAAAGGGATATTAACACTCTTGAAGGAGAAGATAATGGAGGATATAACAGAGAAGAAGTGTGATAGCTCAGGTTCGCGAGATCACCAAGAGTTTACGATTTGATGCCAAAGATAGGCGATTTCCGGAGGACGACGACGGCGAGTAGAAAGTGTGAGTGCTTTTGGAGTGGAATCCCAAAGGAGGGATTGTACTACCAGTCCAAACTAATGGAGCTTAACGGCTGTGACAAGGTCTGATCGGTGTTGCTCCCAGACGAGGGATTACATGGCTACCTAAGAGCAAGCACACGATCTAAGACAGACTCGTGATCGTTGGGACGCCCCTTGTGTATCGGTAGTCAAGCCATCGCGTAAAAGGAGGATAGGTAGAGCGAGGCAATAAGTGAATAAGAAATGGATAGGATCGAAGGAGCTAGCAAAAGAAGCATAGTGGGGACAGCCCATCTGATCGCGTAGCTGTGGGAACAAGGAATACGAGAACCCAGCTCGAAAAGAGAAATGGAATGTGTGTGCAGTCTGTGCGTGGGAAAGTCTACACGGCTAAAGAATCAAAGAAGCATAAAGGCGACGCCCAGCCAAAGCAAGAAGACCGATAGCCGAGTTTCCAGTTCTGACGAGCGCGGATACACAGCAGAAATAGTAAGACTCACTGTCGAATTAAGCGGTGTCGAGAGGATTGTTTTGTCGAGAAGAAGGATGTTTGTCCGAAGACTGGCAGAGGTAATTGGTCCATGGAGGCGAAGAAAGATTATTGGATCGTGAGGGAACCGTTTCGTATAGTCGTAGAATGTCGTGAATCAAGCCAGAGAACCGTATTATACAGTGGTGGGAAGAACAGAAAACGAGACAGGCGGGATAGGTGGATAGGCGGAAAGAAGAGAAAGGGAAGAGGTAAAAGAGAGATAGTAGTCAGCGTTGTCTGGTCGTGAGGTTGACAGTTTATATTTGATGAGTTTACATTGTCGGATGGGATAAGAAGCAGTGAGATGGAAAATGGGGATTAAGGGTAGAACACGCAAACATTTGCAAAGGTAGGTAGAGTAGAGTGACGTAGTATAGAGTATAGGTAGATGATTAGTGGGCAAAGTGGGCTCGAGCGCTTGGGAGAATGGTAGGATATAAAAGGATACACAACAACGCGTGATACACAACAACATACACGACTAAACAGAAACACGCGTTTCACACTGCGCGCAGAGGCAAAGGGGAGACCATCATCAGATGACCATTGTCAATCAATCCATCAATCAATCGATCAACCCGATAATTGAACGGGTGCTGGTACACAGAAGTTTGGGGCCAAAGCGACAATATCCGAAAGGGCCAAAGGGGTCATGACACAACTAAACAGAAAACACAAAGGGATCTCTAGTGGAATTCCGACCAAAGCGCAGCTCCGAGATGATAGCTTCTCTTTTTCCCGCTGATGGGATAACTTGGAGCCTTGGAGCTCGGTCATACGGCTGTCGCCATCGAAAAAAGAAAAGAAAAGACAAGAACACGACCTAAGCTATCCATGGGAATCCCCGGGTCTAGATTGAAAGGCACAAAGCACACAGACACAAGTGGGACGCCATAAAATCAGAAGCAGCTGATCTCTGAAAGCTTGTGATCGCCGTCTCGCCCGCTCCTCCGACTTAACCCTTGTTCTTGTTAACCAAAAACATGTGTCCGAGCGTTAAGGGTAGAAAGGGATGAAACGGAATCGGAGCTCGGGGCTCGGAGTCAAAACACCACAACATCAAAACCGAAGGCAAGAAAAGAAAAGAACACAAAGAAACACTCGGGATGGGATCGACTAACTCACCGATAGATCTGTCCCCGGGATCTGTGCGTGTCTCTGTACTACGGAGATAGCGAGGTCACACGAGTCGGACCTATGTTTTGAGTTGAAATAAGTTCGGGGCCTGATGAGCGTTGCACTTGTGGGGCTTGTGGGGCCGAGTTGTAAGCGACAGATGGCAAGCAGGAGAAAGGGGTGTGTCGAGTAGTGAGGAGGACAATTCGGGGCGTGCGGGGCGTAAGAAGTGGGATGTGTGTTAGAGAGACTGAAAGTCAAAGAATGATGAATAGCAAGCTATTTAAGTGATTGCAGATTTGTTGTGATCTTAAGTAATGCGATGGTGAGTTGAATGGAAATCTTCGAAAAAAAAAATAAAGGTAGAAGGTGACGGGAAGTATAATCAGCAGGATGGTATACAGTTGTCGTATGTGCAGCGCGATATACAAGGATGAATGGGACAAGGTTGAATGGGTTGACTGGGTTGATTGGGTTGATAAAAAGAGGAGTGCGACTCCGCTGTATGTATCCCTCTTCTCTTGTTTTTTCCGTGGGGACCCCCCAGCTGAAGGGGTTTGGCGGGAACGATAACTTTAAATATTGGATCGGGTCGGGTTGGGGTGAGGTGTATGGTTATGATATGCTGAAAATCAAGTGCGACGAGCGGTAGTCACTGATCGGGTTTGCGAGACGCAGTCGTGAGGATTTGAGCTGATTGCTGATTACAGCGTGGTCCGTCCAGCGTCCGTGCTTATCTTTATGGTCGCGCTCGTAATCGAAACCGAAATCCAAATCGTGACAGGTGTTCAGACGATTGATGTTGTAAAGACTGGCGTATATAACGATTGTGGTGTTGATAGTTGTTGACAATGGTGGTTGTTTGACGATAGCAGAAACGACAAGGATTCCAACAACAAACAAAGCAGAGACAAGAGCAAAAGCAAAAGCAAAATCAAAAGCAAGATGGAATGACAGGGAGCGATCAAGAAGCAAGGAGGGGGCAGGCAAGACTGAACGGACCGCGCGAAGTAGAGTGGTCTGAATGGGCAAAGTTCCTCGGGGGGCGTGCTTGCGGGAGCTTGCAAAGTAGGCAAAAGAAGGAGATGGGGCAGTTCTCGGTGTGCGAGACGGGGCAATGGACACGCGTGTACTCACCGTTCTTGTTTGCTGCCGGCGCAGACAGCAAGACCTCGTGACAATCCAATCCCTATAACCAGTTGTCTCTATGCTGTCCTCTTCCTAGCCCGAGTTTGATTGACTGACTGGACACCTATCCTGGTTCTTCCTGCTAAATCGGGACCACAAATCTCCTCTCCCTAGAGCGACGCCAAGTGTCGGATATTTGATCGTCTGTCCACCTGCGATTGCTCTCTCGTATTGTTCGACCCCGCGTGTATCGTGTGTCGTGTGTCGATCACTGGCTTGGTAGTCCACCAGTATCACCGAAAGGAGAAGGTATCGCTTTGATTGCTCTTGAGGTTTGACTCCTGCTCGTAACGCGACTTGTACACGTAAGACGTAAATGAAGCGAGACCAAGACCTCAACAATCAATCGATATAAATGAAAAGGGTAGTTAGGTGTTTTATGAAACGCAAACGCGAAGTGATATGTGATATGATTGAATTGCGACCTTGACTGGCGCGTACGGCAATAAATCGATGTTCGATTCAGTTGCCCACTCGTGGATCCTGAGATTGTGGTGTCCCGGTGAAGAAGTGTGGGACGAAATGAATTGGTGGATCTGCGACTAAGAGTGCAGTGCCCATGCGAGGTCGAAAAGGGAAGGAAGAACGGTCCTGCCGTCGTTATGTCTGACTTGTAATCTGTTCGAATCGGTAGTGGTACTTCTTGGTGTACAAGTGGTTGATGACTCAGACACAGCCCAGATGGGGGGAAGGAAGATCAAGACCAGGTGAACGGATGTCTTGCTTTTCGGCTGACCGGGAAGTCGGTTGTTTTTCCTATTCTATAACCTGTTTATCGAATGATCAACTCTCTTGAGTGTGGTCCTGATCTTTGTTATGGTTTTGAGGGCGACGTTGTATTTTCGATGAAGAAAAATTAATTATAGAGTGTAATGTGATGGGTCAACGGAAGATGACAAGTTGTATTAAAAGGTAGAATAGGTGAAAATGGCGGTGATATAAGGGAGCTGACAGAATGGAATGTCTTCCCGTCCCGCCTGAAAACCAGTGCGTCGAGCTTGTAGCTTGTCGACCGACCGGACCGAACGAATGCTGGATGGTCGTATCGCACAACCAAACGCATGGACTGACGTCGTATGTCGAGCTACGATTATCACAAGTTGTGTCGGAAATCCGCAAGTCGCAGTTTTACAGTAGACGGTGGAAAGGCGACGTGATTGATGGTAGTGGTATGGTGGGTTCCCTTTTTTTCCGTTCTGTCTGTCTTTCGGGGAAAACGCAAACTGAACTGAATGTCTTCGTCTTCTGTTTCTTCTGCCTTCCTTTCCCTTGTGCTCGTGCTCGTGCTTTATCGATGAGTCAATTTCGCAATTTAAGCTATATAAGTATAAGCAAATGTGGAGCACCCTTTTGTCGTTTGTCGTTTGTCGTTTGACTATTGTTTTCGACTAATTCTGTTCTCACGATAAGAGCCGATACCGTCGTAGAGTAGGGTTTGTAATGATGATTGATATCAAACGATGATGATGCAAGCGAGGTATGTACGATTCAGTGCAAGCGACTTGCTTGCTAAAGTCCGACTTGGAGGGGCAACAGAATCCAAAAAACAAAAAATTGGAGTGGGGAAGCTGACGAACACGTTTGTACCTCTATGTGCCTAGCTTGACCTAGAGACGGAAGCGTGCGCGCAAGTAGTCGCGGATCGGAACGTCGTATCTTTGATTCTTTGATAGAAATAATCTCACGCTAGTAAGGTAAAGGCTGCAAACTCGAGCACAGCATGACAAGAGCACTAACTATGTAGGCTCTTACCTACTACTGCACGCTCACGAATGTACGACTGCACAAGTACACCGTACGGTCAATGTGATAGTATGGAAATTGCGTGGGAAAAACCAAGCACTTTGTCTTTGTATGTAAGTTATGCATTCTGATCTTGACACTTGCAATATCGAGATGATGTGTGCCCAGCCAGGCAGAGCAGACACCAGTAGAAAGGGGCTCAGGGACAATGGTGAAGCTAATTGCAACTAAAGGCGGCAGGGGCGGCAGGCAGGTGTTGCAGGAAGTATTATTCTCTCTTTGTGCCTGGTCGTCCGTCTGAGCAGGTGGATTATTGGATTCGGACTTTGACAATTCCTAAACTACCCTGTCCATTACGACGTTTTCAAGATGCCGAATCGGTCGACCACTTATGTCGGTGTTCGCCGGAAAGAGGATCAAAAGAATGAGAGATCTCTAAAACTAACGGATCGGAGCTACATGCTTGAGATGAAACTAGCTATAGCTTCTGGCCGATAGTGTGAGAATGCATTCCGTGATTTCAAGAATCATGTCTGAGAGGTTGATCAAGTCTGCGAAGGTATTGTGTTACGACATCTGTCGATGGGTGCTCCCAAGCTACAGTACAAGGAATATACTTTCGGTGCGCTAGTCTAGTCTAGTGGCCACATCGAAGACGACAACTGATTGAGTTGCAAGTACTCGATCAGAACATGAAGAATGATAGACGGATGGATACCTGGACGTAACTGATCTTATCCTCCGAAACGCAGCACGGGGACTAGCAACAATGCTCGCGTGCAAGGACTTATCAAGATACATCATCTTTGGTTACCGCAGGCGAGACCGAAGTGCCGCACCTGTGAGAGTCAAGCTGCTGTACACCTGACAGCTGCGTCGACTGGAAACAAGAATGCTCGTTATCGATCCTAGATTGGAAACGCTACCTCCCAATCTTCAGAGCAAACTCAGCCCAATCCAATCCCTCTTTTGTGCGTTCAGTATGCGAAATTCCATTCCAATCAGCTGCTACAGCACGGCGTTTCCGCTCGTATCAAACAAAGTACGCTTTCTTCATGCTGTGCTGGCTCAGAGTCGCAAAGCCTAGAGAAGGGTATGACATAACGGTATGACATTGCTTGGCATTCTTGTACGCATGTTTATTGTGACAGACATGATGTGTGTGTCGATCTCCACTCACGACTTACGGAGATTATCGGGGTCCCGTTCGTGGTGTTGTCTCCTGTCGTGTCGATTCATTGCAGACGCGAAGGGGGGGGTGCAGAATGTCCACAAGACAGCAACGGCGTACGACTCTACGACTCGAATCGGATCCCCATTCCCCCAATTCCCACAATTTTCGCCCTGACACGACACAACACGACACGACATCCCCAGGAATGTTCGTCTTTCCGAAGGGCGATCGCACCAAAGAGCGTACGTGGTCTCATTGTGTTCTTTGCTAGTCCATCCATCCGCTGTGATCCTCGAGTTACAGGCTGTTTGAATTGGGCCATTTCCTTTCCTTTGACGGGGAAACGCGGGAGTTTGATCGATGAAGAGAGGGTAAATCAACCGATAGAAACAATGCATTGATGTCACTATCGATCGGCCGGCCGGACGAAGGACCGGACTATCCGCCCAAATGCAAGTAATGGCTTACAATACCACAAGATCTTGCCCAGCAGCGCCGCCTCTGTTCCACTCCGTCAAGTGCTTTCATCGAACGTTCCGCCCCGCCGTGCCATCATATCGAAGCGTACGCACGACAGAAACATAGTAACGTATATCGTACGACATCTCATCATCCGGCGATAAGACGGACACGAACAACAGTTCTCCTTTTCTGAATTGCTCAAAGGGTGATCTGTTGGTCTATGTATGTTTCAAGGTGAGGAATCCTTCTTTCAACAACCAGACCTCGAATGTTCTGTTCATGTTTGAGATGCACAGTAATGCTGAAATGCAGAATCAACTCTGGTGCTCCGCTCAAACAGTAAGGTCTGCTGTACGTCGGGTTGGGCACAACGGTGCGCCGGATGCACTTCAAGGGTCCAAAAAAGATACCCCAAATACCCTCGGACAGCTCCGAATAGGCTTCACGGAGAAGCAAGTGACCTGCGGCTGATGAGATCTTCCAGTCCATCATTACGAGTATATAAGGTATGCTCTAGCAGTATATTGGCGAATCCAAATACTGTTCAGAGGCGTCGACGGGACGGGACGCAGAGACACCTGCCTATGCTCAGATCCAGATCTTCTTTGCGAGCACCGTACTCATGCAAACACATCCGTGCATTTACTGTATAGAACATTCCATGTACAATAAATACTAGCACCAGTACAAAGCTAGGGACAGATCTGATCCTGTTATGATTGCACAGGAGTGTTGCACAAGTTATATGGCGATCGGATAGGATGGGACAACTGCGGTAACTTACCTCACGCCACATACCATATTTTGGGAAACGCGTTTTGTCGTTTCCCTTGATTGCTGGGACCTAAGGTACTGTATGACGAAAGGGAGTGTTCTGCTGTAAGACAGGCGTACAGGCACAGACAGCGAAAGCGATAGCGACTGCGACAGCGGCAACACTTGACTGGCGTACTTGTAACTTGTGCTTCACGAGATTCCAGACGGAGAAAGGAGTGGGAAAGACGACGGGGTTCTTCTTGTTACATTACAAGTACTGGAATACAGTACTCTCTCATCAGGTAGGGGTGCCGTACCCGTAGTCAAGTACGGTTGTCATGTGTATTCGTTCCAGTGATTTGCTTCCCGTCGCGTATCCTAGCTCACTGAAGGAATATGCGCCGACAGAACAAAATCTTTGGAAAGCAGCAAATAAAATACACATCTACATTCTACTTTCCATTCGGGTACTGGTACTGATATACAGAGTATGCACTATATACACATGCGTACGTACGTATTTGTACCCCAAAGGAATGTCAGCCATTCGAGTTTTCAGCGATCGAGCGAGAAACCTATTTTAGCGCGATTTAAGGTTGGTTACTAACGCCATCGGGCGAGTGCGCAGCGTTGTACAAAGTACATGTACTGTAGGCCTGGACCACTACATATTTTGTCGTGCGGAATCCCACCTGTCTGCCCTGTTGCAGTCCAGCCAAGACGCCGATATATCGGTGTTCTGAGTCTACTGCCAACATCAGAAGGTGGGTCTGCGCTATGGGACTCTTCTGGCTGTGGCTGAACAAATGAACTTCCTGCAATGTACTGTAGGTGCGGGTACTGAAAGGAATGCGACAATGGGACATTGAGGCAATCTGATTTGTCAGAGTATGTATGGTATGAAGCCTTCGAATGAGCATTTATCCGATCGGTGGGCGATGTGCGACGTCTCCCACGGGAACTTAGTTGGGTGATGTAATTCGAGGAAGCACGAACAGCATTCACGAACGTGGCATGCGGGCACAGATTGTACTGTACAAACAACGCTTGATCAAAATCGACGATACAGTACTCGTACGCTTACTGTACTCGTACGAGTACAAGCGGCACTGACCGAGAACTCAGATGAAGCCCCAAAGCATCCTCATTCTCTGATCCCAACCATCTTCCCAGCCATCTCCATTGGGCTCTTTCCTGCCGTCCGCCTCAGCCTCATCCATTTCCCCCTTATTACCACCAGGGGCATTGGCCGCAGTGAGATCGTTGTTGGCAGATGCGTCTCTCTTGAACGACATTAGGAGCCGATCAAACCATTCGATTTTCGCGAAGAATCTCTGATCGTCTTCCCTTGGAGTTTCAATAGGACCTTTGATCACCCCTCGCAAGAAGGTAACGCAATCTGCCAGCCAGCTCAAAATCTGTTTTTGCTCCTTCGCATCCTCCTGCGCATCGGTGGTGCTGGTACTTGTGGGCCGCTGCAGTGCGATCGAGGCAAGGATGAACAGAGGCTCGATAGTGAACAGGCACCTGTGTCGCCTGTTGTCGTGGTGCATGGGCTCTTCGAACACTGAGAAAGCAGTTGGATTCTTGGCAATGTACGCTCCGAGGGTAGTCCAGGCGTAATCTTGGCCTTCGTCGAGATGCAGAGCAGAGAGGTGGGACGCTAGCTGTAAGCAGCCAACGTGAGACTTTCATCAGCGGATGTACCGTATCGTACCTCTGATTGTACTCTACGGCCTACTGTGACCTCCAGGACTCACGACAGCATGATACCACAATGGCTTGACCCTCTCTCGCGCTTCAAAGCCCTGGGGAGAGGTCTTCATCCACTCAACTTGTTGGGTGAGCCATGCTTTGACTCCGCTCACAATGTCTTGATCGAGTCTGTCCTGGATCAAGAGCAGAGTTTGGCCCACAAGGATGAGATGTCGGACCTACGTGTGAGGTGCCAACAATCGAATCCAGGAAGTCAGCTTGTCAGCAGGCGGTAGAAGTATGGGGTGGTGGGCGATGATGGAGTTGTCGGGAGCACACTTACAGCGACGACGAATTGGGCGTTTCCTCTGAGCGGATCTTGAGAAGGATCACACTGGGCAAACCAAACCTCGGGGTTCATCCTGTTAATTGTCCAGTGCGTTGGCATAAAGAGTACAATAATTCATCGGCATGGGTTCCCTGTTGACGTTGGCCGCAAGGGTTTCCAGGACGGATACTGTACATGTTTTGCGACCGAGTACAATAGCTCCAGCTTGCCTGAAACCGAATGGAAACTCACCGTGTCTCCGTAAGTAAGAAGAACGCTTCCAAGAGCTTTTCGATCTTCTTCAAGCATTGAACCTTGATGTCCTCATCTTTCAAATGGGCTGAGCCGAGTGCGAGCGTGTGCACCGTCTTTGCCATCTCCTGAAGCTGCACCTGGCCTTGTGGTCGAGCGCATTCTGCAACTCGAAACCAAGATCTGGAAATCAGCAAGGCTTCATTGCCTTCACAAGGTGAGAAAGGTCAAGGTAAGCTTCAGGGAGTGAAGCAGGCATGCTTGACAGCCCGCTCCGAATATGTACCAAATGCCTTCGGGTTGCGCACATCTGGGTTACTTTAATAGACTCGAACTCACCTGGATTCCTCTGGCCGTCTCTCCACTCTATAAGCCATCGGAAACGTGAGCGAGCGTTTTCTTGCGAAGTAAATACCTAAGGCTTCCACAGATGGCGCTCGCTGGCGTGAAGGGGTCTGATTCACAGGAGTATGAAGAGCTGGACGGGAAAAAGAAATGCAGTACATACCCCATTCGCCTGAAGCGGTTCTCCACCAATGAGGACTCAACACAAACAAGTCATTCTTCGTCCCGGGTGCAGGACATGGAACAGGCGAGAACGTCACTGAGAACACCTCTTCAACGCCACCTTCCTCGCCAGTCCGGGCGCGATTGTCTCTTCCCGAACCAATGATTTGCTTGACTAGATCCGCCAAGAGTCCGACAGCGTGCAAGGTGGGCTTGGAAGAAGGTGAGGGCAACAGAATCTCGAGGGGCTGTTTCTGTAGAGAGAGGGGAGTCGGGGCGGCAGGGGTGAAAGTTGCTGTTGAGGACATTTTGGAAGCTTGCTTTGCGTTCGGATGTTGGCCGAGTAGGTAGCTGATCGTTTATTTGGTGGAGAGATAGGGCCTGTTGTCCTCAGAGTATCTGGCAGTAGGTTAGCTGGTACGAGTATAGTCTAGAGTAGCAACAAGTGTTGAGCTGTGAGATTCAGATAAGGGTTTATATATGTACCTGGATAGACTTGGGGCGAAGCTATAGAGTTTGGTTAAACCCGGCCCACCATGAGCGAGTGACTGAGTGACATACAGTACTAGACACGCCGAGTCGACGCTGACACTTGAAACTATCAGAAGCATCATCCGATCAACGGAGGACCGCATCGCACCTTTTGCATGGTGATGTCAAAGGGCACAAAGGATGGCTGTCATCCAAAAAGGTCGTACAAATCAAGTACACCATCGATCCTTAGCTCTGAACTTTGAGAGCTCCTTCACACACAAAGGTGGGGTACTCGAGTACACAACGTTCCTGTGTAGTGTACGAGTAGCCTGTATGGTGATTGGTGGGTGCATCAGCGAAGCATCGAAGGACATACATACATTTGAAGTCGGTCCATCACATCGATTGAGATTGACGATCACAGGTCGTTGCTCGTATGGGCTGTCGATGTAAAGCGATCGCCTTCTTATGTATGTTTGTGAATGTTGAATTTTGTGGACTTGAAAACAATACAAGGTCAGTACTGCCATGATCATGGATACACATGGACACACAGAAGAGGGAAAAAATCAAGCTTTACGTCCATTGTCAGCGTGTTCAGGGCTGACAATTTAGCACGATCAAGGGTGGGTTTGTGCACACAAGGCGGAACGAGCGCTCCCTGTTGATAAGCCATAGCTATGCCTGGATCGTGAATCCTTTGACGCAGCGTCAGTTCGTAGTGCCATTTAACAGCCCAAGCAGCCGGGATTGACTTCAGAGAGGGACGTTCATCTCATCTTCGTAGGTAAGGTCTCATGTACGACTTGCCTAGTTGTCGACTTTGACAGAGCCAATTCAGCACGCATCAACATGCGAAAGGTGTCGATATGAGGTGGACAGTGCCACACTGAGCGGATACTATCAAATCCCCGTTAGAACGGGTATCGCCGCCTTTCCTGTGCATCACTCACCCGTCTTCGAGATGTTTCAGTTCAGTCATCATCACCGACGAGCGAGCTTTTCAACAACATCGTTCAGTACTTTATTGGTCATTCTCCAAATTCACTACTTCTCACTCGCACCTGCTCCAGATCACCGAACACACACATCACATCACACCGACGCACGCACGCAAAGATGGCCGCTCCTCAATACCTTGGACCTGCTGGCTCGCAGCCTTCGAACCCCCTTTCTGCCTTTTGGAAGAACCAGGTCGTTAACCCCGAGCACAGGGAGGGTAACATCAAGTGAGTGTGCCGATCAACTTCAGATCTCTTATCATGCCGAGGCATTAAGTATGGAGGCTGGAGAGCATTGGAGAATCTGCGGCTTTTGTGGAGACGGATGGGAATCAGTCTGAATGCTGAATGGAGAAGATCCTCGATTCGTCGATTGAGTAGCGAAACAAGAGGTCAGGCTGGAATTGAAATTTCGGAGCGGGGGAGGACCGCAGGGGGCAGCAAGCTGGACATGAGCAAGGAATCAGAGTCGAGCTTGCGATCATTCGAAATCCCGCTGGCGACTCAACGAGATTACCTTATCATGCCCCGGGGAGCCTGCACGTCGTTGAGAGCAAATGGAAGTCGGACGTCGAATCCCTAATTAGGGATGCCTAGCTGACATTTCCATTTGCCAACCTCCTCACCCGTCTTACCTATATAGCATCGCCCGAGCGACCGCTATCTTCGTCCTCGGCGTAGTATTCGTTCGATCAGGACTCAGCAGTGCTCTCGTACCCGTCTTCTAAGCGAAAAATACCAAAAGGCGGGGGTTTCGAAATAACGATCGATTGTAGAGGGGGCATGAGGCTTGGAGGAAATGGAGCTGAAGGTGGTATTGAGCGTAGAGTGTAATGGGATAGCGTGGAATGGATTCATCACCGACCGTCGCCTGTCTATCCACCTACCTACCTACCTACCTACCTATGATAAACCATCAGAGGACAATCTAGGGTATCGTCTCGAGAGAGACATGTGTGGGGAAAATGGTATTGGACGGGATTTGACGAATGAAGTTCAGGAAGGAAGTCAGATTGACTAAGAGATGGCAGAGTGGGAGAGTGCAGGCTATGATGGCCATCTTGCGATGTGGGGAAATGGCAAATCAGATATGTATAATCACTGTATCAAAAAATGCATCGCATCACGACTCATTCATCAGCCTTTGTTTCATCACACCTCTATCATCACTCTGTCACCCTTCCCCTCGGAATACCGTATATCATGCCATATCATGGTTCAAGGACACGCTAAACAAACAACCTTCGCAGCTTGTCTGAATTTCAATAGGGCCCGAGGAAACTTGATCCATCTGTTCGGCGCTGAAGCTTTTTCATGTTGAGTATGTCACTCACTATTCATGATGCGAAATATTGACTCTATCGACAACGAATACGAAATATAGTTTTGCCCTATCAATTATCATCTTTGGTCCTCAAGGGACTCGGCTGGGGAACTAAAATATAACTATGAGGATGAACACGATATTTCTCAAGAAACCACTACTTAGTGTCGAAGACCATTTCTCACCAGTCTTTCCACACACTCCTAAACCTCGCACCTGCTCGAACCCAAGATAAGTACAGAATTTTCGACTCCGATACATGACTTTATCCTCACACAACAGAGTACAGGGAAAGTACAAGCACAGAGAAACTCCTACTCCTAATTCTGCTCGATGATTCCCACGAGCGCCTTTTCGTATTTCCCAGTCGTCTCGCCTTCAACGGCTCTCTTGAGCGTCTTTCCATATGTCTGTTGATACGCATTCTTGATGGCGTTAAAACGGGGTCTGTTCCAATGACTTCGGACGATTCGGTAGATCCTGAAAAAAGTTAAACGACCGAGTCAGCCGACTATCAACACTAAGAACGCAGCTTCTTCTTCTGATGACATAGAGGTCTAGGTCCAGCGAGTAGACGCAAGACAAGAAGTTATACGCTGGTGGAAACAGTAAGATCGCCCGCCCGAGAAAGGAACTCACATTCGCTCGTCCTTCGTACCCATGCCAGCCATAGCAGCATACAAGTTCTCGGCGTCTCTTACGACACCTTGTCCGTCCGCTTCAGCACCTCGAGCAATATAGTACAGTCCGTCACGCATATGACCTGAGAATTCGGCTTTGATCCTAGATGTTTCGAACAAAGATCGTCAGCGCCAATTCTCCTTACTGCAACGTATACGAATCTACAATGCTTTCCGATAGCAAGCAATCCCGGAGAGATGGATTGACAACAAAGGCTAAAAATGACTTACATCTGTGACAATTGGGTTCGATGTCTCTGGGGGAATTGCTGCGCAATCGCTTGTAGATGCGCGTCTGACCGTGAGAGCAGGATGCCACATACGCCGATCTCATCCTAGAAGCCATACGAAGTAGATCAAACGAGACACCGGGGAGTCAGCTATCATATCTTGTACACTAGACTCAAAATCCGAGCCAGGCCGGAAGGGGTTATGTTACTTACCGTGCCCATCTTGCCCGGTCCAGCCCTATACAGAGATTCTACGTCCTGCTGGACGAGCTGTTGATTCACGAAGGGAGTCTCGTCCCTCTGACCCGAAAGAGCCATGTTGAACATCCTGTGAAATCGAATCGCGGCATACATCGGCTCACAGATTCCGTCATCGAACATTGAGGATCGAGAAGCTGTGTACAACGCACCTCTCAGTTTTCATGCTCAATTCTCCTCTTACGACCGATACTAAGTCCTTATTGTAAGCCCGCCTGTATCCCTCTTTGAGGAGGAAGATCTCTTCGTTGCTCCGTCCGAGCAAGATCTCATTCAGGAGGTCCTCGTGTGTACCGGCGCCGTCGCATGCTCGGTGGATTAGGTAGACGTCGCCTCCTAGTGGACCAAGCGAGAGAAGGACAAGAGTGTATTCGAGCCTGGATTTCACCCGGAATAACGATCAGCACAGCTCTCTGCGTCTACGGCACTGTGCATAAAGTGAAGATATCGGTGGTAAGTGAGAGATAGCAAGAGAGCGAGTATCACTCACCAGCTTGATAGCTCTTTCTCCAGCGTCTTTTTCAATGACCGCCCGACAGTCTGTTCGTAAGTTCTGGCCAAGACGTCAATTTGGAACGCATCAAGTGGGGCGAGGACGTCTATGAGCGTTCGTTCGTCTGTACCGAAGCCCTGTGATAACAAAAGCAAATTGGTATTAGCCCAAAGATTACCCGCCGCAAATCCCGGCATGACAACATGAGAATAAAACATACCTTGGTAGCCTTCCTTATCCGCTCGGCATCGAATTGGGCATTATAACCCTGCAATGTGCTCAGTGGTACAGCGGGTGGAGGAGCGGGTACAGGGACACCCAAGAATCTGGCCCCCGCACCTCCGAATTGGCCTTGAGCAGGCGGTGGGGCAGGTGCGCCGTACTGGCCTTGTGGGGGCGCACCATATTGATTCTGAGGTGGGTGCGCACCGTAGTTGTTCTGAGGGGGTGCACCGTAGCTGTTTTGAGGTGGAGGAGGGGGTGCGCCGTACCCATTTTGAGGCGCACCATATGGTTGCTGTTGCTGGTGCTGCTGACCATACGCTGGCTGTTGACCGTAGCCTCCCTGTTGAGGTGGAGGAGGTCCACTCTGATACCCTTGACCGCCATACTGGTTAGGAGGAGGAGGGGCTCCGTTGTTGTTATAGCCGTACCCGCCTGGTCCACCTGGACCACCGTATTGCTGAGGCGGTTGTTGACCCCATTGTTGTTGTTGGGGCGGAGGAGGGTATTGTTGTTGTTGATATGAATTGTACATGGTGTGTCGTGTGATGGACGCTATTTAGATAAGGTGAAGCTCAATTGATGCGTGTGAAGTCGGTGGTAGGAGATGCCGAGATGCGACGGTGGTCTGTCCGTGTTATATATATGAGCCAATGAAAGGAGTATGGGTGGCAATGGTTAGCAGATGGCCGGGGTTGTGTCTTTATCGGATCTGACGAGTCAAAGGAGGTGCGGTTGTGTGATTGTGGTCGTGATGCACCGGATGACGATCAATCACAAAAGTAATGTTTTAGATAATGCGGATCAAAGGTTGAGGCGGTGTGGAATGTAATGTGATGTGATGCATGTCGTTGCACCGCTTTGATCACAGCATACATACCGCACATAGCATGCCGTAGAGTATCCTTAGTTTGCCTTGATCCGGTGATATCATCCAACATGCTTGATTAGCTTAGCTTGAAGCGCAGTGGAGATCGCCGAAATAGAGCCATCAGCTCTTGGCAAGGGGAAGACACGTGTCTTGCGGCCGAGAGCACCGGGAAAAGATAGGTTTGAAGCGGTGGTCGCCGCTCACGTGACTTTTGCCACTCATCAATTTCATAGCACTTGCAACTGTTTCGGCAGAGTAACCGCGTCTTGGTCTTTGGTCTTTGCCAGTGATCACCTGCAAGCTGCAGCTGCAGGAACACCTCCAGATGCAAACCCAAAGTTGACGTTAATATACCGTCAATATGTGTCACTCATCACTACACTCAGCTCAGCTCACTCAACCCACTTCTCACTTCTATTATAGGCTGGTGAAAGTACAACATATATATCTGCCTCTAGATAGCAGCTCCACTACCACTAGTAGCTGACTGTTGAGCACATCGCGTTGACCTTGCTTTGAAGACTGCTCAGGGCATCGACGAGCTACTCATCCATATCTATATATCCTCTACGAAACTTCGTCGGACCCCTTTCCATTAAATATAGATAGATTGGCTCATTTCATCCAATATGCTGATCTCTCTTCTCTCCAAATGGGGATGGTAAGTTAATTCAGCTCGTCTTGATCCCCCGGGTACCTGACAAGAGCTTAAAGAATGCAGAGAAAGGAAAGTGTACCATATCTGATACCTTATCACAGTAACATCTGCTCCTACCTCTACCCCGCTTACGCATCGTACAAAGCCCTCTCCATCCATCCAGACTCGTCGCCCGAGGCTACCGCGCAGGTCGAACGATGGTTGATGTACTGGGCTGTTGTTGGGACTTGGACTGCTTTTGAAGCTGTCCTAGGCTGGACTTTCACCTGGTACGTTGTTGATCACTACATCCGCAGTCCTCATATCCCTATCTTCCTTCCTCCTTCCTTCCTCCCTTCTCATATACTACCGTCTTAGGCCACATCTGGGTGATGTTTCGGATGCTTCGACCGGTTGTCCACGAGAAGTGTCAATCATACGGTCTGCTGACGGTCTGGTGACTTCATTTGTGCCGTTTACAGGCTTCCGTTCTATAGTCTGATCAAGACCGCCATCTTCCTCTACTTCTCTCTACCGCAATCAGAGGTGAGTACGGGGTGCTTGCATTCATTTCATTCACGTATCATGTATCCGGTCCCACCATTCCAATATTCAACTTATGAGCTACGTGCGGACTTATTCGTCGTGATGACGCTGACTGAGTCTCATATCTGAGCATTCGCGTAAATAGGGTTCTTCGTACATCTACCGCAACCATTTGGCTCCATTCTTCCACGAGCATGAGTCGGACATCGACGCTTTCCTGGCCAGTCTGCGAACGAGGGCCACAACCGCCCTTGCAGGTGGGATCGGATGGCTATGGGAGAAAGCCAAAGCTCAGCTTAACGTGAGTTGCAACCCTATCCATCGCCCTCATCTCATTGCCGTCTAATCACATATTGTAGTTCCGAAGGAAGAGGACTCAATCAAGCTGATCACTCATTGTCGTTTAAGATCGCTCTCCCCGCCGGTCAACAATCGTATGCTTCAGGTATCCAGAATTACGACAATGGCGTGGAAGGATTCGCTGTTCCAGGCATTCAACAACCTCCAACTCTGCAAGACCCAGCTTCGGGCGCCGTGCAGCAGATCTATGGATTGTTGTCGCATTATACCGGGCGGTGAGTGTCTCTGCTACCCTCTTTTACCTTCACTTGACTCAACGGCAGTCTTTCGCCGGATGATTATTCTCAGCTCCTCGGTTGAGATCTCGACTATTCCCGAGTGTTGAGATGCTGAATTGCTACCACGTACGATATTCTCACCAGATACATGCCTGTGGCACTCTCTGCGCTGACTGCAGCGGCCGGCGCAGCTCAACAACGGGTCCAACCGCAACCTCAATCGCACTCACAGCTGCAGGAACACCCCCAAAGAGCTGAACAAGTCGCCGAGTCAATCGCGATGCCCGTACCCGTCCCCACCGCTGGCGTTCGAATGCCTTCTGACAGTACTCTACGATCTCGAACATACCTTCATGCGACTGCCGCCGGTTCTTCCTCCCCTCAGGCACAGGGACAAGGGCAAGCCGTCTCATCAGGCCGACTCAATCGAGACCCGAACGCTGGACGACCCGTCTCCCTATCAGGTTCAGGATCTGGTCGACCTTCGCCGAACCCTAGCGCGAGCACCTCGGAAGAGAGCTTCTCCTCCCAATCGCAATTGCACCGAAACCGATGGTCTGGCGAGATGTCATACGAGTCTATCGCGAGGGAAGAAGCTGTCGGCGCACCGGCATTGAGTGGGAATGGGCGACCTGGTATGGACAAGAGGGGATCTAGCTGGTTTGGATGGGGCGGAAGCGGCGCTGCCGGTGTTGGACCAAGTGGTGCTAGTGGTTCTCCACGAGCGAAAGCGGATTAAGCTCGCTGCTACTTCGTAGTCGAGGTGCTTTTCGCATCGGTCACTAGTGTGTATATCCGCATATTCACTGTATGATACGTGAAAGGAGAATCGCATTTCCGATTCACCCAATGGCTCTCTGAATCGTATGTACTCGTATTGAAATCGTAATGTACTATTATACAAGCTTTGTACCATTTATTATCCTGTGATCATGTATCAATTCGTCAGCAAGTACATGTCACAGTCAGTTCGCAGTAAATCACTGTAGCCTCATCAAGGCTCGCTGGTTGAAACTACCCACGCCATAGGATGACGGTGCGCCAGCCAGCTCGTTCATCCCTCCACCGAATAGGTCCACTTGACTAAAATAGAATAAAGAGTCCATCCAACTTTTAACCACTTTTCACCTTTCCTTTCTTTTTAACGCTACATACACAGCTTCCCATCCTCTTCCCTTCCTCATCTCAGAACACGCGCATCCACGGCTCATCGCTCCAGTTCCAGTTCAACTATATTCGTCATATCTCACATAACTCACATCAGCAGCTTGGCCATCGAGATGTCCTGCAATCACGAAGCCCACGACCACGACCATGAACATGGGCATGATGGTCACTCACATGATGTCCCCCTCGAAAGCTCGCCCTTGGACTCGCTGTATACCCAGATCGATCTACCGAACGTCACTGCGCTCAATGCGGACGGAGGCGGAGAAGCTGGTCAGAAGGTGATCAAGTGAGTTTTCATCCGTTCACTACGTTACGTACTACTGAGCAAGCGGGATGATGAGCATGGATCTGTCTGAAGATGACCTTTGGATTGATACGGATATCCCTGCCCGGAGCTGAAATCGGATAATCAAGAGGGTGAGAGCCGATCAGCGATCTTGTTTTCTTTTGACTGAAAATAGGAGCTGGGATAAGAAGGACGAAGAGACCCTCGTGAGTTAATTGCACAGGAAGATCTTGCTGCTTGCTGCCCTTTCAGTATTTATATTCCCTTCTGTTGTATCAGCAGTACGGAGCTGACATTTGATTTCAATTGGTCGCAATCAGTGGTGCGAGAGCGAGGTGGACGATGAGTTGATCATCAAGAGTGAGTTGAATGGGTTCTCCTCAGAGCAGCTTTATCAAGACTTGTCTCTTCCAGCCTCATCCTCGTTCTGCGAGGGGACATCAGCATCACACATATATGTGTGTATTGTGTCCCGCGCATGTCCCGACGGTGATGATGCCGGTCGAACACAGTAACAGTAGCTCGAAGCTCCTGGATCTTGGACATCTCCCACCTCTACCGAGCTACCTGGAGGAATCTACACTTTATGCGCTTGGCCTCATCGGACTGATATCTGATCTTTGGATGTCGTGTAGTACCGTTCACCTCATCTGTCTCAATACGATCCATCACGCTCAAAGCTGGACCATCAGGGCAAACACCATCCGCCATGCACCTCGTACGTCTGAACGAAGCCTACCAGTCCCCCACTCAACCCAATCGGCGGAACACCTACTCGCCCACCCATTATGATCACTCAGCCTGGATCACCATGCTGACCAGTCATTCCCTCTGTTCTTTTGTTGGTCCCAGTTCCGAGATAATCCTGGACTCGACTTCTCAGACGCCTCGTCCTCTACGCCTACGCAATCGTTCGACGTGGTGGATACTCGAGAAGGAGTAGAATATCAAGTCAAGTGAGTCGAGCGTGCTTACAGTGTGCCACCATACTATACAGGATCTCCACAGCTCGTTTATTGCTTCTACTTCGTTCAAGTGATCAGTCAATCGTCCTCACGTGCCTCTTGTGTGGGCACGTCCAGGCTTTCTCTTCTCTTCACTATTGGTCAGCCCTAGATTCTTGATAGTGCCATGATATGCTGACCTTCTCCTTGCATCCTCCGCAAACCGAATTGACCTTCTGTAGAGCCGCCAAATTCAACGGTCTGACATCATTGACCATCTTCTTCCCATCTAACAACTCGGACGGCGACGAAGAGACTACGAGGATATACTACGTCGGACTCAGAGGAACATTCAAAGCTGTAAGTTCGAATTTTATCTCATTTTTTCCAGTTGAGTCTTGTAAGACAAGCAAGCGCCTTTTGGCTTGTTATGCCTTGCTGACGAATTCCGAGCACATTTGCATATCTTCCAGCTACCTAATCGACCCGGAGTGATCATCTATGAATCTTCAGCTCGACCGACGGACCATAAGCTTGACACGGGCGCATCAACAGGACAGTCTTATCGACCCGGCTTCTAAATTCGGTAGCCACCTACCGGGTGGGGGGAGCTATGTTCCTCGGCTTGAACCGAATCCTGCGCATTCGCTAGGCTCGCGAATTCCATGCAGAATGACACGATGTCTTCTTTGAAGTCGCAGACATGACTGTCATATTCGCAAGCGTCTTGTCTACCGACATATTGCAACGTGTCAACTCGGAGTATCTCAGAAAGGCAGCCTTTATGTACAGTACTGTACAGTATATCGATCATTCGAAAGCAGCTCGTGTAATCCGCAAGATGCATAAGTGATATGTGAGGATGAATAACCAATAATTTAGGATGAATAACCAATAACTTATGTGCTGTTACAGCATTATAAAGGCATCGACAACATCGAGTTCTTTATACCTGATTTAGCCTTACATCATCAAGTGTAGAGTATCGCGTTTGTGAGGAGCGCAACACATCACGTCTCGAATGTCAGAGCGGTCTCCTTTATATTCACCCTCGCTTGTCTGGCGCCAGGCCATGATATTTGTATATCGCTCAACGCAGAGGTCGAGTCGAGTGGGCCTACGAGATTGGGTAGAAAAACATACGCGAGTAATGTGATTAGCACCTTCGACTGAGGTCATTTGCCAAGGACACTCACCATCATCAGCCCGAATGAATTCGATCCTCCTGAAAGGTTCACCTTTCTCTCCACCCTGTCTGGGCGGTCCACCAACATTGAAAAAACCACTAAGACTGCTTCCTACTTTCCAGACTGTCACATTGCCTTCTTCCAGAGACACAGTGATAAGTCGCCGACCATCGGGGGAGAATGTTACGGCTGACACAGGGTGTTTGTGCGGTTCAAGCACGTATACGCGGGACGCGGTCTTCAGGTCGTACCTGCAAAGACGAAAAATGATCAGCTTAGATCATACCGGTAGCCCTCATAGAGAGCAATGTCGCTGAAGCAGAGCACAACTCCACTTACATGATAACAGCGCCTTCGTGTGTCCCCACGGCAAGCCTCTGAGTACCGCTATGAAAGTCGATGGTCGAGAAACTAAGAAGCAGATGATCAGAAACGCAAATCAGGCGGACGTCCCAGCAGCGGCAAAGTCGAGGAGGGCTGGAAGCTTGACTCACGCAAGCACGAGCTCATTCAAAATGACCGTCGCGGCACTCCATACGTCGTCTCTCATCTTCCCGACATTCGGATCCAGGCTCTTCACTACCGCCTCAGCAATTCTCGGCAGCCCATTCTCAAGGACAGCAGGTTTCTTCCTTGCCATGAACACACAAAGCTTCATGATACTCGTTCTACCCTCGACGGATCTCGCATCGAGAATATCCATAGAAAGGGTAGACATGAACAATGGCGGGTTGGTGGATGCTACATGAAGCACTGCAAGTCTTGCTTGTGCCGCAATGGAGGTCGAGGACGATGAGTTTGGCGCGAGGGAAGAGAAGTCTTTATGCGTGGCGAGGTGGAATAAGCGACGCAGGAGGTCTGAGGGGTCAACATATGATTGCCAAGTCGTAAACCCCTTGGAACAGATTTCCACAGCGAGCGGAAGATGGTCGAACGTGCTTTCGTGTAACAGCAGTGCAACCGATTCGGCGATCGATTTGAGCACACTGCACGCACGGGTACGCATAGCAGTCAGCTATCACCGCTTGCAATCATGATGGCTTTAGTAGAACTCACCTGGGCTGCATGCATTGGTATTTGTGCAGCGCAATACCTCCTATCAGCGTCAATGCACTAACGGCGACCTCAGAGCAGCGCGTCGCGTCAGTCAGGTGGCTTGGGACTATTTCATCGGCAGAACCCTGTTAACGAAAGCGGTCTTCAAGCGCACACAACAGCATCCGTGACTCACGATTCGGATGACCAATTTCTACGGTAGCCTCAATCTCAGATTTCGTCATCCGAGCCACCCGCGCAGCGAACAGCATCCGAGCAGCTTGATGTACATCAGCTGCGAAGTGGAAGAAGATGTCAGCCGGTTTAAGGAAGCACATACTCCACAGGACATGCCCAGAATTGACCGGAGTAGCCGGCGTACTCACGTGAAGGATCCATGTAGTAGTTCGCAAAAAATTCAAGATCCGGCTCGATCACACTTGCAGGCAATGAAGCGGTGTAGTACGCGATTACCTCCGCAGCCCACCGTTCATGGTCTGAAGTCATTGGAAAACAAGAAAGTCTCTATCAGCTTTTTGGTCTACTAATAGAGAAAGAAAGGGCGGCTGACGTACCTGGAGAATCGAGGAAGGGTCGTAGTAATGTTACAATCACAAGCTGCCTCAGACCAGTCATGGTGGCTGATACGTGCCATGCATCCACTCCTCGAGCGTATGTTAGCTCGCTCGAGCCGTTCTCGCTGCGCGAAGATAAAATGGCTGTTAGCTACAACTGCAACCACCGTATTCGATCGCAACACTCAGCTCACCTCGCTTGTCCAACGACCAACGGCGTTCCAGGCTGAGATATACCAAGCTTGTTGATGCAGATATCGTCCACTCGCTCATCAATGCCGAAAGTCAGGAAGACGGACAGCAAATCTCTCAATGCCGCCAGTGGGCTGTGAGATGGGTTGTTCTTGCTCGAATGCAGCCATTTGCCGAATTCCCGGAGATCGAAGTTGACCAGACGACCTGTCAAACCAGCCGATGAGTGAGATCCCGACGTTGACACGAATTTGAATCAAGGCTTGGCTCACCGAGTTCGCCTGCTGGAGAGGATGCGGAGACTGCTGAGGTCAAAGCAGACTGGAATGAAGGCCCGAACAGTGGCCTGCAATCGGTATCTGGTCAACCATACAATCCAAGACCTCAAAGTAGTGTGAAGTACAACGTACACTTCGGCCCAATCGCCCGTTCCAAGCATATCATCCGCAGCATCAAGACCTGTCGAGCGTCTGAACTCCTGAGTATTGGTGTTCCAGACCCTAGCTTTCCCATTCGCATAGGCCAGAAGGATATCCTTGGATTCAATGAAGACTCGTCGGAGGGGAGTACGTGAAGCGGGTATGAGGAAGAGGCTGCGAAAGGGAAAAGGAAACTCAGTCAATCTGGTCAAAGAATTGAGCCGGTGGGGTCTGAGGGGTCATGAGAATGTGACGACAGTGCGCTCAGAATGAAGAGTGAAAAGGACTAACTCATCCATCTCCTTCAGCGAGATGATCCCCACTGTACCGTCATTCGAAGTGACCAACAAACAACCTTCCAAACTACCTGCTTGGGGCATATCAAGCAAAGAAACGCTCTTGACTGGATCAGCGAAGAGCGTGAAGCTAGCACTTAGCTTGAACGGCCTATCAATATGGTCAGTTAGCTGACAAGCTTCTTGGGGAGACAGTGGGACGTACTCAGTGGTGACGATTCGGACGCAACCATCTTCGTCGCCTGCAGCCACATAGTGCGGGGATCCAGCATCGCGTCTGGGTACATTTACCAAACAGGTGACAGGCGAATCCAGCCTATCGGAGGTAGTCGTTGTGTTGTCGGTAGTGTTCGTCTTCGACGACGTGAACAGACCGCTAAGCCTATGGGTCGAAATATTTCCTAGAGCTAAGAGATTGCAAAGACTCAGCATTGGCCGTATGTTCACGATGGTCGTAACTCACAGTCTGAGGTGATGATGCTCTCCACATTCGCCGGGCATATATGCGAGATCCTCGTCTTGCTGCAGATGGAAAGGCCTACTATCCGCTTGGAAGCCTCGTTAGGTTCTGCCATTTCGATTGAATGTATCGAATCCTCTTGCGCCACAACGAGGTGGGTCGATCCGTACAACTGGATAGCGAGAGCCTGTGTGGACTCATAGACTTGCTCAAAGCTGCGATGGCTTTATAAGCATTCAATCTAAAATCTAGGAAAGTTGAAAAGAACCACATACCGAAGAACTTTGCTACCGTCTTCTTCACTGTCTTTCTTCGGATGATATATAAAGACTCGGTCCTGAGAGTTGTGTAGCTTCAGCTACTCTGGCTTACAGCACTACAAAGCTCATGATTCGCTTACATCGGTTTTGACAACAACAGTCTTCCAGCCAGTTGTGAAGAGCGCCTGAACAGTATTCTGCTTATTCGACAGGGTAATTGTACCCCTGACCTTCAGCTTTGCTCCATCGCATAAGAAGATCTGCAAGTTGATCAGCATACGCTTGCAAGCCACTTTGACACCGAGACTCACATCAATCGCGTCTGCCTTCCACCCCAAACCTTCACGATCCACGATTTCAATCCCCTCCCACCCTCCACCTCCATCTCTTTCCACTTCTTTGCCTTCTCCCACGCCTGGGCTAGGGTCTTCAGGCTTGTCTTCTTCTTTACCCTTTCTACTCCAATCTGCCCTCTTCGCCGCGAGGAATTTCGCGAATCCACCTTCCTTCTCCTTGCTTCCGCCATTGCTCGATTCTGTCTCTGAGCCTAACAAAGGCGCCGCGATCGAGTCCCTCAGGTGAGTATGAGACGCAGACTTTCTCAGTCCGCGGTGGCTTTGAGATGGTTGACGAGCGTGAGAGGGATCTGGCGTCGCTGAACGCATATATGGGGATGGGATCCTTGAAGAGACGGACCGGATTTGCGGAGAAGCTCGAGCCAGGGGAGTAGCATGTTGTGATTGGGAGGTGTTCGTGGGGAAGATGATGGGGTACGACATGAAAGAGGTTGTTGTCGAGTGAGATAGGAAACTATCTGTTGGCGAGGTGGAGAACGGGATTCAGCCCTCATACTATCCGCGCTGAGCTCACAACGCTGGACTCACCAGTTTTAGCTTTACATATAGCCACATCGCCCTCGCCCGGCAACTCAAGACCAGCCACCATGTTCAGCCCTACATCTGATGGGGCAGGCGCAAGCATGACCACTCGAGTGACTTCGCCATTCGGACTCGGAAGAGCGCAGGGCCAAGGCAGTCCATGTGCGACAAGCATATATACCTGGCGGAGCGAGAACGGATCAGCATTCAAAAGCTTCTTTTTTCAGGTGAAAGCCAAAAGTTGATAGACTCACTTCATCCTTCTGAGCCAGATGTATACCTCGCCAATGCCAGAATGGAGGTATTCTGAGGTTGGACTTGCTGCTTGATGCTGCATCTGACGGTTTCCTCGCGTCGGACGACTCGAGATCGACGGAGGCGGATGACTGCAGCGTTGTCAAGGAGAAGACATCCAACAAGCTGCGGTTGAGGTCGGTCAGAAGCGATAGGCGCACATGGGGCTGATCCAATCGAGGCCACTCACCCCTCATCGCGCAGTACACATAGTGAATCGATATCATGGAACACCTTGAGCGCTACTATCTGCCCTCTTCCAGCTTGACGCAGCACCAATCTTCGCACAGCTTGTGCAGAACTTTGATTTCCCTTCCGGCGCTTTGAGGGACTCTCCCTGGCAAGAGGCGTCGGACTGCGTTCAATAGCAGCTTCAACAACTTTGAGATCTTCCATCTCCTTCATGTCTTCTTTCCGCTCTTTCTCCATATCTCTCTCAACTTGCACTTCCACCATTTGCTCCCTCAACTGCTTGTCCCTCTCACTCTCACCATCTGTATCGGTTGAAACGCTATTCCGACCAAACAAGCCGAAGCGCGCTGTTCCCTCCGTTGAAGTAGATACAGCTGATTTAGGCGAAGCGGCACCTGAATGATCCGTGTTTTCCTCTTTCCCGTGAACACCAGTCAACCCTCTCCTTCCTATTCCAGCGATACCCAACCCAACAATAGAGGTCGAATCATCTTTCCTCTCCCTATGTTCTCTCAGTACTTCCCTTAGCTCAGCGCGGTCTGAGATCGATCCTCTATGGGTATGTGTGTCGGGGGGCGCTGCCGATGCAGTCGCGGATGAGAGTGTTGTAGTAGGCAGCTGAAGTGCAGAGGGTGGAGGCGAAAATGCTGAAGTTCGCCTTTTCGAAGTTGTACTTAGGACGGATGAAGCAGAAGACGTGTTTCTCGGTCTACCCGAGTATGATAGATTTCTTTGTGTGCTAGGACGTATGCGACGTGGTGATAGGATAGGCGATGTCGGCGAGCTCGCTGCTTGAGTCTGAATAGAGGGGATCTCAGGCGAGAAGAGTTGTTTTGGTTTGGGCTTGGGTTTCGACTTGATGTCGATAGCTTCACTGGCTTCTGGATGAGTGATGATCCAGATCGAGTTCTGCGAGTCCGCTAGCGCCGTACGTCGGGAAGGTCCCGCGTCGCCATTTGATGGAAGAGTCCATGATGCGATATGAGTGGATTTCGTAGGAATCGTAAGTTCGGGTTGGGATGTTGGGAGATTAGCGTCCACGAGGAAAGGTATGACTAGGGACGATTCCTTCATTCTGTTGGTCGATCATCAAATGGCATTCGTGAGATAGTCGCCGAAGAGTCGAGATCAGTATAAGCCTGTGTTATAGAGGTTGGGGATGAGAGGCAACACTTCGTCAATGGTGAATGAGCCTAGACAAGTCGGGAATTTACATCAAACATGGATATGGCTCTTGAAGAGTCCGGTTCAAGGTGCTCCGGGTGATGATCATGCATATACGCATGATAGCGTCACACTTGAGACAACAACGGACATCGCCGCCAGCCAGACTTGGTCTTCTCCCATTCCGCCTCCATATAGTGCCCAGCCATACAATCACAGCGATAGCTTAGCAGATGTGCAGTACAAGCCTAGCTGCAGCAGTATAGTGTCGACCCAAACGACGGATCAACAGTATTATGTGGACTGTATTCCAAAGTTCGTGATATGCCAAATGACAACAGGCTGGTGAGTGACAGCGGATGCTTGATATGTCCATGGCTTGCATAGTATGATACACAACTGTAGCTCCCTAATCCAAGTGTTTGTCCTGCCAGCCCTACATCCTATATCTAGTGGTGGGCGGCAAGAGCATCGGCCTTCTCCTTCGCTGAGAACATCCGAGGCTGTGAAAAGGAGGACAACAAAACCTATCAGCGAGATTCCACACCGAGTGCAACGATGGGATATTCTGAGAAACAACAAGAGACTTGGGCTTACAGGAAGGTTTCGTTCCCTAAATCGAGGAGCAGAATACGTCAGCTCATGGATCACAGATAACATCATTCGTCAAATAGGACTCACCACTTTGTACCGTCAGGGAAGAGAGGTGCTATATTTATTCAAGAGGAAGAATAGATCAGCTGCCATCAGTACGGGTGACCGATGAACATTCAGCTTACGTCGATAAGGATCAGGGTGAGCTTCACGGGCGAGCTTCTCCTCCGCTTGTTCAAGTACTAAGGCGAGCGCTCGAGGGTCGGTGATGTTCCTACACGTTATCAAAGTACAATCAAGTCAGATCTCAACCCCCTAAGCAGTGCGCCCAGATGTATAGCCGAACGGCGAGATGTGATATCAATCCGTCTGATGGCCGCGCGGGACCATTCCATCTTGGGCTGGATGGATCCCACAGCCAGCGAGGGCCAGTGTGATTAGGTTAGGAGGAGACTACCCATTCCTCCATCCCTCCATCCCGCCATACCTCCCTCCCGTGTTGTCCATTTCGCATCAACAACTTCCCTCCGCATCGAACCGCAAAACCCAATCCATCCATCTTCGATCCTCGCGAGCGTGTCACTCGGGTATTTAAATCTCTCCTTCCCCTTCTATTGGACAGCGCGGCACGTCACTCACCTGTTTCGCTCAAATTCCGCTCTGATCTCTATAGCTTTTTGTCTCCACAGATCTCTTCGGATGTACCAGTTTAACGAGTTGACGAGATATCGCTTGTACAGCGACTTGACGTAGAGTCTACGTTGTTTTCGGATTTTGAGCATCGTGCAGATTTGGGTTGTTGAATCGCATAACAGATATTGATGAGCAAGTTGGGCATATTAGGAGAGACAATTGGGTCAGCAGATGCGATTCATCTCTCCGCTCCTTCTCCCTCTACATCGCACATCTGACGTCGATTCTTCCTGGAAGCGGACGAGAAATGCAGACATACCGGTGGGCAGCAGAGTATGAGGGTACAGGAGGCGTCATGGTGGTCTGTGTCTAGCTTTTTTGTATGCTATCAGTCAAGAATATGCGTATTCAGATCGAGAAGATGTCATCAGGCTAGCTCGTCAATGCATGCTTCCAAGCTTGAATTCGAGGTGAAGAAACAGCTGCATTCTGGTTGGTACAGCGAGTGCCAATGGCGGAATCAAATCTGATTCATGCTTAGGCACGTGCAGATCATCCATATTCCGCACGCGCGCCTTGCAAAGTAATTTGTGACCCAAATGTGGAGGAGATGAGCTATCGCGATGTCCCGAGTAGGAGAATGTTAAAGTAAATGGTATTAAGCAGACGTGACGGACATCTTCCAGTACGAATGGAAGTAGAGATATCGGATGCGAGATGCAACAGGACGTCCACAAATCGTCTGCCGTCTTGTAACTCAAAACGTCTAAGAGCAGCGCGGGAGGCATGAACTTGTCTTCCACGGGCTTTTGTATGTTCGTTGTCAAGCTCGCCTCCGCCATTTCTATGGACGGATGATAGATGGAAGTGATCAAGTCTTTTGAGGGTATATTGTATCGCATACCAGCCCGACACATGCGCAGATGGAGCCCGAGATAGGTTGGACCTAGGACTGAAGCTACATGCACGCAGGTCTCAGACCTGGCGAACGCGAACATACTTCAATGCGAAACTACACTCGTCCAAAGGGCTGAATCCAATTGGCCCGAGTCATGAGCTCAAGACGTGGGTACGAAGTGATCAGAGAATCGTTCTCTTTGATGGGCGCAGTGACCACAGACTGACACGAATGGAAGACGGTTGAGATTTTGGACCGCGTATTGTTTCAGCACGGAAGTAAGATGCAAGCAGCAACAAATACGCTGCAGGTGATATCATATCGTCTGACATGCTTTCAGATCAAGGCGTAAGGTAAAGTACAACCGTTATCATCTTCCCCAGACCCACAGGTCGCTGTGATAGCACAACTACAGGAAAAGCCACATCTTCTTGCAACCATCGCATCCTAGAGTAAGTCCCTGATCACCCCCCTCTTTGATGCAGGAAATCAAATACCACCAAAGATGCAATGTCCAAATCTCGGTCACTGTAGATCACGTGATACTGCAGTATCTGGGTGGATAACGCCGCGGGATTATGGGTTATCACCGCGTGATTCGCGATTATCGAGCAGCCCTGATGGTCATTCATTTCTTGTTTTGATGTTATCTTTGAGCGCGGCACTGTTTGCTGGTGGAGGTGCGTCACCTTCCTTCCTCTCCCCCAAGTATGCATCTCCTGTCCCCCTATGCGACAGATAGATATATAAACCCATCCTCAACTCGTCTTTGTTCTTCCATCCTCCTCCTCACAACCAAACCAATCAATTCCAAGCGATCTTAGTTATTCCAAACTTTTCATCAATAACCCACCTACCCACAACCAACCAAATCATTCACAATGGCTCGAACTAAGCAGACCGCTCGAAAGTCCACCGGTGGTAAGGCCCCCCGAAAGCAGCGTGAGTCTCTCTACCCTCTTCCTCAGGTCAACCTTCCTCATTTGCCACCTGCTGACATCAGCCGTTTCCTCTTCTCATTCATAGTCGCTACCAAGGCTGCCCGAAAGGCCACCAAGTCCGCCGGTACTGGTGCCGGTACTTCCGGTGGTGTCAAGAAGCCTCACCGATACAGGCCCGGTACTGTCGCTCTCCGAGAAATCCGACGATACCGTGAGTCTTCCTTCATATCTAACAGATTCATACCCAGAGTGTCACTGACCGCCATCTCATCTTACAGAGAAGTCCACCGAGCTCCTCATCCGAAAGCTCCCCTTCCAGCGACTCGTCAGGGAAATCGCCCAGGACTTCAAGACTGACCTCCGATTCCAGTCTTCCGCCGTGATGGCTCTTCAGGAAGCTTCCGAGGCTTACCTTGTCTCTCTCGTGAGTACAGCTTCAAGCTTGCGGTTTTGTCCCTTGGCAGAAAGCTGACTAATCTTCTCATGTCACAGTTCGAGGACACCAACCTTGCTGCCATCCACGCCAAGCGAGTCACCATCCAGCCCAAGGACCTCCAGCTCGCTCGACGACTCCGAGGCGAGCGATCTTAAGCTGCATCCCAATCCTATTCGCCCTGGCGTGAGCGGGTGGCGATGGATATGAGGCTTAGCTAGTGGATTCGGCATCATCATTCTTCTGAGAGATACATCATCTACCGCGACACGCGTAGTGTGACACTTCATCTACTCGACCATTATTTTATACTTTGTTTTCGCTATTCTCTCTTTATTATAGGGTTGAGTACATAGACTCCCCGCTGTTATAAACATAAATGTATATGCATCATTACGCATTATCAAAAACTTTTGGCTTGGTCCTTGGTTCATGGCTCGGGGTTGCCACTTGTACTGCAACACGCACACCGAGCTCTACCATACTGGTGCGTAGTGCGCCAGACATCGCCCCTATGTACCTCTGCTACTTGTTATTCCTAAGATCTATGCATGTCAAGGGGCCCATCATTTGGCGCAACCATCTCCGTCGCCCACCGCTAGTCATGTCGGTAGGCATAGCATAGCTTGTTGGTGTGGTGCCAAGTGCCACGTTGAGTTGATTGCCGCGTCTTAACCCTGAGATCTCAGACTCACGTGTAGATGCCATCTCCATCTCACTCCTGACACTCCTGACAGCACCACAACAATCCCAATCCCAGTCCAAATCCACTCCAAAGCACGGTCCATCGATTTCTATCCCATTCTTGACATCTATCTTTCACCTTCCAAGACTCACTTCTTTCTCACCGACTTCACACTCATCTATCCTACGCTCTTTCTTGCACAATGCCCCCTCCTACCGCCTCCCAAAAGCCTACCAAGGCCAACGGCTCGGCCCCTGCTGCTGCCTCGTCCGCCGGCGCTGCCACCAAGTCTTCTTCAGGAGGTGCGGCTGGACAGCTCGCCAAGCCTGATCAGAAGGCTTACAATGCCGAGCAGGATGAGCTGAACAAGCAGATCGCCGAGGTCAAGAGCAAGGTCGTGAGTATTTCAGGTCTCACAGTCCCCCCGTCCATCGCTCGGTCAAAGAGCTATATACTAGATGATCTAGAAATGCTGATGCCTCCCTTCTTCGTCACATTTTTTGTCCAACTTCCCTCTCGCAAACCCCGTAACCCACTCATATCGCCTGGAACAATCTACCCGCATGCGAACGTCTGATTTTCGGTGCACAATCCGGCCTCATTTTGCTTCTACTTTCCGCTCCACATCTTGAATCATGACTGGAATCAACTCGTGCGCACGCATTCACAATGACAGGAAGCCATCCGAGCCCGAATCTCACTCACTCAGGCTCCTCAATCAGGCGACCGAAGGTCAGAGCTCAAGGCAGAGATGGACGCTCTCCGAGGCGCGCAGGCGAAGAACAAGGGTGACAGGGGCAAGCTGTTTGACGAGATGAAGAGACTTCAGGAGAGCGTGCAGAAGAAGATCAAGGACGTCCAGGGATCCAAGGGCAAGGTCACCTACAGGAGCGTTGGAGAGATTGACGAGCGGATCGCGTGAGTCATCGACTCCTGTGTCTGGCTCCTTGAAACGTGATTTATCCTGGCATTTGCTCTTCTTCACTGTTTCAACTGTTGGGACCACCTCTCGTAAAGCCAGCGACGATGTTGTAATAGAATGGCACGAAGCCATTGATCCGCTTCGACCCGCTCTTTGACACTTTTACCCCATGAACGGCCTTTGCATCTATTACTACGATTTCCCCGGTCTTGAGGGAGCTAGCTGACGGTTTTTGGCGCCTGGGACACAGCTCCCTCGACAAGCAAATTGAATCTGGCTCCATGAAGCTCGTAGACGAAAAGAAGGCTTTGCAAGAAATCACCACCCTCCGACGATCCCGAAAAGTGCTTGAGTCCACTGGATCAATCGACGATGCTATCGCCGCTGACCGAGCCAAGATTGAGGAGCTCAAGAAGCAGCTGGATGACCCTGAGGCCAAGAAGGTCTCTGAGCGATTCGATGAGCTCAAGAAAGAGATGGATTCGCTTAGGGCTGAAGGTGATAAGGCTTACGAGGAGCGAGGCAAGCTCTTCGACGAGCGAAATGCCCTTTCCAAGCAGATGGTGAGCTGCTAGCTACGCTTTTACCCCCTGGTTATCGATCCTAGCCGCCAGATGTCCCCTCACGAGCCATATCTGCCCAGGTTGCAATCGGTACCTGATAGCAAATGGATAAGGCAGACGTAACATGGACATTGAAAGAGCATCACTGACATGTCCGTACCGTAGGACGAACTGTACGACCAGAAGCGAAAATCCGCCCAGAAGCACCGAGAGGACAACGACAAGTGAGTCGAGAGCCTGTACTCATTTCTGTCTTGAATACGATGTTTGGAGCCTACATGCTGATCACCTCTATTCTCTAGGTACTACGCTAAGGTACAAGCGGACAGACAGGCTCGACAGGACCGATACAAGGCTGAGAAGGCTCAGGAGGACGCTGTTCGACGAGACGAGGAGATTGCCCGACTCCGAGAAGAGGCCAAGACTCCTGCATTCTCATCTGAGATCGACGACTGCAACGTCCTCGTCAATTGGTTCAAGGGTAAATACGGTTCCGGCGAAGTTCCTACTACCCACGCTGGAGGCGCTTCCGAGGAGAAGGTTCTGGAAGGTGTTAAGGCTTTGGAGATTCGAAAGGTTGACGAGGATGCTTTCAAGGGTATGACATTGAAAAAGAAGGATGAAGACGAGGAGCTTGGTGGGTTCTTCGGCGGTGGCAAGGGAAAGAAGAAGAAGGGTGGAAAGAAGGGATCAGCCCTTCCCTCCGGCACCGCTACTCCCGCTTCTCAAGAAGGCACTTCCACTCCTAGCGGAGCTGTCAACCTTCCCATGACACTACTCAGCGCCCTTCTGAGCCTCGGTATCCCTCCTCCTTCCGGCAAGGAAGACGTACAGAGGACTGTCGACGATCTTGAGACCAAGAAGGCTTGGTATGAGGCTAACTCTGCTTCCAAGACCAAGGTGAGTAGCAGCAACTATCACACGTAACACAGCTTCCCCCTTAATCCCGCCGCCGTCTATGAATGAGAAGCTCGCGTTATGTGTATCATATCTGGTGGTCGTCATGCCCGCACTAAAACAACGCTGACATCGTTGTACTTTCTAGGCCGAGATCGAGCGAGTAGAAAAGCTTGTAGCCAAGATGCAGAAGAAGAATGCTGCGTCCACTGAGGATGCTGAGGAGGAAGTTGCTACTACCTCTGGCGACGAGGCGCCCGTTGAGAAGGGAGGCAGGAAGGAGCCGCTACACAGTGAGTCAAGTTGTCATGCCTTGCATCTCCAGCACATAAGCTGGTCAAGCTGACGGTGTTCGATCTTCGCTTCTGATAGCCGTTGCCGTTGCCGGTGAAGCTACCGGAACAGATATTGTCGAGGACGAAGGCGAGCAGGTGAGTCACCGTGGTACTCAATGAAACGAAACCTCTGCATGTCATTCCTCATGCTGATCTCTGAATTGTCTACCCGAATACAGCTCCCCGCCAAGGAGGACGACAACGAATCCGAAGTCAAGAAAGTGGACTCTGCCCTCGAGGAGTTGAAAGAGGCCGAGGAATCGCAGGAGTGATTGCATATTGCATCTTCAGCTGGTAATAGGATATTGTGAATTGAAAACTGCACTGCATGGCCGTTGCTCTACATATGCAACGATGGTATATATTGCTTGGGTGAACGTCTCGATGTACCCGAAGTTGTCGCATCATGCTTATTTAACAGGGAAGGACGATCAAGTACGTAAGGTCCGAGATGCAAGATGCAATAGGTTTTCTGCAATGTCAGCTGTTCACGCTTTCCGCTCGACCTACAAATGTGAAGAGGCCTTTCCGTCACAAGAGAGGTATCGTGAATAGCGTGGGATGAGGTGTTACAGCATGCGGGAGGTGTCGTTACCACGCAAACTTTTGAATGGTAGTACCAACCCCGAAGGCACTGGTACGGCTTGGAGAAGCCCAGCTCGTTGTCATTGTATGGTCTGCGCCTGGTTCGACTTACCGCACATGCCAATTGAAACGGTGATCCGTTGTAACAATCTTTAATCATCAGAGAATAGAACAAAGATCTCGCTGATCCCACGCCATCAGGGCAATTCGTATCGCTGATATACAGTACGATACATACAGCCTGTTCCTTTTTCTAACTCAAAAAGGTGTGTCATGAAACCTCAAAAGCCCACCTACCGAAAACAGCGCGGCACAGCGGCTCAACGACACAGCGGTTCAGCAACCAAGTTCGACTTACCCTTCAGCTATGATCGCGCCCAGTAACGCTAGGCAATTACAGTCAAGTACTGCAGTCACATTACCCCCCGCTCGAAGTTCCATTATTGCACAAGTATCATTCAAAATAGATGGGACCCCCTCAAAAGCTATGTAGCTAGCTATGTCGCTCGGTGGATCCTATCCCGCTTCCATGGCGGGCAAGCGGGGCGGCGGGGCGGTCTACCGTTTTCCAGCCAGGTTATGGGATGTATTTAAATTCTCCGCCTGTATGGCAGATCCACTTGAATGTCAACGGATATAGAGGCATTGCGCGTCTCGCGCTTGCTTCTCTCACGTCTGCTCCCCTATTTGACAGATCCCCTGCCCATTTGCACTTGAATCATTACGAGATCCCCTTACACCCGACTAAACCGATTCTCCGCTCAATAATCGGTACGTCGCATGCTCAAGTGTATCTCGGCTTATCTTCTATAAACCCTCCGGCAGTCACCCTCATATCACATTCTCATCTCACACACAGTAAATGCAACAGCTATCCGATACCCCGCATTTCGCTCGGCCCGGTTCTTTGGACCAGGAAAAAAGAATGGTGCGATGCATAACTACATAACTCCGGTGCGTTACACCTTGTTGCGATATGCGATATGTCACTTGTTACACAGTTCGCCTTGATTACGAGCTTTCGCAGCATAGGGCAAAGCCCAAGGGGAGATAGAGATCTTGGCATTTGCGCTTTGAACGTGTATGATGCCCCTATAATAGTGGGGAATTGATGATGCTGAGCTTGTCTTGCACTTTAATGAGCTACGTATCTGATCGTCTACCTCAATCTGCTTGATGGAACCCTTCGATCTTGGTTTTTCTATTTGATCTCTACATGCTTGCTTGCCTTGACATCGATCGACTTTCCTCTCACAAACGGAGAGGTTCTTATCTCGCTTTTCACAAGCTGGACATCTCAAGACTGTTGGACGGAAGGCCAGACACCTAAAGATTAAAATACAGTCTTCAGAGGACCGTCGATTTACTCGTGATATTCCGATCGACAATCTACATAAAAACAAACCGGCTCGCAAGTCATCGAAACCTTACGAAGCGAAACGTGATCATCATCTACTCGAAAACAAGACCTGTATATCAAGCTTGTCACCCGCCGTATTTTATTGTACAGACAAGACAGCCAACGCGCACGGCGAAAGTCGCCCAAAGACAAAGAAAGAAGGCTCAGCAAGATGGTTCAGACACAAGAATACAGGTAAATCAGACGAACCTAATCTTATATCGAAGCTGAGCGTTGAAACTCCCGCCTGACCTCAAACCTTGTGAATGTACCTTTACTCTGACAGGTTGGAGCGAACACCCCTACCGCTTCCTTACGATCTCCTACATATCATCACCCAGGATCTCCTCTCATCCGGTTCTTTAGCATCTCTCTCGAAATTGTCGACCCTCTCCCGCGATTATCATGCTATGATCACGCCCATGCTATATGCCCGCGTACACATTAAAACGGACGAACAACTGCAAGCGTTCTTGTATCTCCCTTATGAGAAAGAGAGGCGATCAAAAGGGTCGAGAGCACTCAGTGTTCTCGGTGTGAAAAGAGGTCGATCAGGATCTATCAAGGATCAAAAGTGCAGATTCAAGATCGACTCGCTGTCATTAGTACAGTTCCTCACATTAGACATCTACCCGTCGCGAACTTCGCTGAAACACGCCTCGAAGCTGCCTGAACCCTTGCCAGCGACCACATTGACATTCACCCCTCCAGCTCTGATATCGCTCTACAATCGGCTGAGTCGCTCAAACTCACCTAGGATCCTAGCGACAATCTGGGCGGGACATCTTCCTTCCTTGGTCAGACCTCAAAAGGTGATTGTGGACTATACTGGATTAGATAGGCATATGGAGGAGAATGAGAATGGCCAAGGGTGGATCGATACGATGGGCGGGATGAGCGTCGGGCTGCAAGCTTGGCAGGAGAGCTTACGACTGGTCGAGATCAGGGGCAAGAAATGGGTTGGAATACTGCCTTCGCCCGGTACGAAGGTCGTGATGGTCCACACGGACGCCGTGACAGAAGACGGATCCTTGGATGAAGCTCAGTCGGATGGAACAGATCTGTTGACCGACAACGTCGATGGGGCGGAACAGGCCGGACTTGCACCTGTCGATACTACCGATCAAACCGTACCGGTGAATGGGACCGAACCGAACCCCGAACTCGTCGAAGCCATCGCCAGCCGCACGAAGCTCATCGCCACTCGGACCGAAGCCCTCACATTGGCTCTCCGAACATCCCAAGCACTACACGACGCCTCCCACTCTCCTGCGCCGCTCCGCTGGTCCGTGAAAGACCTGATTCCCCAGCCGATATCTGATTCGGATTCGCGTGATCGGCTTCTCACCAGTTGGGATACATATGGACAGAGCGATCGAGAGATCGAGGCACATATTGACATGGAGATGAGGATGGAGTATCTTCGGGAGAAAAGGGGAGTCATTGATATGATACTTGGAGAGCTGGACCGGGTTGCCCCTCTGCTTGGATCGAGGTACGGGTACGTTGATTCCGACGGCAGGAGGAACCTGACTTGTCTCTTGTGGGAATGACGAATGATCGCAATGACCTGTTGAAAGTCCGAAAGTCCGACGAAGCGCCGCACCAGTAGGAAAGGAACAAAAAAAGCAAAAGAAATGAAAGAACACTACCAACGAGAAGACTTCAGGATATAGATTAATATAGATGCGATTCAAAGACGGTTTCCTGCAATATGGGCTGAGTGTCAATTTTGTGTAACGAAAATTTCTATATCGGAATATCGGAAAGCCGATGATTTCAATGTTTTTTTGCAAAGATCGCTGAATAAGATATGATTGTAGGATTGTAGATTCAAGACATGGATGATGTTGTATCAGATACAGAGGGGCCTTTTTTCCGGTGGGAACGGAGGAACCGGTCGGTACGGATGGCCAGGATCAACTTAATGGCAGCTGAGGATCAGCTTTACAGTATCAGTTGACCCTTGTTGTATGACTGCACTGTACACTTACCACTCCGCTACTCTATACTGCTAATTGTCTACAGTAACATCATTGGCTCACAAAGTCGCTCGATAACAATACGGTCAATTGCTAGGAGTGTCAATACTCAACACTCGAGCTCCTCCCGTGATCCCTGCGATACGAGTAGTTCATACTAATCAAGCGAAGACGAGTCTGTCGCGCAGAAACGACCATATACTGACGGTACTCCGCTCATAGCTGCAATCGCCGAAGGAGGAAACGAAGAGCAATACCCGCCTGTCTCTTCAGGTCGCGTGCAACAGGCAATGCCTCCGTGCTACGCGAAGGTGCTGGACGAGAACTCACACCAGCAACCTTTTGGTCAAGACACGCAGACATCATCTACCCAGTCAACCGCATGTCAGATCAGAGATCGAACGGAGGTTGAAAAACTCAAACGTACCGCGCCCAATGTAAACAGAGTACCCCTTTCTGTCTGGATTGTTTCCCCCACCCTCTCTCTCTTCAACCACCTCAGTTGACCTCCTTTGACCTGTGAAGATGGAGGCTCCCATTGTCGACTACTTTCCGCGATTCGCCAGCCCCCTTCGTGCCCGTCGCTCTAGATTCATCGCTCCCAGGTCCCTATCAACCTGACATGCCTCTTGATGTTGCGCAGCGCGATCCGCCTTTCTATACTGGGTGATTACCCCTCGACCTCATGGCTGAGATCGTCAGCCGCATCTCAAGAAGGTAGAGATTGCTCCAATGAGCTCTGGTCAGCCGGTCTATGAATTTACTCGCGAATGAACGGCCGCACGATTACGTGACACCGCCGCCGATTCTCGGCCCGGCCAGTAGAGAGAGGCGAGAAGACATACGTCCAGCCAAACCATGGCCGTTAGACCGGAGGGGCTTCACAGAGAGATCAGCTAGTCGAAGTCCAACAGGCCGACGGGCTATGGAAATCAGTCGTTGTCTCCCGTTATTGGCGAGGTAAATTGTTCTCGCTGTACTGTTGGAGGAGCAACCGCTGAGTTTTGATCCGACAGAAAGCAAATCCACTAACATCAAACTAAACAATCCCAAGCTTAATCGATCAATCCTGTCAACCTAATTGTATTAAACTCCATGGCAACAACGAAGAAAGCTCTCTTGCGGAGCGATACTTGCGCTGATACAGATACAGTATCAGCGGACAATGAGTACCGACCTTACCATAGACTAAGTGGAGAGATTCTGGTCGCACTAAGAATGACGCTAGGCTTATAAAGATGCTGCATTGTTGGTTCTGGATCGGACCAGCTTAGACGCATATGCGAAGAGGTGTGGATACATTATCTCGTTCTGTGCACACAGATGGAAAGAAATAGTGGTGAATTTAGCAGGCATCAATGTGAAGAGAGCCGCACCGCCACACCACACATCGACATTCGAATTCGAAATGAGGTCCAGCATGAGGGGACTGGTTCATTGATTGATGAAACGATGGTACCTTACACTGAGAACGTCACGATCGACTATACAATGCGATTATATTCCTCATGAACTTGGTGCATGCGACCTTCTTTGAGCTCGTTCGCTTCTCTTTTTTTTTTTTTTTTTTTGTTTTTTACTTTTCCTTCTTCCTCGCTCATTCACTACTCATGGATATACATAGCCTACACGCCAATCCTTCGGTGTGAAGGAACTTGCACCCTTTCGTCGAACAAGCCTAAGTTACTCAAAACGCCAAGAGAACACCGCAATCATGAACGGAACCGTTGTCGATTCGTCAATGTCTACGAAAGCTGCCTTTCCACCAACCCGCCCTCGCCTGCCCCCTTCGGTATCTCTGCCGCTCAATCTGCATCCCTCAACACCAACAGCACCATTGATGGCAGCAACCTGTCGACTACCTCTCGAGCTCTGGGCTATGATCGTGGACATCATTGATGATCACTTTGTTCTCATGAAGATGGCTCTCGTCAGCCGATCCGTCAACGCTATCGTCACTGAGAAGCTCTATACTCATATCTTCCTCGACCATCCGGCCGCCATGCTCGCCTTCATCACTCAAGTTAGCAAGGGAGAAGAAGCTATCGGTCAAGACCACACCACTACACGAATATCATATACATTGTCATACATCATGGCAACAGCTTTCAAATGTACATACATACAGACATGTATATAATGCCATGGCTCAAGATTGGCCATCGTGCTAGCTGAGCCAAGCTTTCGCAAGTAAGGTCCATTATCGATATACTGCACCTAGCGAAGATGGTACAGCAGGCGAAGCGATTGGACCGGGGAGGAAGTTGTCAACTCCTGGACGGATGACGGGACTCACTGTATCTATGTACAATGCCTGGACCTGTATGGTCGGCTTCCCGACCGCATTCTCAGGATAAGCTGGCCTCAGGAGGTTCTGAATATGGATTTGACATAGATCGATGACCGAGGGAAAATGTCTGTAACACACACACTGCACTGTACATAGTGTGATGGTACTGTACAGTATTCCCGCCACTTGGTCAACGCGTTGAAGCCCATCGCGCGGAATCATCCGTGACCCATCATCCATCATGCAACACCAATCTTCAGCACATCACAGTCACCATCAAAACGCGTCCATAATAAACAAACAGTACTCGAAGTCAGCGCACGACCCCAAGCGCACCTACTTGATACTCAGACCTCTCCTCCTCTCCTCCTCTCCTCCTCTCCTCCTCTCTTCCTCTCCTTTTCTTTACCTTTCCCTCTCTTACCACTTTGACTTGCTTTCTCATCTCGAATAAACTTGTCAGTCTCCGCACTATCACCTGTCCACCCAACCATATTCAGACTACACGATAGCGATGTCCATCAATACTGACACACCAACCGCTAGCACTTCTACTCCATCCACAGGGGAAGATACCTCCGGACCCAACATTTCCGTCGATGTGAAGGCTGACGAGAGGTCGCGTCTTCCTTTCGAGCTCATCACATCCATCTTCCAGCTGGTCGAAACCCCTTCTACGCTCGCCGCGCTGGCTCGCGTCAACAAATCTATAGCCGAACTCGTCAACGACAGGCTCTATTGCCATGTCACTCTCGATCACGCTCCTGCCTTGATTCTCTTTCACACTCAGGTACCACCGGAGAAAAAACAGCTCGTCAAATCGCTCACCATCAAACATGGTCAAGCAAGCGATCCTGCTTGGCAGCTCCCTTCGGTCCTTCCAACGCCCATGAATATAGACACCACGTCTCATTCGAGCGATCTCAAGTGGGAACTCGGTACACTTTGCATCAAGACCATGGAATCCCCCGTCAGTCAAGAGACCATACCGCCACCTTCCACAGTCGGAGACGATATGAAACCGAATAATCTTTTTGACCTTTGGCTCCCCGCCGTCCTTCCCGACGGCGGTCCAGTTGGTGTACTCGCCTCTCGACATCCCAGTAACTTCGAAGATAGCGATAGTATCGTCAAGTCTTGCCCACAGACATGTGATAAAGCTACTCTCAAGTCGATCGTCAGAATGTTCTCCAAATGGGATAATCTCGTATTTCTCGTGCTCTGGAGCCACTGCTTGGACTTCTCCGACCATGAAGACTTCCCGCTCGTAGCCCTGCATCGATGTTTAAAGCTCCGGTGGGTTAACGTCGATGTTCACTATCCCGATACGCACTGCGAAGGTGAACTCCATAAGGTCGTCGAAGACTTTTTCGACAGGCGAGACGAACTCGAGGGACCCAAGAGTAACGGCTTCTTTATGTGGGTGGCCAATCAGCAAGTCCGATTTCCGCAGCACACAGTTCACTCGCATCCGGTTACAGGTGGACATTCACATGGCCCCAGCTCTGGAGCGACTGGCCAACGCGAAGAAGGTGAAGAACACGATCCGCTACCGATTCACCATTGGACTTCTCTTATCCGCCCGAAGAAGGAAGAGCAACCCGCCGATGACGAGGTCACCGACGAAGAAGATTCCAGTGAGTGCACTGACCTCATGCCTGTTTCCCAAGACCTTCTGGATGACAGAAACACTCGTTGACAGTCCTGATTTTTAGCAGACGCAACAGCCGATCCAAGCTCCTGATTTGGGCGGACACAACGTAAGATTCCTAGTGGTCCAGCGAGAGACGAATAAAGACGCATGGTCAATGATGTGTAGGATAGCTCGTAATTTATGAGCCTAGCTGTAGCACGATGGAGAAATGTAAGTTGACGCTGAAGATGGAACAGAAGGCAGGAAATGAGATACATTACTCTAGTATACGATGATCCAATAGTATTCGAAGAAAAAGCTTCGCAACACACCTTTGGGCCGACGGCCCAGGTCATGACAGATATGTAGAAATTCGATTTCCATGAATGTAGTATAGATACCAGTCGATCCTCCATGCAACATGTATATAGAAAGTGATCAACCCAGCAGTACAACCGAGTCTTTGCAATGGGTGTGTCAGTGGGAGTCGAAACGCAGTGGAGCCCAACAGTTCTTGGATGTCTATAATCAAGGTTCGAAAGCCACGAAGCAGGAGACAAAAACGATTGGAATAGCACCCAAAGTAGCTGTGATTGCTACCTGACGTACAACATCTACCAGGATCATGGGGTACTCGAGTCGAGCGTATGTCACTTAGCTGATCTTAACAAATACATCCACCTTCGATGATAGAGGGATCTCCAAAGCAGACGTTCCAACGAATGAGGGAGTCGTTGACAGCCACTAAGTTTGCAATCGGTACGGGGTATTGGCATTTCCCAGTCGGAGAGCGTCAAGGCGTTGATCAGCGCGTGTGTGTGTAACGTGTATATAGAAAAACACTAGGTCTGCATTTTCGCTCAGGATCAAAGCGTCTGTGGCCCTTGGGCACTGACCAGCCGCCTCAGTTTCGTTTTGGGAATTTGGGTCCAAGAGCGAGCGAACCCAGCGCCATCATTAAGGGCAAGACTTGACTAGCAGGGTCGGTGGAGATATGGACGCACTCTCTCGCTTTTCGCATCCGCGACCTTCGTCTTCTTGGTCTCATCTCAATTATTTCAGAACATCTATATGACCTGCCTCGTGAGGCCTATTCAATCCTGCTCATTCTATCTTCGTTGGCTTCCCTGACAGAATGTTTGATATCCTGCTCTCGACGAACCGCTGTCTTATCAGGGAATTACGATTGCTGCAAGGCACCCAATATCACAATATCGAACAACCAGTGTATTGCGGAAAACGCGAGAGCCGAGCATCTGAGCTTTGCCATTTGCATTTGTATGTCCCGTACGACGACCTTTGAGCTCGGATCGCTTTGGATGTTTCAAGAAAAAAGCGAGTGATCTGACCGCGATTGAACAATGGGTCCAGGTGTCCTACTTCGGTCTTCTGTCGCAGAACATGTATTGCTCAATTAGACATACGGTGTTTGCCCCACCCAATGTTGTGTATATCGAGCTACACGAGAACGATAGTTATACGAGGACGACTTGCATCGAGTCGTTGAAGAGTTCGCCCTCAATCGATGGATTAAGCATGGCCTCATTACAGAAGGCGCTTTAGTCTGGCAAGGCAACATCAATTACTCGGGTCCCACCAAGTTCATGAAGGCGTTCATAAGGAGGGAGTCAGCCAGTGATCCTCCGGTTCATTGGTATTCAATCATAAGAAACAACGTCAATCAACCAGAATTCGAGGAAGCGGTGTCGGAGAACAATCCCGAATCACCATCAACGTGAGTGAGCCTCTGCCCCAATATTCTGTCACTCTGTTCTCGGCTGAATTGGCACCACCTGCTATACAGATAGCGTTCACGTACCCTCAAATATATGTAGATAGATGTGCAATCAACCCGATTTCCAAACACGACCAAGGATCACCATGAAGCAGAGAACACCTGAGAAAAGGGTCTTGGACTCCGTACACGACAAGCATAAGGTCCGTCTCCTATCAGGAGTTGATCAAGATAAGGAGAAAACGATACGAGATCAAGCCGCTCGTCGAAGTCTCACTCACTCCATAATCCTTCACTCCCGTTCAGACGCTCAATCATGTAGACTTGCTGTGATGTACATATGTTCCATGTCAACTCTAAACGTTTCAATCCAGTAGTATAGCTGTCAATAACATGCATACACCAATATGTTACTGCTTTCGCTCACAGGAATTGTTGTCAGAATTACGTAACCTCATAGATACTACATACGTGTAACGCTCCCTAGTTCCCTAGTTGATAACTATCTGTATTATCTAGTCTTCCTGTTGCTTCCTCATCGCTCTACAAGACGCTGAGGAAGTACAGCTGAGTACATGCATCGCTATACAAGACGCTGAGAAAGTACACATTCGTACAATTGTGATATCGTCAAATACATGCTGTGCTCATTACAGGTCGTCATTATCGTTATATAAGGTATACAAGTCACGCAGCTTATCTTACCGTCCAACCAGGCTCGGACTGTATCCTCTTCCATGTTCGGCTTGAGCGTCAGCGTCAACGCCAGGGTCAGGAAGCACGTAATTGTGGCCCACAAAGCCCACTACTACTATACTTCCGTCCGTACAGCCATACTACCGATACCGCGGCGGAAAAAGAAGATGGAACGACGGCATCAGCAGCCGCTTGAGGACTTTCATATCGCTGAGAAAGCAATGGGATCACTGGGACTTACCACAAACTTCTCTCTGTCAAGGACGAGCGACATGGGGTTTTTCTCGGGCGTTTGCAGATGAAGTTCTTCCGCTCGTGATGCCCATGCACCGCTCACCGGTCTCATCTCCGTCCCCTCCTCGTCGCTTTTGGGCACACCTATATACAGCTAGGAGTACATGACCAGTTTCAGCACGCACTCATGTCGATTCTCCGCGTACCGAATCAGTTCACTAGGCAGCAATCGTCGACTTACGTGCCTGTTTGCGCCTGCGCGGGCCGCGAATCGTGTGGAAGTGACAATCCTCGTCCTCCTTGCGTCTGTAGCGCCCTTCTCTACGTCGGGTGCTTCGATCAATTCGACCAATTTTGGAGCTTTGGTCAATAGCGGCACGACTCTCATCTTGCGCTCTTTCTGGGGGAGACTTTCAACAGACACGCTCTTCGACTTTGACACGGGAGAAACCGGCGCCTTGTCAGATTGGGGATTGTGAACGGCATTCCCCCTTGAGGACGTTGTGTGGGTGAGCGGGCTTGCTGATCGACCGACCGTTGATTCAGCGATCTTGCCCTTGCCCTTCATAGGCGAGGGGCTTCCAAGCACCGCAGAAGAGGCCGCGCGCGTCATGGGCGTGATTTTGCTCGGAGACGAACTTGAATTTGCGTTATTGGATGAGAAACTTGGGGTCGAGCCGGATATGGTCCGCTGTTTGAGCGGGGTAGACCTAGCTGGGGTTGAGCTCGGTAATGCTCGAGAGGTCGATGATACAGTCCGGATTCGTGGTCGGCTGGGTCTGGGTGATGGAGTCGCTGGAGCACCGCTTGCAGATGTAGTATTACTGGGAGCAGGCAGAGAAGTACTAGGAGGAAGTTCCTCTTCCACTTCGTCCCAGGTCAAGCGAATTATCATCTCTCGTGTCGCGCACTGGCCACCGCGAGTGTCACAAGGTATCAGCCTCACCATCAACCTCACACTCACAGTGCAGCTAATCAATCACGCAATACTCACCGTCATGCTTCTACCCTGACCTTCAAACCAATTGATCATGCCCACTCCACCCAGCCCACCACCAACATCTTTCAGTTTCAACTTCCAGTCCCCCTCTCTGCCATCTTTACCAAGCTGTCTACCAAGATCGGAGATCTTGAACTGAGCCAACATTTCCCTTCGCCTGATATCAAAAGTCCGGATGACTCCGTCGACGGTGACAGCGATGATGTAATCGTGAATGAGCTGAATGCCCACGCAGATATTGGTTTGTTGGCCGAATCGGACGATTTTCTCCCCCGTCTTCCATGACCATCCCACTAGCGCTTTGTCCGCACCAGCCGAAACGAGGTAGTTTTCGTTCAACCTATCAGGTAGGTCATCGTTCAGCTTCGAACAACAACTGTTCACAGTGCAGACGCAGATGTGTTCTTCCGACAGCGAGACATGACGGACAGGGACGTGACTCACGCCACAGCTCGTATGCCATGCAAATGCCCAGACAGCGTATGAACCAACGTCCAATCCTGAGACGTCTTACGCCAAACTTGCACTCGACCTATATCATGATACCCAGCGACAAACACCTTGGAAGGCGGGTGGTAATCGAGGCATGAGACTGATTTCGCCGGTAGAACGAGCGGATGAGGGACCGAGGACGGTATCAAGGTCAGAAGGGGTGGAAGGTGCCATATTCGGATACTTCTCTCGCAAACGGAATATCAGCCATGCTGGATTTTACAACTTTGATCAACGAGTGTGAGACGGCTCACGTTTCGTCATATGATCCGCTGATCAAGACATCACCTCGTAGTCGCAGAGATGTAACATAGTTGGTATGTCCCTTGAGCATGAACACCTTTTGAGCCTATACTTCAGATATAAGCTGTGCTTCTTGCAGACGCTGCTATTGGCAGTCGACGTACAAGACCAGTATTCCAATTCCTCTCGCGCCGCCAAAGGCTCTTATACAGCTGCTCCCTGGACTCATCATCAGCTTGATTCTAAGAGATGTCCTGAGACGTTCGTGTAGCGACATTGTAACGCACAACACTCACCATCCTCCTTCAGGCGGAGCGTCAAGATGCATCAAGCCAGCTTGACCATCCCAGTCCCTCCATTCCAATTGCCGACACAAGAGGCGCCACAGCTCTTCACTCTTTGTGATCTTGCGATATCGACGCGACACCTGTTGCGTCATGGCCGTCGTCGTTAGCTTGGGTGATTCAGCCTGGTTTAAACCTTGATTGAAGACCTAACCTACCACGCGCAGATTCAAGATGTCGGCCACTTCAAGCAGACTGAGGATCTTGATTGAAATGCCCTCGTCTAATCGAGAAAAGATATCGAATCTCGATCTCCTATACTTCTCCAAGACATCAATCTGGGCATTTATATCGGACGGATGACAAGCTGAGGTATCGATTCACGAATAAGCGCTTGAGCATCGAGATACTGATACGACGGATTGTAACGTCAAGGGAACTAAGGAGACCGAGGACATACCTTCCGCTACCAATCCGAGCAGCTTGACTCTCTCATCCTTCGTCAAACCCCTCACCATACTTCCGAAATCTCCTTGCATCCCCTCTACCGCCTTTTGACCTGTGCTTATGTCTTGGGACTGCTCAACAAGCGTATGATCGCAAACATGTGCGCCGCAATTGGCATGCTCGGCTCGCAGCCAGTTATATTCCCTCTGCAATGTGTGTAGTTGGGTGTGCAGGTCGTGCAAAGAAGAAGACGAGGCTGATTGCGAGCGGACAAGAAGGTTCTTGTAGTGCGTTATCTGACGGAGATGTTTCGCTTGTAGTGCAGCGAGAGGTGACTGTGATACGTCGATAGATAATCAGCTGAGATCTCGAACGCACTTGGTTCAACGGGCGGGGGGAAACTCGGCAGCTGATATTTGACCAGACCCGCAAGCTCTACTGTACACACTCACATCGTCAAACTCGTCTCCAGGACCAACCGTTTCCGTCCGCAGTTCCCACCCATCTTCAGTGATCGGATCATCCCAGTTCGTAGGCTCGCTGAATATCTCGGGAAACGTCCAATCTCCGACCTCGACCGGGCTATGTGTCGCCCATTGAGGTAGACTAGTCGGTTGCAGCTGCCGGTGATCTTCGTATGACACTTTGCGAGGAGGTTGTGGTCGGAGCTGAGCCTGAGCCTGAGAATGCACTTGACTTTGAGCTCGAAATGGAGATGAAGCGCTTTGACCCACTGTCGTACGTGGTGTGATAGGCCGAGGTGTAGACGGTCCAGCTCGCGGAGTCAGGCGTCCGTTCGCATTCTCCTTGTCCATGCGGGGAAACGATATTGACAGCTTTGGCTTCAGTTGACTGTCCAGCGAGACCCTCGGTTGCGGTCGATCTCGAGTGGTCGGTGATGGAGTGTTTACGGTAGTTGTGACAGGGGATGGACCGGGAAGAGAGCGTCGGGGCGTTGTTGGGGGCCGTTTGATGGGGATTGTACCCTGCTTGGGACGCGGTGACGCGCCATTCGGAACAGTCATCTTGCGTCCCCAAGATGACTAGTTGTACATGCTTGGTATATATCTCAGATGGGTCTGGATGTGAATTTCAATTGTGAGGTCGAGGTGGTAAGTGAAGATAGTAACGTTTGGTTGCAGAGAGAAAGAAGGAGACGCCCGGAAACACGCCCAGACCACCAAACAGAGACGTGTATGGTGCCTGAATTAAAATCACATCACGTGACTTGAAGTTAGGATAAGATAAGCTTAAGCGATCTCATATCTCAATAAACGGGGGTGATTTCTGATTATCCTCTTCCAGAATTTCTGGAAAGCATACGGACAACCCTCGCTGGGGGGCCAGCCATCGATGAAGCCCACTCAACTCCTGGGTTTCGGCGCCTCAGACAATCGCATCACTTGTGGTGAGTTCATGTCTCCCACTCCACTGAACAGCCCCGCCTAGCTTTGACTGATCGATCACGCAGCGCAATGACAAGATATGCATGCTCCCCATGCCCTATGGGGTTTCGTGGAAATCATAATCTTAGACAAAGTTACTGATACAGTATTATAGGGGGTTTAAGCTAAGCTAGACGGACGAGGAATACACGTGTATGGTGGTGACGACTGATATATATGTGCAGGGTACAAATGGGATCTTGGGTATAATAGTTTGGAAAATATGCTTAAATGCTTACTGAAGAAGAACAGGAACAATTATTATTGGAAATATATAGATGTCTCTCACTGACAGTGGTGATACAGACTGATCGACCTGAAACCTCCGACCTTCGATTGAGAAGTCTAGCTCACCAAGCCCCGTTGAGCGGCATTCCAGGACCCATACTGACAGGTCTAGCTTTCTTGCCTTTCTTATCCCTTCTTCTGAGCGCGTTCAAGTCAAATGATTGACACTTGTCACATTCTGATGCTAGACGGATGGACGCTTCGAGCGCTCGGTGGATCTTGAGTGATGTGTGCGATGTTGGGGGGAGTTTCGTTGAGAGTTCTGCAAGAAATGTTATTCATCATTTGCTGTCTCAGCACATGAACTTTTCCTGTACTGATACCGAAGGCAATTCACTCACCTTGGAAAAGCAATCTGTATCGCGCGGCCCTTTGGATGGGCATAATTATCTGGATGGACGGGACGACGTCAGCATAATAGTCCAATTTCAACAGCCTTTGAAAGACTTCGCTACATTTGCTCAAGCCCTCCCTCGAAGCGCATTACGCTGCTTGAATGAGGCAAATCTGCAACGGAGCAAGATCTCGATTATAGAGCGAGCGTTACTGTATCCACTCACGATATCAGCGAAACCCAACCTCTCCTCACCTTCGCTCTCATCCCCACTTCCGATCCCTCTCAAACCCTCGCTAGCCCTCCTAGATCTCCTGCCAACCCTTCCTTCATCAAGCACCTTGTCCAGCTCTTCTCCCAGTCCACTCATGACCACTTCACCAATCTGACTCGCCCAAGCAGATATCTCTCGAGTAATATCATTCTCCATTGATACGAACGCGTCGGCAACTCCATAGGGGGAAGGATCGTGTTCGAATCGTTCTGATAATTCCAGACTAAGCGCTTGTAGCTTCGGTAAGCGCAAAACAAGGATATCGAGTGGTGTCGTTGGAGGAACAGATAATTGTGATGGTAAAGGAGGGACAGGGGAAGTAGGTGAGGTATTTCCAGAACTGCTTCCCCCGCTTCGCTCTGATCCACCGCCGGCCGTACGAGGTCGTCGTAATCTTGAAGGAGACTTGATGTTGCCTGATCCCGATCGATAATCCGCAGGAACGGGTTTAGGTACGAGAAGCGTAGAATCAGAGCTGGTAGATATGCCGGGAAGAGGCGGAACCTCATCGCGAGCCTTGGCGGCTATTTGGACCGCCTGAAGCCCGGTGCAGAAATTGCTTGATCAGCTACGTGCCTTGCTGAGCAAAGAAAGGCCGCTATAGTAACAAGTGGATGTTTAGGTCTACTTACCGATACACCCCTCGCCAACAACCGTCCATGTCGACGTTCACCATGTACCAGCTCCCTCGTGACAAACCATGCTCTGATATTCTCCTGTCTGACCTGCTTCTCCAGTAGATCCTTCGACGCCGTCCTGAAGATCGGTGGAGGGGTAGAGGATCCACCGCTCATTCCCGACCGCAAGGCAGCACCTCCAGCTCGAGTCATCCGCACTCTCCCGTCAGATTCAAGTTTGACCAGTTCTTCCACAGTAGCTTGGAACGCTTCATCATCCTTGATCTCTACTAGTGATTGTCGATATCGGCGTTTGGCATCGTATGACTGCATCTCTGCGTCTTCATGAAGGCTGACTCGATGAAGTTGGATCTCACGAGCGAAAACTATCCCTTCGGGTAGATCGCCCAACCCGGAGGGTTTGGCATCTCTGAAATAATCGCTGACGATCGCAGAGAGAGGGGGCGTGTACGGTCCTAAAGGGGTTTTCCAATTGGCCGAAGTCGGCGGAGCAGAGATCTTTCGGAATGATCTCACGGGAGTCGTAGATGGCTGGCTTTGTTGTTCAGCCATTGACGGTAGATCACCTTCAATAGGCATGGGCGAAGCAGTAAAATCGAAAGGGATGAAATCAGGCGATGGTAGAGGGTTCTGCAAGGACGTGATAGGAGGAAGTTCAGGTGGGGTGCTTGAATCGGTCCATCCTGCTAACGGTGCCGAATTGGCTCGCGGAGGCGGGACAGCCGGGATCTTCATCTTGCCTTTCTTGGCTCTCAGTGACGAGGGAGTAGCAGGTCGCTCGTCGCCTGAATCGCTCTTCGGATCATTCTCTTTGGAGAAACTGTCAAGGAGTGAGGCAATCGGGGTCGACTTGAGGGGGATCGTAAGATCGAGTGAAGCTCTAGATCGCTTTATCCTGGAATTCGAGGGAGCTATCCCGGATGGGATATCCCTGTATATCTCGTGCTTTTTGGTCTGAGGCACAGGAGGAATATCCTCGTCGTCACCATTCACGTTATAAGACATCGACTTGCTTTTCTTTCCTCTTCCAAGCGATCCACTGCTGCTCAACCTTCGCCAAAGCCGGCTGAAACTACCGGATCGGGCGGGCATACCAGGTCGGGAGGGGGATTTCGGAACTTCAGTCTCTTTTGGCAGCTCCTGAGGCGAAGCAGGCTGAGACGGTTGCGCAATCTGTGAGGTGAAGGATACTTGCTTCATAGGTGACGATGTCGATGTTGAAGGACGAAGGATGAGCGAGAGAGGCGGACGAGTTTCCTTTTTCGACTTGGGTGAGAGATGAGGGGGTGGCGGTGCGGCTCGGCCAGAATGGGCTGGCCTGGATTTTGATTTGGGTAACGAGTGATTTATGGGAACGCGATCATCGGGATGTATTTGATCAGAGATGAACGCCAATGGCCACTGCCCTCTCTCTCGCTCATAATCGAATGCTCTTCGCAACGCTTCCGATGAACCCTCGAAGTTCCGGATAGTCTCTGTTACCTCTATCATCTCTTTCTTAGCGTGGCCCACCACAGCCCCGACGGCCGGTTGTTGAGCCACAGATGTAGTTGTGGACAATCGCACCGCATGGGCGGTAGCAACGGTCGCGTTCGTGGCGGTCATCACTTCGCCTACGCTGTACACCGAGTTCGTGTTGACCGACATCGCGCCCACGGAGCTAGATCGAAGTCGTCCAAAAGCCGGTCGGACGGGTCGAGTTCGTATCTCAACATCGGTATTATCCGCTGCTTCAGGAGCAAGAGGCTGCAATTCGAAATTTACCTCTTGTCTCCGGGTTGAGCTAGGGGTCGTTTCGGTACTATCGTTCGAGATGACAGCTTCGGATAAGGTCCGGGTGTTCCTCAGCTCCAAGTTCGAGGTGGAAATCCGACGTGGTTTGGGAGGTTTGGCTGTTACGTCGCTCCCGGACGATACTGTCCGCGTGTTGGTGATTGTCGATAAAGTTGTCGAAAACGTAGGCGATGAATTACCGTTCGATAGCCTCTCGCCAGGATTTGTAGGCGGATCTGAAATAATCGTTGACCGTTTGTCGGTGAGCTCATCGTCTGGAGCTTCCTTCCCTACGGTGATCCGATCCTGCACTATCATTCCATTATCACCTTCTTTGTAGGAGCATGTCGAAGCTCTGGATAGGGTGGCTCCGGTGCCCAGATCCTCCCATAATCCGCCTGCTGGGTATCCATCTCGCCCAGGTACCAAAACTGCGTTGCTCGGAGTCTCGATCATTGCCGATTCCTCGGTCGAAGGTGTCATCCCGGATGATGCTGCTGTTGAGGAAGAGGGGTTACGGTTCAACGACCAATTGAATTGCGTCTGGGGCAGTGGCGGTGCCGCCCCTAGTGGGAGAGGCAATGAAGACGAATGTACAGGAGGTCTGTACGGTACAGGGATGTCGGTAACATTATGAGTCAGAGGAGATGGGGAAGCATGAGCAGAAGCTGAGCGGATATGACCTCTCTCCCGTTGTGGGTGATGCGTGGTTGAAGTTGAAGGCCGTTCCACCAGTTCGATTTGATCGTAAATAGCCGTCACAGGACGACGTTTGGTCAGCTTCTTGGGTGACATACTCGCTGCGCGCCCAGCACGTCGCTGCGATTGGTCGCCGGTTCCATCCGGAACCAGAGGCACAGTCGAGTCTCCGCTTCCAAACGAAGGGGCCGAAGATTTTGAGGATACAGCCGTGGGTAGTATAGGGCGAGGATGAGACAAGGTGGAGGGTTGTTGTAGCTGATTGGCGAGGTGACCGGGTGCTGGTAAGGGAGCGGTGCATGGTGTGACAGGATGCTCTGCTGGGACGGACAAGGAGTGCTGAGTGGGGTGAGGGGCGACATAGTGTGATGGAATGGGGTCATGCTGAGTGGCAAGAGAGGACTTGGCAATATCTAAAGCGGGGTTTTGGAGCGTCGAAAGAGGGGGAGGGGACCGCATGGCTGGGCGTGACGAGGTCGCGGGTTGCGAGGGATTCGAAGGAGAATCTGTCATTGAAGTGTGAGGTATGGGTAAGGAATGTTGACTAGATAAGTGTTCTGCGATCAGCTTCCTGACCTTCCAGCCAGTCTCGGAGTGGTTGCAGCTAACATCACTTACTCGGTTGCAGAACCGTCCCTTGATAGCTTCCTACCCTTCGACACTCCTTTGACAGCTGGGACAGCAATAACAGTGTTCGAAGTCGTCTTCGGAGCCCCTTCTTGGACATCTTTCGCGCTTGCGCTCGCGCTCGTGCCCGCCCTCGACTTTCCCTTGAAACTCCTCATCCTCCCAAAAGTCCATCCAGGCGAACCGGAGCCAGAGCCTGAGCCCGAAGGTGGTCCGGAGGACTGACCGAAAGACGTGGGCGGATACTTCATCTCCCCGCTATCCCTCTTCCTTCGACTTGGCTTCTCGGACGTTGGTACATCTCTCGATGCAGTGACAGCTGGGTCAATGGAAGGTACAGGGGGTACATCTTGCGAACCGACGGAGATTGACACCAGCGAGGCATTGGATTGGTTCTGCTGTTGAGAGGAGAGGGAAGCGGACGATCGACGCTTGATGAGACGCATGGTCTATCGAGATCGTATCTGCTTTGCAATCGCGTGGGGGTGGCCGGATCGCCAGGACGAACAAGTTGTGAGCCAGTGCCAATGCCAGTGTCAGTCGAGGGACCAACTTGTCAAAGGAGGATGAAAAGATCAGAAGTCACCAGCAAAAGTGATCTCGGTTGTGGTTGTAGGAATGTTTTCGTTCTAGCGAGTGCGAGTGGGGCGTCCTGACACTTCTAGACCGCCCAACCGCATGTCAATCAAAGCCTCGATCTAGATGGCCGATGACTAAGGAATTGGGTGTATACAATCAATCGATATCGATATCGATCTTGACGCTAATGATCGTGATCACAACGCAAGATTATAGCAAAGTAGATTGGCGTCGCAAGTGGACCTTCTAGAAGTGAGTTATCGTATTGTTTTCTTCTTCGCTTTGCCTTGTTGTTTTTCACCCGCGCTAGTGTGCGACTGCGACTAGTCTGAAGATAGACAGGCTGCAAAAGAAAGTGATCGTCGATGTTTTGGATGTCGAAGTTGCCAATCAAATCGAATTGATTTGCAAGCGAACAGCTGAGCCGTCTCTGAGACATCCAATATGCCGAATACCGAAAAGTCAAACAGAGCAGACAGAGTTAGCACAAACAAATCTCGCACATGCTTGACACATTCCACGGATCTTAGGTTTGGGTGTTTTTGGGTTTTAATTTGAGGGTGAAGCGAAGCACAGCACAACCGAACAAGTGCGAGGGGAGGCAGAAATGGTGCAAGTGCGACGTAGAGTCGATGACGAGGTCTACCCATGGACACATGGATGCGATACATTATAGATTATCAGAGCATGATTAGACTGATTTTTACTCACCTATGCTTGCTTAAGATGCACCACTGTAGCTACTGCTGTCCTATGACACCTTGACACCTGGGGAGAGGACAGAACAAAGTGCCTTGGGGTTAGGGATAGACTAAGCAGCGACTAAGCCTCGTGTTTGATTTTTCTATTTCTATCTTGTCTTGCCTTGTCTTGATTCTGTATGCGGCAATCGCTCGGCTCAGGCCATCAAACCGATCAAAAACAATCACCGAATCGTGATGCGACCTGAGTGAGGGCTTTGATGATGGTGTGATGGGTGTATTGATGTATTGCTGATCAATGATCAAATTAAGCGTGGGTATATGATGGGCAAGGTAATGACGATTGTAATTCTGAACCTCGTCGACAAGTAACCATAAAAGTCGTGTAATCTGCCGATTCCGAAAGCAGACCTCCCCTCCGTCCAAATTCTCAGGCGGTGAGTCGTATGGTACGCGAACTGGGAATTCGGAATTCTCGATTGATTGCTCAACGTCTGGCTGGTGCGTCCCTTGTGCCCTTGATGATGGCGGTGTGGGGTGTGCTTTGAGCGAATTGGTGTAGTAGGTCTAGGTCGGTTCCGGTCTTACGGCTACAGCTATGGCGCTGCCAGAGTTTACGTCTGTGCTGTGTGTGGTCGATGCGTATGTCGTGTTGTGTGAAAAGCATGTAAGCCATGGGAGCCAGCACGTTGTCGGTATTTCAAAGTCTCGTCGAGATCCAAACACAACTCCACGACGACAATGACGATATGACTGACCGATATTCAGTTACTGGTTGAAGATGATACAAGTTTGTACTCACATTCACAGCGTGCTCAGACCAGAGCTCATAAACCAAACCTCTCCTGCCCTTGTAACCGGCCGGTTAACGGTCTTCGCGATGTGGGGTGAGGGGGGTAAGGGGGTCACAGCTACGGCTGTCGCTTGGACAAGCAAACGTACCTTGCGCTAAGGTAGGAAAGAATCAACAGCGCTAGCGGCTCCTCCTTCTCCTGCAAGACGATCTAGTGATTTGACTTTGACTCCCTCCTTCCCTCTGGGTGCCAGCTACAACCCTCCGTTTCTGACTTTCTGACTGGTGACCTGCTGACAGGATAGGTGCCCTACCACCAAAAGATGTTCTTGTTGTTGTTGTTGTTGTTCTGCAAAGTCGGGTTGGAGTCCGGTCTGGTCTGGTCCTTTGCTGACGGAGGTCGACGGACGGGAGCTGTTCCTTCGGAGTTCCTTTGTCCGTATGTCCGACTTGGTGATACCTTTGGCGTCCTTTGGCGGAGCAAAGGGGTAGTCGCAGTAGTCGTGGTAGTCGTAGTTTTGTGGGAGGCGCTTTGCACCTTTGTGCTAAGAGGTCGGTCTTGTGTTGTCTGGTCTTTGCTGGTCAGGATCGAAGAAAGGGATGTATGTGTGCGAGTGATAGATACTGTGGTAGAGTCAATCGGTCGTTCCGATTCTACCTGAGCTGGTCTGAGCCGCCGAGTCGGAGTTTGAGGTGAGCTGAGTTGAGCTAAGCTAAGCTAAGAGAAGAGATATGAGCTCGCGGAGGCCTCTGAGGGGTGATGGTGATGGTGATGGTGGTGGTGAGAGTGATGTGTTGTTGTCCTGGTTTGTTGTTGTTTTGATTTCAAAGTCGAAAATCAATCATATCCATGTCCAAGCAAGCTATAATATTTGTGTTTCCTGACCGCAGCAAAATAAATAAATACCGTGCATGTAGGCCATCATCAGCACGTTTATCGTAACCAACATCAGGTAAACATTAATAGCTACCTTATAGCTATAGCTATAATAGCACGTCTTCCCGTCTTACCTGAGAAATTTCCATGCACATATACACATCTCGTCATTTCCACACAGGATTCAGGAAGAAATCACTCAATTCCAACGTCAGGAATCACTCGCTGTTCACTTTGGTCGCTACACGTTTGGACATTCCTCAACTTGATTTCGGGTGAAGGTAAGCCCTTACCCCTTATCCCTATGCATATTCCCTATATTCCCTATATTTCCCTGTTATTCTGCGGCTAGGCTAAGCCTCAACGCTACCGGTCCTACCCCTTGAAGGCGCCTCCTGCCTTTTGCCTTTTGCCCTTGCCGAATCCCGAGACCACGCAACCACAATACGCAAAACCCGCAGACCCGCAGACTCGCAGACTCGCAGACTCGCAGACCCGCGCCGCCGCGGTGAAACCGAAAGACAGGAGGATATACATTCCATCGGAATGGAACGCGAGTGATTTGATTTTGTTCCGTTTGGTTGCCATTTCATGTTTCATGTTTCAGCTACGTCATTCCAAAATGAGTGACAGGTCTGTGCCTTGGCAATGAGCGTTCATGCAAAGACTTCAATCAATGATCATTCACGTTGTACCTTCTCTCTCGAATGCATCGCTCAGATGATAGTGATACCATGTATCAGTGAGTAGAGTACGGCTGGGCCATTTCGGCCATATACAGACTCATGACGTTGGTCATTTGATAGCAGGGCGTGCAGTGGATTTGTCAGGCAGCACTTTGACATCAAGGGAAAAAATGCTGGAGAGACTAAGAGTGACAATGCCCCTTTGATAACATGAAAAAGACCCCAACACCACTTTCTGTACTCATTTCTCGTCCGTTTCCGTGCCGCTCAAATTAGATTGGTGAGAAGTGTCGATGAGAAGGAGTGGATGCAACACATCAACGCAACGCACGAAACCAGCTGATGATGGTCGTTATCCATTATGAAATTGCAATTCAATTGAAAGTCATTCGTTCGTTAGAGTACAATACAGGGGATCACAGGCAAGAAATAGCAACGCGAGTACAGACAATAGACAAACACCTAAAATGAAGTGGTAAATATGGGTTTGATATGACATGTATAGTAATTAATTGATAGGATAATGAATATGCTTAGAATCGTTTGTTCTGTTGTCTGTGTGTATGTCGGTAGATATGATATGAGGGCTCACTCGCTAATTGAGGACGATGATTCTGCGGTCCGGTCGAACCGAAAATGAAAAAAAAAAAATTAGAATGACTACCAGTATCGAACGAAGAAAAACACTGATGAAGTTACAAAATTTCGATACTCCTCATACAGTTCTATATGCCACTCGCTACTTTCACTCGCTTGATGAACACTCAAGAGTTGTTCTTTTCGCTGATAAAGGCCGTAACACTGCCCTGTTCAGATGGCAATGCAATAATGTATTGGATCACTTAACACCCCACTCCCTCCCGTCAAATTCCCAATCCAGCCCTCCCAGCTCGCCCAATTCAAGTCTCGGAATCCCGCCTCTCCCGGTGTCAATTCCCCCGGAGGATTTACCGTTTATACCATCCGCGGTCACCCCTCCGGTTCCGTCTGAAGGCGCAGAGAGACCATTCTTACCCCTCTTACTGGTACTGGTCTTCGGTGACGTCGTGGTTGAATTCGCCACGGAGCCCGAGGCTGAGGCAGTGATGGAAGCTTTGGCCTTGCGACGCTTTTCAAACCATCCCGATTCGGTATGTCTCCTTCCGCCCAAAGATGGCCGATCATCGTGGTCATTCGCATTCGCATTCGCATTCGCGTTTGAGAGCGAAGACGAGGAGACAGTGCCGTCACGGGCATGATGTCCGCTTGCGCCGACATTGGGATCAGACGCCGATCCTGAGACTGGGCCCCCGCCGGTCATGGGCGGCGAAGTGAGCGGGCTCGTAGTAGTGCTCGCGCTCAAACTCAAACTTGGTCCTTTCCACTCAGGTGCAAGTCCCTTGAGCTTAGGGAATGTCTTTAGTTTCCCAAACGCTTTCTTTGTGTTTTCAATAGATTTGGCCGTAAATAACGCTGGACGAGGCTTGGTCGGGCTCAGAGATCCTTTGGAAGACGTATCAGACGTTCGAGCTTGTCTTCTCAGGCCCGATCCAACAAGCGTAGAAGGTCTTCGACGTAGCACGCCGCCCAATCCTCTACCGAAGAACGAGTGTTGCCCGTTCCCTACAACTCCATTGGGAGCGGAGGCATCAGGCCCCTCTGGAACGAGCTCTTCCCATTCTTCATCATCGATATGGGTGATTGTGCCGTGTAGCTCGACGGAAAGACGCGCGATGGGAATGGTATCCACACTTGGCAATTGCCGATGTCGTCTAACGATCCTTGTAGGTGAGCCAGGATGCTGTGAACGGACCGAGATGATCTCTGAAACCGAAAGACCAGATGACGGTGGACCATTGGGTAAGTCGAGCTCGTGCGATAGTTGCCGAACGGGTTTGGGTCGTAAGGGGATAGGAACAGGGCCTGTCGAAGCGGGATGGGAGGATAGAGCGGGTGATACGATATCCCGCAGATGAGGTGGAAGGGCCAATGGAGGCGTCATGATGCTGGGCGGTGTGGTAGGGTCTGCTGGAGGTGAGAGAGGCCTGTCCAATGTTTCACTCGAGTACATAGAAGTTGATGACTCGTACACCTCGGGCAAGGGAGACAACCGATCCTTGAGGCCGAGAGCGTCGGGTTCCGATTCCAGCTTCGCCGGCGTTGCTGAACTGATTTGTTCTACAACCACAGGTGTCTCATCATTGCCCGTCTCGAGTACGGGAATGTCGGGCGGGTTCGTCGGCGACGCTGCGGAGGCTTTCTCCCTGGTGGTCGAATTTTGTGTGACAAGGATCGCAGGTCTTGCAGCGTCGACAGGTCGCTCTTCGTCGATACTTTGGTCGGGAGCCAAAGCATTTTCGGCTTGAATGTCGGCCGCAGCCGCCATACTGGTGTCTTTTTCGTCTGTACACCTCTTCTCGCTCTCACCCTCTTGTCCCTCAAGTGCACCCTCCACCTCCACCTTCACCTCCACACTCTCATCGATGATATCGATCGTCTCGTCGACCAGCGGAACCTTGTGCACAACAGGCGACTCTTCGACACTCTCCAAAGCCTCATGAATTGAAACCGTCACCTCTTTCTCTTCCTCCTGCTCAGATTCCGCAACGCTACCGCTGACCTCCATTTCCATCTCGCTCTCGGTATAAGTCTCATATCCATCATTTTCCCTTGACCACGTAAAACTCTCCAGCTCAGGCCGATATTTCGCCTGTTCGAGCGCGTAGAGCTGATTATCATTGAGAGGCGTTCGAGCGAAACTTTCAACGTCTCGAATATCGTGCGTAGACATGTCGACGGATGGGTCTTCTTCGAGGCATAGTTTCGGGAAATAATGGGTATTGTATTCCGCCACCGGGTGTAGATGAAGTCCGTGAGGGTCCTCATATTCTCCTCGCGCGACGGTATCCCAGTCCCTGTATTATTCATGGGTCATCTGGGTTGGGACTTGAGCGATGACGAAAAACAAACCATCACTCACAGGAAGGCAAAGTACTCGTGCTGCTTGACGCAGGGTTCGGTGAGTCTCCACATCGGGTCTTTCTGTAAAAGCTATGATGTTCAAGGCCTATCAGCTGGACTTGCTCTGCATCCACTGTTGCCGTAAAGCTGAGTTACCCACTCCGTCGATGAAGTTGTACGTCACCGGATCAGGCTTGTAATTCGCCATCTTCGGCTCGTGGAACAGCTCGTCCCATGGATCTTGCAGGATCTTACTCCACAACACCATCTACGGAAAACGTAAGAATCAACGAAGAGCTTCCGTGCCCAGTGGAGCTTCGGTCTAGCTCACAAGAGGCTCATCTTCCGTTTTCCGGAATGGAACCTATAGAACCGTCAGCTTCCGTCCACGTCAACATACGAGATTTACTTGGAAGCTCACCCGTCCCACCAGACCTTCTAAGACGATACATCCCAAAGCCCACCAATCGACTGCATACGAGTACTCGGCTCTCTTGACTACTTCCGGCGACTATTAGAAGGATCAGCTTGGTTCACTTGCCCTTACAACTGTAATTTAGCTCACCAGATACTCTGATGTGCCGACCTACGATACAAGTCGCTGACTTCAGCTAGCCGGTCTACTACTCACGAAACCGATAGCGGATCTCAAGAATAAACGCGGTGCGATGATAAATCACTAATGGACTTACGAAGGAATACGCCTTGTCTATCATCAACCTCTGCTGTCCGCTAGCCAAAGTCCGTACACTTCCTGCACCCGCTCCAGCCCATGGCGGTAACTCGGGTTGTCCAGGATACGTGACCACATGGACTGGTTTTGGGTCTCCCCGGTACGAGAACTCCTTTGATAGACCGAAATCGGCGAGAACGGCGTGACCTTTGGCATTGAGGAGGATACTACAATAGTTGGGATGATCAGCTGGCGTGATATCAATTCTCGAGCGACTAGAAGCTGGTGGTTGAATTGAAACTTGGCAAATTGGCCAACTCACTTCTCTGGCTTCAGGTCACGGACGATGATCCCATGTCGATGACTACGAATGCATCAGCTTCTTCGTGTACTTGATACAGCCAATGGGCCGAAGATAACGGTAAGCTGTACGTACAGGTCTTCCAAACCCTGCACAATATCAGCAGCGTAAAATCTCGTCCTATGGTCTCCCAGAATCCCATAAATTTCCATCTGCGTAGCCAGATCACCACCAGGGTAAAACTCCATGACAAAGTAGAAATTCTCCCTATCGGTGAAAGAGTGGTGTAAGCGCGAAATCAATCGATTGTGAGGCTCGTCTATTGCGAATCGTTTGAGGATGGCCTGTTCGGTCAATGTGTGATGGAGCTCGTCGTGCGTTAAGACGGAACGCTTGGATATCGCTTTCATTGCTCGGATCGCGTTGGACGGCGTGTGTTTTACGAGCAATACCTAGATTGCGAAACCGGATCCAGCACAGAGATCAGCGTTGAGAATCAACGTGATTCCTTCGAGTCCGAGTTGACGCCAAGCAAAAGCGGAGAGAGAAAAACGGTCTAGTTTAGAAGTTCAAGTCACGCTGAACTCACTCGGCCAGCACAACCTTTGCCTAATACTCTGATAAGCTGGAAATCCTCCAGCTTCGCAAAATACTTCCTCGTTCCTTTTGACCCTTTTGACGACCCCTCAGAAGTACTAGTCTGTCTTCGATCATGTCCCGTCACCTGTTTGCTCGGTGGACTTGGTCTATCTGGGAGACCATGACCACTATTGAGGTTCGAGACGTCCAGGATAGAAGAACCGCCGAAAGACGAGCTCATAGACGGTGTTCGATCGGGAGTGACCAGGCCGTTGACGATTCGAGTCATGTTGAATGGCGGTTGCGGCTGAAGGTCCTCACCTTCGCCACTGTATGGTGGCGAAGGGGGTAACGGGATACCGGATGGTGCCCCTTGAGTCGCCGAAGTGGGAACCATAGTACTTTGTAGTGCTCCGGAACTTCCGAACTGAGATCAAATCACGCAGCGTATTTAGACCTAGCAAAGAATATTTTGTTTAGATGCGTCGTTATACGGTATGTCTTAAGATGCTGATGGAGGGTATGTATGTGTGTAGGGGTTGAGGCGATTGTCGCAGAAGAAGGATGATGACGACGACACAGTGCCGATGAACAGTCACAACCTCGCTAGAAGCATGGTGACCGAAGAATCAGCTTGAGCTATGAGCTATAAGAAGGTGGCTGTAACGATTTCAGACAGGTCTAAGCGAGCAAGGGAGAAGGAACATGTACACACCGATAGTAAATCTACCCGCAGAAAGCGGCCGTCATATCACTTTCACACAGCGGCCGACAATGCTCGGGGAACAACGACGATAGGCGATAGACGGGATCCTTTGTAGGAGAGGGCTCCTCTCTTCGGTGATTTCGGAGTATCGCAAATCGTAGGTTCTCCAAAGGTGGATCCGATGATGTCCGTGAGAAGGACAACGGTTTTGCTCAATTCTGATCAGGTTGGGTATATCGATCCTACTGACTGGTTATGGAGGATATGTGAGTGAATGAGTGGGTGGGAGAGAGGAAGCAGGGTGATGGTTCTTTAGGCGGTAAAAGGTAGGAGTACAGAGCTTGTGAGAAAGGAGATTAGAGGGGTATGAAAGGTCAGTGAAGTGAGACTGAAGAAGCGGAGCGAGTTTTGCTTGCAGGGTTGAGTCGGGTGTCTAGGCGCAATACGATACGATATGATATGTTATGTTATGATGGGGTGAAAGGGATGAGATGACGTTGAGATGGAAGGCCGATTGCGAGATGTAGTTCGATCGCTATCTATCGATATCCCTATCCAGCTAATGAAATTGAAATCATAGGTCAATGATGATGAGTAATTGTCAGAAATAGTAGGAGCAAATTGGGAATCCCACGCTTAAGGTAACGCTGGTCAGTTTTATGTTATTATACAGACTTTTATAATACTGGATAGTAATAGTATCAGCTGGAGTGATAGTGCTGTCAGGGGTCACTCGCAATGCGACGCTACGCACAGATCATCACCTACACCAAGTCCCACTCCAAGTCTCGGCTGACGCTTGCCTTGGCTTTGACATCGTAGCGCAACAAAGACGTGCATCGCGCATCCTACTTTCCACTCATCTTTATCGCTTTTTATGCTGTCAGTAAGGTGACCGGCCGGTGCCATGCCATGTCTTCTCCATGCAGCGATCATGCATAAGAGACAACTGTTGGACGCAGTTTTGGAGGTGCGGTTGGATCCTTTGATGGATGGTGAATGATCGCTGTGGTGTACTCGTACTGTAGGAGAGGAGAGGAGAGTACAGGCAGGCAGTCAAGCCAAGGATGCAATCGAGATGTAGCCAAAGGAGCGGAAGAGCCTAGACCGAAAGACTGTGCGCCTGTGCGCCTGTGCGCTATTGTCCATGGAGCAGTGCAGTATGGTTGGTTTGCTGGCCAAAACAATAAAGAGAAGATTGATGGATTGATTGATTGATTGATTGGGTGATGGGTCAGATCTACGTGCGTATTACATGTTGTTCAGGTTACCCTGTAAAGGTGAAACGCTGCACTGTTGCTTGGTGCAGCAACTGGATATCGTTGCAGCTGTACTCATATACGGTGTGGTTGTAAGCATAACTGACCTCAACCAGGAAATGCCACATGCAGTAATAATCTAATGTGATCAAACTGAGTGAGTGATGATGAGGTGGGTGGTGGCTCAAGCGCGTTTGGTACCTTAACTTTTTGGGATTTGGGCATTGCCTCGTGGCGTGAATTGACACATTGACGCTATAACTACGCTGTAATGCTGTAATGCACCAAACACCAAAGTCGCGTTGTGGTTGTGGTTGTGGTTGTGGTTGTGGTTGTGGTTGTGGTTGCTGATGATGTTGAGTGATTCAATTCAATCCACTCTTCAACAAGTCTACTTAGCATCTAGCCGTGACCATACAGTTTTAGGCCTTTGTGTTCACTCATGTTTCCACCTCGCTCTTGATATCATCATTAATCTTATTGCACGATACATCGACTCTCTCTCTCTTTCTCATACTTTTGCAAAGTATTTCACTGCGAGCACCCACCCTCGTTTTGACTGGATAAACGACCACACGACTGGACACGAATTAGCTCAAAGGGACACCAAACATTAAGCAGCATCTATCAAAATGGCAGCCATCGCTGCTCAGCCACACCATCACTATCAGCAGCATCTCTACCCATCCCAATCGGTGATGGAGGATGCTTCAGACGATGATGAACACGATCACAATGACGACCATGATATGGACGAAGACGACGACGAGTCAATCGAAGGAGATTTGATCGATCCTGCTCACGCTCATTTCTATCACCAACAACAACAACAAGCCCTTTACTATCAACAACACCAACAGCAACATGGCTCAACAGACTCGGTTGGAGGTGCTGGCAGTGCTGGACCCTCAAGACAGAACAACGCTCAGCATCACCAACAGCAGCAGCAACAAGTGCTTGACGACGACGATGGAGCATATAGTGACGAGGAGAGCGACACGGATAGCATGCCAGATGAGAATATCGATTTCAGCTTGACCTATGCATTGTGAGTTTCAAAAGGTCCTTTCATCACCTCCAACGCAGTGACAACGCCGTGAAAGATGGTCTAGATCACATAGCGCTAACTCTTGAGTTATTTTTTTTTGCCACGTCGATAGACACACCTTCCTCGCAACCGTTGAAGGGCAAGCATCCGTCGTCAAGGGTGATTCACTTGTACTGCTCGACGACGCCAACTCTTATTGGTGGCTTGTGCGAGTACTGAAAACCGAAGATGTCGGTTACATTCCCGCTGAAAACATCGAAACGCCTTATGAGCGACTGGCGAGACTGAACAAACACCGAAATGTCGATTTGGCGGCCGCTACGAATCTGGAGAAACAGGCTGGGACGGTGCAAGGAAGGGAGAAGCTTAAGGGGCTCATCGCTGGCAAAGCTAAAGGATTGAGGAGAGACCATTCGGGGGAGGTGTTGGAGGATGGAGCTGCGCGTAGAGTTGTCTTTGCTCCTCCGACCTATGTCGATCATCCTGGAGTCACCTGGAGCAGTGATGAGGACGATTCAGGAGATGAGGGTGAGATGGAGGTCGACGAAGTCGAAAGTGAATCGAGTGGACAGCAGCAAGGTCAAGAGGTACAACGCGGGGACGTACGACATGAAGCCGAGGTGCATCAAGTGGAGCAGTCTCTTCGCCCTGACGCCGAAATGGAGCCCGATGATGGAATAGAATGGGCGGACGAAGCTGCTGCGGCAAGTCAACGTCGTATGCTCGAGCAGAAACAACGTCAAGGCCAACAAGCTGTCAACAATGCTGGCTCTGTGATACAGCCAAAATCAAACAACCCTTTCGCCCCTCGTCAAGAACAGATCAGCCAAATTAACCCTTCAGCTTCCAACACCTCGTTAGCGTCTACATCTGGCGGGAGCGTCATTCTTGACCCAGCTCAAGCAGGTAGTGATACACGTCGAATCACCGCTACACCCGCCGTTGCTAGCGGACCATTACTGCCTTCTGCACTTCAACAGCAACATCAACAGCAACAACAACAACAACAACAGGGTGGCCAGCGAAATGTGTCTGGTCAATCGGTCAACTCGATTTCTTCCGCGATCTCCACGAACTCATCGCAAAGAAGTGGATCGCCGGCAAGTCCTGAAGAGATCGCCAAGAAGGGCAAGAAGAAGAAGAAGGGGAGCAAAGAGGATTTGCATGACGGGGAGAAGAAAAAACGAGGGATGTTGGGTGGCTTGTTCCACCGAAAGGGCAAGGATAAGGGTGGTAAAGGTGTCTCGGGGAATGAAGCGAGAAGCTCGGAGGAAAGTATGATCAGCGGTGCAGCGGAAACTTCACCCGTTACTCAAGGTCGATGGTCAGAAGACAATAGTGGGCGGGGCCCGCATACATCTTTGCTGGGACCTAGAGGATCGGACCTCCAACAACACCAGCAACAACAAACATCGCAGCAACAATCACAGCAGCCAGTCACGAACGGTGTATCTGCCCACAGTCTGCGACTTCAACAGCAAGATCAAGCGAGAATGCAATCCTACACCAGCAAATATCTCAACAAGTCCCCTTCCTCCGAATTGCATTCGCCGACTGCCGCCGAGGCTGCCGCTGCAGTAGCCCAGTCAGCTGCTGCTATGCGTCTGACTGCCAGTATAAACAGCGGTCCAATCGGAAATACCGGTGGTCGACCCAGCAGTATCATCCTCTCGCCCAACCCTGCCGGTCCTCCTCTTCTCAACGTCATACGTATATTTGCCGGAGATCACATCAAGTCGGAGTCGTCGTTCAAGACGGCTCTTATCAACGAAACCACCTCTTCTGTCGATCTGATCCGCCAATCGATGCAACGATTCCACTTGCCTGGCGGATCGAACGCCAATCTCGACCAGACCTATTATATCACCGTCAGAGATTTTAATGGCGAGGAATTGGAGCTCACACCGGACGAGAAACCGCTTTCGGTGTTCCAGGAAGCTGTCAAGCGATGGGCTCGCGAGTCAGACGAAGATCTCACTGCCAGGATGGGAGCGATTACGCCTACTGTCAAGAGATCGAGTGTAAGCAGTATCTCGAGCGTGATCAGCCTGTCATCTCACCCTGCTATTGCCAAATTGGGAATGAACGATTTCTCAGACGATTCGGTAGTCAAGCTGTATTTCAACCGACGAAGACCTGGCAGTGTTCAGATGAACGGACCCAACGGATCAGCTCCACAGCAAAATGGCATGCCTGAGCCTGCTAGCGAGTTCTCGAGCTACAGCACTCAGCTCTCAACGGTCCAGGAATCGAGTCCGGAAAACAAGAGCGGAGAATGGGCTCAGACCGGATCGCCGGATACGAGCACCGATACAGCTACTCCGCCCATGCAAGCTCAACAGCGGTTCAACCCTTCCTTGACAATCTCTACCAACGGTCAAGCGTCTCCAGAGAGGTACTCTTCACCTTCAGCTAGATTCACCGTCCAGCTAATCATCCACGCAAATGATCTCCCAGATGGTTCAGCATTCGATCCTTCGAGCGATGCGATCATTCCTCGAGCCTTACTTCGAGATCGACAACCCACTCCCTCAAATGATCCTAAGAGAAGAGTATTTATATTACCTCGGAACGCCAACGTCGTTGAAGCCATAGAACAGGGTTTAGAGAGGTTTGGCATCAACGAAGGTGTTGTGGATGGTGGTGATGATGTGGAGGACAAGGTCGGAAAAAGGAGGAGTATGGCTCGGGTCAGATACAGTCTCGCTGCGATCATCAATGGCGAAGGTGAGTTTGAGATATAATCATCGTCCCTTTGTTGCTAAAAGTGGTAGCAACATGCAGTAGCTGACTCCATTTATGCCGTATATAGAACATCAACTCGCGTCCAACAGCCGTATTCTCGACTCGTACGACCAGCCTCCCAACTTTCGACCGATGGAACGTACAACACCAGAACAACGGCGACGATCTCGAGATCTCCAGCACAACGCTGGCTCACCTGCCGATCTTCTTCCTACCGACCCGATCTTTGTGCTCCGCCGTGTAGGACACCGTGGCCTATCTGGTGCTCGGATCGATATCAATTCTACACCTCGACAAGCACGACCAAACGGGGACACTCGATCACCCGCAGAGATCATTGCTGCGCAACGAGCGGCATCCCGAGCCAACCAGAAGGCTCTGATAAGCTCACAGACTAATACCTCGCAAGGTGTTGATGTCGTTCTGCCTGACCAGAAAGGGACGTTCCGCTCTTCTCGGTTGATGGAAGCCGAAGGAGAAGTGGTCCGATACTCTTACATCGATGGTGATGGTGAGACGTACGACATCTCTGAATTACTAGAAGAAGAGTGGGGTAAAGAGGGCTCTGTATCTGGATCGATATCGTCTCTTGCACCATTCCAAACGAAGCCGCCTGCTCTAGCAAGGATGGCCACGGACCAATCGGCCTATATCACCGCCCCATCTACACCTGATGAGGGCTTAGAGAAAGATCGCGCATTGTCAGCTGGATTCGGTCTTGGTGCCCCCGCTACTATCGTCGAGTCGAGAAGTAAATCAGGATCACGAAATTCACTATCGCGTCTATCAGCGGAGGAAGACATCCTCAAGGGGGTTGTACAGAGAGCTGCGGGCCAAGAGGATAAGGAGAAATTGGAGGAGAAGCTGAATAGGGTGATTGAAAGGGTTAAGAATGGTTCGATCAGGGGCTCGACTTCTTCGGATGAGGTCGCGCTGTCCACTGTTAAATCGCAAAACCAAGCTCGGATTCGCTCTCAAATCGATGTTGATCAAGCGCAGGATCAACATCCAGCTCAAGGGGGAAGAAGATCGAGCGAGAATTCAATCTCTGCTTCGCCCAACCCTAATCTAAATCGACAGAGCTCTGCGGCTTCGAGCGGACGATCGACCCCTCAAGGTCAAAGTCAAGGTCAAGCGCAGATGCAGATGCAGTACCATTCGCAAGGGTACCACCACACGTCGCTTCCTGATGGTCGGGCATCGTCGTCCGACATCAATTCTACGCCACGCGCATCGAGCCAGTATAATCATGTTGACGGGCAAGGGAGATCATCCTCTCGTCAAAGCCAAGTTCATGGCCAAGGGCAAGGACAAGCGCAAGGACAAGGGCAAGGACAAGGGCAAGGACAAGAATTCGATACGACAGCGGCGTCGGTGAATCGGATTATCTCGAGACATCGACAACAGCCCTCTATAGCATCCATCATGACAATGTCCGACGTAGAACACTCAAACGGCAGTATCCACCATCAAGGCCCAGCTTCCGCTTCTCCCCGTCAGCGAGATGGGAGACAGTCAGCCGACAGCGATGATACCGAGACCGAGCATGAGACCGATGATGTCGATCGAGATGGAAATTCCACCCCGGTCACAGCTACGTCTTCGACTCATCCGACTCCTCCATTTAGCGGAGCTGTATTCACTCGCGCAATAGGCAGTGTGTCCCCTACGCCCTCGAGGCCGCTCAATGGACCTGTGAGGTACAAGGACGATTTCGGGATCAAGGAGATGATGGCTGTCATTTCTGCTCGAGCGGGCGTCTACACCTCTCCTCGACTGTCCAGACATAGCTCTAGGTCGAAAGGCAGTCGCAAGAAGACCACACGCAATTCAGGAAGGATCACTCCTAATATCGATCATGATGAAAAAGAAGATCCACAACAAGATGGTCATGATAATGAGGAAGAGGAGGACAATGATGAAGAGAGGAGAGAGGAACATGAGCGTGTAAATAAATTGTTGGAAGGTGAAAAAGTTGATTGGGAATACGAGGATATACATCCTGATATCAAGGGATGTTTCGAGGGCGTCGCAAAGAGATTACAAGACTTTGATAGGGAGATTGATGATCTCCTCGCCCAGGTCGGTGCCGGTGGACACGCTACCGCATCCAGAGCTTAGGTTTAGTTAGGTCCATGATTCTAATTGTGGGAGTGAGTAGAAGTAGGAGGAATTGATTGCCTGTAGTTTTTCCCAGTGCTTCAGTGCGTCGGTACTTGTTCCTTTTCTCTTATGAGTTATGTGAGACATCCAGTTTTCAACATGTATATGAGCATGTACGGTACTCGTATAGTGAGATATCGATCGCCCTTCTTTGCTTATTTGTAATGTATCGTATATATAATACAATGAATAAACTTTTATGTCATGCAGCAACACCCCTTTCGAGACAAAGGTCATAATCAAACTCCATCAGTGCGCTCACTTCTTTTTAGCCAGGCAGCTTTCCAGTCTACAGCTCCCCAGCTCCCCTTGAGCTCTCAGAAATAAGGTATCAATACATGTGAATTAGCATAGTAGATTGCATATTGCCTTGGTCTATAAGTTAATATTCGTTCGAGAGAGACAAAAAAAAGCTGTAAGTTATATGATTCATCCGTATCTCTTTTGAGCCTGACAACCCCGTCCTTGACACACTGCTCAATACCACGTAACACCATGCACCAAGCCCCGCGTCCTCTAAGCTGTTTTCTTCCCAGATAAATACCACACGTCTCGCTTTACTTTACTATACACGATGCGACTGGATCTATTCTACCAGATCTATAGCTGCGGTGTCTCTCCCAGCAATCCGGTTGACTGATATTTATCGGAGAGTGACGAGCTCTTCGGATGAAGTGGGGTCTGTGTGTGGGTAGGTGTGTGTGTGACGAAACGAGACGAGACGAGATGATCAATGAACGCAAATAAATAAATCATTAGCTATGACTGCTCAATCGGACTTTGCATTCGTGCATATACGATCATGCGATACTCACGGATAGCAACGCAAGAGTCAAAGTCATCCTTGGTAGCTCCCATTTTAACGGCGACGCCGACTATGAGTTGTAGACAAAAAACGTATCAGCCATGCTCTATGCGCTCCGCTTGGCACGAGTAATGGGATTGAACCTTCTACTCACAGCCTTGGAGCATCTCATCGGATCCTTCACCGATGATATGAAGACCGACGACCTTCTCTTCGGGTCCGGTACAGATGAGCTTGTATGATGTGGGCTGCTTGTGGTTCTCGTCGAGCATGGCGAAAGACATGGCCTTGAACTGGGCATTGCAATGAAACCGATTAGCACAACGGCAATAACGGGATACCTGTAAGAGTAAGACGACAAACGGTCCGACAAAGAAGAAGCGAGCTTTCACTCGTGATCACTGTTTTGAACGGAAAGCCGGTCATACTCACAGAAGTCTTGTAGATCTTGAGGTTCTCCTTGCCGAACTTCTCCTCGGCCTCGGGCTCGGACAGACCGACGGATCCGATGGTGGGGTGACTATGTATAAAAAGAGCATATCAGCCTCCGTGACGCTAGACGTCCAGATGCGACGAGCACTCGATATGGTACGCTAGAAGCTCCGCAAGGGGTAGAATGACAGCGCTCAAGCGGATTGTTGAACTCACGAGAAAACGACCGATGGGATATTCTCATACGACAACTTGTCATTCTTGTACTTTTCAGGTCCGAAAAGCCTATTGCTCAGCCTCCTTCCAGCAGCAATAGCGACAGGCGTCAACAAAGCTTTACCACCAACATCTCCAACGGCGTAGATACCTTCGACATTGGTGTTTTGGTAATCATCAGCGACGATATCGCCCTTCTTGTCAGTCTCGATTCCGATCTTCTCGAGACCCAATTTCTCAGTGTTGGCGTGTCGGCCGATAGCCCAAAGAAGGACGTCGACTTCGAGAGGCTTGTCGAGGGTGTCGATGTGGACGAGGAGGGATCCAGTGCTGGTCTTTTCGACTTTCTTCACGTTGGACGATTTGTGCAAGTTCATGCCGGTTTTCTCTAGAAAGGTGTTGCGATCAAAATCAGCTTGTAGAACTTTCAACCAATCTCATACAGCTCACTCACCCATGTAAGGCACAAGCACTTCTGACAACATGGGGTCGAAAGTCCTCAGAACCTGATCATGTCGAATGACCAAATGAGTTTCTGTGCCAAGGGTGTTGAACACTCCTGCCAATTCAACAGCGATATAACCAGCACCGACAACGGCGACTCGCTTGGGCTGTTCCTCAATGTCGAAGAACCCGTCAGAGTTGATACCGTACTGAGCGCCCTCGATGGTCTCTTCGCTTGGAATGGTGGGTCGTCCACCGACTGCGACGGTGATTTTCTTGGCTTTGACAGTGTATGATTCGCCGTCGAGAGCTTCGATGTGGAGAGTGTTCTTGTCGATGAAAGAGGCGAAACCGGAGTGATAGTCTACATTGTCCTTGACGAGGTTGGACTCGCTAATGACCCATCAGAGGGCATCAGAATATATTCTTAGTAATAGTAATCAAGTGAACCGAGAGAGATCTGGCCGCGAACGTACGAGCCTGATACGGTCAAATGAGAAGAGAAAGATAAACGAGGAATGAATACGCGCAACTCACTAGATACCGTTCAATCGCTTGATATAGGCATCCCTCTTGTGCTTGAGCTCAGTCCAGTTGAAATCGCCCGCGATCCTGTTTCCTTCGCCGTCCTTGCCGAAGCCGTACGCAGCGGCCTTTCGAAGGTTGTCAGCGATGTCGGCGGTATACCTGGAGAGCGTATCGATTGATCAGCGACCGTCCATGTCTCCATGTTGAGAATGTAGTGTTTATTTCATTGCAGGATACGAAGGACAAGAGACTAGACTTGCCACATGACCTCTGTTCAGCGATAGTAGCCATAATCGAACCAAAACACAGTCAGCTCCTGCTATAACACTCAATGCTGCATCCTGAAGAGCTGAACGCCACATACTCTTGGGTACACATCTAAACCGAGCGAGACAAGAATCGAATCAGCACATTGCCCTTGCTAATATTGTCTCAACGAGGAGACGTATCCACTCACCCTACGTTGACACAAGTACCTCCCAATTTGGGGGTAGCTTCGGCGAGACCGACTTTAGCGCCGTACGAAGCGGCTCGTCGCTACACATCGCATCATATCAGGAAATCGTCAGCATTGGCATCCCAGCATATGAGATTTACGGTTGAAGATGCCAAGGGTCGCTTGACGTCGATGGCGGGCTGAAGAGTGATTGGACACTGAACTTACAGCTGATGCGAGACCACCTGATCCACCGCCGATGACGAAGTAGTCACTGGAAGTACGAAGAACGACATCAGTCAGCTCATGCCCTCTCAGGCCCGCTTGCTGATCACAGCTCTCGATCCATCTTCTGACCACCTTGACACTCTCTAACTGGTTTCAAGGCCGTATTCTTACTTTGAGCATGATCAAGTCAACTCACTATTCCTGCACCTCGGCAGCCTGGTTCTTAGTGAGAGGAGGCATGTTGTTTCTAGTAGATTGAGAGAAAGCTCTGAATTGAGTAGTTCGGAGAACTGGGATTGATCTATTGAGTCGAGAGAAACCGGATCTGTTGATGATTATAGATCTAGGATATATAGCTAGACTTGGACTTGGACTTGGCTTGGGTGCCTTGCCGATGATCGAAAGGGGGATAGAGGCTCGCACTTTGTCTAAATTTCACCTCGATGAGGATTTTTCCAAGAAAGAAAAAGAAGGGAGAAAGCTTGATCTGCTTTTCGGTGCAGTAATATATGTATAGGTGATGTCGATGACGAAGGCTGCGATGAGGTTGATGTCTGAATGTGAATGTAATGGAAGAAGCTGAGCAAGACAGAGATCCTAAGAGGCTGCTTAGTAACGTAAAAGATCGGTGTGTCACCGCACCATACGAGCGAATTCGGGAAAAATAACCTATTCAGTGTAGCTTATCGCATGGCATGGCGCAATCATCATTATTGGCATACATTGATATTGGCATACACCGTCAATCGCCGGAACAGCTACGCGCGTCAAACAAAGCATTATCGAGTGGTTCACACATGTAGATGATCTAAGCACATATATGTACAGTACGACGTTGCTCGAGCTGACACAAGATGAGAGATACATCAGTGAATACATGCATTCCCTCGGTGGCGACTGTGATTCTGCAATACTACTGAGGTTATGCTCGGTCGCTTGACACCTAGTCCTCGTCCATCCTCTCATCGGCACCTTCTCCTGCACCTTCACCTTCATTCTTCTTCAGCCCAACCAAACCATCCAAGAACCCCTTGACGCTCTGTCCAGCACTCTCGGGCAGACCAAGCTCCCTCATCATACCGCCGGGCAAACCGCCAGATCGCAAGGCGTTGTCCAAGCTGGCTATGGCATCCGTAAATTGCGGTGCAGAAAGGATAGGAAGCAGGTCTTGCGCTGTAGGTTCGGAGGGCAAGTCGAGGCCTTGGGGCAGGAGTGGAGTGATACTGGGGATTAAGTTGGGATGGGTCGTGAGGAGGGTCGAAATGTGTATGGGGGAGAGAACGTCGGTGAGGCGGGCGTCTAGAAACACATAAAGATCGAGCCGAGACAACGGGAACTGTCAGCATATGTGTCTTTGACGGAGCGTTGTATGTGAGAGATGTAGTTGATAGTTGACAGATAAGATTTCAGTGCATGTACGCACCATCGTCAGCAGGGGCGATTCCACCTCCCCTAGCCCATTCAGCCAACATCCTAGCCATCTGGGATTGGGCATCTCCACCAGCATCCCCGCCTGCCTGAGCTTCATCAACGTCCATGCTAGACCCAGCAGCACCGGAAGCGGAGGCGCCAGCACCGGAAGCAGCGGCCGTGGGAGTGCTAGTTGATGCAGCGGCAGCGGCAGCAGCTCGGGGCGCAGGCTCAGGGTGGGAAAGTCGAGGAGCACCGGGAGTGGGGGGCCAGGATCGGTCTTGAGCCCGTTGAGGGGTCGAAGGAATGGGCAAAGGTGCGGATCCGATTCTACAAGTGGAAAACAGTAACACGAGAGAGTCAGTAACAAGCAATGATCCAGCTGATAGGTGCGAACGCGGGCCCATGTGGAGCTCGGGGTCGTCCAGCTCACCTGTAAGTAGGGTCTCTCAAGAGATTATCGATATCAACCTGAGCTCGAGCGATAGCCTCTCTAGACGACTTTTGGATCCAGAACTGAGAAAGAAATTCAGATGAGCTGATGATTCACCGCTCTACGAAGACGGAACTTTGAGCTCACAAAGTATTTCTGATCCGAGCTTGAGAATTTGAGTATGTGCGTTCGGCCGGAAGCGTCCTGAAAGCGTCAAAGATAACATCAGTATGGTCGCATGCTGATGGGAGATGGGACATCCAACGATTGGTGATTCGAAGATGGCCATCATGGCCTCAAGAATTGATTGAAGATTGAAGAGGACTTGGGAGAGAGTGAGACTTGAAAGGACGGACTTACTTGCTCGACTTGGGTGAAAGTGGCTTCGCCAGGGAAGATGAGAAGTTCCTACAACGAGCAAATCGCAAATCGCAAATCAATTAGTGTTCTCCTTCGAGCAGTCGTAGCACCATGTATAAGTCGGCAACCTACGTCCTCTACTTGGCCTGAAGCTCGAGATTTCCAAGCTGAAGGTGGGTACACAGGATAAGCAGAATCGTCAGCGTCAGCGCTCTTCGTCTTATACCACCCATGCGTGTCGATCGATTCTGAGAGGTGAAAGTGCCAAACTCTCGATCGCCAAGGACGAAGAATACGAAGAGTACGACAACCGCCGAAACCAAAAGTCACAGAGGTCTGACCTAGGCATGTAATGCGAGTCTAGGGCATGTCAGAGGAAGTCGGATCGACTTACAGAAATGGGTAAACTCCCCATCCTCCGACCTCAGCTCCAACAAGCCCTTGGTAGGATCAGCGTCGACGAATTTGCTGTCCCCTCGTCTCTGCGATCGGCCTGCTGCGATACTGATTTGCGCTGCCATAGTTAGATATCTCTTGTCTGCTTGTGCTGGAATGTGCGGTGTCTATGATGCTTGATATTCGGGTGGATGTTATGTTTGACGAGATGATCGCGGTGTTGGTGGACGATGGGCTGATGGGCTGATGCGCTGACGCGGTGAAGCTGCTATGATTAGCTTTCCCACGGTGTAAGCAAAATAAATGGCGTAGCAATACCCGGCTATTTCCGTACTCGAGTATATTTATGCTTAGGAAACTAATAAAATAAGGTATGACGCAAGACAAGACGCTTAGCTACCTGGCAGCAGCTGCTGCCTGCTGCGACAGAGGTCGGGAGACCAGGTGCATCCATGCATACCCATAACATAGCCATCAATCAACGCGACTTCTTAAGAGCTCCCTACCTTCCCAATCTTGTCCCTCTTCCCGATCTACTCAGAACACGCTCTAAGCATCGACATCTTTGCCCCCAATACAAGGATTACCACACACACTCAAGACTAAGGTTGCACGCCATGGCAACGCCCGTAGCCGACCACCATGGTTCCTCCAAGCGGCCCAACCCGACCTCCCACCCATTCTCTAAACTACGTTCCAAAGTGGACCACCTGCAATCCGACTTGTCAAGATTAGGTATCGCGATCAGCACGACTATCAACCCTAATCACAGGCACGATGAAGCATGGGAACAAGAGGTTGATGCCAAGATTGAAGCGATCAGGGATGGACATAGGTTCAGGAGTTTTGCAGGGGAGAGGGATGGAAATGTCTGCAAGTGGCATGTCGATGGGCACGGTGAGTGCAACCGAAGGAGGATGTGAACTGCAAGCTATGGCCATGGATATGGACAGACATGTTCTCTTGGCTGTCAGGATATCTGCACATCGACTTTAGAGTGAAAAGGGCTCGCCGGTCTTCAATATATGGGGGTGTCTGATCCCACCACAAGCGGCGATCCGTAGGATGGACAGCCAAAGCCAAGGAGAAAGAGACACGGATGCCTATGATAATAGGGTATACCATACGAGATATAATGTGCTGACGTCTCGTGCGGTCCTCAGACTACTTCTGGGCCATGTCGGAAATGATCGACGAAGCGAAAGAGGTATGCCCTTAGCAAGTCAACACATCACATGACACAGGCAGCTGATCCAACTGTATAGTGTATCATGATCCTTGATTGGTGGTTATCGCCAGAGTTGCAAGTAAGCTGCACTATTTCTACGGCCGACTGACGAAGCAGATCCAGCTGACGATTCCCGCGCGTACAGCTGCGACGACCAGCCGCTCTCTTCCCCGAATGGAGACTGGACCGACTTCTTCAGAAGAAAGCAGAGGAAGGTGTTAGAGTATACGTCCAGGTGTATAAGGAGGTAAGCTTCGAACTTGGCTTTCTTCGCGATTAAGGTCAAGCTTACGGTATATACAGGTCGACTTGTCAATGAGTCTATCATCGAAGCACACGAAGGTAGGTACTTTAATCAGTTTGACAATGAGCCGGTGGGAGTTCCATAAGCTGATGTTGAATATAGCATGCCCTCGAAGACCTTCATGAGAATATCTGCGTTATGCGACATCCGGACCATAGTGGAGGTAAGCTAGCGCAAGACTCGTCTCGATTCCGCTCGTCCTCGGCTGACTCTGTGCAAATGGTCTGCAGGCGAGCTGGTGTACTACTTCTCGCACCACGAGAAGCTATGTGTAGTCGACAACAAGATCGCTGCGATGGGTGGCTTGGACGCATGTTTCGGACGATGGGATAATCGAAACCACCCTCTCGCCGATGTGCACCCGACAGAGTTCTACAAGTCGCTCTTCCCGGGGCAGGATTACAATAATTCTCGAATTATGGATTTCCAGGTATGTCAGCTTACCTCCTTCGCAACAGCTGTGTACGATGAACAAGCTGACAGCATCTGTATGATGCTAGACTGTAGACAAGTATACGAGTAACGCTATTGCCATTCAAGATGCCCCAAGGATGCGTGAGCTGCCTGACAAATGCATAGTCCTAGTCAGCTAACGTTGATTTCCAGCATGGCACGATGTGTCACTCACTATGATCGGACCTTCTGTCGTGGATCTGGTCCAGCACTTCTGCGAGCGATGGAACTTTGTCAAGACGATCAAGTGAGCTGAGCTGAGGCCGGATACGCCTGTAGAAGCTCATTCTGTACATGGACTATAGGTACAAGCACGACCATCACTTCGAATGGCTTGCCCTTCCATTCCGTGAGTAGCTAATTAATCGATCCCGGAGAGATCGATCACAGCTGACCCGGTTCAATAGCTTGGGACGACGTTTGCTCGCGGGAAAACGAGGAAAAGAGAATCAAGGACAACGAATTCAGGGCACATCATCCTCACTTGTCAGAGTGGAAAGATGTGAGCTCGTCAACATAACCAATCGTGTTTAACCGAAGCTGACGACAATTGGTTATCAATCTATAGCGAGGTCGACAATTTTTTCACCCTTATCATTTCCCGCCCTCCGAAGCGCCTCGAGCTTCTGAGCCTGTACCTCATGGTACTTGTCGAGTCCAGGTCAGTTGCGAGCCCCTTGTCCGACATTGGGCGGCAAGCTGATTGTATTGATACAGGTCCTTCGATCCTCCGCTGACTGGAGTCATGGTATCCTGAAGGAGGATAGTATACAACGTGAGCTACCCTTAGCGCGTCACGCCTTCATCGTAGCTCACTGCTGTTATCATAGAGGCGTACATCGGCTTGATCAGAGAGGCGAATCACTGTATCTATATAGAAAACCAATTCTGTGAGTACTGTGATGCACGCTGGAAACAATCCACGTTGAGTGACATCCAAGCTGACGATACCTCCGCCCAGTGTGAGCTTTGAACTGCGCCCCTTATCGAGATGACGGCAAGCTGACATGTCATACAGCATCTCGAGCTGCAAAGAGGGCCAACCGGTGAAGAACTTGATCGGTAAGCTAGTGACTGAGCACCCCGCGTGAAGATTGCTCACATTCTCTGGGTCGTAGCTCTTGCGCTCGCTCAACGTATCATCTCAGCGGCTCAAGAGGGCAGGAAATTCAAGATCATCATCCTCATCCCGGCTGTTCCGTGAGTGGTCCTGCGATTGTCCATAGACGAATCTTGCTGACAAGCAATGCTTTCACAGCGCTTTCGTAAGCTTAGTGTTCTTCAAAGCCTGGCACCAGCTGCTGACTATGTACCGTCAATAGCCTGGAGATATCCAGAGTCAGTCTGGGCTGAAAGCTATCATGGAAGCTCAAGTAAGTGGATCGTGCCAAGGATGTTCATTCGAGTATCAGCTAACCTTCTCATAGTACCGAACGATCAATCGAGGCGGTGCTTCGATTTTCGAGATGGTCCGAGAAGCTGGCTATGATCCGTAAGTCATATCAAGGATGTCGTACATAATCGAACCAGCTGACCTAAAATCGTCATTTTCAGCATGGAATACATCTCAGTCAGTTTATCTCCGCATCAGCTGCAAGATGAAAGCTGACCTTCATTGTAGTTCTGGAATTTGCGAAGCTATGATCGAATCAACTCGCCTTGGGGCGCTATCAAGCGGATCGAAGAGAAGGTGAGCTAGCCACAGGGGTCTATCTGGGCGGATACGTTCTGTGTCATGCATTCCAGACGCTAACTGGAAAGCCGTTCACCAGTCCGGCGTAACATTCCACGAAGCCCAAGTGGCACTCGCCAAAGTCTACGTAGGCTCAGACGATGTCCAAGGCGATGTGGACGAGGTGGTGAACATTGAGAAACCGCATGACCAAACTACCGGTGTTGATCAAATCGGAAAGAAAGATACCGTTGAGAAGGCCATCAAGCTGCCTAAGACTATTGATGAAGCCAAGAAGATCATTGAGCGGTTCCAGAATGCTAGGAGCAACGACGATAAACATGTGTCAGTATTCCTATCAACTCTTGCTCCACTTGTATCATTCCACTTTGTGAAAGGCTGACGGTATCTTGATTGTATAGCTCGGATAATGGTGAGCCACGTATTTGGTGGTTTACGTTGAGAACGGCCATAATTGCTGATGTAAATCACTCTATGCAGTCGGACAGCATGCTATGCAAGACAAGACGTCGCTGTTTGACGAGCAATGGGATGGCACAGACGAGGAGGAGCTGGCATGCTATGTATCGGAAGTGAGTGCTTGATCAATTGCAGTGTCCTCTTCCACATCGGCCAGGAAACATACTTCTATCTCTTCATGCCGGCTCGGCCGCTTGTGCCAAATCGATAGCTCGGAGGGATTGGGATGCTCAGCTGATTTCTGTTAATTGCATCAGATCTTGTATATCCACAGCAAGCTTATGATCGTAGACGACCGACGAGTGATATGCGGAAGTGCGAATCTCAACGACCGATCTCAGAACGGTGATCACGACTCGGAGATTGCCATTGTCATTGGTAAGCTAGCATTGTCATGGCTGTAGGACATATACCAGCTTGCATCGAAACTCTGACCTATGCTCTCTGTATGATTCTGTAGAGGACTCGGATATGGTCGAGTCGAAAATGGACGGGAAGAAGTACATGGCAGGTGCTTATGCTACGACTCTCCGACGAACACTTATGCGAGGTGAGTGGACCTATTCCCTCTTATAGCCTCACCCCCTCTGTCATGTCCTGGATCTCTCACGCGCAGACCGAGGGACGACACCATATCTCATAGCCATCGTACTGATTTCTTACACATTCGCCATTCACGTATAGAACACCTCGGTCTCTTACCACCTCAACCACCATTCGATCACGCCGAGCTACCCGTAGCCGGTATGCACCCTGCTCCTGAGCCACTCCAATACGATTTCGGTTCTGCCGAGGATCTGGCTGTCGAAGATTTCTTGGGAGATGAGTTTGAGCAGCTCTGGGTTGGAACCGGTCGAGGCAACAGGGCCGCGTTCGAGAAGGTGTTCAGACCGGTAAGTACTGGTGTGCCAATCGTCAATCTGATCTTCTCTGATCCGTCTCGTCTGTCGTTCGTGAACGCAGGTACCCAATGACTCGATCAGGAACTGGGAAGACTACAAGAACTACCTTGCGCCGAACGCTGGTATCTCGGTGAGTCGAGAAGCCTCCTTTACCGAATAATCTGGTGTACGGATATGAGCGTGACAGCAGCTCACCCTCGGTATCGATCTATGATACTGCAGTCTGGACATGTTGCCGATAGGACCTTGAGTCTGCAGCAAGTCAAGGAAGAATTGTCAAAGATCAAGGGTCATCTAGTGGATATGCCTTGCGATTTCTTGATTGTGAGTACCCAGTGATCGAGTCCGTCGCCTGGCTTGTCATTCATACATAGTACTGATGAATTTCTATCTTGTGTTACTAGGATCTCAAATGGATGACAGAAGGAGATTGGCTTTCCGTCAACCCGTATACTCTGGCGCTTTACGTGTAGAGCACCAATTCAGTGGAGACCGCTCTGGTGATTCGGAACGGTAGATAATAGGATCGAGAGTATCAAAAGGATTGCAGACATATACAAGTTGTCTCGAGCAGAACCTAGGGTCGAAAGGAGGCACGATCTATGTTATATGATATCATAATTATACTGCAGTTGGCAGATAAACTAACTGTCTTTCGCTATCCACAAAGCATCTTCAAGGTCCGTCATCATAAAAATTGTTCTCGATCTACCTGGTATACCCATTGGACCCGCTCGCTTGCCGAGTAGATCGTCGAAGTCCAAAGCTCCTCGTCATCTTCCCAACCCTGTTCCACACCGTCTGCAATCTCAACCGCTTCCTTGGTAGGGCCGTTCAATTTGAAAGCCGATCGGGGTACTTCGATAGCCTCGGTAGTGAGATGGCTGAGCCATTCCACATGGATCGTGGTCGTACCGGTCTCGAGTTCCGATTCCAGCCGTTGGTCAGGGATCGCGCTTGTGGCCCGATGCATGTCGTCCTGGCATGGATTCTCTTTGTCGTGCGGAAGGATAATCACTTTCTCAAGTGCGGGTACCGCCTCAAGTGAACCAAAAGTACATCTGAGCGGACCCAGATGCTCCTTGAAATCGATGCACATGTTGTACAAGACGAGTTTGGTCAAATTCTTCCACTGTAGGATGGATTCGAATACCCAGAACGTGGTAGAAGGGCTGCAGATCAAAGGGGAACAGTCGGTACTCGGGGTATCAGCGAGATCGAGCCCGACGGGAGAAAAGGGTATTCGTTGTATGGTACAACAACTCGGCCCGCCGATGGGTACGAATTTGGAGATCCATAGGCTAATGATTTTCGTAAGCCGCATGTCGCCGGACTCCAGATACATGTATCTGTTGAGTTCCCATCTTGGATCGATATCCGCCACTTGGGGATCCTCAACGATATACAATCGTAAACTGTCAACGTTGATAATAGCACGCTGATCAGGGTGAGTGACTTGCGAGACTATATAGTGCCGAGGTCCTTTTTGGTTGAAAAGCTCGTTCGCTTCTACCGAACCAGGCGATAAGACCACGGAAAGATGCCTGACCGACCTCTTATGATTGAACGAGACGTTTTTGTAGGAATTTGATGATGGATGAAGGACGATGAGCAAGAACGGAGATGCGTATAGTCTCTTAATAGCTAGTTCGTTGAAGTCATGATTGACCAGTGCGATCGTAGCTAGGGTGGGCTGATCTTGTACATGTTGGGTGATGATGAGGGTGACGATCTCGATAGGCAGGTGCACGGCAGAGGACGAGGCTGAGATTTGTCCTCAATCTCGCATTTGTCCATGATGACTGAACGATCAAGTATCGTTGTTGTAGAGTATTAGCCGGACAGCAGTAGGGTGGGCTTGAATTTGTTCGTAATGATGCTGGTTCAAAGACCGATGGAAACACTTGAGGCTGAGGAGCGACTATTTTCCTCCTTGGAACTATGGTCGGACACAAAAACAGTCCCTTTTCTTGAACATTCGAGTTGGAGTGGAGCCTGATCTAGCTTAGGTCCAAGGATGGCGAGTATCGTGTGCGGGTACAGTACATGTAGCAAGGCGCAGCACTGTTGACTGTTGCTTGACGACGAACCCAAGTGAGACGGGGGCGAGGTGTGCACTGTGCAGTGACTGGAGCGTTCGGTGTTGATGTGATGGAAAGGGAACAAGGTTCCGAGTGATGGAGCTGGGCTGGAACTACTCTGTTGTATATGTATTGATGTTTAATGATTGATGAGCGCCACCATCAGGTTTGTTTTCACCATCAGGACTCCATTCTCCGTCACCATCACCGATACCCTCACCGTCACCATCAAATACTAGTCCGAGCTCATCAAACACGCCTTTTGAGCGTGTCTTGACTCGTACCTTTTGCTAAAGATACAGTACTTTCTCCTCATACTCCTCATACTCCTCATACTCCTCATACTCCTCATACTCCTCATACTTCCCATACTGCATCTCACGCCAGGCGTTGGACATTGAGCATTACGCTACTTAACATCAAAATCATCATCACGTACAAACTTCTTTCAGGTACATTACTTCCGCAGGTGCTGGACATCAGTACAAGCCATAGATCATTCGCTATCTGTTCACGATATTCTGCCCTCAACAATTGCCCGCATCGTCAAACCGAACATGGCCTCTAGATCGTTGTCTTCTGCCTCGATCCAAGCAGGGTTGATTGCGAAAGGTAACGACGACCTGGACACGACAACAAGTAGTGACACCCCACGCCTGCCTCTCGAGCTGATCGCCGAAGTGATCGATCGAGTCCATCATCAACCGACTCTTGCAGCACTATCACTTGTCAGCCGTTATGTCCAGACTATTGCCACCAGGAATTTGTATAGCAGTATCACATTCTCCCACCCCGCCTCAATCGTAGCTTTCGTCCGACAAGTCCCATTCGCAAAGAAACGTATGATAAAAGAAGTTCGACTGATATTTCTTCACACCTACGGATTTCGATACGATCTTCTATCGACTGATACGGAACTTTCCGATACTCTGAACTACTATGCCAACAGGCACTATGGTATGGTGAGCGTCAAACGATTATATGTCGATATCTACGAAAAACCATTACCTGCAAGCTTCACATCATACAATTTCGGTCCTTCAAAGGAAAGCTCTAACTTCGAGCTCTTGATCGACAAGTGGCTTCTTCGACTGGTCCCGGTTCACGGTCCACGTACATGCACAATTACAAGATACCCCTCGACCGCCTTCCATCAGCCGCATGTCCACGATCGCTTGATCGGATGTCATCGATCATGGACGAAAACGCTAGTAGATGTCATGACCGAATGGAGGGACACAAATCACTTGCATCTAAACAATATCTGTCTGGATCTCTCGACTTCGCACGGTCATGATATCTCACCGCTCACAAAGCTCGGTATGCTCAGAAGCCTCAAGGAAGCCACTATTACACCCCATGTATCAGAAGAGTATACTGCAGCAAACCTCCATCAGATAGTCGATCAAATGATGCCTTATCGCCAACCCGAGCCCAGTGACGAACCAATCATAGGAAACAAGGGGGTCACAATCATATGGCGAAGCAATCTCCCAGCTAACGACATATATCAACCTAGACGCTTTTACTTGCCTTCGGTTCCTTCTGACGTAGGTGAGCCGACACTGCAGGGAGAGGGTATCAAGAAGGTGACCCCACCCAAATGGTGTTCGTACGTGATGTCGGTAGAGGAACAGGCTCAGGAGGGAGATCAGTCGCAGACAGGGTGATTCGGGTCACTTCTCATGCTCTACACCTCATGTTGACGCGTCTTTGCTGACCGTTAGAGTAAATGTCCCCCGCAGCAGTAGTCCCGCGAAGGGGTAAAGCGCGATCCCTTGACGAGCAGAACATCACGCAAGACACTTCGTTCGTCGGCGTGGCATATCGCCGCTTATACAATGCAATCTCCTTTTGGCGACTATGATGTAGATACTATATATATATATATACATATATAAAGAATAGCAGGGACGAACCGATTCATCGGCTTCTTCAGTCTCTTGCGAGCCGATTACCGTGTCCTCGAACACATATACAGTACTCGTACAGTACATACATCGCGCAATCTGGGGTCTTGTGGACAGAATGCCTCGTGATAACGCATGTGTTGTACAGTACATGAAGCAGTCACATGTCAATCAATATGAATACGAGTACTTGTAACAACGGAGAGAGAGGGAGTTTCATGCGATCAGTCATTGAACGTTGATGGTGATGATGATGATTTCCCCCACTTTCCCCACCCACCTGAACACGCGGTACACGCTGTGCACTGTACTGTAATGTATCACACGCGGTGCTCTCACGCGTTCACTAGGACAAAATGATAATCACAACCATGTCCTTATCCTGATTCTCTTCTTTGTCTGTTCTGTTTTTCTGCTATTACTTACTTTCCTTCCTTCCTTCGTTCATGCATCATCATTCAGACATTGTAATCACTGCAATCATCGGAAATGACATCCTCCCAACGGCGCGGTTGCCGAGACGAGTCCACCACATTCGGCTACTCCCGGATCCATATCGATGACAGAGGCCCATCATTCCGCGACGCGCTCCTCCTCTTCCACAGAGACTTCAGATCGAGACCCCACGTTACTTCACATTCCCCTTGGAGATCATCTCGAATATAATCAATCATATCGACCATCCGCACACCCTCAGTGACGTCGCCCTTGTCAGTCGATCGATCGGTACGATTGCAACTCAAAAGCTTTATAGTGATATCAGTCTTTGTCATCCGGCTGCGATCGTCGCCTTCGTCACTCAAGTGTCTTTCCAGAAGAAACGTCTGGCGAAAGAGCTCAGAATAACGTGCAAATGTACCGACGGCGAAGTATACAACGCTTTATCCACCAAATCGACCGACTCAGCTGGCGACCGCTCTGAATCATCCGAGGAGGGCATGGCGAACGTTCAACGGCTCCATCTGACAGTCTTCGAGAGATACTCGTTCCGAGATGACCGTCCGGTAGCCTCAGCCAAGATCCAAGATTACTGGTTGGACGAATTCACCACTCGATGGCTTCCCAGGCTGGTTCCGTCCACCGGACCCAGAATATGTCAGATAGAAAGAAAGTTGTTGCCGGTTGTGGCGAGCGCCCAAATCATGGGCGTCAGAACCACGCCAAAGTGGACAATGGACACATTGGCAGTGGACTAGTATGACGCATATGTCCCTACAAACTACTCGCTTGTGGAATTTGGACGGCTTCCGCAACCACTTGCACCTCGGGACAATTGTTTGCAACGACTTTCCGCGTACGGCACACTCCCCAAGCAAACCGGACTACCATCACCAGATTGTCGAAAGTTATGGGCTTCAACGACAGGAGTCTTCGTCGTCCCGAAACAACGGCATCGTGATTTGGCAGCCCCAATGGCCAGCCAGTTCGATCGACCAGTCTCGACGGATCCGTCGGATTCCCATTGGAGTCGCGAAAACATGATCATGATAAAGCCCCGAATGGCATAGCATTCGAATGGACCTCATACATCATGTCGAAGGAAGAGCAGGCTGAGATTGGGGACACACCCCTGGAATAATGGACCGAGGTGAGCGCTAGTCGTTACCTCTTGTTCGATCCGGCCGACCAAAAGGCCTGAGCTGAATGCATTTTTTGACTGCTTTTTTTTTACCTTTCAACGAGGTTGAACCCAACACTGTAGAAACTCAAGACAAGTTTGAAACGTTAGAATCTGGCTTCGTGACTTTTCGAAGCAAATTCATCGGATAATCGATTCTTCCATATCATACTATGGGCCATGAACGGTGTGTATACTATGTGTTCTGAAGCGAACGTATCCGTTCAATACAAACAGTTTGTACGTACAGTAGATGAGAATTTTTTCCCCACGCTGCGTATGTACATATGCATGTGCATGGTTTGCAATAAGAGAACCGGTGAGGGAAACTGGGTGATACGAGTATGCACTGTACAAATCCGGGTTCCATTGCGGAATTGTATGAGATGAGTGAACAAGTCTTTGACGTGAGCCTTTGCTCTGTCTCCACCGTTAATCTACTGTACATCATCCTAAATTCCTAACTATAGATCGCCTCACTTGACCAATGACTGCCATCATCTTCACTTTATCATTTCTTCTCTTCTTTCGTCTCTTCTCTTCAGCTCTTTTTTTTGTCTCTTCTATTGTCTCTTCTTTTGTGCACCTTATTTTACGCCTTACTCTGCTACCTGTCTATACACCATCTCGTCTGCTTTTGTATTGTCGCACTCGTCCTGACAAACAAAACAGAGATCTCGGCAGGTTTCCAACCCTATTGATTCCCATCATCTTGAACCCCAACGAGTCGAGTACTCCCTCTCACGCTCACCATGTCGACACCCGACCTGGCCTTGGAAGACACCTCGTTGTCCGCCTCTCACTCCGAGATCACCGAAACCGAAGATGAAGTCAACAATCGCGTTGTACCACAATCTCGACTTCCGATCGAGCTCATAGCAAATATCATCGACCATGTCTCCCACCCTGAAACTCTGGCCAATTGTGCTCGCGTCAGCCGGTCTATACATCCTTTCGCCACCAAGAAGCTATACACATGTATCCGCTTGTCCCATCCAGATTCGATCGTCGATTTTGTTGCCCAGGTACCATACGAAAAGAAACAGCTAGTGAAGAAACTACACCTCACTTTCATCCCACGACTATTCGATACACAATACGGAGCAGGCGATCTTCCCGAGCTCGATCAAGCCTCGTCGGAATTGGACAGCATGTCCAACTTGGAGCACTTCTGGTTCACTTCCTTCGAATCCCCTCCGGCTGAATATCCCGACCCGACATATTACACGGTTCATACTCGTGAACACTGGCGGATGAGTCGCCTAGTGGAACGATGGCTCCCTCGGTTGGTTCCGATCCCTGGCCCACGCTATCTTACCATTGACAGGAAAGCGAGCGCTACTACCCTCAACACAAATCATCATGCGACAGCACGTTCTTTAGGGTGCGATGTCAGCCTTACAATGGCCTGGATCTTGGCCATCACCCAATGGACAGCTGTAGTCCGGGTCTCACTTTATCAACTATGCATCGCGATTCCATCATCGACTCCGTCAATCCTGAGCCTGAGAGCGCTCGCCAAGTGTTCTAAGCTTGCATTCATCCATATCAGACCACACGACCGAGACGGTTTCACATCGGAACAGCTTCACTATGTCGTTCAAGAGCTCGCATCCCAGCACAGCCGTCCGGTCACGGCCCCCAAACGTGTCGAAGTGCTATGGACCACCAACCTAGTTGATGCCGATATCGCCGTTATTCGACGCTCTTTCACATCACCCCAGCAAGCAATAGGCGACCGTCCCCCCAACGACGGCCAAGGCGAAAGAGAAGGACAATCCGGAACTCAGTGGAGTTCGACCATCCTTTCTGTAGAGAAACTTGCTAGCCTTATGTTGGATGCCCATGCTCGTCGGGCGTGGACATCATTGATGATAAGCCAGCCAGTATCTGTTCCTATAGGCCAACGTAGCTGAATGTTGAACAACAATGCGTCCGGATATTAGTGATCCCTGTAATTTACTGTACAAATACATATCGTGACTGGAGGAGTTTGTATGTTCTAGTAGCCTCTGCGTGAAGCGGATTCGAGTTCTGTTAAAGGAGTTGTGTCTTTGCGGTATTCATCTGTCGGGCAGTTTACGAGTTGTGTGTCTTTGTATCCTAAGTCTCATGTTCTTGCTTCAATCTAGTAAAGGTTGTATGATTTGCCTGTAACACCAGTGCTACATGTATCCCGTTCCTATGTCTATGCTTTCTGTGTCTCTCCAGCCCAGGTCTCGGTTCTTCCCTTTGACGATCGGTTCCGTTGAGTAAGGGCCATGACAATCCCCGACATCGCATGCGTCGACGTCCCTCTGAGACCCAAGGACTGTAAAGACCGCTGTCCATGAACGCCTCAGGTTCAGGGAGGCCATGACACACTATGCAGGATGTCTCGATCACCACCCCGTTCATTATCCCATAGATGAACGCCTCACGAGATACGACAGTAGCGACCAAGGAAGCTTGAATCAATTAGCGTCATCAGTTGCCTTCGCCGTATCCTGGACATTGATAGCATCGATCACGGTCATGCGCGTTGGTCGTTAAATTCATGACATAGAGTACAAATAGTGAATGTAGTCTCGGATGATCTCGCGACGTGATGAACAGGATCCGATATTCAGTAATCGTCGTCCGCTCCCTCGCTAGATTCGTCGCCTGGTATGGTCTCTGCAATGGTGGGTGAATAGTCCAGTCAGTGCTCGGGCCTTGCAGAGCATGGATATACCGATGACGGACGTGATATATGGACGCGGTTCAACCTCAAAGGGCAAAGAAGAGACATAGGAGAACAAAGCGGCTTACCTGGTACAGGTACGGGTACCGGTTCTGGCTGACTCGCTCCAGGAAGCGTTTTTCTCCCCGTCGTACCACCTCCACCAGCAGGTTTAACAGGCGAGGAGTTCGTTGAAGCTGGACTCGAAGGTGTTGGACGATTGGTAGGTGGTCTTCCCAGTTTGGAGGGCGGGAGTGCCTGACGCGGGAAAGAGGGATTTGGCGTCGCTGACAATTGATAACCGCTCGTTAGTCATAGACTCAGTATGTGACCTTATATGATACGAGTCTCCTCTTTGGGTTCTGATCAGGAGGCGAAGGGCGATTCGACGGGATGCAGTGGTCGAGGTGGGAACGTGATCGTACTCACCACTGCCTGATGTTGAACCCAGTTTCGCTTTCTTGCTCATTGGTACTTTGCTGGGCGATTTTCCTCGCTTCGCAGAGCCGTTCATCATTTCTGAAAGATCATAAATCGCAGGTCAGCTTGAACATCGTATCCGGGGCTACAGCCACTTCTGAATATTGTACGGCGTCTCGAGACTCAAAGGTGGGAATGGACGAAGGGGTCAAGATCACACCTCAATGTGATCTATCTGCCAGGCGAGAAATTGTACTCACTCCTCTTCTTGCTACCAGAAACACTATCTCCATCAGACCCCCAATCTCCATTCTCACTCCCATCCCTATCCCTATCTCTGTCTCGGTCTCGACTGCTACCAGCTGTGTACGGCGACGGACTTGACCTGTCATTGTTGCTTCCCAATCGAGCTTTCACAGCTGCTGATCTGGCCGCACCTCGTCTTGTCGAGCCATTCAAGCCTAGACATGAGGAAAGATGCGGGGCATATCGATTTGATGCAATCTGTAAGTTGGGCCGGGATATAGTCAGTCAGTCGATCATTGACATGGCAAAAGCGGGGAAACGTTCTGCAATCAACATAGAACAATGGAGTTGTACTGAAGACAGGCGAGTGAACAGGAGATGATCGGAGCAGGTATGGAAGAAACGCCTGACTGGCAAGACTTACCGACCTCGAGCACACAAGACACTCGAAAAACACATTCCCACCAGCGTCCATGCGCCCGGAACCCGATCCAATACCCGTGCTTCCGCCTGTCCCTCTCTCTGGGCCGACGGGATACCCGCCTGCTCTGCTGGGCGGTTGTGAGCCGTCTGTGGAGAGTGGTGGTTGAGGTGATGAGGTTCGTGAAGGGGCGGCTGAGGATGGTTGGAGGGCTGAAGGTGGTAGAGGAAGATGTGCTCTGCATCTGCATTTACGGGGTCGTGCCAGTCAGCATCACCCGCTCATAGCAGGACGTACCGGAGCTGAAGCCCGGCGACTCAACTCATGAACGATACAGTCCAGCAGGAGAACGTATAATGAAAACGAGAACAGACAGCATGATGTGATAGGAATTTGATGTAGCTCGGGCTCCCTACTCACTTCGTACCACAAGTACCGCAAACTACCCTTCCTCGCTTGATCTCCCTATGTGCGGCCATGGCAGTCGACAGCACAAGATCACCAATCATCTCATCTAGAATAGCGGATGCCTGCAAACGACCCCGAAACATGAAGGGTTAGTCGAATCAGCTCTAGCATGTGAAGCAGATCTAGCGGATATAGAGCGTGCTCCATTTCCTGATGCAAATGCGATCCTGATGATACATGGAGCTGGACAAGGATGTCCCGTACTCTCACTCACCACCGAGAATATCTCGGATGATCCGCTCATTTCTCCAACTGATCACACAAAGTGCTGCGCTCGCTCGATCGATGCAAGTGGTAAATACGCTGACTACTGCACAAGCGGAAGCAGGTCAAACCCCTTTTGCTGCTCTCGGCACTGAGATAGGTTGTAATTTAGTTGTTGAGCGTTCGATATCGTGACTTTTCGGACAGCTATTCGTCACGGACTCGAGTGATTAAGATGGACATTGAAAGTGGATGGACAAACGTCAAGATGCCCTGAACGAAGCGATACACACATCCCGGCCTCGGAGCGGCCACCTCCGCCGTGGAACTACAGTTCACGAGGCGACCAGGTTGACTGCGGGCTGTATACAGAAAACTTCCGGCTTACGAAGGGAGAGTTCAGTGGTGGAGATACGCGATTGGAGGAAAAAAGTCAAAAAGAAAGCCCATGGCGGGACTCGAACCCGCAATCGCCCGATAGACCTACTGTTGAGAGTCTATAAGAGTCGGGTGCGATGACCAATTTCGCCACACGGGCTTGGTGAATTTGATGAAAGCCGAATCTTTGCCAAAATATATACTATAAATCTATCTCGTCAACCTTTTCGCGCTGCTCCGCTCCAGTCCTAACAGTTCAGTCACTGTTCAAGACTACTTCGATAGCCTGCAAAGCGAGATCTGAACGAATCGATCTAAGCTCGCACCACGGCAGAAAGGAGCCTTTGCTGTTCTTGAGACGCGTCTCGATCTTCACCCCGGTGAAGGTGAAAAGAGCTCTTGTCCACCCACAGTACTCGAGTACTAAGGATGAAATACCACCCATAAAGGATAACGGAACGAACGGTGTCCACCTCGCCACAAGTAACTTATCCTGGACCGTAAAATTCACATGGCCCAGAAACTGCAGAACTGCATAAAAACCATCACCCTGCTTCTCAAGACCTTTGACCCTCTTTTCCCAATCCTAATTAACCTCTCAGCTCACATTCACTCGCCCCACCGACGATTCCAGCTACTTCTACTGACAACTCTCGTTCCATCACCAATCACTAACAACCACTACTAACCTTGCTCACCCCTTCGAGTCCAGTCTTACTGTCACACACCACGTATTCGGACCGAAAACCTTCACGTAGGCCGACCGGAAATCAAAATGGGCCTCCTCTTCTGGAACCCTGAACCGGCCCCGCCGGAGATCTTCAAGGGTCAGCTTCTCCCATACAAAAATGCCAGCCCCTTGTCCAAGTTTCTCATCAACTGGATTTCTCCCATGATGAAGGTCGCCATGTCAAGACCCGTTCAGCCAGATGGTGAGCAGCTTGCCCCTCTCGACAAGCGTTCACCTTACCTTGACATCTGAGTTTGCGTTTGCGTTTACAGATCTGTATGATTTCACCCCGAGTCTCAAATCGCACGAGGTGAGCTCACGAAGCCCCCCAAAAGGACGCTTGAATGGCTAGCCACTTATTGACGGACCAAATGACAATTGAAACTCTCTATAGCTTGGAAATGCGCTTGAAGCCCGCTTCTTGGAGAGGCTACCACCCTCTCAGCGACCCAAAACCTGGGAACAACGACCCGTGCCCCGGTATCTCGGGGCCGAATCAGTTCAACCTCGAATCACTCCGCCGAAAAGTCAGCCAACGGCAACAGAAAAGCCGGAGACCTTTTGGACACCTGACGAGGTTTTCGCTGCAAATGAGAAGACTTTTGGAATTCGCAAAGCCAGAAAGATCCGAGACAACCATATGAAGGTGGAAGACGGCAAGATCTACGACCAGAGCTTGATGAAAGCTATCTACCTTGTTTGCTGGCGTGACTACTGGTACAACACGTTTTTCAGAACCCTCGGGCGTAAGTCGAGACTCATCTACAGTATTCTCGCCTACTTACTGGCTAGAGACTACCGACTGACTGACGGTACACGACCTCACCATTATAGCCTGTATGCGTTTAGCCGCTCCGATGGTCTTGAAATTCCTCATACAGCAGTTGACCCGAGCTCGAGAGCTTCACTTAGCCAACAGCACAAGCAATTCCTCAGAAAGTACCACGCCCCCTAAATCTGTTGGCCATATGATCGGCGCAGCATTCGGTATTTGGGCGTTGCTTATGATGGCCTCGACTCTGCTTTACTACTCGTTCTGGAGATGCAATATGCAGGGAAGGTATCTAGTCAGAGCTGTGAGTGCGCATCCCGTCTTTTGTAACAGGGCGTTGAAGCTGACAGAGATGAACTTCTGGGTCTTCTTAGCTTACCACTCTTCTAGCTCGCAAATCGATGTGAGCATCGACCGTCCCAAGCGTGACATGGACAGATATTGACATTTCTGTGAGACAGGCGTCTCTCTGGCAAGGCAAGAGTCGAAATGGACCCTGGACGTATCACCACAATGATCTCTGTCGATGTTTCAATGATGGTAAGCTGAAACTGGAAGGCAGCCCGAATCCCGCTATATCTGTAGTCTAGGCTGTTGTAACTTCGCAAAGCCACCAGCTGATTCTACGCGTTGCTTTTTCGTGACCGTGACCGGGTTCTCTCCTAGCAACGAGCCACGGTCAATGCAAGCGACATCGTTGCCACTCCAGTGCTGCTTGTCATAGCGATAGGTTTGCTCATTTGGCAATTGGGATACTCAGCGCTTGTCGGTCTAGCAGTAAGTTGGAAGCACACTTATGTACCATGAGACGCGCTCTTCCCCATCGAAACCCGATGACTGACCGTGACTCGTCCAGGTCCTCTGTATATCGGTGCCGTTCAAAGGTGAGTAAGGCGCTCCACGGTAGGACCCATGTCACGTTACACACACTAACGCCGTAGCCCATGTAGTGTGGTTCGTAAGACATGTCGCTCGGCTGCGTAAGGAGCAGAACAAGGTCGTAGATACCAGAATCCGCATGCTTTCCGAGATCTTGAATAACATCCGGGCCGTGAAGCTTTACGCCTATGAGTCGTGGTTCGGCGAGCGGATCGGTAAGATGCGGGGCAACGAGCTCAGCAAATTCAAGAGCAACATCCTGTCTCGATCGATCTTGACCTCTACAATGACTTTCGTCCCAACTCTGGCGGCTATCTGTGAGCTCCCTAGCGTGGCCAAATCATGGTACTCGGCAGGTATCAGCCGAGCGCTATCGTTGGGCCAAAAGCGGCTGATATACCTTTTCCGGTTCGGACAGTGACATTCATTACCTACTCCTTGACTGGACATGAGTTGAACGCGGCTCTAGTCTTTGCTAATCTACAGATCTTCAATGTGGTTAGAAGCCCCATCGCAATGGCCCCAGAGGTACTTTCCTCGCTCAGCGAAGCAGCGGTCGCCATACGTGAGCACTACCTCTTTTCTTTGCGCCGATTATAGCCTGGTTAAGCTGACCTATCACAGGCCGAATCGGTGACATGTTGAGGGTGAGCCTTGTTCCGTTTTGAAGTGGGAGCGAGGTCGCATGGACGCCGCTAACGTTACTTTGACGCCTGTGCTGACAACAGGCTGAAGAACTGAAAAGCGGTATCAAAATCGATCCATCTTCGAGATATGGGATTGACCTCGAAGGGGAGTTCCAATTCGAGTCAGCTCACCCGCAAGGTCGCAAGATTGCTACCGAGGACGGAGAGAAGGGTCTGACATCAGACATCGAGGAGAAACCGGCTGCCGACAAACAACACGACAAAGACAAGCGGCCATTTGCTCTGAGAGGTCTCAACTTGAAGATACCTCGTGGTGCTTTAGTATGTGTCGTTGGACGGGTGGGCACCGGAAAGACCGCCTTGCTCTCCGGCCTTATCAACGAGATGAAACAGATACACGGTCATGTCATCTTTGGTGGTTCCGTCAGCTACGGTGAGTTACCTTTCCTCCGCTTGGGAGCCATGCCAAGGCTGGTAAACCGCTCATCTCATGCATTTTCAGTCCCTCAACAGGCCTGGGTTCAGTCAGGGTCAATACGGCAGAACATCACGTTCTCGGCCGAGGAGAGAGATGTGGATCAGAGACGAGTGGAGCATGTCATCGATGCTTGTGGACTTCGGCCAGATGTGGAACTGTGGCCTGATGGAGACCTGTAAGCCGCCCATGACCACAGGTAGTTCACCTCAAGAGCTCATTAACCGGCATGATAGGGTCCTGCTGATGTGAACGGACTTTCACACCTGGCAGAACGAACATCGGAGAGCGAGGGATCACTCTGTCTGGTGGACAACGTCAACGTATTTGCATCGCCAGAGCCGCTTATGAGAATAGCGACATTGTTCTTCTCGACGACCCATTATCCGCTGTTGATGCCCACGTTGGACATCAGCTGATGGAAAACTGCATTCTGAGGGGGCCTATGGCGGAGCGTACAAGGCTTCTGGTGACTCATCAGCTCGATATACTGGACAAAGCTGATCTGGTACTCGTCATGGATCGAAATGAGAATGGCGACGGCAGGGTCATCCAGCATGGTCGATATCACGTGAGTGTCTAATCCGCCCATAGATGTGGCCCATTCTCACAAACCACTACTGACTTGATACCATATCACCATCGTGATTGTAGGATTTACTGGCTCAAGAGGGGGTCTTTCGATATCTCATTAGGCAATTCGGATCCACCGTACCCTCAGGGCACTCTGATGAGATTGAGATTGACACGGGATATTCAACCCCTGCCTCCGGTCTCGAAGAAGATTCTGCACTGATATCGAACCGAAAAGGGCTACCTCTGGAGCAAAAGGGAATTGCCAAATCTCACGAAGAAGAGACCGTCAAGAAAGAAGCTGCTAAGCTGATCGTAGACGAGGAGCGAGCTGAAGGGGTAGTCGGATTTAAGGTGTATCTGAGCTATCTCCAAGCTATCGGCAGCGTGGTGCTCCCTATTCTTTGTGCCGTTCTGCTGGTATCAGCACAAGCCGCTACCATATTTAACGCGCTCTTTTTGGGGTTCTGGTCCAGTGATGAGTTCCAAGGCCTCTCACAAGGGGCTTATATGGGTATTTATGGAGGTGAGCGTTATCATGTTTTGCACTTCCAGGTAGTGTGAGCAGTTTCGGCTGACGGGTTTCCGTGCGTTAAATAAGGTCTCGGTGCCGCCATGGCACTCTTGAACGTGAGTCTGTTTTACAGACTGCAAGTGGTATAGAGTACAAGGGACTTCGAAGAGCATAACTGATCCGGTTTCGGGACTTCCTTGAGCCTGTAGTGGGCTGCGACGTACGGCGTATTCCTCTCTGGGATTCGCGCCTCCTTTCGAATGTTCAACCTAGCCTGGACTGGGGTCATGCGAAGCCCAACCTCATGGCACGATCGTACCCCAGTGAGCAACACGATCTCCTATCTCCTTCAGTTGTCTTTCTGTCTGGACGTCCGTATTGTTGCTGATTCCAGGATCAGACTGGACGCATTAGCAGCCGACTTTCCAAAGGTAGGTGTGCACCCGGCGCATCCCATCCCAAGGCGCATCGGACGTTGACTGCTCGCTGATCTCTGTTGTGGCGATCAGATATCGAGCTACTCGATGATCGACTGGCTACGGTGTGGTACCATGTCTTCTCGTAAGTCATCTTTACCGCTTTCTGTCAAAAGTGGCGTTATGAAAATAACTGACCCAAGTTCATTGACGATACTTCAGGGACTCGCTGAGCATCATTGGCTCTTTAGGCTTAGTGCTATACTCCTACCCTTACGCTGGCTTATTTTTCATCCCAAACCTAGTGTATACGGTCAGTCTACTATCCTTAGAGTAGTCTGGAGTCTGGATAGGCGAGTACGCTTGCTTGCTGATTCCTTAGCGGTTGGCCGCAGTGGATCGCCGTCTCGTATTACCGGCAAACTACCCGAGAGATTTGGCGATTGGCTTCTCTGCTACGATCACACGTATATACAAACCTCAATGAACAGGTGAGATATTCACGTCTCCATGTCTCCTTCAAACACCACTCCTTAGTCAGAGATCGACGTCCTTGCGGAACAGCTGACAGCCCACATCATCCTGTATCAATTGCAGCTGTCTGGATTGGCAGTCATTAGAGCATTCAACCAACAGGATCGTTTCATCACCAAATTTGAGGACTCGCTTGATGTCCACGGTGTAGGTGGATGACTCTTTTTCTTGAGATACTGCCCATGCTTTTATCATGGCACCAGGTAAGACATATGACTGATTAAGGGTATCGCTACGATTGAACATACCATAAAGTCGGCGGACCTGATGAGTGTGAGTGAAACGCCTCTGAGCTGGAAGGTCATATAGCACCCAGTGATACTGTATACCGTACTGATTGTACAACCAAATCAACGCGATAGATGGCAACACAAGGAGCGTAGGTTTGACCGCTTTCCCGTGCTTATTAGGATAGGGAAGATGCCCCTCACCGCTGCTTGAGCTTGAGAAGCTGATTAACAAACGTAGATGGCTGGGTCTACGGCTATCATTTGCGGGCCATTTACTCGTCCTCGTATGTCCGGACTGATCCATCAAACTGCAATGGGCGATCGAATGAGGCCTTGTTCGCTGATATCGCCCGATTACAGGCTGTGTCAATGTTCGGAATCATCTTCCGAGAGACCGTCCCCTCTGCCAACTTCGGAGTTACGTTGACTTTCCTCATCATGACCGTCAGCTGTAAGTGCAATTCACCTGCCATGCGTAGGAGATATACCGCCTCAGCGAGAGTGAACAATCTGAATATCTGCTTCAAAAAGCTAACGATCCACGCAGCACTGACTGGGCTGGTGGGCTTTGTCAACGAAGCAGAGCAAGGAATGGTAGGTTAATTTACATCCCTCCGCTTCCTCCGGCGACATGCATGGCGCCCGTCCACCACACCCAACAGGCCGATAAGGCATAGGTTATTCGTACTGATCAATGATTCTGTTATCGTGCAGAACACTGTTGAGCGAGTACAATACTACGCTAACCTCACTCCCGAGGCATGGCCGGTGATTCCTGGCGATCCCGAGCCAGACGAGCCCTGGCCCACCGTTGGAGCCCTGAAATTCAATGATGTCGAGTTGCGTTACCGACCTGATCTGCCCCTTGTTCTCAAAGACATCAGCTTTTCAATAAGACCCGGAGAGAAGATAGGTGTCATCGGTAGGACTGGTGCAGGCAAGAGCAGTATTGCTCAAGCGTTGTTCAGAACCGTGGAGATTTGTGGCGGATCGATCGAGATTGATGGCAGGAATATCTCAGAATTGGGTCTAGACACGGTGAGTGCCTATACACGACCTGCTGTTCAGTGCCTTGTCAGCCAGACGTATGCGAAGCCCCTAGCGTGGTATTAATATGAGAACGCGGGTCCGCAGTTGAGGCACAGACTTTCGATCATCCCGCAAGACGCTTTCCTCTTTGGAGGCTCGGTCAGGTTCGTCAGCTCTTCCATGCCTAACCATACCCTGCGATTTGAAGGCTGATTACAGTTACACCACAGGGACAACATTGACCCCACATCAACCAAGAGCGACGCCGAGCTCAATGATGCTCTCAGTCTGATTCACAAAGACCCGCATGCCTCAGACTCGCTCAGGGAGAAATTCAGGCTAGACGTCATAGTGGCGAACGAGGGGTCGAATTTCAGTGCAGGCGAAAGGCAACTCCGTGAGCATACGGTCTTGACGCAACTCATCGCCATCTTTGGAACGAGGACCATACAGTGCTGACATGTCTTTTATGATCAGTTGCACTTGTCCGAGCTTTGGTCAGAGGCAGCAAAGTGCTACTGCTCGATGAGGCTACATCTTCCGTCGATCCTGAGACGGACGCCCTTATTCAGCGAATCATCCAGACCGAATTTGCGGACGTCACGGTACGTTCGCTATGGTCTGATCGGGGATGCAGCTCGATCTTTTCGCTGACAATGCATCTTGGCCCTTCCGTGAATAGCTGATTTCGATCGCCCACAGGTTGCAGACCGTTGCCTATTACGATAGGATCTTGGTCATGGACTCAGGGAAAGTGGCGGAGGTAGGTGGTCGTTCCCACTAGTCAAGTGACTTCTATACTGACCCAGCCTTTCTGAGATAGTTTGACACACCACTGGCTCTATTCGATCAGCGTGAATCAATCTTCCGAAGTTTTTGTGACAAGAAGGTAAGATTTTTTTGCATCTAATCTTCCGTGTTCGCCGGAGACTCGAGGGTGGTGAGGAGTAAAATACGCTGATGATAACACCATTTTAGCATCTCACCCTCCAAGAGCTGGTCCGCATTCGTGAAGATGCCGCCCTCGCCAAGAACAAACCTCACCTTTGAGATGCTTGCCCACTCATATCCTAGTACAGTCCAAATGTCGTCCAAGCTTTGTGTCATGCATGTATATTTTGCTGTGTACAGCTGTCAATGTGGTGGGATACCCAGATAGAACGCCTGAAGAGGTGCACTAGCGGAATCAAATCCCTAAAAGGGAACAATATGGGAGATTTGTAATGTCCTGTATTGGCAGGCTACTGGCACGCTACTTATACTAATCGGCAGTAGCGACGAAATCTCGTAATTAATATTACTTTAACCTGGAATTCCTAATGTAGCAATAGATAACGGGGAACGATCCTTTCTCGGCTATCTGTGTGCTTTATACAGCAGTAAACTATCTCTCTTCTTCCCTCTTCTCCTCCTTCTACATCCATAGCAACCTTGTTTACATCAGCAATAGATAGGTCGATACTAGCCGCACTCTGTCAGATTCGAAGAGGGGACGATTGAGAGATGTCTTTCATGATGTCCCCCACGTCCATCACCCCTTCGTCGCTCGGCGCCTCATCACCTTCAACTCTGCAGTCGGCGGCGAGTGCACCAAATCATCCCGCGGGGGAGAACTACAAGGATAATGGTCACGGCACGAAGGAAATGTACGTCGTTGGAGTCGGCACACCCGAGGATGGTAATGCTCCGGAGTCTGAAGCAGGAGCTGCAAACAATGGCGATAAGCCTCAAAGGTCGAGAGATGGATGCTTGACTTGCAGACAGCGCAAAGTCAAGTGTAATGAAGAGCGACCTATATGTGACAAGTGTCGCATAAAATCGCGAGAGGTGAGTCTGTCATGTCGTTCGCATTCCTCCTACACTATATGCACTGCATCGATCGGTCTATCTGAATCGCTGTTCCCGCCTATCCTGTTCATCATTTCATTGCGGAGCCGTGTGAACATACATTGATGAGGACGCTGATTGTTGATGTTGATGACGATGATGACGGCTGATGATCAGTGTGTATGGCCTTCCGGTGACGAATCTGAACGTCGACGCAACAAGAAAAGGAGGAACAACCTTTCACAAGCTGATCACGACATCATCAACCCCCACTCTCCGTCTGGTTCGAATGGAACACGATCAGTATCTGCTTCTGTTCATCCTCAGAATGGGCCTATCAATGGCCATCACCTACTACCCCTTCCTTACCCCAGTCCAACCCTCAGGGCATCCAAACCCCACGCACAATCAAACTCGAGGACGCGATCGGTAGACCCATCTCGGCTCAAACATCCCGACTTGCCTAACTTGCATCTCCCACCTCTGCCTCTCATCCGCTCACCTTCCCATAGAGGTTCAGTATCGAGAAGAATCAAAGGCATCGTTCATGTACCACCTGGTTTCTTGCCACCTGATTCATTGGATGGTAAGGGGAAAGAAAAAGAGAGCAACTTGGTCGATTGGCTGGTCCCGGAGAAAATGAGAGCCGGTCTAATGATGGACCCGTACGTACACCAGTCGCCTCCCTTCCTTTGGCGTGACCCCCCTGGCGAAGTCTTCCGTGCTGACGCGACGTGGTGTACTGTACGGTCATCATGCCAGATCATTCCTTGAGCCCTACTTTCCGACCGTGTAAGCTGCGATGACATCCTGGTCGGCAGGTGCGGACGCTGATGGAACTTGTATAGCGACGAACGCTTGGTCATACGACACTATCTATCAAAAACTGTACATATCATCATAGCCTTCGAATCGCCTCATCGTCCATGGAATCCATGGCTAGCTGTTCATGCCCCGCTAGCATTCAGGCATCTGCCAGGGTGAGCAGTCTCTTCCAACTTGTGGTACAAATGTGATCTGACCTTTCCTTGTGTGGTTCTACGCTACACAGCACAAATCCCGCAGCCGACGCACTTCGGACAGCCATGCTAGCCGTGGGAGGTGTGCATCTAACATACACTTGCAATCCGACCGACCAAGCAGCGGCATGGAGAATCACCAAAACAGCAACCAGCAAGGTGATGAAGCTGATCGAGGAGACTCTGACGGAAAAGAATGGAAAACCGAAAGTGCTGAATCAGGAGAACATCGAGCTTGTCCTGGCCGCCCTTTTAAGCTGCACCATCGCCAGTGTGAGTTGTAGTCTCGCGCTCTGCCCTTGACGTCAAGCTGCCCCCATCTGCCGTACTGCTCTGCCGGTCATCCCTTTCATCACCGCTGTTGGGTTTGAGGGACTGATGATGAGAAATCTCCGCAGAGTCTCGCAGCAGATGACGCATGGCATCACCTTCTGTCGACTGTATTGAACCTTATCGATCAACTTGGCGGCGCCCAAAACATCCTTCGCGATGCCCCTCGAGATAGGTTATCGCCCTATCGATTTTTCATGGAACAGCTCGCCATCAGGGACGTCTTTGGTTGCATGACAACGGAACTGGCGCCTAGTATCTTGCGGGATGCGTTCACACCTTGGTTCTTCGAGGCTGAAGTGTGGTCAAGAACCGATCTGGAATGGGAGAGTGTGGAGCGGATGTTCGGTGAGCTAGATTTCACCTGGAATTTGCGTGCAGTATAGCTCATCTTCGCACCCGCATCTCACACAGGTATCTCAAGAGGCATGGTGGACATGATTGCAAGGGTAAGTCACGGATTTCAGCAAATCCTCTGTCAAAGTTGCAAATTGCTCACTGTAGGCCTCTTCTTAGGCTTGTAACCTAATATCATCCGTCCGATCCATCAACAAAACTCTTTCGGAAGCGGCCCCGGCGATAGGTGACCCAGTCCTTGGACCGCTTCAGCATGCAGCCCAAGCCCTGATGGCAGAGATCAAAGTTTGGGACGAAGCCGAAAACTTCACCCCTCTTCATCCGCGAACACAATACGGAAACCACTCGTACAAGCACGCGATAAGGATCAGGATGTTGAGAAAGGTGTACAACGTCTCTTCTGACGATGATAGGGTAGTGAAAAGCTCTCAGGCAATCATTGAGCTTGCGGGAGAAATGTTGGCGCTGTACGGCAAAATCACTTGGTGAGTTATCATCCTGAGTCCAATCAATGGGGATCACCGGTAACTTACGAACTATCTCCTTATCTTGTCGGCAGGCTCACATGGCCCATCCTCATCGCTGGATTCGAGATCCCCGTCAATCATCCATCACGAACAACAGCTCTAGAAATGCTTGGCGCGTTTGGGTAAGTCAGCTTACAACCCCGAATTGATCCCAGACTATGAGCTGACCGCTACCTTTTGATAGTCCTCACGCTTGTTTCGATAACCGGACTGCGGCGAGGATGTTGTCGGACTACTGGATGTGGCACGATATGGATGGAGATCATGTCACATCATGGGAAGTGGCCAGGACGCTGAACCAGCGGCCTTTCTTGGACTAGATGGGCCGTAGCGAAGGGGGTTTGAGTGGTGAAGACAAATACAGACGAGCGATACGGAATGGGTTCATTATAATCGGTGAATAAGCAGGGCAGATCTTAAAGAAGGAGCTATTGATTCAGGTGGATACCCCTTTCCATATTGACACATACCATCGTGAAACATCTGTATATCTGTACTACCATGTTGTATAATCTCTCAAGTCCTTTCGATTTCTACCTCTCTTCATCCGGTCTTTCGATTTATATCTCTCTTAATCGGGTGAAGGTATTGCTTGTAGCTAGAACTAACATTGATTTCACGATATATATACATATGCATCCGTCACTAGCTGCATTGTGCAGTACTAATATGCGACAATCGCGTTACATCATCATTCGTCGTCAGCACCTCCATTGGAGACACCAGCAGCATCTACCCTCATATCCAGCATTTCCATTCTTCTGATCAGACGTCGTAGTTCCTCAGATCTGAACAACAGAGTCAGTTATTGCAATTAGGCTAGTTCGTTCGCTACTCTACTCACCTTGCACCGAGAGCAGCTTCAAGAGGTTTAAGCTGCTTTGACCCGTATTGATGGCTTGGTGTCGTGGCTGACGCAGTGGTCGATGCAAGTTCTTCTTCTCGTTGCTGTTCCGCTAAGATGGGTTTCAGAGCTGCAAGCTGTTCTTTGAGCTGCCAGAGTGAAGATCGTTTGATTAGCAGACGCTCTCACTCCACTCCCGGAGAATGATAGTCCTGGGCATGCGATCAGCATAGCCCCACTCACAACCTGCGCTTTAGTTGCCAGAGCTTTCCCTTTTGACACCACACCACCGCCACCTCTGATCCTAGTCCTGAGCCTCTCGAGCTCATCGAACCACTTTCGCTCCGAGTCACCAATCTCAGGCCTGAATCCCTCAGCCATATCTCTTAAAACTCCGTCTAGCCGATTCGCCAACCTGTCATGATTCTCAAGTAATCCTTCCGCACGAGTGATAGCCTCATGATTCTTCAGGGCCTGAATCTTGCTTTGGCATTCCCTCAATAATCGTATCTGACGTTGCAATTCTTGCACTTCCAGGTCCAATCGCTTTTCGATGGTTTCTGAGGCTGATCGAATGACTTGCGCTCGATTCTGAACTTGCGACGAGATTTCACCCAGTACACGGAGATGCTCCGGAGTTATATTATTTGTAGGTTTCGTAGCGTCTGGTAGACGTTTGAGGATTGCTGATGGGTTGAAAGGAGTTGAAGGCTGACGAATCGATCTTATCAATTTATCGACATCCAGCGGTTTGGCCAATAGTAATGATTGTGAATCAGGCGCATCAGGCGATACAGCTGATTTAGCAGGCTCCTGAGTTGTAGGCGGCGGTAGGATTGCTGATGAATCAGCTACGTGAAGATCCAGCTCCACGGAGGCTAGTTGACCGCTCGAAGCTAGGGCGGCAAGACCATAGCCGAGAGTAATATTGCAGAAGGTGATAGTTCCAACGATAGGCTTGACAGGAGATCTGTAAGAGGTTACAATGTGAGCATTTCTAAAATCCAGCTCGACATAAGGCTGCTCACCCTCCGGATTCTATCAGGCGAGAAACCTCGCTGAAGGGTAATTCCCCTTCGCCGCTTTCCGTTCCGAGTTCCGTCAGCCATGGTCGTAAGTTGATAGAGTCAACTCCGAAGGTGTGTTCCACGTAGAAAATTTCGTTGTACAGCGGATCTGGGTGGAAAGTCGGCGCATTGGAGTCGATCGTTTCGGGATCTGATTGTGGGAAGGGTAACAAAACGGACTCAACGATAGGGATGGTTGGAGACGCCGTCGATGGATCCTGCAGCAGCGATTTCAGCAGATACTCGGTGTTCGCGTGGCGGGAACGAGCTGATTTCACTCACTCTTGAGCTCAACCACCTCGGTTCCGGACTTTCGACCTCTAAGCCTACATCAACTCTTCCACCTGACCAAGCAATCGCTACAATCCTTTGTTTCTCGCCAGTCGCCGAGCCCTCAGGTTCTTCGCCCGAAGTGCCGACCTCGGAAAAGTAAAGATCCGTTGCTACCTGTTCTTCATCTTCGTCTCCGTTCCCGATATCCTGCCGACCAGGGCTGAATACCACCGGACCTTGCCGTAACAATGCTCGATGAGCTCCTGGCGCGGGTCCTCCAGCCTCGGTCAAGTGGGGCGGATGTACCCTTACTGTTCCCTCTGCAGGTCTTCTCGCCTTAGTCGGTGTGTCATTCTCGCCTCCTCTGACCGAACGACTGAGCATACTCGTCCGACGCGATGGGGTCGCAATGTCTTCCTCCTTTTTCGTCCTAGCTTCTTCCGCTAATCTGACCTGTTTGACGAGCGACTCGACCCACTGTGCCTGAAAGACGGCTCTTCCAAGTCCCGCTGCGCTCGCGCCAAAGACGTCTCTTGCTTGCCCTTGGACTCTAGCCAGCCTCGCTTCGGAGTAAGCTTTCAGGCCTTGCAGATATCGTATGGGCAGTTCCGTATGCAGAGGTAGGATGGGTCCCATGGTGTATAGGTCTCCATTGGCGATAAGGACATAGACCATTAGCGGAGAGAAATCAACGTCGCCCTTGGAAAAGGCGAAGGAAGTGGCGTGACGGGACAACGGATCGATAGCGGTGAATTTGCTCCCAGTCGCCTTCTCGGGTAAGAAATTGAAAGTCTGGACCGGGTCGTGGGGTTGCAGAACATCATACTCCCTACCATTGCTCCCATCAGCGAAATCCCAGACACACTGCCTGGAGTTGTCTCGTATGTCTCACCGTAGCTTGCCATTGGCAGTCAAAATCCAAAGCGAGTTTCCGCTCTCGCCCCATGGATGCCATTGCACCTTTGAGATGATATCGTTGGATGATGGCGAGAATTGAAACTCATCAATCGGGATCGCTCTGTAAAGATGAAGCACCAAATGGCAGCAGATCGTAAGCAGGAGACCTGCAGGAATCACAGTTGCCACCTACCGGCATTCTACTTCGCCTGATTGCGGGCTCGAATAGCTGTTCTTCGGCAACACCAACACAACAACCTGATGATGGCCCACTACGGCCAGTAGTCGACCTGTAGGATTCGGTATCACATGCTGAATGGCAAAGTTCAGAGCTGACGCTTGCAGAGTCTACGAGAAGGCGTCAGATCATTCGAGTGATATATGTTCGTAATTTTCTGAGCTCACTCTATAGGTGCCAACCCTGCCATCTTTGACTTCCCATTCCCTCTCACCCGAGCCGAGGGACATCATCCTGACCTCCCTTCCCATGGCCACGATCAGATCCTTATCTCTCATCACCATGCGACTCATCTTCTGACCCACTAGGTCATCCGTAGGCTTGTCTACGAGTTCCCATTCTGCGTCAACTGCAGCAGCGGTGGAAGAGGACGAGAACACCGAGGAAGGGAGGAAGATTGAGTGGGAGCGAAGGGTGTTGAGCGAGAACGGTATCGTATGCGACATTGTGCCTTGATTACTTGGTTGTGGTTCGTTCGACCGCTGTTTGCCTTCAGCAGTCTCGACACGTTGTCAGCCAATGATGAGCAGATACAAAGTCGGAAGGGGTAAATATGAGGCGCATCAAGAAGGATCCCACCTTGATTCTGCTTTGAGGAAACTCAACTTGACCCGTATGGTGGAGAATTTGATTCCGTCGAGTATCTTCGCGTCGTGTTACTTCCTCCACCTCTTGGTCCACTTGGACTCTTACTTTGTCCTGTGTTGACATGATGCAATTCCACCTTTATAGAATAGATCGGCATCGCTATACATACAAATACATCTTCAAACATTGTATCAAGCGAACCGACAGGCTTCCTGCATGCGCATAATCTATCGACAGGTGAAATCGACTCGCCCCGTTAGTCATGTCGGTGGATCTTGAAGGGGCCGCGGCGCACGGTCATCTAGGAGGACACGAACCGCACAACGAGGATGACCCCAACGCTCTCAATTCACTATCGAAATTTACCCTCTTCGAGACAAAGAGGTCAGCTTAGAAATGCCTACATAATCTTACGCGAGGGTCAAGTCAAATCTCATGCCAACTTGGTTGCAGCCGTTTCTACATCACCGCTTCAACTGCCGATACTCACCGAGTACTCAAAATAGACAGGACCGACCCGACCGTACTGAACGTGGTGGAAGACTCGACCGTATACGATAGTGCTGAGCTCGATCTTCTACTACGAATGGTGCAAGACGGGAACAAAAGCCAAGGAGGTTTAGAGAAAGTGCTTGAATTCCAGTAGGTTATGCGTGGTCTTTCGTCAGACTCTAACGCTGAGATGTTTTTGGTGGTTTTCAGCGGGATAGTCGGTTTTGTCAAATTCACGGCGGGATGGTACCTAATTCTGATAACGAAGAGATCCGTTGTGGGACTGCTAGGCGGACATTATAGTGAGCTTAAGCAAAAAGAAGCGCTACGTAGAGGCCCCGCGCTTACTGACGACTCGCAGTATACCATTGCGACGAAACAACAGTGAGCTATGTACCCAAAGAAATCGGGATTCAAGCTAACGCACATATCAGCTTATCACCATTGCTAGCAAGTCTGAGAGGACAGCACAAGAGACGAAGTGAGCGGCGGAAGCAATGGAAAGGATTTGCGAGATCTTAGCTGACATTATCCCCTCAGAATGTTGCATACGTTTCAACACGTCGACCTGTCCAAGAACTTCTACTTCTCGTATGTCATATCCCGTCAGGGTTGTGTCAAACAGGTCCGGACTGATAGACTTCCGTTCAGTTACTCATACGATATCACCAACTCGCTTCAAACTAATCTGACAGTATCACCACAAAATCGGAGGTGGAATACCCGTTTCATGTGGAATCATCATTTGCTTGAACCGGCTTTCAACCTCGAAGAACCGAAAGGAAGGAGCAGATGGGTATTACCCCTTATTTACGGTTTCATGGATCAAGCCAGTACGTTCAAATGCATCTGTACGTGAAGAAATGGACGACGACTGACTCGACTTCGCAGAGATCAACGTGTTCACGCGCACGGTGTATCTGACACTAATCGCAAGGCGGTCACGGCACTTTGCCGGAACTCGTTTCTTGACTCGTGGAGCGAATGAGCATGTGAGCGACTTTCTCCCTCACTCGTTGGGCGGGCAGATGCATGCTGACAATACCATTGTCATGTAGGGCCATGTTGCAAACGAAGTTGAGACGGAACAAATGTTAGTTCCATATTTGATCGCCGCTATTCAGAAGAAGCCAGCTGAAGTTTGACCTTTCCGTGCAGAGTATCCGAACCCTTAGCAACGCCCTTCGGAAGCCGGAACAAGGCAGACTCATCACATCCTGTCTCTGACTTTGGAGCAGGATATGGTGCATACACCAGTTTCGTGCAGTATCGAGGTAGTATACCTGTCATGTGGCATCAAGAGTCTAATCAGATGACACCTAGGCCACCGATTGAGAGTGAGCAGAGGCCTCTCATGATCTGAGTATCTTGACCGGGCTCGCTGACCTCAACCTTTCGCTTTTCGCCCAGTTACAATCAAAGATCCCTTCTATACACCTGCAGCCAAGCACTTCAGCGACCTCCTGGGCCGGTACGGTGCTCCGATATTCATCCTCAATTTGATCAAATCACGCGAGACTGTGCCTAGGGAGAGCAAGCTCTTGTGGGAATATGGACAGTGTGTGGAGTATCTGAACCAGTTCTTGCCAGAGGGAAAGAAGATACGGTACATCGCTTGGGATATGTCGCAGGCCGCGAAGAGGTGAGAGTATCTTGGCCGAAACGTGAAGGCTGAATACTAATCGGATTTCGTATTAGTGGCCACCAAGACGTCATGGGAGTACTCGAAGACGTGTGTGAGGAAAGTCTACAGGCGACCAACTTCTTCCACGGTGGACCATCTCGGAATGAAGTGGGGTAAGCTGATTCTCCTTTCTCTTCGTATTAACGTACAGTCAAGCTTACAGCCTACAAACTGAGATACAGGACTGGCCCACACCGTGATCGACCTCTGCTGCAACATGGTGTCCTGCGTGTCAACTGCGTAGACTGCTTGGATCGGACCAACGCTGCTCAATTTGCAATTGCCAAGCGCGCATTCGGACATCAACTATATGCTTTAGGCCTGATCGGGACACCTCATCTGCCATTCTCTTGCGATGCTGTCGACGTTCTGACGGAGATGTACCATGACCACGGAGATAGTAAGCTGCCTTACGTGCTCCGGTTGTTGCGTCTCAGCTGATTCGTCTGGCGTTGTGCGCAGCTCTGGCATGGCAATACACCGGTAGTGCTTTGGTCAATAGGGTGGACACGTATAGAAGAACGAAAGCGGCACAATGGAGCAGTCATTCGCGTGATCTGCTTGGTGAGCTGCCATGCTCATAAACGCGGAATAAATAGCTCATATCTTTTCTACCAAACAGAAAATATCCGAAGATTCTACAACAATTCGATGTTAGGTGAGGCTTCCAGCTAGTGAGGTCATGTAGGCCGATGGAATTGACTGTTTGAACCTCGATCATCTGTACAGATGCGGATAAGCAATCAGCTATCAACCTTTTCGTAAGTAGCTCGTTCTCTTCTGTTCGAGTACTACGGCAGCTGATCTGGGATTCCCCCTGTAGCTTGGCGTCACCCCCTCCGTCCCGACATACTCCCTGGATCGACCAAATTACAAGCAATGGTTCAACCCCGCACACCTGGAACAACCCAAAACAGACGAATTGGCACCCATCAACCAGGTATACAGGGAATACTATAAACCTCATATCTTATCGCAGTTTGGTCGACTGTATGCTTTGTGAGTCGACTAATGCCATGCTCAATACCTTGCAGGCGCATGGCATCAGATTCTAGGATGACACAGAGCTAACGAACTTTGCTATCGCATCCTGAGCAGTACGATGAACTCAACGACCCGATTCCATGCGTAAGCTGCCAACTCGCTCTAGTAAACTACCTCGATAAGCTACGCGCTGATCAGCTGACCATGCGCCTATCATATTGCAGTAAACCGAAGAATGAGATGCTGGCTAGTCCATTCGAGTCCCGCGTGCCAACAGAGCTGTCATCACCGACCATGCATCAGTCCTCGTGAGTTCTATGGATATGATTGTGCTTTTGCGCGAAACGACATCAAGGCCTATCTCGGATTCAGTCTGTCCCTACCCATGAATGGGATCAATTGCAGCTAGACTGATCATGCTGACGTCTGCCTGCAGATCCCGCCGTACTGCCAGGAGATGGGCCGCTCCTATCGCTGTTCCCGGCTCACCAAGTCTTAAACAATCTGACCCAACGCCAGGAACCCCTTCCCATGCTCATGCCGCCTCGCATGCAGAAACCAAGTCGCATCCTCATCACCCTACTCCTCACTCAAATGCACATACAACAGGCCCACCCCATCCTTTAGAAACACTCGTATCCTCGCTCCTTGATCCACCTGATATCGACCAGCGAATGAACGAATACGCATGGTACACTACCTACCATTCTTCAGGCGACCTCGAATCGCAAACACTGGCAGAAGAGAAAGATCTACAGCTCTATCTCAGAGTAGCCAAATTGTCAGAAGGGGAAGATGTCGAGCGGCAATTGAGCTTGCTGGGCGCTGGCGGTGGGATTGGCGGTAATGGACGGGCGGGACCGAGGGGTGTGCCTCAATCCAAACCGATGATAGCTGGACCTACTACCGCTGCACCTCCGTTGGGAGTCGGAGCTGGGGTACTGGGCAGTGGCGGCGAGAGTAAATCTGCTGCTGCTGGAAGCGGGGAAATGATGCTTTGTGTCGGTGCAGGAGAAGACATCGAGATCGGAAAAGTCAATCTAAGCTTCTATGACACTTGGCTCAAAGGGGCTGTTTGACCGGGGACATGGGTGTTCCACCGTTGTTTCTTCCCCCTACACATCAATTGATTTGATCCGCCTTTCCGTGAACCCCTCTCATCGTTGTATTGTATAAATTGCTGCATGTCCACCCTATTCCGCCCAGATAAACTGTTGATATAGAACTATATATACCTGTGTACCTGCTTTGCATCGGGTATCGATTACTGTACGATATTCTGCTCATATATGCATGTTTCGAGATGCATTGTAGGGTGTTCAACCGCTATATCTGGGGGGGGGGGGGATTCATCGGTGTTCACACGCCTGCCGAGCAGCCTGAGGCTACCTACCATGATTACAACTATCTGACTTTTGCTGATCCATGACGGTCGCGTTGCAGGGGATTCCCCTAGTGACGAACTTGGTCTAACGGGCCTTCATGTGCTTTCTTCACTATTGACCTTACTCCCCCTTGGTCAACTCCTCCGTCGCAGGTTCACCACCAGGCACATCGACCTTCTTCATGACAGCTTTGGTATGCGTGACGTGATCATAGACGAAAGTGGACAACGAAACTCCATGACCAGAGTTCTTCCATCCGCTCCATGGTAAAGATGGGTCCAGGGCATCAGACTTGTTGAGGTAGACTGTACCGCATTCGAGCTCTTCGACGAGATGGTTGAACGCGGCGATAGAGTTGGATGATGAGGGATTGGTCCACACTGATGCGGTCTGCAAGCATCGCATAAGCAAGACAGGAATCGGTCAGCTCATTCCACAACTTCAAAAACACGTGCGACTAGTAGGCAGCGGTGCCAAGGACGGTCGGACAGCAAGCTGTGCGGATGACTAGGAAGAAAGCAGAGCATAGAGAGGGATCCACTCACCAGACCATACACCGAGTCATTCATCAACTGCAGAGCCTCCTCGTCATTTTCCACCTTCATTATCCCGACAACAGGACCGAACGACTCTTCAGTCATGATTTCCATGTCTGTACGCGACACATAGTGAGTTACGTCAGTTAGATGCATGAATCGAAGCAAGCATGTCAACTCACTGTGATCCACGTTGCTGAGCACCGTTGGTCCGACGAGAGCGGTGCCTTCCTTGGCTTCGGAGAAGTGGGACTCATCCACGACGACTTGAGCACCAGCAGCGACTGCGCAGGCACACGAACGGACGGTTCAGCTGACAACGGGGAGATGCGCCCATGAAACTCAAAGCTAACTCACTAGCATCTTTGACTTGCTTTCTGATTCGAGCTGCACTGGCGACGCTGACTACAGGACCGATATTGACTTCCGGGTTGGAGGGGTCACCGAGTTTGTAGCCCTTAGCAACCTCTGCAAACTCCTTGACGAATTCATCGAAGATTGACGAGTGGACGTAGATCCTCTCGACAGCGGCACATGATTGACCAGAGTTGTACATGACGCCTGGACACAGGGAATCTTGTAAGCTGGGTTATAGCATTCGGAGCAAATGCTAGCTTACCATCGACGAGTTGTTCCGCGGTCCATTTCACATTAACATCCTGCCTGACGTACGCAGGGTCATTTCCACCCAATTCAAGGCAAATACCCTTGAATCCTTTTCCTCTCGACGCAGCTTCTTGGACCGCTCGTCCACCAGCAACACTTCCGGTGAAAGAGATGAAATCGATCCTCTGATCCTGAACGAGCTGTTCCAACGTCCTCTCTTGAGTTAGGTGCACCACTTGTAATACGTTTGCGGGAAGACCGGCAGCTTGCCATGTTGATACCCATCGTTCGGCGGGAGAAGGGGTTTGAGGAGCAGGTTTGAGAATGACGGCGTTTCCTGAGATGAGGGAGGCGACGACAGCGTTGACGAGGCACATGTGAGGGTAGTTCCAAGGGGAGATACAGCTGAATCGGGGAAAGCGAATATAGTCGCCCGTGATCAGCCGAGGGCTTGGAACGCTTCCAAATATGTGTTGTACTTAGCTAAGGAGTACACTCACAGGACTACACCGAGCGGCTGCTTGATGATGAACTTCTCAACACCCTCCACAGGGGGTTTGCTTTGAGGAATGGGAGCCAGGCATTCCGCAGCGATGTCGACCATGTGTCGCGCTCGCCACAGGGTACCGTTGATCTCGCCCTTGCATTGCGAGATGGGTCTGTATGGTACCGATTATGTGAGCTTGATGGTCCCAAGCCAGTAGACGCGCATTCAATAGCTCACCTGCCCATCTGGACCGAAATATCCTCAGCGGCGACATCTCCGATTTTCTCAAACTCGGCCTATGCGCGCGGGTACCATATCAGCTTCTTCCTCGTCGACAACCACGCTGACGCTTTCATGACCAATAAATCATGCACTCACGAGCCATTTTCGAGCGACCTGGATCCTTTCTTCAAGAGGGACCTTCTTCCAGCTCTTATGAGCTTTGACACTCTCAGCGATGACGGTATCGAGCTCAGTCTCAGAGAGGAGAGGTCTCGTACAGACTGGCTGCTGGGTGTAAGGCGAGATAGTGGTTTGTATGTTTACGTTGGTCATATTGGCTTTGTGATGATGATACTGTGTGTTCAGATTCAGGCAGATTTGAGATGGAACAAGGAAGGGATGAAGAACAGCTTTGTGCAGATTGCTTATCTGTGCGGGATACATGGATGATAATGGAATGCAAGTAGTACTAGTAACTTACTGGGTGCTCGGTTAAATGCCCCAGTAGAAGCGGGGCCTCGGCAAGTAGGAGACAAATCACGTGATGCCCAACTGTCCTCACACGTGTTTGCCATGTGATTGGCTTCAGCCGAAATTTAGATTCCGTTGTAATTCTTTCACAATTTCTCCCTCCCCCCTCGTTGTGGTTGCTGTTGCTGTTGCTGTATCCGCATCCTGTGATAGCCTGGACTGTCAGAAATCGAGTAAAAGTGACATCGATAGAAGACTTTGATACAACCATCATAAATTACGACAAGCTAGCAGCAGAAGTTTCAATTAACTAGAACAACTACTTGAAATAGCTATCTAATATTCAACATGGCCCCCGAATCAACCTCGACCCCCAAGAAGGAGAAGAAGGACAAGAAGCGAAAGTCTGAAGCTGCCGACCTTGCGCCCATCCCTGCTGCCGAAGGTACAGCTAGCGCCGAGGCCGTCGCGATGGAAGTTGATGGGGACAAGGCTTTGAAGAAGCAAAAGAAGGAGAAGAAGGAGAAGAGGAAGTCACTTGCTGCTGCTGAGGGTGCCGAGGTTGCTGAAGGTGACGCCGACGAGAAGAAGGTGAGTTGGGGCGCTTCTGCGACTATGCGCTATGCGCTATGTATCGATTCTCGACGACTGTTTGGGCCCATTCGGAATCAACAAATCGACCCATTTGCGACTGAACAAATCAGTACAAAGAGCTCGTAACTGACTTTCGCTCTGGTTTCTACGCTTAGGGAGAGTTCTCTGTACCCCTCGACGCGATTTCACCAATCGCCTCACCATTAGCAGGCAAGAAGTTGTCCAAGAAGCTTTTCAAGACCGTCAAGAAGGCTTCTAAGGCCCGTCAGCTCAAGCGGGGTGTCAAGGAAGTCGTCAAAGCGCTTCGAAAGGGAGAAAAGGGTCTTTTGTTGCTCGCGAGCAATATCACGCCTGTTGATGTGATCAGTCATTTGCCCTTGCTTGCTGAGGAGGCTGCTGGTGTTGAGTACTGTTGGGTCCTGAGCAAGTGAGTGGTGTTGCACAAGTGTCATCTCTTGCTAGATGTTGGCTTTATACTTGAGCACAGGTTCTTCAATCGATTTATGCTGACATAGCGTATTGGTGTTAGGGAGGAGCTTGGTCAGGCCGCTGGAACGAAGCGAGCTACTTCATGTGTTCTTATCAGGTGAGCCGTTATTCTGCTTAGCTTCTTCGTTCCTGTTCTACAGTGCAGCCTGAGCCTTAGCGGGCTTCTGCAGCAGCGCTACAAGAGACTCGTCCCGGCTCTTTATGCTGGAATTACTCGCTCTCGTGCGCAAATGTACTGTTGGTGTATCACATATATTGATCTTATGGTAACATTCACCCTGTATTGTCCATACGTCCTACAGCGCTACTCCCGCCAAGCGATCAGCACCCAAAGACGGTTCAGCGTCCAAGGGCCCGTCAGCCGAAGACCTTGCCGAGCTCAAGTCGAGCTTGGAAGAGTGCGTAGAGGAAGTCAAGAAGCTCGAAACCACCATCAAATACTAGAGATAATTTAGCCTGAGACAATTGAGGGGGAAAAGAGACCCGGCGTGAGGGACAAAGAGAGGTCGAATCTGGGTCTGACATTTTTGGGAGGAAGACCTTGTGGAGAGTAAGAGATCGGTTCGATGGATGGGTCTGACCGATGTGAGCGGTTCAAGCTCTATGAGCAGAGTCGATGAGACGAGCAGAGGAAGGGTTTTTAGCTTGATTTTACATTATTCTTCTTCTTTTTGGCGTGTATGTATCTATTCTTGATCCCTCGCATGGGCAGGGCCCTGTGTGCTCCAAATATCGCCGGCAAGCCTCTTGAAAAGCTGCTCGCCTTACTCATTCCACTCGGCTGATCCCACTGGGACAAGCCCATGTGCTTAACGAGCAAGATGTAAGAACGTGCCTTGATTCTTAGAAGTCATGATCACGTACAGTATACCTCGTGTGACCGCCAACATTCGCTTCGCGTACGTCGAATCTGCGCGAGGGACTACACTACAGCTCAGTTCGAGAAAGGTATCGGCCATTTATGACATGCTGGCGATCATTCGATTTTCACCAAGGAGACCGCACTTAAAATGTCATCTGGCTGACCGAATTTGAACAGTATTCAAGTAAATATCCCAGATAGTTATCTTTCGTGCTTGCCATGTGCGCGTGAATCCTGATGAGTCCGTTCGCAAACCCAAAGTTGATCACAGAGTTCTTATTCGACTAAGATGGCTGTATTCTGCTCACTATAAATCGTTCTCAATCAGACCTATTTTCAGCAGACAATAAAGTGATCATCAACTACCCCAAAACACGCTCGAAAATCAACGCTGTATTTGATGATCCTCATTTTCGTCAACAAACGATATACACCTACTGAATGATCTAGTTTTTCCCAAACACGGTAGTGGGGGAGAGGTCAAACCCATTGGCGTTAGGCAGCACCCTCCTTTCCATCTAGCAACCAAGCTCAGGCTTTGATGGAGAGCAATACTGTACAACCTTTCTGCCAACAGCTTCAAAAGCTTTCCCGTGTTCGAACCACGGCTGCCGTACGCTCAACTTTTCTTCTTGCTTACTTGCAGCATCATGCCGCCACCTTTCTATTGAATGTTCTCCCTGATTGTTTACTTGTGGGGTATGTGTATTTGATACTGGTACTGTGAGAGGGCAGAAGCTGAGGATCTCGAGGGCGGAGACGAAAAATCAAACCGCCAACCATCTGCTTGTGTCGCTTGCGACGGGCGTCATCACTGACGACACACGCACACATACAACGGACCTTTGTTCCGCCCGGTAAAACAATTGTGCTCGCTATATCATATCGGACTCTGTATGACCGATTGCCCCTCCCTAGCCATATGTGACCGAGCTTGGGCCATGAGTATGTCTCTTACGAGTAGGGTACGAGCGCAATATATGTAGTCAACACGGAGTGTGGCAGAGCAGATCTGTCTGATGGTGATGGCCGCTTCCGCTGAGACATCCTTTGGCGGTATGGATCCGCCTTTGTAGCTAAGTGAGAGACCGTAAGTCCGTGAGTATGTAAGTATGTCCTGTACATGTCCTCTTACGGTCAAAGGGGCAATGTGGCGAGCTTGGCGATCATCGTGTCGGCGTGTGATGCTATGGACCACGAGTAAAGTGCCGTGCATCTTGTTCTTGCCTCTTTTGCCTCTTTTGTCCTTTTCTTCTTTTTAGACGATCAATCGATCAAATGATGGTCGTCAGCGTCAGCAGAATTATAGTTTGAGTTTCGGTGCGAAACCGAATTCGCTGAGAAAAAAATCCTTTAGGCTTCAGAGTACTCGAATTACCCCATACGATAGACGGCGAGTTGAGTGTGCCACGCGCGACTGTGGTCAGCGTACCTGTAGTTGACTGATTGATTGAGTGATTGTTTGATTGACAGGTGGATCGAGTCCGGGTTCTTGCCGCTCTCACTGGGCCCTGTGCCCAAAGCACAGTAGCGTTCTCATGCCGTCCAGATCTAATGCATGTCCTGCCGAGTCGGCACTCCACCCTGTCCCGTTAGAGCAAACGCTCACTGGTTCGAGCCTGTAATACTGTTGACGAAGGTTCTGTACGAATTTACATGTGTTACGGAACAACAGAAGCTGTTCTAGACGAGTACTCGTATAATACAATCGCACAACAAGAACGAATAAACATGTGATATCCTGATGACAAACAACGTGTTGATGAATCCAATGATAATTATGATGGTGTTGATACAGTAGCAATGATGATGATGATAACTAGATCTTATCCGCTAAAATTCCACACTTTCATCACATCCTCGCCTCTGCCCAGTCCGACCCGTGCACCCACGTCTATCGCATTGCCCACCGACTCGCGATTGGAACCATTCAGCAGACCGCCCCTGACCAGTCCGACAATCTTCTCTTCATCGAACACCAAATGTCGTATAGCGGGTCTTACGTCCTCTGAACCCGAGGCAGATCCAGAAATAGAGCCAGAACCGAGGTAGCCCGCAGGTGGACGTGGGAGGAAGAGACTTCTCGCTGCCGAAGAGATGGAAGCAGGATGCGGAAGCGAGGGTTTACCTCGATGGCCAGATCGGTGTTTCGATGGATATCCAACCGCAGAAACGTCTTCCCTCTCATCGACACTTTCTACGTCGCTGTCGATTTCGGATTCGTCATCGGATTTGCCATCAACAATGTAATGCTGAGGTCCAGCTGCGCCCCTCCATGTGGATCGTCTCCCTCCAGCTTTCACCTCGACGTACCCAACCGTCCTGCCGATTCGACCCTCAATATCCGAATCCTTCCCGTGGACGTGTGCGCCCATGCCCATGCCCACTTCATCCGCATCCTCATCGAGCTCCCAGACCAGCACTCGACCATCTCTCCCCCCTGAAACACATCTACCAGACGACAAAGCAAGAGAGGTGATTTCCGTGGAATGCGCAAGCAGCGTCTGGGAATGCACGATCGGCTGAGGCGTTTCTTCCTCATCGAGTACACGCCTCTTCCGAAACCTCGTCCCGTTCTCATCCAGCGCGGTATCATTCTCTGAGATATCGTGATCATAGCGCTGAGTATGATGGGGCAGCGAATATACCTGAATTTGACTCCCTTCTCCAGACAGGACACACCACCGGCCATCACTGCCTACACCAGTCGCTTTCCCCTTGACACCGACTACAGGCCTGATTTTCCTCGGCCACACGATCGTATCATCCTCGTCTCCTATGGATCGCCCAACATGGTACGCTTCGCCTCTTCGAACTTCGCCGCGCCTTTGAGATATTGACAGCTCTTGTACCGCCACAGTCCACGAAGATGGGTATAACGGTGTGCAATATGTCAGTGCGGCTCGAAAATGGTCTGGCTCGTCCCGTTCCTGTGTGATGTTTTGAGCCGATAGTGCATCTGCGCTTTCCTCCGCCGTCGATGCAGGGAAAAGCGATAGCGCTGCAGGATGGAAGGAGACCTCAGAATGCAAAGTTTTGAGATGTCTTGGCTGAGGGATGTCGGCACCCGTCGTCGCCGAAGGTGGCGATGCACTCGGAAAGGCGTAGACGGACAAATGGAAGTCACGGGTACAGCTGATCAAGATCGGATGGTGCAGAGCAGCTAATACCACCGGATCACCTTGGAGCGGCTGATGAGCTGTAGCTCGCCTTTTGACGGAGTGAGGCCGAATATGAGGCGGATGTATCGATTCTCTTTTCCACTTGATCCCAGAGCCTACAGCACCACTTTGCGAGGAGATTGTGAGCAACACAAATCCACCGGACTGATAGAAAACAACGAGCCTTGCTGGAAGTGCTCCTTCTAAATCACTGAGGTTGGCATCATCCAAATCGACGACGGATTGATCCGCTACAATGGCAGTTACGTTGTCCGGACGATGGGGGCTCGACCAGCCGGGTGGGGGCGGTATGATTCCCAGCGGTGTTGACGATTTTCCCGACGAGGAAGAGGAAGAGGAAGATGAATGGGAGGTCGCGGTATGTACTCGGACCAAGGGCGATAGCGGTGAAGAGATAAAGATGAATGAAGGTGATAGGGCGACGAATTGCTCAGTTTGGCCTTGATCACGGGTATGGCTGTGGGTAATAGAAGGGGATAGCGATAAGGGAGGAACGGCAGTCGAGTAGCTGGTTAGTGATGGCGAAGGTGACGGTGGCAAGGTAATGGTACTTTGAGACAAAGCATTTCCATTCGACCTACACATTGAGCGTAGTCAGACAACATATTCAATATTCAGCGTTCTTGGTTGTAGATATGGGAACGCACCAGTTCGTCCCGAGACGCAACATCAACTTCCAGTCCACTCCGTCATTCCTCACTCCGTGTCCGACCTCATCAGGCGCCACAGTCCCCTCTAACCTTGTCAGACCGGAGCCCTGCATCACATCCGATATGCCGGGCACATCTCTGAATGACAGCGGTGTAGCATGCCCTATTCCCTCATGCCTTCCCACATCTCCTCTGACCGATGAAGCCCTTCTATCCGGCGTGAGCGTGGGTGTCAATGTTCCCTCGGTGATGGAGGGAGATCGCTTGGGAGATGGCGGTGGGAAAGCTCTTGATGGTAGTCGAGCGATTGGACGTAGCGAGCGTGGAGTTCTCAATCCAGCTGATGACGATGACAAGGGGGATGCCCATGTCATACCGACTTCAGTTGCAGGGTTGGTGTATATTAGTCTTAAATGGTGTGGGTGAGGGTAACGAGCTATCAAGATGAGATGATGGTGTCAATAGCCTGTGCGATGTTGCTGTGCATTTACGCTTCTGTTGTGGCAGAAAGAAATACTCACCAAGATATAGCCTTTTCCACAGCTATTCCCGAGCAAAGATCAACGCACGAAGCAGGTTGTTGTTTCGTTCAGCGGAACTATCACCATACATCGGCATTTACCCATAGTAGAATAGAACAAAGAGGATTACTCACCTGAGGATCTACACTCATCCTAGCCCAATATTTACTAACTCTCTGTATCTGTGCCAATTCACTGGGACTCAAGAACGATAAGATACGTAAAAATATCTCTTGGAAAGGAAACAGGTCTGATACGTCCTTCTTCCTCCCAATCACATCCCTGTATCGCTCGCGGTCCTGCGGGATGTGTGCTTTCGGGTGAGATTGCTGAGTGTCCGCATAGTGATTCCGGGCCCTTGACGGGGACGGTACTGAGATTGGTAGATCGATCCCAGCCTTTGCACGGGGCGAAGTGGAACGAGCGCGTTCAGGCATCTTGAAAGCGGATCGGTATATTGCGAGATTATGTCCAAGATAACAGAGCTAGATCCAGGTACGTCTATTGTACATATATATACTATACAGAACACAAGACCGACAGCTTCCCGCTTTCTTCAACCGTAATACAGATTGGCTGATATGAATGTGCTCACTATCAACTATAATCAACTTCCCACAAAGATCCGTTCATGAAAGTTATCCTCCTTACTGGTACTATCGCGCCGAGCGAACGATTCCAACCCCGCGGAACCTTGCCACCCAACAACACGCATCACATCATTATCAGCATGCTATAAGATTCACCTCCACTTGATCACCACGTGCCTACCATGCTGCTCTCGAACTCGAGTTGATCGCTTGATTTCGTGATGCCACGGAAAAGGGGATACCTTTGGCAGGTCATATTCCCGCGAAACTCCGTGCAATTTCATTGGGCTTTTACGCTCACGCTCACGCCCACTGCACTGAGTGGTCGTTGTTTAATGCTTTGGTGCACCCACCACTATATGCAGCATACAAGCCTACATACAACCTACAGCCTACAGCCATACCATACAGTGATACATTGCCCAGTGCAGTCCTCCCTCCCTCGCCGCCCTCTGATCCTTTGCTCCATACCCCCACCACAGTCTGCCCCTGTGCTTGCTCGTCGGGATCGCCTCCTCACTGCTCACTCCTCACTCACACACTCTCGCTGCATTGCCTAAAACACTTTTATCGCCATCCTCCAAATTTACACTCTTTCCTTCTTAGCCTTCAAAAGACACCGTGAGTGACATCGACGTGATACTAGCTCAGCTCGACAGTGAGAGGTATACTGACTTGATTGTTTTCGCCCGATTGCTTCTCCCGCTATCGATTATCTTTGCCAACTCTCGCCACCCTCGTCGCTCCGAAACTAAACTAAACTATATCGATCTGCCAATTTTCGCCTGTGAATCCGATACTTGAATCACACAGATGCCTCCTCAAGTAAAGTCAAAGGCCCAGAAGGCCGCCGCCGCCCAGGCCGGTTCCCGAGCTGGGTAAGTTGTCGCTTTACAAATATTACGAGCGAGGGATAAGGGGGTTTGGATGAACAGCAGGAAAGGTCGTAGCTGGGCAGAGAAAAGCTCGCTCGGTGGTCACATGGAGACTCTCGGGAGGGGAAATGAGCTGGACCGCAGCCTTGATCGGCTCTTAGCGTCAACGTTGCGTCCTGGGTCTCGGCGGAGGATGAGCGGTTGAGAGAAGAGTAGCAGAACGTGAACCGAATCCATCTTGTGAGAAACTATTGGCTAACCTAGAGCATGTGTCGTTTCCCCTCTCAAACAGTAAGAAAAAAAAATGGTCCAAGGGCAAGGTTAAGGACAAGGCCAACAACGCCGTCATCGTCGACAAGGCCGTCTAGTGGGTATTCTTTCCCATTCGGTACGATGCTGGAGATAAACAGGATGGGCTGGCTGGGCGAACCCACGGGGCGCAGGACGGCGGTGGGCACGGTGATGGTGATGGTGTATGATGTCGTCGAACACTCTGTTGGTGTCCCTTCAGACACTTGTCTATCGATGGGCTGCTGCGGGACGTCGACGATGCTTGCGCCAATGACCATCATCACCCCACCTAATCCTTTCTTCGCTCAGCCGCTCGCCTGACCCTCCCTCATGCCTATTTTTATTTTTATCAATCGTTGACGGGTCCGCAATGCTAACGTTTTCATAAAAACGTTTGTAGCGACCGAATCCTCAAGGAGGTCCCCACCTACAAGCTCATCTCCCAGTCCGTCCTCATCGACCGAATGAAGATCAACGGTTCCCTCGCCCGACGAGCCATCGCTTTCCTCGAGAAGGAGGGCTTGATCAAGCGAGTCGTCCACCACCACGCCCAGCTCATCTACACCCGTGCTACCGCCGCCAAGGAGTAAATCGGAAATTGGTGTAGAAAAGGAAATGAAGGGGTCGACTCATATAAGGGATTCCTTTGCTTCTTGTAGGATGATAGGGTAGTCGAGATGGATCTTCTGCTCTTTCAAAAACAAAATGACGAAGCGCATTCCGCGTGGAATACAATGTGTCGTGTTGTTGCACCATCCAACCGAACGGACTTGGGCACCGCTACTCTCACTGCTGATCTAGCAACCGAGCTGACCCTGTTAGCGAGTCTGAACCTGTTCGGGTGAGAATGTATGACGGATCTGATCAATCGCGCACGCGCACTACTTCTACCTACCTCTGGTGATGTAAGAGAATACATGACCTTCAAACTCTTACATGATCGGTTCTTCGCAGCCAGGAAGGTACAAGTACATTGGCATAGCAGCATATGCGCCGCTCAAATAGCTCAGATACTAGTGGAACCCCCTCATCCCCTAGTTCCCACATCAGCCCTCTGTCTACCACTGAGCCACTCCCATACCTTCTCTCCTACGCTTCTCATAGATTGACGAACCTCCTCGCCCTCAGCAGAGGATTGTACCATCACCGGCCGTCCGGCATCACCGCCGTCACTGATCGTGGGCACTAAGGGGATCTTGCCTGTGACAGCCGACAAACATCACTCATAATGGTCAGCCAGCGCTCATCATCATCATCATCATCATCATCATCCACTAAATCACATGACACTAATGTGCCGATGGAAGGCGATCTGATATTAGTGTGAGCAGGCAGGCAGACCAGATCACACTCACCTAATACCTCCAAGTTAAGATCCGTCGCTGCCGATTCGAACTTGGCCGAGCTGCCGAAGAGCTCGTGCGGTTTCGTGCATGAATCACAAGTGAAATGAGACATGTTCAATAGCAGGCCAACCATCTGTATTGTATGGTACATTGAAGGACCGGTAGTACCATTCGACCACATCAGCCGCAAAGCCATTGATTGTTATTCGCGCTTTTGGGTCATCTGGCCGATTGCATTTGGGACGAGGACAGAGGACAGAGGACAGAGCACAGAGCACAGAGCACAGAGCACAGACGAGGGCTACTTACAGGTATGGAGACTTTGTTGAACATTGCTACGCCCTTTCGAGCGTCTATTAAAGCTACATCCTGCGGTGTGGACACGATGACGGCTCCTGCAGGTGTCATGATTGATATTAGGTTTGCACTACAACGAGTGTCATCGGAGTCACGGTGATAGCACTCGGCCACGGAATAACGGAATAGGGTACGATAAAGCCTGGAAATTCAGATGATTGGATCGGGACTTACCGTCCACAGCTACTAATTGACCCAAGCTGAGCTGGACGTCGCCCGTTCCAGGAGGCATATCAATAACCAATACATCCAGATCCTCACTACTATTCGCCTGGTAGCCAGTCTTTGTAGTCCAATCTACGTCGAACAGCAGTTGCTGGACGGCTTTCATTACCATCATACCTCTCCATACGACTGGCGTATCATTCGCCGGATTCGGAGCTGTAGTCGGTCACAGCACATTTCAAATGGAAAAGCAGATGTCAGCTTTCGCTTTGCCGGAACATTTTGTATCTCCGAACTCGGATATGTGATTATTTTGGAGAAACAGGTCGAATTTCGTGGCCTGGAGGCAGGATAAGATAGACAGAGCTCATAGGATGATGTACTGACGCAATAAATAACCTATTGACATTGTCTTTACACCATGGTTTTGTAGGGGAACGAGCTTGTTATCTGGGAGATAAATTGAGATAAACAGCAAATAAAATCAGCTCCTAAATATCACATCAAACGGTTGGCGTTGAGTGCGTCCTCGTATTCACGAGGGCGACCAGATTTCGTTGACTCGAGCTTTGACAGGACATCAAGCGGGATGATGAAGGTGACTAAAGTCGGGGAGATGATAGATCGACGTCGACGTACGTACCCTCACTCAGCTCTGGATCTCCAGCATTCTCAAGGCCCATTAACTTTGGTACACTGGGTCCGAAGATATCTAGATCTAATAAACCTATTCTAGCTGGACGGGGGAGGGTCGATGTTTGAAGTAATGACAGAGCGAGGTTGGCTACGGGTAAGGCATTCGAATCAATCAGTTCAGCCAGTGTCCCAACACACGAGGGATCCGGCTCGGCTCATTGAGCGAGTCTGGGTTCTAGAGTGGTAGTGCGACCGCCAGAATAATGAATGATTTCTTCGCACATACCTGCTACGGTCGATTTACCAACACCGCCCTTGCCACTAGCAACCACCACGATCTGCTTGACACCTTTTATACGTGATTTCTGCGGAGGCGCACCTCGTCTTGGTATCGTCGGTGCAGGATTCGGATTACGTCGTGGAATGCCCTACATATACCAGATCAAGATCATATCATATCTCTCGTATCAGCTTACATGCCAGTAATCCAGCCAGACAGCCTGCTCCATATTGAGCGATGGAACATTCACGACTAGTCCAGCCAAGGCAATTTAGGCCGCCGCCGCAAGGCACGAGAGCTGAGAGCTGAGAGCTGATGCGAAGGTTAGAAAACGTACGAGGGGGTTCTCATGCGATCGCATACATGCTGAGCTATGTATACATCTGGTAGCTCTTGCTACTTGCCTACTACTGCTTGATGCAGTGAGGCCCGATTGAAGATACACGAGTAGGTGTCTTGACATTGTTGACATCTGTCGTCTTGATGAAGCGCGTTTGATCCGGGGCCAGATGACTCGCGGTATCTGGATGGTTCTTCTATGGGTTCAGCCGAACTCTGTATACCTAGGTACGCTGTGTGATACGAGGGTGTCGATTCGGTAATGTATGACAAGATGGTTGTTATTGGGGGCGGGGGCTGTAGGAGGTGCATAGAAGATGCGTTGGAAAGCTTTGTGGAAATTATCGAAAAGCCATTCGCCTGTAGCTGCGTTGCAGTTTAGTTTTCGGAGAAATACGAGTGATGAGTGATGACGTCTATGAACTATGACCACTGAAATGACCATGATTATGACTGTGAGTGTGACTGTGCAGCACTTTGTTCTTTGTTCTCAATTGTCAACTTTGTTCAGCTGCAGTAGCTAGATCTTGTTTGACTACCTCCCACCTCCCACCACCTCGCTTCCAGCCATTGCAATTCTGGGTGGCCCGCACAGTAGCTCCTTCAACGAGCAACGAGCAAGCAGCTTGGCTCTGGACTTTTAATATATGATCAACGACTTAGGAATTGACTCGACCATCACTCAAACTCACACTCGGACCCCTCCTCTCCCCGCTCTCGGACCTCCGCACACTAGCATAGAATAGCTATAGGTACTACCTTACCACTCCAACAATACATCGTTTCACATCTCATAAATCCCCTTGTCATACCTTCCCCAAGCCCACCCCTACTTGGCTTGCACACATCGCATCGCGCGATACCTTTCTCGTACTTTACACCTCACTTGAACAATCGTTTTTGAATATAAAATCAACTGCGCCCAAACAGGAACTTATGTGTTTCTGAACAGGAGAATTATCCAGCTGCAAGATGGACCCCCATGCTCCGGCTCCGACCCCACCTCGTAGACCAGGCGGCGCGAGACCTAATCCTAACAGATCATCAGCCAGCGTGGGTACAGGAGCACCGTTGCCCAAGTTGAATATACCACCTGGCAATGTCCGTAAGTATCTTGATCTTGGCGCCTTCATATCATCTCTGCAGTTCTGAGCCAGGCGTACAGTAGCTAAGCTGATTGACTTGTCCGATCTCTCTTCTCTCACCAAATAGCCGGTATTAACGTGGACCAAGCCAATCAAGGCGGCTGGCAAATCCCTTCCTCTCTCCCTTCACTAGCCTTTCGACCCATGAAAGCATCACCAGGCCCTTCATCTTCAGGTCGACCGAAACTCACTCTATCTGGCGTATCCACGCCTTCCCTTGCCCCACCTATCACACCACCTATACCTTCCGCGTCAACGAGCAGTCATAGCGTTCCTTCAGGGAGACCACCTCTACTGAATGCTCCTTCATCCTCTTTCGGCCACGCTTCACCTGGCCAACCTGCTTCGAGAACAGCTACTCCAATACTCAAACTTAGTATACCAGGTGCCAGTGGGACGTCCTCAGGATTCTCCACGAGCCATGATTACCCTGCGGAACAAGAAGACTCCGATTCTCTAGGATCAGCCCTGAAAACACCCACCCCCTACTCAATGGGAGAAGACATGAACCCGACCTTGCAAGCTCGAGGAAGGGATGATGACGGCGATGGCGAATCCTCGTATGGTTTCGGAAGACTAGGTAACGGTCTTGGGGAGAACAACGAGGGGAACACCATAAGCGCTATGACAGAGGATATCAAGCTGGCTTTGACGAGATCACGGTTTGATCCAAGCCCAGCGTCGTCTTTCACACCCTTACCAGGCTCAAGATCGCGCGCGAGCTCTATCGCGGGTGGCCGCTCAAGAGCCGGCTCTTCAACTTGCGCTTCACGACGAGGAAGTAACGCAGTAGAAGACCTGCTCGGTCTCAAACAGCTCGATTTGTCGGGTTCGCAAGCCGAGGGATCAAGAAGAAGTAGTCTAGAAGCAAGAAGCAGGGGTTCGGGAAGCGAGTCCGGTCATGGACACGGAGGAGGCGTTGCTGGGAATTACGGATATGTTGGTGTTGGAGAGGATGACGAGAAAAGGGATAGCCCGGTGTTTGATCCTGAGGATTTGGTGGTTATGAAACGGCTCGGTGAGGGCACAGGAGGCGCAGTGGAGTTGGTACAAGATCGCAAAACGGGACGAATCATGGCGAAAAAGGTGAGCACATCGACCTCGCTGGTCGAGCTATAATGAGCCGGTTGATCGTGCTGACATTTCCTGCCCGGATAATCTTAAATAGGTCATAGCCCGAACCACGAACCCGACAATGCACAAACAGCTTCTCCGAGAACTAGAGATCCTCAATGTCTGTTCGTCACCTTATATCGTAGAACACTACGGTTCATTCCTCGCCGAGCGAGATTCTGTGATTGGTATATTGATGGAGTACTGCGAAGCTGGAAGTTTGGATACGTTGCTGCATAAGATGAAGAAGGGCGGAATGAGGTGTTCAGAGCATGTTCTGGGAAGGATCGCAAGCTCTGTGAGTAGGGCACAGCATATTCCCCAAGAAGTGACCTCGACCGCATGCTGATAATCCTGTCACCCTCATTTCAGGTCCTGAAAGGCTTGGATTACCTACATGAACATCGAATCATTCATCGAGATATCAAACCATCGAATATCGTCCTGACAAAAGACGGAGTGGTCAAGCTGTGCGATTTCGGTGTCAGCGGAGAGTTAGTGGATTCCATTGCTGGTACTTTCACCGGTACTAGCTTCTATATGGCCGTAAGTGCTGCCCTGTTCAACCCCCTCCTCTCCCTCTCTGTCGCATCATAGTACGCTGACGCCGGTGTTTACCCCGCGCGTACTTTATGTTGATCGCCTTGTCGCTGTTATAGCCCGAGCGAATCCAAAACAAACCCTATACAATCAAAGCAGACGTCTGGTCCCTCGGAATGACACTGCACGAAGTCGCTCATCTCAGGTTCCCTTTCCCGCCCGAAGGCGAGAACCAATCTGTCGCCCCTATCGAGCTTTTATCGTATATCGTTACGGCACCTGTACCGGTCATGATTGATGATCCGTCCGTTGGGAGGGTATGGTCTGAGCCTATGAAGGGGTTTATGGCTGCTTGGTGAGTGTCGCTCATCTACGGACATCCTCTGTCGTGATGATTCTGAAGTGACACGCAGCTGATCGTGAGTTCCGCATTGATGTCTTCTTTAGCCTTATTCGCTCCGGAACAGAAAGACCATACCCTTGGCAATTGTTGCAACACCCCTTCATTGTCGCCAACGAATCCAAGAAAGTCAATATGGCTAAATGGGTTGCAGCGCTGTGTCAATGGCCATACCCATAGGAGGGTACAATCTCCCCATTCCGCTCATCCATGGCTATCTTCGGTAGCCGTGGTATGTAGATCACGAAGTGGTCTCAGCACGTCTTAGGACCATCTTGTTGATCCTACTCCATGTCCGGCTCGATGTTTCGCCTTGACTCGAGCAGCGACATGACTCCGGGAGAATCCCATGACAGCCACATTGTCGATCTCATTCTGCCCCGGGTTGCCACCCTGATCGACCGCCACGACCACCACGACCGCTCATTCGGCTCCTACAAAACACGACTCCGACCCTAACCCCTGCTTATTAAAGTCACCATGTCAACCCAATTGACATACGTCCCATTTACTTATCACCGCTTCACGATGACTCTTCTTTTTATTGCCCTCTGTCCCTATATAGTTGCCGTTGCAGCTTTTCATGTCCCTTCGAGTATATATCACGAAAAGCAATGTCCACTACCACTATCGCCCTCATTCTCCGTTCCCGACCGCCATCGTTTTTCATTGTTCCCATTGTTCCCATTGTTCCCATTGCCGATACCGACGGCGCGCTCTCAGACATCGTTCATCGTTCATCGTTCATCATTCACCGCACATGTACATATAGATATATATATATGAGACAATTCGAGAAGAGACGGAACAAACTGTGTACATGGTGACCACTAAAAATGCATAGCATTGTGTGATTGTCAATTGTATCTTTGATACTCTCCACCAAACAGCGGAACAGAGCAGAAAAATTGAGGACGTGGTTGACAGATAGCCTGGCGCTGTGCTCAATCCGCTTGCAGATATATTATCAGTTCTATTTCACTCTCACACAATCATCCATGTGTCCATTCTCACGCACGGAGAGGAGGACTACATCGACTTCGGCACAGGATCGCTTTACTTGGTTTGTGCGCACATGCATACATGCATGCGTTGATTCCGCACAATCTATAGATGAGCTTCGAGCTTCCAGGCGATAGCGCAAACCCGCCTCGAAGCAGCAGCAGCAGCCTGCAGCTGCCACAAATGCCACGTCACGTGCCGTACCGTAGCATAGCTATGCTAGTCACTCAGCCGTTCGCCGCTCGAAGTGTGTTATATGTTGACGGGGCTTTTGATTCACCCATTCACCCAATACATATTATCCCATTTCTTCAATCTCTCAAACCTATTCTCATCTGTGCTTTGTTGTAAAACACGTTCAACCATAAGAATCAAAAAGAAGAAAAAGATACAGCCGCTTTAGCTTTTGGTTAGAGTACGCTCTGAAGAGCTTTTCATCATGGCGACTGTTCACCCATCAAGAATGGGTATGGTACCCACCTCGCACAAGACCGAAAACGACCGACGACCTCCTCCCTCTCGTTCTTCAGGGGATTTTGCTGGTCCTGCCGGCTCATCAAGAGAAGAAGAGCTCAGACGAAAGCTCATGGATCGAAGGAACGGCGGTGGCGATGGAGATAGGAACCGGAATCACAGGGACAGAGATGAGAGACATGAGAGGGAAGGAAGTGCGGGTGCCAGTGCTAGTAGAAGTAGGAGTGGGAGAGATGATTACGGTGAAAACCGTGATAGAGATAGAGATAGGGTGAGGGAAAGGGATGGCGAGGCGTTTAGAGATTATGATGCGCGTCGAGATGAGCGAGATAGACGTGATCGTGATTCTGATCGTGATCGTGGAAGAGATAGAGAATACGATAGAGATCGAAGAGACAGGGATAACGCGCCTAGAAGAGCATCACCAAGCTACAAACCATACGACCGGGACGACAACAACTCCAATGGTAACAGCGTCGGTGGTGGTCCGCCCTCTGGGCCTCCTGGAGCTGGTGGATATGGATATGGAAGGAGAGACGATCTGCAGCATGGGCATGGTGGACCACCTATGCCATGGAGAGGTCCACCAGGACAGGGTCCCGGTAACGGTCAAGGATATGGAGGAGGTTGGCAGAACCCGCCTCCTCATCCACCTAGATTTGGCGGTGGCGGAGGCGGCGGTCCAGGAGCTTTGGATTTCGATCGGTATGTTTACTTTTACGCGCTGACCTTGTATTTCATTACAATTCTCTCATCCCCGTTATTGTGCCCATTGCCCTTTGTCCCTTGCTTTCGTACAAACGCGCTCAATGCGCATCGTGGGCTCTGTACTCCTTAATCCTTTTCCATCACTTGGTTTATCTGCCAGTGTTTTTCTTTTTGTTCCGGAAAGATGGCAATCCGGCAAATCATGTTGTCTGTCGCCGGAGAGTCTAGCACTACTCTGAGACAAGGACATATCGTGTCAGCACCCCGAAAAAAATAAATAAATACGATGTATTGCTCGGAAATTGATAAAGCAGAGTCAAGATGCTGACATGGTCTTTTGAGTATATAGCCGACGACAGGAACGAGAGAATAACCCTTTGTCAATCTGGCCTGAGTCGCCAAAGAGACCTTGGCAGGACGAGGAGTGAGTACCAAGTTCTATCTGTCGAAGCGATCTGCTCCTTGTGATCTCTCAATTCATGCACATCCCGGTGTTATGAATCATACCCTCCTGTTTGCAACCTCCTCATGCGCATCATAAGCGAACCTAAATGGGTAGAATCGGAGCGAAGCTGAACGCTTTTCTACTGTTTTGACCTTAAAGAAAACTCGCCGCCGAACGAAAGAAGAACAAGTCGAAATCGAAATCATCCAAGAAATCAAAATCATCCCGAAAGGACAAACACCGTTCTTCCTCGAAACGTCACTCCAAGAAACGATACTCTGATTCCGAATCTTCTTCAGAGACAGATTCAGAAGAGGAAGAGCGAAGGCGAAGGCGGCGCAAGGAGAAAGAGCGTGAGAGACGAAGGAGGCATGGGTCCGACGATGAGAGATCGGAGATCGATGACGATGAGGAAAGGAGAAAGAGGAGGAGAAGACAATCTAGGGACGTTGAAGGAAAGGAAGAAGATGACGATGTCGCCGATCAATGGGTCGAGAAGGGAGGAGAGGTGGTCCTCGTCCCTTCTGAGAAGGATAGACAGAAGGTGGAAAGCCATCATCCTCATCATGAAGAGGAGAAGGGCAAGGCACCTGCACCGGTGGTTTATGACGATGACGATGATGATGAGGTCGGACCGCAACTGCCTGCTGAAGCGAGAGAAGGCAAGATGGATCGTTCAGCGTGAGTGGACCTATCGCTTCCTTTCCAAACATATCCATGTTTCTACGCTGTTTGCCTTCCTCAACCATGCGATGTTACCCTAATACTAATGCTTGACTTTCCCTTCCAGCTTCGCACACATGAGACCTGGAGAAGGAGAAGCCATGGCCGCCTATGCCGAGTCAGGCCAACGTATCCCCCGACGAGGTGAGATCGGTCTCGAATCCGACCAGATCTCAGCGTTCGAATCTTCAGGTTATGTCATGTCTGGTTCGCGACATCAAAGGATGAATGCCGTCCGAATGAGAAAGGAGAACCAGGTCATCAACGAAGCTGAGAAGAGGGCGATCTTGAAGCTTCAACGAGAGGAGAAGGAGAAGAAGGAAGGAATGATCATCAGTCAATTCAAGGAGGTGAGTTCAGATGGCATGAAGAGGCTCGCTTTGGAGCATCCCTGAACTGCGAACTTTTCAGTGTTGTACGTGTGAGGTCAACACTGACATTGTCATTTCATCTTGATTTTGCAGATGATGGAAGAGAACTTGCGAAGGCAGGGAATCAACCGACCTTAAGAATGCGGTGAATCAGTACCAAGGCGACAAGAGCTGCCTTACAAGCCAATAGCGTCGTCCACCAATCTAAAACATACCGGGCGGCGAGCATGTCTGAATGTCATGATGCATGCACTGTAACTTGAGACTGTTTGTAGCACCTCAAAGAATGGGAAGGAGGAACGAGAGGGCCTCTGCTGCTTCGGGGAGATTCATAAAAACACTCGATGTCACTTGATAGGAGGGTTTACGGATGAGCCATATGCATGTACATATATTCATACATTTATTTGTCGATGACACAGGCATTTACCGCTGGCTATTTTATCCAACTCGGTTGAGAATAGATGTCATCGCATGTCCGCATATCCGCGCCAAAATAGCAATTCAAGCGAACAATACGGTTGATCAATGATAACCCGGTCTGCTCCGATGGTTGAGGAGGCTTCTGCATGTATTTCGGATCTATGAGGCTATCTCTTGGTTGCTGCTGTGGGCTGTGAACCCTTGTCCTATAGTTAGGTCAGTTATATAGTGAGTGCGGACCAGGCCATATAGTGCTAGGCGGACAAGCGGACAAGCCGATAGCGATTAAGCCTAGACCCTGAGCTTGGTCCTGTTGTATGGTGAAGATTTGAGTGTTTAACGTTATGGCTACATGCGGCTCCAGTCACTAGTAGGCACGCATGCTTTACTTGCATATACTGTAGAGCAATTCCTCAGCAGTGATTATGCACACACTATTTTGCCGATTGTAGCGACTCACCTCTGACTCTGATGCATGCATATCCAATATCGAACATGCAGCCCATGTAGACAGGCGGCAGCCTATCGCTTCTATCGCCACAAAACATCAAATCTGCGACTTAGCTTGCACTCTCAGCAGCCTGCATGCCTGCATGACTGCATCAATCGTTATCGCATCCCACTTCACCGCTCTTCATCTCTGTTCTATGCATGCCCACCCCCTCCCCCCACGTTTGCTATTGACAATACTTTGTACAGGTTACCCTTACCCTTACCCTTACCCTGTAACAACAGCAAGTGCCGACCGAATAATCCGCCCGTACCCATTTCCATTCCATTTTCATATCTCGCTTAACCTCCTTTGAACCCTACAACCACAACACGGTAGCTCCGCGCCGTCCATAACCATAATCATAACCTTCAGGTCGTCAATTTCCACTACCACTGCTACTCTCCACAACTCTTAGCAACAACACTCATCAGTATTCAGTCCAGACTCCAGTCCAACCTTCATCCTTCACTGCATCGCATCCTCATTACCCATATCATAGCATCTGTGCATTAGCTACTAAGCAAATCGTACAGTTCTTACGATTTCGATCTTATCTCGACGTCACCCCGACCCGTCCTTTCTCCACTTCTGTCATTGTCTCACATCCCACAACCCACATTCCATTCTCACATCTCGATCCTTCATATATCTTGTACCACTCCGTCACCCATGATCGACTAACGACATGCCCAAAAACAATCAACCGCTTCAGATACGTCTGACTGAGCCAGTCATCTTCCTCAAAGGTCCCTCGACAGGCTTAGATTTCCGTGGGAGACCTCAGGCGGTCAGGCAAGATGGGCAGCCCGCTATGGTTAGAGGTCTTTTGACCTTGCGGCTTAATAAACCTACCAGAATTAGAAGTATAGCTATCAAGCTGGAGGGAAAAGCCAGGACAGAATGGCCAGAAGGTGAGTCAGCGCCCGTTTTCATCTCAGCGCTGCGACCCCCATTTGCATACGTAAATGTCCCTTGTCTATGTGAACGATCTGACTTACACCTCGCAGGTATTGGATCCAAGCGAATGGATACGTCCGAGGAGCATATGATCCTTTGTGATCAGACAACATATTTCTCCGCCTATCAACACGATGACGAGTCTAGATCGACATCAGCAAGGAGGGCTAGATCCGTAGGACCGGGAGTGACAGGCGGTGGACACGAAGATGAAGACATCGATGATGACTTGGAGCTACCTGGCGTACCGAGAGAGACGGACGATACGGATGATTTCCTGACGATGGGACGAAGAGGTAGGGAGGGTGCCGGACCAAGGAGGACAGCCATGATTAGGAGTTCAAGTGCGATGCCTGGTACACATGATAATCACTCATGGCATCGAGATGGCTTTTCCCGTCGGCCGAGCTTCGAAGACTCCGAGTCACCCACTGGCACTGGAAGTTTCAATCTCGGTAATCTGAACATCGAAGATCGAGGTCCTTCGCCAGCTTACACACCCCACGCATCTCCACCTCGAACGTCTATCCCTCTACCTGGCGGACAACCGTCCCGCCCATCTTCGCTCCGACAAAGCAACACCGCGATGCAGCCTTCTTCTCGCGAACCTGGCTTATCACCTATAGCATCAGCCGCGCCATCTCAGTCAGCTTCCGAGAGAGGTGATAGCGCCGAAGCGGAACATCGTCGACCGGCACATACACTCAGAAGTGTCCTGTCGTCAGAAGCAGTACAGGAGGGAGCAGTGTGGTCGCCAAACATGTCTGCTGAACCCTCAAATCAATCCGAGTCGGCGCTGCAAGACGAGGAATCAGAAGAGCCAACGGGAACGGGGGATGTCACACCGCTTAGACCCATCCTGCAACCCAGATCGTCACATATGAGTACCGGCACAGGAGAAGTGCGGTTCCAGGACCCGGTCGAACAATCTTCGGAAATCAAGGACCCCGCTACAGATAGAAGACAATCGGTCCAGGACGACAACAATGACAATGACAATGACAACGAAACCACCCCACCGACCGCTCCTGCCGATACTTCTGTTCCCCCGCCGTCCCCTGCGCCTGTTCTCCCATCCAGCCATGCCGATCCCGCAGCCGTCGCATCCGCTCTGGCTGCAACCGCGAATGCGAATCCCGCGGCGGGCAACCGAGCTGCTTCCGTCCGAACGTACAATTCCACCCACTCTACCTCATCGGCCTCCATATCGTTACATTCCGATCACGAACAGACGAGAGAGGCGCACCCCACAGGCGTTCAAGCTATATCGGTCGCCAACACTGCTCATAACTCGCCAGTATCGTCTGCACCCCCTTCGATCCGGAACCGATCGTCCACTGAAACGCTCGGCAACACCGGTCGCGCTTCCGGTACGGATGGATCTAGCCCTAGCGCTTCGAGAAGGACCAGCGTGTTGTCCAACTCGAACCGACAGTCTTCTGAGCTGAGTATGACTAATCTCGCTACCCAACCATCGCAAGAGAATCTTTCTGTCACTCGTCAAGGGAGGACCACGAGACTAGGTAGCACGTCCACTATAGTCGAAAACTCTCCCGGTCCTTCGATGAGCGGGTCTCACAGCAACATCCCATCCTCTCTGCGAAATCAGCCTCGAACTCAACGATCAACGAGTGGCACACCGTCGGTCTCATCGGGTCCTGGACCTAGTGCCAGCGCACGAAATCAAAGTGTATCGAACTTGCGTGCCAGCTCTAGCAGTCGTCCAGAACCCAGTGAAGACGGACGCGGGAGAAAGAGCAGCAAGTTCAGCTTGGCCGCGACGCTTCGGGGTATCAGCAGAGATGTCAAAGAGACGTTTCATCATGGAAGACACCCTTCGAAGAGTCGCTCAAGGATGAGCAGCCCCGTCAGAGCGGATAGCTTCAACAGCGAACGACCCACTCCCTCGATAGCTTCCTCAAGCCAGAGTATCACCACTTCATCTATGGCCAGAACGGGTAGTGGGACCGGAGTGAACGACACGATCAGGCGAGCGGCTAGCAGGAACCCATCATGGGCTCAAGAGGATTTCCATCCGACATATGGAAGAGGTGGGGCTGGCAGTCGGCGAAGCAGGTCGAGGGAGAGGACACCTAGTACGGTGGGATTTAGGGAAAGAGAGACTGAAGAGCGGAGTAGGAGTCGGGCTAGAGGGAGACATAAGGGAATGAAGGTTTTGACTGATAAGCTAGGATTAGGGGAGCATGAGGAGCATCATGGAGAGGACGTACACAATTGGAAAGAGTTCAGGAAGGGTGAGTGTCGTGTCCCCGCTCCCCATCTTGCATCGTCGCTTTCATGTTTACATACCGCAGCGTACTGAAGTTTTTCCCCTTGTAGGCACGTATAACTACCCTATATCCTTCCCAATTCCCGTTAATGCTCCACCTACCATTCACGCCGAATTCGGATCAGTGACATATCGTCTCAAAGCTACTGTCATTCGAGTCGGAGCGTTGACGCCGAATCTGTCCGAAGATATGGAGGTTACTATGATCGCTACGCCTCAGGAAGATGACATGGAAGAGACTGAAAATGTCATCGTTGAGAGACAGTGGGAGGAACAAATGAGGTATCAGATCACGCTTGGAGGCAAGGCGTTCCCAGTCGCGGGCACTATGTAAGTTGGGTCTCAAGATCTAACAATACCGCGATGTGAGGCTGACCTCACGCGGCACGAAATAGTCCTATCAGCATAAGGTTGATGCCCCTGCTCAAATGCAAGATCCACCGACTGACTGTCGCCTTGGAAGGTAAGTCGTGCTTGATTTTGTGGCATGCGGCGTGTTCAGCACTGACATACTTTTGTCTTGCATATAGAGAAAACCGACTATTTCGCTCAAGAACGCAAAGTCGCAAGACATGAAACGCCAAAGCGATTCGTCCTGCTGTTCATCAAGCAGCCCGACCACAAAGAGCGAATCGAGCCTTTGTTACCTATCATCTCCGACGACCCGCTTGCCGCCGAACAATCGCCCGTGGCAGAGATGGCCCGTCAAGCCGTTCTCAACAACCCCTTACCCAACGACCTGTTCGACCTGGAACGTGATCCGAACGATAGCATGTATGCGAGCTTGATGGAACCTACTGGACCTTGGCATCTTGAGAAAGAACTGCACATACCTGATTGTGCTTCCAAGATCAAGTTCACCACCAAGCATGAACAGACGAATATCACAATTGGTCATTGGCTCAAGGTGACTATTCGGGTCGAAAGGGGTGATGACGAGGCGCTTGATGCAAAGGGAAGGCGAAAGCAGTTTGATATCATCATGTGAGTGCAGGAGTACAGGAGTCATGCTCTTATAGTCAGACCTTCAGCTTCAAACGCTTGATGCAGTGCTGACGAGTGAGATGCAATACAGCGAAACACCCATCAAGATCCTAGACTGCCGAGTGAACCCACAGTGGAACTCCTTACCGACGTACTCGGTCGTCAGCCGGAATATCTCATCGGTCCCCGGTATTTGCTCGGTTCACGGCTCTAAGCCTGGCGCTTCGAATAACCAATCAAGATCCGGTGTACCGGTACAAGACTCGCACATCTCTTCGTCATCGACGATGGGTGCCGTCATCGGGAATGTTCGCGGCCTGGCAATCGATACGCCGCCCAGCTTCTCTGGAGGGGGCGATTCCTCTCATGCTGGACCTTCTCGACGAGGTACAGTGGACATCGGCTCTCCGAGCGGAGGCGGTTTCGATCTTGGTCCTGTACATATCCATCCTCATTCGCATCACAACTCGGTTTCCAGTAGCACCGCCAACGCCGCCGTACTTCAACCGGTATCGACCCCGCCTGCGATGCAAGAATCAGGCCATGATACCCTGTTGGATCGAAATATAGTATACGACCGACTGATGTCGGGTCAAGTCACCGAGACGGGCGAAGTACCTCCCTCTTATGGTGAAGCTCTGGCGGCGGCTGAAGCTGCTAGAAGTCGAAGCGTGTCGAGGGTCAGGGATATGGATGAACCTATTATGATGGGACGAGGGAGGAGCGAGGGAGGTAGGAGTAGATCCAGGTTGAGGGATTAGAGGAGGTGGAGAGGAGAAGTTGGGGAGCTCGAGGTAGATACATTTTTGGTGGCTGCAGTGTGTCCGGATAGAAAAGCGGTCCAGTACTGTCGTTCTTGTTGCTTGGTGCCTTGGCTGCATATCGCCCATATAGATTAAATGAGTATAGAAAGTTATCTGGTTTGGCACCATGTAAGGTACAATTTGTGGTGTCATGGAGGGTTTTTTTTTTTTTTTTGGTATTTTGCTGTTTGTTTTGTACAGTGCTTATCTGTCGTCTTGTCAAGCCGTATCGTATCGTACATAAATAGTGAATGATAGGAGAAAACCATGGTAATCCCGGAATAAATGGATAGAAGGATGGAATGGTTGAATTGTGGAAATCCAACTAAAGTTATAATATATACATACAGTAGTATCATACCATACAACGACTAAAAGTATACTGGACATGAAATACAGAAGTCACACGTGCATCTACAACAAGAATTAAGAGAGGAATTTTGAGCCATCCTAGACTGGCTGGACAAGGACTATGGACGAAAGGTTATGGGGAAAAAAATTGGTGGTTTTTTTTTCCAGCTGTACTCGTAGTCACTGCACACCCTGTCCTGTTCTGCCTTTCGTTCTCGATTCACAGACGTGCTGCGCTGTCTTCAGCCCGCTCTCAATCCCCAGTGTGACATCAAGCACGATTATGAACCTGTCACTGAAAGACGGAACCACAAGACCCCACGATGGCGATCTACCGTATTGTCAGATTAGGTAACTCAGATCGGATCGGTGGTCGATGTCAAGCTCGCAATGACACGTACTATTAGTGTCAGTGTTAGTATTAGGGCCAAGGGAATGTATGATAGAAAATAGATATATACAACATGTATTCATTCAATGTGACAAATTCTACTGAGATCTACTGAAGTCCAAGGCGAAGTCGAAGTCTCAACGACGCCGAGCTCCACGACCCACGATCCTATGTTCGACGCTCCGCCTCGAGGTTGCGATCGGTCTCAGCATGCATCCCGTAGTGATAACGCTCCATAAGAATCGCATGCGTATCCACAGCTCCCGTCCTCACCTCACTTGGCTGCACTCCCCAAATCCACCTCCAAATCCAAATCTACTGGACCCTCCTCGTCCTTTAGTTGGTCTTCACCTTCAAACGCGTCGGGCGGTATTCTCCCTTGCCTAGAACAATACAGAAACGTTGTGAGATGCGTCAGCCCATCTTAGGAGTCACTCGGCTGTCAATATCGTATTTATTTCTCTTGCGCATAGGGTATTTCTTGCTTCATTTGCGTCGGCTTCGGCTTCGGCGTCGGCCGACGAAGTAGAAAGCAGAAAGCAGAAAGCAGAAAGTACAAGGAGGATTTGCGAGGACGTCCATCGTTTGGTTTGCTTTGGTGAGAGAGTTGTGAGATGAGATGGAGAAAAAGAGGCGCGGCGCGGCGCGGCGCATACTCACAACTCGGTCATTGATCCTTTGAGGATGTATAAGAATGGCCCGTCGCCCGCTGGAGGCGGAGCAGTTTGGTATGCGACTAGAGTGACGAGTCGTCAGGAAATGGTCGGAGAAGAGGAAGAGGGGGAATCAAAGTACAGAATGTCAGCTTGGGCTCGGTGATATCTGATCGAGCCTGGTGAGCAAAAGCAAAAGCGAAAGCAAAATCTAAAGCAAAAGCAAAGAGGGACTCACCGGTCGTGTTACATCTCGAGCAGCAGAACGGTTGTCTAATCTCCAAATCTTGCGTTCCTTTCCTACAAATTGCAGAATCCCCCAAGCCAGAGAAGAGAAAAGCAGAGATAAGAAGAGGCGGGAGAATCGCGATGGAAAGGCAGACATGTCATCGTCAGCACCGGTGCGGGATAGCCATCAATCGTGAGTCGCCGTACAGCGATGGGCTCTTGGTCTGACGATTACGATGATGAATAAAGCCATTGTGCTTGGATGACTCAGACACAGAGACGGACACCTACTCACCGCTTGATGAGACATCTTTGCCCTGGTTGCGCGTTCAGCTTGAATTTCCTAGCGGGCTGCTTGTCCTCGTCTGCTCCAGGTTTAGAACGTATGATAAACGATCCGTCGGTTCTGTGCGATGAGACCACGATCACAAGTAATAGGATGTCAGCATCGCCGCGGCGCCCAGAAACCAGCGTGCGTTCTCGACCCATCTATCTTCATTGTTGATGTTCCCTCGTCTACCAGCATATGCATCCGTCATATTGAGTCTTTGACACCCTCAGACTGGGTGGATAGTGGGAAGATGAACAACTCATTCACTCACTTTCGCCTCGGCAACCTATCCAATTTCCCCTGCAATACCAGCACGAAATCTCCACATAGACAATAATACGATCGTAGCACCGCTCGAGCGGATTGAGTGGTGGCCGCCTGTTCGGAGGAAGAGATTACTGCTCTTGAGATGATCTTTGGCATGGTGTCAATGACGGCCCTCTTTCGTGTAGGTGTATTTCTGATTCGTTTGATTGACTGTTTGATCCTATCCGAATGGTCGTTTTAGATGGGTTGGGATCCTCAACAACTTGTTTGTTAATGCTTTGAAGGGGAGATGCTAGATGCTCAACATAGCTCATAGCTTTCCCACGGTCGATCCATACTCATTCATCCTTCAGGGTCTAACCCAGTATTAAGGTTGGTGGAGGTGGTCCACCTCGATTTTCATGGTCTTTGGTGTATGTATTCCCCATTTTCATTTTCATTCCCATTCACATTCCCATTCAACTAGTATACAGGTCAACCCTCTCTGGAGTACCTATATATACCCCTCCGACAGAAGGATCCTAATATCATTCGTCTTCGTTTCTCCTGCTCTTTCTCATCTCATCTCATCTCCTCCTCCTCCTCCTCCTCCTCCTCCTCCTCCTCCTCCTCCTCCTCCTCCTCCTCCTCCTCCTCCTCCTCCTATCCCATTCAACTACCTGTCACGACCATACACTTTGTTTATATCATTCCCCATACCGGCACTCACATCTCTCCCTCGTCGGTCTTCACTGTAAAGACCTTTTGTATACTTCTCCGCTTTCACGTAGCTTGTAGCTTGCACCCACTACGTGACGTCTCAAGAATCCTACACCATACTTTCCTCTTATCCCTTGTCACTCTCTTGTCAATCACCAAAATGCCTCTTGCAAGCCCACGACCTACACCCGCTCACATCGGGTACAGGTCCAACGTCACCAGCTCTGTAGAACGATATCTTCACCTTGATAACAACAACTCTGTTCAGAATCAGGACATTGGTCATCCCTCAACTACCCAGGGGCCTGTGGAAGCTACTCGTCAGCCAAGTGCCAAGATAGTAGTGAGTTTTCCCTTCTCACAAGCTTCAGAGGTGATTCCGCCATCGGTCGGATGTGAGTTGCTGATCTGCCTACCTATCCACCATCCTCCTATACTCCGCTCCAGCACGGTCTCCGACGAACTCGAAGTATCTCCATCAATCAAGATACTCGTGAATGCCAATGTACCCACCCTTCCACCCCTTCCATCGAAGCTCAGCATCAAATCAAGTCGACAAAAGACAAGTACAAACACAAGTACAATCGCCTGAAGCGTAGTCTTTCAGAGGTAGGTGTTGCCCTGCACCCGAATGACAAGGTCGAAATCAATGACATCGAGTCCGAGTCCAAGCCCAAGCCCAAGGAAGCTAGGGGAACGGACGAGATGATCGCTCAAGAGACCTTGATCAAGGAGAGCTCTTCCTGGGATCTCCCTCAAATCCAGGCTTATATCAAGCAGATGGAGAAAGTGAGTCGCATATGATGAATAAGCATGTTCTCTCACGCCGAGATGTAGCTGATACAGTCCGACGAGCTTACAGGATGAATATGATCTCGTCACTCGGGCATGCAACTCTCCCATTCCTGACCAAGCGGCACTTATCGCCAAGATCAAGTCGACCAACGATCTTGCGTCAGCCGCCGACGCAACCGCCGATGAACTAAGACCTGCCGTTTCGGCCTTCAGAGGTTCCAGGCCCTCCACTCCCGACCAGATGGTCCGATTCGATGTCCCTTCAAGCTCCGGTTCAGGTTCCGACCCCTCGTCGATCACGGCGGAAGGCCACACTCTCTCCAAGGAGCCTCATGACCCCATGCAGAACTCGACGAATACCTTGACCGATCCGAACGATGGTCATGGCATCACTCATACCGTTTACGGGTGGACTACCAGCACTGTCCAGCCCAATGACACTGAACCCCAGCAGATGAAGGGTCAGGATCAAGGTCAGGCCATGGTTCATCCGTTCCAACTCCTCCTCAAGAAACATTACTTACCCCCACCTCCACCCCCTCCCTCGCCTGCAGACCCTCTTCTCAAGGCCAAAGTGACGGGAGAGTGTGACTATCACCGTGCGTATGTCGACTTACCCATTCATTCACGATACGGCAATTCAAGTCCCGCTCAAACCCCTGAAGTCAATCTCAAGGTCGACATCGATTCGATGGACGATAAGGCTTTCGCTATTCATACTCTCGAGAATAGGCTTTCGGAGGTTCAGAACAAGATTGACTTATGTCAAGATCAAGGTCGCAAGAGGCGAATGAGGGAGATTCAGAGCGATCTGCTTCGGCTCATGAATGACATTGTCCGAAGTGGAGATTGGTAAAATGAGAAGGTGGTTGCCTAGATCGCTGCGCGCCAGGTACAGAACTTCAGATAGGCATTTTATAACTCACTATACGAGTAATTTACTCGACTCGCGTGTTCTTGTCTTTTTGTTCTACTCTCGCCATGGCTGTTCCACCAAAAATAAAACGTCCCTGGACTGTGTGGTACAGGACGTGCTCTAGGCCTACCAGGGAAGGTCTGTACATGTTGTAGCTTGTTTATCATCATTGCTGTACCACCGCATATGTACTGTATTTTGTAACCCAAACCCTCACAGATATGGTGACTTAGTCTCGTCGTGAGGAAACCATAATCCATCCAGTACAACGATCTATCTCTGATACAATACAACCATCTAATAACTCTGTGTACAGCTAACGGCCCCCCTATTCAAACCAGATAAGTGAATATCCGTTCCATATCTTTCCTGGCTCGCCCATCCTTGGAAGTACAAGTGATCATCATGAGCTCTTTGACCTCCTTGAGATTGCGCTTCCACAAATCTCTCTCCGTTTCAGTCCTGTCCGCACTGCCCTGGCATTTCTCGTGAGCCACATAACCGTTGACCCGGGGATGCCCATTTGCGATATTTCCACCATTGATCCTGGGGCCGAGGGCTATTTCCAATTCCCGTGTCGTAGGTCTAGCTCGTGACCTTTCCCAAGCGTCTTTCAGCTGAGCCAAGATGGCCTCCTCTGTTCCATGGACAACAGTGCCATCACCCATTGTGAGAGGGTATGATGACGCCGAAGTGAGCTGGTCTAGCTGTATACCTATCTTCCGGATCTTCGTGACTAGATGGTGCCCACAGTGAACGGTGCGAAACAGTATCGTGTCAGCAAAAGCGCTTACCGACATGGACATGATGAATACGAGCAGAGCATGTACATGAGTGAACGAGATGGTGTTCAAACTTACAGTGTGCAGAAAGAGCAGGCTGATCGCCTATGAACGGTAGCGTAAGGATAGGTACGCCAGCGATGATGGCCTCCGTTAGCGATCCGTACCCTGCGTGGGTCTGAGAATCAAGAACAAAACACCAAACACCACGTCAGTCAAAATCTGGTACATCTTCTTGCTTAATTGCTTGACTTGGTGAAATGAAACTTCGGGACCCGTTCTAGTCTAACAAGAGGGCTAGATGCACTCACCATGAACACTCCCACAGCAGGATGCTTCAACACCTTCATCTGTGGTACCCATTCGAACACTTTTCCTCTCCCACTTTCCTCGATCCGTGATTTCAGGTGTACTGGGATCCTGCCGTCGACGGACGCTGTGGCCCATATAAACGGCATAGGCGGCTCGATAGTCAATAGGGACGTGATTATATTCTCGATGAGGGATGGACGGAGTGTTGGCCAGAAAACTGTACCGAAGCTGAAAAACAAGGCAACAACAAAAGAGCATGAGCATGGCCTTAAGAAATCACCACACCGGATTTCGTAAAGGACTCACTCACCTGATAAATGCTGTCGACTCGGATCCGTGTCTCTTCAAACATTCGTCCAAGAAAGTCATCGCATCGTGCGTTTCTTCTTCATGCGATTCTTCTTCTGCTACTTGCCATGTCTCTTCCGAAAATTGAGGTCTAAAGAAGATCAAGAGAACGAAGATCAAGAGAACGAAGATCAAGAGAACAGCAAATTTCCCCAGCACATTAGCACTATGTCTGGGTTTTTTTTTTCTTTTTCTTTTTTTTTTTTTTCGGGCAAAACCTGATGGACCCCACAGCATGCAAAGCATAGCTAGTCGCGCCCTGGAAAGTGGGGGGCGGGGGGACGTGACATGACATGACGCAAACGTGACTCACCCAACACCAAGGACAGGTACACCCAGTACATCCTCAATTAGGTCCAACGATTCCTTTTCGAACTCTTCAAACCCGAATGTGATCAGACCATCCGAATCCGAGTTTCTCAGCGTCGTATGTAAAGTTGAGATTGTCTGTATGAATGACACGTCGCATGGTCGTGATTCGCTCTGGGGCGCTGATGGCGTCAGAATCAAATATCAGCCTCAGCCTAAGAAGAAATTATTATCGTGTCAAGGTCGGTCTGGTCTGCATCGCGAGGGGAGAAGGGGCAAAGGAAAGAAGTGTGCAGTACATACACCATTCGTCTATTATTGACAGAGACAGATCGACATGTGATGAACATGTCACAGTACACGCCTGATCAGCTCATCTCTTTCTCTGCAAGAACCAAACACACCACTCGCCACCAACTGCACTGTGAAGCGAAAGCGGTCTTGTTCGTGGGCTGCGGCTGGCATGCCACCGGCACTGGCTCAGACACTGGTGGACTTACGATCATACATCGGGGGCAGATTAGGCCAATCAAACAACTTGTTCTCGATAAAGCGGAAAGCCTACAGTAGTTCAGTGGTTAGCGTGGCGACCATCACAGGGGGTACCATTCTCACTACGCCTCTAGCTTCTAGTAATTCAGCTGAGTGTAACTGAACGGGAGCACAGTCTAAGAGATAATCATGAAAAGCTTGCGAATGCGAATACTGCACTCACTCTTCGACAAGCAACTTCCTCGTCCACGCCTAGATCTTTCAACGTCTTGTATCGCTCCATCATATGTTCTCCTGTACCCCCATCCGACGTCGGTAGGACATATCGCGCAATCGATAATGCCAATGTCGGGTAGAAGATGAAGACTGGTATTGAGCTGCCCCTTGCCCTCACAGCCGGTCGTATGAAAGGGTTGAACATCTAAGGGGAGTACAGTACGTGTCAGCGAGACACCATCGACCAGGAAGAAGAAACGAGGATCTTCGTCAGCAACACATCTTCATAGCGCTGGGAAAGCAGCCGGTGGAGAAGGGAACCAAAGATTGTAAGGACTTGAGCTCGCTCAAGGTAAGATGTCACTCACATCGCAAATGATCAAGCCGACCTTGCCGAATGATTCTTCAGCTTCTCCGCCCTTCTCATTTCGAGGATTCACCACTGCTTCCTTTCCCGCCTTGTGCCCATATCCAGGGCACAAGTACTGATCCAGCGCATCCGTGTTCTCCACGGCATCCTTCAATATCCGACTCTCAATGAACGGCTCCCCCTCCTCACCGTGTTCACCGACACAATCCACCCTGATCCGATGCTTGTATTTCCTCCCTGTCCTATAACATCGGTGCAAGTCCAACTCGTGTTTCACAACGGGTTGGAGACTGCAGGTAACCAGGATGGTGATCACCAGTATTGGGTGGAGCGAGAGCAAGTTGAGTAAGAGCTGAATGTTCTGCCGCAAGTGAGAGCGGGCGGAGATGGGGACGGTGAGTATATGCGGGGGACGATGGGGCGTGCTTGAAGATCCACGGCTGGTGGTATTCGCAGCAGCAATCACAGACATGTCTGTCGGTTTGTCGTGTAATAAGGTTCCAGCGACTAGAACAAGCAAGTAAGCAGCCTTGAGGTACAGGAAGATCCTCGCCCCCTTCTTCGATACCGATGTTGACAAGACAAGACAAGACGAGACAAGAAACACGGATAAGACGAGGATATGACAGAATATAACCAATCGTCTGAGAGGAGGACAGATGAGTCTCCCCATCTCTCATGTTGTTGGCAATGCCATTCCCTTTGCACTCAAGGTGACGATCCCGCACCTCACAAATTCCATGGCTTGGCAAAATAAAAATACGAGATAATCGTCGATCAATCTAACCGAGGTCGATCGATACTCGTACTCGTACTCGTATGAAACAGAAATCATGTTTATGTTTGTGGAAAAAACCTATCCCGAGTCACTCATCCGAGCTGCACAAATGACCTTGCAGCATGTCGTACAAAGTACGCTATCCGCAGAATGCGGCGTTCGTCCGTCAGGAACTACAATTTACAAACAGGTGAGTCATCTTGCAACATGTGAGAGCTCCCAAAGATCGACTGGTGTCTTTCCACCTCCTGCAGAAGTAAAACCTTTGGTCCCAGGAAACCTTTGGAACGCATCAGAGGAGAGGCTAGGCAAGACAGGCAAACACGGAAAAATTCACTTCCCGAATTCGGATCCAGATCGAGATCTGCAGAAGGGGGAAATGCCGTAAGAATTATGTCGTTGGAATATTGGTTTCTAGAGTAAAAGCCCTTCCATACCTTAACCTTTGGGCTATTCCACGTCGTGTCTCATACCCGCATACTTGACCTGATTTCCGGATGAGCCGCCCAGACCAATTGACCGATTGACCGATGTATATACATATCATTATTATTGTTGATATATGCCGGGCAAAGGAGGTCGTATTGCATACAATTCTGTCACAATGAATCCGCACTTTACCGCGGATACCCAGGACAGATGAAAGTGTGGACGATACGGTTACAAAATCAAGTGCAGTACAAGTACAATCGGCAGCGTTAGGAGACATACATGTCGGAAGCTTCGTACATGTGAACGAAAACAGAAAACAAGGGTACAAGGAGCCCAATCCTCAAAGCAGATCGAATCTCCACATCTCGCAACTTATGAGATAGTCGCCAAGATCAGCTCGGCCTGCCTCGCAATCTCCGCTCTTTCCATAGCCTTCCTCGTGGCTTCGTCGATTTCGTTCCTCTGATCCTGGTGCATCCTCTCCTCTTCTTCGGCCCTCTTCTGTGCCTCCATGGCATTCGCGATACTCGTCTCCATAAGCAACGTATCTTCCGCCATGGCAGCCGCTGCCTCGGCGGCTTCCGCAGCAGCTTGGGCTTCGGCCTCTTCTCGCGCTTGTTGTTCCTTGGCTGCTGCGAGGGCAAGCTCCATGGCCAAGCGTTGAGCTTGTTGTTCCTCGGCGTCCTTGATGCCTTCTCTTACAACGTTGTCAATTGCTCGAGCCAAGATGTCGATCTTTGGCGCATTTAAACAGCCTATATTGAAGCATCCTTCGGGTAAAAGGTGAACATGTCGCTTAGCGGTCAAAGCTTCCACTTGCGAAGGAGGCAGTAGCGCAGTGCTGCGATGCGATGCGACAGATCTCGATCAATTTATGCAACCCACAGAAAGTCGAACCTCGTTTGGTTTGAAAGTCAAGCAGCGACATCCACTCACCAGTACATTCCACTAGCTCGTTTCAGATGTAGCCATGTGCCCGGCGTCTTGAGTTTATTCGTAAGCAGATCGAATAGCTTCTCCTTCACACTCCTCAAACGGTCAGACATCGCCTTGATCTCAGCCAGCCTACAATCAGAGGACGATAATACCCCAAGTCAATGACCTGCGCCGGGGGCGTTGCAAACGTCAAGAGATGCTCACCAAGCTGGGAACAGCTTCGCATCAGATAAGATCTGGTGAGCGACCAGTGCACCCCACGGTGACGGGTGAAACCACATTCCTCTCGCCACTGCCCGCAATTGAGAATCAACACGATCTTTATCTTCGGCGTTTTGCGTCACTATAGACACGATAGACGGACTGTCGGCGTAGAGGCCCATCATCTATAGAAACACATGATCAGCTTGAACCACCCAATCCCAGTGAGATTTTGACATGATAGCTTACCGCATCAAAACTTTGCACCAATACTACAGGAAGACCTTCGTGTACCATGAATCGAAGTGCTTGAGCATCACGATTCGTATCTCCCGTCGCGAGGCCTTGGTAAGCCATCATCACGAGCGGGATCAGTTCTCGTTCCTGTACACTGCTATCAGCTGCCCGTTCTTTGCTCTGGACATCAAATGTCAGCTGGGACGTACCTGAAGAAGGGTAGCAAGCAATCTCCACTGATTCGTAGTGAATTCCGCTCCGCTCGGCATACTTCCACTGACTTGTAACAGAACAATCGATTTCGGTGGGGCATCCTGTAAATCTTCCCTCAAGTTCTCCCAGTCAACTCCGCCCGTCTTGAAATCGAGGAAGCGAAACGAGCGGATCTCAAGACCTGCATCTTGAAGTGCGGTCGTGTCTTCGTCTGCCGTCGGACTAGGTATAAATACCGTTTTAGCTGCTGGGATTGAAGGAAATCGTGACAAGAAAGTAGCGGCAAGTCGTAGACCACCCGTAAGAGATACAGCTTGAATAGCAGCAATCTGATCGATGTCACATCGTATATCAGCTTGGGTTTGGATGGATTGCATGAATCTCTGGATCAATCTCACCTTTCGATGTCTGTATGCCTGACTCTCAGCACCATAGGCAAACCGCACTCCGACATCCAGGAATTGCGCATGACCCTCCACGGGCAGCGTTTCTCTCGATAAGAAATTATCGTTCCGGAGGTTTTTCTCTACATATCGGACTGTAGGCGGCACGAACAGTTTCCCGTTATCTTCCCTGAATCCGGGCAAAGACAAGTTGATCTTGGTAGGGATTTCATCGGCTTCATACGCTGATGTGATGGCGACAGACCTACCAGTGGGGCAAAAGAATGGTGTTCAGCTTCGAGAGTCCAATCTCGTGATGTAGCAAGTATGAAATTTAAGGCTCACGTTTCCTGGGATGCGGTCGGGATAGCCGACCATAGTTCTAGACCTTTCCGATGACTCCCTTCTGTCGGTCCACTACTGCTGAGCGGTCTCCCCATACTCGCTGCGGTAAGCTGTAAAACAACATCAATGTGTGTAAATGATGATGGTAGATGACGAAGGTTATACTCACCTGCTGCAAAACGTCCAACAGCAGACTAGACTGCGCGTCCTGGCTCATTCCTCCGATACCGCCGCCAGCGGCAACACTTTGCGTGAGTTGCGCTAAAGCGTTATTGGCATCCTGAGAACCGGCGTTGGCTGCCTTGGTAGCATGTCTGATGGTTTCTCGAGCCGCCGCAGACGCTTGATCGGCGTCCATCAGTGATCCTGATCGCAGGAGTGATTCCAGCGCCTGTACACGGACTCCTAGCTCGTAATTGATATCTTCGTCCTCCGGAATTCTATATCAAAGTGTCAGCAGATATGACGATTGAGCTATAATCCGAAGAACGGCCTGAAAGAAAGGAGAAAAGACTCACTTTCGCCTCTTCCGTGGAGGTAGTACAGGATGTTCCATACGACACATGCCCGGCACTCCTCGTTTGATACTATATGAACCAAACAGCCCATCATCAGCCATCTTCGTTGCAACAACAGTTGTTTTTGAAAAGGACTCACCATCGACTACAAGGGATATTACGGTCACACTTTCGATTATTAAATCAGCTGATTTCATCGCTATCGCTTGCATAAGGCGCCAGGTACTCACGTGTTCTGTGTGACGAGATGGGAAGAGTTGAAGCGTTAGCATGACCTTCTTTGGCAAGACTTCAGCACAACCTGATATACGTACGTTTCTGCAATAACAGGCGGTTATCAGCGGCTTGCGCAATATGATTGCGTCTAATGTCAAGGTCTAACTCACCCGACGGTGGCATTCTATCATTTGGACGACCCAAAGAGCAGAAGAACGTCAATTATCCCGAAGCACAGAACGAGGTGAGCGTGCCCGAAGCTGATAGATAACTGACCTGTACAACTCCTGTATATGTCATACATTCTATCAGCCGCATACCAACAATACGCAGGTGACCAAGACCCAGACTCACAGCGTATTTCGATTCCTCTTCCGTTTTTGCTTGCCACCAGTTGACGCCTTGTCCTCTTCTTCGTAGTCTCCATCGTCTATTTTCCGCAACGGTTCCTCGCCCTCTTCCTCGCCGGCATCGTCAACTCCCCTAGAGAAATCTCCGCCTGCCCCACGTTCCTTATCTCCGCTCTTTCCTTCTGCATCCGATCGGCCCTCTTCATCCTTCCCATCGCCTCTTTCGTCTTTCCTCTGATCCCCATCCGTTTCCGTATCCTGGTCTCGGTCCTCTTGCCGATCTCTATCTCTCGCGTGTGACAGACTGGTGACAAACTCTTGCACTTGCTCCCTCGTCAATGGTCCATCATGTCTCGGCGAGCTGACTTCTAGTGCATCTTCCGTGACTTCCTGCCCTTCTGTGGGTGTATGCCGTCCTTCTAAGGCTGATTCATCCTCATCTTCGTTGATGATACGCGACAGAGCGGCAAGATTCGCTAGTGTCGCCGGGTCGAAGCCTTCCTCGTCCTCCAATAAGGCTGCCAGTCCACCAAGGTTCTCCTCATTGGTAGGTTCCTCCGAGGCAATTGCGTCCTCCGTAGATCCGTTGTCTCTGCTAGTATCTTCAGTCGTCTGGGGGGCTTGTTCTTCGACAGGGTCTGCGTTCCCTGCCGGACCAGCCTTCTCGGATGAGGGGTGTTCTGTATGGGTTTCCGATGCATGGCTGGATTCACTTGCCCCGTTTACCACGATGGAATGCCGGTCAAGCGCTCTCGCACTGTCGGCAGCTGATGCATCTGTCAAATGGTTTTGTCCTTGTTGAACCGATGCTTCTTGGTTATCCGTTACAGTAAATGCAGTGTTTGGGTTTGTGTTTGTGGTTGTGGTTGTGCTTGTATCTGCGTCCGTGTCAGGGTGGACATCCTTTTCAGCGTGATCGGAAGTATCGCTCATAGCGCTAAATCCGATGAAATCTCAACCTTGACCAGTATCGGTATGTATAGATAGCCAGTGAGCCGTGTCAAATGAAGATGCGATGATTATGTCTGATGTCTAATGATGCGTGACGATTGTAAGACAAAAAGAAAAGTGTTTTCACTTTTTTTACAGTATGAAATCCTGCCTCAATAAGCTTCTGAGCATGCGATGACCATATGTATATCCCATGTTTGGCTTGGCCTTGCTTTGGTCATGGTTTCCGCCGCCCTGCTACTGCTACATATGCATGTAGATATCAGGGTTTGATTGGCTCACGTGACTTCGGCGTTGATTTGACTCATATGTGGGGTGTATGTACAAGGTACCTATGCATACTGTACGAGTACCACGTAGAATACAGACTTATAGATTGCGATGATCACCATACAAAGTGATGCGCGCCCGTAATTTATGCACATGTTCTGCAAACACAGTCAATTGGAACTCTTTTGGGACTCCGAATGCAGCCTCAATACACATGGTGTGCGCGTCTTTACCGATCTTGACATGCCATTGACCAGGCTCGGCTTTCCAGTTGGAACTCAGCTCGTCCCAGCGGGAAATGGCGACCATGGGTATCCAGGTATCAATTGGATATCCACTGCCATGCGAGATAAACTGCTCACGATCGCGTTTACATTCATCGAACTCGACGGAAATGGTCTTAGACGCTCCTGGATCTAAGACAGAGGTCTTGCCATACGCATGAAGTGTGACTTCTGGGCGTGTCAGTCCGTTAGCGCTGACCGGAGGATGGCTCGCGTAGCGTAGAAGTGAACGGAAGGATCTCCGGCAACCTTGCCCGTGTTCGTAATATCTGCGGAGATCTGGAGTCGCCATTCATTGAGTGCAGTCTGGGCTGAGGGCGATACAGTTCATGCTGGCCCTTATCTTGGTAACCGCGCAGCGGATCCGCGCCCATATGAAACGGGCCTCTGCTGGAACCGGATGTTTCCCCGAAGACTGATCATCTTTTCTGATCTGAGTGTCTCCCCCAGAACTCGCAGACGCGTGACAAAGTGTTGGTCCTCCTGAAGGCATAGCGATCGGAATATGGCATGGGTCAGTCGAACAGCAGGACGGCACCACTGCATATAGCACATAGCGTGTTTGTTCCCAGCTACACGATGATGAATGCCTAAAATCATCATTGGACGAGAAAACACAACAAGTTACAGTACACTTTCGCTGATCGAATCTCATATGGAGTGTTTTTTTGAAAATATAAGATAAAAGTACACGACATTACCTACAGTATATGTAGTCCCAATCCGTCTGATCAGTGGGGTATTCTACTTGACCCACTGTTTGGACCCTAAGCTTGTGCAGCTTATACTCTATTTCCGCTCCGACCATGCTTCCACCAAATTGACGTCACCAAAACTTCCAAAATTAGGAGAGATGACTGAAGGTCTGCTATCAACCTCGGATGCAGGCAGCGCTACCACACCCCAACCTCCACTCCATGCACGCGGATAAGTGAAACGGGGTGGGGCGGTAGCTGGGTGAGAGATACGGGTACCAGGTTTAGGACTATCCGTGGATGGGTGAGCATAAGCTTTGAAGGCCATACTTCTCAAGGTGGATTGAGGTGTGCTAGGTGACCGAGCGATCAGTGGCAATGAAGCTGTCGTTGGTCTCTTCGGCGTCATTGACAGACACGGCTGGTCGCTCGGAGAGGTCATGGCGTCTTCCTTGGCAGCCAAGGACAGATCGAGAGCGCGAGGTATCGGACGACTTGGCGCGCAAGTAGCAATGGGCGGATCCTCGGGAGTCTTGAGACCCTCCGAAGGTGCCGTCGAACTGCTTTCTCCACGAGGTGTACGATCCGTCTCTGGTAGTTCGGACGGTGACAGGGCCAGTTTGTACCGTTTTCTCGGTAGCCCTTCATCCCCAGCAGGAGAATCGCTCGTCAACCGCCGGATAGATCCAGTCGTAGGAGAGTCGGGAGGCTCATTGATGCGAGCTGATGGGAGAAGCGGCGGTAATGGGCTGGTCAGAGGCATGATGCTTGCTTCGTGAAGGTCGGAATGCATCGCTTCCAGTGCCTCGCGATACCCTTTCTGCTTGACTTTCCGGCTGTGATGCGTGGAGGATTCTGCAAGACAAGGGATGACACCATCAGCACAGGTCACTCGTCGTACCACCTCATAATGATCGAAGGGAGAAGTATACTTGTACTCACCTCGTAGGCCTAGTTCGACAGCTTTGATCAACACCTGATGTCGATTTCTCGTACCCCCGAAATTGTCCACCACCCATGTCCAATCGACGTGGTCGATCGGCGCCCCGTCCTCCACATCAGTGGAGAAAGACACCAATGTTCTCAACCGTTCTATCTCGGAAGACTTCCAAGGACCATGTATCAGTCGATTGCTCGAGGGTGAAGGTAGTGGCGGCAGATCTGGGACACGGCGCTGAGGAGGCGATACCGAAGTCTGAGGTCTGTGCTGAGGTTGAGGTGTGATCGGAGAAGAGCGGTGTACTATTGGGTTCATCTGCTTCGCAGCAGCGCTGGGCGTGACGTTGTTAGAGGGCTGATGGTAGGTCGCAGGCGTAGTCACTAAGGACGAGCCCATGGACGTCCCGATACTCAGTGACTCGGGCGTGAAAGGGTTTGTCTCTTTCTGCTTCTTCCACTCAGTGTGAGCAGGCGACACAGCAGCGGTATCCAGCAGGCGGGGCGAATATTGCTGCAAAGGTGGCACCAGGTGAGACGAGGTCACACTACTGAGTTCTGGCCCCGTAACGAGGGGCGAGGATACATGGTGGGACTTTGGAGTTGGCGCTGTCAGGTCAATAGGTTCGAGAGCAGAGCCGGTTCTTGGTAGTCCAAAGCGAGTCGGACGTTGATTGGGCTTGCTCGGAGAAGGCTCGAGATCGGGTACGAGCCCATTGGCTGTGCTCGTATTTTCTCCATCATGCGGATATCCCGGTAGACTAGCTGCTTTCACGGTCTATGCAGCACCACGTATTAAGGGAAAAAAAAGGATCAGTATGCAAAGTTCTTCACTTGGATATGCACGTAAAAAAGTCGGAAAGACTCACAAGCCTACTACACAGCGATTTGATGTCATGTAGTACGTCTGCTAGCGTATCGTCCTCCACCAGTACACCGCCAGTACGAGACATACCCAACTGCAGCACCTCGCTCGGCGTTGACTCCTATAATCGGAGTGTGGAAGCCCATCAGCGTGCCGTCTGGGAGCGTACTCAAGGCCATCATATACTGTAGTTACGCAGAGCTGATGGAACTTACGAAGACCTGGGCAATGCCTTTGTAAAACTCGGCTGCCACCCGCAATACTTCTCGCTGAAAGGCAAGGACGCTCCTATCGCTCTTCATCGAACCCATTTTGACGCGAGCCAAGTGTGGGAAGAGATGATGTGGCTTTCCCTTCGTAATGCCTGGAAGAACGCTGTGAGTGGATTTCGATTGCGGTCGGTCACCACCTGTTTGGCTTTTATCGGGGAAAGATGGGCTAGATTGGTGCGAATGAGATTCGGTTGAAGACCAAGGAGTAACAACGCGAGTGCTATTGTTCTCCTGGTCTTGTACCTGTGTGGTCCTCGTAGACGCATGTGGTGCGTCTACATGCACACTCGCTGGCTTTGCCACCGATGATTGATGGCCGAGGACAAGCGAAGGTGCAGGATGAGTCGTGTCGATACATGTGGAGACAGAAGTGGGGTAAGGTTGATGGAGAAGCAGGCTGTGATCTGTGTGATTTTAGATAAAGACGCACACGACGCCGAAAAAAAGACAACCATCACGAGGATTTGGTACAGTACGGGATACAAAGGGTGCCACGAGGTTTAGGCGCATCAAAAAGATCAGCGCTGCGTACAAGTACTGTACATGTATCGATCACGACAACTGTACCCAAGACCGAGAGACCAAGGTTGGATAGGACAATAGAGATTACGGTGGCTGAAGAAACACCACGTACCCTCAGTATGCATTCCATCCGTTGAAATCGGTTTTGGCCAATCATTACCATTTGTCAACGCTGCATCATCAAGTGGCGAACTTCCTAAAGTCGAAGAGCTTCCGTGTCCCTGCAAACTCGTACCGAGTGTATTTCCAGTGGCGATACTAGGATTTGATGGATCACCACCGTACTGAGGAATGGCTGGGAAGGTGAAATGAGAAAAATCAAAGTCGTCGAACAGCGCTGGGTGAATCGAGTTATCTGTCGTGGACGCCGTGTCGGGCAGGTTGAGGAATTCGGCCCCGGGAAACTGACCATTCTGAAATCCAGTCGTCGCATCGTCTGCGACGTTCCCCCCAATTTGATATTGATGTAATTGAGAGCTTGAGTTTGAGTCTGAGTTTGAGTTTGGTGGATGCTGATTGATGGAAGATGGCTCATGAGTGGGGAATTGAGGCATGTCGAACATTGATAGCAGCTCTGATAAAGCGTCACTCGAGCTCATCTCGTTCCCAACCGTTCCTCCACCCACTGCATTGCTCATTCCACTCTGGGAGCTGATATCCTCCAAACCATCCTCGGTAGGTTTCCCTTGCGGTTCACCTTCATGAGAAACCGTTTCAACTTCGAGCTCAGGGTGCTCTGGGGCATGATGCTGAGATACCGCGGCTCCCCCGGATGCGGCGTAGAACTCATCCCATATGTGAGAACTCGGCGCTACACTGGTGTCCACCTTGATCCTAAGCGGGTTCTTCGACACCTGTCCATTGTTATGCTTTGATGATCGAGAGGGAATGACCGTGAGATCCGAAGCGAGCGATTCCGCGTAAGATGACGTTGCGGTTTGGGTAATGGTCGAAGATACAGAGGGCGGTCCTGGTCGATATGTACCGAATGGAAGGGCAAATGGTTTTGAAGAGGCGACATGTGGGCTATGGATCCTAGAGCCATCGTGAGGGTCGTCCCTGTTGACGGCAGAGGCAGATGGGTTGATGCTCATATCAGACGGCATCGCGATGCAGGATGTTCAGACTTGGGTGCGATAGCGCCGAAGGAGTGGGAGGTGCCCTGCAGCGATTGGTTATGATATGTGCCTTTGTAGTCGCTGTTGATTGATTATGATGATGATGATGATAATGATTATGTCTCGTGGTTATCGTATGTCAATCTGTAATGTTCGTCAAATCGTGTTGTGGTATAACTCGTATAGTGAGAGTTAAATCGTGAACGTCTCTGCCATACAGCTGGGGCGGAAAGACGTACGTTTGTCGTTATCGTCTAGTGCCGGTGTGGAGAGCGGAAAGCGGAAAGCGGTAAACGGAAAGGAAAGCAGAGGTCGTCATGAGTCGTGTTCGTCGTGGTATACTTGTATAGGACAGTGCAGAAAGCGCTGTAACGTGTGCTGGATTTGCTGTATGTCCTCGTTCTGCTGACTTTCATGTTCCGTCTCCCATCCGAGCCTCTCTATCCGAGCCTCTCTAGGAGGTACATATCATTACTTCTTACTAGCCTCGATTCCACAAGGCGGACCCACACAGTAGTAAGTGGCCCGCCAGGCACCGATGGTCAAACAAAGATCGTTGTCCCTAACCGATCAGCTTCTGTGGAATAGATCTAGTCTAATACATGTACTTTGACATGTAACAGGGGCCGGTATTACGTCCTATTGTCTGTTCGTGTGTCGGTTAAGCAGATAGGGCTACGTAAGTGATTTGTGTTGTAGAGTATTTTGCAGATAACAAGCTTCTCCGTGGTGTCCGGTCTGATGGTGTGACTGGGCTGAGTGGATATCGGTTACACGAGGCAAGACAAGGCGATCAAATTCGATGGGGCGATTGGGCGGTTGCTGATATCGAGCCTAATTCCCAAGGTCCAAGGTTCAATCAACACACGATCTGTCGATCTGATCTTGGGAATTAACTCTCTCAAGTCGATTGGAAACACGAATGAACACAAGGCCGAGGAGGCAGGGTAGGGTATTCTGTATTCTGTATTCTGTATTCTGTATTCTGATCTTGGGCTTCTCGGATCCACACCCAGTTTATGGTAACGGGCAAAGTGGCTTTGATAAAGTTGAAGCGCGATCAATAAATCAAAACTAGGCGAAGAGGCTCAGGCTTCTTCTTGCTGTATCGCACCCTTGTTTTAGCCGTAACAGTCGTCCGTTTATAGTGTAGTGGTCGGGTGGGGAGACGCTGGGATTAGCTAAATAAGAAGTCAAGAAGTTTAGTTTTTGGTTGAGAAGCGAAAATAAGACATGTTAAAGTGGTTGATGATTGATGGTTGTATTTAGCGCGTTTGATGTGATTTTGCGAATGCTAATCAATCAGTATGAAAGTATCACTCTCGCTTCTGATGCCGGCGCGCCGGGTCGATGTGAGCGTCGTATGTTGCGAGTTGACGAGGTGATGATGGCAGTGTAGTCTAGTGCGGTCTGCGGTCTGCGGTCGTGCGGTCTGTGCGAGGCGGTCCAGGCTGCCTGTGTGTTTGTGTGTAGATTTAAATGTTAGTGTTTATCGATCAACATCAGAAGAGGTGGGGTCTCCAAAGATAAGAGCTTGAAACGGCGGCATCGGCCGGCTTGACTGAGGGGAAAAACAGTCGTTTCAGATGAACAGGTCGAGTGAATATGGTCCATGGGGATGGATAAAGGCGTTTCAGAACTGTCAGCTGTACATATATACTTTCAATTGGGACCGTTGATCGTGCATATCTTATCCTACCCTACCCTACCCTGGTCTTTCTGAATTAATCCATGACCATTTGAGGAACGAGGATAATTGGGTCCCGTTTACAAGCGCGCACAAAGGTAAAGGACAGCCCATGCATTTTGCCATCCTTTGAGTTGAGCACATATGGGTGCTCACCATCTCTCCATCCTTACAAAGCCAATCCTCATAGTCGCCTTTGATACTCCATTCTCCTCTTCAAAGTCCTTTGTCCCTCCCATGCATCGTCTATAGGGCTTAGGCCGTCCTCATTTGTACCTCTTGACGAGGCGAGATCCGATCCACCGGAAGTACATTGTACAGGGATACCGACGGAGGATAAGAGTTTGCTGGCGTGGTAGACGTCGACAAGTGGATCTCGGAAGATATTTGGCGCTTCGACAGAGAAAAGGACGTCATTGTTCCTGTTCCTGTTTAGAAGCTTCAAATCGTATTCTGAACATATATTCAACCAGATATGGTCAGTCTCGAACGCAATCTATGACGGCGGACTCGTGTCCATGCAGACTGTGAGATGTGAAAAAGTGAAACCAGGCAGACTCACCAGTACCAGCTTGATCTCGAGCCAGCTCCTCAATCCATCCAAACCATTGCTCCTTCCCCTCTTTTGATCCACCCAGATACTTCTCTAAGAAAGCCCAAACAAGCGCCAGAGATTTCGCTTGTACATAGACCCTCTTTTTCCCCAAACCATTGCTGATGATCTCACACGCTCCGAGCCTGATCTCTTCGTCGTCGTCTTGGACTAAACGGATTAGGGAGCGAATCAACACCGGATGAGGGGATGGCTGGGTGAAGATACGTGTGGGAAGGTGACGAAGGGATTGCAGGGCCGCGAAACGTGTAGGCTGAGACTAAGAAAGGAAGTTGTGAATCGGTCAGTACCAGCCGGATCACACTCGTCGGTGATTCCAGTATGGGCGGCAGTTGAATAAGCTAGGGTCTTCTGGGAATGGACACGTACTTTGTTTTCGTCAGATGCTGTTAAGATGTATCTCGTCACGACATCGAGCTCTTTTGCAGAATCCTGGTCAGAAGACCCCTCTCCAGTCGACAGACGCTAGGATAGAAAAGAAGATCAAATGAGCCGATGTCCTTCTTCCCACTTGCCCAAAATCATTCGATATTCTACAGCCGGACAATTGATGATTGACATACCTGATTCACTGCCCAGCCAAGCGTTGTCAACGCCGCCTCCTTTACAGGTACACATCGATCCCCAACCAAGCCTTCCAAGCGCCTGACTACACCTCCCCACTTCCCCTTCAGACCACTTATCGTTTCAGCGGGCCAGGAGATCTCAGCCAAGCTATCAAGAGCCAACGCTTGGACTCCGTGGCCTCCTGAGCCTGACAAGGCCAGCACGAGAACTTTCTGGAAGACCTCCGCGGTCCACATGCCTGGAAGAGAAGGTAATTGTTCCAGAGCGGAAAGCTGATCGTGTTCCACTGCACCTGATGAGAGGAGCTTGAGCAAGAGATCGGTCGAAGGGGAATGTCGGAGTAATAGCTGCGTACAAGCAGTTCTTCGACTCTCTTCGGCCGGTAAGAATTGCGTCATCGATCCGCTTGACAAGTACTGCTTAGCGCGCTCGAGTGTCGAGGTAAGCAGTTCCTCAGATACGAGGGAAGCGTGCTCGAGGTAGTCTTCGAGGCAACCTATAGCTGCTTGGGTGACTGGCGGACAGTCACCCGGGACATATCGATTCACTACCGTCATCAAACCACCCTCTACCTTTTGTCGAGAGTCGGCGGGAACTTCGACCCAGTGTATCACGTTTGATATCAGCTGACAAAGGAAAAGTAGATTTCCATGGACGGAATTGAGATCTCGTTGTACAATCTGGGCGGGGATGTCGGAGACTTGTCGTAGAGCTTCGGAGGGCGATACAAGTGATGCCAGAGCCTGAGAGGCGACTTGTCGGACCTGCATTGCCAGAAGTAAGAAATCATCAGCTGCCCATTAGAATGCATCGCGCGTAAGCACGCCGATGGAAAGCTGACCTGGTATTCGTCGCTGCTAAGATACGGTCTCACAGCCTCCTTCAAGTCATGTTGCAATTTCTCCTCCTCTGAAGCCCATCTAAGACTCCTTACGATAATCAGGATAGGGAACAACGGTGAATGCCTGTTCACATTCTTCTTCTTCCCCTTGTCATCGCTTGCACTGTGTTGTCGCAGGTAATCGGTGATGAAAGGGATAATCTGAGGGTATTTGGCGTGGAAAGCCGCGAAAGATGATCGTGTCGCCAATGCCGAGCGAGATCGATAGTAATCTTGTCCGCCTCGAGGTGGGGAGAGACATCGGTGTACCATTGTCGAGAAAAAGATTAGACCGACATTTCGTACGTTCCAGCTGTGAGCGCGATCATATGGTCAGTTCGATATCGTACGCAGCATTCCTTGATGTAATGTTTTCCACGGTTCCGTGAGAACGGGAGAACAGCTTCTGGGGAGATATTGGTTTATTTTGGAGTGCTGTTACTCACTCAGGCGACTCGAACGCTCCCAAAGCAGTCATGATTCCCCTCTCAAACCATAACGAGAACACCTTTCCTTGTCTAGTATCAAGCAGGACAATTTTCAATACATTGAAAGCATGTACTTTGGTTATATTCGATGTTCCCGCGTTATCCACCCTTGCTAGATCAAGGAGGGAAAGGAGGGCTGTGTCAATGAGTGATGAATCCGATGAGACGAGAGAGAGGATCGAGTATGGTAATGCAGCTGATCGACGAGTCGTCGAGTGAGTGTCGGAAGAGATCGCAGTCAATTCATGCTAGACACGAAGCGCGCCAACAACAAAATCATCAGCTTGAGGTTCCTGACATTGTTCTACTGTTCTACACATTGGTTCAGCTTACCTGTAACCAGCCCTTACAGAGAACTTTGAATTCTGGAATAGGCTGAACAGCCTCGACAAACAGAGCGAAAGCCGAAGCGATCTTGGAGAAAGTACCACGATGTCGAATCTCGTGCATCCACGTCAAGAAGAACTGGCCCGCCTGATCAACTTGCTCGGTCGTCCAGACGACCTGCGAAGCGCCAGCTTGTGTTATGGGCAAAGAAATGATGGTGGCCAAAAGCTCCCTGTTGTGAGTGTCAGTATTGGACCTTGTATGACGATTACAGTCCTTCCTGGACTATTCACTAGCCTGCCGAAGAACGCAGAGGGAACGACCTCGATATAGTGAGGAAGGAAGGGTGATCTCAGCACGATGGACTCACCCAGCATTTCTCGTTGCACGCCAGCAACCACTCAACAATCCCGTATGATCCATGCTCTCTTCATCATCACCTTCACCGTCCTCTCCTCCCATGACTTCGTACGCTCTAGCGATCTCATGTTCCGGTCGAGCGGAATCGGCAGCGAGAGCACCTTCTACTCTGCTTGGTGCGAGGGAGATGACAGGCCGCGTTATGCCCCAGATCCTGTTGGTGATACCAAACAGGCGGAGGAGAGTAGGTTGCCAGATGGTCTGCGAATCGGGTTTCGAAAGATCAAGACGCAATAAAAGGTCGCTGAACACAAGTGTCAGCTGCCCGTTTGGTGCCAACCCATCTTTGGTAAACTGTCAGCTTACCCGATAGCAGCCAATGAACCATGTAGTGGGTACTCCTCAATGCCCTTCACCAGATCCTTCTCGACGACTTCAACTCCCTTTTCGAGTCTGTCAACGAGATCCACCACGAAGTCCAGCGCACTGCCTTGTTCTTCCTGATTTCGAGCCAGCTTGCCAAAGAGGATGCAGAGCGCCGATTTTCCCGCTTCGGCTTGCGTTCTTCGTGGGAGATTGAGAGATGAGAGGGCTGATGATAGGAGAGTCTTGGATTTCGGGGTAGACATAGATTCGTAGCCTGGTAGAGGGATAGTCGCTGATTCAAGACTATGATTGGAATGACAAGGGTGGGCGGTCATTTTGCGTACGGATTTCACTCATTTATTTTGCCTTGAACGGAAAACAACTCACATCTTCCTCGCTCGTAATCTCACTTCGGTGAATTCACACATTTGGCACGCAAACAACATATCCACCCTGTCACCCGTGAACACCTTCTCTTGTGTCTCAGTTTCACCGCCAAACACCTCTAGATACCGATCTAACAGATTCAGGGCCAGTAGAGCTCTGAAGACCGGAGACCTTCGCGCTTGAAGCAAGCCTTGATCGAGGTGAATAAGGAACCATGCTCTGAATTCGGTTGAAAGAGGAAGTATGTGTTCAACGGAAGCTCGTTCGGCTTCGACGGTAGGAGTGAGCTTCTTGCGTTGTATTCGGCGGGTGAGGGTTTCTAGGTGCTGTATACGGGTGAGGAAGGCGTATGTCGACGCTGAGAAGGTTGACCGGCTCCTAAGCGCGATAAAGCAGATGGTTAGCATGAGTAACAACAGGTCGATCAAGTTAGGGTGATCGTGAGCTCAGCTAGGGTTACACTGGGTTGGACCGCAGCCTGCGACTCACCCGGCATTTGGTAGACCGTCATTCCATCGATATCCGTCTTTCACCAGTTCCAAGACTTCGGCCGAGAACTGTGCGTTTGACCCAGAAACCAGCTCAAACGCCCGAAGCCTAACATCCACATCCTCATTCGAGAGCGCGTCGTGAAGCTCTTCAGCTGGCAGGTCCTCGATTTTGACCAGGCCCATCGATACTCCGATAGAAGCCACAGTCGTCCAGGCTGCGAAGAGATGAGGTTTACCCGAGAGGATTTCGAGGAGGGAAGTAACGTATTTCGAGTTTGACTTGAATAGGGCCGGAAGGAGGTACCGGTTCAGGTTATTGAGTACAGCATGCGGGTGAACTGCTGGATCGAAATACGGAACCAAGGGGTCTAAGACCGTTGAGCTGGAGCTTGAAGCATTTGGATTCGTATCTGAGGATTCGAGGAGTACTAAGAGCTTGACAATGAGCGTGCATCGCAGATTGGCCGAATCGACAATCGCTATATCCTTCAGCAAGTCATACAACAACCCCTCTGGTATGCTAGCTCGGGGAATATAATCAACCAGAGCTGAAATAGCAGCAAGGTTGGATCGCCTTGATAGCCCGGAGCTGATAGATTGCTTGAAGAACGGTACGATAAAGCTCTGAGTTGAATTATCTGACGAGCTTGCACCCACGGACGGCGTTGTTGAAGGTATTAAGGTAGATAGCTTGCCGGCGGCTGAAAGGATCTCTACAGCTCGAGTCTGCTGCACTTTCTGAGGATGCTCGACGTTCATAGTGATCAATTGAGCTATTGTTTGGCCGGGGGCGAAAGAAGGTATGAACCGCTCCTGGACAAGGTTGATCAAGTGTGAGGGGGGCTGGGGTGTCGCGAATAGAAGGTTGAGCTGTCGGAGAAGGTTGAGAATGAGCTCTAGAAGCTTGAGATGCGAGCTCGAAGGGCATGGTCGAAGGGCGAGATTGATCGCCTGGCCGATAAGAACGCTATGTGATGAGGTTACCAGTGTATCAGAGTTAGTCAATACAGCGCACTTGGTTCAATGGTGCTAAACGTACCCATCCTCCAATTCTTGCGGTTTAGCTTTAGCCAATGCTTTTCGGCAGACCTCGATCTCTTTGAGTGAGTCGTCCATAGTGAGTGGCCGATCCGTCAGTGTCTTAGCGACCAGTCTATTCAGACGACTGGCTTCGTTTGGTAAGGAGAACGACCTATGCTCAGAACACGAGGTCGAGAGCAGCGCAAGCCTTTGCAACATCTCATGTTCTCGATTGCCTGATTCTCGTGCTGGACTTTTTTATTTTTATTTGGTTGCTCGGGATATAGCTAGCTTTCTCACGGTGATATCCTATAATGATTCAGCGGACATCGCCGCTTGCTTTTCCCCATGTGTGTGTGACCCTGCCAAGCCTAACTTGCAATGCGATATGCGATTGTTAGTTTTGCCTGTAGCCTGACTCCAGGCCGAGGCCGTGCACCCCACCATGCTGACTGACTTGACTCCCTGAACTGGTGATGATTCATGAATGCACGCTTGAGATCGGGCCGTCAAGAGCCAAAGGAAGGGTAACCTTCTACGGTGACGCTCACCTTAAACAACCACTCCGCCCCACAACGCATCACATAATCCCCCTTCCCATCTCATGTTCATTTCCTCTTCTCTTTGACTATCTTCTCATACTTAATTACATCGCTTGCCAATCTAGATCTCAAGCAGCACTAACTCCCTTTGATCGACATCACAGTACATCGCGTTGTTATCGCACCTCCCACGCCAAACAAACATAGTACTGTAGTCAGAGCCTCTCGCCACCAACGCCAAGACTTTACACACCAATAACACAGCATAGCAAGCGATAATGGTATCCAACCCCGACTCACGACCTCTGCCCGAAGGATGGGTCGAGCAGTGAGTGAACATGACATACGCTGTACCCGTTTCGGCGGTCAAGCAAGAGGGAGATGGCTAATTGTTGTTTATACCTCGTCTTCTGGTGTTACAGATTCAACGAGGAGTATAAGACATGGTTCTACGTCAACAAGTCTGCTCCGGGTGGAGCCAAGTCTCAGTGGACCCAGTGAGTCTTGCCACCGGGCTTTTTGCAGCCCTTGAGTGAGACGACTGAGGATAATGATGCTGATACACAATGAGTCTTTTCCTTAGCCCCGCTGATGATCAACCCTCTTCGTACGCTCCTCCCCCTGGCGCGCCACCCACTTCGTCCAACTCCGGCAACAACGGCGGCTACGATGAGAAACAACGTAGCAACGGCGAGGCTGGAAGTTACTACGCTCAATCGTCTACTCCTCAGCCCGCTCAAAATAACCAGGGATACCAATCTTCACCCGGTGCGGGATACGCGTCGCCCCCTCCTCAGGAACAGAAGAAGAAAGGTCTTGGCGGTTTCTTGTCCAAGCTTAGCGGTAACAACCGTCCTCAACAGCAGTACGGCGGATACCCCCAACAACAACAGCAGTATGGTGGTTACCCCCAGCAGCAGCAGCAGTATGGAGGATATCCTCAGCAAGGTTATGGCGGATACCCTCAACAGGGTTACGGCGGTTATCCTCAGCAGCAAATGATGGGTCGACCGCAGCGGCAAGGTATGGGTGCCGGTGGCGCGGTACGTAACATATCACCTTTCTGTTGTGGAAGATGCAAGTCTCGGTCTGCGGAGCACAAGTTGATCTAATCTCAATCATCGTTTCTCCCTTAGGCCGCTCTTGGTGTCGGTGGTGGTCTGTTAGGTGGTATGATGCTCGGTAACATGATGGGAGATGTAAGTTGTGGCTTCTTGTCACTCATTGGCTATATCATCATATGTCTACTTGGCCATTGTCGAGACAAGAGATTCCTACGATTCTCAAGTCTGTGCATAACTCAATGGTTCTGCTGACATCGTCCCTTGTATTTGGCGGCTCCACAGATGCAACACGATGCCTATATGGACGGATACCAGGATGGTGGAGACGGTGATATGGGCGGTGGGGATGATTTCGGAGGGGGTGACTTCTAAGCCTGTTTTATTATGCTCGCTCAAGATGTAGCCATGTAAACTGAACCAAGGGTCGAAACGGCGTGGGGTTTGAAAAGAATATTTGATTGGACTCAGTGCTCGGGTGTGTGTTCAAAAGTTCAGCCAATCAGTTGTAGTGTTCGTTCGTTTGACCTGTTTCCTTGAATTGCTTAGTCTCGCCTTGATACACGGTTTTATTTGGCTCAGAATATGCAATGTGCAATGTGATATGGAATTGCTTTTCAACTCAAGAGGACACTGCGATACGCTACCAGGTCGAGACGACGAAGTTGGCCCACTGCCCACTATCCACTGATCCACTGATTTGAATATCGATAATTAGAATTCAATACATCATAACGTGTGCAAATTACCCAAATATGGAGATGTTTCAGCTACGCAACGCCAAACAGCCTTGCGATCTCATCCTTGGCATCCATCTTCAGGCCCAAGAAACAGCTCTTGACGGTCGGGTCCGCTCTGAATACTGCTGCTCTTGCTCCTGTCGGAGGTTCATATTGTGGTTGACTGTAGGTTTGAATCTGGGTTTGGGTCAATAGGGGGGATTGGGATGAGGCTGAGTTTGGTGTTTGTTGTGAGTGAGAGCGAGAGTTAGCGGTGGTTGGTGTTCCGGGGTTCAGCTAGGAGATCGATTTAGAGAGATTGGAAAAGTCAGCTTGACTGAGCGGATACATTTTTTTTTCTTCTTAGCTATACTCTGATCTACATGAACTACACAGAACCCAGAGCAGAGCATAGATGTCCCAAAAACATCGCTCTCGCTGCATTGCTAGAAAAGGTTTCGACCGCTTCCTTCCCTCGATCATCTCCACGATAGGCATAGAAAAACGAGATATCTTGAATGTTGAATGCGTGTGATCGCAGATGAGGAGAGTGCCCAGGGTCAGACTTACCGTTGAGATACTGGGTGTAGAGCGTACGTGTCTTCTAGGCGATTCTGCGAGGCCAAGTCGCGGTAATGTCAGCGTTAGACCGCATACTGTAGCCCTTCTCATTCAACTACATCGATCGCCGCTCATCAGGTTGAAGCGGTGCTGATAATCACCTGTATGCAGCACCGTAGGAAACGTGATACGCCCACTCATTCAGAAAGATGATGATCCGATCGCTGGACAGGAGAACCAGACTTACCGATGCCGCCTATCGTACCTTTGACAGCGGGTAACCACAGACCCCCTGGAACCTGCTTCATATTCACATTCGATCCAGCATCACTACGCTCATCTCCATCTCCACCTTGGTCAGCGGCCCCATCGCCGTGACGAGTATTTCTGCTCCTGCCAGTCCTAGGAGTCGACGTTTCACCCTGACTCTCGTTCTCGTTCTCTCTTCCTTGGTCTTGTTCTCGTTCTCGATAAGAGTGGGTTTGTATAGGCTCAGGTTTGTTGGATCTGGATCTGGATCTGGATCGTAGAGTTGACTCGGACTCTCGTGATGGAGTGGAAGGGCCTGATGCCGAGTCGCGGTTGTCGTTGTCCGTCATGATTATCTCGCTTATACTGATAGCACGAAAGTAGCACGAAAGAAGTGGATGAGATTTAGCTGTACATGTGAAAGCGCCAAGTCGTTGATGTGTTGGCGACAAGATCAACCAACTAGAGCGAGGTGAACGAAATCAATCTCGATATCTCTCTCGATGGAACTTTTGGTGATGACCGCACGAGCATAATGTAACAACCGCACGTACCCCGCCCGTTCAGGCTAGAGAGAGGGCGGGCTTGAGCGGTAGTGTCCACTTCAATCACCTCACTTCACCTCTTGCCTGATCTGATCCCATTAACCATCTTTCAAGCAATGTGACGGCGAGTTCAAATCCTCGTACAATATGCTATATTCATGTTATACATAGTGCGAGTCCTAGATACCATAGCGACCTGTACATGCTTCCAGTCCCACCATTATAACACCCGACAACCCGGCATATTTGATTCGCAATTTAAAGTACCCACTTTTCGCTTCTCCAGAGGTATACATTTAACTCGTTCAAGCCTATGACCGCATATCCTGCACCCATCCGTGAGTGTCCCCTACTCTATGGTCAGGAGCCACATGCTGATGAGCGTTGCCTTGCAGATCCGGGTGCACATGGGGTTGATGCTGGTGCTGATGCTGATGCTGATGCTGTTGATGATGATGTGGCTGCTGGTGGGTTTGCTGTTGCTGCTGCTGATGCTGCGAGCCATTAGTGGGCGCAACAGAGTATCCAAACATCTGCGAGAGGAGTTGATCCAGTGCTGTGTTGGCGTATGGAGGACCTTGCGCCTGTCCTTGACCTTGACCTTGACCTTGACCCGGATGTCCACGCGCAAGCGGGAACTGCTGAGGTGGATGATACGGTTCTTGTTGCTGAGGGATATGGCCCTGATGATTCACCGCCTGTTGCCGCTGCGGGTTCGAAACACTGGAAGCATGGGCATGTTGGGCTTGAGAGAGGGTATGCGGCTGTTGAGAGGTCTCGTTAGACGCCATCCACCGGTCGCTTGTATCCATATACTGCTGATGGGATGCCACACCTGGTTGTCGTACAGGATCGTACGGATGCGGCGCACCATTCGCATAAGGTGGGACATTCGGCTGATTTTGGTTTTGGGTTTGCTGTTGGCCTTGCAGTTGAGGTTGAGATTGGGATTGGGGATGAGCGTCATTCTCAGATGGTTGAGAAGCCGCTTCTTCGTTGGAGATCTCCTGTTCTTTCCCCAGAAGTTTTGTCCATTCCTCAGCCGTACGGACCATCGATCCAATCAGGTTACTACATCCATTTGCAAGCGTATCTCCACCCATTCCGTCGGTTGGTGAGAGTAAGCCGATAGATTGCATGGTCTGTGAGACCTGCTGCATCACGACGAGCCATGATCGCGCTCGGAAAGCCTTGTGCAATTGGCGCGTCGAGCGCAGAATTTGAATCGTTCCAGCTTCCATTTCGATGAGTACCTTTGCAGATTCGTTGGCGATGCAGATCACTTCGTGCAACGGTACGATACTTGCGTAGACGTGATTCTGCAGATCCGCGACTAGGTTCTGACCCAGATCGGCACACGAGACGAGGCAAGCCTCGGTATTGATCCCTCGCCTTCGGCCCCAGTCCCAAACAGCTTCGACGGCAGCCTTGGAGACAGCGGTATCTGTGATGAATCGCACAATATCGGCTGGATTGAACGCTCTGGAAATCGCATAGGAGACGGCTTGTTCAGGGGGTAAATGTGGTGGCAAGCCGGGGTAGGCGTATGGACAACCGGGTAAGTAATGTGTCGCCATTAACATTCGAAGTCCGGTCACGTAAACCTTGCTGGTCTCGTACCGTCGTCTAATTGCTCGATAGGATAGCCATCCTGACTCGACCCCTCTTGAGAACTCGGAAAGATGCTCTGAATTTGCTTGACTGTCAGCATGCGAGTTTTCCCCTTTCCCGACCAAGAGAGTCGCGCCAGCTTACGCATGATCAAGTCGTGTCTCCTATCAATCTCCTCCATACGCTTGTCGAATCCTTCGAACTCGCTGACAATCTCTCGGACTGGATCGAAGCTCGAATCAGTGGTACTGGTAACTAAGGCACCTTTGATCCTTTGCAGTGTCGCTAGTACGTCATCAAGTCTAGCGATCTTGTCGCAAACTCCCAGCCTCCCTACCAAGATGGCAAAGTCACCTCGCCGTATCCCATCTTGCCAAAAGTCGGACCGTTCCGCGTAATCGCTGAATTCATCTACAATCCTTCGAGCTTTATATAGATCATCCGGGCGCTCAGGGTGAAGATCTTCGAGAGCGATGCTAGATCGATCAGCAATGAGACCGGCCCAAAGCCAGATATCGGTACATTCGAAAGCAAATGCAGGACCAGGCCCGGCAAAGACTGATTCGACAAGCTCGTTGAATTGGACAGCCTCCATGATGTGGCCCATCACCACCGTTTGACCTCTTGCGACCGCCAAAGTCCGCAAATTCGCCTGCTGGAGCGGGAGTATTCCCAATGGGCAATGGAAGGCCAGCAAGTCCAGGGCCTGAAGCGCTGGGAATGAGCGAGGGAGCTGAAGCAGCACATCGTCTCGCAGATGGGTGATGTATGGTGTCAAGCTGGTACGGAGCTTCTGAACGGCAGCATCGGCGGGCAAAGAGAGACTGGACAGGTATAAGACAGTCGAGAGCAGTAGGGTGACAGCTGGATTCGCTTGATTGTTCGGGTGATTATAGGTGCCAAACATTGCCGCCAAAGTCTCGAAATGGGGGTGGAATGTCTTCAACTGGGAAAAGCTACATCGTTAGCTCAAATATTGTCTGGGAAGAACTCACCCAGGCTGCAGTCTTGCTTTCATCTGTTCATCCACAACCTTGTTGAGATCCAGGTCTTCCTCATCGAAAGGCCCCTTTCGCTTCACCTGTATTTTTCCGTACGCGACCTTCAACATCGCACAAGTAAGCTCGGCAGGTCGTCCATGCAGTTTCATGCCGTTACTGGGGTTGGTCTCTGAAGGCTCATCATTGCCTGACGCTTCTGGTTGGGAATGGGCAGCTTCGTGTAAGGATGGCGGTTGTTTGGGCAAAGGGGAGATACCGTGTATCAAATCGAGAGCATGATTGAGAATAGCGGGCAGACGGTCGGTAGGGACGGACGTGTGTGTCGATGACTCAGCGGCTTTTTGGGCAGCACTCTGCTTTGTCGACCTGCGCTTGGAACCGGATGATCCAGCTGTTTTGCCCTTTGATTTGCCTTCTCCTGTCTTTTGCTCGGGCGCGTCGATAGAGGCCAACGTTAGATTCCCAGCTGATGCACCATCATCATCATCATCCCTCGCCCTCTTCTTCTGCTTCTTTCCTCCGTCATCAACGATACAAGGGAGAGCCAAAACACGACATCTATGGCATGACTTGTCGAGTGATAATGGCGTCGGGCCGGCGGGCACGTCCAAGTCTGGCAGCTCGCACCTAGTTTTGCGGACCTTGCAAACGTCGCAGGAGCGTCGAGCGTGAGTTCTCTTGGCTCGAGCCTCGATCGGTGTGCCGGACATGTTTGGGGAGAACTGTCGGTCGGCGATCCGGCTGGCTAGATGTTGGTTAGGGAATATGGTCTGTGGTCTATAGTAATATAATGTATTCGTGACTATTGATGTGTGAGGGATGATTCCGACGGAGAGAGACGATGACTGACCTACAACGAGCGGAGAGTATGTTATTGAGGATGTATGCATGCAAGGGTTAGTATGGAGTAAGCAGTAAGGACGGGCGTGGTGGATGTCAGCTGAGGGAGGGGCCAGGGGCCAATTCCGACGGCAGCATATGTATTGAGCCTGAGCCACTGCAAAGTGAGTGGGTCAAATAGTACTTGGCATATTGACATAACTTACATCAAAGAAGCACCTTTCTCAGGCACAGAACAAGGTGATGCGGAAGCAAAATAAAACTAATGTCCCGAAATGTCAAGTCGAGATGAGACGCGTTGCGTTGCATATTGAGGCGTAAGGTAACATTAGGTAGGTGGTGGGTGACTGGACCATGGAAAGTCAATGCGATATCTTGGAAGAGGCCCATAGCTTTTCCGTTGTGTTACTTGACAATTCAAATAACTTTCTCCTTCCTCTCTGTTTGGAGACACGCTCCTGCGGATTCCATATGTATAGACCTATGTGTATAGTCGGTCGTCTCCAATGAAGGAGTGTTTTATCGAATAAACGGACTATCACCTGCACGATCACGATCATGATCATAATGATGTGAAGTGATGTGAAACGAGATGGACATCCCCTTCGAGAGGTAAGCTGCAGTCGTTCTTAGGTACCCTTGTGGCGGCAACTGATCAACCCCATGTCCGGGGCGCTTGTTTCAGCTTCGCAAAGCTCGTGTATCGATTAGGCAATCCACCAAGGAAGCAAGCTCACAATTCAGCCGGAGACAAGCCTGGACTATCACCAAGCAAGATCTTCCAATCATGGCTCGATCACTTGCCTAAACCGTTCCCTCCCCACACGGGCAAACATCTCTTCCGACTGCTGTTCCCGCATGAAGGCTCTAGAAGGAGATATGGTCTGAAAGAAGCCAAACTTGCTCTAGAGCTTGAGCGGGTCTTGGGAGTGAAAGGTCTGACGAGATGGGATAGCGTTTGCTGGGATGCCGGCGGTGAAGGTGGTACGGGGTGTTTGGGCAGAGAGGTCGAGCTGCTGCTGAGAGACAGAGTGAGTACCCATCCAATCCTTCAGATGATGAGCTCACGCATATTCCTTTTCTCCTGGCAGGGAACCTGCTCCAGTAAAGCTACGCTTTCGATTAGGGAAGTGGATAATCTACTGGATAAGCTGGCATCATCATCACCCTTTTCTCAACTGTCTCAGACTCCCATCCCGCTACGCCAGACTTCAGTCATCCTGACCGATCTGTATCGTACTTCCAATCTCTCGCCATACGCATTGGCGGTCCTCACTCAAGTCATACTACGGGACTTACGACCGCTCTTGAACCCCTTGCCAAACCTACCTATCCGGAATCCCACTGCAATGCTACGGATGAAGTCCACGGCGGGACCTGATCAGCTTACTGTGAGGGATGCTATGATATGCTGGGATAAACGAATGTGGGATTTATATGTGGGCGGTAGAGGGAATCTGGACAAGTGTGTGGATCTAGTAGAAGGCCAAGCTGGGGCAGACGCCAAGCACGAGGCGGACGTCAAAGTGACCCCGGTCATTGGTGTAAATGTAAAAGTGAGTATCAAACATGCATTTCTTCCTTACGGTCAAAGGTTGATCAACGTTTGGCTCGTATTATGAGTTTCTGACCTGTCTGTTGACTGACGCAGATACCCAAATGCAAGAAGGGACGGTCGATTGCCGATGCCCTCGGCGAATTCACGGGCACTTCACGGGCACCGCCAGCGAGTGAGATATGGGCGGAAACGAAATACGACGGGTATCGGTGAGCTGGAAGGCAACACGGCATTGAGATCGAAAGGAGAATATGCTGACCCTCAGCATGTGATCTGTAGAATGCAGATTCACGTTTATGCGTCATGCGCGAATATGAACCCCAAGATATCCGTGTTCAGTAAATCGATGAGGGACAGTACCCAAGATCGTATCAATACGCACTCGTAAGTAATCCTGCGGACTCGGGGCACAAATAAACTTCAAAACCAACGACCATAGACTCACGCATCTCGTAGCATTATATTATCCGCCCTCGACTTGCCTGTCGGGCAACATCTTCCCGCTCACCCGGCACTGAGGGAAGGCACTGCTGCACCTTTTATTCGAAGACGGCGCATCACATCGGTCATCTTGGAAGCTGAGGTAGTCTCGTATAACGAATCGAGTAGAGATGGTGGTAGAGGACCAGGTGTCGAGGAGTTCTGGTGGCTAGGCCTTGCAGGTGTCACGGCCAATCCTCTCATACGAGATTTGTGAGCTTTCCAGTCGTCCCTCGAGTCCTGCCAAACAAAGGTTCAGCTCTCTTGCCCATGTTCCTCGAGTGCTTCTATGGCATGAACAACAACTGATGGGTCACTAGCCCGGGCAGTGCCATGCCAAGAAATCGAAGCCGTCATCTGTGTTTGGTGTTTTTCGATATACTCCTTGTCGACAGCCAGAGTCTTCTGAATCGCGCATACGAGGCCAGGCGAGCCATCTTGGAGGAAGTGATCCGTCCTATACCAGGATTCGTACGTTTCTCCTGATGAGGTATAGGACTTCTTCGCAACTGTGCTCATTCGATGTCTCAAACCAGGCTATGCTTGCTGAACGGACAAGGATACCCCTCGGTCTAAACCGACATGCGGCTATCGAGGTAAGCAATGCGCTCGCTCGCGTCGCATCCTGCCAGCGGATTGACGTCTTGACTCTTACACAACAGGCTCTGGGCGAAGCCTTTCAACGCAGCACAACAAGGAGAGAAGGTAAATCGTTTTCCCGGTCAGAGGGTTTGGACTTAAGAGCTAATAGGTGTCATATCATATCTGTACAGAGGGCTTAGTACTCAAGGCCTCAGAGTCGACTTATACCAACATGCGCTGGCAATGGGTCAAGCTCAAAGTGAGTCTTCACCCTGACCTGCCAGGGTCTACCTATACTAGCGTCGCAAAACGGCTAACTGTACACGAGCAGAAAGACTATATACCTAATCTTGGTGATTGTATCGACCTGGTCTTGCTGGGTGCAGGTTGGGATATCGATCGGGCTAGAGAGTTGCGAGGTGAGCTTAGAACCACATCAGCTAACTTAGAAACAAGCTTCACATCTGGACATGCTCTTTTCTGCTTTTGATGGACTCGGTAGCTGACCCTTGGTTGTCCAACCTATCGTATCAATGACTCGGCAGTCGATACCTCTGTCTTCACTACATTTTACATAGGCGTACTTACAAATGCCGAGAGAGTCAAAACCAAGCGGGAGACCCCCAACTTCGAGGTCCTTTTCCGAGCTTCATACGGTTTAGACCGAAGTGCGCTAGAAGTGTATAACGAGAATATCAGACATGGTCGTTGGGCTAGTAAGAGCTTTGACAAGGATGACCCGTTCAAGCGGGTAAGTTGCCTGTGCATCTTAGGTCTCAATCGGTCTCATTGCTTTCCTCCCCCAATATAGGCGCGAGCACAATGAAAGGGATACGCATTCGCTGTAAGCGCTCGGCTGACGCGGACATGCTCGTTATCTTTAGCGGCTACTCGGTCTCTCTTGGACGTATACTATGCCACGAGGCATGACTCCACCATCAGTCTTGTTCCAATCGCCCCTGTGCGCCGAAGTGATGGGCGCGGGATTCCAGAAATTACCATCGTCAGAGGTAAGTCACAGATGGAAAAAATCTCAAACCATAAGACAATATAAAGCTGATCTATATGTGCTGCCTAGATGTATGAACTACGTTGGCCTAGACTGCAGAAGATATATGACCCCTCTGAAAGATCGTGGATTCATGGTGAGTACGAGCCAATCGCAGCACGACACAATTGCAATCGCATGCAAGCGTGACATCTTTTTGCTGATCTGTCTATCCTTCGGCTGTCGTTCAGCTCTGTCCTCCATCGAACTGTTGCAAATAGCGCACAAGTCCCTAGGTTACACATCCCCGTTGGTGCTATCGCCAAAATCACCAGATGATTCGATCAACGCCCTCTGGCGCTCAAGCTCTACACTCGCGCTGATTGATATCCCCGAGCTGGTCTCCCCTATTTCATCCTCATCTTCAAAGGAGGCCCAAGGCAGAGGTAGCCCGATGAAAAGGGTGAGATCCGCCCCAGAGCTTGAACTGGAGCCGGAGCTGGAGTCGGACGTAAAGGACGAATACTTGTCACCGGATGGCATGGACGGTGGCATTGGAGCTTTTAGCGGTTTTGGGCGGGTTTCGCCGAAGGAAAGGCTGGCCCCGAGTGGAAAGAGGCGCAGATTGACGAGAAAAGCGATAAGCTTTGGTGATGCCGGAAAAAAGTTGAAAGAGATTATGGGGCTTGACCGTCCGTTGAATCCACGTAGGAGTCCAAGTTTCACCACTGGTTTTGGGTCAAAACAAGCGGAGGACGGAGTGAGCGGACCGGCGGGGGAGAAGCCCAATCCCTCGACTCAGAGCCATCTCTTGACTCAAATAAGAGATGATCTCATCACTCGAGATCGGTCACATCCGGGTCCGAAATACATCCTTCAACCGGCCTTTGTCCCTTGCACCCCAATGGCTTCTTCCACGCCTACACCCAGTTCGGCAACGGGTATCCCCCTGGAACGCGATACGGACAGGCGTCAGTCTCTGGACATAACGCCTCGTCCGAAACGGAGGATATGCTCGAATCTTGGTGGGAATAAGTCAAGCCCGTCAAAGAAACTCATATCATCCATCGATTGGTCTCTAGCCGATTTGACAGACTCGACCACGATCACCACCGCGACCGCAACTATATCGCCTACGACCGCCATAAGATCAAGCTTGTTTATGCGGAAGCCCGGGCCCGGTATGATAAGTGCTGTTACAAGCAAGGGTACGGCGAGAAGTATGAGCGTGGCGGCGGATATGACGCACAGGACGGAGAAGCATAGGCCGCTTTCGCTGAGAAGTAGGCTCAAAATGCTTGCGCGGAGGACTGAGACCACACGGCACAACACGGAATCCCCGGATGCCAGGATGCAGACAACGATGCGAGCGGATTCGGAAGGATCGCTTGAGAGTTTACCAGTAGTGCAAGTGATGTCTTGATGGTGGACGTACATATTGTCTGTCGAGCATATGACGAATTATGTGACGGTCTTGATGAGATTCTTTTACAATATATATATCTTGAATATAATGATTTCTTTATAACTACATATCACCTGTCATCTAATCTACTCAACCATATATTATGCTTGGATATGGTGCCAGCAGTGGCTATGCGGCAGTATATTCTACGAGTACACTGCCTCACTGCCTATGCCTGATGGATAAATGCCTTCTAGCTCAAGTCTGATGTTTTTTGACCCTATCCTCCTGGGTGCAATCCTAAGATCTTCTGCTATTCAAGAGAGTCTTTCCCAGCTAGATAGTTCAAAATCAAGCAGATAGCCGATGTTTATCTCGTGTGCCGTGCGCATTCATGCCTCCTTTGCATCGTCCTGAGAACGCGCCAGATTCCACACAAAGATGGTCTCATGTTCCCCGACGCCAACGACAAACTCTGCTCCTCGCGGGGAGATGGCGATATTGCAGATGTTTCCGCTTGGTTTCAAATTCCGAGGAGACATTCTGGACTTGGCGTAATTTCTACTGATTCCGGGCCACGCGGTTGCAACGAGTCTCCAAGGCTCAAACGTCGGGTTTGGGCACCATAATGAATCTTCTCCGAAGCCTGATTCGTCCGAGCCATCATCTATCACGGATCTTTCGTCGTTGGGGTTGGTCCTGACCTCGGAGCGCAGAGTCAGCATGTCGATCTCGTCGTCAGAGTGGTCGATCACGATCGGCTCCTCCATGCTCGCCCCCAGGCTCTGTACCGAAACAATGTTGGCCTCGACTCGCGTCAGCACAGACTGATTTCCTTTGCCCTGATTGACCCGCTGATCTTGATCCCTCGCTTTGTTGATGTTGATGACCCCCGTCCTTCCCTTCGCTGGATGAACATTATCCGTCACGTCTGACTTATGCGGAGAATTGGAATTGGAGGAATCGGTATCGGTATTGGTCTCTGGTGAGCTGGGCAAGGGTCGCAATACGTGAGGAAGTCTCGGTCGCTGACCAGCACTCTCGTCCGCCAAAATCGGGTTGAAGATCGATATCTCCGGGATCGAAGGCTCCTTTCCGTCCGGATAGTAGGCGACAGCAATGAGCGGATCAGTGACGAGGTCTGGGTTCAAGGCAATCTTGCTCTGTTCGGACGGAGTAGAGGGTTTGAATCCACGGTGGAATCCTGGTGTGATCGCCCACGAGTCCGGACCGAGCAATTGGCGCCCCAAGACCATGAATGAACCTAACATCAAAAGCATGTTTTCCACATTATTTGACCATCCATGCCTATACGATGATCAGAAACACGTAGGCTGGCTTCTTTCGCGCAGATATGTTGCGGTTGGGACAAAACTAAACTTTGGTACGCGCTTGTTCTCCACACTCACCTGAATCGAGGAAATCGGAAGAAATCGGCTCGTGGCTCATCGGAGCGGCCCTTCCTGGCACAAAGTACCGCTTATAGCCTATCCACTGCCATATGGCGAGCTGTCTTCTGCCTCGAGTGATGAGGGTATCTTCGTTCAACCTGAGAAGTGAAATTGAGGTTTCAGCTCAGTTGTGACGAGCACCCAGGCTGCTAGTTGCTTTTCGTCTTGTCCTGTCATATACGCTCTGTTTCTTACGGTGTGCAGGGCCCTTTCCAAGACGAGAAAAGACGCTTACCACTCTATATAGTCAGTGAAATCATCAAATAGCCTCGTAGTGGAGAAAAGTGGCAGATGCACAATCTTCGGCCTGTATCCTAGACGTGTCGGGGTCGGCGACTGCTCAGGTTCGGGCAACGGTGGTAAAGGCCATACTTTGACAGCGCGGTCTAATCCACAGCTGGCCATGGCATCTTTGGTTGGATGAAAAGCCTGAGCAGAATCGTAGGGTACAGCAAGTCAACATGAGCGGAAGACTTTGTGTGCCGGATTTGTGGGGAATAAGAGGGGCAAGTGAAGCACGCTGTTTGAGACGCTGGGCACGCCAGCGCTGCGACTCACAACAGATGCTACATAGAACCGATGCCCGCCTTTCCCCTCGCCAGCGATGATAGCGATCACACAATTTCCTTCGTCCGCGTCACCCATTGGGTAGTCCTGGTCCGGCATCCGGCCAAGCGGAAGGAGTGGCTCATCGGCGCCCTTGATGTTCCAGATTCTAATGGTTTTGTCGTCGGAGCTTGACGCAATGATATGCGGGTAAAGCATCTTGACTGCCACGCAAAAGATTGGCTGTGGCCCAACATTAGCGTATGTTTGCAATATCGTCCAATCTATTCATCGGACAGTACACAACGATATTCGAAAAATGTGCGGGCTTGTGATCACGTGAGAATGGGTAATCTGGCTGGAAGCAGGTGGTTCCACATGGGCCAGAAATGTTGACAGATAGGGAGAACGGATAACTCACTCCTCCATGCCCTCTGAGAACCCGTACAAGCTTACGAGACAATACGTCCACCACGTATACCAGCCCTTTTTCGCCTCCGGTCACGATAAGGGGACAAAGTGTTATGGGATCGTAGGTCCAGGCGAGCGTATACAGGTCATCCTGCGAAATGACAACATACATGTTAGTACCACATTCTGGCTGTATGTTGGCTGTATCTAGGCGAAGAGGCGAAAGAGCGAGAAAGGATAAGGAAGGCGGCCAGCCGATTGATAAGGTACTCTTAGGTGGAGTGACGGTGAATGGGATGCCAATCCGACACCCACATCTATAAGGATTGCTGACTGTATTTGGAACGGGTCCTCTCCTGTACATCTCGCTAGCACTAGCTGAGGTACCATGAGTCAGCGATGTGCCAAGAACCGCATATCCCAATGATGATAGTTATGTTCCAATCAAAGCGCTTTGGCAGCCCTAATACATACCTCTCCGTCAGTCACAAGACCTAGCATGCCTCTGTACTCGTCCCATGATGCCAATCCATCAGGCAGGCCTGATGGTTCGAGAGGGCCCACGAATGGCCAGAATTGGACGCCTTGGTACCTCCGCTTCTTGGCATCATATGGACTTCCCTACAATACATGATCAGATATTCGTCCACACGGGTCAGATGGTATCGAGTGAGGTCAGTCGTCCGCGCCCGTTTGGTGTCATTATAGAATGTTTGGGGTCTTACAGAGATAGCAATCATGATACTCACGAACGTTATGGATCGACAGACATATGGATGACCACCGGTACTCAGCTCGATGTGTCCCGGCCGTTTTTTGTTATACTGCTTGTACCATTTGATTCCACTAGTATCTTGACCATTACTAGGACCAGCTTCGTTCCCCTGATCAACCACCACAGATACCACAGAAACCGAAGTCGGGCTCGCCCCAAGTTGATGACTGCTTGGCGTCGAAGTAGATCGAGCTGGTCGCGATGCGGTGATGGAGGGATAGGCGTTGCCTGTTGGGCCGCGAGCCATTGGGTCGGACTTGAACAGTGTGAGGCCTGCTGAAGTGGAACGGATTGGGGAACTTGGCTGGATCAAGCCAAGTGAGTTGATGGTTCCGCTCGTGGGGACCAAAAACGCGTAACGCAGTTGGTCTAGTCGGCTTTGCTGTTGTCGTTGTCGAATGTCAACCTCCACTTCCTCTTATAAATGTCAAACGATGAGCTTGATATTGACGAGACTGGGCACACGCGATGAACTGTATGCGCAGATTCAGATTCAGTATCAGGCTGACGTGTGTCGAGGACCGCCGTGTCTGTTTTGTTGCACGTTTCGCTCAACTCCGAAGGACTTGGTCACGTCACGGCGCACGTGGGATCAATGTCCGAGCTTATCGGCTGGGAGAGGTAGGGCTTAGGGTAAGGCGATAACCGTGGTGTCCAGCTGCAAGTGCAAGTGAACCTGCTGATAACTGACAACTGCAGCCGCAGCTGCCTAATCACTGACTGATCACCCATCGCACCATCGCCTGATCATGCACGCACCAGCCCATGTGGATCGACCTCAGCTGCAGTTCACAGTCTTATAAACGATACATCATCCTCACAAGCTACAAGCTCAACTCTTAGTACAACGCATATTCATCGTAATCGTCTCCGCTGGGTCATCGACGACCTCAACATCAACACATATTCGTTTGTAGACATCACTCCTTGATAGCGCGTAGTGTCGACTCGAGCCTGCAGACAGCGACTTTATCCCGATCAGACCGGCCTTTGCCTTCCATCTTCGACTAGTCGGACCATAGCACCTCCTTGCAACATTTAGACCTTCCTTTGACCTTCGGAACGCCTCAACCGTACCCAAGCCTCGACCCAATTCCTGGGTAGTCTTCCGTCTATATCCCTATATAACAGCAAGTATCAGATCGTGAAATAACTAGAATCCCCTCGCATACCCAATTTGATTTTCGTCCTCCTACCTCTATCTACAGCCTGATCAGATCACAACACTGCACTATCCACCATGTCTACGACCAATTCAATCTCGCCCAAAGTGCAGATCTCCTCGCACCCTCTCGTTCTGTCCAAACTCACTCAGCTCAGGTTACATGATCTTCCTGCCAAGGACTTCAGAGAGGGGGTAAGGGCTATAGGGTGAGTCGTCCACAGCTTATCCACATCGGGATCGCCGTTTTGAGGTTAAGGTTGTGCCTCAAGGTATCTTCTCGCAAAGCAGTCCCATAGTAAGGAAGTGTCGTTGATCCGCCTTGTTCCCCCACATAGCTCGATGCTCGTCTACGAAGCCTCCCGACATCTGCCCCTGGCCGACGTGCCCGATGTGAGTGGCCAATCCGGCCCACTATATGCCCCATAAGTGTCGGGTAGTGAGGACAAAGTCGATATTCATTCTAAAGGAGCTGACGAGAAGGTACCAGCTGCAATCACCCGTCGCTTCTTTCACTGGCCAGACCATTCTTCTCAGAATCGGACTTTCACCCATCCTCAGAGCTGGTATCGGATTGACTGACGGTAAGTCTCTGATCAGTTCCTATACATGCTCATGGCGTACGAAGCTCCTAAATAACGCCACTGAGCCCTTGTTCTGTGGGCTCGTTGGCACATAACATCTCAGCTGACCTGTTCGGGTCGTATTGGTTTCTCCATAGCCGCCCTTGAAATGTTCCCCGACGCAACCGTCTTGCACCTTGGATTGTTCAGGGATAAGGTATCCTTGCAGGCTATCGAGTGAGCTCATACATGTCAATCGGTATCTTTTGGCTTGAAGGAGGAAGCTCATTGAATGTTCCGTGCAGGTACTACTCCAAGCTTCCCTCTCAAGTGACTGCCGATGTCGTCTTCCTGCTTGACCGTACGTACCGTCATATTAATGGGATTCATCTGGACAACCCACGTGTGGCGCTGATTGATTTCCCTCTCGTGCCAAACTCAGCTCTGATCGCTACTGGTGGAACGGCTATTGCTGCGCTCCACATGCTTACCGAATGGGGACTGCAACCTTCTCAGATCAAGATCATCACGGTTCTTGGTTCGAAGCAGGGTGTTGAGCATGTCACCGAGGAGTTCCCGGATGTCGAGGTGAGCATACGCCTCTCATATCTGCGATCGCATTCTCGATTTTACATTACCATCGCTCGAGCTGTAAGGGCAGGCAATGAGGTCTACGCCCCTTCTGCGTAAGACTCGCCGCTGATGAGACGATCGCCCTTTTTAGATCTTCATTGGAGCGGTGGACGACACACTTACCGAGAAGGGATACATCTCGCCCGGCTTGGGTGATGCAGTGAGTTTCTCAGAGTTTGTCTTGCTTTCCCAGCACATTGATCACGTCTTGTTGTCAACTGCCTATCGTTGGAACACTCCACCCTTCTTTATCGCGCGTCTGAGGAATTAAGCCAGGGTGGAGGGAGCATCACTGATACCTCTTTTGATGTCATGACAGGGCGATCGATTGTTCAGCACTCATCACTAGAGGAGTTCTGTGATTCGACGCAGACATACAACGTCGGAGGGCGGGAAAGTCTTGAGTTCCGTCATTTGTAGTTTGTAGATCGCCTAGAACCGTTCCGTGCATGCTCTGTAAATTCACAGCCAATCAGTCTTGTATAGAGTCGCGTAATGTATATATAGAGTACATGTTCTTCGGGCCGTGATCTGCTTCATACTGCCAGTCGCATTGTGTCTAAGTATCGTAGCTGACTAGGCTGAAATGCGACTTGGCCGTGATAAGCGTAAAGAACGTATTCATATCGTCATATTATCGTGACCAATCGTAAAGAGCGAGAGACAGACGCTAATGCGTACTGCAAAACCTGTACTCGACCGTATACCCCAAGTATAATCCAAACTCTTTAATCAAATCAAGAAGAAGAAGAAGCAATGCGCAGAAAAGACGATACCGGCTCGTCCTTCCTGCCTGATGTCAACAAGAGGCATCTGAGTCGAGGAATGATAACAAACTGTTTCGCAATGAAGAAAGCTGTATGTTTCCGATAGACGGTTCCGATATGGTGAAAGGCGATGTCTATGTATTGTATCTATAGTACAACAGATTTTTTTTATTTGAAAATAGGATTCGATCGAGGGCCGATCTTGAGATTGACTTGTTAGGCGCTATGAGCAGCAGACCTATTGGGTACCTCGCACCGTGGCCATAATTGAGGGCGCGGACTATCAGGTCAAACAAACGGATAATCAGCTCATGTATCATATCTCATTTGCGTTTGTAAGCAGGCAATCGACGAAAATCACTCACACTTGTCCATTCCCAGAACATGACACCTCCATTCCATCCTTTCTGCTGAGCCTCCGTCACACATGTGTTCAGCACAGATGGGTCGACAAACCTATTTTTTCCCCCGGGAAGAACATGAGATCGATTAGCCATGCAGAATGTTGATACGGGCTCTTTCATGAGCCAAGTGTGTGTTAGATTGCTCAGGTAAACTCACCCATTAGAAGCGGCACCTTCGTCCAAAGGCTTTCCAATGACGATCTTATTCAACGGTACACCGGCATACGAGTTGATCTCAAACACTGAGGTCGATGGCCAATCGTTGCCAGAGTCATTAAGAAGGGTCTGCGATTCAAAATGGTGATATCAGTATAAGTGCTCTTATACAGTTGCCTGTGATTCAGCAAGTGGCTTTGGTGACTCACCTCGCAGTCGCCATACACTCCGTCTCCTTGATTGTAGAATTGGATGTTATAGAAATCGATCCCATCGCCGACTTGCTGGTGGATCGCAACGTATGCCCCATCAGAGTAATCGTTTGCCGAGGTGAACCATGGGGCTACGGGAGCGTGGGTAATGATGTATGGTGAGGGCAGTAGACGTCTGAGCTCAGTCTGGAATGTCACGAGCCAAGCGACGGCGCGGGCACTGTTCATTGCCGACATGTCTGCGAGCCAGTAAATAGAAGATTAGGGTCAGCTAATCAACTCTGATGGTCGGTATACTTGAATAAAAGAGTGTTCTTCTCGGACCGGCCTTCACTCACCCTCATAGTCGATATCAACACCATCAAGCCCATAGTCTTTGACCCACTTTGCCAACTTTTGCGCAGTCTCAGTCGGGTCCGCCCCATCGCTCGTGGGGGAGTCGGTCGATCCAAACGCAGAGACCATCAAAGCGATACCGGCATCATGGTATTCCTGGATGACCTGGGCTCGAGTCGAAGCATCGAGCCATTCCCAGAATTGAGCGTTGTCAACCGCTCCTTGGTTAGACATCCAGAAAGCTAGGATGAATCGGTTGTAAGATGATAGGTCCGAGACGGAGGGCATGTTGTAGAGCCACTCTGAATCGATGAGACAGGTACGAAAATTCGAACAGGCACAATGTCAGCCTCATCCAAAATACGAATCACGTTGAAAAATCATGGAGTTGATATGAGGGGTTTAATAGCTCATGGGTGGAAGTGAAGCTTTGGGGATACTCACTGTCAGCGTAAATCACGTAATGAGGAGCACTATACGATCCCAAAGGCTCCGATATCGTCTTGTTGCCGGAAGTCTTTCCAGTAGATGTAGACAAAGCGGCAGAACCGGTCGAAGTGGCCGTAGCGGTGGCGGTGACAGTCTCAGAATCCCACTTGTTTCCGTGTCGTCTGGTACTGGTTGATGAAGCGGTAATATAGCTGTCGCTATCGTCTCCCCAGCCTGCTGTTCCAGATCCAGTACCGTTCATGTTGGCAGTAGCGCTGGCGCTAGCTACCGAAGTCGAGGGGGTCCATTGTCCGTCATTCCAAGTTTTGGAAGAGGTCGCTTCAGCATCCCAGTCATCCGTGGTGGTGGTGCTGGTGGTAGAAGACTGGTCACCCCATCCGTAATGACCATTACCCCATCCGTGTTGTCCGCCCCAGCCATGTGCAGAGCTGGAGCTAGAGGTGGAAGTAGAAGTGACGGTAGCGGTAGCGGCAGCAGAGTCCCATGATCCGTCATCGTCGTTGTTATCATCACCAGCCCAGAGTTGACCACCGATGATAGAGGTGCTAGTGCTGGTGCTAGCGCTCGCAGCGGCGGAAGTGACGGTAGCGTTAACGGTAGGAGTGAAAGTAGCGGCAATCTCGCTCTCGTGAACCTCATCGCACTCTTCTTCTTCACCGTCATCATTGTCATCACCGTTACTGCTGTTGTCGTCATCAGTGTTGTCGCCAGTGCTACCACTGTTCCAGTCGTTGTTGTCGTTGTTACTGTCACTGTCACTGTCATTGTCGGAACTTCCGTCTCCGCCGGCCCAAAGCTGTCCGCCAATCGCGCTGGTAGGCACAGCAGTTGACGCAGCTTGAGTAGTAGTGATAGCCGGAGTAGAGTAGTAAGTGGTAAGAACAGTCGAGTATCTATTTCAAGCCAAAAAAAAACAATACGAGAATAACATATCATCTCAGTGACTATCATAGCACGGCGAGGCCATGTAGAAGGAAAAACTCACGAATCATCACCTTCGATCTCGTCGCAATAAGGTAGATCCTCATCATCATCGTCGTCTTCGTAATCCTCTTGGTCTTCACCATCATCATTGTTGCCGTCCGCATCCTCGTCTTCGTCCTCGCCCTCATCCTCGCACTCCTCGTCATCATCGTCGGAGGTCGGCAATGAAGATGAAGCTGAAGCTGAGGCAGAGGCTGAGGGAGAAGCGATGAGGTTGATATTGGTCGGTGAAGCTGTCACGTTGGCAATAGCACTCTCGGATACAGTGGCAGTGGCGTTAAGGTAGTCTGTAGCTGATACAGGGGAAGTTTCGAACGACTCCGATGCTGTTCCTGAGGGTGAAACCTCTGTCGAGGCCGTAGTTGAGTCCTCTGAAGACGCTGATGTGGAAGAAGAAGAGTCGGTATCCTGAACATTCCATGTCCAGACACATCCGGTTGTGTAGAGCGCGTCACTGCGAAATATTCCAGGTCAGTTTTTCTTCACTACGGTGATCACCCCAAACCACGATCGAGGAGGAACATGAGTTCGTCTCTGATCGCGACTTACGAGCAGACGATGTTCATTCCGGTACAGTTCGTTACAAAGTTCCATTGATCGTTGTAGCATCCTATGAAGAGTCAACGCATGAGCCATTGACACGATACGCAATGGCTTACTTGAAGCGTGTCCAAACGTGGTGAAGAAAAATGCAATGCAATGAATGACTCACGCTGTAATTCCGTTCCGACACATTTCCAAGCGCCAAGCTCACAGACCCCATCTCTCTTCACTTCGCCTTCGCTCTGATCGTCTCGTCCGACGCCGACGAGTTCATCCTCCTCTGAGAAATGTATCACTCCCGCAGCAGTAGCAGCAGCTGCTGCTCTCGCATGATGTCGTCGATGTGCGGCAGCGTTCAACGCTCCTCGATGCGGTCCGGCCGCAGCCGCAGCTGCTTCTACGCCAATATTCAACGTCATCAAGACGGTGTAAAGATACGCTACTATCGCAAGTGTGGTTCGGGCCATTTTTTCTGGTCTTCTTCTCACTTCTCACTCAATGATAATGTGTAAGGTAAAGTTCCTTGCTGGTTGTCGTGACGTTGTCGTTGTCGTTGTCGTTGTCGTTGTCGCGTTCGTCCGGCGAGGCGAAGTGATACGACAATCGATATAAGTTATTCTATCGTCAATGCAAACCCTGTTCAGTCCGAGCTCAGAGCGGTACGATGCGAGTTGATATATATCCAGTACGTGATACGACCCAGTCGAGTGGTAATGGCAGCTATCTCGAACCTGTCGAGAGGTGAAGATCTTCAATATTCAATATCGATATCGATATTCAAGACAATTGCGAGACAATGCTCTTTTGGACTAAAATTGGACAATCGATCGTGAGAAGAAAAGGAAGAGAGGAAAGAAGGAATTTGAAGAGGTGATCGAGATTTATTGATTGAATAGATAGATGTAGAAAAAGAGTGAAGTCGAGATCGAAATCAAGATCAGATTCGAATATCATGTTCACATTCATTCAGACTGATCATTCATACGCCAAACTCTGGGTGATATGGCGGCGTTGCAATAATGTGAATGTGAGGACGGAGTCAAGTCGCGCATCTTCAGCTCCGATTGAGGAGCGAGTAAAGAACAACCTTGGCTTTGGCACATGAGGAACCGAGGGAAGGACGCCAAAGAAAGAAAACCCCTTGGGCTGGCGTCAACGCGAGTGACTTTTCTTTTTTTGTCTCCCCTTCTACTTCCTCTGCGCGTTGCGTCGGTCATTTTTAGCACTTCTGTACATTGTCATACCTGTAGGTACAGTATCGCTAGCCCTTGGGATGATGTGCTTATTTCCCCAATACCCTGTTCTATCAAGATCTGGTGAAGAGGTAAAGAGCACGTCGTGAGAGGCGAAACGAAACCAAACGAAAAAGAAGTAGCTATTCGGCAAAACAGCACGAGCATTCCGATATGCACACACATCACACAAAGCTTCAAACTCGAGATGCGAGATGCAGAAGCGCACCACAAGCCAATGGACCCTGCCTGGTGGTCCTGCAGTGCACATAACATTAAGGGGATGTACGAAAGAAAAAAAAAAAAATCACGCAAGAGAGCTTAAGCCTTATTTTCACCCTCTCGAGAATTCACGTTTGGTCGTTCCTGTCGATCACTCATACTATATATCACTCATTCGCGCACGGACGCAGCGTAGCAGTAGCCACCGCTGCAGCCAATTTTAGCGCAAAACGCGTCAATGGACGCGTCGAAACTCAAATTTCTAATAATCTCCCCGCAGCGTTAAGGTGAATGTCGCCCTAGAGCGAAGCCGTATATTCACTCAGAGTGGTGGCGGTAGGTTACCCTAAGTCACGGTGTAGTGCGTATTCGCGTATGAGTAGACGCGTCGAACCCTAGCTGCAGCAACCCCGCAATTCATATAGCATGTTCATGTTCATGTTCGGTTGCCTAGGTTTGCGATGACGCTGAACTAATGCTCAGATCAAACATCGCTCATGGCAAAGCCCTAATCATGATAATGTTCTCAGGAGTCCCTGGCGGAGAGTGGGATTTATATCAACGAAGTCGTCATCATCATCATCATCATCATCGCACGCACGGTGAAATCCTTTTGCGCAGCGTTGACTAATCCCAGCCCATCTATCCTTGAATCGTACAATCTGTACCTTGAGTCATCTGCCCCTTTTTAGCGTGGGATGTAGTCTCATGCGACCGTTTGACATGGGCAGGTAAGGAAATCATGCATTGCATCATATCAGCTCATTGCAGGGGAAAGATGTATATCACAGCCAAAACGTAACTACTGTAATCAATCGAGCACTATACGGAGAAACGGCGTATAGCATCCACACTAAATGAATAACGAATGAAGAACGCTACAGCGTCGGGGAATGCTTACAACAAATAGGTCGTTTGACACTCATAATCTAACCTTATCGGAAGAAGCATTCTCCCGATTCATGACTTGAAAGAACGCTCAAACATCTAAACGCTCAAACGCTCAAACGCTCAAACCCTCATACCTATGCCCAGACCCATTCCGCCGCTGGGCGCCATGCCTAGTCCGAGCTCATGTTTACCGTCGTCCCAACCTTTGTGCTGCTCGGAGTGCCAGGGTAGACTGGCCCGTTTCCTCACGTGGACAGGCTTCATCGTAGGTCCCAAGCCAAGATCAGGTGCGCCGGCGGCGGCTATATCATTATTGACGGTGGTAGGAGGGAATCTGAGCGTATATAATGTCTCTTGGTCATACAACCTAGGTGTATAAGGTACGACCGGGCTACCCTGTCCTGAAGGAGGATCGATACCTGGTAAGGCGGCGCGAGGTTTACTAGGGGAGGAATGGGGCGAGGAGACAGGTGAACCGCGTAAAGAGGCTGAAGCTTGAAACCTGTATGTCGCGTCTCGAGCCCATGTACGAGGGATATCTTCGGCTTCAGTCTTGATAGAGGTAGAAGCTTGCCAGGCAACGCTACCTTCGATTGCTAGTGTCGCAGGAATGGGTAGGAGGGTTATGAAGCTGGAAGACCGGTCCGATCACAATGACATGCGGAAGTTAGCTGCTATCGATCGATTTCATTGGCCATCTGTGAGGTGTTGTCACGGAACCCCTTTCGAACAGGATACATACGATATCGATAGCTGAGACAGGTCACTCACCTAGCAAGACCTGACGTGACCTTTTCACTGACTCCGACCACACCACTGACAGAAGGCATCAAGATGCCCCAAAACGCGCGTTCAAGCGACATCTTCGCCGAGTCGAACCAACTCCAAGCATCGAGGTTGATATTCCCGGCACCAGAAAGGGAAGTCAAGGAGAGCGATAGTGGGTTAATGAGGCTTGTCTCGTTGTTAGATGTGGAGGAAGGCGGGTGGAAGAGGTATAGGACTCGTGAAGGATACGGGGATTCGCCGTAAGACCATTCTTGCGAGTGTGAAGCAGGGGTCGTTTGTACAGATGATATCTGTTCGGACTAGGTCGAGGCATAAGAAGGACGCGGGCTATCAGTTCATGACATTCATACCCTGCTCTGATCACACGGTACTCACAGACGGCTGCCCTCTCTCGTGTACCAGCACCAACACCTCTTTTTCTTCGACTTCCTCGTGCCCGTCGCCCTCGTGACCATGGCCATCTGGCCGAGCCTTGATTGATCTAACAGTTCCTCGAGCGGTGAAAAAGCTGCCTTCATTATCATCCGTCGAGACGAGTCTCCGCCAGTGCTCTGACCCATCACCAGCTGGATGTCCGTCATCGCCAGGTCGACGTTTCGATCTGATCGAGCCTTGGACTAGCTGGATGAGCCGCTGTTGTTGAGATCTAGAGAGTGTTGCTGGTGTCAAAGTATGTAGCGACATGTCGGATTCTGAAAGCCTGGGGTTATAGTTTGATGATGATTGACTATTGGCTTGTATATGTCCAGAACCTGATGTTTGAAGAGGACTTGCAAGTGGTTCTGAGAGAAGAGAACTGTCACTTGAAGTCGATGGGGGATGAAGCGCAGACGAGCCGAAATAGTTGATGGGTTTGCGTTGATCATCGTATGAAAGGCCTGTATCAGTGAGCGCAGAGTTCATCTCTGATGCGTAACAGATCCTGCAATTGCAAGTGATGTTCGATAAATTAGTCAAGTGAAACAAAACCCAATCACATTCAGACCTTGATCAGCCAGCCTCCTTGTCATCCGTCGACCCGTTCATTGCATGCACACAATGAGTTCATATAAGTCTTGTGCCAAGCACATGGGAAGGTTCACTGGATCCACTGGGTGGAAGGTGGCAAGTGGCAAGCAAGTGAAAAAGCAAGTACATAGCAAGCCGTCCCAATCAATCTTTTCTGCTCATACATGGCTCGTGCGTTTTCCAGTCCCTGCTTCCCGTTCAATTACCATCAGATCACCCCGAGTACAGTATGACGTCCCTCTCAAGCAGCATACTGGCACTTTGTTCAGAATTTGTATGTTTGATGGTCATGATGTCAATGTGTGCAATTGTGCCATAGGGAAATACGATTCAAGCGTATGAGGGAAAATAAAGGAGAGGGGAACGTTTCATATTCAGGCGTGCAGCTAAATCCAGACATGCATGAAACATGGAAGGAATCCTCACTGGCATCGACCTATCCGAAGTGCTTGTACGGTGCACCAGGCAGCTGTAGTGTTAGTGCAGCAGTCACTCTCAAAGCGGCGGTGACCGCTTATGAACATCTACGATGACGTTCCCCGCCTGGCCGCAAGCTAGGCAGGGGCAGCCGATGGAAGATCGATATCCTGACAATTTCATTGGGATGAAATTGTGAGATTGTTGTTTTGCGGATATATCCTTGCTAGTACGATCGTATCTTGGTGCATTACATTCCCAAGAACAGCCTACGTATATCACTAGCACCCTCGGAAACAACTGAGAAATAGCTCGAGATGTCTATCCGATCCTCCTCAAAGACTTCGATTAGGGCCTTGAGGTCTTTGGCCTCCACTTCCGCTCGACCCCTCGCCGTCGCATGGCGTTCCCGCTTGCTTCAACCGAGTACCGCTTCTGCTAGAAACCCCTCCTTGATATCGAAGAGATACTTCCAAAACATTCTCGCCCCAAACCCAGACTCCACCGATGCTCCGAACCTGGCTATCAACAAGCTCACCCCTCGAGGATTTATCTTGTCGGATAACCTTGTGATACCTGGAGGAGCGATCTTCCATTCTGGCCGAGCGATCTTGTGGGATGTGGATCCGCCCAAGACTGATAGAGGGAACATAGAAGCTATGTGGGATGGATGGACGGTGGACAGGTTCAGGGTGTTTGAGATGGTTGTTCCGAGGCCTGGTGAGTTGTCAAGACTATCGAGGTCTACGCGGGCCATAACACAATTCGTCCGACGAGACCTAGGAGAGACCGACGGGGGCATAGAGGCCCAGCTGGTCCCATCGAAATCCCCTTGATTCCTCTCCTGCTGTACCGCACAACATGCAGTCTTGGCTAGCCCCTAGCCCCACTAAATCGACCGTTTATTGATACCTGCAATGCGTTCTGCTCCAGAGATTCTATTATTCGGTACAGGACAGACCGCGATACCAGCCCCAAAAGCCGTGAGAGAATACATAAGCGGTCTGGGGATACAACTAGACGTAATGGATACCGTGAGTGATGCTAGATGTCATCAAGGAGCCTCAGAATTACCGAGCTGATAGTTTGTGTGGGTCTCGGTTTCGACGGCATAGCGAAACGCTGCGTCTACGTACAACCTGCTAGCCGAGGAAGGGAGAACAGTAGCTGCTGCTCTTTGTCCCCTAGGATCTATCGATCCTCGAACAGGCGAGGCGAGATAACATCATCATACAAATTGTGGGCGATGTAGCAGCTCGTCATCACCTTCATCAGAAGGGGACATGAGGTCACAGGGAGCTGCACACAGCGCTATGTATGATAGGCAGATCGGGAGCACGTGGAAAGCCGTCTCTGATGGCCACGATGGCGACATCGCCGAACCTTCGCAGGAGGATCCTCTACTCATGTATGATGAGTGCGTTATATATGGCAGCCCATACGTATCATGCACTCTATACTCAATCCATCATTGCATCTAATTGGGTTAGAACTTGCATCTACTTCGACCCGGTATCAATCGTAAACTGGAAAGCCCAATGCCCAGTCAGTGCAGTCCTTAGTAGACGTATAGCCATTGCTGGAGCTCAGAGCTCGAAGCCGACATCGGGAAGGATAGATCGACAAATTCTTGGGATGCGACGTGATAAAGACTCATTGTCCACTCACCATGTATGAGGGCATAACTTCCGATCCAGAACAACAAGAACCCCAATAAATTCTCCTGCCCGATCCCCGAAAGAGCCCACCATCCCTTCCATTCTTGTCCTTTCGGTCCACTACCTTCAGAGCCCGGTACACCTGATCCTATGGCCGAGTTCGCTTGAGGCACATAACGACTTATGTTGAAGTTGCATTTTACTGCGCCGAGGACCAAGGAGGTGAATGCTGCTGAGATAAGATAGAGGAAGAAGCCAGATAAATTCGTTAGGCCTAGAAGACCTGCTATCAGTCCTGAGAAGCATGCTGAGAGCTGTTCAGACGGCAGGTCAAGGATGGGCACATCATCGGATATCAGCTTGACTCATGAAGCGTCCGGATCCTGACAAGCGCTGAACAGATTCTTTCCTCGGCTCGTTCAAATGTACCGATGGACCATGCTCCCGATGAGATGAGTAATATAGCAAGCTGAAAGAAATTTTGACTCACTGTTCCCAGCGACGAGAGGACTCTGCTATTGTGCATCACAGAAGGAGGATGCAAGGGCGAAGCATCCGGCGAGAGATGTACGGCCGTAGGTGGCGGGGCGGAGGGGTTCATATCGTCAGCTTGACCCAGGGTTATGTTGCTGGACGATCAGCTCGGGATTCCTGGGACTTCTCCTTCTGTTGTTTCACAAGCACAGCAATCGATCGTATTTGACAGTGGACACTTGTTATTGTAGCAGAGAACTGACGTTACTGGAGACACGGTACGGTCCACAGACACCGACCGAGGAGGATAGAAGCTAGAGCGACGGAATCAGATTCGCTTATCAGACACAAGTGCATTACGTAACTTACAGAATGAGGGGGATTATGCGCCGCGTGAGCGACGCGTTCCCGCAGTTGCAACAACAACAACAACAACAAATGCTCTCGTCCGATCCATCACCTTCAGTTGAGTCAACTGAATACATCGATAGCTTGATCGCTCGTCCAGTACTTCGAAACCCTCACACCTAAATTGTCAGACGATCAGCTGTGTAGCATCATGGCTCCCCCTCACCCCTTACGAAGAATCTCAACGGGCTCGCTCTCGTCTCTGGCCCGATCGACGGACAGAGCTCATACCTCTCCCTCGGGACTCGATCACCTCTCTTCAGCGGTGATGGACCTCTCGGACGAAGCTGCTACACTATCAGCCAATGTACAACAGATGACCGCGCTGCATGATGCCTTGGGAACATTTAACGAGGCTTTCGCTGGGTATCTTTATGCGCTCAAGATGAATGCGTTTTGTGTAGAGTGGCCGCAGGTGAGCTTATAACTGCGGAAGGACGTAATAACGAAATGTCTACACGCTGATGAATGTCCCTAGGCCCCGAACGAGCTGAGTTTTCAACGTATGGAGTCCCTAGAAGGTGAGTCGATCTTGCCTACACACAAGTATAGCATCGCTCAACATATTTTGCATCATAGTACCCGACCCCATACCCCAGCCGGTTCCCGCCAGCCCCCATTCCGGTCCATCCAGATCATCAATATCGGGCAACACGGCCTCATCGGCCCTCAATGCGGCTGACATGACCTACGCGACTGCCTACTCCAATTCGATGGACGACGATTCACCACGACCTGTCAGGCCCCAATCGAGCGCAGCTGCGAGACAAGCAGGAGCGGGAGTGAAGAAGCCGGCTGCTGGACCGGTCAAGAAGGGCTTGACCAATGCTGCTGCTAAAAAGAAGAGAGAAGTGAGTTTTGCTTTACGTGTACGTGTCACCCACATACCAAGACACAGACTGACGAGTCATCGTGTGTGCAGCTGGAGATATCAGGTATAATCGACACTTTACCACTTGAGTATAGAGGTGGTGAACCAGTGAGTCAATCACTATATCATAACTCAGCTTGTCACCCCAAGAGCGTTCGCCTACCTCGCACTCCCCTGAGTCTGCTAAGAGCTCTCTTTGATCGTCGTATGTGCGCTGACGGGCCTATTTGAACTCCAGGCAGAAAGAATGCGAATGGAGAAAGTGATATCGAAGCTCATGAATCATCCGGACGGTATATCAAGTGAGTTACTTCTTCAATCATGACCTCATGGAAGTTCCGGGATCCCTGTCCGACTGCATGAGAGTCTCAAATTATTCATGGTTCGGCACTGAGCACACACGTCTTACAGTGAAAGACATGCTCAATCCGCCCGAGCTGCCTCAGGCGAAATTGAATAAATGTCTGATCGCATTAGTCGCCAAGAAACTTGTATCGAAACCTCAAGTAAATGTAGGTTTGACATTGATCGGTTGGATGCGAAGCGTAATGCGGAGTAGGGATTCTAGCTGATTTAGTCAATTCTGCCTATCCCTCATAACAACTCTAGAAAATCACCTTGTATCGCTGGGAAGGACTATGAGCGAGTCCCCAATATGTATAAGCTCGATCTCACTTTTGACAATACGCTTCAAACTTCTGCTTGAACGCGGAATTACCTTTCAAGCAGCTGTGTAAGCTCATGATGGGGAAAGGGGAACTCAATTTGCCAAAGGATAGACCATTTGTGGAGAACGAGCAAGATCCTTCGATTCTCCGCTGTCCGAACCGAAGCCCGGCGACTTTTCGCTCAAACAAAGGAGGGCAGTGACTGACTAATTTTGGCTGTCGACTCGAGAAGATTTGCTACTAATCATGACGAAATGATCCGACAGGAGGGGCATTCTAGTCATTGTTAGAGGAGGATCAACGCATTAACGTCCACTCAACGATCATTGACTGACTGACACACGCTGTTTCTCCCTTTAAGGGGGTTTTAGTCACACCCAATCTTCACAGCCATAGGTCAAAGCAGATCCCATCTACCCGATCACGGATGGTCTAGAACGCCGTCCACGGATCACCGGATATTTCTTGGCTATTCTTGGCTCATGCGTAGGCGGGTTGGAATGGTGGGTTTGAAAGGCAATGCAGGTCATGGATTGGTCCATGGATATAACTCTAGGTCCCGTTCGGGGTTCAAATTATGATTGCGATAGGTGACCTCCAATGGGACTCATTCTGAACCAACGATTCTTGATGGTTTACAGTAATTGATTTACAGGCAGGTCCTCTCGTACCGTTAGCTCCAGGATAGAACCCAATCTCATCGACCACTTTGCTTTGAGATCAACGGCTCATTATATTCACGCAGTAGCTTCTCCTATACTCATAACTGGCTTTAGTGTATCGACCCTTTATTCCACTCTTCAAAAAATCAATCATCCCCTTCGATAAGCATTTCATTCCACTTCATCTCTCCATCTCCTCTCATTCCGACCGTTTCCAGCCTATTTATTGTAACAATAGACCGCTTGGCCACTACCCCTCGACTTGGAACTCAGGAGCCATCCTTCCCTCCTTCACTCTCTTTCAATACCAAGCCGATCCCCCAGCACAGTCACTGTCACCCACTTACACTTACTCTTTACGATCCACCGTATCATCGTACTTCATCATCTCAGGTCGGAGGTCGACAGATTGTCCCGTAACTGATTTACAGCTCACTTTGTACCATCGACCCATCTTTCACTATCACCTTTTGTTCTCTTCAATTTTTGGGACTGATTCTACAAAACCGACTAGAAGTCTCTGCAACCATTCAACTTTACTTGACCTTTGTACCTCCCGTGACCGTATATACTATATACTGATTGCACTACCATTACCGGACAGTACGAGTGGCGGGTTCGACGAGTACCGTAAAACACCAGCTATCGTAGCCACCTGTCGACTCACTTGACTGGTGATAACACTCATTTGTGTAATCCATCATCTTCCCCTGCGTTCCCTTCGATCAAGAGTCGAGAAGAGATCAAAAACGTATTTTAACGGATAACGCGGGCTAGTTCTGTTCTCTCCCGTTCTCTCTTTTTTTTGGATTGTGTCTACTTATTGTATAGTAGTCGCGATCACTTTTCGAGCCCGGCCGACAGAGAAACCGCCCTGCCGAACACAACGACCTCGGCACCCTTATTCTGTCGATTGTCGGAAACATCTACATAGAAAGGAGCGCCTTGAGATCTAACCTCTTTCAACATGCGGTCCTTTATCGTTCTCTTCATCGCCCTCTCCTCACTGGCGGTGAGTTCCGCCAACCCGCACGGTGTTCAATCGAGACACCACCGAAGAAGTCGGTCACGGTGTAAACCTTCGTCTGAAGCCGAGGCGAGCCCTACTGCCAACATAGCTGTTGAGTCCGACGCCGACGGCGAAACCGAAGCCGACAAGCCTTCAACGTTACCCGGTCTGGCCCTCTGGACGCCGCCTCAGGCCGACAGTGCTGCCGCGCCTGCCGACCAGGGAGGACCAGGGGGCGGCGGTCGAGGGGGCGGATGGGGTGGTGGATGGGGAGGAGGATGGGGCGGCGGCGCTGGTGGAAAAGGTTCAGGTGGTTGGGGCGGTGGTGGTGATGGAGGAGGAGGAGGAGGTCAACCTGAACAACCTCCCGCGGAATCACCACCCCCAGGTCAAACAGATCAAGCTGCCGCTCCCGCTTACGGACCTGGACAAGGAGGTGGCGGAGGTGGATTTGGAGGGTGGGGTGGCGGTGGCTGGGGGCCAGGCGGCGGCGGTGGTGGTGGTGGTTGCAATTCGCCTGAATGCAGTGGGGGCTATACTCCATCGCAAGAAGCACCTCCTCCTCCTCCCCCTCCTGTTGAGACCCCTCCGGCTGCATACCCACCGCCTGGCGAGACTGGAGCAGATTCCATGCCCACCGACACCCCCTACTCGCCCCCAGCACAACCACCACCACCACCACCTCCTCCTCCACCAGTCTACTCAACCAACTACATCGATGTCACTGAGACTGTCACGTTACCTGGCGAAGCGCCCGTGACGCCGCCTACTGAAGAGTCCTACGCTGCCCAGCCTACATGGCCACCTGCGCCTATCTCAAGCGAATATCAAGCCCCGCCCGTCGAAGCTCCACCTGCATCGTATGAGGCACCTCCCACCCCCACTTACGAGGCACCTCCAGTCGAAACCCAAGTCCCGCCTTCGCCCCCGCCTGTATCGCCCACTTACCCTCCACCCTATTCCTCATACGCGACCTCGACAGCATACTCATCAGCCGACGTGTACTCATCAAATGGTCAGCAGTACGGCACGAGTGATTGGGGCTCATCATGGACCAACACATGGGTATCAACTCCCTCGACAACCGCTGAAGCACCAGTACAGACTCAGCCCATAGCCGATGACCATGCCCAGAAGTTTGTCGATTGTCACAATGAGTGGAGGGCGCAATACGGTACGTCGCATCCTGCCTGATTGTGATCTCATACTGCTATGTGAAGTGCCGTGTAGTGTAACGTGTTTTTCCGTAACGATCGTGAAGAACACTAACTTTCTCTCAACCTGTTGCAGGCGCACCTAATGTTTCTTGGGCGGGGGAACTGGCTGACTATGCTAATACACACGCTCAAGGCTGCGCGAGTATGACACATACGTAAGTTCGCGAGTGATCCCTGAGTCGTGCGTCAGAACGAGTCTGCGAGGACGACGCTGATTGCCCTTTTTGTCCAATAGTAACGGACCATATGGGGAGAACCTGTGAGTAGGCGGCGAAGTTTCATCCAGGTCCACAGGCCCGTCAGAACGCTCTCTAGCCGTTTGGCTTCGCGCGATGATCTGGATACCGTCTCTGTTCAGCTTGCAGTCGCTGACGGGAATTTCACTTCACCTAGTGCCGCTGGGACGACCGGCTGGCTGACGATCCTCTCTGCCATCCAAGCTTGGATGGACGAAGCAGGTGAGCATCTGTCCGGTTCAGCTTACAAAGGTCTTGCTCAGGGATCGCTGCTCTCCGAAATTTCGGTCGCCAATCGAGCAAGGACGAAAACGTTGACTTATCGGTTGTATTGTCTGCAGCCCAATACGACCCTAACTCCCCCACGTATAGCCATTTCACCCAGGTAAGCTCGTCCGCCGTCTATCTACTGTACAACACTACGCATGATCATAATTGGAGAAGATGAAAGAAGCTGACTGTTCGTTCGCCTATACCTGCTTTGTCGTAACAGGTGGTATGGAAAGAGACCAACTCTATTGGATGTGCCGCTATCGAATGCCCTGATGGTACCGGACTTGGGGTGAGTAGGCCATTCGCTTTTAAGAACCAATGTTTTCGCATGTCGAGTGCTGACATGATCTACTTTTTTGTGCATCATAGGGTCAATTATATGTCATGTGCGAATACCATCCTCGAGGCAATATGATCGGTGCTTTCGCCCAGAATGTGGGCGGAAAGCTATTCTGAGCGGAAGCCTCGATATCATTCCTGTTACTGCAGTCCTGCAGAAGTCGTGAAGATCAGAGATTAACATCGACGCTCACCTTGAATCAAATCTTAACTTCGAATCGATTCCCTGGCGCATAAGAGAAGCGCGCAATCACCTACCTTCATCAGGCTTCCGTTCAAACAGAGAGCGGACCGAATCCAGCTCAACCAACTCAACACGACCGTCATACACGCCAGGTCATACCATGCCAGGGCGGGTCTGTCATCATTCTCATCGTAGACCTAAACAGTAGGAGGATCTGACGCACCGACAGCAATCAACTATGATATCACTAATGTAGATAGAGCACTTGGACTTTTTTGTGACTTTATATACATACATTATCTCGTCTCTTCTCATTCGGACATATACGTACGGTAGGTACGGACCATACTGGACACTGACTGCCCTTACAACCTATTACTCCTCCTTCTTCCTTCTTGCTTGTCATACGAGAGAGTGTATGACCATCGAAGACGCTGCGCGTTTTGATCCGAGATATACCATTATCATACTAGTTACCGTTCCACAACTCGCGAGCATGCATTGTACGTAGAGTACTATGTTGGTACCGATTCTCGCAGCATAAGCTCAAATTCGGCGATTGTCGTCTCCTGACGCAAGGAAAAGCCTTCATCGATGCGAGGATGACTTATGAAACGTATCAAGTTGATTTGGGTCAGATGACATTGGCTGTATTCTCGAGGTACTTGCGTGCTTTGTGCTTGACAATCACGATGAAACGCGCACACACCGGGTTAGTAAGGCACGTCGGTGTTCCGTTCTGAGGATCGATGATCTTGCTCAGTCAGCCGTTGAGACGGCCGCGATCTCAAGATATCATCCTCGGAATGAGCGTGCCTGCAGTTCCAGCCTCATATGGTATGTTCATGACGGTCACAAGGTTGTGATGTGAGTCTTGAAACAAGGGGGCATCGTGAGGGCCGGGGTTTTACAGTTGGTACAGTTCGAGCAGCGGTACGGTTAGCAGCGGCATCAAAAAAAAAAAAAAAAAAAACCTGAAACGCTGAAACGCGTCGTCGCGTACATGCTAATTGTTCGTATGCACTGCACGGTGCTTCGTTTCTCCCCTCGAGCAGGAAACTGTAAACAATAAAAATTACGTTGGGATGTTGGGATTATGAGCGTCGTTTAATGCTGTCACAACAATAACAATAACAGTCACGATCATACAATTCGAAACGCGGAGTTTGAGGGGTATCATCGCATCATATCATCTATCGTATTGACTGTACGCTCGAACCCGCTCATCATAATACTCGTGCTGGTCGAGGGGGAGAAGGGAGGGTGAAGAAAGTCAAGGAAGGTGATGATTGGTGTTGGTGCCTGCTAATCAGAGTTCAAAGTTCGGTGTAGTTTGCATTCTGGGGTTCTTCCTATTTTGCTCGTTATAACAGCTAACAGAGGCAAAAAAAAGCTAAAGCCTGGAATCTACAGAAGAATTCGTTCCTGCACTTACTGTATCATAACATCACCATCACAGTCACAATCACAATCACGCTCACGCTCACGATGAGAAGCGGTGTGCTTGTTCGTGACGTTTTATCCTGTAGATTGATCGATTGTTCGATAATTTCGTCGTTGTCTAGGTGACGAGGGTTTTTGATATCGGCATCGGCATCGGACATCGAGCTGAGCTCTGAGCTGTTGGAACAAGCTTGGCAGGCGACAGGAGGGCATGCCAGGGAATAATGTGTAATGCCATAGATCTCGACTTGGTTGCATGCAGTCCTTGCCAGTAACACTTATACGGTATACAGAGGGTATAGTATATATACACTCTGATCGATGTTGACATTGTTCTCTTTTTTGTTCTCTTACCCTCGATAAAACCTATTCTCAAATCAACCCTACTGACATCTCATGCTCATTCCGATTCTCTTTGCTACTCTGCACTCAATAGGGCTTGACGTCCTCACCACAACTAGTGCTTGCTTCCTTGCTATACGCTATACGACAACGCAATAAAGCTATCGACGCTCTTTACGACATTAATCACACTCATTTCAGAATCAAGACGAAAAACGGAATCTCACGTTATACAAACTAGCGAATCGAATCATTCAACGAACCACGGTTATACGAATCACGATGCAATTCAGTACCCTCTTCCTTACGCTCTCGGCTCTCGTCATCAGCAGCGGCCAAGTCGAAGCTGCTCCCGCGCCTCGAGGATGTAGACACCACTCTGTACACACCGTCACGAAGTGGTACAACGCCCCGACCAATATCGCCGCTGTCGCAAGTGCGAATGCCAGTGCAAGCGCGAACAGCACTCTGATCGCTGAACCAACTCCCACTGCTGTGAACACTGCGCCTACTTCAGAGGTCACCGAGGCTGCCTCAACCTCTTCTCCTTCTTCGGAGACGAGCAGTGTCGCGGAAGAGTCTTCCGCTGCCGCTGCTACCGAGACCAGCAGCGCTTCCGAGCAGGACGAGGACTACGAAGACACCTCTTCTGCAATCTCGCCTGAACCCACTTCGACTCCGGCTGAAGCTTCAAGCGCCGCGTCAGCACCTTCTTCTTCAGCCGCTGCACCCGCGCCCAGTGCGACTGGCGCTGGTAGCTCGGACGCGCAGACTCTTGTCAAGCTTCACAACGATTTCAGAGCGCAATACGGTACGTTTGATTACTCGAGTCTGCTGACCCTCCAAGATCACTCTTTCGATCTATCCTCTTGGTTTGCTGTGACGGACAGTTTTTCCGTCGCTGACACCGGTACTTCCTTGATATCGATCTCAGGCGCCGGCCCAGTCACCTGGAGTGACGAGCTCGCTTCGTATGCCGCAAGTCACGCGACAGCCTGTAACATGGAACACACGTGAGTGCACTCTTCAAGTCCTGGCTCAAACAAGGGAAATGCTATCCGCTTTCCGCACCGAGGACGCAAATGTGCTGATAGCATTATATCGCTGTTCAGTCACGGTCCCTATGGAGAGAATCTGTGAGTGCGATCCGCTACCGCACTTCTTGGTGATGTGTATGAACGTATGATGCTGACCATATTCGCTCATGCACAACAGTGCAGCAGGTGTAGGCGGTGGTTACTCAATTACCGACGCTTTCAACGCTTGGGCTGCTGAAGCTCGTGAGTCGCTTTATCTTCGCTACCCGCCAAAATTCGCCAACTTGACAAGACGTGTAATTGATATTGATGTACGCTGGCCCACCTTGCAGCCGAGTATGACCCCTCGAACCCCCAGTACAGTCACTTCACCCAAGTCGTGTGGAAGGGAACAACCGAGATCGGTTGTGCAGCCATCTCTTGCCCCAGCGGCTCGATCTTTGACATGTCTGGTGACTCTCTCTACGTCATGTGTGAGTAGCACTTCCTGCGTCAAGATAATCAGGAAAGTAACGTCGTTCTGCTTGATACTGATAACCGTGGTGTGATGCTGCTACAGGCGAGTACAACCCTCCTGGAAACATGATCGGCGCGTTCCCGGAGAACGTCGGATCCAAGACCTCCTAAGCAGAGGTTTGGATCACTTTAGCCGAAGTCATCCCTCTTTGGACTAACCTGGACTCGATCTAGATTGATCGACTCCTCTTTCAATGTCTCAAGAGTCTCAGTATCTCAGATCTCAGATCGGTCTCTTATCATACGCTGCGCGTTCTATATATATATTCTCATGCACGATAAACATAAGATTGACTGGTATGTCAGGAACTGTTGATCCCTACAGTCAGAACCCGTCTCTGTCACTTGTCGAAATCTTCCGATCTGACTTCAATAGTCGAACCTCGGTTACTAATACTCGAGTACTCGTACTGATCTGTGATCTGATCATCTCACCTATGGATTCTCAATCAGAACCGGGTCCATATGATGCTTCTCTCCTTGTGTCCTACGAACTTATCAGTGGCCGTCCAAAAGATGTCTACGGAAGAATGCGATTGCACTCGAGTTGGCCTCTTCGAACGCTTTCTTCGTTGGCTCGTGGTCAAGAGTCGGCCTCGCAGCGAAACCGTGCACGGTATCTGTGCAACAATTTCAGCGTTGTCATACCACGAGTGACTCTGAAATGGTGATGTGTTATAGACTGTATTGCTACGTGGCGCCGAGCACTCACCGGTATGGACGACACAATCAAACTCGGTACCTTTCTCCGTTTTCTTCTTCTCAAATACATCTCTCAGGTGATCGATCTCCTTTTGACCAAACATCTGATCGTGGTCCGCCAAGTGCCAAAGCGTCGGTTTTTCGATCACCTCATAAGTCGTTCTTTCTGGCGAGGGGTGACACATGACCCCGCATTTGAGCGAGCTATTGGAAGTGTTGGAGATGAGGTATTCGACCATCGCTCCACCGCGGCAGTACCCTATGGCGCCGAGGGTTGTATAGCCTTCTTGTACTAGATCGTCAAGGGCCTAAGATCGTCATAATGTATTCGAAACAAGTCAGAACCGAAGGCATACATTCACGCGTGTCATGCCCAAACACCGACATCAGATAGAATGATGCCGTGAAAGCATTGCGTTTGATCTGGGCTCTCCTGCGCATTTCACTCACAGCTTGAGCCAGTGGGACCTGCTTCTTAGGCTGGAGCATCATAGGTATCCAAGGATAAACTTTTGCGATGACACCGAAGAACATTCGAATCGAGGTGAACCAGGAGCGACTGGCATATTGGTCAGGATAGATCGGTGCCACAGGTTCGAAGAGCTCGGCTGGAGGCGGCTCGGCTGCGGTATCGAGTCGTATGTAATCAGCATGGGATATTGTAACGAGCGATTCATGTGTAATGCAAATCACTCTCGCAACTACCTGGGGATGATGAGAGTGTTGGAGTCCGGGTCAAGCGTACTTACGGATGTACTCGGGCACGAATACATGAAGCTTGAGGTGTTCTGCAAAGGCGTCTGCTTGAATCTTGGGGTTTGGCTACGAAGACCAATCAATTTGTGGGTACCCACGTAAGATCACACAGTAGCGCTGTGACTCACAATAGATAGCCCGAACGCATCGTGGTAGAGCACTACCGCGACTTGGTCATTGATGACGTTATCATCCGATGGTTTGGTATGATACCGCGATACCTTTCTTCCCTTTTGGCCACCTTCCCCTTCGACACCTTCGCCAGCAGGCTCCATGATACCTCTTGGCTGGCCAGTCAAACGACCGCCTGTCAGACAGCATGGTGAGAGCGGTATGAAAGACATGCCAATCCTAATGTCGAAACTTGTATGGTCAATCGAGTGATAGGCAGGTTTTTGGTCTGTCGGGCAAAGATCTGGATGTTGAGTGTTTGATAAACGATGCGATCTTCATTAGGAGGAAAGAGAGAAGAGGTCGGGAAATCTACATTTCGCTTGGCTCTCAGCAATGTATATATAGCTACCGGCTTCTGCATACATATACATTCAATGTCAGGTGTTTATAGTAGGCTTGGTATTCGTACTCTTCCTTCAACCACTGACGCCCGGTCCAGTCAACCGTGTATCGTGGTCAACCTCCACCGCAGCGTACGCCGGGGCCTTCCCGTGTAGCCAGCCGCTTGTTCGCTTCCAATATGAACATATGCTGAACATCAGCAACCACAGGAACCCACCCGTCATTCCTTTCGGTTCCCCCGCATCTACAACCAGCTACTCCGCCAACATGATGATGCGATGCATGGCATGCCCCAGAAGTTGTTTAACGATTCAAACTTGCTACTATACACACAAAATACACAGCTCCTCCAAGTGTGGCAGAATCAAACAGAACCCCGGATGACCTTATAATTCCTTCAAGACCTTCTCAGCGGTGCCGACCAAGACCTCGGCATGCTTCTCTCCGAAAGTTAACATTGGTCGTAGTCTGACCGTCTGTTCACCACAACCACCAATCAAAATACCGTGGTTCCTCATCTTCCCCACGAAGGAATCTCGCATGGCAGGAGTAGCCAAGTCCCAAGCGAGGTAGGTACCGTCGCCTTCTCCTCGGAAGTTGGATACCTTACCAGCGGCAGCTGAGGAGGCGAAGAGAGACTTAAAGGATGAAGCGAGCGAGGTGCCGGTCGAGGCGGTGTGAGAGACAAGGTCGTGTTGTCGGATGATGTCAATCATCTTTCGCGCTTGGAGTGCTCGCATGGGGTCACCCTGTAAGTCGATTAAGACAGAATTAGCTGAATGTATCGACAACGAAGTTCTGCAGAACCGGTACAACTCTGATCTGTCGAAGCTTCGACTCACCATCCAGGTGTTGTAGTTCCTGTAAGGAGCGTTAGGCCTAGTCTCCTTCTTGTGGAAGACACCAGCGGCCTGCATCTTCTTGGAGAAAGTGACAAAATCAGGTTCTTCGCCCTCCTTGAGACCCCACTTCTCGTGAGCCCAGAAAGTACCAGTAGCACCGACACCAGTCTGGACTTCGTCAACGATGAAGTAGGCACCGTGCTTTTTGGCGATCAGACGGAGGGCTCGGAAGAAGGCAGGAGAGGCGTGCTTGTCGCCTCCTTCAGAAAGGATGGGCTCGATGATGACAGCGGCAACAGGACGAGTGGTTTTGCTACAGGAAGAGAGAATGATCAGCTTGATCCCCGGCGAAGGCAGTACTCGGAAAGAAAGCTGCTCACCTCTCGATCAAGATCTTCTCATACTCCTCCAAACACCTCTTCTCCTCAGCTTCGTTCTCCTTGACATGCTCCTGAAGAGGGTACTTCAGTGCAGGGAAAGGTGCGCTTGGCCAGTCGAAAGCAGGGATGTCAACCTAGCCACGGGAGGCAAGCATATGTGAGCTACGAGTACCAAACTACCTGGGGTCCTGGAGCATGGACGATAACTGGACACCAGCTCACCTTGTGAATAGCCTTGGACCTGGTAGCACTCAGACTGCCAAATAGTCGACCGTGGAAACCAGACTTGAACGAAAGGACAGATAGTTGAGGGGCACCGGGAGATTGGTTGTCCATGCACGAGTCTGTGCGGGAGACCGTTTCAAGTCAGCGCCTTTGCCACTTGTCCTTTGTTCCAGGTTATTCTGTTGTCTTCGAGCCCTGAGCCAGCAACAGATGGGATGACTTACCCATTTCTTCCTTGGTGAAAGGTGCGTCAGGGCTACCTCGTTCTCGCTGTCGGTAGGCCATGAACGAGCATTTGAAAGCGGTCTCTATTGTAGAAAATATGCCTTATTAGCTGTTCTGCATTTGACGTGAGAGGTATAGAAGATCCACAGCAGCACCTGCACTCACCATTCGCGCTACTACCACATAGCGTAGTGATGAGCTGGTCAAGCCCTTTGGGCTGCACAGTCAACAGGCCCGTCTTGAGCCATTCGGCCCATTGTACGGGAGGGAAAGATCCTAGAGCAGGTCGGTTTAAAGCGGCTTTGATGAACTCGTCCTGAACACGCACGCGAGAAGAAACAGCGCATCAGCGCTGCTACGCCTGTCACCGATGTCGCTCTACCCGACAACCGACGACACACGGTCGTCGTACTATTAATGTGTGACGATAAGGAATCCCAATCATGGACTCACGGTCTTGCCGAGCTCGAGAAGGGCAGGCACATTGTATCCGATACCGATGGACGAAATCTGCGCGAAAACGTCGAGGATGACATTGCCATCCGCGTCGACAATGTAGTTGCCTAGCACAAAGATCCACAAATTCACGACGCTCAATCAGATCAGCTGGAAGACCTCTTTTGTCAGCTGCACTACAGCAACTACAACACGCACCTTTTGATTCTTCGTAGTTGGGGACTATAACGTGCGTTCTAGGGTCCTGGAAAGCGTCGATTTCCTTGCTCTGTGTGAAGATAGTACATGTTGATTGAGATTGATCAAGTCAGCGAGGTGCTTCAGCCAAGGTTAAAAAATGGTTCAAAGCGCGGGACAGCTCACGGCAGCGAGGCCCTTGGGACCAGGGATTTTCTGTGTGACAACTGACGGACCGAAAGGTTCATCGGGGATGAGATCGAGGGACGAAAACTGCCTGGCCTGTAAAGCGGCACGAGGGAGAGCAGGAGTTTTGCGAGCTGATCGAGCGACACGAGACAACATCTTGTTGAAGTTTGCTGATAAGACCAAACAGTGAAAGGTGGCAAGGGATGACAGATGGGGTGATCTCTATATAGCGTTTGTACTAGAAAGGGGGATACCAAATATGGGCGGAGGGGGAGATTGCACGACTGATAGGCTCAATTGAGGTTATCTATCAAAATAGGAATGGTTCGCGCAGGGAAGGAAATACGAGATCGAAATTTGGAAGAGAAGCTATCCTAAATCGACAAGGAGAAAGTTGACAGCGGCAAGATAATGGCAAAAGGGAAGAGCGAGAATTAGAAGAAGACCGTATTTATCAGTGTGGAAGAGAAAGAGGGAGGGGGGGAATATAATGTGGAATCGCGTAGGCGGTGGTTGATTTACCCGAAAAACAGGGAAAATGCCGTCAGACTTCGGCAGAGCTGTATGATGGGTGTGGTTAATCCACAACGACGTGCAGGCTATCTCTACAGTACATGTAAGTCGCGCAACGCTGCAAGTACATGTTTTAATTCAACAAGAATCGAGGTCTTTCATCCTGTAACATTCTCAAGATATTTCATATCAATGCCTGTTGCATTTCATATCATTCCTGTTCGTTTCGGATTGACTAGAGTGCGCAGTTCGATGATCTCCGATACAGTGTAGTGTAGAGTATAAGTATACATCAAGCCAAAGGAGGGCTGTGATCGTGATCACCAACAAATAAACAAACAGGCCACACACAACTGGGCGTTTCTGCCATGTGTTCGTCAATTTCATTGGTACAAAGGACACTTGATTATACCAGATCAGATCATGATCATGATCACCATCACCATCCTTCATTGTTCAGCCTTTCTTTATAATGACGAATTCGACCTTCTGAAATCAAACTGTATCTTTATCATTCGTAGTATCAAAGGCATGTCGTGATCTGGAAAAAGAAATGACTAGCATCAATCAACTCATAAAGGAATGAAATTCGGAATGATCTGCTGCATGCAAGCTGCTCGATGAACAAATGGCGCGATCAAGCCTTGAGGAGAGGTATGAGCGCTTCTCGAGGTAACCTGTGATGGTGCTCATGATGATGATGATGGACGGCCCATGACGCGCCATGGCGGGGAAGCTTGCTGTCATGTCAATCTGGCTTTAGAGGTCAACACCAATCTGCCATGCTTCTTAGAGCTTATCATACGTTGTATTACTGTATGAACGTGAAGGAGCGACCGATGATCCATCGAACCTATCCATCCGTATCCGTTTTTGCCGAAGGAACGGAACCCGAACCTCGCTTAAACCATCGCCTCACCCATCCTTTGAGACCCTACCCTGGCGCATGATCATGATCATAATCATAATCACGTTCCTATCATCCCATATTAGACACGGACATCGACTAGTCAAGAACAAGCCAAGCAAGCCAAGCAAGCCATACAAGGTGGAAAACTCGGCTAACCTCAGAAGACCGAGAAGAGCACTTCGAAGCTGGGATGGAAGGCTAAGTACGGTCAATAGGAATGTCAGGTTCAAGCCAGAACGGAACCATTTTTATAGAACTTATGAGTTGTATCGGATAAGGCCGTTGTAGAGAATGGGATGCGACGGCCGGGTCAGAGATAAGCATTGCATGCACACGATTTCGCGTCAAGTCAGTTCGTCTCCTGTGATTAGGCGAGATGTCTCAGCATGTTATGATACCCCACCATATCTATAAGCTTGACGTTACATCCGTCCCAGCACTTATATAGGTCTTGTTTTTCTGTCATAGAGGTCGCTTTACTCAGCTCTTATTGCATATCGAATTCTAATCAGAAATCAAAGTCATTGGGCTTCAACAAACTTACTCCCCTGAACCCTCCCCCCACCTGATCGGACATCGCGCCGCACCTGTTCAGTGATCACCACAAGACTCAGCAAGCCCCCACCCACTCATACACCTGCTAGCCTGCTCTTAGATCCGCTTAATCATGACCATTCCCATCACTTCAAAGTGGGAAGATATCGCATCCGCGAAGCGAGCGGCTCGTGATGCGCTCATCCCTGAAGAATGGCGTATCCCAGACACGTCGGAAAGGAACGTCATTGACGTCCCTAAGAAATGTGGTATCCTCACACCAAAGGAGCTAGAGATCACCGAGACTGAAGCTTCGGTCTTGGTTGATCGGATGATCGGTGGTCAGTTGACGAGCTATGAGGTCACACTGGCGTTCTGCAAACGGGCCGCGATTGCACAGCAACTTGTGAGCACACTAATAAATCTCTGATCTCCACTCATCTCCCTTCTCTATCCGCAAATCAAGCGCGGATAGCGAGAGGAGCAAAGCCTCAGCATCAAGCAATCCATGCTGACTCAACCAATTTTGCTTCCTGCGCGGACTAGACCAACTGCCTCACCGAGATCTTCTTCGAGACAGCTCTCCTCACTGCGAAAGCCATCGACAAGGCATTCGCATCTACCCAGACCCCTCTCGGTCCTTTGCACGGTCTTCCGGTCTCGCTGAAGGACAACTTCTATGTTGAGGGTGTGGACACCACTGTTGGATTTGTGGGATGGGCTAATGATGCCGCGCCAAAGGAGAAAGAGAGTGAGATGACCAAGATCATGAGGGAGTGTGGAGCTGTGCTCTTCTGCAAGACGTAAGTCTACGCAATCGATATCACCTTCTGGTATTTGTACATGATTAGTCCGAAGATGACACTGACAACTCATTCGGGATGTGACAGCAACGTCCCTACCGCCATGATGATGGCTGAGACTTACAATAACACCTGGGGTTACACGACGAACCCCTATAACCGAGATTGCTCTTCGGGCGGTTCCTCCGGTGGTGAATCCGCGTTGCTCGCTCTCAGGGGTGAGTGACTCGATCTCTGTTGACCATATATGCTATCCATACCAGTCAATCTGATACTGAGATGCTGTTCGCAGGATCGCCCTTGGGCGTCGGTACCGATATCGGAGGCTCTATCCGTAAGTCTCTTGATGATTCCCATCATTGTCTGTAAGCTGTGATTCGACTAAATGCTTAAACCGACACCCTTCAATTAGGTATCCCGGCCTCCTTCTGCGGGCTCTATTCACTCAAGCCCTCATTCGGTCGATTCGCGACGTATGGCGCTCGTTCCGGATTACCAGGACAAGAAGCCATTAGATCGATTAATGGACCCATGTCTTCCAGTTTGTCGGCTGTAGAACTCTGGTCTAAGGCTGTTGTAGGAACGTGTCCTTGGCAGGTGGACCCAAACATGCTGCCCATCCCTTGGAGAGAGATCCAGGTGCCAGAGAAGCTGTGTTTCGGTAAGCCAACAGAGATCCAACCTAGTCTCACAGTGCGTTTCGCTCACTTTAGGTCATACCCATAGGCCTGATCCTCGACAATGGTATCGTCAAGCCTACTCCTCCCGTTACTCGAGCATTACTTGAAACCAAGAAAGCACTCGAAGCAGCTGGTCACACCGTTATTGAGTGGTGCCCGTGAGTGTCTGACAGTGATTTTGACTACGGGTCACCTCACTCGACATCGCTGATGTTCCATAATCTTCTTCCCTTTGCACCAGATATAATCCCACCGAGGCCGGCGAGCTCATGATGAACTTCTTTCTCGGCGACGGCGGCGTCAAGATCGCTCAATATCTCGCGGCATCGGGCGAACCCTACCCTGCCGGAATGGGCTCATACAAAGAGCGCTTCGAGACGCATAAGGATAGCCCGCCTATGGTTGGAGCGTTGTGGGACACTCAATCAGCACGAACGAGCTACTGTAAGAAGGTGTTGGATGACTGGCTAGCTACCAAGAAGATCACTGGCACCGGTAGACCATTTGATGCGCTCCTGAGTCCTGTGACAGCTTACTCTGCTTGTCCCAAGTGAGTGTGGCTATGAAGTTCCGCTTAAGAAACGTCAGACAGACTACTAGTTGCAGTCAGTTGACGTCCCTCATTCGCCCTTGCAGACTCGCCTTCGACTTCCACGTCACCTACACCTCAATGTGGAATATCACAGACTACTCCTGCACCACATTACCAGTCAGCCATGTTGATCCTGCGAAGGACGTCAAGGAGGCTTTCGAAGCTCGAAGCGAGCTGGAGCAGCGTATCTGGGATCGATGTGAGTGCCCAGTACTTACTGCCCGCATTATTGAAAGGTGTAATAGCAGAATCTTGGGAAAGATCGCGAACAGATAAGATGCTGATCGCCTGTTCTATACACATAGACGATCCTCAGGAGGTCGAAGGCGCCCCTGTATCCATCCAAATCGTGTGTGGTCGATTAGAAGAAGAGAAGGTACTAAAGATCACCGGCGTTGTAGATAAGGCTCTCAAATCAGCTTAGAGCATCACCAAAAAGGTCAAACCTCATCTATCAGTTGTCATTTCTTGGTTGTATTTATAAACATTTGCTTGGATTAGCGTAGATGGTCGCTAGCATATGAATAAAGTACGATGCAAATCAGTCCTCGCCGAGGTCTCGCATGTGATCCCTCTAGGCCAGAGTGTGCAAATCCACATGAATTGTCCAATAGCGTACCAAATTCGTGTCCTCAATACACTGACAATTCAGTCTGCAGGATGGCCATCTTATATCTTAAGTGCGGCAGATATCTCTTGCCGCGAACGTCCCAAGCAAGCCGAAGTCAAGGTGGTCCGGACAATGTCCGTTTGTTCAGATCAAAGCCTAGCCTGATGGACCAGTCCGCCACATTACTTGTCTGGCCTGGTTGTATCGCTGCACTCCACCACTTCAAGTCAAATGGGATCCTTTTTGGCACATGTACCAAACTCCCACAGTATCGTCAGTCGAATGCCAGGCTCGGTCCTCCTTCCGAGTGAGCCTTCGTACTGTACACACAAGAGGTGCTCCATTGGATACACCTGAACGAGAGAAGTTTGAGACATCCGTTCCACCTGGAGTCACTTGACTACCATTCAACTGCAACACACCAGATCGACCATCTCGCCTCGCCTAAAACCGAGGGCGCTCTTGGCACGGCGACAATTATGCCATCAGCGGACATCTCGTTCCTCTGCTATTCCATTAGCTCATTTCGGCTAAATCACGAAGCAACGAACGCTCTTGTCCAATAGGAAGCTAGTATACAGTTCGGTGACAAGAATGCGTACGTCGAGAAGCCGAAGATCAAGTGCGCTATAGATGTTTACCGACCGGAACGTATATGTAAGTCACTGTAGATAAGGCCACTACACTCGCACGAAAACCCCGCCTAGGAATGTCGGAACGTGAGAGCAGCAAGCAGCAAGCAGCACCCCGCGGCGTCAATGCGTAGAAGCTTGGTTGGTGCCTGAAAGCTACTGTAGTTTCTTTCGGCCGGCCCTGAGAGATGAGCGTCCAGCGCGCGCGCGGTTGGTTGCCAATCACTTTCTGCTTGGGGGAGATAAGGTAAGCCGGCACGGCATGAGGGAGGGAGATGCGATTCCGAAATTCTTTGTTACGTAGATTCCATTGGGGTCGTACCATACTCCCATCCACTCGATAAGCCTATCGACTCGAATCATTCATCATTCAACCGTTATGACAAGACAAGCTGGAACACCCAGCTGGATAGCTGCTTGTCGACTATAACTCGATACGTACATCTATCCCAATGCATGATAGCAGCTATCAAGCGTGAAATCCTGCTATCAGAACATCTTGGACCCGGGCCCTCACAGCGAGCAATACCTCTAGTTCTCTTATCGCGAAACGCAAGAACGTAATTGGTGTTCGGCTTTGATTTTCGCTCATCTCCGTTATAGATAGAGTCCGACTAGATTCGCTCAAAAGCAGAAGGCCGAGCCTTGCCCCTTGCCCCTTGCCCTTGCCTCCTGCCCCGCATCCGGGCAAGTCACTCCGATCCCATCTACAGGTATCAGAATTCAGAATTCAGCAAATGATAAGCTGTTTGCAACTCGCCTAAATCGGGTCACCAAGCGCCTAAGCTTCTTACTCCGCCGGACGGTCAGGATATACAATTAGCAGGAAGGGGCGAAAAGGAGAGGAGGCGGAAAAGAAACAGGTTAAACAGAGAAGAACAGCAGTTCGGGTCAACTTGTCGAAGAGCCAAACAGCCGAATTTACATTCTGCGTTCCAAAGTATAGCTGGGTAGTGCTTATATCACACGTGAGTCCTGAAGTTCTGAGTGAGAGATAAGAATCTCAGCGTCTGTGCGCCATCCCCGCGGGTCACAGGTCTGCTCATTTAGGTCCCATGATCAACCTCTATTACTCTTTCTTGGCTCGCGCATACCTTGTCTTTGATTTAGCCGACTTTCTGGTCTGCCTTCAGTGAGCGTGCATGAGCATACCCAGAGATAAGCAATTGGCGACATACTCTTGCACGTCACATACTCTTTGAGATCCGTTACCATAAACGATGAACAACCGCTAATTATTGGATGATCTTCACCCTCCTCGATAAATTACATATAGACAAGGGCAAAGCCTTCATATTCCTCGGACCTCGAGACCTTTTGAGATCAGAGGGGTATTACTTAACTTGATCTGCCTTTACGAAGATCGATTTTATCATTCGCAATATGGGCAAACTCCAAAGGAAGATTGAGACCATATTCTGGGGTCGACCGCCGACCGATCCTGTAGAGAGGAAGCTCCTGCTCAAGCTGGATTTGGTAATCTTATCTTATGTCTGTCTATCATGTAAGTGTTGAGTCGTCAATCGGCGACTTCCACTTCCATTACAGCCCGATAGAGCGACTTTTAGCTGACCTGTACTCACGACGTGTCTGGACGATGCTTGGTAGACTTCTCCAACTGTGGGTACGACGAATCTGGAATCCTTCTTTCTTTCTTGATATCGCTCGGCTTTCAGCCAGGAAGTAGCTATGGAGATGAGCCTGATGTTTTTTGTGCCAACTTCAGACTTGGACAGGGCGAATCTTGCCAACGCCGTAAGTGCCATAAGCCTCAGCTTTAGCCTTCATACTGGTCGACCTTTTTATGCGCTCGCTAATGTTGATTTCGAAATGACAGTATACGACTGGTATGAAAGAAGATGTAGGATGTGAGTCCGCCTCTTGGCTGTTTGGACTGGAATGGCGGATTCTATACGACGTGACGTCGAGGTCGATCGAGCAAAGCTGATTGGTACCTGATCACTCACTATTCAGTCAAAGGGAACGACTACACCTATGCCCAATCAATGTTCACAGCCGGCTACGTACTCGGACAATGGCCCTCCGCGCTCATCTTATCTTCGGGCCGGATTTCACCTCGATTCTGGTTCCCCTTCTGCATGGTGGCTTGGGGTCTTTGCACTCTTGGGACAGCTTGTAAGCTTTCGCTCTGCATTCAGCTACAGGCGTGACACTGCGACACTGCTAACGTGTGGTACTTGCTCGGCAATTTAGGGGTCACGCATCCTCATCAGGTTTGGGGCATTCGATTCACCCAAGCACTGTTTGAGGCTTCCACCTTCAGTGGCACTCATGTATGTCTCCAGCACGGCCCATCATCCCACGTATCTATCTCACTGAGATCCGCATGCGTTTTCGCAGTATATCCTTGGTTCTTGGTACAAAGACCACGAGCTCGGCAAACGAAGTGCTGTCGTGAGTCTCTCTTAGCTGTCTGGCGTGATTGAACCGTACAGATGTATAGTCGATGCGTTATATGGATTCGTACTGACATCTCGACCAGTTCGCTACTGCTGCTCAATGTGGTACCCTCTTCTCCGGTATCATGCAAGGTGGTATCGTCACCAACCTCGAAGGCAAGGGCGGCTATAGGGGTTGGCAGTATCTCTTTATCATTGACTTTGCTATCACCGTGAGTCTCACGACCGCCATATCACCTCTGATCTCACTCACTCAACTCTGGCTTACTTTTTTGGCCTTCCTCTTCAGCTTCCCATTGCTATATACGGCTTCCTCATGTTCCCCGGCTCCCCGCATACCACGAAAGCATGTAAGTGTGAGATCGCAGAGCCTGGGGCCGCCAACGGTAAGGAATCGAAACACTGACAAGACCTGTCATTTTTTGCCCCTAAACCCTTATTCATAGTCTGGTTAACCGAGGAAGAGCGAGAACTTTGTCTTCGTCGACTACCGCACGTCGAGCAACACAAGATGACCTTTAGCACACTTGGCAAGACACTCAAGAGGCTAGGATTCAATTGGCGATTCTACCTCTTCACAGCATTGTTCGGGATCTCAGCGACCTCGTTCGAGAAAGTCGGTGTCTATACCGAGTTCAATCTCTGGCTTAGATCCGCTGGGTACACCAAACAGCAGAGTGAGTATAACGAGTCTCTTTGGCGAAATGGCAGCATACCAATCCTCGAGCAACAGCTGACAACACCGCAATCTCTTTTTTCATGACCGTACTATTTCGCTTTCAAAACGACCTGAACGTCAACTTTTGTAGTCAGCTACTATCCCTCAATCTTCACTGCCATGGCTATTCTCTCGACTTACATCTTGACCGTCATATCCGACGCCACAAAGAACCGGTTCATCGTCAACCCGATCATGTTTACCGCCGTCTTCATTTCCAGCGTCATGCTGCTCAACTGGGACAAGTTAACAACCGGTGCCCACTGGTTCGCTTATATCATTGGTGGTCTCGGTTATGCAGGGCAAGCTTCCAATGTGAGTTGATCTAGTCGCAGAAGTTATAGACTTCAATTTCGAGCATTGGCTGACCTGGATTTGTAGTTCGCTTGGGCAAATGAGATGTGCAGAGATGACGATGTGCTCCGATCCATCACCCTGTTCAGTATGAACCGTAAGTCTGGACTGCTTCTGCTCCATTGACCTGTATTGGATCCAGATCCAGATCCAGGGAATCGTCCGCGGCGTCAAAGCCACACTTGGTCGAGCTGACATGGGGGCTTTCTTTTGCAGTATTCTCCAACCTCTGGAATTTGTGGTATCAGATCGTCGCATGGCCAGTCGTCGAAGCCCCTCAATTCCGAAACGGTCAAATCGCCACCTTGGTCACTGGTGTAGTCTCAGTCGGTATCGCGGTTGCCATCGTATACTGCTCGAGACGGTGGCCCCCTGCTCTACCTGAAGCGGAAGTCGTCGAGGTAGATGGTCGACTTACCGCTGCTCCTGCGCTTCAGCAGGAGCAAGCGATGCAGGAGCATGGCCACGGCTTCCATGGGTCAGCCTCGGGCCTGGAGGAGAGCAAGGACCTTGAAGCTGGTCTGGAGGCCGTCCATCAAGTCAGATCGGTCAAGCAGTAGTATGTTGATGGAGTGGCGCCGACAGCTATATCGTTCATGGATTTCGACAGTGATGCGTTGAAGGACAGCCTAATGTCAAAATAGCTCCCTAACGGTCTCCTCGAGTCATTTATAGAAAACCGAATGCAATAGCGAAGGGGATAAATATAGACGTTGTAACCGTAGAAAGAAATGAAGACCTAGGCAACTGAATATCATTGGTTCTAGCCCCGTACTGCAATTCTTCTCGCGTTGCCAGCTCAGTGGGACATGATCCGAATATCATCCATGCTCTCCAACACATGCTGTGAAGACCAGCTGCAGCTACATTTTGTTATCATACAGTAGCATGCATGCATCGTGTTGCGACTGATAAGAAACCGTCCCATGTATGGCGGAATGTCAATAGACAGCTGAAATGCCTTATGCATCAGCTGCGGTGTACCATATGCCTCTTTGTATAACTCCGGTTGTATGGAAAGGTGGTTTGAAATAATTCCGACTCGAGGCGTGTAGTAAGTAGTGGTTCTGAAGGATGATTATAGATACCGTTATGAGTTTCAGTTTCCACTGCAGCTGGTCTGGCGATACGATTTCTAACTTTCTCAACTTTTAAGTCTCGAAATATCGGAAATTGCGTATTGCATTGCGCGTCTTGCTATAGATCGACTTCATAACTCCATCAATAAGTCTAGCATCCTCATCCAAGCGAGTCCGCCATCTGCCCATACGGATCAAAAGAGACAAATAACTCATTCGATCAAAAGGGCCGAAAAAAACCACGAATAGTAAAATCATCAACGGCGGCAGAAAGATCATGGCACTCGCATCTTCGTCTTCTTCCGTTCTGAGGGGTACAAGCCGGCTTGCGGCTGCTGCTCCAGCTTTGGCAGGACGAGCTGGTAGGGCAAGGAGGGTCATCGCGGATGGTGAGTACCACTGTTGTCTTTGTGAAGATATCAACGGCATCTACCCAGTCTGACCATCGTCGAAACGGACTCTCGCTCATCATATCTGTTGGAATTCGAGAGATTTTAATTACTGTTACTATTACTGATCATCGGATACTCCCTGTCCTGCACGTATATAGCCCAAGCCAGAGCATACTCTGCTGCTGCTGCCGCCGCTACTGCCCAAGCTTCACCCGATATCTCTTCTGCCCCCGCTCCTGCTCCAGCTTACACTCCCGCTCCTTCATCATCTCGACCTCCTCTGCCTAAATACACTCGATCCGCAGGCTCGTCCTCTTCGGACTCGGACATCACATCGACCAGAGCTCAGGCTTACTTGAGTGACTTGCTGTCATTACCGTCCGATAAGCAATTCCCGCCCGAACTGGCTCTGCAGATCCTTACCCATAAATCATATCGATACTCCCACCCTATCCGACATAATCACCAACATCCCTCATCCCGCTCATCACAAGCTCAAACAACGTCAAATATAGGCTCAGAGCCTCATAACTCGAGATTATCGTTCCTTGGTCGAAGAGCAATATCCACATACCTCAGCATATTCGCCCATGACGCATTTAGAGGACGAGATCTTCAGGTTGAGGCCAGTGATTTCTTGAGAGGATTGAGCTTGGAGCAAAGGTTGGATAATTTGAGAAATACGAATAACCTCGGTAGGACCGTCGGAACCGCTTGGAGAGTGGGAGATGTTGTCAGATGGGATAGGAACGAAGTGAGTCCGACGATACATATTTTTTCCTGGCTCGCATTAATCCCTCTGTCTGCGTACCACTCATGCTGTTTCGCTTTTTCTCCTTCAACATGCTTTTCCTTACTGTTGGCATCCTTGATTGCCTTGATTGCGGAATCCAACATTGTTGTACAAATCCATCATCTGGTCACTTTTCACCTCTCCGTCTGCTTTTTGACTTCGTCTTCCTCCTGATGATCTACTGGACAGGATCATTCTCGCTTGTCTCGTCCTTAATTGCAACAACTAACGGTCCACCGCGTTTCCTTCACTCCCTTAGACATCCCGAGAATCAGGTGACCTGAAAGTCCGAGGAATGGCCGTTGAGTCGATCCTGGGTGGTATCTTCACTCAATTCGGCTCGCCTGCCGCTCATCGAACGTTCCATAAGCTCGTCTTGCCTCATCTGGTCTCGCAATTGAAGGATCCCCGACTGGTGGACAGCGTAGGAAGCATTCAGAGGCAATTGGATGAGCAGTTTGGAAGGAGTATCCTGGTCGGTTCTGGAACCCGGGTATGATCCGCCTCACTCTCGAGTGAAAGGAAATCAAAGCCGAGTATGGGGTCTCGGTCGCACAGCTGGAAAGACCAAGACGAAGTGCGCTGCTTAGCACTCGGATACAGGTAGAACATTGAGCATTCGCATGAATCACATTTGCATCTATCTCCTCGAATGCAGGTTGTTGAAGTACTATCGTCCAGACTCCAGAGGTCGGATTGACCTATACATCAGCCCGAGCCAGGTGGTTGGAACCGAATCATCCAAGCCAGATCGAGCGTTAATTTGAGTGATGAGACTCTTCACGGACCCAACCCATCAAAGACCGCTGGGTCGATTGACCTGTGTTTGTCTGATCAATTGGGTATCTCAGTTTTTGCATTGCGTCCGAAAACTTCTGTAAGAAAACAGAACGATGTTAGTTTAGTTCGACGAGCTGGATGGTGGATGACAGAAATCGTTGTACCGATTGAGAGCCGAGGTGCCGCATGTAACAGCAGCATGATCATGCTGGATTGATATCTGCGTCGCTATTCCTACTCATTGTGCTGTCAGGGGGAAACAGCATGAGATACGATTTTTATCTGGCCTGCTTATCCCAGCACAGTTTCTGTCTTCCGTCGACGCCTCCATAGGTAAATAGGTGAACCCGAAGCACAGCTGGTCAGGCGGCGTCGATGGCTATCGATTGAGTGGACTCATGACGACCGAATGCGACGTCATGACACGCAAAAAGAAGACGCGTACTGCTCCACTCTTCCAATGACTTCCTTTCGCCATGGCCGGATGAATTTTATCGGACGAAAGTAGCTAGACACGCTTGGTTTTTTTGGAAAGAGTAGTGTTTTTGGGAGATTCCTGGACCCGCATGACTGCCAATTTAAGACTGTACTGTACTCGCACGGACGGATCAAGGCAATGAGTACCTGTACGCCACGATGCAAGTATACGATGGATACCCCATGACAAAATGGGAAGTTGAATGCGTTGCATGATCTGACCTGTTCATCCGACCAACTCTAGATTAAACGATCGTCACATCTCTCTGTCTCTCTCTCTCTCTAAGCAGGCTCCCTTCCATACCTGCATACCTAAAGCGACAAGCTTGACTTGGCTTGGCTTGGCTTCGGGCTTCGCTTAACCAATGACAATCTTCTCCTCGTCATCGTTGAAGGCGTACTCGGGGACCTCGAGGTTAAGAGGAGCGGGACCACGTCGGATTCGACCAGAGATGTCGTAGTGTGAACCGTGACAAGGGCAGAACCAACCACCGTAGTCACCGGCCTCACCGATAGGGACACAACCGAGATGGGTGCAAACACCAAGCATGACGAGCCTGCAAAGAAGTAACAAGGGGGATCAAAACGAAATATCAGCAATCAGCAATTGTTCGCCGAGAACCAACGAATCAACAGGAGCCGTGGTGATGAAGCAGCATAGGACAAGAGGGCGGATCTGGGTTTGTAAGAACAGCGAGAGAACCGCAGCACTCTGCACACTCACCACTCAGGCCTCTGGGCTCGGTCAGAGTCAGCCTCCGGGTCTCGCAAAGACTTGATGTCAACCTGGTTAGCCTCGTCAATCTCGTCGGATGTTCGGTGTCGGATGAAGACGGGTTTTCCTCGCCACTTGACGATAAGGTTCTTGCCTATAAGAGAGCAACATGGTTATAGGTTAACACGGTCTCGGTTGGTATAATATTGCTGTTTTTCGTGAATGCCGACATCGCTCGCTGCCAACAACCGCATCGACAAACCTCCGCTATTCCCACGGCACGACATCTCCGCCCAATCGTCTTGAGATTGGACTCTCTGTTTGATCCACACCATACAATGCTACTTCTCTCTCACCAACGCATCCTCGTCCAGTTGACTTGAAATGCAGACGAAGACGAAGGCAGGAACTAAGCACTCACCCTCGGGGATAGCACCCATCTCAACCTCGATCTTGGCCAAAGCCAAAACATCCGCAGAAGCAGCCATGTTACTCAAGATATCCGAGACGGTAGACTTGGCACCTGAAGCAGTGAGAACACCGAGGGCGCCAACGGCAAAGTAGGCGACGTTTCGATTAAGACCAGAGGACTTGGCCTTGTAAGGAGAGAAATCGGGTACACCGGTGGCGGATGCTCGGGGAACACCGTGGGCGGCAGCCATAGGGTGAGCGGCGGGGGCGGGAGTAGAGGTGTGAACGAATCGCTGTTGAAGAGTGGAAGTGGGGAGGGCTATGAAAAGCAGCGAGCGAGAACAGAAATAAAAAAGAGGAGAGATCAGTCATCCATATCTTTCTGTTCGTGTTTCCTACACGGTTCGATCGCTACTTTGACAGCTAATCATAGTCTTCCAACTGTTGTATGCTGCACACGCTACGCTCATTCCTCTTTCCCTCTGCCGAACAGCTTTTTTTCGGACGTTTCTTGACGACGCCATGTCTGTTTCACTTCTTTCTTGTTCCGCTTTGCCTCTTTCCCAATTATGCCAATTTGTATTTATATTCCTCCGATCTCTCCTGCCTATCCTCATTTGAGCAATGTACTCACCGTTGGTCTTTCCAATGTGACCCCTAGCGCCGGCCTTGAAGGCCCAAGCTGAAGGTACGTCCGATCGAGCTCCTACGGCACCGTGAGCCTCATGGCCTCCAGTCTGACCAGTGGGGATCGAGTGGTTGATTCGGGGGGCGAGGGGAACACCGGAAGCCAAAGCTCGAGAGGTGGGGAGCAAATTGATTCGACCGAGTTGAGAGGCCATTTTGAGGGACGATGAAAAGGAAGATTGAGTGGAGAGTAGTACAACGACGACGTCAGTGACGATTCACAAGAATGATAAGGGTGAAGAAGGAGGAGTCAACTGTGGTTTTGTTGAAGATGCGTTAATCGACGGAGCCACCACCACCACCATCACTTTACGCTGAGAATGGTTGGTTGGTGGTTGGTTGGTCAAATCAGAGCACCGTTGATTCGCTGATGCATCTCACTATACAATTATACAAAATGCCACTGTAATCCACCCTACAAACAAATCCTAATCCATGTGCTAAAACAATCCTAATGCTTGTATTACTTGTAATACACCCCTTCCCTGCCTATTCCGATGCTTCCTACCATACATTACACCTCTCTCAGTATTCTATCTCCGGTATTTTCCGATACTCCGATGAGTGTGGCGATTGAGCTGCGGCATCTCGAGTTTCTAACGCGACTGCATTCTTGCTTTGAGGTATCTCTCCTGTCGTTCTCCAAGACTATGTATGTATGCTTGCAATAAGTGAATTCATGTAATCTATTCTATACACATCAGGTGATGTTTCTATGTTATTGACTAACTACGTGGCATCTCACGCGCCATGTTTCTTCATGCACTGCTTCCGCAAGCGCTGGCTCCCTTACTACCCCCGCTCCTGAGGATTCCCCCACATAGCTCTTGCGGAACCCCTATATGAACCATTTGCCATAAAACAATCCGCCGAACAAGCTCCAGAACTGCTCTCGTCCGCCATCACGCCTATAATTGCCCAGCTGCGCCATACCTTCCACGAACCACCTGGCAGTCCATCCCAGCCATATCCAAGTCCATGCAAAACCTAAAATCCGCTCAGTCCATATCAGCCAAGCCGGCTCGCCCTGGGCCTCCTTGACCCCATTGGCTTTCTCTGTTTCGGCCGTTGAGGCAGCCGGTATGGATGCCGACGAAGGGACTTTCTTCCACTCTGGGTGTGCTTTGGCTTTCCAGCTTCTCCACCGAGTTTTGACTAGAGCTTCTATCGTCAGGCCAATAGGCTGAACGACGAAGAATGGCGTGAATCTGAATAAATGGTAGCTGTAGATCGGCGTTCCGGGCGGATGATTCTTGATCAGACACGCCAACGAACCAACATCGTGATGCAGTCCCGAAAGAATGAACACCACCATCGATTTCAGCAGGTTCTGGACCATTAATCGAGTTGACATCTTTTTTGTGGGCAGTCTAGGAGGAGCCGTAGGTAATGGGTGTGAAGGTGAGACATGTCCGGATGGATGAGGCGAGTTGGCTGCTGTTGAAGATGAAGAGTCTAGGGGCTTGGGAGGCACCGTAGGATGCGATGAAATACCAGTGTGGGTGAAACCGAGAATGTTCTCGCCGATGCCGATCCATCCGAGAACATATAACCATCGTCGATTGTATCCTTGCCATGTCTAGGAGGATATTGATGAAGGTCAGATTTCTCAAATCTCAGTTGTATTGCACGTTCCGTTGACAATTGCGACATCGCAGCTTCGAGTCTGACAGGATGAGAGATAGATACGTGTGACCATGAGCCTGCTCGCACTCACTCTTGACCACATGGTCGACAAGCCAGGATGTCTCCAAAGCTCTCCCATTCCACCGAAAAGAGGCGGCCATCCCCACGGCGCAAACATCTCCGTCTCCCATCCAAAGATCCCTCCAATCACCACCATACCTGTTCCCCATCCGATATGAGAGTTGATCAACCCGAACCATACTCTCACAGCGACTGCAATAGAGTACACAGCCCTTTGGTATTGCGTTAAGCTGTCGTAAGGGGGCGCAACGCCAGGTAGACCAGAGAAGAATGGCGCGGCGGAAGAACAGTTTCTGAAAGCTCTGAAGAAATCGTCCACGAGATATCCGAATATGTACATCTTCAGTTGCTTGATGAGGAATGCTTTTCGCGTGGATTTCCGCGTGTAGGGGTGTTGATATGCTGAAGCTGGGAGTGGGCAGACGTAGTTCCATCCGATACCGCGATATGAGAACCATAAGCTCGCGGCCCAACAAAGCTTCGCCCAAGTGAAGCCGGCAGGTACAGGCTCCGGAACGAGGTCATCTTCTAGCACATGAGGAACGGTCTTGGACACACTGCCATTGGCTAGGCCGTTAGGGATCGGAGGGTGTACAGATGAACGAGGGACGAGTCGATGACAGTGTTCTTCCGGGGGAAAGAAGAGGAAGAATTCAAGGACCTTGAAACAGAATGAAGCTAGATGAACACGTATACAATGTTAGCAGTACCACTCTACCAAGCATATTCAATCAATAGTGATCCCAGCCCTCTCAACGGGCATTTGCGTAGAGCTCGATGACAGATGCGAGCAGCGCGATCTAACGGCGTCATAACAGTGAACTCACCAACCAAAATAGCTACCCCCCACTGATTGATATCATATGTATCAACAGGAGCGACGATAATCCATCCAAACAGCCCGCAAGCAACGGGTGTACCCACAGCCGCCCTGACGAATCTCCATCCTGGCGTATAAGGCGCAGCGAGCAAGAGCACGACGAAACCTATCGTGCCAAAGGCGAGGAGAAGATCCTTTTCGGTCTGAGGGTGCGTTTTGGGTAGTAGGGCGAAGAACGAGTCGAGGGGTATGCGAGTGATATCGATCATCCTGGGGGTGGAATGACCGGTCTTACAGTGGTGAGGACAAGGCTGATGCTGGTAGCCACTCCAAGGAAATCCCTCTAGGCAAGAAAATACAAGCTCAGAATGGGTCGGACATGAACGCGAGAGTAGACGGCCGTTTTGTCTTGCTCTTGTCCTTTTGGGTCTTCTCGATATTGGCGGGTGAATTGATTGGCCGGTGAAGGAATGTCAAAGCCAAAACGAAGAGTACTAGAGGTAATTAAGCATGTTTCGTTTGATTTCGTCACTTCGTCAGCGGGCAGGGAACGAACAGACCGCGCAGGGGTTGCCGGTCATGATTCATTGCGTAGTTTAAAGTTGTTGTTGTCGGATTCATCGGCGTTGCGGCTTGAGCGTTTTTTTCTTTCCTTCTGATTGCATCTCTCAAAGCTATGTAGACGTTAAACAATCCAGGCACCGGACTAACACCCTATGCATCCCACCGTGATGATACACCTTCGCTGTGAGGCGAGGACCTGCTGCACGCTAATGGTACCCCTGGTCTCGGTCTCGGACACCGAGACCGCTGGGCTTTGTACAAGATCTCCCCTTTGACCGAGGGGAGGGGCTGATCTTGAAGAGATTACGTATGACATGACTGTGTACCCAAATCGTGTCAAACACGCGATATAATGCGTATAGAGCGAGCGCCGTGCTCGATCCGACGCGTCTTAAGCTTGGCTGCCAAAGTTGAGATGTTGAAATTACTCGTACGTTCGTAATGTTGATTGGACTGTCCTATGCCGTGCCGACTAGACTGGGTCGCATCATGAGATAGATCAGAATCCCATCCAAAGCTTCTAAGGGCTTGACTTCTACTCTGGGCTTGCGATATACAAATCTACGAGCGGCATCTATCTAATCTAACGAGGAATAATCGTCGAAGCGCAAAAATGCTGGCAGAGGTCCTCCTCGTTCTCCTAGGACACAACTCGTCATTTTTCATCACCTCACCTTCGTCATCCTCATCCTCTCAACCCAGAACGCTCTCAGTCTCGCCTCATCTCGCGGAGTATCTCCACCCGGGTGAAGTTGTCTCACTCAACTCCCTTGGACAACTCGCATTCCGATATCGAGCTATCAAAACATGGGCGACCGACATCCAGACAAGGGGTAGAGAGGCCGTGTTAGCTGAGAGTCTGGCTAGCTGCAAGAGGGCCAAGGGCAAGGCCAAGGAGATGGCGCATGATGAGGGAGCCATACCGAACCAGTATCTCAGTACGCTGGCGAGCAGCATCCTAGATACATTGTCATCGTATGAGCTATTAGTTGTCGAAACGGAAGCGAGGATCCTCAAGCTCGATCCTGCAGTAGTCCAAGATCCCGAGCAAGGTTACGTGCCCCTCTCGAACCTAGTAGCGACTTTCGACAAGTGGCAAGCACCCATATTATCCCTTTACGCTCTCACACAACATCTATCGACATCTCCTCGTAAAGCGGAGCGAGAAGAAAGCGAAGAGCAGGGATGGACGCCTGGACAACTGCTGGACCTGATTTACGAGAAGACACAAACCGGAAATCCCTTTCTCAAGAAGATGTATACCAGGATCCACCTATCTCTCATCAGGCTCTTCTTGACTCACCTTGCGTCCTTCTTACTGTACGGTCTCGCCCCATCGACTTCTACGCCCACATCGCCGTCGCTGGCAATAGACGTCGGCTCGGACCCCTCGTCACCAAAGTACAGGATCTATCGCCTCAACGACCAGCTCTTTCCCACGTCAATTGATAGGCGGACAAGAGAAAGTATACTGTATATCGGAAGGGTGGCAGCCACGCTGAAACGAGAAGGAATGAGTCTGCCAAAGAGTCTCATAGATGGAGTCAGGGAGGAGATTATGGCTGTGAAGAGCTTGGAGGAGATTGGGGGATTAGTCGATGCGATACAGCGTGCGAGAGCCGAAGTGGGAGAGTGAGTCAGAGATATCTATACTCTTCCTGCCTTTTTCTCGAATTACGATGCGTTACACAGCAACTACTTGCAATACTACAAGTGCTGACCGGTAATTTCGCAGATGGCTATGGCGACACATTTTGACCGGACCTCAGCTCGCCGATGCAATAGAATCACTGTGAGTTTATGGATTGTTCATTTCAATGACTCGAAGGAAGAGAATGTTTCCATCAAGTAACGATGACTGATTTGTTCGAATCGACCCAAACTTTGCATCTGGCAGTGCAAATTATTTCCTCACCCGCAAAGCCGATTTCGCCACCTCCCTTCTCCGCGAAATCACCCGTCTTCGGCTCAACAAGCTAATCCTCTCCAACCCGCACTCGTCCTCTTCCGTCATTTGGGAGCAAGACCTTGATCTAGCATTGTTACGAGCGAGTGTCGGTACGTCCGCCGAACTGGATAAATCCCTCGATGGGCTTAGATTCCGTCTCGAGTACGGCCCGCTTAGGGCGCTTCTGCCTACTACACCCAGTTCGAAGACTCGCAATGCTGGAAAAGTGGGACAAGAAGACAGTGGAAGCAATAATGAATTCCGTCGATTGTTCTCCTCGAGCCTGCTTGGCACTCCCCTTGAATTGAATATGACTATATCATGGCCGCTGGATCTCTTTCTCTCTCCGACAGCTCTATCGTCTTACGCCGATATACACGTATACCTACTCGCTTTCCGAGATACTCAAATCAAAATCCAAGATTGCTGGAGATCGTTGACCGCTTCCCAACGTCAACGTCGCAAGTGGACAGGCGCCGACGAAGGCGGACTCGCAGGGCAAGAGAGGGACGCAAGGAAGAGACTGGCCCGAAACGCTTGGGGGACAGTAAGGATCATGGGATGGTGGTTGGATCAGATGATCGGTCATTTCATGGATGATATCATTCATGTCCAACATCGGAGATTGCTCGAGCAGCTCGAGCTGGTAGATATGGAAAGCGTTCTCGCCAAATCAGGGAAGGATCATTTGGGAGGATCTGTGAGAGGTTCTCTCAGGGGATCGATAAGGGAGAACCGAACGAGGACGACGAGTCCTGCTCCAATCGCGACGAGGGACAGCACGAGGCATACCTATGCGCATACGCATACGAGTACGCCTTCGATGGTCGATGGAAGACCTCATTCACCACTGTCGGAGACACATACGTGGGGTGATGGCGGGACGGTTAGGAGCAATAAAGCGCCTCCTACACCGACGAAGATGACGGCGAATTACCTGGACTTCCTGACGTTGAGGTGTGTATACGACTTGATCATCGTCATCCTATCTATAATGGGGTGCATTTGCACGAACAGGATGGTGATTAATTGATTCAATGCTGGTACTGTTTTTAGGCAAATACACTCAAGACACCTCTCGTTCCTGCGCGAAGGTCTTTTGATATCCGACATATCGCTGGCGACGATCATCCGCGATATCCTAGATACATGCAAGCGATTCACAGGTCTTGTACTAGATAGGTGGGGAGGGGATGTTTTGCCTCACTTGTTAGAGGAAGGCTTTGGCTCTGGCGAAGGGGAACGAGAAGGGGAGGGGAAGACAGAGATAGGCGGGCTTGTCAGGGAACGTGAGGAGACTCTGAGAGAAATCAACGAGGTGCGTCAAGATATAAAGTCTCGGATACGTTGGCGGCGGCGCTTCAAGACAGCCCTCCGACCGAGAAGGAGAGTTGAAGGCATTCTAAGCTGAACAGTCTTACTTTGCATCATTTTGTATTGCACTTCGGTCGACATAGAAACTGAACGATCTCCTCCTGGAATTCTTCTCAGCATTACTAGACAGCCAAAACCCAGGTCTGAACAGCAACAGCGGCAACAACAATGCTTCGCTAGACAACGACAACGTAGGAGACAAACCCAAGGCAGGAGAAAGACCTTCATTCTCGCGAACTGCAAGTCGTACAAGTACGACCCGAATCCAGATGTCAAGGATGATGTCTCGTCAGGCTTCTTTCCTGGGGAATAACAAGAGTACCTTTGGTCGAGGTTCGGGTTCTGCCCTTGCGACTGCGACTGCGACTGCGACTGTTGGGGAGAAGAGCAAGGATATGTTGGCTGAGAGCGAGGTTGCGCTTAGTCGGCACATCGAGCAATGTGAGTTCAGCCCTATATCAGTACTCGTTTCCTCTCTCATTATTCAACAGGTATCTGCGCCTGACTATCTGATCATATAAAGTTTCTTTGTTTTGGCTGACGCTGACGCTAACTTGACATTCGCTGTACCTACGAAACATTCAGTACTCCTCCGACTCGATTTCAATGGTGTACTGACGAACTGGAAACAGCGGCAAGAAGATGATGGCGATGATTTCGTAGATCCAGGTAATACTACGTCCGGTCAACCTGGGGCTGGGGCCCGATCACGGCTCAGTAGCGTATTAGCCGAGGGCGGTCTATAGACTATCGCCATGCTATGGTCCATAGATCCATACATCATGTCTTACCTAGACACAGCCAAAGCACGAACGTGAACAAGAGAGCGGAGCGAATATGGATGATCGCATTAGAACTTGTACAATACATCTCCATTGCATGGTCCGATCAGATAGTATAGTACATCTATCTACACGATATATCACGGCTACATCTATAATGCTTCACTTGTCCATACGTGATCTTCACGGATGCTTCAGGGCAACGGGTGGTCGGTCACCAAAGCTTTCGATCAGCTATCCAGTCGAGAATTGAATCGTGCATGTTCATGTCAACAAGTCAGCACACTCTGCTACCATGTTTCGGCACTTTCAGTGATGACGGCTTCGTTACCAACGATGGCGCCAAGGGAGTACACTCACGTTGTTCCCGTTGATGATACCAGTAGTAGCAATCAAGAACTTCCTGCCTTTCGCTACCTTGGACATCCATCTCAAAGCTGCTATCTCGGTATATGTACAGCCGCCAAGGAAGAAGACGACTGTCGTTATGGTCCGATTCTCCTCCGGTACGACTAAGGTTGTATCAGTCAGCTGGACCGTTCTAGCTTGACCCTACGTATGAGAGGAAGAGGGAGTGACAGATAAGACAACGGGGCGACACGACACAATCCGGTTGAACATGTGGTATGGTAATTTACAAGACCTTTGACTCACCGATACCATCTCTTCGGCCGTCCTCCAGTCCTGCTCCTCCTACAATCATGCTAGCTCTCTGCCTCACATCGACCGTAGCTCCTCCCAGAACTCCCAATACATCCTCGAACCCTTTCCACCCAGAAAGGGGATGAGCCCGCGGTTTCTCGCTTCTCGCCCCAACCGATTTCCCTCTACCTCCACCTCCCGTGCCATCTTCGTCACCGCCTGCTCCTCCCATTGGCGCAGGAGACAAGATAGCATTCTTCTGCGTGAGGCATTGGACAAGCCTAATTGAGATGGGCGCATAGCCAGAGTAAACGTAAGATATATCGTTAGGGTTAGAATCATCGATATCATCCACGATAAGTCTCAGACCCCGTCTCAAGTTCGGGAAAGGTAAATTCACAGGCGGAGGGGATTTCACCAATAAATTCAAGTCTTGTAAAGCGATCAAGAGCGGTAGATGATGATATCCGTATATTTGCAGGAAATCTCGCTTGAAGCCTTCCAGCGGTTTGGGCTTGATACCTCCGCTGGTGAGCGACATGAGGACAGCAGTCCGTAATACCGTCTGCCAGTCTACTTCCTGGTTCAGTAGATCCTCGATGGTACTGAATTGAGAAGTCGGATCGTAGCCGGCTACGAGGTTTTGTTGAGCTTCCAGATTTCGGTTAAACGTCTCTTGTTTTGTTATGGGCATCAGCAGCTCGGTCAAGCCGGTATCTAAATAAGCAAGACGGACATATATGGGTTTATGGGTCAGCTCGGCACCTATGCTCGCCGCGTTGCATTCCCTCGGACGCCGGAAACAAAAGGCTCGAGCGGATAACTCACGCAATCGCAGACTCTGCTGCTCCGATTGTAGACCACCAAGTTTGCCCACAAACTCTTTCATCTGACTAACGCTTTTTAGATTCTTCACGCCTCCATAATCGCCTTCCAACCTTCTGGCAACTTTCGACAGTTTAGAGCCGACAACGGCAAAGTTGGAATTTCTTATATCTCCGAAGAGTCGGTCTTTGGTCGATGCGAGGTGGTGTTTCTTTTTCTTCGTTATGGGTGTCGAAGGGAGCGCTGATGCTGAGGGTGACGGTGCAGGTGGGGCATTGACGGACCCGTCGAGCAATGTTGCGTCCACCTCGACATGAGCTGATCAAGGGTTGTCGAAAACGGCACAAAGACGGAATCAGTCCACCAGCCGATGCGAGTCATGCTTACTGACTACTCACAATTCTTGATCCCGACAAATTCATCCAACATTCCTTCGTACGTCAATTGGGTACACATCGGCGTGGCCCAATCAACGGATCTATCGAGAATGATCAAGCCGTCCACCTGATCCGACGATTCTATATCGCCGTATTGTGAGCCTCCGCTCGAGTGATGTCGTTGCAGCAAGTCGGCAAGTTTCTGAGCGAAGCACGAGTGAACGAGTTAGATAGATGTCAGTCTCTTGCACGAGTACAAGGCGTCCATCTCTGCGGACCCACCTTAGCTGCGTCTCCTTTACCTAGGATACGCGGAAACAGGCCAAACGCTCGCTGAAAGGTCATCAGAGCTAAAGACGAGTAGTAGATCGGTGTATCATCTCCATGCTGCGAACAATTGACCACACTTGTCAGCTAATGCCTAAGACGAGCGTCGCGTCAAATAAGTGCACTCACAAGGTAGACGTCCCTCGCCACGTCTTCCATCTCGAGGGACAACAGATCATCCTCCATCGGTATGAACTCTAGCTTGAACTACATCCCCGCAGCTTGTATCAGCCATATCGATATTATGATCGGGAGATTTTTCACATACCTCTGAGATTGTCACATCACCCATTACACCCTGATCCTCCAGTACCTTCCTACACAGCTCCGTTGCTCTTGGTACCAATAAGATGGTATATACAAGTGGTCCAGCAGGCGAAGGGTTATTCTGTTGAGATCGGATTTGGTCTATAGACATCGTCGGTTCAATGCCGACCTTGTAAAGAGTCGTTGTGGTATGGAATCAATAAGAAAAGGTACCTACCCGCAATGATCCTCATGAATTCCATTTTTGGTCTACAAAGCCATACCACGTTTCGAGTGTTGATGTTCAATTCCCCAGGTTCGAGCCAGAACATCTTATCTACCGCTTGGTGCTACACAACCATGATGAGCAATGAGCACACAGCAGTCTTATTCTTGCAGCTTGTTCTGCTCACTTTCAGCAAGGCCACTTCCGTCACCAAGCCCAAAGGACCTGCCAGCGCAGGATCAAGGATAAGCGTCTTGGCGCCTTGGATCTGGCCAGACCAACGCTATTAGCTGCCAACTCTAAACAATTTCACAAGGCAAACAGCTCACATCATTCAAGCTACCTATCAGGGCAGACTTAGCAAGCTCCTTGAGAACTGATACATCGAGGCCCTTCTCCGCTGGTTGCACATTGGGCATTGTCGATTCAGAGTCGCCTGAAGTGGACGGAGCGGGTGGAGGTTGGACTTGAGCGAGCCTCGATGGACCAGAGGCCGAAATAGCGGACGCCATGGCTGATGGTGAGCGATGTACTCTTGGATTACCCTTCAGAGTTGGCTACAGATATCACAGTGGCTTTGGATGTGTGGTTTACGGACGAAGAGAAGAACAAGGACGTTGATTATGCTCTCTCGGTATATAGGCAGTGTTGACGCTATCTGCGACTAGTGAGCGTATCTATGGTGCTCGTGCTGCTAGTATAGTGCGGGGCGCCCGTTCTTGTGGGTAGCGGCGATCACCGCTTATCTCCATTGTATGCCATATGGTGCCAACGAAGAATCAACTGAATCAATCAACCCTTTCACATGCTATCCCACTCCTATCTCACTCCTTGTTCGTCCTTCATACCCTTCATGAACGTGAAAGATCACTTCAGTCAACAACGATACTGCCCAGTCAGCACCCAGTGGAACCTCCAACAATAACGAGAACCCCTGTAAAGTATCACCTAACGACAATTCAACAGTCGACCGAAGCACCTACGAAGAGGTTTTGCTCGGCTTCAACAAGGACACCGTATATCGGCCGCGGTAGTACCACGACTTATCCCCAATTCGACTCAATCTGGATAGATCATTCCAATGGACGAGCTATCGACAGGCTCGGAGAGCGACTATTCCAACTCGTGAGCTTTCCGAAGAATATGTCTTCCTACCAGCGACTGATCAGCTCACTGATGTGTTGGCTTCCTTCGTAGCTGGATCTCATGGTTCTTGTCAACAAAAGGAAATGTACGTTTTCCTTTTTCACCATATCTTCAGGCGATTCGAATAACTTGATTGATGTAATTCGTCCTTCTGTCCCGTAGGAATACTTTGCCGAAGTAGATGAAGATTACATCCTCGATAGATTCAACCTGACAGGATTAAACGGAGAAGTCGTACAGGAATATGCGAGGGCTCTAAACCTCATCACGGACAATTTAGGTGAGTGCAGATTTCATGACTCACCATCCTCGCCCTTGACTTTTCACGTGGCCTCGTCTACCTCGCCCGCCGAAAGTGCTGAAGTTTTGTTCCGATATAGACGAGGAAGCGTTATCGGACGATGTGCGGGAAGCGGTGGAGACCTCTGCCAGGTTTTTGTACGGTCTCATCCACGCTAGATATATCGTAACATCAAGAGGACTGTCTAAAATGGTACGTACTCAGACTATCTGTGTTCTGGATCCCGGCTTCAGCTCTCATCTGACCACTGATTGCTTTGTAGCTCGAGAAATACCGAAAGGCAGATTTCGGACGATGCCCACGAGTCTACTGTTATTCTCAACCGCTCTTACCCGTCGGCCTGTCAGACATACCTTATCAGAAAGCCGTCAAGCTCTACTGTCCAAGATGTGAAGACATCTATTCACCCAAATCAAACCGACACGGCTCGATCGACGGCGCATATTTCGGCACGACTTTCCCCCACATGCTATTCATGGTTTACCCTCAGATGATACCTGGCAAGGGACAACCAGTAGGATCGAGCAGCGTAGCAGATGTGAACAGGAGCTTGGTAGCGGGTCAGCAGAGGGGAGAAGGGCCAAGTTCAGTGGGCAGCGTATCGACTGCTGCTGTAGCTACAAAGGCAGAGCGGTATGAGCCGAGAATCTTTGGGTTCAAGGTGAACGAAGATGCCAAATTGTCAAGGTGGAGAACAGCGAGAAGGAATGCGTGAGTTAACCCAAAAGCTGGTCTGTGGATCCAATGGAAACTCATTCCCGCTCTGTGCATCCCACTGATATCTCATACATTGCGGGAACAGTCAAATCACTCGACTCGAAGCGATGGACAGAGAACAAGGCCAACCAAATCTATAGCGTCCCGTTCTGCCTTCAAATCACCTACGTCCATGTACTCATCCGCCTTCACGCCCATCGTCTAAATCGGTCGGCCCCGACTCTACCCATCGATAGCAACCGCGTTAGAAGTCCCCCCGCTCCGCGGATCGTTAGTGCCTGTATATGCCCGCGACTCGGATCAGGGTCACATCGAAGAATAGAAGGGATGGTCAAACGTATTGTCTTTCCGCTAATGCATCTACTATGATAAAAGCGATCAAGACGACAAAGCTAATCATGGAAGCAGGCTGAATGACGCACTCGGTGCGGTTGCCTACTCTACCATCCGTCATCTATACCTCCTTTTCGTCATATTCAATCGGCATCAGCAGGTCGATCAAACCACCACTCTTTTCAGACTCTCCTGCTCCAGCCAATTTCCGTGGTTGTCTGATACTCTCAGCGTCCACAGTCATCTCATCGATCTTCCTCGCAATCTTGTCGAGCTCCTGATTTTCAACTTGCTCGGCGGCGTATCCCAAATCCATTTCATCAAGCGTATCTTCCATCATCTCTTTTCTGCCCTTTCTCCATCCTGGCACTCGACTGATCGGTGCGGGCCATGATTGATTCTGGCTCGAGTGGCTCAGATTTACTCTTTGTCTACCCAAGCTCTTGACCCTGGGGTCGGGCGGGGTCAGATGCGCGATGGGGATCTTGGGTTTCGCTCTGCCTTCTTCTGGCGGGGATAGCCTGTTCTCAATAGGGTTTGCGTTGTCGCTCTTACCTGGAATTCCTATCGGTGTCGGGGCCGTGCTTGAAGGCCTCGAGATGGGCTGCTCCAGTATTGCTAACCCCATGTTTATACTCATCGGATCCACTGCGACTTCTGTGACGTTCAAGGGCGAGGTCTTGATACCCAGATCACGCACTTCAGATCTTCTGAACTCTCTGCTCAACGCCTTGGATTCGATCTCGCCTCCTTCACCGACAAGGTTGATAGCCGAAAAGTCGGTGAGCTTAATCCCTATCGAGGCAGACGTACTACCGTGTAAGACGCCTACACCGGGAGCAAGATGCCATAGGGGGATCCTATCAACAGGTGGAGGATGAGCAGGCGGTGGGTTTGAGTTGGACGGAGATCGGATGCTGTACTCGGATTTTACCCTTTTCATCCCGGCTCGAGCGTTCGTGGCTAGTGTAAGCTGTGTCAGAGGCTGATGATGAGGATGTGGCTGTGCGGACAACGGTCGAGTGGGCGGTGAGGAGGAGATGACTGTCAATGAAGCTATTGGGTCCACCGGGTACTGTCTCATCAACTTATCGGCTTGAGACCGCGCGTAATATCGATCCACTATATCCGTGGGCGATTCGGCACCACTGATACGCCTTGTAATCAAGATAGGCGATACATCATCCTCTTTCTCGTCGTCTTCCAATGCCGAGTCTTGGACCTCGCCCCTGGCCCCTCCTTGCGCGATACCGGCCGTCTGACTTGCACGACGTGCATGCAGTAGAGCTTGCGCGGCGAATCTTTTCCTGACTTTGGCAGAGAAAGGATTTTGGTACGGCGAAGTGGGCGTTAGCCGATACGAAGGCGGACCGGCCCCACTACCTGTGGTCAAAGCGAACGAATCGCCCGTCGATGGAGTCAGAGCTGAGCCGTCTACTGGCCAGGCGTACATTGACATCGGTATGGCGTGGTGAAGGGCGACATGTAGGGGCTGGGGCTCTCGTATCCGTGTTTCGAGGGGAGAGAAGATGTATGAGGGTGGTGAAGAGGTTAGAGCCCATGTCGAGAGGGAAGCTAGATGGTTCCTACGTGTTTCGACATCAGCTAACGTTTTCCCAAGTGCACTCTCACAATTCGTGCTAGCTTCTGCTGATTTTGGCTGAGCGTTACGAGCGCCGCGGAAATATGTACTCACTCAATGACTTTCGAGTAGACATAGGAGATGACGATGATTCTTGGAGGAGGCTGACATATCTTGGCGATGTGGCTGAACACAGCTTGTGCAGGCAATGGCTCAAAGACGCCATTTTCCACTACATTTGTCGATACGAGTCAATGCGAACCTCGTCAGCCAATATGTCGATACGCCATTCCGCGCCATTCCCGTTTCGACGTCTCGAGTTCGACTTAGGGGATCCTTCAACTCACTGTAGTCGATCTTGACGACAGGGTCATGCAGAACCGAGAACGGCTGAGGGACAGGATTCCTCAGTCTGCCAATCGAATCGCGGTAATTCAGCGGTAATTGATAGTCTCCGGAGAAGTAGGGCGACCGGAAAGTATTGGTTTGGCCTTGAAATCTGTATTTTAGGTGAAGAATGTGGACATTTGATGATGGGTTTGAGGCGAGTGCCTACTTGGTCAGACGACAGAGATTTTCGCGACATGTATAGTCAAAATTCGGTTGGTCAGTGGAACTCTGTGGGACACAGAAATCTGGGACCGTTGGGTAAAATCCGCCAGGCATCTTACTCACTCTCGCATGATCCAGGAGCCGGATGGTATCCTTGAAGTCCTCCGCTCTGACCCCATCGCTCCCTTCATTAGGACTCCGCATATAACTTGAAAAGTTGGAAAACAGGTACAGGGCATCTTTATTCGGCAGGTCAGGTGAGAAAGGGAAATGCCGACCGGACCTGCTTCGTTGGGTGCCTGGTGACCTGCTCGAAGGTGAGATCAAATTGTTCGCACTTCCCGAGTCTGAACTCGGACTGTTATTAGCTGATAAGCGGGAGGAAGTACTATGGGCTGAATTAGGAGAGGCTGCTGTACCGAATTCTGATTGTGACCGGTGGTGCGGGTTCGAATGCGAATGAGAACTCGAGCGGGTGTCGAGCTTCGTCAGGGGTGGGTGAGGAAGCGGTAGCGAATGGAGATTTGTATTGGGCTGATAGTCCCTCTCATCGACTGTCTGGGGAAAGAGAGGAGCGGTGGGAGGGACGATAGCTGGTGTCGGAGGCGATGGCTGGATGGCCAGAGGCGGGACAGCCCGCAGGGACTGCGGGAATGGCATATTGCATAAGAGGCCGGCCGTCTTTCACTGGCGGTCAACGTTGGAAGATTATCCGTGATAGACTGAACGTAAGATGAGCGAGAGACAGTGAAACTCGTTGGGCGAAAGCTGATTTCACGTATACTATTCTGCCGCATTCAGTCGGTGCGTCTCGCTGCACGTTCTTTGCGACTGTCTATGCCAGAAGGTTGCGCGTCAGACACTGTGTATTAATCGGAACAGTTCGACCACCTCGCGATGGCGATAGTCGATCGGAGTCGAAGGAACGGATGCAAAGCTTCTCTTGGATCCGGACCGCATGCACAAAGGCTTATCTTCGCCTCGATCAATGCGGTCGTATACAGTACGGCTTCGATTGTTTTTTGTCTTCTGTTTCTTCTGTCTTTTCGTACTCTCTTTGAGACTGAGAAGCAGAAAGAAAGAAATCAAGACGGATTATTCGGAAGGAAGGCGCCGGTCGAGATGTATCAAGATGTTGGGAGGAGGGGTATTGTAGTCGCTGTCTTGTACTTTAGGACTAATTGGATCGTACAGTTGTTGCATTTGCTATAGGGGTTTTTGACTTGACGGCCGTCCGTATCAAGGTCTAGTACTTTCCGCTTCGCCACGACCCCACGCTTCAACTGCCTCCTGGCAGTCGACTTGACTCTAGCGCAAATTTGTAGTTCTGAGGATTTGTGCAGTCTAGCTGGTCTAGCTTTCGCAACCTGTATATGTCTTTCCCGTGAGTAACGTCAAGGAGTTTAATCAGAGCGAGATAAAGAGATGAAGGCGTGCAAAGGTTGTTTTGCAAAGTGAACTACAGTATCCGTAGCAAGGAGAAAAGAGCCGCTTGTCTGTGTGACAGATACTCAGTCCCACAGCTACAGCTGAAAGCTAGGGGGAAGGAGGATGGAAGAAAGGAAGGACCATCGCTTTGGACAGGACGTACTGCATGTCAATTCTGACTATTGCACACGCTACGTTTCAATGATTGATTGGCTGGCCATTTTGGCGAACGGACCGATGGTTTTCCGTTGTACGATTAGCTTGCTCAATTACAGTAAGACAAGAGGACGAAAGGAACCACGAGACTTTCTTTCTCCACATCGGAGATAACAGCGCTTGTCAAATCACTACAGATGTTTCTGCAATTGAGCTTTTCTGTTCGTTATTGGATACTCAGACCGCACTATCGGCGCGGACGCCGTTTGGGTTTCCCATCTTACTATACATCGACTTGCCCCACTTGGACACTCCTTTATTAGAGAGATCCTTTCACCCGAAGAGACAGGAGGGCCGCGAACGGCCGGCCGGGTGTTATAGAACCGAGTGGATGATGATCCACACTCCACGCCTTTCCCTTCAATTGCGCTGGGCTGTTGATCGCCGTGGTACAGCCGGAGATCGGTCAGACAGCATCCATCAGCACAGTAGAAAGGGCGTGGGAAGCGCCGAGAACAGATTTACAAGGCAAGGGGAGTTATAGTAGTCCTTTCACTCGCCCGGAAGCTAATACCTATGAAGTTTGAATGAAGTGATGTTGTGTGTCCTAACAAGTTGGGTGACAGCGCCTGAGAAATAGCAATACACTATGAATGCACTCGTCTACAGTCTGTATGATACACAACACCTCGTACGGAACCGGCTACAGTATGAAATCCACCTAGACTCCGACCCTTGATCCAAGAAAAGCTCGTGCAGATTAACCGGAACTTGATCTACTGTTCCCCACATCTTGATCAGGTGGCGTGATGACAGCTTGACTGACGCCGTTTGCGCCATTCGCGACCGGTCGGAGCCTCTCTCCAGCAGCGGCACTAGAGTCGATTTGAGCCTGAGAGACTCTCTCGCCGCCGGGGATGGGCACTCGCCCAGCTTCTGCATCTCCAGCTTCATCATCACTCTCTTCTTCGTCAAGCACCGCCGTATCAAGCTCGAAATTAGGGATATCCTCGTCTGAATGCCCTGAAGCCGAGGTCCGGCGTCTATCTTCGTCCGAAGAGCTGTCGCTTGACTCCGTTGCGCCACCAAACCACCGTGTGATCGAAGATTGTGATTTCTGCCGGTGTGGTAGAGGATGATGGGGTGCCTGCTCGGGAGGCGCAGATGAACCTCTCATCGACCTGAACGGGGAGCTCAAAGCAGACAGAGACGGTGCTCGTACGTGGCGCAGGGTCTCCCCAAAGTTGATCGAGTAATTCCTGCGAGGACTCTCGTGACTGACCTTGACAGGTTCGTCAGACTCATCGGGTTCAGGCGAGAATATCTCGCTTGCCCGTCTTCGTCGGACTGCAGGCTTCCGTCTTTTAGTCGTGCTGGATGAGCCCGCTTCGGGGTCGAGGTTGGTGGTGATACCGAGACCACCAAGTACGCGATTCCCGCGGGATTTTCGCATACGACTGGCGAAGCCGGCGTCAACATCCGACTCAAGGGGTATAATGTCAGCCGGCTTGAGGTGATCGGGGCCACGAGGCGGTGAGGCGACATCGTTAGAGGTACGGTCACGATGAATAGCAGATCGGACCTCGGTTCGACCTCTCAAGATGGCGCGCTATACGAACCGGTCAGCGAACCGCTCGGTTCACATCGTCTTGCACACGAGGCTAACATACCTCGATCGTCATTCGATTTTTGACCATCCTCAAGGCGGGCCAAGTGACCCGTTCTCCCACACTGAGCATTCTTTCCAGCTCCTGCCGGTCAGGATCGGATAGGATGTGAAACCAGTCCTGTATAACATGTCAGCTCGGGGAAGCCTTCTCGATCCTGCTATGTCGCCCCACGTACCATGATAGTGGTTTTGGGCGTCAGAGTCAGATCGCCCGAGAACCGTTGCAGGAAAACACCACTCCAGTCGCTTTGTAGGATCTGAGGCATCAGATCGAGATCTCGTATAACCTGGTCATGCAAACGGAATCAGTCTTAAGGCCCGTTATGCCACCGGTGTAGGGGTGAACATGCCTTAAAATGCTTAGACAGATCGAGTTTGATATAAGACTCCAGCGCAGACAAAATGAAGCCTCCTCGCCAGCCTTTGCCCTTCCGATGGGCTACAGGCCGACCTACGGAGCCTCTGGGCGCGAAGAAGAACAAGTGAATATGCGGATTTGTTTGAGAGACGATCGAGAAGTTACAGTTGAACTGGGTGTGTAGACTTCCAAGGGGTATGTCCTCCCTATAATGCTGTTAGCTGCAGGTCCATCTCTGATATTCATTGAGCATCCAGATCTAATAGCTCACCTTAGACTGCCATCCTTGAACCGCGAACCTCCGAGATTATGGGGTTTGATGTTTCCGTTACGATCTTTGGCCATAAGTACAACCTATCAAGTGCATTTTCAGCGAATGATACAGGTGACCTGCCAATCATGTACTCACAGGATTGAGGATACCCGGAACAGCTGCGCTGGCGAGATTGGCAGACCAGATGAGGCAATTGGGAGCAGTAAGATGATTGAGCAGGATAGTAGGGCTGACAGGACACAGACAACGTTAGTATTATATTTATTGGAGACAGCAAGAGGCAGACACTCACGAATGTCTGTCTGAGGGGACGACCGAGATGTTTAAAGCTCTACCTGTTCTCTCGTACGCCTCCTTGAAGGTGAGAGAACCTCTAGTAAAAAACATAGCCTGTAATGACCAATGAATCAACAAGAGCTAGCGGCCAAAGATGTCGTGATCCCGAGAAAGCTTACCTTTCTTGCCCAAGACACAGTGTCGAATCTGGCGCCAGTCTGTCTGAGCCGCTTGAACCAGACAAAGAAAGAATCCTCGCAAGCTGTGATGAGATCCGCCAATTCCGGAATCAGAAGCTCCTTGAGCTCTGCATCCGTTCGTGTACAGAGTAGTGATGCGACCAATGCGCCTGCCGAAGTACCCGTTACCACGCGAGGGAGAAGATCGGCTTCGAGGAACGCTTTGATTACTCCAAAGCTGAGAAACAAACTGTCAGCTCGTGGCGTGGTCCCCAAACATTAATGCGCGTTACTCACTGATAATAGCCGAAAGACGCACCGCCTGATAGACATAGCGCACTTGATCCATAATGTTTGTTGATAGCTCTAAAGAATGCTCTCTTTTCCTCTAACGATACATCCGTAGCAGTTCGCACAAAATCGAGACAGGTGGCTACTTCTTGCACATGTGCTTCTATAGCTTTTTTGGTACCGATGAATGTCTGAATAAGTGTAAAATCAGCCTCGTCCAGTCCGCTCGATGAAGGGAACGCAGATGACCACTCACTTCGCTGTACATCTTTACGCTCTCTGTTCCGGCAAAGTTACTCCTCACGCACACGGCCAGGGCGTCCATCAGACCTCTGGTATCTTTAGCTGCTCTCAGCCTTGTCAGCGTTCTCTTGACTCGCCTGACCTGTATATGCGCATCTTGTTAGCTGTCATCCAGAGTGAGATTCGAAACCTTGAGACTTCCCAGCTCACCAAAGTATAGTCGAAGTACGAGTCCTCTTCAACATCCTTCCACTCATCGAAGCCCAAGTACGCGTCAAGCTTCTCCGCCGCGGCACTCCATTCCTCGTACGTCGAAGCCTTTCTCAGCTCTTTTCTCAATTTTGCTTTGTGACCTCGCCATGCTACGAGCCATTCGAAAACATTGACGACTTGTCTTGTGATGACATATGCGCTAAATTCAAAGTAGATGATCATGAAGATAAATCCCTATGGTGAAGGAGCGGACAATAAGTGTCGGTCTCTGCAATGCACGACAGCGTGACACTACTCACGAGTAAAGGCCACCGAATCAAGTGGTATGTCAGACCTTGCTGAGCGCTTCTTGGCTTCCTTCTGAGGAATTATGTTCATTATCATCAGTACATTTGATCGCCGCTCGCTGCCGAAGGTTACGACTCACCTTGAAACGCGTTGGTGGATAGGCTGAGATTTTGCATGAACAAAGATTCAATCAGCAGGGGCAGACGTCAATATGCCTGAAAGGCGACTCACAGCGAAATCCGAAGTAGCTGTCAGCTTCTCCACCCGCTCCTGATTGAAGTCCGCCATCAATCCTCCTGCACTACCAGAGGCGAGAGAGCCATTATCCGGCCCATATTTCCAGGTAGAATAACTTCTGGAGTTGGTGCCTACGCCCGGCGAATCGGCTGGCACCGGCGGCGAACGGGGCGAGAGGGGCGATGCCTCGCCTTCGAGATGAAGGGTATCGCTCATAGAAAGAGCTTGAGCGAAAGCTTTGAGATGGCTGAGAGATGTCCAAAGCGTCAGTGCGCGTCTGCACGTGTTTGGGTTAATGAAAAGGAAGGAGAAGAACCCAGCTGCGTCGGGTACAATTCAAGCAGAAATATAGCTTACTCTTCATCTGCATACTCCTCGTTCAGTAGGGTAGGAACATAAGGTGATGGCTCCCTTCGTTTGCCTGCTCTTGAGGTCGAGGACATGGTGGCGAGAGGATGCGTGACGTCAAATTGATGGCAATGATGTTGCGAAGATTGATTGGTCGATATTTCCAGGATGTGTCCGAGTTTGATTAGAGCATGCTTGAGAACAGTGGACTTGTTTGTTCAAGGGTGGAGATTACCATTCCATCGATTGTGAGGGGTATATGTATTCGATCTGAGCCTATTATATAAATGTAAAGAAGATGTGTAGTTGAACACCAAGTGTGTTTCAATTGGAATTGTTACTTGCCAATTGGAACAATGTTAACAGGAACACGCCAATCCCAAAACGCAGATAGAGTAGATCCCCTCCCTCCGTGGAGGAGGCCTAGGATCATGCATATGACGACGATGATGTGCATATGTGCATATGTGCATATGCATGCATGAGCATATATATACATGATACAGCTCGGCCATCGCCGCATCACACATCACACAACGCTACTCGCACTCGCCACCGTACGCGTGTCCTAGCTACTTACTATAGCCGCCAAACACTGCCCGTCGTCATTTGTCTTGACTCGGCGTGAGCTGTTGTAGGACACAGCCTAAGCGATCCTGCAGCAGACATATTTCGTGTTGACATTGACATTGGTCTCTCTAGTCGCTCAGCGAACATTATTAGTGAAAGCATCACCTCTCAATCGTCCGGAACCAGCATCTCTTCCCAGCGCGGCGCGACTACTATCCTCTAACATTTCGTCGATCACACCCGAACGAACGTCAAGCACAAGCAATGTCAACGCCCCTCGTTCAGCAATTCCCTTCTCTCGCTTCATACCCACCTTCATTCCTCAAAGATCTCTTGTCTTCCCCCGAGTTGACGGAAGCGTTCTTGTTCTCTCTTCCAGAGGTCCAAGATCTAGCTGCAGAGGTGGAGAAGCTGGGAAAGGAGAACGAGGAGATTGCGAGTGAGTCGAGCAACTGTCTTCCCTTTGCCTCGACTATAGTGTTGCTGTTCTGGCTCCTCGGTCCAGAAGGCGCATCAAGGCAGTCAGGCAGCGGTCATGCTGTTGATAGCGGACGAAGGTCAGGCCGATTACTTACTGATGATATGTTATGGTCATTGATAGAACGGAATCTGGAATTACGGGACGAGCTGCTAGCTTTGCGGGATGCGACTGCTCAGTCATATGCTCATGCCGAGCATCTGAAGAGACGATGGGCGGATATCGAGAAGGCACAGGCCCACTTGTATCAGGTAAGGACCATCCATGACCATTCAGTGATCAAGCCCAAAGAACTGAATAAAAAAAAACACCCAGAAGCCATTTGCGGTGCAGCATCAATGCTAATCTATTCTTTACGTTGATCCTTTCGGTATGATAGCGTAACAGACCGTCTTTCCTGCATCTACGACTCCGGCACTCCCTTACGGACCAAGATGATTCCTCGGAAAGAATAGCATCGGCTTTCATTGAAGGTCGATCCAGTGGACCTAGTGTACCGGGTTCCAGAGTCGATTCGCCCGCTCCTTTCTCAGCGGGCTCGGGCGGTACTGGTCCTGGTAATGGCAACGGCAATGGCAATGGCGATGGATATAGTACGCCCACGACGGCTATCAACGATAGGGTGCGTACTGCCTGTTCGATCCACATTCACAAGCCCTGTGACTGTGGTCCTAAAACTCAGACTCTCGGCTTTCGCGATCCTGGCCATCTGGGCTCTGTGCAGGTGCAGTACCAAAACCCTGACTGGCAAGCTGACTTGCGTTTTGTGCTTTTCGGACTCTGTGTGTTTTTACCTTCCCAACGACCGATACAGAGCCAAAACAAAGCTATTGAGGACTTCATACAAGAGTTCAAAGCAGCCAGAAAGACGTATCACAAGCGTGCGATTTGGGCTGAGAGGTGGTCGAGGGGTGAAGTTGCTTGGAGGGACGATTAGAAGGCAGCATCGAATATCGCGCATAGTGAATGTGTGAATGTGGATTTGGTGCGCGGCCGTCACTTTGTCTCGGGTCTGGTCTAGTCTCGCATATCTATCGTTGTATCTGCCATGTACTACATGCATATCGCCTAATCTGTTCGAATCATGAGCATCGCATCGTCCATGCATGCATGTGCAGATAGCGTAAAATGTATGATCTTGTTGGTAACAAACGTTGCCCAATCCCCTTCACCAAATCCCCTTATACGTATATAAACTAATACCTTAATCTCGAAACATTGTGACCGGGGGTGTGGTCAAGGGGTATGACAAGCGATCCGCATTATACAGGACGCTTTTCGCTTAGCCTGGGTTCGAGTCCCAGCTCCTCCAGTTCTTTTTGACTTTTTCTTTTTGCGTTACATGCATGGTTTATGGTTGCATCTCTTCTTCTGTATGTATTGTGTCATGCTATGCATACAGGCAGCGATACATGACGAACTCTATGCACTATCGATATAACATGACAGTGTGTATGCATGTGGTCATAACAATTTCTATATTCTATAGTCTATAAAGTATGAATAAAGGAACCGGTCGAGGCGGTGTGTATCGTCACATATATATTTTGGCTACAGGGTGTGGCGGGAAAGTTACGGCTTCCATGATCATAATGCGCAGCAGAGCCTGAGGAAGTGCTCAACATCACAGCCGGCCGGAATTAGCCGTTCAGTGATCTTTCACACCCGTCTGCCATTTTCGTCTTTTACAGCTGCTCCGAGCCCCATCTTTCTGCTGAGCGGGTATGGTCCGTGCGACAGACCTTGTCTACCGATCTACTTCTTCCCCTTGTCGAAAAAGTCGTCTTGGCCTAACGAATGCTTTCTCCTGCCTTTACCCAACCACTTCTCCCATCCTCTGGTCGAGCCTGTACCGGCGAACATTACGACTCTATCACGACTTGATCCGGCGAGACCATCGCCGTGGCCGCCGAGCGGGTCCCAGTGAATTCCTGTGGTCACTCCGTCTGGAAGTGCAGATTCAACATGATTCCCGATGACGGAAAATGTAAATAGCATAAATTGGGTGAACAGAGGTGGTAGGACAGACGAAATGAATAGCAGTCAGCTCATGCGGTCGGCGTATGATGACATCCAGCCTATACCGACTCACGTCTCTCCAAGTATCTCCGCACACGCTAAAGTATGACGAGACAAATCGCAGACAATCAGTATTCCCAAATCCTCCTGATTCATGTCAGACAACCAGGCTCAAAGGTCTAAAACCACTCACAGGAGCGTCAATGATTATATCTTGAGCGCCGAGGAAGAACGCTGTCTTGGAAGGATCGTCGGCGTTGGGTATCTCGTCAAAGAACAAGGTATTATCCGCCCAGTCAAAGTGCTATTCGAGAACACACAGAGATAGTAAGAACAGTGATTGAGCTTCACCGAAGCTCGTGGGATAAGAGAAGCAGGGGCATAGCACAGACGCGTTCAAGTTGGACTCACTCTCGAGATATAGTTCGCGATACCGACTTCTGAGGCGATGAAGTAGTATAGCAATAGCTCCAGCGCCTGCATCGTCCATCACGCAACGATCAGCTTCCCGCTCACACGCTCGTACCAGGATCCAAGGGTTCCTCTGAGACAGGTATGCAACGAGATGCACTTACAGTCGTCGGCTTGCGGTAGCAGAAGTTGTGGCAAACGTCTGTGACATGCCACGACCCGTAAGCACATATGTTCTGCTTCAGTTCCAGGCGAACTCACCTCCTTCCCACAGGCAGAAGACGACAGGGTCTACAAAAGTACTCCTCCTCACCAGACTGGGACAATCTTTCAGAACTGATCACGGATAAAACATCGTCAGCCGCCATATTCTGTTTTGTCAGATGGGGAAGTAGCAAGTCAACGAGAGTATCATCGGTCCACTCACGCCATCCGTGCCCGACACTACCATTAGAATGGCTCAACATGCTCACGCCACCCTTATTCGATTCACGAGCATGTTCGTCCCAAAATCCCCACTGGGTACATATACTCTTCATACCCTCGACCAGCTCTTTACGTGTCCATGGTCTGAGATGTCGGTGATGGAACAGAGACTGGGATGTATGGGGGGAGAGGGGGATCAGAATTGGGTGGGTAGGGAGCGACGTTATGAGGTGTTTTATGAGGAGGTGAGATTGTAGCTAAGAAATACATACAGCATGAGCTTTGACGGAGCTTTGTATGAAGGCCAGAATTCAGCTCACGAGGCCAAAGCCCAGGCCGTGCAGATATACAACCGGCATTGCATTCGGTATTGTCTTGCCTTTCTCAGGTGTCCAATCTTTCGGTATCCGCACGAGGTATCTAAAGCAGAAGAGGGTTCATATATGCAGTCAGAAAACAGTGGAATCCTTCGGTCATCCGCCGATCACTCACTCAATATCCCCTTCACGATACTAGGCGAATGATAAGTCTCATCAGCACGAGCTTCCAGACGGGCAATCTAAAACGAGAGCCATATAACAGCTCACCAAGCCCATCCCTTGATAAGGGTATACTACCTCTTGCAGCCATAGATTGACAAGGTTGGAGACGGCGTACAGGATAAGCGGTCTTCCTTTGGCCTAGATACAAAATAACGCCTATCAATATTTGCTCGCATCTCGTTCCGGTCTCTGCTGAAACGGCCGGTTCCCTTACGAAGAAACGCGAGTACCATTTGTGATGTTATCAGGTAGGTGAGAAGTCACTCACATTGACTTTGTCCAGTGTTAACCTCATGATTTCCACTTTCGGATCATACCCCTCCTCAAAATCAGTTCCCGTTCTCGCCTCGAGCAAGTCGACCGTATATTCCAGGAATTTGTTGTTCTCTTCATCCGCCTGTACTTCTTCGAGAGGTGCGGAGAAGCAGGACCACGCGAGCCAGATGAGGATATTCTGCCGTTTCAATGATGTCCATGGTGCGTGGTTGAACCTGTAGCATCGCGTTAGAGAGCCCCCCGGCGAGAAGGATAGAAAGATGATCTGAGCGGGAGGCGAGCTGAAAGTTTTACGGAGAAAAGAATGATCACACTCACCACGTCCTCAGCCTCTCCCTGAACTCTATAGCCCTTTTATCCCACGGATGTAGCTTGATGACATTCCCCTCATCATCCACAATACCCTCATACCCCCATTCTTTCCTATCTTCATTCGGTAACACCCCATCTTCAATCTGCTCTCTCAATCTTTTCTCTCGTTCACCTTCTTCATCCTCCACAAACGCCTCGATCACATTTCTCTCTTCTTTCGTCATCTTGCCCACCCTCCTTCTTTCTCTAATCCCGACAGCTTCCTCGTATGCTCTGTTTTTGGTATGGTACAGCTTTGCGACTGATATCAGCCCTTTCTGGAAGTCGGCCTCGGCTTTCTCGACATAGGCATCCCTTGGCTCGATGTCGCCATTTCCATTGATCTCCAAAAGTGTATCCGGTGCATCGATTCCCTTAGCCGGAACAGGGTATGTAAGGTTGGAATGTAATACTCGAAGAAAGAGGACGGTCCTGGCTGCTATAGGTAATGTAGAGGGCGGCGAAGGTGCTTGGACAAAGGAGATGAGACGGGACATGTAGACGGCGAAAAGCACTTCGGTGAGAGCGTAGGCAGCGAAGATGGTAGCTGTGAGGCCACCAGCTCCGGATAGGGCCGGCGACAGGACGGTGAACCATATTAGATAGGCGCTGCGTGATGCATATGATAGTCAGTCGAACTGAACCTCAGAAACAGACGCAGATGCTAGAGAGAAGTCCGGCAGGGCGCAACGGTAGTCGCAGTCCGAGAAATTGCAGGGCAGCGAGGTGGGGTTCGGAACAGCTCATATCGCCATGAACGTGCTCAACATGTTCTCAGACCGACTCACCAGCATAAAGGCGTTATCATCCAGACGCTCATCACCAAGCCCAGCGCGACGTAATACCCCGTATCAGGCTTCTTCTTCTCCACTTCGATAGGGTACACTTCGTCCGGTAAGGGCGTGAGGAAGGGTAAGGATTGTTTAGTCGGCATTTTGGCTGGTATTTTCGATATCTTGGTGATCAAACAAACCCGAAGTGAAGTAAGTAGTTGTGGTCGAAAATCACGAGTATTAGATACTGCGTCAACCGATGCGATACTGGGAGCTAAGTAGGTTTGGTGTGGATTGATGATGCGAAAGGGGAAAGAGACGGTCTGCGAGACGGTCTGCGCAATGGCTGACGTGAGATTGACCGCTCGCTTGGTGAACTCGAGCTGATTGATCCCTTCTTTATCTTATCTTTCCGTCGTTTATTCTCGAGTTATGGCCCATATCACTTCACTCGTTCATGCGAAGTTGGTCTCCCCAGAATACCTGAACGATGCTCGACACACTTGTCGATAGCTTAATCCTCCCCTTCGTTGCGATCATTCAATTGGTCCGAGGGAGGAATGTCTAACATATCATAGGTCTGTCTATCTGTCTACGCGTGGAAAAAGTAACCGCACGACGAAAACAAAGGAATTGGCCAGGGTTCATCATGCGTATGGTCATGGTTTTATCAAGGGTCATCAGGGTGGACCGCGTCATTTTGTCTTGTCTTTCCTGTCGGTTTATGCCGTGCCCCATATACTGGTGGTACGGCATACATCAATGAGCGTACTTGTACGAGTATTCTTTCGGCTCTGGCTTTGTTTATTTACATGCATGGGCGGCCGTAGGGTAGGGTCAGACTATGAGGGTATGCTTAAATCCCTGCGCGTACTGAAGCTGCAGTACGAGTACTGCCCCTGGTTCATGCATGGGTCAAATCCACGGAGAGAAATCGAGATGAGACGCCACGCATAGGTGGAGATATTGTGTAGGAGTGGCAGACGTCTGTCTGCTGCATAACGAACTAGCATTGCCTGCATGTCTCATTGGATGCTTCCTTCAAAGCAATGATAATGTAATATACAATGAGATAATCCATCATGGCCCACGACCTGACTACACGATACCGGCCCCCACCTATAGGAAGCCAAGCAGGATAGAGCATCAAAATCGAAAAGGCAATGAGTCGAACTGTCTTGATTTCAGGTTTTCGGCCCACTCTCATAATGCCTTACCCTTCTCCTTCCCATAAGATAACGCCAAACCCAACGCAGATCATCCCCACACCTATCACAGTCTGGAAATCAGGCATCTGACCCAGCCATAAGCTATCCACGAGAGCTACGAGACCGATCGTAAGAAGATTGGCGACTGATGAGGTTGTTGGTCCCCATATTCCTATTAAGACCATCAGGCCTGCGTTCTAATCAAGCGTAAAGAACAGTCAGCGTGTATCCTGTGTGACACAGGGGCACACGTTGTGTATTACACAGAGCATTTCTAGTGGGATTGGTGTGTATGTGCGGCCTAGCCTGAGCGTAGATCCGCGCGAATGAAAAGCTTACTCACGTATAATGAGCCTGACCAGAATACAATCCAAAGACTAGACCATATATCCCAAAACCCTTGCGCGCCAACACCCGTCCCAGGCCAGCGGAAGTCCTCGTAGCCCATCCAATCGAGCACGATGACAGGCGGCCACATCAATAACAGCGTTGCCACGCCTATACAGCTCGTGAGGAAGTTGGCGTGCAGAGCTGGCGGCAAGGCAATAGGTTTAAAATGATGTGAGTGATGTTGATGATGAGGATATGATTGGGTGCCGGACGGTGACGGCAGGAGGGCAGCGTTGGAGTTTGAGGTCGTACGCGATAAGGGCGGTGTCAGCTCGATGGGCGTCGGGGTGCCGTCAGTCGGGATATGGGGGAAATGAGGTCGTTGATGAACGGAGCCAGATAGATCTTCTTCGTCCATGTCATTTGCTTGGATGAAGGCCGAAGAGAGAGGTGAGTGGGAAGTATGGGCATGGGTGGGTAAGGGCGAGTAGTCGTTTGTGCCGTGGTGTGCAGAAGAAGATGATACGCCGCCATGACCTTCTGGAAGGGCGAGTTTGTAAACTACTTCGTATAATCCAAGAACGATCGCGCCTGGACGACACGCATCGCATCACAGAGAGGTAGAAACGAGAAAAAGTCAGCGCTTCTCCCCTCTCAGCTGATCTCTCCCTTGAGCTGCGATACTCACCAAACAGCATGATCCCATCTCCAACAACCCGTCCAGCTATGTTTCCCTTGCCATTGCCCATGCCATCAAGACTGATAACCACAACTCCAGCAAAAGCCAAGCCTATACTTCCGACCGTGACTTTGCTCAACGGCGTTCCAAGAAGGATCAAGCTAAATCCATATGTCGCAAAAGAAGAGGTCGCGTAGATAGCTGTGATATCTACAGGAGGAGAGAGGGTCATGGCTATGTACCAGCTTATAGCGGGTATAGACAAGAACAGTGTCAACCATGTGACTTTTTTGGACCATCCCGGGATGATCTCGCGCCATGTCGCAGATCCACTCTTATCAGCTGAAGGGCCGTTCCCGGTCCCGTTTGAGAGACCATTACTATAGCTTGATGAGGAGGGTATGATGGCGAGTTGTTCCGCCAGCGTATGTCGTATCGAGTTCAGATACTCCGTGGTCGGTATTCCAGGCTTGAGGAATTTCAGCAAGAGAAGATGTAAGGGGAAGATCAAGGCGAATGTCGAGTGTGTAAGATAGAACGTGAAGTAAGGCTTATCGTATCCGAGGTCTTTCGAGACATGATTCGCGAATTCAGTTTGAGCTGCTGACGACACGACGATCCCCACTAGGATCGAGATTGGTAAGAGGAGGGATTTCGTCGAGGGCGGCAAAGAGAGGGTGGGGAGTGTATGGTATGGTGAGGCGGATGCCGAAGCCGAGGAGGGGTTCCGTAAGTGAGTCGTTGGCATTTTGATAACGTATTGTAATGCACTCGACCCAACGAGGACGGCGTATTTTTGCGACGGGCGGAGGACGATGAGTCACCGGGCTATATAGGCATCATGTTGACCGCTTGGGTTATCTCGCTTGTTCCACCGTCGAACTTCCTCTGGTACCTTTTTGAAGTTCTGCTTCCTCGAAAAGATTCCACTTGAGTGGCTCTGCGGTGTCGGATCGGATGATCAGCCTGACTCCACTTGTATAGGTGACAGACGCTCGCAGTTCTGCCTGTCCTGAACGGTCGCAGGATGATATGGTGTGAAAGCGCGTTGAGTCTTTCTTCTAGATCTGCTGGTTATTTCTTCTGGTCGGGCCTAGAGTGCTCGCCGCGTCGAAGATCGCCATGAATTTGAGTTGCTATCTGTTATACGTTCAACAAGCAGTCCTCATCCAGCTCCTTCGGAACATGATCAAATGATGAGATCTAGAGTGCTGCGTTCCTCCTCTGTTCTCGTGTCCTCTCTCGTTCTCGTTAGTTTCATCAACTTGCGACCATAATGCCAGCGGACCGTGTCATACCCATGCAGCACAACAAACAACACGTGTTTCCGACGGAAAACGATCAATGGCACATCCAAACATCCAGAGCCTATTCTGTTCATGTCATGGAAAGATCTACGATTCAAGCCGACAGATGCTTCTGATGGTGTACTGCAGATACACGCACACGCACACTGAGAATTGTCCGTAATAGTAGCTTATATTCTCGGGGTAAAATGCATGAGCACATGGGCACAGGAACAACAGGAGAACACAAGGACTAAGGTAATGGCAAAAGGCAGGCAATGAACCTAACCTATACTTTCGCCTGAGTCTGACTATCGGAACCAAGTTTACCTTCAGAAACCACCTTGCCGTCGACTTCCTTGACAACCTGTAAGATGAGCACAAAAAAGACCAAGGTCAGCCACAGCCTAAAACAGAGCGATGGCCGGGCTTGAAGCTCAACTCACCTCTTGGCCCAGCTCTCTCACTCGCTCAATATCGTGTCCTATCAAACTGACATGTACGCCAGAGTACAAGTACGGATCTTGAGAGATCAAAGAAGCAAATACCTCAGGTCAGCCATTAATCCAGAACGAGCAAAGCAAATCTGCCGCCAGACAGCACCATGTACTCACAAGATCCGATCCGGATACCTTCTTTCTTGACCCTGGCTTGCAGTTCCGTGAGGTATGGAGCTATCACCGACTCGGGTTTGCTATTCGCCACAACGGGAGGGCACATAGATGCGTCAGCAGCAATCCTCGTAAAGGAGTGTAGGTCAAATTGCCGCCATTGGTCTTGTTGTCGATGGGCGCAAACGGCAGATCCGCCCTCACTCACCTGGTGTAAATCAGGTGTCGGAACGGCTTTGACGAAGCGGGCGGTAATGGTAGGTACGGCGTAAGACCGAGCAATAATTGCTGGAACAGCGACGGGATACCAGGGAAGATACAGAGCTATAAGAACAGCGGAGGGTTAGCCTGAACGTCAAGTGTAGAAAAGAAAGCACAGCACGACTCAGCACTACTCACCTTGCCGCCAAGTCTGACGACAGGCACCCATTTATCCGCCTCAACAAAGATGACTTCACTCTTACTTTCCGCCGCATCGCCCGATCCAGAATTAGTAGGGAAGAGTGCCATCCTATCTCTCGCTTCCTTCTGAGCGGGTGTAGCTTTGGACAGCTCCTCTTTTCGTTGTGGGGTGGAGAGCTCGAACATGCGTCGGAGGGTCTCGGGGTGGTGTTTCAGCGGGAGAGAGAATGCTTTACCGAGCGAGGCGTAGGTGATGTCTGGAGTTTATGATCGAGCAATCCAGAACAAGAAGTCAGCGATACGACCTTATTCGTTGGGGTTTTGGATGGATTGGATTCGGCATGAGATATCATTCAGAGATTACAGGATGAATTGGACTGGCAGACTGAATTACTCACCATCATGGGTTGGTCCAATACCACCAGAAGTGACGACAAAGTCGTATTTCTCCGTCATACGTCTAGCCGCTTCGACGCTGCAAAGACGAACAGGAACGTCCGACGATCAACGATCAACGATCAACGACCAACGATCAACGATCAACGATCAACGATCAACGATCAACGATCAACGATCAACGATCAACGATCAACGATTCGCAAAGGGGTCTTTGCTGCTGCTATACTGCAGATAACAGTCTGGGAATTCGTGGGCAGAATGACAAAGATAAGAGTTGAAGAAGGGGTTGTTTCAGACTTACATCTCGTCCTCATCATCGGCAATAACTTCGATTCGCTTCCTATGCATCCAAGTCGTACACGAACCATATGATAATCAGTCAGGGTCTGACACTTTTCTCAGGCAGTCTGACGACGACCGTGAATCTACCCACAGCTCAATACCGAGATCGAAGCAGAATTGGGCGAAGAAGCTAGTCCAAGTACAGCGGAACTCACATGTCAGCTTCTCATTCAGGTAGTTTGGGGTATTAAGAAACCAGTGTTCACTTCGAGTTAGTATCTTTCGTCTTCCCGTTAAGAACTTCATCCCTATTTTGCATGATAGATCATGAATCAGCTCAGTCCCCTTATTGTGCTGGTGCCGCTCTAGCTACATTCACTGGAGGAGGTGGGAGTGACAAGATTTTATTTCTATCTTACCCAATGATCAGACAGCCAGCGGTCTTGATGAAGTTGCCCTCGCCCAATGGGTTGGGTACAATACTGGGATCAGTCTTGACAAGCTTTGCAGCTTCGGTGGGACTGGTATTAGTCGACATCTTGCGCCAATTCGTGATCCTTGTGGACTTTATAGACAGTGTATCAAGCCTTGATGAGGTTAGAGATGATTGTCTGCAAGTCGAGTAAGCAGCTTTTTGTACAAAGCTGCGCTGGGCGAGACGGGAGAATATCGTTGGAAATGATATGAAAGGTGTCGTCGAAGGAGACGCTTGAGATCGACTGAGATTAAGATTGAGATTGAGATTAAGCAAAGTTCTTGTCGATGACGAGCGAGCGTGCATTACCGCTGAGCACGAGCAAGTTTACAGGCTAGATAGGCCGGCGAGGATAAATGGTGATTTGGGGAGTGGGGCGTGGTGCACAAGCAATAGTTTTTTTGGTTATTAGATCAATAGACAAGTAAATACGGGCCTGCATCCATATCTGCTGCCAGTTGCCAGTCGCCAGTTGCAAGAATGTCGAGATTGCAGATCCGGTGGTATGGTGGTCCGCGTGACTGCGTCACGTCATTATACTATATAAAGTATCTCCGGTCGATCCGATCGGTCAAGAGCGGATGCAAACTGTGCCATTAGTTCATTCTGGCAATGTCACTGCCTTATATCGATTGAAGGCTTTTTCTGGCTGCGATGGGTCTATGTGTACCTGCATGGGCGTCTGATCGAGGGGCTGGCAATATTTCCTTTGCCCAATTGTGGATATAGATCGTGATGCATGTACATGATGAACACTGCGGATACCACTTCTTCGAACCAGGCATTAACCATTAATGAGCAGCACACTCGACTTCTATCTGCAAAACAATTCTGTTTTCTTCTTCCCTTTCACTCTATACCAACACTGAACCACATCTCCCAGACCAGCGCCTAGTGCGATTATTGGTTGTAGACAGGAGTCTCTCCCTTCCTTCCCTCGGAAAGGAGGACAACGGCGTATTTACCAGAGATCTTCCATCCAGGCTCCTCCTCGTCGAGCTTCTCACCGACACCAGAGGGAATACCAACAACGACGTCAGACTTGATGGTTCGGAGGGAACAGACGGGAGGAGCTCCGGGCTCGGAAGCCAAAGGTCCGATGGCCTGGTTGAAGGGAGTGTCGAGAGGGGCGTGGCAATCGTAAGTGAGTTTTCGGTGGTTGAGGTCACCCTTGAAGATGACAAGGTCGGACTCGGAGAGGTGCTGGAAGAGATCGGGAGCTTCGGAGTGGAGGTCCCACTATGGCATATTAAAACTACCGTCAGCACTTCATCCTCAGATTGGAAAAAGCCACTAAGTCCACTCACGAAAGTGTAACCAGTGCACCAGAAGGGGTGAGCCTCGTACTTCCACTTGCCCTCCTTCTCGTACTGCTTCCATCGGTGTCCAAGAGTTCGGAGAGACTCGACTTGGTCGTCGGTAGCGTCCTGGAAGAGCTGGCCGTAAACACAAGAGTTGAGGATCCTGAACGATTTAAGCAAACGTAAGTATGGGACTCCGCTCGACCGCACTAATAGTGTAGACCACTCACCAGTCCCAGTCCTTCTTGGTGACATCGGAGACGAACCAGGGAATCTTCTTTCCGTGGAAGATGACCTGGCTACAGGTACCAGACTGAATGAGCCAGTCGGCGTAGACAAGGTCACAGTAGAGTTCGAAACCGGCGTTGTCGAGGACAAAGTCGATTCGGCCGTTCTTGACGGTCAAGACGTAGTCGGCAAGGTCGTGGAGCTTGTTACCCAAGATGTTCTTCTCGGTAGCAGCGAGATGGTCACCACCAGTGGACTGGAGCTTCTTGATGTCCTCCTCGGTCATGTCGATAAGAAGGGACAAGTCGGTAGAGTTACCCCAGAGACAGACCTGGGTGAGCTCAAGGAACAAGAGCTTGTCCTTCTCGAGCTTGGCCTCGGGTGAGAGGTCGGCGTTGCCCTTGTGGGGCTCAGCAAATCGCTGAGAGAGCTCAAAGACAGCCTGACTTGATCGAGAGAAGGTGTCGCACTTCTGTCGGAAGAAGACATCTGTTGCGAGCAAGTACGATGAGCCATATGAATCTCATTGACAATATGCACGAAGGAAACCGTGTACTAACCGTAGTCAACCCAGAACTTGGAGAGGGAGAAACACTCTCTCAGTCGTCGGTACTTGTAGGCCTCAGCGAAGAGCCAAGGGGCGTTCATGAAGTCCTTGCCTCGGAAGAACTTGGCAATTTCCTGTGTGTACCAACATCGCCTTAGCTCCGATGTCGTGACCTTGCCTTTTCTTTCTATGCACACAACTCACCTTGTTCCAGAGAGCAACATCACCCGCACCGTCGTCGATGATGGGCCTGAGCTTGCTGTTTCCCTGCAAGTCACCCATCAAGTCCTCAAGTCGGTGGATACAGTTGACGAGGTCGACAATTCGCTCCTCATCGTACTCCTGGTTGAGGGTCTTCCATACATCGTCGATGGCCTTGCCCAAAATGGTGGGAAGTCGGACACCCATGGTGGCCTATATATCAGATATTCTGTCAGTTGACAGTGCCATCTAGCATATGACTGAGCTCAATACGTACGTGCGCGAAGGAGTACTCATGGTAACCTCGGTCTATTGACATTATCAGCTCGATCCCCGATCTACCAACAAGAGTTCTAAGATGAACCTACACGCAGGCCAAGGAGGCTGGTCTACAGTTACTCGTCAGCTCTTTGTTCTATACCAAGACAGACTGTCTGAGATATCTCACTCACTAGGGTTGACTCGCGAAGGAGTTCGGGGGTATTGCTACATTTACCGTTGCGATCAGTTTATGCTCGCGATTCCGTACTATTCAATCAGTCCGACCGTACTCACACTGGCGCTCTGCTTCAACTCGGAAGCCTTGAGCTTGGGGGGAAGGTTGCCCAAGTTGAGCTGGTAGAAATCATGAAATCAGCACGATGATCGCCAGATCGAATTGAGCACGTTCGACCATCACAACAGAGCCAGGACCGATCGACTCACGACGGTCTTCTGGGGAGCTTTGGCACTGGGGTGGCCCTTGCTTGATTGGCTGGTTTCGGTCATCTTTGCGTATGCTACAGTGGGGAGGGTATACACAAATTATAAAGACGGAACGAAGGGAATATTTACAGGCAGGATATACGATGGAAAACAAAAGGAAGAAAAGAGAAAGGTGGGAAAGAGAGAAGAAAAAAAGTATATAGAGGGGTAGTATAGTACACGTAGTACAGGTAGTACACGTATGGAGATTTGAATCGCACCGTACGGTAGTATGAGGGTGTAATTAATATGACGAATGATTGTTGTGCGGTTCACGGTTCAATCGGTTTGACCACCAGACAAAAAAAAAAGGCCCAGGGAAGGAATTGATAGATCCAGGACAAGAAGCGTAACGATCGGGGTTTACGGGCGCGATAGCACGATAAGAAAAGAAAAGAGAGTAGAAACGACGTCAGCGGGGTATTCACATCTTCACTTAAATCCGGTACGACAAGGTTGAGAAACATGAGGAGGATTGCGTAAGCAGAATCCGCCAAAGCCTATGCTAATTCCCAATTGACGTTCTGGCCAAGAATTCCTGTATGTACAGTAATTGTGAATCCTGCAACCGAGCAGCGATGAGGAATGCGTTTAAAGAGGCCTTTGGATGGAATGGAATGGAGAATTGAAGGGTACTGTAGGTAGGATAAGGGTAAGGTCCCGACAGCTGCTAGTCAGGGCTCATGTACCCCTAAAGCCGCTGACGTGACATTATCCGGGGAACGAGGAAGGGAAGGGAATTGGGAGGGACGCGTCGGTGAAAGCTATCCGAACGTTCCGGATGGACGGCTCTCCGTTCGGTTCGCTGCTTTCGTATAGGGGAAGAGCAGTGTGTTCATGTTTATGCTACCAAAGACAACGAGACGGGCGGTGACAGGCCCAGGTACGAGCCGAACCGGTCCGCAGTCTGTTTGCGGTCCTCCCAAAACGAAAGTAGACTCGTGATAACCGCTCATTCACTCTACGGCTTGGCTCACACAATGTGTAGTTGTAGGCTGTCGCGAGAGTCCACTACTCTTGGTTGAGGGTACGGAGAAGAAAGCTCTCATGATTCTGACTTTGCAGAGACGTTCACTCACCGTTGAAAGACCAGTGGGTGTTCACAAATATTCCGTGATCCGTTTGATGATTTCAATGTCGTATCTTATTCAGAACTGGGAGAACGAGGTAGCGGTACTGATAAAAAGATCTGTTGAATTAGAAGATGATACCGTCTATATGTCCAGCTTATATATTCTGTGAAAAGCGAATATGCAGATCAAGAAAGAGAAGAAAGAATCAAGATATCAACTTGATATGAAAGGGTGAAAGGGTGACTCGTCTCGTCTCGTCTCGTCTTTGAGTGAGAACAAAGAGCGAAGGCGATGAAGCCGGGACTGGAATTGACTGACTGGCTTTGACAGGTTTGCTGTTCAACTCAGGATTGGAGCTGATCAGGGGTTCAAGTAGGAAGTGGGGTTGATTGAACCGGACAAAGTCAGTCAGTTCACTCAATGCTGAGGCTGGACGAAAACAAGGGAATGAAATGAATAAAATGTTTGAATAAATAGGCTTAGGCTTGTGTGTCAGTCAACCTAGGCCATATACTAGTATGAGTAGTGTGTCTGGTTGGACGCATAGGCTTGACTCAGAGGTCTTTGATTCGAGACATTCATTCCACCTATGGTGAGTGAGTACACGTCGTTCCTTTGTTCCGATCTCACTCATCTTAGCGTCCAGGCGCTTGCTCACCTCCGACTGAATCGGACCGTGCGGCCAACACACACACACACACAAACACAAACTCAAAGACAGTCGCACACGTTCAAGCACGATGCGTATATACATACATCCCCGCCCCCACTCACTGGTTCGGAGATCAGCGACGCGATCAATATCTATGCTACGAGTAAAAAGGTAGGCACGGTACTCCGCGGTGAACGGCCTTCCCATCATCTGATCGGAGTGTATGGTATTTTGACCTTTGTCTATCCCGTTGCTGATCCGTCCTGATCGGAAAATCATTTCACCGAACGGAAGGGAAGTCCACTGGTGTTGATCTTGCTGATGGTGATTCAGGTCATGATGGCGCTAACGGTGATGCTGATGGTACGAGTAATGACGATCGCAGCAGCTGCAGCACCTGATACGACATGTTCGTACATGTGGCAAAGGTGGTGGTCTAGTCCAGATTGCACGATGATCAGGCGCATACCTCAGAGGCTCTCACAACAGCGCGCTGAGCGTGCTCTGAACACGTTTCAAATCACTGGCCGACGCGTCCGTCGAGGCAAGCGCTGTCGCTAATCGAGAATTTGATGCTCTCCATTCCATATGCCTTGGTAGCTACTACATTCGTATCGAGATGACTATTGAAACCTCGCTTCCTTTGAATTTGACACATCCGAGCAACCTGTTCGCTTTCTTCACACCAAGACGCATGATTAAATTAGACGATTTGGCGTGTACTGATACTTTTCGATATGAACAGCTATGCTACACATAAACACAAGCCTACTTCTCATACGTTCCTCTGACCATCTCTTTGAGGACCTAGCACGTCCAACCCAGCCCAGACACAGACGAGGCGACTTGAGAGAACGCGCGGAGGCGGTGGACCTGACCTCATCTGCCCCTCATGGCGGAATTGGGGGCTTTCGAAGCTAGATCCCATCGCCCGTGCGGCATCATCTCGGGCTGCACAAGTCAAGCGAATAGAGGATGGTATTAGCGAGGACAGCTGCGTAGACGCGCTAAAAGCTGAGTCTGGGCGAGCGCGAAACTTACCGCCATAGCAGGAGCGTCTGGCACGAAGCCCATGCCTTGCGGGGGAAACATGTTCCTGTAGCTAAATTCATCGGCACTCCTTCTATCAGCACTATGCTACTCGATCTCCAGTTTTCTCCGAACAACAGTTTCCAGGACGAGATCAATCCATCTTCCCACAATTGAACTGCACCTGGTATACTCACTAGTTCGTACTGATAGGATCTCTGACACCAGCGATTCGAGGCAGATTAGGAGCTTGAGGTGCTTTGGGAATCGCCATCTGCCTCACGGGCACCTCTTGACCGGGCGCTGGAGCCCATTGGATTGGTGGCGGACTTCCAGCTTCGTACGCTCGACCCTGTTGCGGACCAGGACAAACAGGTGAAGAAGGCGATCCCGATCCCGATCCGCCGGTGATTTGGTCATGGTCAGGATCAGGTTTTCTGAACGTAGCCATCCTTAGAGCCAAAGCTGGGTTCCGTAGAGCTCGCGGAGGGGTCTTTGGTCTCACCGTCATCATCACTGGTAAAGTCTTGGTCATGTTTGATCCGGTTTGTTTCCTGCTTGAAGAGTAATAACCTTTTACATTCGCATTAGGTCCAGGTCCTGCGTTTTTCGTTTCGCCACGCCGGTCTCGGTCTAGGATCAAGGATTGGCAATACGAACAGTTTGGATCCCTATCATCCCCTCGTCCATTGTATGACTGACCGACACAAGTAGGACACCCTTCGACATACGTGGGAGCTCTGCTGATTCCGCCGCTGCCGTTACTGGCAGCACAGACAGTACAGGTACATGTGCAGGTACAATTGCTACCTTGACTCGAAGAACCAGGTTTCGAAAGACTGACGGAAGCCGGCGCGGATTTTGATATCTTCTTCTTGTGCTTGGGATCATGCGCTGGCGGGGTCGCCGTCGATGCTCCTGCAGCCCATGACTTGATACGAGCTTCCTGTACTGGCGATAGGTACATGCTGGATTGGCCTGAACCGAGAAATAGCGGCTGAGGACCGGGTTTGCCCTTGGATAATCGGGTCGAGCTCGAACCCTGTCCGGCTGGATATGTGTGAGGAGGCATCTTGTTTTCCCCAAGATTAGTCTAGCTTCAGCCTCGAGTACTACTGTATAATGTGGTCAGTACAAGTTTTACTCTTGGGGTTTGTTGTTTGATCTGACCGAACTGCTGAAGATGGTCCTGGATATCAATATATCGACTGTAACGCTGGGTGGCGGGGTTTTGGGTTTCCTCTGACGATTCACCCTTTTTCTTGCTCTCTTTTTCTCGTTCTTTTGTTTTCTTTTGGTGTTTTTGTTGCTTCTTGCCTCTTGCCTTTTGCCTCTTGCCTTTCCCTGTCTTGTATTCTGATGCTCGGTGGGGGCCTTTTTTTCCTGATGTTGCTGTCAAAGTGTCAGAAGAGGAGTGATGAATTCATGGATGGAAGCTTGTTATGATCAAGCAATCCCAAAACCAAGACTCGCACAATCAGATGACCAACTTCTCTCTTGTGACCGGCAGTATTACTCGCACCGTTCAGGATCTGATCGAGTCGACTCAAACCTAAGGCAATCCCGAGCCGGAGACGATATCGGGTCGTATCAGTCAATCAGGTGATAAGACCTGTATTTTAACAGCCTTTGACGGCAGGTATGCTCGCAGGATCGAACAAGGGGAAAGGGGCAGTTAAGCGCAAGAGCTAAGCAACTTTGAGAGAGATTATTGATGTGGGAAAGGAAGAGTGTACGGTATGAGAAACGTAGCTGGTCAGGTGTGAGAGGAGAGGAATTGAGTTGAGGTTTTTTATTATACTCGTACGATATAACACAGTGAGGGAGGAGGGGGAAAGAAGAGAGGTGATTCGGTCATGAGACTATGAGAGCCATTTAATACAGTACGGGTACACTACGAGTATGGGTCACGGTATCTCCAAGAGTAAGAGTAAAGAGTACGAGGGGAAAGAAGGCGTGGTAAGCGAAAGGAAGAGAAGGAGGGGGGTTATTAGGAGAAGGTGCTGTGTACGTAGTAGGGCTGTGGGATCCACGGCGAATGGTCTCGGTAAAATGCGCTGCACTGTCATCGGATGATAGGAGTGCAAAGCAAAGCAGCGCAGAGGGTAGAGCAGAGCACCTTCCTTTCCATCCACTTTGGAAGTCAACCTCATCAAGTCGAATTCGTTTTGTTTGTTCTTTTTGGATCCCCGATTCATTTCTTTGAATATCAGAACAGGATATTTATCCCTCTCACAAAGGATCGACAGAACCCGCAGACTAAGTATTAGTACTCGTATACAGGACAAGGCTAATAAGCCCGAATAGCGTTGGAGGACTTTCCTTGGGGATTTCTACCTGACTTTTATCGATTTTGTTGGTCTTGTCTTGTCTAGATCAGAGAAAGAACCAACCGGAACAAAAGAGGGTCAAATGGTAAAGGAGGATTAGCGCAATGTGTCATAGCATAGGCGTAGAGATGACTGGCAGCAGGGCGCAGGCGCGGCGCCTCGGATCAGCCTACGGTGGTACTGTCATTCTCAGAAGACCTATACAGTACTCGTACTCGTAGATAGCAGATCGATTAGCTAGGGGCAAGGAAAGAAGAAGCAGGGCGAAAGCATGGACGTGTACCTTGCATTCGCGTCCACCTTTGATCTTATATGAGTATATGAGTATATCTGTTATCTGTTAAACTGGTCAGAACCAAAAATCATACGTAGGCAAATCATCAACGAGGTGGCGCATGCATGGTCGAGCTGACGTTGAAAGGGAAAGGGAGGATCATTAGTCTCTTCTATGGCTCGACGAGATCGGTGGGGCTGTAGTCAGATATCTTCTCATCTCTCAAAGAGGACAAGGGATGATTCGATTCGCTATTGGGTGTCTTAGCTATTGACCTTCGCACGGTTTCTTCCTGAAAGCCGTTTGTGATTAGATCGTAGAGCTCAGTCGATACACTGTCGACTGCAGCTGGCTCGGACAGGGCACAGCGAGCGCGACATCTAGAAACATCCTGCTCATGACTGCCGAGCGGCGATTGCCGCCCCCGTAGGAACGACTGCACATTACGCTCGCGGGTGGAGGACGTCTCGGACCTGCTTCAAGATATATATCTATACGGCATGCGACTTCTTCGTAGTTGTCTATGTTCATCGTCACATCGCGCAGGCACAATAAAAGAGAGCGGATCCACACGATGCCATCACACAGAGATAGCGAGCGACGCAGATCAAGATCAAGAGACCGTTCGACGGATAGAGATCGGGACGGTCACAGAGACAGTCACAGAGACAAGGACCATGAACGGGATCGACGTCGAGATAGTTACGATGGCAAGCGAGAATCTCACTCTCACAGACATCGAGACAAACGAAGATCAGCTTCACCCGAACGCGATCAAGAAAAACGGAAAAGCAAGTCCTCGCGTAAGGAGAGAGAAGCGCCTCCGGGAGAAGATTCGGATGGAGAAGGGTTCGATTTGGCTGAAATTGGGGTGAAAGAAATTTCGGAGGATGATTATTTGTGAGTCTGAGTCTGAATCTGCGACTGCGGGATATGCAATTGCCACCCTGTACCACCGTGATCTAGAAGATTCCGGCGTTGGGAGTCCTTCATATGAGCTGTCCGGGCTCGGCAGTCTTTTTCGTGTGGTATGTCGGGAGCCGACTCGAGTAAAATCGCTGGAGTAGTCATGTTGCGCTTACTGATGGAAAACCATGTGTTCGTTGTTATAGCCTCAAGTCGAGCGAGTTCAAAGCTTGGCTGAAAGAAGACCGCGGCAAGGTGAGTGCATCCGCATGAATGAGTGTAGTACAACAATTACGGGGGATATTCAGCTTTTGTGTTGCCTTGATCTGATCATCTGGTCATTTGCAGTACCTGGACGAAATGTCTTCAGAGTCTGCGCACAAGTATTTCAGGAAGTTTGTGAGGGTGAGTAACACCGTAGCTTCACTTCCCCTTGACTGCCGTCCATCTTATGTGCTGACTCCCTCAATTTATCATCATGCACCCCTGGTGCGCCCGCTCGCAGAGATGGAATGACGGCACTCTCAAACTGCATCAGTATCAACCGCCCTCTATAGGTCCAGCATCATCTCAAACGGGATACAAGTGGAATTTCGCTGCAGGCGCAGCGAACTTGGCTGCCGTTCGAGAAGACGTGGCTCGCTCAACCCATTCATCCGTCAAGGGCGGATCCAGTGCGCAACCTATAACATCTTATGCGCCTGGCGGTCCCTCTGTAGGACCATCAATGCCCTTCCCACCATCTTCTTCCTTAAGTGGAAGAAGTGTAGGCCCGACGATGGGTCCTTCGATCCCATCGATGGCAGACCGGCAATATGCGCTGGAGACATCCCGAGATGAATCCAGGAAAGAACGCAAACACCGTCAGAAAGAAGCGTATGAGCGTGCGGACGAGTACGTGCCTCGTTCAGGAGGGAAAGAGGGCAAGATGGAAGAGAGGCGGGCTATGAATGCTGAGAATAGGAAGTGGAGGGATAAAGGACAGGATCAGAGTGCGGGCTTGGAGCTGGATGAGGGGACGCTCATGGGTGATGGGAGCAGTTTTGCAGCGGCGTGAGTGATCATCAATCTTATCTCGTAGCTTGTTCGCCCACTCGCTCTTCAACTCCGTCTTACGATATTCGTCTGGCTGACGCTAAATTTCTCGGTCTGGATATGTGACCCTAAATGCAGCCTGCGCGCGCGAGACGCAGCATCAGCCCGTAAGAAGGACGCCAAAGACTTCAGGATGCAAGATCAACGATCTGCAGATCAAGAGAGGCTGACCGAACGACGGGCTAAGGAGAATGCCACAATGGACATGTGAGTTTAGACGACTCAGATGTTAATGCCAAACCAACACATGTGTGCGATAAGCAATGAGAGAGATGCTGATATAAAATGGTGTCGCTGTTGCCCTGTAGGTTCAAGGCTTTGGCCAAGGAGCGTTTCGGGTGATGCGAGAACGGGTCTCAGTGTCGATGCCAACGGTAGTGCGCAGCCGACAATTGAGAAGGGAAGACTCAGATTTAGCCTTACATGGGTAGTTTTGATCACTAGAACCCTCAGTTCTGCTACGCTCAAAGTGCTGTGGCATGCTATCAACGCTCTCGGTGGCAGATGTTGACCCGATGAATGTAGCTTGCAATTTCACTCAAAGCGAGACCGTTTGTGATCTCAGTCGTTGTCCAAGTGTTGTAGTCATAGAAGCGATGCATCCCGGTCCACGCAAATCGTCATCGCCAACGAATATGCGATTTCTACATGTCAACGAAAAGGAGAGAAGAAGAAAAGAGCCCAAGTGAACAGAAAAACTCCGACTAACTAGCTATAAACCCTTTCGAATGGCTATACATGATGAGTCTTTTTTGGCACATATATCATCCAGAAGAAGGATATTAGACTAGGCTAGAGTGGATCCTGTTTACTCGTCATCCTCCTCAGCCTCGTCGTCACCACCGGCACCACCAGCAGCGGCGGCAGCCCTCTTTCTCTTAACTCGACCGGGTCGGCCACCACCGTAAGGAGAGCTGAGGGAGTAGTCGACATGCTTCTGAGAGTCGAGTCGGACAACGAATGAGGGGACGTTGACAATCTGCTTGCCGACTCGGATGTGCCTTTGCCTGATGAGGACTCGGGCGTGGTGAACGGACTTGGCGAGTCTGCAATATCAAAGAGCGAACAGCACACCAACCATATATATCAGCAATTTGTCCGAAGGTTGTAAGTCTCAATACTGAGTGAGATGCGAGATGGACACGACACCCACCCGAGCTTGAAGACCTGGGTCTGCAATCGTCGCTCCAAGAAGTCCTCGGTCTTGAGAGCCAAGACGTAATCGAGTCGCATTCGGCTGTCGTCGAGCACACCGATTCGGACAAGTCGTCGGATCAAGGCGTTACCCTCAAAGAGTCGCTTGGGGTCCTTGTCGTCGAGCTTGAGGAGCTCTCGGGCAGCTCGTCGGATCTGTGTCATGTCGTGATAACCAGCAATGGGGAAATTTCGAAAAAAATCGCAATTCGACGAGAAAAGGCCAGACAAGACAACGAACAGTCAGCGCCCGTCTCTCGTACCGGATCATTGCATAAAGGCATCGCATAAACTCACCTTGGAAAGGGTAAGCTGGATTCGCCAGATCTCTCGCTTGTTTCGGAGACCGTACTCGCCCGCGAGCTGTTGCAAAACGTTATTTGGATCATGATCAGTACTCGTCTCGTTGGTGGACGCTCCAGCCTTGACATCGAGAAGGCAACACGCATCCAGAAGCAGACCAGACTAAGCGTTCTCCCGTCTCCGATATCTTTCCTTCGGACCTTTCGACCTTCGTCCTCTCTAACGCCTCTGTTCCCCATTCCATGTCGACATGTCGACAACCTTCCTACACCGCCTTGGTTTCCATCGAAGTCCTCATCTGTTCTGTTCTGCCTTGCTCTGATCTGCTTTGATCCTGATTTTGTGCGTTGCCTGTCTCCCGATGTCCAAGCCATCCTGATCTGATGTGCTTCTAACCCACCTTAAGCTCAGCGTCGAGACGGGCGGCCTCGTAGGGCCTTTTGGGGACCTTGTAAGTCTTGGACTGCTTTCTTGGCGCGCTGTGTGATCAGACCAACAGAAGACTCAGTCAGCGTCCTCGTCCTTGTCGTCCTTCCCATCATAATCCAAGTTCCATATGTTCTATCACTCACGACCCCATCTGTCGGAAAATTAACGGTAGGTTGGAGAGAGAAAGTCGATGAAAGAGCGAAGGAGGAAGCTAAATGTCAGCAAAAAAAAAGTCGCTTGAATCGGTGCTCGTGAGTTGATTGATGTTGATGATAGGTGCTGAGCTGATACGTACTTTGCTTGCTGGTTGAGGAAAGAAAGCTTTTTAGGTGGTGGTCTAGACGTTTAAGTTTTGTTGAAACGACGAGGACAGTAGTCGGTGAGCAGGAGCAGGAGCAAGAGCAGTAGCCAGGAGCAGCTGCAGGCTGTAGGCTGCATGCAACGAGAGTAGCGAGCAGCGAGCAGTGAGCAGGATGGTAGAGGACAGAGTGTGAGGGGCAGCAAGCAGCAAAGCAGCAAAGCAGCAAAGCAGCTAGGAGCAAGGAGCAAGGAGCAAGGAGCAAGGGGCAGCCGACAAGGAGCGACTAGGATTTCTAACTATTGCTTTGCCATATGGGCATGCGCTATACTCTGTATACGGACGCTGCATAATAATTCGCTAATCCCGCGGCGATACATCATGGCAAAATAGGCTACGAAACAGTCGGCCATAGCTTAACGCCGATAGCAAGCAATATTCTTTTGATCCCGCTTCACCATAGCTAGCTTAGCCACTCTCTCTCTCACTCTGGCTCTTGGCCCCTGGATTACCTCTACCCTCGTACCCCGTACCCGTCTGTCTGCTTAGCATACTCTGCTTCGCCTGCTCTGCTCTGCTTACTCTGCATGCTCTGCTTACTCTGCTCTGCTTGGTTGCTGCTGCTGCTTCTGCTGCTGCTGGCTGGCTGCTCGCTCGCTACCGCTGACCCTCTGCTCACTACCGACACTGACACTGACACTCGACCGTTTTGTCAAAAGCATTCGATTCAGATAAACGGTACTGACCTCTTCTCCTCGTCCATCAAAAAAGGAAAAGGTGAGCTTCAGTAGTCCAGCTTTTTCACGCTCGACCACATCACACCACCGACGCCGACACAACACAGCCATCGACAACGGTCACATCATCCACCTGGGAGCGCATAATCGTGAAAAAAGGGGACTCATCAACGTATAACTGTAATCTAACTTGACCTATCTTTTTTACAACTCCGTTATAGATCGCCCAAAATGCCTCACTCCTTCGGTTCCAGGGCGCGAACGCGTCACATGTTCAAGCAGAGCTTCAAGAGTGCGTACTGTTCTTGCTATACGCAAAGGAGATGAAGCTGGAAAGAGAATCGAGGGATGTCTGTTCGCAGAGAGAGAGAGGCGTCATGCTGATGGAATTTTGCTTATCTTCGCTATACGTTACTTTAACCCCCGGCTGCTTTCTTGTTCATCGACCCTCTCTCTTACGATTACATTCGACCTGATCTGGACGATGTTCTGGTGGATTGGATTGGATTGGATTGGATTGGATTGGATCGGAACGGATTACGGAAATGATTGAACCGGATCTCTCGGATTGTTCTCATGCTGGAAATGCTGGATCGGACTGGAATCGGAAATGGAATTGGGTCAAACAGAGCACGGCTCCCCCAACTTGTCTACTTTCCTCATCAACTACCGAGTTGGTGACATTGTCGACATCAAGGCCAACGCTTCTCAGCAGAAGGGTATGCCCCACAAGTGTGAGTTGGGGTTTTGCTTTTCCTTTTTCTCCACTTCAGATATTCCGGTTTAGAGCAGGAGCAAAGGAGAATAGCGATAGCTGCTGTAAGGCGTAATCGGACCAGCTGGCAAGAGATTAAATGAAGAGAAGTCGTTATGGGATCAGAGGGGAGCATGTCATGAGGCATCGGAGCAGCAGATGTTGGGTAAAACGATCGAACGGAGATAGAGTCTCGGTTCTTGACGACGACGACGACGACGATGGCGCTGACCTGGTCGTTTCCGGTATCCACCAGTCTACCACGGCAAGACCGGTATCGTCTACAACGTTACCCCTCGAGCTGTCGGTGTGATCTGCTACAAGGTCGTCAACGGCCGATACATGGAGAAGCGAGTCAACATCCGAGTCGAGCACATCAAGCACTCCAAGTGCCGACAGGAGTTCCTTGACCGAGTCAAGTCCAACGCCGCCAAGAAGAGGGAGGCCAAGGAGAAGGGAGAGCACGTCCAGCTCAAGCGAATGCCCGCTCAGCCCCGAGACGCCCACCACATCTCCATTGTCAACAACGCCCCTCAGACCCTCGCCGCCAAGCCTTGTGAGTGTTGTCTACCATCACTGTGTTCCGATGCTCCGATACTCCGATACTCCGATACTCCGATCATGGAATCACTCCGATCAGTCGTGTTTGAGTTTTGTGGCTGACTTGATCCATTCTTTTTCAATTCACAGACGAGACCTACATTTAAAAGTCGTTCGTGTGTTATGGCATGGAGAAGGATTTTTGGGAGGCTTGTACTATGATGATGGATTGCATCCTACAAAACGAAACAAATACATTGCCCGGCCATTGAATCATGCCTTGATTCGACGCAGGTTTCTGCAGCAGGTGCATTGTTGAGAGGCGGTGTCATGAGTCTGAAACGGTGACAGCGCCTTCGGGCGTGACTGATCGTCCGGAGAATGATTACTTCTGATGAATGGACGAAATGGGATCGGGCGTATCGCGTTTTGCGATATCTTGTCGAGCGATGTCCAATATCGATGGAGGCTGAGCAAGCACCGAGTTTGTTTGTGTTCAAACCTTATCTGATGAGCCGCAACCCTCCAAGAGACATTATTTGGAGTCTGCGGACCAGTTGGCTTCCAATCGGTCAACTGACATGCTCAACTACCGCCGAGCGGCTGCGGAATGAAATCGCACCACTGCATCGCCGGCCAGCGTTGTTATTTTGTCCCGTTTTCCTATCAGGGACAACTACCGACTTGCATACAACAACTCAACATAACACATCTGAACACGAATTACATACAACAATTCAAGCAGCCTAGAACCGAGCAATCTGCACAGCTTCCCGACCCTTCTCGCACGCCTTGCCTAATCTCTCTTCTAGCCCCACGTACCTTTTATCTTGCAAATCCCTTTCCAGGTGGTCTGCAACTCCCTTGAATCGGGAAGCTTTTCGCCTCAGAACGGATATAATGGCTCTTTTGGCAAGGCTAAGTGAAGAGGGTTCGCGATGTCAATCACAGATCCGATGATATCGAGCTCAGAGGATATCTGCCATGACTCGCGCGTGAAGTTGCGTGGGGGAATCACTCACAAGGTGAAATGAGCCCTCTTGACTCTATAGTGATCTTGACTAGGATCGCCGGATTGCCGAGCTGCATGTCGGACCCTTGCTAGACCTGCATTGTATGTATATTCAACCGAGTCGGATAGCGCTTCTTTAAAGTGATGAGACGAAAACAAAAAGCAAAGCACCACTGTTTCAGCTCGACGGCATCACATGTAAAAATCTGGACCAAGCAAGTCGCTTGGTCAGTAAGATCAGAGGGAGGGGCACTTGACATAGTATAAACGCTAGCAGGTCGAGTCGAGTCACTCACTTGCTATCGATGCATCTCGCTTGCGATTCAACTCCCTCGACTTGAAGTAATGAGGCAACTTCATGCTGGTCAGAGCGAAGTTGAGGAAAATGTTCAAATACACCGTATCTGGCGAATTGTGCATGGTGTCAAGCTACGAGAAAGACAAGTCAGAAACGGTGTAAGAGCCTCATGGCAGACAGTGATAGTTCATCCACTTGGTTGGCCTCGATGGACCAAGAACCGCAGGTCAAGGAGCTACGGCGTTTTTGCCATTTCGAACAGCTTACATATGCGATGTGGTTCCGATTCTCCAGCTGTCGGCTGAACCAGCCTACGAAGCTACTACCTCGATGTCGAGTCGATCGAAGGGCAAAAGACTGCTTGATGGCTATAATCAGGACGATTCAAGTCAATCATCAGCCGTGCCACATATCGAAATGAGCTATTCAGCCGTCGCAAAGAAGCCTCGTGGCTAAAGCTTGGGTCGATTACGCGAAACTGCACTTACGTCCCGTAAGCGTTCGCGAATAGTCGGACACGATATCCAGCGTCTTGGTGTTGATCAAGAACCCGCAATAGGGGAACACTGGTCGTACAAATGGGCACCCCGCATCAGCTAGCTACAGTATACACAATACAGCAGCCCGTGGAATGGTTGCTCAAGCAAGAAAACGTACGAGTCTGCCCGTCACCGTTAGTCCCGACGACAGGGGCCATGATATCCCTCACTTGCGATTCGAACGACAATAACGTCTTGCTGACCGATATTTCGGCACCATATCTTGGGAACCCTCTAGCCATCGTATCGACGAATCTTTGCGCGATCGCGCGATCTTCCGTGATGAACAGGAAATCGTCAATGTATCGCAGTAATCGCTACGAGGCGATGACATCGATGGGACTTCCAGATCAGCTTGTGACTAGGTGAGGCTAGATTTTCCCGGAAACAATGCTACAATATTGTCGCTTGGACTTACAGATCCTTCCTGTCGCGTGAAAGAAAGATATTCGTTCTCCATGTACGCATAGAAGAATGAGCAGAGCAACGAGCTGATCTTGGATCCTTGTGGAATACCCGTCTTCTGCCGATAGAGCTTTTTGCCCACCTACACGATCATATCAGAGATTAAGTTCTGGCATCCAAATCTCGCTGAAACTACCTTTATAGACAGATCGCGGCAAAAGTCTGACTCACTTGCCAGACGTTGTTTTGGATGTGAGTTTTGAGCAGAGCCAAACACTCCTGCCTCGTCACCTGCTTCCGTCGAACCTGTTCTCAAAGCCGCACCAGATATGCCCGTCAGGTAACCTCGAGGTACATCAGAGTATGAAGGCTCACCAGATCGACGACAACAGCGTTTCGCAACGGTTTTGCAATATCGCTCGCATGATCCGTAAAGGACGTGGCCAGATGATCTGATATGTAGATAATCAGCTGAAAGCTTCCGTAGGTGCACCGGACAGTCGACAGCTGGACTCACTGTCTACGGTGGCGCGAGACTTGAACAGCCGTCTTGCGGTGCCTTGAGACGCCTTACTAGCAGGCGGCAAGAGCAGACAATACAGCATGAGGCAGTAGTCGTGATTCTAGTTTGATAATTGTCAGTGAGGTTTACGGACAACTCGAGACAAGGGAGCCACAATATGTTCACCTCACCTTGTCAAGCATGTCAGATACGATCTCGATCATTCGGTCTTGCTTGATGGTATCGAAAGCAGCCTTGATGTCCATCTTGACAAAGTACAAGCGGGGTCTACAAGGCAGGAAATCGATAGTAGATATCAGCGAAACCATCGCCTTGTAAGAGGGAGGCATGGATGACTAACATCTTGCCATGGTTGTCCATGAGTCCCGCTTTCAGCGATTGTAGCGGAGCAAAGATCTCGTTCGTACCGAAGAGGGAGGCGCCTAGATTAGCCTTGTGTCGATCCTGGCGCCGTCAGACGCATGAGTCAGCTTGGACGCTCTACCTGGGAACGAGGTAAGTTGGCTAGCTGATTACAACATACTTTTTCAATAGTCAGTACCTGGTGAACACCTTTGAGAATCTGGTTGGCAGTCATAGCAACCTTGTTGTGACCTGTTGTCGAGATTCCAAGCAGGTTTGGTCGTTTCTGAATGCATCAATTCCATAGAATGAGTCAGTTTGATCCATTAATTCACCTCGAGGTCGAGGAGATTGAAAGGTATAAAGCTTACAATCTTGCGTCCCAAGTTCACGATAGGCCTAAAACCAGTAGGTTTTGGAATGAGTCGTACGGCAGAGACGCCCAATTCGCCTCGCCTAGCAAATAAAGCTTGGTTCTGGATCATGATAGTAGCTGATCAGCGCCATCCATGTTCCAATTGGCTCGCTCGCTAGATGGAGCCCGTGGCACGGCTTCTCCTCTTTGGGTTCCTGTCGACTCACTCGATCCAGCTCGGTAAGAAGCTTGCCTTGTAGCTCGTCCATGTGAGGGCGCGTAGCTTTCTGCCAATCCTCATGGAGATAGTATACCGTCTCGTACCTCGTCGAAGCCGTTTCAGTCACGTAGAAGGTGTTCTACGACCCGCACAACCAAGCGCAGTTTAGCTCATGATACACCAACGTCTTTGATATCAGGCTAGCTCACTTTTAGCAGAGGTATGACGAGATCTCCAGTGACCCATTTGACGAAATCTTCCAACAATCGAGTTCTCTTCAGTGCTTCGCTTTGATTCACCCTCTGTACCTTGTCCGAAAGGACGCGGCACCACTCGAAGTCTTCTGTTCGAAGACCCTGAATGATATCGTGTAGAGTGATCGTCTCGTGCTGCTTCATCTTGATGAATTGGCGGATATCTGCGAAGAATAGTCATGTCGACGATCAGTCCATTTCCCCAATATTCGTCGAGAAATTTCCAACTGACGGGAGAGCAAAGTATCGAGATTGTGTTTGCTTCCCATTATCGAAGATGAGAATAGTTGGCGGACTACAGCTGTCATATACCGGCAGACCTGTGGTGATTCAGCTTTCATTTCGCTCCTGATAAGATAGTTAGCCGGTATGTGACTTACTTGACGGTGGGTGACTGGCTCAAGAGGCGGCGTCAAGGGAACGTCCATGGATCTAGCCAAGTCTTCCATAGGTGGCGAGTCTAGCATCATCTGTGTGATAGGGCCGAACGAGCTCGAAGCGGCAGATGTACCATTTACGGCGTTCGTCAGAGATGGCATCTGGTTGCCTGTGTCAGCAGTAGAACCAAGCTGACAATTGGGTTGGCCGACCTTGAAGAATTCCTTAAGGCTGCTTGTCAGCTTCAGACCGTACACATATACGCTATCACGTCCCAGTAAAAGCTCACCTCTTTCGACACGCTGTCATCCAGCAACCGCCTAAAGTCAAGCCGAGTATATCTAGCTACAACCTCTTTGATCATACCCAACATACCCTCAATCCGCTCAGGATTTCCTCGGACTCTCATTCGATCGCCTCCCAGATCCGACGAGCTACCCTTGGTTGTCGTGGTCGAGTTGACGAACATGCTGGGGAAGATCGTCCGTAGGATTTGTAGGTATTCGATATCTGTTGACGGCACAGTCGAGACCGATAGTTTGGCAATCACGTCTGGCCAAAGTCAATATCAGCGATTGTGGTTGGCAGGGCAGTTTGGTCGGTCAGGACATTGGTAGGCGCTTGTCGACTCACGATTCAAAGGCAGACCGTATGCTATCTGGCCATTCGCCAGGAGAGACGGATGACCGTAGAACATACGCTGCCTAGCTATGACAATATCTGCTGCGCTACATACGATGTAAGGCCAAGTCCAAGAACGCGTGTAAGCTGATTCCGAAGCTCCGACTCTCACAATTACAGATAGATCAAGTGACGAGTGTGCTTACCCGGTGCGCTTGAGGGATTTCTTCGGCGGCGCGAAGTGGGCGCCCGCTTGGCGTAGACCAGATGTTAAGCCCGAAATAGTTCTGGTCTCCTCCTCGAGTCTGATCCGCTTTCTCGTCTTGCACGACTCCGCCTTTCTACGCCTCTTCTTTCCTCGTTGGCTTTGGTGGGAGCTGCCATTGTCTTTTCCTCCGTCATCAACCTGCTGGACGGCAACAGCCGTACGATCGTAGAGATCATATATCGGTTCACCGGTCAACTGGGTATAACAGTTATTACCGACCGGCAAGAAGATCGAAGCGTGCGTTAAGATGAGCCGGAAAGCCTCGTCCCCAATCCTGCATGAGGGGTGATTACCCATAATGGATAGAGTGAATCAGCCCTTTGATCACTTATCCGGGGGTTGATCATGTGTATGTAAACTCGAGTACAGCATGTGAGCTTGTCTTGTCGCGTCGAGTCAGATGATCCAAATTAGAGCAGGGTTAGACGTACCTTGATCTGAGCAATTTCCAGGTTGTTTGACGAAGGGCAGAAGCAGGATTATGGACGTATCGGTTTTCCACATGCGGTCTGATGGGATTGATAGGCAGCTCATACGCAGAGTACTGTCATCACAGAAAAAAAAACAGTCAGTCAGCCAACTTCACGCTATGGACAGGCCATGTCGCATATATGCATCCCAATGAACATCGAGCACAGGAGGATCACGTTGTTGTTCTGTTCACGGTCAACGAGAAAGTGATCAAGATGTGATGACATCAAAACTCACCCTGTTCCCCGAGAGTAGGACATTCTTCCCTCCGATACCGGTACCAGCAGCACCGAACGCTCGACCTAAATCTCTCAATATCCTATCGATAGCCTCCTGCTGTGTGCCCTGGACTTCCTTCTTCCTACCAGTCACCGAGCCTATTCCTAAGCTCAAGGGACCAGGGTGTGTTTGATGGGGATATTGTATCTTACGAACCAACTCATCACGAGCTTGGGTCGACGCGAAGCAGCATACTGTATCCTGCAGCAGGGTCGTATAAGCCTCGGTATCAGTCACTTTGGCCCATGGTCTCGGATGACCCCTGAGCAACACTATCGGCGAGCCGGAAGACGCCGCAGGACCCTCGCGAGGATGTAAAAGGGCTGATGATAGTAAGGAGTCGAGCGACTGGATGGATGGGTAGTACGCCGAGAGCGTCTTATGGCGCATCGATCTTGAGTTTGTTTTGTGATCCGTCTCCTTCTTCTGAACAGCGTTGGTATTATCGGTCTGCTGCTGAACGACCCATTTGATTGGCTGGAAGGAGTCTGTATACTTGTAGCATAGTCTATCGAGTCGATGAAGAACGCACAGGCCGGTGTACTGAAAGGTCAGAAGGAGGAAGCCGGAAATACAATCAACCCATTTATCTCAACATCTCAACGCGCTCGAGCGAACCGTGGTTCACCTCCACCGCGCCAAACAAGAGTAAGACATTCAAATGGGTCAGCCTGATAATCGTTCCTGCTCACCTCCGCACATTGACTATAACAACGGCAAGGGGTGAACTCTGAGGCGAGGCTAAATCTCAATTTACTGAAACGCACATGCTCGCTGTATGCAAATATAGATGATACATACAACGTTGTGGTGAAACAATGATACTGGTGATATATGTGATGATGTAGTGCCTAGCACCGTATAAATTTGTATGTACTGTATGATGGGTTGAACCGCGGGTTGAACCTGCAATATGTCTATCTATCGCTCCCTCTCCTCAATCCGAATCTACTCTTCTTAGATCTATCATCTATATATGATCCTGCGGCTGCCCTCTCGGCCCGAAGTGGGCCACTTAGAAACCATCATCCCTCAACTTGATCATAAGTCCACCATAAAATCTCGCCAGATCAAATTTCTCCCTCTTCCTCTTTTCATTGTTCTCATTCTCCTTCTGTTGTTGAATGTTTTGCCCCTGTTTTTCCAATGTAGCCTCCTCAAGTTGTTTCTTGCCAGTCTCTGTATTTCTGTCCCCTGGTAGATAATCGGCCACCCAGTCAATCACTTGTCCCACTTGGGCCAAATCCCACGATGACGATGATGACGATGACGACGAAGAAGGAGTAGAAGAGTTGGAGGTCGAAGTTGATTTAGGGGGTATACCTGCTTTTCCTGCCGATGCGGTAGCTTCGTCTCGCTCAAATTTGGCCATGACTTCTTGAGCTTGTTTAGCGATCATTGAATCGCCAAGACCGAGATGCTCGTTGACTCCATGCTTGGCAGCTTCGGCTTCGTGACCCTCCCAATCCCATTCTCCGGGAACCTGATCCTCCTGTTCCTTCTTCCTAGCTTTCGTTTCTTCCTCATCGCTCGATGTCTTAGCTCCGGAAGGGAACAATCCACCCTCACCACGCAAGTCCCAGTGATGGCACTCGTCTACCGCGCCGATATATTCTCCCCATTTGGCACTGCTGACGCTGACCAAGCCATCGTTGCCCTCGTAAGCCCGTTTACCGTCAGGCCCATAGATGGTATTCGATTCATCCTCTGCGTATCCATTATCCGCCGCAGCATCCAGTACGAGTTTGGGGAACCACAAGGGATGCAGGACAGACATCTTCGATATTCTTCCTGCGACCGAGGTGTATTTCACGTTTGGCGAATCGGGGGTCGACGGGTTGAAGTGATCTCGAAGGAATGAAGTGGTGAGATTTGAATATGCGGGCGAATCAAAGATGGAGAGCAAGTATGACGTGAGACCAGCAGCGAGCGAACCGAACGCGTCTACTTTATCGGTCTTTTGCTCGTTCGTGATTCGAGATAGCAAGGGTGATTTAAGAGAATAAGGAGGGAGAGCCTGATTTTTGCCTGAAGTGAGAGCAGCAGTAGCAGCAGCCGCTACTGAGCCTACACCGATATTCGCCGCGCACCAATCCATGAAAGGCGAGCCACGGTGAGGTGTGCCAATCGTCGTAAGGGAAAGAGGCGTGTAAGATGTGGGTTTGATAGTGGAAATGAGATATCGACAATCCAGTCCTCCCATCGAGTGAGCTACGAAATTCACTCCGGCTCCTTTCGGGATGGTCTTTTTGAGGAAATCGTGCATTTGCTCTGCACGCTCTTTGATAGAACCGGTACTGCAACGAGAGATCACATAATCAGTTACAGAACGATGCTGAGGCTGATGGGTTTGGGAAGAAAAACGACTGGAATTTTAGCTGATTACTCACCCTTTCACTCCTACTACCACTACATTCGCTCCGATCTTATTTCGCAATACATCTAGCACGTTTGCCCAATAGTGCAGCTTCAGCGAGGGGAAGAGCGGTATAGGAGTCGCTGTTGAGAATCCGTATAGACCTGGCAAAGACATAGAGAAACAACTGTCAGCTCCTCGGTAGTCTCCCTTTGCGCGATGGAAAGTAGATTGATGAATGTGAGAGAAGACTACGCCGAAGGCGGACGAAGGAGGTACTAAGAAGATCTGGACATAATATGGTAGAACATAAACGGTGACTCACCATGACATAGAACGACAATCTCCTTTGGCGCTTTGGCCGCCCTGCGTCCCACCATCAATCTCTCGTCGTTCATATATCTGAATATATCAGTTGGACCAGGCGGCCATTTCGGATCGGGCGCCAACTTGGGGAAGTGGACTTTACTCTTGCCTGGCTTGTCTTCTTTCGGTCGTTGCGGCTGATGTCCATGGTTATTGTGATGGTTATGATTATGGTTATGATGTTGGTGGTGAAGACTACTACCGTTGGCTCCTGAGAGTCTCGAGGGTCCAGCTAATGGCATATCATGATGATGCGAAGAAGCAGAAGAAGGTGAATGTGTCTCGAGAGCTGTCGAGCGTGAAATATTATTCGCGTTTGAGCGTGTTCGAAATCGTTGTAGGTGTTCGACGGCTTTATGTTTACCCTTGAGCGAAGGTATGTGGTCGACCCATCTGTGCACAAGGTACTTTGCTATTTGCAAGTACCGGAATGGCGAGAGGGCAGTCATGGTGATTGGGCTGTGGGATCAGACAGACTCCACAGCTCAGAAAGAAGCTGAGTGTACTGCCTAAATCAAGGTATGGTGAGGGTTAATAGGGCGCGGTAGTGGCGATGATTGTAGGAACGTGTGTCGGAAGAGCCGTGCTATGGTGAAGAGTCCTGCCGTATCGCGTTGCAGAAGCACAAATGAGTGTTATATTCGAGTGAGAGTTAGTGCTGGTGACGGAGTCTAGCTGACAGCTAAAGTGAATGATGGGTTGTATGTATGTGTATTGTCGACGAAGAGACGATAATTGATGGGGTTGAGGTGTCAAGAAGTGCCTAGTAAAGAGTACCGCCTAGATAGATCTTTCTTTTTAAATTCGGCCGTCGCCTATGACGTGGTGACTGACTCTGACTTCTTTGCTCGCACCGTAGCGCGTGTTATTGTTTCAGTGGTGCAGCTTAGGCAATGCCTATAGTGCGGTGTACGGTGTACGGTGTACGGTGGGTGTGGCGCCACGTTGTTTGGCTACTACTACGCGAGCGGTGCCTTATTACCATAAACAGGTGGTCGTACGCAATTCTTTGGGGAACGGGGAAGCGCAAAGGGGGAAATCCGATGCCGATCGCTTTGGGTCTTGAATTGGTTCGGTTCGGTTTGTTTACGCGAATGCGAAATGAAGTGTGCTGCAGTGCTGCATTTGTTTCGGAGCATGTGCCTCCTCCGGCTTTGGCGCACTACCCGTACTACCCGTACGTATATCGACCGACCGACCCGGATTGGGATCTGCGGAAAGTATACGGTTAGTGATTATCGATCGATGCACAGCGGTGGGGAGCGCAGTGTGTTGTAGTTGTAGTTGCGGCGAAGTGGCCGTGGATCGACTGCCCTCGGATACAAAGGCCATTGAGGGCGCGCGGCGGTGGTCTGCTGATGTTGATCCCCCTTCACGTTATGTTTACCAAACCCAAATTCAACTAATATAGGTTAGGTAGATTATTATGGACCAAAAGTGGCTCCATTGCATTACGGTTCACGATACAAGCGAGACTTTATACCCCGCCTTCAGCCTTTATACAGAACCACCATTACCACCAGTGCCCTATCGTTGTCCACAATGGAACTGCTGTCAACCAATCTCACAATAACGTTCCAAAGCGTTGGGGATGTTAACCCGTTCATGTCATGTGACGATGAACATTCATGACAATATAAACTTGGGTACTTGGAAGAAGACGGGGCAAGTCAACAAAGGATGACCGAGTGGGTATTTCTGCTCAACGTCCCCATACATTCCGACATGAACGGGTGGATGTCAGCCTCATCACCCTTGTACAGTACCAACTCGCATCGACAGGTCTCATCGTATCAGCGTTCTGTGTAGACTTGCGTTCATCAAGTGCAAGTATACGTGCATGTCACAAACAGGAGGAGGTAGCCTACCTAGGCATCGTACCTGCCTGGCGACAGCGATCTCTGTATGCTTTGCATTTGCTCACTTGCCCAGCACCAGCTGGCAGTGCAAGTGGGTGGCGAAAACAGCCAAGCGTCGTCGTATTCAGGGTGAAGCCACGTGTTTGACTAACAGGGAGAGAAGGCACGCGTCTGATTCTTTTTTGCTTTGTGTTCTTTCTTTCTCAGCTTTGTTAAGTGTTTATTTGTTTTCGCAGCTCAAGGCCGAGGTAGCCAGATGCCAAGGGTGTAGAGATGCATCGCATTAATTGCGTTGCTTTGGACATTGCAATAGTCTTGTGTCTGGGACCGCGTTTCAAGCCCAGCCTTCTAACATCGCATCACCTAGAGACCATCTCGTCACAGTCACACTTCTCCTTTGCATACATACATTACATTACATACAGCCACAGTTAGTCACATAGTGCTTGCGAAGCACCGCTCGAGTGATATTGATCTTGTTCAAAGGATTCTCTCTCACTTCGCCAATCCCGCGATAAATTCGTTATTGCTTCTTCACCTCCTTTCGACACAGACCTTCGCCTCGCCTTCTCAAAAGTCCGCTTCGTCCATCCCGCAGTAGCATAAGCGCATCGATCTGTCTCATAGAAGCACCGCCGCTTTGTCCTCAATTGATACAAGCTCGATCGCATTGACCCAGACCTAGACCCATACCGCTTGGCATACATCGATTGTAGTCGGCCTCACTTCATCGTCTTGCACTATCGTTTTTCTCTGATTACCTCGATCTCGCATCACCTCGATCTCGTATCACGCACCACAACGTAACCATCGCTCTTTGCTATCTATTGCTTGACAAAGTTCCAGATCGCCCAAAGACAATCTTTCATCATGCGATCGACATTCGCACCTTCCCTCTTATCCCTCCTCACCCTCTCGCTCACAGTGCCGGCACTCGTCTCAGCCGCAGACGCATGTAACGGCCATGCCGAGCTCTGTGATCGAAAGTACTCGAACGTGACCTTTATCGGCGCGCACAACTCATATGGTGCTGGAGATAGTATTGCTGATAATCAGAACAAGGATGTCACTGCTCAGCTGGTCAGTCGGGTCTGCCTTATATCTTCCACACATCGGCAGTTGATGGTGGACGCGATGCTGATTTTGATGTGCTGTAACGTGTTTAGGACGATGGTATTCGGACACTCCAGCTTCAAGCGTGAGTCGGGCCATGTTATTGCTGCAGGATTTGATCGTACCTAGGCTAATTCTATCTCGCTGCCTGCTTTTCAGTCATAACACCGACTCCGGCGTACATCTCTGTCACACCTCTTGCGTGAGTGACCTCACATTCTTGGAATCGACGAGTAGGGCTGACCTCATCGTTCAACATCTGATAGTCGTTGCTTGATGGCGGATCACTGGAAGACTACCTGAAGAAGGTGGTAACATGGATCTCGTCCAATCCGAATGACGGTGAGTGAACTCGACAAGGCTGTCTGACATCGCAATAGACCGGATACTCAGGTCCCAGGTCCATGTGCTGCAAAATTAACGATCTATATACTGATTGGTTACATTCTGCCCGTCCAGTCGTCACCATTGTCCTCACAAACCCTGAGAACTTGGCCGTCTCGACCTACTCCCCCATCCTCACTTCAGCAGGAATCGCAGACTACATGTACACCCCTTCAGCCTCTTCTATCGCCTTGTCCGACTGGCCAACGCTGGGAGAATTGATCGATCAGAAGAAGAATGTAGTGGCTTTCATGGATTATCAAGCTGATTTCTCGTCTGAGCCGAGATTGATCGATGAGTTTAGTAATATGTTTGAGGATGCCTATGGCGAGTCACTTACCATCTATCAAACTCAAAGCGAGGCATTGCCCGCCTCCTGGGAATGTTAGCTGACCTTTGGTGATTTTTATCTTCATTTAGACGTCACCGACGCGTCGTTCAGCTGCTCCGTCAACCGAACATCAGGCGATGCCAGCTCGCAGATGATGCTCATCAATCACTTCCTGGATACCGTGAGTGATTGCTCAGTATCTCCCTTGGACCAAGCCGCTGTCGTAGGCAGTAGGCACTGGCACTGGCGTCGCCTTGGGCTTACGTCAAGCTGATCACATGGCCTTCCTGTCACCGTCGCAGAGCTATGCTTTCGGTGGCACTTCATTCTGGGTTCCCAACAAAGATGGATTGAATACTACCAATGCCGAGAGCGGTGATGGAAGTATCGGATTCCATGTCGGCAATTGTGTCTCCATCTGGGGGTGAGTAGTGCTTTTCCAACAATAGATTATTCTTTTTTCCCCGAAAAATGCTCCCACAATCTGGAAAGGAGGCATTAGCTGACTCTCATGCGCGCGTATCTCTGCTCTGCTCAATAGACGAAACCCGAATCACGTTCTTTTGGATTACTACGACACCACCTCCAACGCTCCCTTCAACGTAGCTGCATCTCTTAACGGCGTTAGCGCGCCCACAAACACCGTCACTCCAGGTGCTGTGGCATCTTCAACCGGTTCATCAGATTCAGCATCAGGATCAGGTTCAGGCTCAGCTAGCGCTAGTGGTCAAACTGCCAAGATCTCCTCGAGCAGCCTTTCATCAGCTATGAGGCGGATCAAGCTTGAAAACGGCCTCGGAGGAGCTATGGTAGCTGTCAGTGTATTGGCTGGAGTCGGGATGGGCGTTGGAGCTGTTTTATTGTAAGCTAATCTTGGAAATTGTCTGTGTTGGAGCCATGTGGATGGCTTCTACATATAAGCAGAAGCAGCAATACATAGCAATAGTAGTAGAGATAGAAGGGATATTAAAGCAGCAGGAAGCAGGAAGCAGCTGGTCTGCCAACAAGATCATATATCTGCAGAGTCGAGCCAAGATTAAACACAAACGGATATATTATGATATAACGGACGATTATGTAGCTCACCGTAACTCGGATTGTCACCGGCCTTGCCAGACTCGGGCAATGTCAGGACTCCTATCTTACACAAAGAAAAGTGACTGTCGCATCCTCTTCGCTTGTGAGGGACTCTCTCTCAGGTGTCCAATGAATCCAAGTCTACCAAGTCACGCTCAGTCAAGCCATCGTGTAAACATACTGTACCAGATAAGCGTATCCGTCCTCGCCTTGATGGCACGAGTTGAGTCTCTTCATTCCGTACGATTTTCGTATTGCAACCGAACCGACAAGCTACTTGTCATTGGGATACGTCCGCAGTTGTGGATATATGCATGCATGCAGTTCTCGAGAACCGACATATCATCTATACTTGCTCCTCTTCTCCCGCCCCAGAGTCATTCAATGCAAAAGACACGGGCTTTTACTTCTCGCTCCAACCCTCTCCCTTCCACTCAACAGTGCCAGGCCAACCCTCGCTTTGGACTCTCTCACTCGTTCCAGCAGGCGTAGGTAGCCCCTGTACACCTTTACCGATCCACTCTCCTTCCTCTTTACCTTTCGACAATGCCAACTTCGCTCGACTGATCAATGCCTTTTTCGAGTCTCGAATACTGATGAATGAGTCGTCGGCACCGGGTACAGAGCCTCTCACGTAGATGAGATTCAGGACGGTATCGATCTTGTGTACGAGGAGATTCTGGGTCGTTCGGGTCGCTGTACCCATGTGTCCAGGCATTTTCTTACCGGGAATAACTCGGCCAGGGTCCTAGGCGAAGCCGAACAGAAGTGAAGATTAGCACTCAATAGCATAGATCATATGAGATCTTGGGGTCGGGGTTGAAGTTGGGGCTGGCTTTCGCAACTAGTGATTTGCGAGGCGGGAATCGAAGATCGATTGTTCCTCTGAAGCGACAGCTGAAGCTGGAGCTGGGAGATTTTCTGGGTGTCATTTACTACCTACTTACCTGGTTCTGACCAATCGAACCTCCAGATCGATGCTTGACGGAAACACCGTGCGACGCCTTCAAACCTCTGAATCCATATCGCTTCATCACACCCTGGAAACCCTTTCCAATGCTACGTTACGTTGCATCAAGAGTATGTAAAGTGTCAGCGCGCTGATTTCAACAGTATGGATGGTATTCGAGAGAGGGTGACATCTCAACAGCGCTCTGTCCTCCCTTCCCTCTCCTTCTAGCACGCCCAGGCTCTCCTCCGCTTGTCTCCTCCCCATTAGCCATGAGCAACGCTGCGATCCACAACTCGCACTATACCAAACCAACATGAAGAATACAGAAGAACAGTTGCACTCACGTAACACCCTGCACATCAACGAATTGACCTGGCACAAAGTGACCCGCGTTCAATTCCGTCCCAACCTTGAGAACAGCATCGTCCGATACCTGGTATTCTTGCAATTTGTATTTCGGCTCGACGCCCGCAGCTTTGAAGTGGCCCAGTTGTTGAGCAGGCGTGGTCTTTTCTCGTCTGCTTGAAGCACCGATCTGGAGAGTGTGGTATGGGGATGTTGTAGGTGGAGGAGAGTGTCGAACGACTTGGTTTGCGTCGACCTGACAGACATTAAGGGAAGGTGGTCGATCAGCTTTCACACTTGTCTCTATGTTTCAAGCACCCTTGTTCAGATATTCAGTCGAGGATGACCTGATTACATCCTCTACATCCAAGAAGATAGGCACTCGAGTATACCATATACCGAACGATATACGTTCTCGACTTTCCATAACCTGAACCCGTGAACGCAAAAGGTTCTGATGTACTCCCACTCACCTGCAGAACAGTCACAGGCCATCGCCTTCCATCCTGATCCCATAATGCAGTCATCCCCCTCTTCTTAGCAATCAAGCCAGTCCTCAGCGTATGCGGCGTCCATTTCCCGGCGGGATTGGCCAGGGCAGAAGTCGAAGCGGACGCAGAGGCAGAGGCAGAGGTTTCGCTTGTCTCGGCGACTGTTGCCAAACCTCGATGGAATGGCCGTTGAATCGATCGTAATATTGATCTCATGATTGGCTTGAAGCGGAGCTAGGTGTAGGGCCAGAGTATGGGTTACAAACGATAGTTTTGATGCGAAGGAGATGAACTCGGATCGCTGCATGTGTTGAGTGGACAAGCTCGAAATTTAGGCAAGGGGCGAAAAGAACGAGAGCGAGCGAGCGAGAAATCCGAGCGAGATTATACGGTTCAAAGTGTTTGGGCGGCGATCGCCGAGAACATGGAAGGGACGGTACTTGTTCAAGCTGCAGGTGGGAGGCGATTCACGCCCTCCTTCACCACCATCCCATACGCATCCCTTTCTTCCTCCTCGTCGCTGTGCAGCTTACCGCCTTCATGCATGCATGCATTGTCAAGGTCAGAATGGCTCAAAGTCTCTCTCGGACGACCGTGTGCAGCTCTTGATGATTATATCCCGATCAGCATCTGAAGAAGACCGCTTGTCATTGTCGGCAGCCTACATCTCTCTTTACCTGATACCGTCATCACCCCTGCCCTTACATCCCGGCTGCGCAGCGTGCAGTAGTACACTCACCCAACCCCTTAAAACCCTCCTTCGTGACTAGACATCCTTCCTACACATATACGTAAATATCAGCTTCAGCTTCAGTCACCTACTATCTGCACCTCTATACAGCACGACCACTGACACCGACAAACAAGACCAAGACCAAGTCCATCTTTTCGTTCTTTTCTGCGTACGATACATACATACATACGAACTCGAATCTCGACCATTACTCCGATTTCACGCACATAGTACACGCTTCACCACTTTTGACGCACATACATTCACGAAGGACGTCTGACATCGCCTTTTCTCTTCGTACGCTCGGATCAGCCGCGCTTGATCTTTACTTTGATTGGGTTTAATCCCATCGAACAACACTCGTCCACTTGACACACACCCACACGGCAGCGCCAAGAACATCTATATCCATATCCACATCCATATCTACCGACATCACCGACATCACCGACATCACTGACATCACCCACAGCATTTTCATACCGCAAACTTCATACCTCATTAGGTCACGTGTGGGAACGAACGCATAACTCATCAGCGACGATCAACAAATAGATACCTCGCTCAAATCGGTCAAGGCTCAGACTCAATCTCCTCAAGTTTCTTCACGTACCGTACAAACGATGTCAGCAATGGCGAGCAACGGTTTCCCTCAACCCCAACCAACGGGTCAACAGTCATTACCGCCCATCCCGGTACAAGCGACCCCTCAACAAGTATATATGCAGAATAGCGGATCGGGCGGAAATAGCATGTATGGCGACGCTTCGCCCGTGGATGGCTTTGGACCTGGCATGGGCTATCCAGGAGGCGATGGTGGTTTCGACAGACAGAGTAGAATCGTGTCGCAGCCTGCTGCCCTGCTAGATCAGTGTGAGTAGGCTTTCTCATGTCTCGCGAGATTAGATGATCATGAGGAGCGTTAAGACGCGATTACGATTACGATTTTGAAATCTGATAATTCACTTGTCACCATATCTTTAGCCCACCTCCGACCAGGAAAACAAGCAGAGCTGTTATCGCAAGATCGAACACTGCAGCTCTATCGAGAAAACGCCAAGAAGACCAATGACCCAGAACTCATCTTTGAATTCTCAGTATTCATGATCGACGCCGCCAAGTCAATGGTTCCTCCCGAACTAGAAGCCGACCCTTCCCCACCACCCACAACGACGAAACTCATTGAAAAACGAGAAGAGCTTATCAAAGAAGCTACTGCCTTACTGAAACGGTTAGCGGACCGAGGATATCCCGACGCACAGTATTTCCTTGCCGACTGCTATGCGAATGGTATAGGCACTGTTAGAGGGAGGCAAGATTTCGACAGGGCTTTCCCGTTGTTCGTGTTGGCCGCCAAGCATGGTCATCCGGACGCTTGTTACAGAGCTGGAACGTGTTGCGAACATGGATGGGGATGTAGAAGGGAAAGTGCAAAAGCGGTGCAGTTCTACAAGTGAGTACGAGGCGAAATTAATCGCGACGGCCTCAAGAAACCTCGCTCTGCTTGATTACTGCCTATGAAGCATCCTGTACCTCCATACTGATTGTGACATTCTCTCATCTATCCATTCAGGAAAGCCGCCGTCGCTCTCCACCCTGGTGCGATGTACAGACTAGGTACAGCTGAGTTGAACGGAGCGTTGGGTCTCTCCCGAAGACCGAAAGAAGGTGTGAAATGGCTCAAGAGATCAGCGGAGCACGCAACGGAAGAGTTCCCTCATGCTCTGCACGAGCTTGCTTTACTTCACGAAAGGGGTATCGATAATGTCTTATTCGTCGATTTCGAGTATGCGGCAGAGTTGCTTGCGCAAGCTGCAGAGTTGGGGTACGCGCCCTCGGCGTTCAAATTGGGAGAATGCTATGAGTACGGAAAAATGGGTTGTCCGGTCGATGCGGCCTTGTCTATACATTACTACGTGAGTGGACCAAGTTCACCCATTTCCTACATCTCTGCTATCAAACGTCAAAATGATTTGCGACATAAGGGGATACTGCGGTCATACTGACATACTCAACATTCGTTTACAGAATATCGCCGCCCAGCAAAATCACCGAGATGCATGCTTCGCCTTGACCGCGTGGTACCTTGTCGGCTCACCTGGCGTCCTGCCTCAATCGGATACTGAGGCTTTCTTGTGGGCGAAGAAGGCGGCGGAGATGGGATTGGCCAAGGCTCAATACGCTGTAGGGTACTTTACCGAGGTGAATAAGACTAGGTCATTCATCTTGCTCAAATGAAATTACAGCGACTCACTTTTTTTTCCCATCTTTGCCTGTGTTAGACCGGAATCGGATCCGAGGCAAACCCGCAAGGCGCTATGAAATGGTACAAGATGGCTGCGGATGGAGGAGACAAGCGAGCTGCTAAGCGACTCGCATCGGGTGGAGGTAGCGGAGGTGGTGGAAGAGGGTCGGCTGCGCTGGATAGACGGTTGGAAATGGAAGCTATGAAGGAGGAGCATCAGGCGAAGGGCGGTAAGGAGGGTTGCTTGATCATGTAAAGGGAGGAGAAGGAAAAGGGTCATTGACGACAGCCTGCTTTGGATTGGAGAACAAGTTGGCAGTCAGTGGATGGCAGGTCCTGTACGCGTGGGAGGCAGTACTTCAAGGCATATTTGGTTCGAAATACCATTGGAGAACGATTGAAGCGAGACGAGTAGACAGTAGAGCGGACTCTGAACGCTCGTGTAGCATAATAGAAAGCGCATTGCGGTGCCAGCTACATCGTGAAGGTTTGTTACGGGACCGCAGGCACCAGGCAGATAGCAGTAGCGGCGCGCGTCTGGTTTTTCATCCCACTTCAATCAGTATGTTTCAAAATGATCTCAATATGTTTTTCCCCTTCCTAGATTCCGGTTGGCTTTGGCTCGGTTTCCCTTGGTATGGCTCGATATTGGTACGAACACTCTCATGCATTCATGCGTTGCGATGCAGTATATCACAGAGAGACATGATTTGTGCGGAGGAATGAAGAAATCTACGGTATACCCGACGTGGTTGCCGGCCAAGATAGCAAACAAACGAAACAAACCCATCATGGTCGACGATCCGACGTACAGTATAATGAGGACGCAAAGGTAATGAACAACAACTCGTATTGAAGGTACATTTCGGAGACTATAGCTTGGTCTTCCGGGAAAGCGGTGAGTGAGCAGGAAAGACATGAGACACGCTTTGACTGTGATACGCGATCACGCGTCTTCTGTAGACAGTGCGCCGGCATCGTGAGCCGTTTGAGCGAGCTTGGCCTCTTCCCGAATCCTGAGCAACTCGTCTCTGATGATACGCTGCGAGAGAAAAAATACCCCCGGAAGCAGTCGATTAGGATCAGCATTCAGCATTCTGTGAGATTACAATCCGATTACTGCAACGGGGGCGGTGGCATCACTGCAGCCGGGTCCAATGAACTGACCTTCTTATCACACAACTCTCTGAAAACGGAGCCGGGGCTATCGAACAATGAAAGCGGCGTATCAAACTCCTTGACTTGGCCTTTGTCCAGCACGAGGACTCGGTCATAGTACGCGACAGTTTGAAGTCTGTGAGCGATCGAGAGGAGCTGTTTGTTGTGGCGCAACAACAAAGCCAAAGGTCAGAAAACATCAATATTTACCACAATCCTGCGATACCAATGTACGCCTTGGTTACATTAGGCAGTGTCGTCACTCACGGTGATGTCTGAGAACTCTGTTTGAATGATACCTTGGATCAGCGCGTCTGTCTCTGGGTCGACCGACGACGTAGCTTCGTCAAGGAGGAGGACTTTACATCGCCTTGCCAGCGCGCGAATGAGGGACACTACGACAAGCATTTGTAGAATGCAATAATCAGCTTGGCTCATCTTGTAGGGTAGAGTAGTGTAAAGTAGAGTAGGCGGTATCTTCGAAAACACTCACAAAGCTGTTTCTCGCCAGCGCTGAAGTTAGCACCTTCAGGAGCGACAGTTGCGTCCAGCTTGAGCTTGTCTTTCAACGTGCTCGACACTCGCGGATGATGTCGGATCAGGTCGAGAGCTTGGTTCAGCTCCGCATCAGTCCGTGAGCCGGTGGGGTCGATATTATCGCGGATAGTACCGGCGAAGAGGAAAGCGTCTTGCGGAATGATAGCGAGTCGATTTCGGAGCTATATGAGACGTTCACCAAGTACAATCAAAGTCAGCCATATGTACAAACAAGGTCAGAATGGCGGTTAGCGCTCTTTCTTCTGATACTTCACGCTATTGACAAATGAGGTAATACAGGCTAAACACCGACAGTTTCGAGGCCGACCCCCTTCAAATCAAGGTCGTCGACGCTAATCATTCCACTTTCAACTTCAACAGTCCTGAAAAGCGCCTGGGCGACACTCGACTTGCCCGCTCCAGTTCTCCCGATGATACCGACCTTTTCACCAGCTTTAACTTTGAAGCTGAGATTCTTCAGTACCAAAGGAAGCTCGGGTCGATATCGCAATGAGACGTCTTCGAAGGTGACAGAGCCTCTTGAAGGCCATTTATCGGCTGGAGGATCGGAGGGAAGGATAGGAGGCGCTTCGGACTCGAGCTTGTTATAGTGATCGAGTCGCTCGACGCAGTTCTGTCGGGTCATCGAATCAACAATAGGAGGAGAGGGTCAGCGAGTCATCCGAAGAAGGCGTTTAGTTTGCAGACATCCACATACCATCTCCTGCTCACACCTCGCCCACAGATTGACGAAATGAGTGAAGACTACCACCGAAGTAGATTAGCTGACCGCTCTGTACTGTACGCAGGACATTTAGTCATTGTTACTCCGTTGACTGACTATATGTAGTTGACATAGCGTGTGTGAGGACCTGGATCATCAGATGGGCAAACGTCAGCTTGTACTGTACTGTATGTCATCTTACGGTAGACTCCGCTCCAGTGAAGCGTAACAGGCGATCTGTGAGACCACTCACAACGCCGAAACGGTCAGGCGAGACTGAATTTCTCATGACGACACCGATGATCGAGATAAGCTATAGAGTACGAGTGTATCACATGCGGCTTTTAGATCAGGTTGTATTCCAGTGTTTAGCGTCAGCGCAAGGTAGATTTCACTGACCAGGATCGTAAGCTGGCTCATCATGTCTAGTCGGACACCGAGCCATCTACATGGCATTGATAAGCGTTGTATGTCAGCTTTTTCGCCTGCCGACAACAGTCTGATTATTATCGCGCAGACTCGACTTGCCTTTGAGCAGTGATCTGGGGATTGTAGATGCACAAGCTGTCAGCTCTAGACATCCGTCCTCGGTGGTGGTGGCCGTAACAAGGCTTGCTTCGGGCACAGCACTCACCGTCAGAACGTAAGCTTGCTAAGAGGCAGAAGATCCTTATTAGCAGGTGGTCTTTTGTGTGGATTCAGGCTCCAGGCTTCATGTGGTTACTGCGACTACTGTATACTGTACTCACGTCCTCGCGGTTGATTGCTTCTTGCAGACGCTGCTGGTAATGCTCCTGCTGCCCGAACGCACGGATGACTGGGAGTCCCGCCAGCTACATATGATTCCCTCAGAGTCAGCTTTGACTCGGGATGGTAACTATGCTAGAGAAGTGGAATGCGATCTACTTTACTCACCTGTTCCGAGAATGCAGTGTACCAGCCACTTCTGACAAGTGACTGAACTCTCTTCAGCTCTCGGGATGACCGAGTGTAAAAAGCGATGCAGAGATACTGTATCCAGCAGAAGATAACCATATTGTCAGCCTCTTCTCCATCAAGCGGGCGAGTTGGGGAGCATTGACATCAGCTCGCCCACTCACAAAGCAGAAGACGAGCGGGATGAACATCAGACCAAGCCACGGATAAGTGTAGACAATGATGGCGAAAGTCCCAAGAATGATTAGGGAGTTGCTGTGAACACCAAAGTCAGCTGTGCAACACATGTGTCCGTGGTCTGTCAGGTGTTCGAGCTACTTACCTGAGCAGCTGGTACCACACGACTGAGAACTGATCGTCCAAGGATCGAATATCTAAAACAACGGTGAGAGTCGATCAATGCTCTTGTTACGATCTTTCAGTCAAGTGGGAGACATACCTTTGGACAGACGACTGATGATCCTTCCGGTCTATACATCCAGCCAATATCGGTCAGCTACCTCGACTTACAAGTGCATGGCACATAGCTTACTGGGGTACGGTCATGCCACGTAGTGGGGCTTCGCATGACAGCCGACCATCCGCCATTGAAGAGGTTATAAGACGCTCGCATGGCGGCTAGAGCCGTCGCATATACTGTGCAGAACTGCAACACAACATATATAGGTGTCAGCGCTGCCAACAAGCTATCAATATATTGACCATCAGAACTTACGTTGAACAAGGCTTGACCAGCACCGAAACCAGCATAAATACCCATGTATTCTCCCTGGGAGAAGCCTGGAATCAAGTTTCCAGACCAATAACCCAAAAAGAGCGAATTGCCGACACTGCAAGCTTGCGTCAAGACGAGGGCTGCCGCACAGACTGTAAGGTACGTGGGAGAATGGAGGGCAGCGAACCATGCAAGATAAGTCGACCAGCTGATATTGCCGGTCAGTCGTTCTTCGTCTAAGAAGAGTTTGGAGTCTCCGTCCTTTTTGGCTGCCTTATCTTTTCCCGACTCGTCTCCTTCGATAGATGACTCTTCGTCTTTCTTGATTAACTGTGAGCTTTCCACCTTCGTTGCGTTTGCGTCCTCTATCGGTAGTTCGGCAGTGGGCTGGGCATTCTCTGAGGGGGCTTCAGAATCAACAGTGTCACCCTGATGTTCGACGACGCCAAACTCGTCGACCAAGGTGCGGAATATGCCCTCTTCGTTTCGGAGATCCTGTGAAATGACAATTCATCATGGATCAGCAAGTAATGTACAATGAGCTCGATCATCGAGGGCCTACAATATGCCATGGCACTCACAGCATATGTACCGTGCTGTACGATTCTCCCTTCTTTCTCGTTGACGCGGTCCATAACCAGTACCAGATCGGCTTTCGGTAGGACGTCAAGATGATGCGTGACCAGGATCCTGGTCCTATTGGCGAAAGGTCCGTTTAGGATACATTTCTCCAGTAGGTGATGGCCGACCGCCGCGTCTACCGCTGAAAGCGGATCGTCGAGAAGAACAATGTCCGACTCGTCATATGCGGCTCGTGCAAGACACAATCGTTGTCGCTGACCACCAGATAGCGTGATGCCTTTCTCTCCGACCTTGGTCCTAGGAAGCCATAGTACCTATTGTCAGTCACACCTTCAGGCGGAAGATCATGTCAGAACCTCAACAATATTGCAGCTTACATCTCACCCTCGTCCCACATGTCTAGATCACTTTGCAGCGCGCAAGCCTCTATGGCGGCATTGACTCGGGAACGGTCAATCTCTCCGTGAGTGGAGCAGAAAGTGATATTATCACGAATCGTGCCCGACTGTACCCAAGCTTGTTGCGGAACTATTACAGTAACACACTCGGTTAGATCCATTAAGCGGCACGATGGACACTAGAATATGACCAGAGAAGAACCCACAAACTTACCATAGCTGACTTTGCCACCGAAACTGACCTGTCCCGAGAGCCTCTTGACTTCGTTGATCAGGCCCAAAAGCAGGGTCGACTTGCCTGTACCGACTCGACCAACAATGCAGACAAGCGATCCTGCGACCGACATCGGCCAATCAGCTAATCACGCGAGTCACGGTTGGTCAAACACCTAGGTCGACTAACCATGCGGTATCTTGAGATCAACACCTTTCAATGTGAAGGGGACATCGTACGTGTCCTCATCAGGATCGACATCCAAGGCCAGACCGAGCTTCTTCCTCCTCTTTTCCTTCAACTTCTCGACCTTCTTGATCTCCTTCTCCTTCAGCTTTTGCGCTTTCACGTCTTCCTTGGTGGCTTGCTTCTCCGAGTTGAGCTCTCCAGAGTCGTTCTCCTTCTTGGCCTTGCTCGTTGTCGCAGGAGCGGCATCATACTGGAAGTCGGCTTGAACGCGTATAGCGTGATCGCCGCCAGGATGGATCTCGATATCGTGGTCTAATTCTTCCGCCTGTATATCCCTCGTAGTTAGCCTTGACATATGCTCAAATCCACTGGGATTGACCCACCTTCAACGCGCGGGTCACCCGTCGCATCGAAACTGTCATGTCACCGACGGCTCCTAGGACCATAGGAAGAAATGAGATAGGCTGTCTCAGAACGCCAAACCACTGCAAGCCCGAGAAGATGATCGGTGCGTCCAGTTCGTGACCGGTCAAACCATACGTGATGAAGGTCACTACGTTAAGAAGAAGGGACTGTATGAGCTTGTTGTCTATTGACGGACAAGGACTGATAAGGACTACTATCGCTTTTACTCACTGATAGCAGCCAGGATAGGGATCACATTCAGGATCGCGCTCATGCTTGCTCGTGTCAAGCCTTTCTTCCGGATATTAGTCAGTTCATTCCGGCGGATCTCCGATACCTTCTCGCCGAAAAACCGCTCGTATGCATATAGCTTGACGGCTCGGACGTTGTTGAGGATCTCATTCAGTAGCCTGATACGCTTGTCGGTGTGCTGCTCTTGGCGGTCGCAATAATTGCAGAACATGGTGTATAACCAGCCTAAAACAACTTCAGGTCAGTCATTCGAGCATAAAATGCCAGAGTCAGTAAGAAAGAAGTAAGATCAACCTTGAGAGGGCCCAGCCAAACATAACACCTAGCATAGCAAGCGGGTCAGTATTTACACGGCTCCCACACGTTATCCACTTGATATATGCTCACTCCGAAGCCGACGAGAGCTGAGTAGCCTAGAGTGTAAATGAGTAAACCCAGTCCGACGAGGATTATAACGGGATCAACGGGGATGACAATGGTCGTACTGAGCGAGAAGTCCTGCATATCACAATCATCAGCGATTGTAGTTCCTTGGATACAGACGGTTTAGGTACCAACGATGATGGAGCAGTCGTTAGAGACGAGGGTGATCAATCTGCCGTTAGTCATCTCGATACGAGACTTGCCGGACAATCGCCTATTACGTTTTTGATCAGTATTGACATTCAACACTCCATCTGTGAGCGATTTATGAGGAAGTGGCGCCTCACATTGATTTCCGGGCGACGAGATCAACAAGCTAGCGTGAAAAAGTCAACATTTGCGCTCTTCACCGAGGAGAAAAACGAATCGCTGTACTTACACCACTCTTGACTTTGAGACCCATCATAGCTGCCTGCTGATCGGACTGGTATATGCTCAATCCAGCAACATACTGCATAAGCGATAACCCGAAAGCTAGGGCGATACCATAACCGATAGACCTAGGGGCGGTGAGATCATCTCGAGATATACCATCTTGGCCAGCTTGGTGCCAATCGTGGGCTCGAGTAAGTTGTTCGATAAGCAGTTTCGTCACCAATGGGGCAGTAATTCGGAGCGCCACTGTACAATATTCCGAGTATCAGCCACACTCATTTGGAAGAATTGGAAAAATGTAACATACTGCCAGTCCCATAGAATCCGACGCAGGTCCACCAAGTCTTCCAATAGGCCAGGAAGGTAGCTTTCCAAAGGCTCAGATCGTATTCCTGTCCGTCCTCGATGACAAGGTGGCCCAACGCGATCTTCTCGGCCTTCTTCTTGCCATAGCGGGCTATATCATGTGGATCAGGCTCCCCCATTCTCAATCGCTTTCTCGGGGTATCGTCAGCTTTCCCGCTGCCAGGAACGAGCTTCTTCTGTCCGTTGGATGTGTCATTGAAGTCTTCAGAAGTTGGCTTCTCTGACTTGGGTAGGTGGGTAGCGTCTGGCATCGCGTCAGAACCAAGGAAAGAGCCTTGTTGCTTTTCGCGTGCCACAGCATTTGGGTCCGAATCGGTAGGTGAGGAACGAGAGGAATCATGAGTCAAAAGGGTAGACTCATTGTTCAGAGGCGTCGCGGTCTTTCTGGATGCGCCTAATCGTCGGGACGGCGGCAAGCGTTTCATGAATGTTTCTTGAATCTTCCCCGCGTTCTACACAAGAAGAAGGTGTTAGCGAGCTCGCCTCGGACGCAGGGAGTGACACTTACCATTTGACATTTTAGGTCATCATTGAGGAGCCACAGGTCTACAAAAACCAGGCTCGTCAGCAGATATATAGTCGTGAACTACAAACTCCCGTTTGTTGACTCACCTTCGTCCTGTAGTGGTCGTGAATAGCCGACCTTTAGGATCGGTGTGATCCAAGTAAAGAAGGTCTGAGCGAGGTAGTTCGCTTTACCCAGCGGAAGAGTTTCATCTTCGAATACTGCGTCGGGTGCAGGTGCTGGGTCGTAGAATGGTATTGTCATGTCGCACTCTCACGATCAGGGTGTGTCTGGGGGTCACGATAGAGGAGGTTTGTAAGCGAGGGTGCAAAAGTGTTATGAGGGGTCTGGGAATCTGTATTGTAGTCGAGAGACGTTGTGATGTCGAAGGATGGATTTGATGAACTGGCGAGGACGGAGAGGTGGGGCAAGGAGGGCAAGAGAATCCGAGAAGGAGAAGATCGTGGATTATATATTCAGGTCCATGTTTGATTCTTGCAGTCCAGAGCTGGGAAACCCTCTTTTATGCTTTTTGAATCTCAAAGGAAGGATGAGAGTCGAAACCTGCTTCGGTTCGAGTCCTTGAGAATAGCCGTCTCATGCGAACTGGGACATCTCCATTGATACTGAGCCTGATCCTGAGTGATACCAAGCCGTCAACCTCTTATATGAGGAAAAAAGCGTAAGCCAAATGAAAGGATCATTGGGGCGAGGTTGCAGCAGCTTGCTTCAGCTGGATATCACTCGATCGCCTAGGTTCTTGTGGAGAATACTCCGCTCGACGGGTCGACGTTGACAACCTGTCGCCCTGGTTCCGCTTGCGATGAACCTTTGTTCTTCCGAAGTTGGCGAGCTTGCTTGTCCCCGAGAGCAAGGATTGAGTTGTTTTCGCTGGTATACTAGAATCGCGAACAGGTATTAATAGCTTATGGGTATTTTCAACAAGGCAAACAGCTCACTGACTGTACAATACATTCTACGTTTCCGAAGATGTCGAGCTTAGAACCACAATCGTGCCCAGATCCAAACGAAAAGAAACCGAGCGAAGCAGATGATAATGGACTTGTCGATCCACCATGGGGAGTCAAGGTGTGTATGATCATGTCCGGTACCTGGTGATGTGCTGAATGAAACGATGATCGGTGCGTCGAATCGCAGTGGAGAAGTTCGACATGGTATATCACGACTGGTACGCATCGCTGGTTCAACGTGATATTGTACAGGACTTGTTAAGTCGCTGACAGTGCAATTCGGTAGTCGTCACCTATGGATCGACGACGGAAGCCTTGTGTTATGTGAGTATGGTAGTCCCGGATTCACGAAGCTGAGCATGATGGACTCACTGACCGGATTATATCCTAGAACAGATGATTGCAGTTCCTGTCATACCTTTCCGACTTGAGGATCTCGGTTACGACAATATCTCTTCGAGAGCTTCCTGGTGTCTTTTCGCCTTCTGCACGTCGATGGCAGTATGTACGTCCCCCTCTCCTCGACGCTTGAGACGATTGGATGTGATATCAGCTGATGAGAAGAAAAGTCACCTTTCCCATTGCCTACTTCCTCCATCGTCGTCCCTGGCGCAAGGTACCTCTCCTGGTAGCCTGCTGCGTTATGCAGACTGCTCTGTTCCTACTGATGTTCGTTCAAAACTACGCCGTTATGGTCGTAGCGCGTGCTTTGCAAGGTCTATCTTGCACTGTTATTTGGTCTGGTGAGTAACATGACATCTTCGATAGCGACCGTATCGCGTGTGACTGACGAGTGTGCGGATGACTCTAGTCGGCTTTGCCTTGCTGTAAGTCCCGATGGGCAACACTGCATCAAACGGGCGCGACTCACTGAGGGTTTGCTTCCAGGACCGAAAACGTGGAACAGAAGCATATAGGTCGGCAGCTTGGGTTCGCCTTTTCAGGGATGTACCTAGGCCAGACCGTGGTGAGTAACGCTCTTCAGCTTGCTGAAATGAGCCAGGATCGATTCGATCTCGCGAGTCGAGTATTAACCATACATTGGTGGCTTAGGCTCCCCCGATTGGTGGAGGCTTGTATTCTGCTCTCGGATGGAAAGCCCCTTTCGTCTTCTGCGTCGGGGTGTGTAGTGTCGAGCTCATCGCTCGATGGATCGTTGTCGAGCAGAAGGATCTTCTGAGATATCGTGGATGGGCGCGGCAACAAGGATTGGTAGTCAGGAGTACTAACAAGACACCCGCCGAAGCCGAATCCCCGTCGGCTGCACCGCCTGTTGCGACCATCGGTGATCATGGTCAGGAAGAAGAAACCGTCACCGGCCCCGATTCAGCTCCAGCTGGTCCCGTGAACAGAGCTGAAGAAGAGAAAGAGCATCAAGAGGAAGTGATGTTGAATCCCTGGAAGCTGCTGAAAGCGTTATGCTCATCGCCTCGAAGTATCGCCGCTATCGCTATTCACTTTAGCACCGGTATGAGTGAAGGCGCGATAGAGCCTACGTGAGCACTCTGTGGACGCTTTAGTCTGCTGTGTTCGCTGTTGATACAGTTCAAAGGCTGATATCGACTTTCCGCCAGGCTGACTTTGCGAGTGAACGGCATCTGGAACAAGGATTCCGACTTCGTAGGCTTGGTTTACTGTGGGTATCGTCGAGCTTCCACGCCTGCAGCCATGCTTGACCGTATGACAAGCGAACAGACTGACCAGGAACATGTTCCATATCATCATGTGCCATAGTGGCCGCTTTCGTTCCAGTCTTGATAGCGAGTCCCATGACAGGCTGGCTGGCCGATAAGATCGGAGCGGAATGGCTCGTCAATGGCTCGGCATTGTTGGCCGCACCATTCTTCTTGCTTATGATTCTCGGATCCAGTTTGCCAGGGTTCATCGTCTGTTTCACCTTGATGGGTTGGTCAAAGTATCACGCGGGCGCATCGCCGAATCGGCCGGACGCGACCTGCCTACAAAGCTGATTGAGTATGTCTGTAGGCCTCTTCCAGGGTTGTATGCTCGCTCCTATCGGCAAAGAAGTGGCCGAAGTAGCCCGTCAGATTGTAAGTTCTGTATACCCTTCAATCGTAAAAGCATGACTGACAGTATGCGACTCACAGGAAGGACTCGGTGACATCCACCAATTTGCAGCTCTTAACTTTGCTTGGGGTGAGTAGTTATCGCCGCGCGTTAGGAGCCAGGCTGTCGCTCGTGACTGGTGCTGATGGTACGGGTAGCTCTCTCAACCGCGGTTGGTACGATCAGCGGTGGACGGTTGTATGACCATGTCCCACATGGGTGGGCTGCCGTCTGTTGGTGAGCGTATCGGAGTGTATAGTAACACTCGCGAAGCCAGTCACTGATGGATCGCATTGCCGGATAGGTTCTGTTTCGCCTGTTGCATTGCGTGTTTACCCTTCACCCTAATGTTCACAGGCGAACGACCGCTATTACGTCGCGTGGTCAGGTCCGGGTCGAATCAGACTGATTCCTTGCCTAATGCAGGTCAATAGGCGTTGAGTACTGCTCAGGCGCAAACATTGTCAATAGATGATCAACGGAGATGGCGGTCATGGTATATAAGTATGCATGATACAATGAGCGTAGTACGCTACCTTGACCCTTAGATGCCGCCTGCCCTTCTCCGAGGCGTGGCCGACGATCTGGATCCAGCGCCGATACCTGCACTTCGAGGTGTATAGGCCACACCAGCACCGCCGATTTTAGGCGTACGCGAAACAGCTTCTTGCTTCATCTTCTCCGCTTTCGCTCGTTCAATACTGCAGCGTCAGATAGGTTAGCCACATGTCACAGATACATTTGGGCAGCTTGAGAGAATGAACATACTCTTCACGCTGCCTAGCCATCTCCGCCTCCAGTTCTGTCCGTTTGCTGAAATCCCGGTTTGCACGCGCTCGGGCCAAAGCATCAAAGTTTTTCTCCCTGATTGAGAAGAAAACACTACCAAGCTCGGCTGCACGATAACGTCAGCTATGATCTTGTCCGGCAAGGTACGCGATGTAATGCTCACCAAGCCAGTAGGGGTCGACCGATGTTACACACATCATGTATTCTGTTCAAAAGGTCAGCTACGCATCTGACAACGCTATCACAACTCGTAGCTTACGTTTTGAGGTCAACACCACTAGAAGCGACAGGTCATCAGCCGTTATCTTCTCAGAAATCAACGAGGCACTCACGTTCGTGATACACAACATAATCGGGCATATCTGTGGTTTGGTTAGCTCAGCATAATGTTTGGTCAAGATCATGGCCAGAACTCACAACCAAGACCATACAAAGCACTAGTCGGGTGCAAGACACAGGGCAGCTGCGCAAATGTGTCAGCCTGGCTATCACGGGAACACCGTGTAGAAATGGCAGACTTACACCAGTCCTGACGTTCATGTACTCTCCGATACCCTTCACCCTGGCAGCTTGGTGGAAGTATCCAGCTGTGATACATTTCCTGCAAAAGATCGATCATAGTTATAGCATTAGCTTGAGACGTGGCGTCAAAGGCAGGAAAGGCCTAGCTCACCTGACGATGTCCCAGTCGGTTCCGACAGACAAAATGTCCATCTTCTGCTGCTTCATGATATCCTCCAGCTGTCCTCGGACTTCTCGAGCCTTCCGCATCAATTTGGGATGTAGGAAATGCTTCATGCACCACGAGTCGCTATATCTTTGGGGGAGTGAGCGGTATGACATTCGATGCAGACGATGGTCACTCACCCGTTGCTCTTCCATTGCGTGTACACGTGAAGAAGCGTAAGATGATCACTCTCTGGTACGAAAAACTTCTCCCTTGCTGCATCACTCTCCTCCGCTCGTTGTGGAGGTCGATAAAACACCGAAGGTACCGATAACATTGACACGATCGTCAACATCTCCGAAGAACACTTGTATTCGGTGGCGACAATCAACATCTTCGCGAGCGAGGGCTCCATAGGGAAGTCTGACATCTTCTTGCCATCTGGAGTAAGATCACCAACGTTGTCTAGAGCCCCAAGAACCCAGAGCTGGTACATCGAGTTGAGGATGTTTTCTTGAGGAGGCGGATCCATGAAATCGAATTCGAGCAGGTTCTTCACTCCGAGGGATTTGAGCAGAAGTACGGTATTGGCCAAGTTTGTTCGTTGGATTTCAGGGATATTGTTGGGGAACAGCTCATTCAGGTACGCGGTCTCCGTGAATAATCGGTAACAGAAACTTCAGTTCCCATGTCAGCTGTATCTCACTATAACGAGCAGTTTTTTCAGCTCACCCGGGACCTGTTCGACCTGCTCGACCAGTTCGTTGACCTGCATTGGCTTGACTGATGGGCGTGATCTGCAGCGCGTCCATACCGACTTTCGGGTTGTATACCTTGAGCTTCGAATAACCGGCATCGACCACATAAAGGATACCATCAACTGCGAAATGTGTCAGCGAACACGCTTTGAACAAGATACGATTCGTATAACCAACCTGTGAGCGAAGTCTCAGCGATGTTTGTGGCTACCACCACCTTTCTGCGACCATCGGGCGTAGGCTGGAATATCTTCGCTTGCAAATCGGCAGGCATTTGAGAGTAAATCGGTAGCACGGCCAGCGGAGGCGGGTCATCGAGCTGCGACAATCTCTCTGTGACACGAGTCAGCTTCGTTGTCTCGAGCCATAACATTTAGGCGAAAACCGACTCACCTTCGACCACCTGGCAAGTACATTCAATATCCTCTTGTCCTGTCATGAAGACCAAGATATCACCTGCCGGATTCGACAAGTGGATTTGTAATACTTGCTTGATAGCGCTATCGACGTAATCTTCGCAAGGCGATTTCGAGTGGAAGATTTCGACTGGGAAAGTTCGTCCAGGAATAGTATACGTAGCCGCGTTACCGAAGAATTTGGAAAACTGCATGATGGCAAGTCAGTATTGTGTCAAGCAATACTATGAGGTGCAGGCAGGTATCGCATACCTTTTCAGCATTCATTGTAGCAGAAGTCACAATGAGCTTCAGATCTCTACGTCTCGTCAGGACTGCGCATGAGTAATTATCAGCTGTTGCTGCTGCGCTCTACCCGTAGGGAAGCTGACTCACTTTTACGGAGCAGACCCATCAAAATATCGGTACTGAGGGACCTTTCGTGCGCTTCATCCAAAATAATCACGCTATACCGGTCAAGATCGCCCTCGTTCAAGGACTCTCGGAGAAGAACACCATCGGTCATGAACTTGATTTTGGTGTTTTTTGACGTGCAGTCTTCAAAACGGATGGCGTATCCAACAGTATCACCCAGATTACACTCCATCTCTTCGCTGACTCGTTTGGCAACGGACATAGCCGCGACACGACGGGGTTGTGTACATCCGATCATGCCATTTGCGCAATAGCCGTCTTCGTAGAGGAATTGGCCCAATTGTGTGGTTTTTCCAGATCCAGTTTCTCCAATGACGACCAGAACTTGGTGATCTCTGACCATAGCCATCAATTCCTCTCTCACAGCAAAGGCGGGCAGATATTCTCGCTGCTCTTTCAAAGTTCGAGTTTTGGCGAAGTTTGATACACCCTCGGACTTTTGCAAGTGAGACGAGAATTGCGAGTCTGCCTTGTAGTTACCGTCGTCGCCTTTTTGACCCTCTTCGCCAAGATCGGGTTCGTCTTTCACGCCCATGAGGTTACCGAGCGTTGTACCAGCCATAGAAGCAGCTTTGGCAGCGGCCTAAGGCAATGTGGATCAGCTTGATGTGGCTTTATTTTCAAAGGGGCGAAAGCTGACTGACCTTTTCTCGTTCCTGCCTTTCTCTCCTCTCCTTAACCAGCGCACTGCCCTGTTTTGAGAACTTTGCCAAGTCACTGGTACCATCTCGAATGGGATTGATAGGATCCAGTTGTTTAGTGTATGCGACAGTACCGTCCAGGAAGGGCGGTTTGAGATCATGTACCAGAACATGTACTTTGGAGTCCGAGTCGTCTTCGAAGTCGTTGTCAACGCCACCTGCTTGTAGCACACCGGAGGTTTGCATTCGGTTGGTCTCCCACATGTCGTTGTCGGCGTTCTTCGAGGGCCGTTAGCCAGATCGACAATTCCCAATGAACATGAGAGACTCACAAATTGCGCTTGACGGGCCGTCTGTCGCTTGACTGCCTTTGCTTGCAGCTCTTCCTCCTTGTCCCGTTCAAGACTTTCCCACTGTGAGAAGGGGTTGTGCTCTTCATCGGGAGCCTACGCATTGAGGTTGTAGTCAGCGTTATATCAATCACACGTCTTGACAGTGTGAGCATGCGGTCTCGAGAGACACTCACTACTGCACCTTCGTCATCGTAGCTGTACCAGTCCCTGTCAAGCTTGACCTGCTCTTCCTCCCACTCCTTTGCGTCCAAGTCCAAACCACCGTCTCCTTCAGGCGAGTCTCCCCTCCCAGACCGAGGGGTCTGATCCCATCCTTGGCCTCTTCTTGAACTTTCAGCTTTGCCCCATCCACCTGGACCTCTGTCTCGTCTAGGCGTTTCGTCCCATCCTCGATTCGGTACTCGCATGCTGCCACCTTCCATATCGCGATCCGATCTAGACGTACGAGGCGTTGGTGCCGCACCCCAACTCTTTCCCTCCGACCGTCCACCCCGACTTCGGTCATCACGCCCGTCCCTATCGTCCCTTCTATCCCGATCATCATAGCTACCTCTGCCGTCTCTATTACTCCCATTCCTCCTTCCGTCCCTATTCCGATCTCGATCGTCTCGGTAGGAGCCTCTGTTGAGTCTCGATTGGAAATCGTCGATACCGTGTTTGTCCCTGCCATCCTTGTCTGCGGTGGAAGCCGAGACCGAAGTCACGGGGTTATTCTTTTTGTTCCTGTATGCTTCGAGCCGTTCTCTAGCGGAGTCTGACAGGCCGGTCCCTCGGCTTGGGGTTTCTTCTGGCTTGACTCGAGTATTCTCTCGCCGGACGGGAACGGCCGGTACTGCAACCGCAAGAAAACGTAAGCGCACATTTGGGTTAGGAACGGAAAACGTACCTTTGAAAACACCACCAGCACTGGACTCATGCTCGTCGTCGTCCCCAATCCTCGGACGCTTGTTGGATGGCTCGCCCTTTCCGGAAGCAGCAGCGGCAGCAGCTCGCTTCTCAGCCGCGAGTTTATCTAACCCCAAGAGCGAGGGACGAGCCGTAGGTGGTGCTCGGAAAGCAACAGACTGCAGCAATATATCAGCAAATGATCGTTGGGAATACCAAAGGTCCACTGTCGAGATCCGGGGAGATAAAACTTACATCTCCGCCTCCTCTACGCAGACCACCTTTTCTTACAGGTTCCGGAGCCAGTCGATCCGAAACGTCGTGCTCCATGCCCTCCATATTATCAGCCGTTCCGGTGGGCCGTCCACCCAACATCCGAGGGGGAGAATGGTCTGATCCTCTGCGTCCGTTGCTCTGCGCTTGTGATTGAACCATGGCCTGATGTGCCAGAATTCGCGTGTGAAGCGAGAGCATAGCGTCGTCTGGGAATTTTCCAAACGTCGACACGGCTAGAATCACCGAGAGATGTCAACAACAACGCATATCACTCAGATCGTTGATAGACATACCTCTCAGAAAAGCCTGGCCCGTCCTGTTCCCCTTGGCAATCTCGATGATTCGCCTGCCGAGCAAATCGTTAGGGTTGACAGCGTTCATCAAACGAGACATCTGCAATATTGTTCATTAGCTAGATCCCGCCGTTGCCTGCCATCACAAGAGACGTACCTCGATAGCGATCTGATGAGCGAACTCATTCTCAGAGTTCGCGGGTCCGCTCCGAGGCGGCGATCTTGCTGACATGTTAACGTCTTTGCTTTTGCTGAGATTATACGTTCACCTCGAACATATGAAAGTCATCAGCAGAGATGCGAAATTCATGCAGTTCAATATGCCAAAACATAGGATCATCGCGAAGATGTCACTCGCAGTGAGGGAGGTGGATTGCGGCGATCGCCGCCTCAGTGTTGTCTATCCGAATCTGCTGTGCTGGTCGCGAAGCACACCTCGACGGGATGCATTGAATCTCATCAACATCTTGGATCTTTCTCCTTAGCATCTCACTCAAAAGTGTGAAAAAAGGCCAGGCTCACATCAGACCTCTTGCTCCCCCCGTCAGGCCAGTAGTGAAACTCTCGATTCATCATGGCAACATCACCCGATCCTCTCGACCTCCTGCGTCAATCCATCCTCTCCTCAACACCTCCAACCCTCCTCACTGAATCCTCCTCTCCCGCCTCCACTCTCGCCGAAGCTTCTTTCCTCTCCTTCGAACCCACTCCTCCACTTACCGATAGTCCGATATCGATACCGAAAGATGTGCCGACAAGGTACACTTCGAAAGCAGGTTCTAGGGATGAGTTCTACCTTATCGGTCAGCTTTGGTTAGCATGGAGCGAGAGGGAGAGCGGTGTGAGAGATTATTTGATGAAAGGTCAGGCGGGGAGTATAGGTTATGTTGCCATCACGGACAGAAGAGGTGTAGTAGAATTCCTGACGGGAGAAAATAAGGGCGCCGGCCGAGTATTAGCGAAAGGCGATCAAGGTCAAGCAGGTAAGTCGTCACGTTTTATGGTGCTGTATCTTCGACGCCCAGCTGACTCGACCATGCCCGTCATAATCGTTTTCAAAATTATCATAAGGCCAAGTACCCTCCGCCGCATCCGCGACTGCCGAAGCACTCCCATCCGCCCTCGAGTCCGCCGAAGCTGGTCCATCGAGGTCTGCTGCGCCGAATAAAAGGAAGTACGAGGTGGATGTGGCTGACAGAGAATTCTGCAAGAAGGTTCGTTTCAAGCGTAGCTCTACTCTCAACAAGTCTTCCGCGCGTGTCGAGGTCAGCAGCTAACTTGGAAGCTCGATCCAGCTACGCGCCGAGGAGATCGAGTTGAGAGATCGCAATTCCGTATTACGATCAACAGGAGATGGCAAAGTCAACGTGAGTTGGTTTTTCCCACCGGTATGCCGATTGCGTTGCTGATAATCACCCGCCGATTGACCGGTTAAGAATTTCGACACGTTCTTGAAGACCGTCATGATTGAAAAGATTAGAGGATTGAGGAGCTCGTTTGATAAAGGCGGTAGCAAGAACGCCCCAGTCGCAAATCAGAGTCAAGCGGGTAAATGTCCTGCGACATCTTATCCCACTGACAGCACAGGAGTCCGCTGGCTCCATGTCGGTGTACGAGTGTGAGGTGGACTCGAGCGAAAGCTGACATGTCTTTGGTGCTCTTGCAGACCCCATGCGAGCGAAGAAAGCCCGATCAAACAATCCTATCATCATCATCTCGTCATCGCCAACCAGTCTCATCACCATGTGGAATATCAAGAAGTTTCTGGAACAAGGAATGTGAGCTGGCTCAAATTCCCAACATGCGACGTCGTGATTGCAGCTGATCTCATTGTTGGACAGCTTCGAGCCGTCAGAAGTCGCGAGACAAAACGAGGCAGCTCAAGGCAATGTCCGAGCGGAAGATATGGTGCCGATACTGAGAAAGCGAAGTGGACCTCATGGTGGGTACCTGGTAGAATGGTGCTCAGTCTACCTTCGCAGATGCGTCACATGTCACGAATTGTCGGGGTCAAAAATACTGATCTGATGATCTGATGATATGATGGTAACCCTACATAGGCGATGTGATAAGCAAATACTACGTTGTCGACGGCGTTGACGCTCTCCAGAAATTCGGCCAAGATGCATGGTGAGCTTTCCCGTCGATGTAGTTTTTGGCAGTCTTATAGAAGCTCATACCCAATGACTCTAATCAGGGATCGAGTCATCTGTGTAGTCACCACAGGACAAGCGTGGCAATTCAAGCCTTATAAATGGCAAGATCCGAGAGTCCTATTCAGGAACGGTAAGTACAGCTAAGTAATTGGGTATCTCTGCAAATTAGCTGACATGACTTGAATGCATCTAGTCAAGGGCGTGTATTTCCAATGGCACAATGAGCCTGTCAATCCCACTGTCAAAGACTGGAATGTAACAGAGATGAGGGTGAGCAGGACAGACACAAAGCGCTCTTGGTTGACTGAGCTTAGTCCCCCGAAATCTCATCGAAAACATGCTGATATCTCTAAATCTCATTTTCCAGATTGATAAGAACAGGAGACATACGGATAGACAGGTAGTTGCCGATCTCTGGCGTATCTTGGACGGCGCCAAGAGAAGATGATCCCGTCTGGTAATCCACCGGATTTGAGTCTTGAGCGATGCATGAAGAAGACATATCAACTGTTTCGCGCATCCACCAGACTCGACTTCAGATCCAACTGGACTCATGCAAAACCGCAACGGGAAAACACCCTGAATCACTACCTGTACATCCGACACAACATGAGTCTACAAGGCACTCCCTTTGTCCTGATGGCATACATCCTTTGCTATCCCCTCCCTTCTCACTATCTTGGACCCCTTGATGATCCTTTCACGCGCACCTTTCTGGTCGCTAAAGCTGTACCTGATCATAGGAGCGGTAATGACGAGTTGTGAAGTGTCACTGACATGACAAGCTCATCTTACTTAGATGTGGGGGATACATTGAACTGAGGTGATCAGATACAGTACTAACAACTCAAGAGTGCGCTAATCTCATTTCTTTCAAGATTTACAACTAGCTCCCTCCCCGAGAAACACTAAAAGTGTTTGAACAATCAATCATAGCTGCGAAGAATCGCTAAAGTACACCAAAAGAAGTCCTTGCCAGGGTAAACACTACTGCAAAGAGCCTCGAAAGTCGGAGCGAATCCATAGCACCCAAAAAAAGCCCACCATGGACATCTTTTCAGGCTCTGTCGACCTCGCATTTATCCTGCTTGCCTTGCTCCTCATTCACCGTCACCAGATCCCCCAGGCGGCACCGGCCACGGCCTCTACGCCAGGCGCTGTACCCTCTCCGCGCCCTCCTTCTTCACCCTCGAGTAATGCCAACTCACCAGTACCTTCTCCCCGAGCTGACTCAAGCCATGGGATGCTGAATGTACCCAGTATCACCGTCACCCATCCTCAACACCAGCATCAACAGAAGCAGCCGCAGCTAGCTGTTCCAATGCCTTTGAGGCCCGCTTTACCTGGAGCGGGCGGTGCCAAAGGCCGACACAAGAAGAAGAGCGTCAGTTTCTCCCTCAGTTCAATGGACGATTTTCTCCCTCCTTCTCCCGGTGGAGGGGATGGTGGTTTAATTAGACGACGACCTCCTACCCCCTTCCAACGACTCCCCAGATCACCTAGCGAGTTCACTCCTATCCACTCGCCTGCTGCATCACCCGTACCGATGCCCACCCCGTCCATCTTGAACAACAAGCACGATAATGCGTTCAATGCTCGAGTCAAGCCTGCTCGACCTATGATCAACACCCATGTGCATACCGATCTGGACAATACCGGTTTGCCTAGCCCGGAGGAGACCAGGGCTGAAATGAGACACAGTCCTAATGCTGAGGATCCCATGGGCGTGCGAAAGCAGTGGCTGATGGCTTGATTGAGTGAGACGGACATGAAGGTCAAAGGGTAGGTGGAAGAGCGAGGGCAGCCCATGTACAATAGATTACAGAGCTTCGTTTTGTATTCTCCCGTACTGCGCGATTGATGGCGCGCAAGTAGCTGTTGTACGCTGCAGTCGCTCACCCAGAGAAGATGTAGACAACGCAACTCGCCACCCATAAGCTAGCACGACAGAATGCTTTATCGACATGCATGTACCACTAGACATATTTCACCGGCCATGCATGTTCTGAACACTTCTCTCCGTATGCGATCAGAAGAGAAGAGTCACGTATGATGACGGTGGCAAACGGCGTTGCTGTATCTTCCACGTCATCGTCTGGTAATCTTCGTGCACAAAAGTTGGTGCATGATGTACATGGTGGCCTGCGGTCTGGCGATGTTGACAGGATGACGAGTTGTCGTCGTTGTTCATGCAGATAGTTCTCAAGATTCAACTTGCCAGCTTGATTAACTACATCTGAATACCCTCCGAGCTGATATAGCAACAATTGCAAGCGAATCCGAAAACGACACTTCAATTGTTCAAACGAGACATCCAGTGGTCTGAGGCAATAACAAGTCCAACCGTCATCGCAGACAGATAAGATAACAATAACCAAGATGGTAACGAAATTATCGCCCGACTCCTCATCCTCCGAGGACATCATCACCCCTCCTCCAGCACTCACCAGACGAGAGCAGGCTACTGCGGAGATGACTGCCGGTGCTGGCGTAGAGGAGAGCAATGAGAAGCCTGGTTTCTTTGGGTTGCTCGTCAAGTCGGTCTTTGAGGTATGTCGACTTATTGCTCAACTCGAACCATGCCACCAAGAAATGCGCTTGTACCTCATAGGTAGCGTGCTCGCTGATAATCGCGCATGTCATGTCAACCTTTGCATGCGATACGATCATAGCCCGGAGCGAATGCAGCGGTCGTCATGGGTCAGTCAAGTAATTTTATCGCTTTCTCTGATGGTTTCTATTACCTATCGGAACTAGCATAGCAGCTGACAACCGAAGGATGTCGTTGCAAACAGCCATGAACCTATGTTTCTTCTTCCTCATCTTGACTCTCTTTGCGCTATACGTCCTGACAGGCTGGAACAAGCACGTCTTGTTGTTGTTGGGAGTGACGACGCTACTATGGGGATCGATGGTCTGGTGAGTCAAAAACATAAGCCATAATCGCTTCCTCATGTCGTGATCTGCAAAGCGGAGCGATCGCCAGCGGATAGAGATTGTGCTGCCTCGTCGTCGCATCCTACCCTGTCTATGCTGTAGTCATCAGTTCCCTTAGATTGCTAGCTGACTTCATCGGTAAATTTCGAATCCCCTGCAGGTTCGTAATGGAATTGACCAAAGTCCAAAACCGACCCGACAATATGCCTCCCAATCTATCGCTGGAGAACATGGATGATGCGTCGACGTCAGATTCCGCAGACGCAACTGCAACTGTGGAGCCGAAAAAGGATCGATAACCTGTTCAGCCTGGATTCGTGCATGTAATCTCGAGTACACGAGTAGTCCACATTTTGTGATGTCCTGTTATGTTACAGCCGCATGTGTGCTGGGTTACATGAATATAGTTTCATATATAATCTTTGATTCGTTGCGTTTAACGCGCCTTCTGATACTGCGTACAAATCATCATTTATTCATCCTTCCAAGAGGGAACCTTATCCCACAACCGCATCCCATGATCCCCAACTTGAACCGTCCGAACCATCGCCCGCCAGTCTCAGTTCGACATTCTCGCACGCCGGTCCACCGAAGGATCCCGTATTTCGCCATTGTTTCAATTGTTGCACAGGGAACGGTCCTGTAACCAAAATTTACATGTCAGCGAGTCGTGCAAAGTCATTCCACCCTGTTAAAAACAGCGTCGCAGGGAGAAATGATGATTTTGTATGAGCAGAAGAACTGCCATGCCAACTCACCAAATACCTCTCGTTCCACAGGCCTCTGAGCCTCTGGTAGACTCCTCACGTAAGCCATTGAGAATCGATACTGGAACGCCCTCTTATCCTCGGGTGGAGGCGGCGGCGCAGCAGGTCGTCCACCCCCACTGCCACTTCCACTGCCGTTGGTGGCAGAGTTGTTTTCGGTTTGTCGAGGCAGCATTCGTTGTATTGATTCTCTCGACAAGGAGTACACGTCTATTTGCACAGTGGTGGTGAGGGACGAGACAATGTTGGTGAGGTTTGTGAAGGGGTTGGAGGTGTGTGTGGGGTCTCTGTAGGACGTCTCGATCGATTCAGTGGTTGTTCCACATGGGCGGAGTTGACAAGTGATCCACAGGAATAGTCGCGAACGATCTCATTCTTGGACAGACGGAAGCTGATCAGATTCGCTGCACTCACACTTGCTCTTGATCAACAGCCATCAATTTCTTCCTCTCCTTCTGCCTTTCTACCCAGCTTTTTTTCTTCCCAGCGCCACCACCAGCCGCGCCCCCTCCTCCATTCGCCTTCTCTTCCTTCCTCTTCTGCTCTTCGACCTGTTGGCCCAGTCTCTGCAGCGCTTCCAGTACAGTCTCCCCCCTCTCCATCAATTCTACCGCTTCTCTGAATAGGGCAACCTCACGCTCCTTATTCGTCTGGCTATTCTCCTTCTCCTCACGCTCTTTCTCGAGCCTCTCCCTTTCCCTATGCGCACGTCGAGCCTTCTTAATCTCATCTTTGTCAACGTCTTCGAGCCACATATCATGTCGATCATTCGGATCCTTGTCGTTCTCCATGTATTCTTCTCCGTCGGCAGTGAATCGACCTTCGGTCATCTCGGATTTCATGTTGAACGGCGTGATATCGGTACCCATATCTCCATCCAAGCCCGTCCCGAGGTTCTTCTTGGCCTGCGCTTCATCTCCACTATCGCTATCCTCGCCATCGTCGGCTCCTTGACCTGTTGTCGACTTGCCGAATTCTTGACCTTCAATTTGGGAAATATCCATAAAATCGTTCTCCTTGGCCTTTCCTTTCCCTTTGTCGGCCTCTTTGCTCTTCTCCCTCTCATCCACATCATCCGCAAACATATCTACATCGTCGTCCTCCTCATCGGCTTTCGCTCCTGGTCGTCGGGAAGGGACTACACCCTCCTCGTCATTGGACGAATCCGAGCCATAACCTTCCTGGTCTCTCAGCTTCTTCTTTTGACGCTGCTTGTTCTTCTTGGCGCCCTGAGGTAAGTCTTCCTCGAGCAGATCGTTGTCTTCCGGTTCAGAAGTCGATCCTGAAGGTGAGCCGCGTGAGGGAGGATCCGCAAAGCGGGTACGCTTGTGGTCAGAGGATGAGCCTGCTGCGGCTCGCTTGACTGGCATGGTGGGAGGGACAAGTGGAGCAGGTTATGGTCTTATCGCGCCGAGTTCTGAGTGATCTTTGGAGCTGCAGGTAGCGGCAGTGGTAGCGTGGGGTTTGGTGGGGGAAGTAAGTAATTCAGAGGGCGACAAGGTAGTTCTACTGAAGGCAAAGAAAGGCGTTTTGCCTATCACCTTGTTGAGCAACAGCAACTTGTAGCTTGCAAGTGCAACTTCGGATTTTGATGTCATCAGAATGACGGAATCAAAAGTACCACGTGTCGCATGGGAACCGTCGCCTTACGTAATTGAACGTCAAAGTTACTAGCACTCCAGGCTCTGAGTACCTTCAAGAAACCGTTGCATACATATAGGGATCGAGCTTTTGTATGCCGAACGATCAAGGTCGTGGTGTCACAGCTGCGTTGACTACAGCTTTGATAGGGCCCAATATGAGGGGTACAACACAGGTGAGAGAGCCCGCAAGGCACTGATGATCCTGTGTTAGTGTGGTGCCAATTCAATTGCTCCATGCTTTAATAGGTCACAAGCTGTCCACGCTTTCAGTCATCAATCAGCGACGTGTTTGGCTTGGCAGGGCAGAGCAACAAAACCCCAAAAACAGCCATGCAAGAGCAGAAGATATCCAAATTCCAACTCGTTTCAGGTTCTTGTTACATACGGGAACCAGCTTGGCGTCAACATCATGACGAAGTGTATGATATCTCGTCAGCATGATGATGCGATTTCAGGCCAAGTTGACGAGCTTTTGTAATCGCAATCTTATCGCTGATTAAGCATGAATCCTTACTGACTGACTGACTGACTCTCTTGACAGTCGTTACTGTATCACGGCTTCATATGTCAATATGGAATATGTCAGCGCCGTAAGGTATAAAAGGACCTTCGATGAGAGAGAGAAATGCGAATGAACGGTAACATGCATATACTTGTTCTCGTCAATCGACTGCACTTGCCCGCCCATTCAGACTATCTAAGACCTTTACCATTCGCATCACAGTATGTCGAACTTACAATACTTCACCTATAAGGGTCTAGGCGAGTGGGCAGCCGAGCACCTGGGATACTCGCAGGCTGTTAGGGTGGGCGATATCCTCTATCTATCCGGACAAGGTATGTGCGCTCTGTCTAATTTCTACGGAAGCTCATTTGGCTGAGGCTGAGGCCGAGCATCTGATGGATTTTGTGGTGCATTTTGTTGGTAAGGCGGTTGGAACTCCGATGCTGAGGTGCCAGTCTTCGAAGCCGATATCAACAAGCAAATTGACCAGGCTTTCAAGAATGTCGAGCGGGCTTTGCTTGCTGCTGGCGGCGAGAGATGGTCTCAGGTGAGCGACATCTCTATATCAGTGGGACGCCAACACACCGTGGGCCCTAAAGGGATTGTTGGCTCTGACGATCAGCAACATCTCGTATATATCTTTCGTTCTTGACAGGTTTTCAGAGTCAACTCATACCACGTCTTCTTGACCCCGGAGGCCACAGCTGCGATGATTCGAAATTTCAAGAAATACATGCCAGACCATAAACCCATTTGGACCGAGATTGGCGTCGCGCAGCTAGGAGCCGATGGTATGGACGTTGAGATCGAGGTTCAGGCTTACGCACCGAAGACTGCAGAAACTTGACCGGCGGTTGCTTTATTTTCGTCTATGACGCCCGGGTTCTGCGTTCTGCGACGTGTGACGTGACAGTGGCTCAGATAGATAGATATACAGAATACATGCATACATGCACACATGCATATTTGTGAGATTGACACATCGCAGTACGCGTTGGTCGTTCATTCCCGCTGGTCGGACTTGACGACTTGGACACCGGAGATTTGAATTGATGGTGCGATCGGGGCTGCTGGGTTGCCTGCAACGTCCGATCGGAGCTGCTTCACAAGCCGAAGCAGATTGAATCATCAAGTGGATGGAGGCTTATGCCAACATCTATCAGTATAGCGCCGAGTATAAGCCATTATATGGGCTCATCGTACTGTATATGTGATAATATACACATGAGAAACCGAGGCTTTGTCGACCTAGATCTAGCTCTCTAGATCCATACTTCACAATCACACTTGGCGATACTACCACTGCATTAGTACTCTACTCTGAAGAGTAAAAGTAAAGAAACAAAACAATCTCTCGACGAGAACGAATATGTCAGACTTACAATACTCAAACTACAAGGGATACGGAGAATGGGCAGCGGAGAACACGGGTTATGGTCAAGCTGTCAGAGTGGGCGATGTCCTCCATCTCTCTGGACAAGGTATATACTGTACTTTCCTTTGGAGTCCTTTACGGCCGGGCCGACAAAGCGATATCTAGATTCTCCCACGGCCCACGGTCCACGGCCAAAGGTCCGTTGCTCTATGTGATACAGTAGAGATCGTGCCTATGACTGTGCCCGAATCACTTGGAGTAATGCTTACTATGTTGTGAAACCACATACATATAGGTGGTTGGAAGATGGATAGCGGCAGACCGGAATTTGTTTTCCCAATAGAAAAGCAGATCGAGCAGGCATTTGTGAATGTCGAGGCGGCTCTGAAGGCTGCTGGAGGTAAAGGGTGGCCTCAGGTGAGTTCGGATTAGTTTAGTCTAGTCTAGAGTCCACTGTGCATGTACATGTACATGTTTCAAGAGCAAGGGCAACGGAACACAATTTCTTAATCGGCATTTCCATGATCCATGATCCATACCAGCCTTGCCTTGCGATCTCCAAAGCAAAGAAAGGAAAGCATAATGATAAATCCCCAAGGTGGACCGGACTGACTGGCCCAAAGAGACAGCTGACATCCGTCCAGTTGGACTTTCATAGGTATTCAAAGTGACCACATACTTTACAGTCGATATAACCACCGAGCTGAACGCCATAGTAGCGCGCAACTTTGCCAAATGGATGCCAGACCATAAACCCCTATGGACACAGCTAGGAGTCAGACAGCTTGGCGAGAAAGATATGCACGTCGAGATTAAAGTGCAGGCTTACGCCCCGTCTTTACCTTCGCCGTCGTCCTAGATTCTAGATTTAGCTTCAATAAGTGAACACAGAGTCTCGTTCATTGGGGAATAGAGACAGAGGTGAAATCATGCATACAATCGTTATCATGCCAGATCATACACATATTACAGGAGGATCACAGTACAACAGAGTCACAAAAACATATATACGATGCCGTCGAGATCGCGAGGCGATCATTCACACAATAAAACGCACGATGCAAATTCGTTCAGATAAGCGGATACTGACAAATAGCAGTAGATAGTTATGTAGCAGGGGCGTCATCCGGAGGGTGCTTGATATCTTAGGTGTTAATAGCGATGCGAATGCGAAGCGGTTTCAAAGATGACGATGATAGCGTTTCCATACCTTGGTTGAAGATGAAGACATGTCGACGCCTCTACCACCCGCCCCCACCCGTCCCAAGTCTCCGATACTCGACAAGTTCACACTTATTGCCCCTCCTAAGCTCATCTCCGTCATCTTTGCCCTTATCCCCTCCTTCTACGCCCTCAAAGCTCACACCGCCGCCCCCAGAGCCAGACCCCAATGCTGAGCTTGACCCTTGAGATGTAGAGTTGGAGGTGGCATTTGAAGGTAGGCGAAGTCTATACCAATCTCCAGAGTAGGTGATAGCTACCAGCTGTCTCTCGGTCCTCGTTGCTGTTTCTTTAGTGGCGCCAGTGTTCTTATTTGTCGATGTCGATATCGATGATAGGTTGGGAGATTCCGTGTTTGTCTGAGCTTTGACTCGGACTTGAAGTACTTCGCCCGCTGATGATTTATTGATGAATCCAGATATCGGCCTGCTTCCTGCAGCATGACTCGTGCCAGGGCCGCCTAGGGCCGAAGCCGTAGTTGCAGTCGTAGTTGTAGTCGATAAAGAAGAGTTGCGCCGGCCTACACCGTGACCCATATTCGATGGCGTCGGCGTACCGCCCCTTAGCGGCGGCGTTGCTGTCCTACTCGTCCCGTCTGATCCCGACTCAAAAGACCGCCTTTCACCCCTCGTCCCCATCCCGAAACCGATATTTCCCATCCCAGCACCCATTGTAGGTGACGTACTGATACCTATGCCTCCTTCACTGTAATTCGCACTGCCCCGTCGAACGGGTTTACTACCAAGCCCACCTCCCTCAAATCTATCTTTGTGAGTCTTGTCCGAGCCTGAAAGTGCCGATGACGACCGGGGCAAAGATAAAGGTACCTCCACGTCCACCCAGCCAACAACGAATCGCTCAGACTCATCACCTTCATCTTCCGCTCTCATGGAAGGAACGTTCACTCCTGCGGCACCGAGAGCTGCGCTAATAGCATGAGGATTCTTTCGAGGCAAATGATATTGAGCGAAAGACGCTGTCGATGAAAAGTATTTCGGTAGTGGTAGATTACGGGATAAAAGATGTGTCAAGGATGGAGCGGACGATGTTGGCGTGCTCCTATAGAAATTAAGACTTAGCTTATTTGTGGCCGAACAAATCGGATTTGAAGTTCATGCGGTCCGACTGTATTGAACGTACGGTCTTGAGCCGTCTCCGGCATTGCGAAGGCTCTCATCTCCCCAAACATGCACAGTCCCTTTATCGCTCCATCCAACCACTCGGCCCTTCCCACTACCGCCACTATCGCCTTTACCAGCACCATTATCGCCGGATGATACCGAGGCATCAAACTTTGCGCCCCACATCTCAGCACGATCAACGCCCCTTCTCAACTCCCTTTCCAGTCGACCTCGAGCTGTATCCCATATTCTCAATAATGTGCCCCTCTCTGACGTGGTCATAAGATGCGATCCGGTAGGTGTGGTTGATAGTGTTGATAAAGGATGCGTATGAGCCAAGATGATGGGTGATCTAAATGATGTTGAGGTGGTAGCAGATGATCCGGATGATGAGGATGCCGGGGATGGACATGGTGATAAGGAGATAAGTTGGACGTGGCCTGGTTGACGACCTGGTAGAGCTAGTAGTGAGGAACCGGGCGCAATCGACAACGCCATGAGGCCTGCACCCGCGCGGTCAGTATCAGCCTTGTTCGCGAGATAGACCGGTAAGCACACGTTGGTCCCCGTGGCATGACTGAACCCGCGTTCACGGAGGATGACATGGAAACGGAATGAGCGAGAAAAGACATACCAAGGTCATTCTGCGCAGTCTCCCACTCTCCGACCTTCTCAAGCCAAAAGCCTTCACTCTTAACCTCTCCACTGAAGTAGCTGACACCGCCGCTATCTTTGGCTTTGCCCTTGCCCTTGCCCTCGCCCTTGTTTCGACTCGTATCTTGACTCTGCTGTCCAGTCTTATATTCAAACGCGATGGTCTTCCGTGATAAAGCTATACAGATGGTGCCTCTTCGAGCTGATATACCTCGTATTCGCTCGCTGCACAGTCATAGCACATTCAGTTACAATCAGAATCGTGCAGAGTGTAAGCTTGCTTGATGTTCAACTTACCCAAATTCGATCTCTGCGATCGCTACGCCCAGCTTGTCATGGTAAATGACCGCTTTGTTCGGTGAATACAGGGGCGCTGCACCGCCGCCTTGCAGGACCAACAGAGGCGAGCCAGGCAATAATAACGCCGTAGCCAAAGTACCTGGTAGGACTGCAAGCAATGTTAAGATGGGACAATCAGCTTGGACTAGGTCATATAGTCACTCATGCTGAGATAGGTGCTGTATTGTGTTGTGTCATGCGACCGTCTCAAAGGAGAGCATACGCATGACTATATGTGCGCATGACAAGAAGCAGGATGTAGGGGTATAGGCGAGCTCACCTCTCCGCCTCACAAGAGCCAGTGGCCACGATTTCCAAACTTCATACCCTTCTTCGCCAGCTACAGAGAAATACCGGCCATCCTCGCTGAAAGTGATGGAATGTATAGGCGGTGGACGAAGGGTTGAGACCGAGTATCGTCCAAGCTGCATCTTGCCTCACCTCGCCTGGCCTGAAATGATCGGTGCGTTGCGATGCGATGCGGATCGAAGGCTAGCGGATCATCTCTTGTTCCGTGTAGTGCCGGTGAGAAGCGGGAACAGAAACGGCCAGCTGGATCAATTGTGCTATGATATCTCAACAGGCGAACTCTGGGACGAGATGAATATCGAGAAGAGATGATGAGATGGACGGTTGGTTGAGTGGCAATGTTATCTCGTAGTATGAGTATGTTGATTCAGTGACATGACCGGTAACCTATTTAGGGCGCGCATAGCGGAGAACCACCCAAGTCACGTGATTCACAACGTTTCTTCCGAGTGATCACAACCTCAACCTCGACCTTCAACCTTCTCAACAGCAAAAACCAACAACACGAATATACATACATGTTCACCTTCATCCACATTTCCAACCAACAAACTACCTATCATATAAACAAGCGTCACGTATACCGAGCTTCAGCAATACCGGTCATACCAAAAGATTCGCGCGCGAAAAAGTAACACACAAGTTAACAAAACGGCGCCTTCCATCAAACGAGTCTTCGAACTATTTGAAAACTTCTTAGAGACAGAACCAAGACCAAAACATAGAAAAAAAAATAGGATCAACAACATAATGTCGGACGACGAGCGAATGGACAACGCTGATTTCGAGGGTGGAGACTACGAGGAAGATTTCATTGACCCCGATACTTTAAAGTGAGCCTAAAAGTCGCTTTCATACAAACATGATTCTGGTAGCTGACAAGATGCAAAATGATTTCTTTTGCTTGATCAGCTACGAGAACGATGATGAGGAGAACGCTCAGAACGAAGAGGATGCCGCCAACGGCGGCGAGATTGATGAGACTATGATCGTGGTGAGTGCACTGGTCCGGTTAATCTCGCTTCGACCCTCTCCTCTACTCCACAAATGACTATCAAGAAAAGACTGGACAGAATTAAACTAGCGTATACTGCTATACAGGCTGACCTTTCGTTCTCTTTTTTAATCCTCGCATTGCCTTGCAGGAATCTAATGCACCAGCGGACGGAGAGAGACAAAGAACGGGTAAAGCTGCCAAGCCCAACGAGATTCGAGTCACTACGCCTTATATGACCAAATACGAGCGTGCGAGAGTATTGGGAACTAGGGCTTTGCAGATCAGGTGAGTGACGGCTTTCCCCAGGGCGTCTGTTTGTTTCCTTGTGTTTCGTGCTTGGGTTGGGTTGGTTGTGTCTGCCTGCAATGAAGCAATGCAGAATCAGATGCGATAGGAAGCTCTGCCGTTTTTTTCTTTTCCTTTTGATTCCTTGACTCGCGGTAGCACTGGAATCGATATAGACTGAGAGAGAAAGAGACAGAGACCGTCTGGCTGACCTTGACCTGACTTGTTTCTACTTCTCCTTCTGCCCCATGTTACTCGCAGCATGAACGCACCCGTGCTCATCCCCGTCGAGGGCGAGACGGACCCTCTCGAGATCGCATTGAAGGAATTGGCAGCTAAGAAGATCCCGCTCGTGATACGTCGATACCTGCCTGGTGAGTTTTGTGGTGCGGTGCGGCGTGGTCTCCAAACATCGATCATCGTCACCATCACCATCCTCATCATTATTCATTCATCGTTATACCATCACGGTGTAGTATCGCTCTGGGACATAGTATACTATGCCCCAGGGCGGATCGGAAGAGGATAGCGGGACACTTGGAAATGTTGCAAAGGCTGGTAGAAAATCATGCGAAGACAGAATCTCTACCTGCCCAATGGACCGTGTTCTTGTTCTGCGATGCTTGTCATTTGAGACCACGAAGAAGTGAAGGGAGCGTTCTGCTGACTGATTTTGTCATCCAATCCGGCTATTTGCAGACAACTCATTCGAGGATTGGAAAGTCGAGGAACTCATCATACAAGAGTAAGAAGTAGGTAGGAGCAGGAGTAAGAGCAGGAACAGGCGGGTTTAGGTGGATAAGCGAATATCCCTTGTCTTAAGAATGGGAGGACTGAGCCCAAGACAAAAGCTGACATATTCTGAAGCATGTCTTCATCGTTTCGTATCGTATTCCATCCTAGTGTGAGATAGAATGTATACCCTTTTTTCAAGCTTTCAAGCACGGCCTATGCTATATACTCATCGAATTCTTTCCTCATTCACGCGTGCGGTGTGTGAGCAACCCTGCGATACGAAAGGACAGAAAAGGAATTCTGCTCAAGGTTTCTACTAGAATCAATCCCGAGTGGGACAAAATAATGTTTCCTCTCTGCGTTTTGCGTTTTGCGTTTTGCGTTTTGCTGTTTGAAAGTCTTGGACACATCCAGTGCTCGATAGGTCGTTCCAGCGACGCTCGGAGATGCTTACATGGGTGGTCTACTATATCATCCACAAAGTATCTGACGCTAACTAGAGAGGTTCTTCGAACCGTTTTAAGCTGCACCTCGTCTGCTTTATTGTATCCGTACCCGCGACCGCCAGACTTCAAGGATGGCTGGCTCCGCTGCGCCGCTGCGAAGGTGCGGTACAGAGTTCATCGCAATCGCAATTAGAGCATAAGAAAGCATGCAGCATGCATATACCCGTAAAGTTATCCACAATGGATAAAATACCTTATATACAAACAATATAGCACCCGCAAGAACGAGAATTGCCTCGAGGAAAACACAGATTCCAGACCTGTATTTCCCTTGAAACAAGACGGCCCCAAGCAATGATAGATTACCGGCTAATACTATGTTAATCAGTTATCTCTGATTGGACCTGGACCTCAACCTAAGCAAGAACAGCAAGGGACCAGTCCTTGAACCAGATATTCTGATCAACAGGCGATGCCCAGTCGTCCGTGTGTCCACCGAAGAAGGTCTGAGCCATAATACCGTAGATCTTGGTTCCTTCGGCCGTGGCGAATGTGACGTCTTTCAAGGAGATGACGCTCTGGCCATCTACATACAGTTCTTGTTCACCGTTTGATTGGCCGATATCGTTCAGCTTGAGTCGCATAGCTACCGTTGTCCATCGTCCCGTGGCCCATGAGTAGGCACCTCGTTGGACTGCAGAAGGGCACAGAGGGGGAATCGAGACATTCAGCATGAATCCTAAAAAAATCCAAGCGTAAACAGATCACAGATACTCACTCGACTCTCCGTAGCCGGTATCGGTATTGGTGTAGGGTACAGGCAAGTAGTCGTAAATCTCTCCAGCGCCATTAGTCCTCCACATCAATCTGGCGCTGAAACAACTATCTCTGCTGTCCTGTCTTCCACCTGAACAAGATTTCGCCTGACTCAAGCTCGTTCCACCGTACAATCCAGGCATTTTCCCGCCCTTGACGAATTGGAATCCGTCATTCATGTAGACAGAGTATGAGAATGAAACTTCTCGAGCGCCGTCAACTTGGACACCGTCGTGTGAGCCTTCGGTGTAGAATGAGTATCCGGCTGAAGAGAGGCCGACTGTCCCTGCGGGGTATGAGGCGACGAGGGCGTTAGAGCCGTCGGGTGCGGAGCCGGAGGAGGGTAGTCGGCCAGCTGTGAGAGGCTTCAATGCGCCCTCGACTAAACCATACAAGCAGTGGAAATAAGTAACAAGTCAGCATGATTCCGACACCTCAATCGCTGGGTGTCATGGCAAATTGATGCCGCAACTCACAGGAAAGGCCACCCTCTGATGTCGTCCAGTGGGCGGTACCGGTACCCCAAGGGAAGAGGCTGCTAGTGGAGCCACCACCGCTGCCGCCGCCCGAAGACGACGTAGACTCGGCCGGTGCAGCGGAACTAGAAGTAGCCGAAGCGGTCTCAGTGACGACGGCTGAGGATTCCCAGTCTGCTACGCTCAAAGAAGCAGACGAGCTAGCGCCGGCGGTCTGTGTTACGGTGGCAGCATCGGTGGTGGCTTCGGTTGGGTATTCGTACCATGCCGATGACGAACTAGAGGCAGTGGTGGGCCGAGCAGCATTCTCGACAGCAGCAATGCTAGTTTCGCCCGCTACTTCAGCGGAAGTGGACGCGGGGTCGGCAGCGAGCGTTGAAGCCGAAGTAGACGTAGCACGACAAGTCTTTCCCCTCTTCTTCTGCTTCTGCTTGACCTCCTTCTTCCTCCTGACCAACTTCCTTTCCAGTCCACTACCATGTACATTTCGTCTTGACGGTCCACCATGACCGTGTCCATACGAGTTGTGAACAGAGTTGCTGAAGTGGCCGTGTCCGTGTGCTTCTTCAGAGGATGACGAGGATGATGATGATGATCGGTTAATGACTGCTCTTCGATGAGCGGCGTCGTAGAGCTCTCGAGTCTCTTTGGTCATTGACGCGTTGGCTGCCAAAGGCAGTGAAAGCAAAGGGAGCAGACAGAGAAGAGTCGAGTACATCGTGATTTGGCGCGCGAAAAAGGCGCTCGAGATGATGAGATGAATGAAAGGATATATGTATGCTGTATGCGCTCTGCGCTGTTGAGCTATTGTTATATATCACCTGGATATATGTTTGATGTGTTTATTCCTGGTCGGAGTAAGGACTTGGAGAATAGAGAATGGATCGGATAGAAGATGGTGAGGTGGATATGTGCTCACAGAGCTACAGTGTCAGGTCAGGCTGAACAGGAGTGGGATGGGGTTGAAAGAAGTAGAAGATGAATCAACGTTGAAGTAGTTGATGATGATGATATGATGATAAAAGCTTTGCTAATGACATTGGTGAAGCATATACTAGCATACACTAGCATAGCCTAGCATGTACTGTACTCGAGTACTGATCACGTCCTATCATTCCCATTCCCAACTGATGAACACAACAAAAAGCAAACCAAACCAAAATCACATGAAAAAGCTCAAACGCGTCCTTTGTGTGCATTGTGCATTTGTGCATTGTGCATTTGTGCATTGTGCATTGTGCGCTTTGACTGACTTTAAGGGGTTGTGCTTGTGTATTTCAGGGAAAGGAGTCGGTCCGAGCGTTCCTTGGCTCTGCTGCCTGTCGAAGTATTAATGATCAGGGTGGCGGGTTAAAAGCGGCGTTGGCTGGGGCTGAAATAGATATATCGGTGTCGCAGATGCGGAGGTAACGCTCGCTTCATTATCAGCCTAACCGAAGCTGGTATAGCCACATCATCTCCGATCTATTACGGAAGCGAGATCATCTCGTCGATCATGGTCGGCGGACATCACCGATTGCTATTGAACAAGGATGCTGCAAAACCCCCGGTTAAAAAAGTTGCTGGGAGCGAGTACGAGCTTGGCCGAGACCACCTGTACGAGTGCAGTTCAACGTAGAGGCGAATGAGCCATTTATTGGACGGAGAACTAGTGCACGTTATTCTTCCTCTTGACATTTTACAATTGCCGACTGAAGTTAAGAAAGCATACATTGGATAGTCACAGCCGCCAGTCAACATGGGCAAGAACCAACAAAACAAGAAGCGAAAGCGAAACAACGCCACCGCAAACTCGGTGGCCACCGCAACTCAGCTCCCTTCTCCTCCTAGCGAACCTACCAACTCCAGCTTGATCGATGACGAGGACCTCGAATGTACGATCAACGTTCTTGAAACACTCGTTGAGTTTCCCGAGGAGCTGGGGGATAAGAAGTACAAGGACTTGAAGAGGAGGGTCCATGAGATATATAGGGTATTAGCAGAGGGTGCTGGTATTGGTGAGTGTGCTTTACTGCTCTAACTTATTCAGGCAAGCAGGATTGGATGAAGTTCAGCGCATGCTCATTGGGGACTGAGCTGAATAATCCATTTTTTCTGTTATTTGATTTCCTCACGTTCATCTGCAGGTGCATCACTCACTTCGAAGATATCCGCCGCATTACAAGATTACCGCTTCACCGATGCGCTCATCTACCTATTCGAGATGTACGAGCGCCGACTCCCTCCCAAGCTGGGGGCCTTACAACGCTGGGTGAGGGAATGCGATGCTACTTCAGCAGCAGATGGAAGTCCCGGTGATCCCGAAGCTATGAGATGCTTGGATATGATACTGCGAATTGCGAATATGTCAACAGACAAGGGTGTGGCGGGTGGTCAGAAAGTGCTGGGCACCAGTGGGAAAACTGAGCTGGACCCTGCTATGGATGCTAAGGGCAAGGGAAAGGGCAAGGAAGTAATCAGGAAGATGGAGGTGTTTAGTGCAAGAGAACCTGTCGAAGGGGAAATTAGGATTTGGGAGATGATGCAGAAGGGGAAACTGTTTGGTGAGTCAGTGCGAGCGGAGCGTATGATGCCCCGTAGTCCTTCAGCGCAACATCGCTGCCCATGGTTACCGAGCTAGAGTCATCCGGAACTGACCGTATTCTCATCTTTCGCTCCGTGGTTTAGACACTCCCCCACCAACCCCTTATCCAAACTTCAGACCAGTACATCACGTCTCCGCCGCCGACAGGAAACCTCCCAATCTCTACGACAGCACAGTCTACGCCTCTTCCCCCTCAGCCATATCCTTAACTCCAACTCCGGAACGTAAGAAACAACCTACCAAAGTGGACGTACCTGGTGTTCCTGGTGCTTTCGTCGTTTTGGACGTTTTCACTCCCGAGGAATGTTTGCAGATTGTCAGGGCGGCTGAAGCTATTGGGTTTGAAAAGGATGAGGCTGCTTCTGGAAGTGCTGTCATGAAGAATTCGGTGAGTGCTGAGAGCGATCACCGGTCCACTCACTGGTCCTCTTTCCCCGGCACCAGCAGAAACAATATCTCTTCCCGCTCAACGTTTGTTGTTCGACGTTATCTGGCTCTGGGGCGAGCCGAGGGAATACTATACAATCCAGAAACAAATAGAAAATAGAACAAAACAGATCACAGAACTAATCCTTTTGGTCTTTCTTTTTCCTTTTCTTTTTGGGCACAACCGTAGATCCTCGCTCGAAATTTTGTCTGGCTAGCAGACGACAATTTCCTCGGCCATTTTTATAACCAGATCTTACCCTTCGTACCTGCCGCAGCACCGACAAATGTCGATGGAAATGGCGGTGGGAAAGTACGTGGTATCAACGCTAGATTTAGGGTGTATCAATATACCGAGAATCAGCTGTATAGGGTGAGTCCCGCGCGCTGCGTCCATTCGCATTCGAATTTGAAACTGAACTCGAGGTCTGCTCTGATGATCATCATCAAACCCTCGAGCTTGGTTCTTAAGCTAAGAAGATTTCGGTAACGATTCGGATACGTGAAGCTGATCATCCCTCTGTCTACGATTCTGTCAGCCCCATATCGACGGCGCTTGGCCTGCTGCTGGCCTACACCCAGAAACTGGCGAATACATGCACGAGTGAGTACAACAAGACGTCCTATCAAGTATTACAAACACGGAAGAACAACAAGTTATCAGTATTTGTCGCTGACGATTCTTTCGCTTCTGTCTCCAGCTCGTCCCCGGCCCATGATCCCCTTTGGTCCCGATACACCCTGTTAGTCTACCTCAATGGCGAAGGTGACATTCCCGATGATACAGGCTGTACGACATTCTTCTTACCATCGGACAAGATGGGCGTTATGGAAGCTAGATCTGTCAGGCCTGTTCAGGGTGCTGTGTTATGTTTTCGTGAGTCCAGCGCTTTCCTCCTCTTATCATCAAACCCAAACTTTCGCTTCTTCACCTTTTTTGTCTTGTACCGCAGTTTAGTCCCCACAAACAAGATGTTCAGACGGAAAAAGCTGACCTCAAGCCCTGAAATGCCCCTGTTGATCGTTCGTTCGTATAGCCCACGGCGATACTACCGGGTCGCTGCTTCACGAAGGAAGCGCCGTAGGACCCAATGGCGGCAAGCTCGTCATTCGTACAGACCTGTTATACGAAGCTCAGGGGTACGGCCAATTCAAGCCTCCTGCCAGTGTGGGTGTGGTACAAGGTGGCAAGGGCGAAGAGGGGATTGGCGGATAGGCAGACGACGATATAGGGGACGGATCTTTGAAGAATATCTCGCTGTCCCTTGGAGGCAGGAGTTGGTGGGTGTTCAAGAGAAAGGGGAAGGAAGTTCTTTATCCGTGTTGTACATATGTAATTAATTTGTGCAAAAACAAAAAATCAAACCACCCGTTTGGTAGACTGGATTGGATTGCTTATGATTGCGGAGTCAAGTTGAACTTGCACCCCAATTCGATGTACATGTACTACGCATACTACGCGTTGCTACGTCTGCTATGCCATCGATGTTGCCGCTATATTTGCTATATCTTTGGTTCACGCTTCACCCGCTCAGTATCTAGAGACCGACCGGTACATGATATGTTCTTCACTTCCCAAGATCGGAGATCGAATGAACCTAAGACTGGAAAGAACCAAAATGCATATACATTGTGTGACTGGAACGATATAAAAATGATTTGTGGCCGCGCCATGAAGCAAAGCAACTCCAGACACCACCGACTCGAAACCCCCGCTCTTACTACTAAGCTTATTCGCAAACTAAGCCTATTCGCAAACGCTCGCTGCTCAATCCTCCTCATCACCACCAGCCTCGATAAGAGCCTGGTAATCTTCATAAGTACCGAACGTAGGCATCTCTCTTCTCTTCTTTCTCCTCTCTTTCCTCTCATCCCCTCTCTTCTTTCTCTTCCCTTGTTCAGCCACTTCCTCTTCATCCTCTTCTTCCGCCTTCTCCTCTTCACCGTCGTCATCGTCGTCTTCGCCCAGACGGATATCGGGGAAATCCATCTCGGAATCAGAGAGGAGGTCTTCATCTTCGTCCGCTAAATCAGGGAAATCGGAATCGGAATCGATAGATGCAGGTGATGCGGCCCTCTTCTTTGCGCCAGCTGTAGCTTTACCCTTGCCCTTGCCTTTCGTTGTCGGTATCTCGGACTTATCGGAGTCAGCCTCGGACTCGCTTTCGTCCTCATCTTCGTCTACTTCTAGATCCTCATCGTCGACATCCGAAGCACCTTGCTCGACTGATTCGTCCTCGTCGTAATCGCTCATGGCGTCGCTATCTTCGTCTTCTGACAAACCCATATCATCGTCCACAGCGGGCATGGAAGCTTTCATGGCCTGTAAATTAGCACCGAAAAGAAGAACAGCCAGAAAAGTTAGCGATGACATCCTGTTTCCGTGTATGAGGTAACTGTGGGGACACAGTTCGGCGTGTTCGCCTGGTATGTGTTCTAGAGAGATTGTAGCTCACCTTCCACACCTCGGCTTCCTCAGCATCACTGTCTTCTTCTTCCTCAACGTCGTCATCATCGTCATCATCAATATCAGGTCCGGCCTCCTCATCATCACTAGGTACATCATCCATATCCACCTCATCATCCTCATCCACATCCTCATCAGAGTCTGCGCCGCTCTTCTTGCCCTTCTTTTTGTTTTCATTCCTCTTTAGTTTCTCCGCAAAGTACTTGTGGAAGAACATCACCTCCACAGGTACATCCTCAATCTTCTTCCTCCAGAACGCTTCGCTATTCACAGTCAATCCAGCTTGACCATCACCGCCGGCTTTCGCACCTCGGTTATTGACGATCATGCCTGATTTGTCAGAAACGGCGGCAGGCTGCATGATAGATGCTCCTTTAGGTTGAAGGGTCTTCTTGGGGTTTCGGTATACGAATCGGTCCAGGAAGGAAACGAGGGTGTTGAGTGAGATATCAGACGATCCCGTCAGTGGTTGAGAGAGGAGAAGTTGGTTCGCCTGGAGAGATACTGAAGGGTGGAAATGAGTCAAGAAGGGGATCTGGCATACCAAGACACAGGATATTGATTGTCAGCTCATACTCCATTGATCACCTCGGATCACATCTTCTTGCCATGGCCATCTCACTCACAAGGTCCCAGAGACAGCTCGAGTCGGCATTGGCATACAGAGGTTCTCTCTTCTTGCCGTCGTACTCCTTTCCGATCGGCACGTTCGTTTTCTTCTTCTTCTCAGTCGCAGCCGCATCGGCGACCTCCTCCTTCCGATCCGCGTCGACAAAGTGTTCTTCGCCGTCATCCTCAGGCTCAATGAGCATCTTTTTCAGTCCAGGAGTGACGGAGAACAGCTATACGGATTAACAACGCCTCGTGAGCTTCTAATCGTCATCACGAACAAGCAATCGGGTTTAAGCAGACTCACCTCGCCGAGAAGATACAGAGCACCACAGATGAAAGGCGGTTGGTGCATGCTTAGCATCTGCAGCAACCTCTTCACAAAAGCCATGACCCTCGTGATCCTCTCGTCGGCCTTCATAGCCTTGAACAGCAAGTTCAGATACATCGCCTGCTTACTCGAAGTGATCAGTCGACCGTCAAACAGCGAGTCGTAGAGAGTTCGGTAAAATCGGTCAGATACCACTTGTCTAGACTCGGAGTCGGTCCTTGAGACTTGATAGATCAAGTTGAGCGCCTGGATGGATGTGTTGAACGTGCCGGCGTGGGTGATCTTGAACAGCGTGTCCATGTAGCTTGTGAACATGGTTTCATCAAGCTTGGCGAAGGGTAAAGCTCGGTTGATACCCGTCAATACAGCAGCAACGAGCTTCGCCTCTCCCGTTTCGATTAGGTCCTCTTCTTGGGCCAAAGCAGATTTTCGGTCACCCTTAGGCTTGGCTCCCTTTCTTCTTCCTCGCCACTTGTCGACTTTACCAGCGATCTTCTCCACCTGTTCCTGAGCGATCTCATCTTCGTCCTCGACCTCTCCTTGACCTAATGATTTCTCTTTCATGGAATCTCCTAAGATCTCTCGGAACACCTCGAAATATAGATCGACCATCTTCCCAGCGACCTCCTGGTCTTTACGTGTCAATGTCATCTGATTCAGAGTGATCAATCCGTAATATCTCGCATGGCTGACGGTGTCTGATTTAGCCGAACCAGCTTTATCGGCCTTCTTCCCCTTGTCCTTGGATGAATCATCGTCGAATCGAACATGTGAGCTTGATGCAGCTGACGCGGCAGCTTGACCGGTCGGCTTGAGGATCAGGGCGGAAACTTCTCGAGCCACGACGGCTTTCATAGCTGGATGAGCTTGCAAGAGTTGCAAAATGTGGTGCGAAGCCTTAGAAGCAACAGGTCTGTCGGTGTCTCCCTAAAGCACGAAAGGATATTAGCTTATCAGCTTGTGAAGCCGCTGGAAAAGCGCTTATTGAACAGCTGACTCACAAGTTTATTTACGCCCAGTCGCAACAAGTTCTGCTCCTGCTCTGCATTGCCCGACAGCAATCTAAAGACGATATGCAGAGCCTGCGTTCGAACGAAAGGAAGAGTATCGTGTGACAAGACCTGGGATGATATAGTTATCAGTCGGATTCTATAGGCGGCCCAAGGGTTTGAGCAGCCGGACATACCTCTAGTACTTGCAACAAGTGGAAGAACCATTTCTTGAGATAGTCCTCAAAGGCGAAAACAAGAAGATGTCGTTCGGTCAATTGAGGATGGGCAAGAAGAGGCTGATCGGCAAAGTATCTACACGAGTATACAAGGATCAGTATAAAACAAATGAGTTGTTCGAGATGATGCCAGGTGTTCAACTCACCTTAATTTGCCTTGGGCTTTACCACCTCCAGAGACCCACCAATCCGCCAAAGCCTTCATGACAGCTACTCGCTGATCCTTATTTCCACCAGACCCAGCCCCAATCCCATCTTCCTTCCACCCAGCCATATACCTCAACTTGTTCAATTCCCTAACGGCATGTACCGGTGATTCTCGAACGAGCAAGACGAGCGCGGAGAGCTTATCTTGATGTGTACCGGACTGAAGAATCTGGTTGATGAACGCTGCGTCGGATGATGATGAGGCTCGGTTCAATGGTGGTAAAGTCTCGAAGAGAGTAGTGGCTTTTTGACGGAGGGTGTTGAGCTTTTGGGGCGTCAAAGGTGGCGGGGCAGCCGGGAGAGGTGGAAGCTCGGGAAGTAAAGAGGTCCAATTAGGAGCAGCGGGAACATCCTATCGATGATGATGATCAGTACTAATTTACAACATGCCAACATGCCAAAGTTAATGGTCGGCATTGCGGTAGAGAATACTCACTGTCCCACTTGAGCTATTCTGATCCACGGTAACAGCTGGCTTGGGCTCAGCAGCTTTTTTGACAGCAGCCTTCGTCTCTGGCTGAAGCTGAGGCTGAGCTTCCTCCTCTTCCTCCTCATCCTCGTCCTCGTCTTCGTCTTCGTCATCTTCATTCTCTTCCTCGTCCTCATCTTCTTCCTCTTCTCCTGCTTCTTCGTCGTCATCATCTTCCTCGCTCTCAGCACTAGATATCTCTTCTTCTTCCTCTTCTTCGCTCACTACGTCTGCTCCGCCGACAGCGGCAAAGTCCAAACCCTTCATGAACGCTCCAAGCTCTTTCTTGAGCGATTTCTGCATAACGTATGTATCAGCTCTCGCTCTAGGTACTTCAGCCACGACGAAATTCCAAGCTGAACATACCTCGTCAGATCCCGTCTTCTCTCCCTTATCCTTTGCAGCACTCACAGAAGGCACCTCATCATCTTCATCAATCCCATCAATCAAATCAAGATCATCTTCATCTCCTCCCAGTTCTCTGACGGCTTGAAGAAGCTCATCGCTGATCTTGCTATGTTTCGTAGCTTTTGATGGACCCGCTGACGCTGAAGCTGAAGCTTGGACTTGGGCGTTGGCGCCAGTGGCCTTTTGAGCCAGTTTTGTGGACTTGCTTCCCCTTTTCGCCATCTTTGCTGGACTCCTACTCTTGTGATCTTGAACTATGTTAGCAAGACCGTTTGGAATCAGTCCAAGCTTTGAGTTCCGTCGATATAGGTCAGTGTCTACCGGCTAAGCTGTCTATAGAATTTGCGCTGTATCTAGCGCAATACAAAGGTGGTGGACCACAAAGTGGACCGGAAATCTTAGACCTCGAAGTGATTCGGATAAAAACACCAAAACACCGAAAGAAATAATCATTGACTCTGTCTTCCACGTGGCTCTTGCCACGCTTCGTAGATGGCTCAAGCTAAGCAACAGCAACAGGTGCAATGGATGAATCGATAATCGATATCGTTGAATGCGATCTACGTCTCTACTCAAAAGACGGATTCCACGATAACGAGAAACATACCAACATGCCCGTCAACATCAGGCCTGTAGTATCGGCCGGACTGGGTGAGCCGCTCCATTCATCATCTCGCTCGCCTTGGGGAGTCGCAGCTGATGAATGCTTCTCTTCTATAGCCGGTTGCTGTACCATCTTCTCGGTGTTCGGTATCATCATCCTTCTCGGTATGTATCCTCCGCCTTTTAAATTTCATCTAACTCACCCAGAATAATGCAAATAGCGCAGAACCTCTCTCAGGAATGTAGACCATGTGCGGGAAAAGGTCTAGCTAACATTTACATCTTTCGCGGTGCGGTGTCTGTAGCCCTCGGATCGTTTTTTGGAAGACACGTCGAAGGACTCGTTGGATCAACGAAAGATCCCAAGGATCCCGATCATGTAGCAAAGATGTGTTATGCGGCTGCTATAATCTATGGAGCGTTTGTGGTATTCTGCGGATTGCAGGTGAGTTCAAATTCCTCTTGCATATCTGAGCGCTTTCTTTCGCCGTTCCTCCCCGCTCAGCTCGTGCTTTTGTATCCTCGAATCAGCCGCAACATTGTCATTACAATACTCACCAGACCCTTTTGAAAAATCTTCACGAGAGTGAGAAGCCGAGTTGTGCTGATATATTGCGTGCTTTTACAGATGGCCGTGCATAGGAGATACCCCCGTGGGGTCCAACTATAGATGGACCCGTCAGACAAGAGAGAGACGACGCTCCATATCGATTCGTATTCGCATGTATCATCTTGTATTCCTACATCCTATTAGTCGGTCAAGCTCCATTTGCGGTATCTGATACGAGTCGAAACTTTGGAGCTTGATTATTAATGCCGAGGCGACCTGGCGAATGGTTCTTTTCCCGATCAATTGGGAAGATGCCAAGGTTCCCTTTTCGAAGTCCTGGCCCCATCATGCACTGGCTCATTGTCAATCCGCGCTACACTTCATATGTAATCATTCTGACTTCGACCAAGCCTGATCTGCACCATTTATAGTGAGAAAGACCGAATTTTATGAGCGATACATGGTTCGCCACAATGATCGCTTGGACCGCGATACCTGCGCTGCAACAGCATAAGGGCCTCAAGACGGCCCGCAATGCTCGCTGCGAGCTTTCGCGTCGGCTCTGCCCCGCCGTTCATACTTCTACGTTGTGATGCATATCTTCATCCAGCATACTAGCGAGCAATGACGGTGGAAGGTTGGCTTAGGAAAAGAGTTATGAGGTCATCATTCCATTCCCACGTGGGCTTGCTTGTTGGGTTCGAATAATTCGCGCTAGACAGCGATAATGTTGGAAGATTGACGACTAAAATCATGATGAAATACGCTCCGCTTGTTTCCTGTTTTCCTTTTCCTTTAATTGTTCATAACCATCAATCGTCATATATCAATCCAATCATTGTTTAGAGCACCCCCATCAAGCAGTTCCAACACCCGGTAACGAGGAACGCATGCGACTCCCCCGAAATTCGAAACTTCTGTGTCTGCTCATCTCGCTCTCCTTCATTCCACCCTTAATCCTCATTTTGGGTCTACTCACATATCTAGATCAATCCATGCGTCTCTGCGTACCATTCTCTTTACAACGACTCTCTTCTACTGCGCATAACTCAATCTCTTGTCAAGCTCAAGCATTACGAAGACCTTTCAGCTCTACAACTGCTAAATACCAAGGGCCGGGACCTGAAGGGATCATGGCTGAAGTTCAGAACCATGCTGAGAAGGTGACTGGTGCGAATGGTGGTGAGGTCGGAGAGGGCAGACTGGCGGACTTCCTGAGAAGTCAAAAGGAGGCGTTCTTGGGTGATTTGAAAGATGGAAGAGGCAAGGGATGGACTGTTGTCATGGGTAACGAGGCCGGAGGTGAGTGCGGTCTTTGGTTTCGAACCTAAATCTTACCTGCCTTCGCTTGCTTGACCTGTCACACATTGCAATGTGATGGGCCACTCGCTCATGAGTATACGGGAGACTCTTGTCAACTTGGGAGAGCCTGGGCGCCCATTGCTGACATACTCCTCCCAGATCTCGACTCACTCGCAGCCTCAATCGCATTCGCTCAACTGTCCTCGAGCTTGCTCGCCTTACGCTCTGTCCCCCTCATCCTCACACCTCAAAAACATATGTCCCTTCGACCCGAGAACAACCTGGCTCTCCGCCTATCCCGTATCCCTCCATCTGTCCTCCTACATCCTGAACATCTACCCATCCCCACGACTGACCTAGGCTCGCGAGGAGTGAAATTCGCTTTGGTGGACCACAATAGGCTCTTACCGCCTTTCGGTGCTGGCGAAGTGGAAGCTATAATCGACCACCATGATGACGATCAAGCTCACTTGGATGCCTCCATCCGTGAGATCCAAGTCCCGACGGGAAGCTGCGCTTCGCTGGTCGCAAAGCACTTTGCACCTCAATGGAAGAAGTCGGTTACTGGACCTGCTGGGAAAGCCGGCGGACCGATTCCAGCTGAATTGGCGACGCTTTTGATCAGTTCTATTCTGATTGATACGACAGGATTGAAGCCGGACAGGAAAGCCACACCTACCGATTACGAGTCTGCCTCGTTCCTCTTCCCGCTCTCTACTCTTTCAGAGGATTCGGCACCTTCAGACGCCCAGAATGAATTCACCAACTTCTCAGCGGAAGGCAGCGCTGTCCCTTCTGTTTTGAAGGACTTGACCGTTCAACTTCAGGAAACCAAGAGCGATGTCTCAGCTCTCTCAACTCCGGAACTTCTTCTTAGAGACTACAAGGAATACGCCCTACCGACTTCGTCGCCTGATTATCCTACTTTGAAAGTCGGCCTGTCTACGGTACCTCTCGGCTTGAAGAAATGGCTCGCGAAAGAACCTTCGTCTTGGGGTTCTTTGCTGGATGAAGTGGACGGATACATGCTCGACAAGACTTTGGACATCGAGGGCATCTTGACCACTTACAGCTCGGAGAAGAAGGGCAAGCATCGACGAGAACTTGCGTTGATTGTCAGGAGCGGAGGAGTAATCAGGTCTTCTGACGAGGCAAAGAAAGTCCTTGCTACCCTCACGCAAGGGTTAGAAGCTAGCGGCGAGGTATTGGGCTTGGAAGCTTGGGACAAAGAGCTACCTGCTGGTCTCGAGGGACAGGGAGCTTTGGCACTGGGCAAAGAGGGGAGATGGGTCAATGTTTGGAGGCAGGGGAATGCGAAAGCTACGCGAAAACAGGTTGCGCCTTTGTTGGTAAGTAACAGACTGAAAGATGCCCTACCCGGTATGATGCTGATCTATTCCGGTGCCACAACAGAGGGATCTTGTTGCCCAGCTTCACTAGACGAAGAATGACCAGAAGATACGATCGAGTGTATCAGCGGTGATGAAGTCAATCGAACACGCCTGAGAAGGATGTTATGGTCTCATGTCGTATACGGTAAGGAGTACATGCAATGTAGATATAAACATAGATAATGCAGGAATGAAATGATCAAAATCCGAAAGGCAGCGAGCTTTGTATATTGAAACTGTCCATATCGACTCTCATGCTCCCCGTCTCCAAGGCCGTACCAGCTTACTGTGGCGCGGTCCCGTGGTTGCAACAACATACTACTTGGCACCATTCAGATCGCATTCTGCCTGATGTCCGCCTTTGAGAACCCAGTCTGCTCGTTGACATTCCCTAGAGCAGTACTTTGCCCAATCGCAGTATGAGCACTGTATGGTCGGCGGGATTAAGCGGAAGTTCATGCACCTGTATCGATGAGTCCGAAAAGGCATGAGGTAGTCATCAGCTAACAAAACTCTCAAGACTTGATGCTTCCGTCAAACAAGTGCGCTCTTCTGACGGTGTGAGTACGCTCCTTCCCCATTAGCAACCCCGATGCAACTCACCATCGGCACACCTCTTTACCTCCCCAATGATCGCTTAGTTCCTTCCCAGGCCGATTTCGGGCCCACCATTCCTCGCGGCTGATCTCATGGAACAACTGAGGTCGATTCATATCGTTCGGAACTGTCTTGGTGTACTTCATACCGTTCTTGGTACATAGTTTGACGGATGGGTCATTCCCTGTCGTAGGGTCGGACTGTCCGCATCACCATATCGGGCTCAAATCAGCTCTTGCATACCATACTGGGTTCCCTTTCGTACTGAGAGAGAAACATAGAGGGACTCGAGGAGGATGAGTGTCCACTCACAGCTATTACCGTACATCCAACTTCCTCAATTCCAAATCTCAGAACCTCTTCAAACGCCTCACTCATGATACCCTGACCCCATAACTGCGGGTGTATCTCGTAGAACATCTTGCCTACTACTCCTGCTTTCTCCATATCTTTAAAGGTCGGCTGGGTGTATACTTTACCCTTTTGAGGCAGATGAGATGGTGATAGATTCCGATATTCAAGGGAAAGGGCGATATTTCCTGTGTAGGTGGATCAGTATCCCTCCTTCTGTTTGGAGCACCGACTTGAGCTAGACACGAAGATGGCTTGCTTGGTGCGGCAGAGTGTTTTGGGACAGAAGTGACATCGGCATTGTTGGGACGGCTCGGCTCACCCAAGTATCCCTCAGCGTTGGATATACGATTCGTTATCCTGATATTTCCAGGTGGCTTCACCTCGAATTCTCCAGATTTGATCGCGGTAATGGCGAAGATAAATTCATCTCGCCCTCTACGGTCGCTCATACAAGAAGCACGCGGTATACTATCGCAAAGAAACCCAAACATCAGCTCTACCAAACTTGATTGCATCTGGTGAATGATCTGACTCTTCTGCCCGGTACACCAAATTGCCGTCTAGCTACCGACTGTACTCACGTTGAACGAATATAGCGATTCAGAAAAGACTCTTTGATATCACTTATCGAAGGCGACCCGTATCTGCCATCGACCAAAAACGTATCAGCGAGCTCCTCAACGACGCTGTGACGAATCAAAAGCTCACAATTGTGTTTTCTGTACGATAGGTTCCGTCTTTATCCGTCTGATAGCAGTCAGATCTCCCACTTCGACTTGCCGTAATCGTAATCTAGGCGTGACCAGTTCCAGCCTTTTGCAGCTCGGTGTCAGGAAGCTCGATAATACATTCTTAGTCTATCAAGCCAGAAACGATGCCGACTCTATCAGCTCGTGCGCTTATCGGCGGCCAGCAAAAGAGGCACTTACACGGTCGCCAAGTAAGCCCCATGCGGGAAGCGTGATCGTCGGATAACCAGGTACGATATCTTTCTCCCACTTTGCTCGTTCCTCAGCTGTGTCCAGAGATGTAGCTGGTAACTCTTCCGGTATTCTACTTGCATTAGGCTTCACTTCATTCGTTTTCTGATATGCGGCCCACGGGATCAGCTCTCTACATCGCGAGACTTTGCTGATGGATGCAAGGCTAACACACCTTGGCCTTAGACTTGGCCTTCTTCTTCTTCTTCTTCTTTTTCTTGCCCTCCCCTTCTTCACCTCCGTTGGCAGCTACCCTTTCGTCCAGTCCCTCTTGATCTTCACCACCACTATCGCTAACCCTATCGCCGCCCTCTAGGCCGTCCGCTTCGTACGGCTCTTCGAGGTCCTTTATCCTAGTTCCATCGAGCGCCTTCACGACAGTATCGAGAACTTCGGAGCCTTCGTAAGGCCTCGATTTTAGCGTCATCTTGTAGGTGAAATGGTCGTCGAATACTGTACAGTGCAACGGGTCTGTCTTTCCTTTTTCAACTGATTTCAGTCTAGTTGAGATCGTCTCTTTCTTTAAACGCGATTTTGTAAACAAACGCGGGGCTCCTTGATCACCGGGCCCAAGAGGGCTTACGTAACGTGGACAAGAGGAATGTACGCGAGGCAGGTCAGTTTACAACCGAGAACGAGAACTTGCTCCATTGTCCACCCTCGTAGACTTGCCCAATTCGAAATCCTCAGCTTGATCCTTTGGCCTCAGGTCGCGCGCTATGGACATCAAGCTTCCTTGAGACCTTGACCCGCCAGGTAATCACCACGAGGCGAGATGTCTGGTCTGCCTGATTGTAAAAGTCGTCATTCTCTTCACGTAAGTCGACTCTAGCAGCCATCCTTTGTGAGCAGCTCAGATTGATTCTTTCTGTCGAGTCGAATTAATAGTCCCTCGTTGAGTCCTGTTGCCCGCCCAGATAAATAAACAAAACGTCAGAAAAAAGTATCTTGTCAATCGTGGTGAAGTGACAATCTTGATATTATTCATTCACCCTCGTATTCTGGGTGTAACTTTTGAATAAAACAAGATCGACCCCTTTGTCGCTTAGTGTATTGAATACATCCCACAGTCATGGACGCAGCTGGTAATGGTACTCATAAAAACGATGAATCTTATGGGCAATCTTGTGACTTCTCTGGGACCGATTTTTGCGCGATGGAGCTCAATGCGACCTCAATGTAAAGCTGATGGACTGCTATGGTTACCCTAATTCACTGAGACTCGCAAACTCAATGGACTCAAGCAAGTTTGAACCCCTTGCAACACCAAGGCGAGTGGACGAATCAAGGCGAGTGGACCAACCAAGGCGAGTGGGCGATTCCTCTGCCAGACTTCTCGGCCGGTGTATACGGTGAGGCACCACAATCGCTTGCCCCTGCTCAATGGGTATATAACCCGTATATCGACAACTTGACAACATATATGGAACCTGATATCCAGGGATCCCAGCCCTTCAATTATCAAGATACATGCAGTGATGTGGCTCCAAGTCAGGTGTCTTACCATTTGCCGTCAGACTTGGCTCCGTCTCCAACGAACCAAGGCTTACCCCCTAATGGATCGGGCTTGTCTGCCGACAACTCGCTCGTTGACCCCAAAGGTCACCATAATACACATGAAACGAACGACTCAGGGAGGACAGCAAACTCTGGACTGCCGGGCGGGTCCGTTGAGAAGGACTTGGGAAGATCCACTACGCTGAGCGTCACCGGACTTGGGCGGAAGGCCTTTCAGGCTGCACTGGGTGATTTTCTGAGTCGCGGTAGCGCCATCTTGGAAAGACAAGGCTCAACAAACCGATACGCAGCGCGGCACTCCTGTGACACGCAAGAGATCTCCGCCGTCGCGGTCAGAAATGGTAAGCGGGGCCCATGCATCAAGAGTACGGCGACATACAACTTCACAGTCCACACAGACCTCGATACGAGCTCTACGCGATCCCCCAATTTGGTGTACGTTAGTGAAATACAATTGCCTGAGAGAGACACGCACAAGGAGGGTATTCGCAAAGGCCTTTACGGCGCTTTTCTCACCAGTGTGGGTGTTCCTATGCGAAGTTCAAGGTACACGACATGGTCATATGGGGGCGGACCCTACTGCGGGATCGTCAAATGTCGTGGAATCGCCAAATATGGTGTTTCGGACGGTAAGGACCCTTCTACCAATAAACATGTCGATCTCGATGTGTCCATACAAATGGAATTTGGCAAGGAGTTCAAGAGATTTCTTCATGATGGTGAGCTCCAGGAATAGCAGACAGTTGACAGTCGAAGGGCCTTGCGCTTCCAAGCTCGAATGCGTGTAAGGTTGCAGTTGGTGGATACCATTATCGAGTCGGCATGTCTTACTCATAGGACCTTGAATTGGGAAAATGTCGTACTTCCTTCTCATGATCAGTTCAGTGTTTGGTGTATGGTGTATGATATAAATACGTTCTTGACGCAAACATTGAGGGACGTCCTGGACCACAGTGTGTACTGCACTTGTACTTTCGCCGCAACCACTGGGCAAAATGGTTTCCTGCACATACATACTCTCCCGAACCATTCAGTTGCTGAGAAAAGAGATTGGTCGAATGAACCATCCCTGTCAGCCTGCTGCCTCGTTCAACCGAGGTAGACTGTTGAACTGTACATAGAAGGATTGATCATGCCAACCTGACACTCTTTGCAACTTGAAACATCATCGCTGACAGATGAAACGCATCGTCTTGTCCACTTGAAAGGTGTTATATCTGTATGTTGCGCTTCCATTGAGAGAACTTAGAGAGGTTGATTACTCGTTGGATCGAGTCGTTCTGTCCTGTTACCAGTACTGTACTGCATCGACCACTCCGTCGACACGGTAAATCAAGATATAAAGCTTACCGTTCCCACCAATTTTTGTTTTTGAGATGCAAACCGTGCTATTTTGATTCCAACTCCAGCCGAGCGCACTTCTCGCGACATCGTTCAGCATTTCCCTGTGATTGTTTTGTATACCAGCCCCACCATGGACAACTTGGATGGATCAGGACATACTCTTGCCGACGTAAACGTTCAATCTTTGGGCGATCCTTCTTCATATGCCTTGATATGTTGGGATCCGGAATTCTATACTGAAGATGAGGACTTGTCTGCTCAGTTCGCTTGCGATCTTCCCGTCGCTAGCCAAAGGTGGGTAACAACCACCAACACTGCAGTTATTGGGGAGTATGAATGGAACACCCATGACACGATAGGCTGTCCACAAACCCGCCTAACAGTTTCCACAGCGGCGACTCGCATCATCTCTACTTCCCCCCCATGGCCCGATCTCAGTCCATCCCCAGAGACGTACCCGGTCTCCCAGGAATATCAACTACATCCAGTCTTACAGACGAATAGCAAAGCACCCGAAAGAGGTACATCCTTCAGTGCGGCTGCAGCGCCGCAAACAGAGGAAGGAAATAGTTGGCAACAGGGGCGCAAACGACCCAGAGAATGGGATTGTCAAGATGCATTAACCGACACGGGAGCTAGCCAGTTGAGTCACACCGATATCACTGCCTCCCAAGATCAGCTATCACTTATAGTGAAGAGGCCAAGGACGGTTACGCGGAGGTCGACCTCTGGATCACAAAAGCTGCAGCCCATGGAAACGATAATGACACGAGGCGAAGGTGGCGGGCGCAGCAGTAAAGCTATACCAGATGACTACCTGTTCCTTCGCGGACTTTCATGGCCAGATTTCGAGTCAAGTATGTCTGGTACAACAACAAGGGGCAAGTTGGCTATGCAACGCATAGGTTCTACCGGTCACAGATACCAGTCCACTCCGAAACCCCTAGTGACGGGACTGAAACGATGGGATCCACGATCTATCGAGCCGGATCAAAATAATGCAGTCGCCAGATGGACAGTCATTTTTGAGACTGACTTGGATCCCGACATACCGAGAGACTATGATTCAAGCCAAATCTCAGTCGACAGGCTTCGCTTTCGTTCCAAAGCTGCAACGGACTCGAATAAGCGGACACACAAGAACGCAATCAGTCAACTTCATTCCGTACTGATGGAATCACTGGGCGCGATCCGACAATCTGGTCTGCCGGCACTGATACCAGAGACACTTCGGAAGACTTCCGTTGTGCTTCCGACAGATGCTAGGTGCGCGGGAAGACCTATCACGATGACGACGACGATCAACTTCACCATCTCCGACTTAGGCCATACTTCTGGCGGGGGAGTAACGAGACAGCCATCGTTTGACCCGCAAGTGCAAACCGGTGCACTGTAGGCTTTGGCTAAGTCACGTCGAGCTTGGTTGTCCGGGAAAAGTTGTACATCACTGCAAGGGACTATGTGCCCAAATCTCCCTGCAAGATTTGACAAAGGACTTACTTTCTGAGGAATTTGATGTCAGAGGGTGTTCCGACGGGCTTTTAGCCTTGGAGCATCGCTAGAAAAGGGATACGCTTCGGGTTTCGGGCACCTTGCAAACTATGCACTAAAGGACTGTACTTATCAAGGCAGAGGGATCACGGGTCCTCGTCCTGGTCGTACACCAATTGTATCTGATGAATTTCGGTGAGGATGGAGTTGGAATACACGCATTTAGTCGGTAGTTTTTAGCAGACCGATCCACGGATTGATGCATGTGCAGGTGCTAGTGGATGCAACACTCATCGTCGCCAGTAACTGGCAACGAAACACGCTATGAAGAAACGTTCACTTGTTTTGGTCAGCCTGAACAAAGGGACGGGAATCTATCCGTACCATCCGAGATCACTACAGTATCGACATGTCCCTCGAGTTTCGGATTGCAGCGCCGACAGCGGCGCCCGCTCAAGCTTTTAAGGTGACTCCATCGTCGATTGGCGAAAGCAGCTGCGACACCGGCATGCTGCTGTTAGACGTTCGCCAGGGTATGCGACATGTCCCTGTGGGAGAATCCTGAGATCCTGTGAGCTGAGTTTGTTGTCAATCGTTGCGCTTTCCTATACAGTAAAGAAGCTGTATGGTGACGATGCTCACAGCAAGCCCCCCTTTCACGCTTCTCCATTGAGTCATTGTCCAGTTGAAAGCATGACTGACTCTAAATGGACAAAGGTCCATCTGCTAGCTGAATGATTCGTGCACACAGAGGAAGGCATTGTGCATGACTCGACAACAGTACATCAGTAGGTATATGAACTGCAAAGCGACGCCCGTGAAGACTATCCAAACAAAACTGTCAACGCATAGACCTCGATACGGTAAACATCCGCCTCTTCCCAACAGACATCATTTTCTACTCAATACACCTGAGACTTCTAAGAAGGGATTGGAGTCACTCATCATGTCTTTTGACAACACCTATATGGGACTATGCGAGGACTGTGAGTGGAATGAGGATTTAGGTTGGAGTGCGCCTAGCCAAACTCAGGAGACTGCACATGAGGAGGGTTCCGCCTCGAATCAAAGCGGAGCAGCGTGGACCGATCCAGTGCTTCCCACAAGTTTTCATACCCGCCCAAGCTACGGAAACCTTGATCATGAGCCTTTATACCCTGACCCAAACTCTACCTATCCTGTCGATACTTCATGGACTACGCATAACGAATGGACAGCTTTTGCTCCGACGATCGCCACTCCAAATGAGCAGGGCCTTGAAGTTCAGCATCCATTGGCAGATCCAGCTTTTCAGCAAGACAGCTACTCTACGGGCTTAGCAGACCCCTATATGCGCTCGGACCAGCTACAGCCTTTGCCCCAGACAACTGATTCTGGCTACATACCGGGTGAATCACCGTACCTGAGCGGCGATACTCATCTGACGATGTACAACTTCCAGGACCCAAGCCAATATTCCTGCGTCGAATGGAGAAATCTCGGTTATCCTGTGCCCAAACCAATCAGCGACAGCCTTCCTGTGTTCACACAGAACACGGATTACATGAGCATCTCAGAGCAGCCAACTCCCGGGGACCATTCTTTGCCAGGAGCTGTCAGCGGAACACGAGCTGTAGGCGGAAACTCAAGGCCGAGTAAGTCCAGTCACATTAGCAGTGGCAGAGGCAGTGGTAGAAACGCCAACCGTAGTAGGAGATCCACAGCAACCGGAAATGCGAAGGCATCGTTATTGGGACAGCAACCCTCCCTGCCACGTTTGACCGGCCCTAAACAGGCTGTGGACCGGGCCAGCGAGCTCGGTAGCCCGAAGGCAAGTGATTCGCATCGGGTTAACTTTTATGTGAGAGGACTTGGTCGGGACAATCTTGAAAAAGATATGCCAGATATGGCCAGAGGTATGGTGACACTTTACCGTGTCGCTGGCTCAAACCGCAAGTATACACTGCCGCACTTATCGGAACCTCGAGAGGTCAAGCGATGGGCTTGCTCTGAGAAGGAATCTATGGACTGCAACGAAATAGCCAGACTATCAACGACTTTCACATTCAACATGCCGCAAGAGGTTCCGATTGATCCAAATCAGGTCCAGCTTCGCGAATTTAGACCCGCCGAGCTACCATCCGCCACATCTTCGGTCGCTAAACCAAGTCAGCGATTTCAAGCGGCTTTTCTGAATAGTATCGGAGCCCGACAACTCCAGGGTCGACCCCTGCTATTCCAGGACCGCGAATCATCATACTCAGCAGTCATCAAAGCGAAAGCCAAGTACGGCTCCATCGACGTAACGGCAGATGCACATATTGATCTCACATTTGCAGGCAAAGAGGAAAGTGGTCATCCCACAGCTCTGGAGTCAGACTCCGGTCATTCGCAGACCTAGAACTTTGACGAAGGAATTAAGAGGGAATTGGGCGAGCCAAAGTCTGGTACGGTGCATAATATGATATGCATTGGTAAATGAAGGGCTTGACATGTGCTCCTGAGCGGGTTATGCACTAAATTTGGTCGCAGGTGTAAGCAGCGTGTACGAGAGTGCAGTACAGACCACGACCTTCGCTGCATGATGGACGAGTTGCGAACTTCAGCAAGAAAGTCTGTATGATGAGCCTCAACAACCCGTATGACCAAAGTTTCGCACAGTATCAGTGCAGTGATGAGTGCGGTGAAAATATAGACCGACGTCCTGAGTGGTGACCACACAGCAAAACGATGCCCTTTTGAGACTACCCTCTGGTACAATTGGCCGAAAGAGTCCAGGAGCGCAGTCGACGGTCGGGGCCACCAACGGAAGGAGGGAGATACCATGGTGCTCACACGACTCTACGTCCCGGGATCCCGGATAGGCAACAACAGGTCTTCAGCGCTTTACCAGCTGCATAGTGTATTTGTCCCTTCCATCGGTGGCGTGGTGTTTCCTTCAGGTCCACCTTATATACCAGAAGGTGTGTCGGAATACCTAGCGCCGGTATCGATGATGGGCGAGTACGATGGCGTACCGATCACTGTACAAGGGCGCATTACTATGATTACGAGTACCAAGAAGAAGCAGGATCTTGCTCTTGGGAATGGTCCATAGCACGCGGTGTGTAATTGCAATATCTGGTCAGGGAGCTCCACGTCTTGCCAGTCCATTCATAATTCATGTGAATGACCAAAGCGGACGCTCTCTGTATCTACGTTCGCTTTCGTTGTGAGATGAAGCATGTCATCATACACGCTCTACACTGCCCAATTGATGCATGGATACATATAATATGTCTCGTGCTCACCCGGTACCAACGGGAAAACCTCTTCCGTACGAGGCACGCCCAGCGACAACGAGCTTCTCCTCCAAGCAGCAATCGTTCTGCACAGGACAGAGCCACTGGGAAATCTCTAGTACTACCATCGTAATAACTGAAACTGTGTCCATGGCAGACAAATTCCCTCAAGGATGTGTGATTATCTGCCCAGCGCCCATGCCGCAAGGGAACCAATGAGCAATGGTTGTCGCTTCCAGACTTTGGTCAGAGCCACAGCAACATGTAGCTTGAAGCGCCAACGATTGCATAAAAGACGCTCCGCTTCTTTCGCAACAAAGGCTCGTATGAATTCTGACTTGCAGTGAAAGGAAGTCTGCTTCTCCGGCTTAGTCGCTATGAGCTACGTGTTAACACTGGACTGAGTATCCAGTGTCGACTCGACTCGTGATCGCTATAAAACCTATGAACCTATCGGTGCTGCTCACACGGCGTCAATTTTTTCGTATGCTGTGGTTCTCTTTGAGCATCCTTTTACCGCGTGGTCACTCAAGACTTCGCTTTGCGACTGCCCAGCACCATATATTCCACCGAAACTGAACAATCGTTCTATGTATCATACTGCTTGCTGAGGCTCCTCAAACAAAGCTCATTATATCTCAAGCTCGCAACTCATCCGCCATGAACCCACGCCGACACCACCCATACAGGAATGCTCCTTCCCAGCGACGAGATGCAAATCAAGAACGCTCTTACTCTCGGAACCCTCCTGATATCAACCTGAACGCATCCTTCAGACCACTACCGGGATCGACCGACAGCAACGAGGTAAGAAACGCGCTATACAAGCACCATCCAGATAATTCCCAAGTCACCTGGAGGGCACAATCACGATGGGTCCCGGGCCCACAAGCCATGGCGCCCGACATCCCAGGAGAGGTGGGCCATGCCTCGTTTGACGGCGACATTACCTCGCCGGAACCCGACCATAATTTTCAATTACAGTTGAATCTCGGACCAAGCAACATGTTCTATCCCACGCCCGGGGATCCTGGAGAACCTCTGGATACCTCCCTGGGTGACGGCGGATACCCCTATACCCATACCTGGCAGGCTCCGACCGAGGTCGCTCAAGCTTCCTACCAGCCTGCTGGCATAGTGTATCAAGGGGATAACATTCTGAGCCCGCAAGACAGCTGTTCGGCCTCCGCTAATCAGTTTGCCCCAAGCTCGAACGCGATTGAATACAGACCTTTTCCATCCGGCGATATGTATGTCGACCTGTCCTTGGGCCACCCAGAAGATTCCGTTGACAGATCGGTTGGTATAGGGTATCCAGGGAACGATGCTGCAAGTAACAATACAACTATCTGCCAGCACCTGATGTCCAACTTGCGCCAAGCTTGAACCCGACCCAGAACTTTCACATTCCTTTACCTTACGGCGAAATGTCTGCAAGTCCCACCTTCATTCCCCCAGCCATTTCCGTTCAAGGGAATTACGACGCGTCCTCGCCACTGGGAACAAACACGAACTTCTCACCCTTCGATCAGACCGAGACCGTTATCTCTCCCGGACACGACACGTTTCAGTACGAGACTCCCGAGAACTTCTGTCAAAATACGTTTGCTGAAGAATTCCTCTCATCAATGAATGAGGCCGGAACCGTGGAATCTCCTGTACATGACATGTCACAATACGGGATTCGTGCGAGTCACTCGCAGAACACGACCGCCTTCGTCGCTTCCGGACATGACGACTCTCAATACGGGAATCTCGGAAATTTCTATCAGAATCCGATTTCCGAAGAACCCGTCCCGTCGATGAGACAGGCCGGGAACCCTCGCTGCCCCTGGACATGGCAGATTGCGATACGGGATCCCCGCGAGTCACCGACAGCCACAGAACACGACCGTTCACGGACCCAAGTATGAGTCCAGTCTCCCATGGCAGGGGTCCGAGCAGCCAAAACCAAGTTCATCACATGGCAACACAATGGCTGTCGCCTCGGGTAGCGCAGGCTCTATCAATCCGACAGACACCCGAGGCAGGCTTCAAAGTAGGGATGTAGGCGTCAATACTGGTTGTGAAGGTCCGACGACAGATCCCCTGCCTTCCGAAAGTCCTCCGCCTGAGACCAACTGTGTCGACACCAATTTTGTCGTGTTGCAGGGAATGGGCGTATCTCGTTTCGACCAAGCGATGAAGGAGCATTTTGTCGGTCGTAAGGTAACATTGCGTAAATTAGTTCGTGAAGGGGTCTTCCAAGAGGAAATTATCAGCGATCAGCAAGATATCTCCGCTTTTGACCTCGTCACAGGCCTCAAAAGCACAATATCTGGCAAGGTGCGCTTTCGTGTTACCTTAAGCAACCGAGACCCTGTCTCAAAGGACGAGCTCGCTTCAGATGGCACCCTTCCCTTGAAGGCGTTTGTGTCAACTGAAGCCAGCCATAGCGGGACTTGTCGGATACAGCTGTACAGCGCATTTCTCGTCAAGCGGGGAATTGTTCATGAAAATGCAAAATACCTCAACCTGAAGCCTGACGGTATTATTCAAACAGAGACTGTCGGCTGTCAAGCTGAAACAGCCAAGAAAAAGAGGGTGATTCCCGTTGACGCCACGGTAACCTTGGAGTTTAGTGAAGAACTCCGCTCTCTTCTGCAGCCAGCTTCAGTGGGTACAAGTGCGTCGCTTGGTCGTGAGCGTGTCACCAACGTGATCACCGATGGCACGGCGGCATCTTCAAATGCAGACGGGAATGCACAGACCTACCCCCCGAGCGGGTCCGATCTGGGCCCATGGAATGATTCAGGCGATACTTCAGGAACTCAACAGGGGTGGACTGCATACCAATGGAGCGAATATCAGTGATGACCTTGTCCACAAATTTCACCCTCCATTCCATTCCGCATGACGATGATACTGTACATATGAGTCATACTGTACATATGATTCGTCTATCGCGTTTGCCGCATGCATGAGCAATATCTAGTTGTTCTTCTTACCGCCTTTATCAGTCGACGCAGGCTGCACAATCTCAGCGTCCTCCCTCTCCTTCTTTTCCTCAGTGTTCTCCTCTTCCCCAGCTATACTCTGGGTGCTTTCGCTCAATTGGGCGGTCCATAATCTGCTATACACACCTCCCTCGATAGCAAGCAGTTGTTCATGTGAGCCTTGTTCGGCTACTTGGCCGTCTTGCAAGACAATGATGAGATCCGCGTCTGAGATGGTTCGTAGTCTGGTTCCCCAAATCATGTACCAGTCAGCTTGATCTTCTTGAGACATACACTTCTTTGCTTTTTGGTTTGGTTTGTTTTGCTTTGGTTTGGTTCGGTTTGAAACGTAGAAACTCACCTGTGCGCAATGAAGACACTGGTCTTTGTCTGTCCCACCAACGTCGAATTGATATTCCGCATCAACTCAGTCTCGGTATACACATCCAACGCCGACGTAGCCTCATCAAAGAACAAGATTGGCGGATCCTTCAACAGCAGTCTCGCTACTGCCAATCTCTGCTTCTCACCACCACTGATCATCAAACCCCGTTCTCCAACTTTGGTCTGGTACTTGTCCGGCAATCGCTGGATAGTATCTTCAACATGTGCTCTGCGGGCAGCATCGATAACTTGTTCATCGGTCGCCTCGAGATTACCGTACCGGATATTATGCAGGATATCAGCATGGAAAAGGGGTGTATCTTGCGGTACCACTCCGATCGCCTTCCGGAGCGATTCCAGCGAAACATCCTTGATATCCTGCCCATCGATCAAGATCCGTCCAGACTGCGAGTCGTAGAATCGGAACAACAGTCGGAAAACTGTGGATTTACCACAACCAGACGGCCCGACAATAGCGATTTTGTGTCCTGCTGGAATGGTGAATGAGAGATCCTTGAAGATTGGTCGGGATGGGTGGTAGCCGAAATTGACGTTCTCGAAGCGGATTTCACCGCCTTTCAGCTGAAGAGGCTTCGCAGATTGCTTGTCCTGCAGATAGGATTGTTAGCGATCCGTACCTACTCAAACATTGCCTGAACGTTCGGGTTGATATGCGCTCACCTTGATACCAGCATCCAAAGATTGAAGGTTAAACATGACTTCCATGTCGATCAAACTCTGTCTTAGTTCCCGATATACGGTACCCAAGAAGTTGAGGGGTAATGACAATTGGAAGACAAGCTGGTTGACCATGACAAGATCTCCGACCGTCATTGTACCTTTCACTACACCTTGAGCAGCCAATAACATCATCATTGTCAGGGCACTGGAGAAGATGAAGTTTTGGCCCGAGTTCAGCATAGCGAGCGAGGTGGCGATTTTCACCGAGGCTTTCTCGTACGTCTTGAGGGTGGAGTCGTACTGGGCGACTTCGTATATCTCGTTATTGAATGCCTGGCGTCAAACCGGAAACGCATCAGGCCTTGACACGTCTATGTAGTCACGACTTACGTAGATGGGAGAAGGCGCATAGACTCACCTTGACAGCCTCATAGTTGATCAGAGAGTCGACGGCTACAGTCGCTCCCTTGTTATCCGCCGCATTCGCCTGTTTCCTGAACTTTGTTCTCCACGCTGTAGTCTGCACGGTGAACCAAGTGTACAAAGCCATGGTGATAGCTGTCACTGCAGCAAAGTCCCAGCCGAACTTGTACGACAAGATGCCGCAGACCATTGTGATCTCGAGCGCTGTTGGGATCACGTGAAAAACGATCGATGAGAGGATGAAGGAAATACCCCTGCAGCAATGGTATCATCAGCATTACGCTGTACAGAGCATACAGGCAGGCCGAATATCTTCGGATGCAGGTGACTCACTTGGTACCCCTATCTATAGCTCTAGTCAATCCACCAGTCTGTCGCTCCAGATGAAACCTCATGTCCATATTCAATAGATGTTCGAAAGTCTCCCTGGCTACCTTCCTGATCGCGCTTTGGGATACTGAAGCAAAGACGGCATTTCTCAACTCGCCGAAAGCCGTCGTCAAGATCCTGGCAGCTCCGTCTGATGTGCACATCAGTCCTCATGGTTAGCCAGAGATTTTCCCAAAGGTTGGTCGAGGAGAAGCCAGCTGAACTCACATCCAGCTATACTTGCGCCTGCCAATACCCATACCGTGCTAGTCTCGGTAATAGGCACATTCAGACTGTCGACGATAGCCTTGAAGAAAAACGGCACTTGCACGTTCAATACTTTCCCAGCTACCAACAATGCCAAAGCGCCAAGAACCCGTATCTTGACCTTTGGGTTATTCTTGGGCCATATGTTCTCAGCTAACTTGACGATAATTCGCCAATCTGTCTTATCTTGCGCGTTGGAGCTGACGTCTTTCGGGTTCGCGTCTGGACTGACTACGCTCTTCGATGATTCTGAAGAAGGCGGGGTCGAGGCAGGCGGCTGTGAAGGTGGTGGCACCGCCCGACGAGAAGAGGTAGAGAAGGGTGATGTTTGGGCTGCGCGTATCGGTATAGGTCTAGGGGAATGGTTCCTCACTTCGGTCGCGGGCGAAGATATGTTGCGGAACGCATGTCGCAACGAGCTCAGTGGGCTTGTGTTGGAACTCATCGACACCTTACCCTTTGCCGCCCCGTGTTGCGAAGGCCGACAAGGTCGCCGCGAGAAGCTGGTAGTAGCGACATTCCTAGATGGACCTGCTGTTGCTGACCAATTGACATGTGGTGATCGAGGCAACGCATGCCGACTACAAGAGCCGAAGCTCATTTTGGCTGTGATGAATGATCCTTGGCAAGAGGCTGAGGGAAAGACTCTTGCAGCGACAGATGGATAAGATGATCAAATAAGAACGACTCGCAACCATCTGCATGGTCAAAGTCAAAACAGGCATGTATATATGGTCAGCGTGGTCGTTAGATCTCATTTCATGGCCTCATGGAACTGCCGAAGCACGAAGCAATAATACGATATGATGCCATTGATCGTGCCTGGGTACCATTGTGTACGTGAGCGGTAATCGCCATTTGGAAAAATCAGGTGCCACATTGCGTGGACCAGGTATAATGCCGGCACTAGGTCGAGAGGTCTTTCAGGGTGTTTTTTCTTTTCTTGTGGGCACTTATTAACCGAACATATGCGCGCATATGCCATTTGTACACTATAACGCCGGTGACTGGTTCAAGGATGCAACCGGTACTGTCTAGTCATTTTCCGGCATCTCTGGTGTCCGAGCTAATCCATCTGGTGTTGAATCCACTCGCAACCTGATCAAAACATCCCATATCCCAATGTCCAACCTCTTCCTGTAATATCATATCATATCATATCAAATCATCTGATACAGTGAATCCATCTTGGAGTAGATCATCAATCCACGCCTAATTCAATTTCAACCGGATCCATCTCATATTACCTTGCCGGAAAATCATATCAAATCATCTGTTTTATCTGATATCTGACTGACACACGACCCGCCTCCTTGTCGTCTTCTTTCTCGCCTGTCGGATAACCGGTAGCCCTGCCGACTTCTTGCCTTTCCCTTCGCAAAAACCGCCTCCTTACCGGCATTCGACAGTCACCGGACTCTCCTCTTTCTCTCGCACTTTACCAATACGCGCTCATATCACGTCGATCAATACAGATTCAGTGTACGGAATAACACGCACAGGACACGAGACAGACTAGGCTCGCAAGCAAGCAAGCGAGCTTGAGGTAGACAAAATCTAAGATCGACCAGTCAGGTAATATTCGCAAAGCAGGCCTATGCCTCTGACGAAGAGTGGAAACTTCCGATCCGATGAAACGAAATTGGGAATCAGCGCCGACCAATCAGCCGTCCTATCCCGGTCAGTTGCAACAAAATGGTACTTCTTCAACATTAACGCAGCAGCAGCAGCAGCAGCAACCAGGTGATGAAGGTGTTTGGGTTTCGATGCCCTCACATCCTTATGCCTCAGCATACCAAGGCATGCCCAACCCGTTCCAGCCTTCCCCTCTGCACAATTCGACCACATATGATTCTCACTCGACCGCGTACCAGGATAGTCTGAACAATGGACATCAGGACAAGAAGGTCAAGTTGATGGATCCTAATGCACAGGACCCTGTGGCTAGAGGATCACCGCAGAATGGAGATGGCGATAGTGATGACAACGAGGACGATGACGAGGATGATGATGACGACAATGACGATCAAGGCGGAAGTTGTAAAGGTGGAAGTGGGAAGGGTAAAGGGGGCAGAGGGAAGAACGCGGATGGCAAGCCAAAAGTCAAATTGACAAGAGGTTCCAGGTGAGTTTGTCCTATCTATTGACTTGCACAGCTGGTGACTGACAGACGTATACCTACTCTAGAGCCTGTATAGCGTGTCGGAAGATCAAAATGAGATGTATTCCAGACGAATCGACCGGCCCCGGTGGACCTTGCAAGGTGCGACCATGCTGTATTTAACTGCGTATACCAAAAGATGGATATTCTAACGCCAACTTTGTCCTTCGCAGCGATGTAAATCTGGCGGTCACGAATGCATCTTCGAGGAATCAAACAGAGGAAAGCGAAGTACCAGGAAGAATGAAGCTTTAGCTGCCAAGTTGGCCAAGATGGAGGCGGCACTGAAGGGAATCGGATCGGTGAGCTGATGAAATAACCGACTGGCCAGACCACAGCTAATGCGTACCACATCAGGCATTGAGCACCATCGATCAATCATCCCTCAACTCATTCTCGACAGCTTTGCACGGTGCCACCAGCGACACAGACGTGATCAACTTGATCACCTCTCATACCTCACCCTCGGCAGTCCCGACACTAGCTGTCGCCATGAACAGACAACCATACAACGCGTCTAGCGATCCATTTGCCGGCGATGTTAGAGGCGAAGACTCCGCCCATGGACCGGGACACCATTCTCAACCACCTCTATCGCCTCGTTTGCATTCCTTGCCCGACAACGTATTATCCCCATTGGGTCTGCTAGCGGAGGCGAGCTTGCAAAACACGGACGCTCCGAGCAAGAAGAGCGGCTCCAAATCGCGATATTCAGATCAGAATGGGAAACCTGCTCATAGACCTTCTCCGCTTGGGTACGAGGGAAGGGGAAGCGTACCTCGAAGTGGAAGTCCAATGGGGATGTCACCGGGCAGCTACAGACTGGCTACCAGCGATATACGAGGGGGCAATGGTGGTGAAGACGATGAGGCAAATGCATATGCCGATCACGGCCATGGCGTAGCCTCGCATAATTACTTCAAGCTTGGTAAGTGGTGTTCATGTACTTCCCCTCATAAATACCGATGTACCGTTTGTACTAACATACCCAGCTATAGGAGCGGCCATGAATCCGACGGCAGGTCTGAGCGACGACAGACTGCCTGAGCTTATGACCATTGTTTCGAGGGATGAGATTGGTGAACTCTTTGACATATTCTTCAATAACAGTGAGCTTTCTCGCTACCAAAATCTGCCAGTCATGGGTAATTTTAGCTCACGGTCGATACTTAACGCTATAGTGGCTTTCCACGTACCGCTCGTGTATAGGGAATTCCATACGCCTGATCTCGTCCTGCAGCGAAGTCAATTCCTCTGTACGGTGTAAGTGGTCTCAATCGAGCTGTTCTTATTCTGGCGCTTGGCTGACTCTGTTCTTCGCAGCATCTGTGCGCTCGCTGCCAGATACTATCACAAGCGAGCAGATCTACACGCTACCCTCTCGGCATATGCTAAGCGACTGGCTTTTGAGGTGCCATCAAGAGGGTGAGCGTCCTATTAGCTAACCTTGTTTACTGTAAAACTCAGCTGATTTGTCCATGATGACTAGTTATAAATCTGTGGAAGTAGTGCAAGCGTACTTGTTGCTATCGCTTTGGACTTTGGGGCCTGAGAAGACTTTCGAACAGGATAGGACGTGGTTGATGCTTGGTATGGCGATTCGGTGAGTCAGCCTAACGTCGCATTTTGAAACGAGGATGACAAAGCTGATGCGGAACCCGTTGTTTAGTATGGCAACGGACTTAAATCTCCATAGGAAGAGCATTGTGTCTGGCTTAGATACGGAAGAAGGAAGATCTCGTGATCTTGAGGTGAGTAAAGGGTTGTTCAGCTGTGTTTAGATACAGTTATCGGAAAGCTGATTCATATGACTGGCAATTGTATCGACAGATCATCAATCGCGAGAGATGCTGGCTGCACTGCTTCGTTCTCGACCGATCCCTCTCCGCTCAGATGGGTAAACCCTACACCTTGAGAGAAGACTACATCATTCGAAACGCCTGCGAAGCTTCATGGCATCAACAGCGATTCACGTTACCGTCCGACCGAGCTTTGAGCGCATATGTGGTGCTGCAACAGATCATGTCGAGGGCGATCGACTCGATATATAGTAGTACGACGACTGTGTCGGGATTGAGGCATGATTGCGATTGTGAGTCGAAAATGCTTGCAGAGTATAGGCTATGGTCTAGCGCTGACATCCAGGATTCGCAGACATGCTCATTGTCAGATCAGCTCACGAGGAATTGAGAAGATGGTTGACTGAGGTGAGTCAGATGGCATGAATTTATCCAGGTGATGCATTCAGTGCTGATGTATTATTGTCACCCGCAGTGGAACAAGCCTGAGCAGTTAGTAAAAGCTTGAGAAGGAGCAACATCGACGAATTGATTGGCTAATTACGACCGCCATTGCTATAGTAGCTACGCTCCAGGTCAAGAGGGGAAAGACGAATATGACAGTCGAGCGCAATTTTACTTTGCCTACTCTTCGCTTGTCCTGTATTCTTTCGGACTAGAGAACGCTCTTGAGGTATGTCTTTGTGCGCAAGTTGAGGTGCAGCTCTCAAGCTTTGGAGACCAGTCTGCTGATATCCACTTCCTCCGCAGAGGGCCAAGATGGACATTTCATTCTTCCTCACAAATGTCTACGAGGCTGCCACGGTGAGCTGGGGAGCGAGCTACGTTATGGGAAACTATAAAGTGCTCTCGGCTAATTAGTCGAATCATACAGCGAGTGTGTACCGTTGTCAAGGAAGAATTCCTACCAAAGGGCTATCTACCTTACTTGCCAGATACGAATTTTGTCATGTGCAGTTATGCGGTGAGCGGACTCTCGGTTGGTTCGATGCACTGGGAAACATGCTGATTTGCCTGTGTTCGCCTGTCTCTGTCTCTAGCTGTTGTCACTCCTCAAATTGCTCAAGCCTGAGCTGAGACCGTATCATGACTCCGAAGAAGCCATCTTTAAGCTCGTCTCGTCAGTCAACTCCCATGCACTCGAAAATGGTGCCAGGGCATGAGCTGATATTCGTTGGATTGCAGCGAAATGGCGGATATCCTCGAAGACTGTGCGGTGGACCCATCACATCAGCCAGCGATCTATGCCGCATTCATTCGCGAGATTGTGCGCAAGACACGCGAACTTCGACACGGCCCTGGCGTGGCCACTGCGCCGGCATCACCTGGTACACTGCTCGCCCACCATTCTCTCCAAGCCGCTGCCCTCGGTCAATCTGTCATCGCTCCGGAACTGACAGCCGGCGCGATCCAAGCTGCTCAAGCGCATGCTGCGGGACATGCCCATGGACATATGGCTGATGGGCATGCGAATGCGAACAACAATGCGGTGTATGATCCGCAATTGATGGATCAGACTGCTAATTGGCAGCCTGGAGATATGATACCTGGTCATTCTGGAGAAACGCAATTTACGTTCATTCCTCAGGGTGGCGATATGATGTGAGTGATACTCCGACCGGAATGATGCATGAAAGAAAGCTAACTTGATTACTTGTTGGTTGTTCTGATGGTAGGATTCTGCCTTCACAAGCGGGTCCTTCAATAGCTCCTTCACCGACAGCGGCTTTCCTGGCGAACCCACTCTCATCACTACCATCAGCCGCTCAAGGTCAAAGTCAAGGTCAGACCGGCCTTACGCCCACAGCTTCGAATGGGTGGGCAGAGTACTTGCCCACTTTCATGAGTTCGGATGGATTCGACGGATGGGATGGAAGTATGTTACTTCCGGGTTTTGGGCGTAATCAGATTACCTTGAGTGGGGGTTTATTGCATTCGCAATATGGAAGCGGCATCATGTGAGTTCGCGCTGTTTCTTTTTATTGGTCAGAATGATGGCAGTGTCCAGAAGTCATGTCGCGTTATATCACGTACAGTGTTACGAAAGCGTTGAAATCGAGATCAAAGAGGGATAAAATGCTGATATGATTGAGCTGGTTCACCACCTAATTACACAGCACTCCGGCCCATCAAACGCCTGTACACAGTCGAATGGGCTCAAGAGCAGGTAGTCGAGCCCAGACACCTCATCACGGCTCTCAAAGCTAGGCTGGCTCAAGGACGTTATATATACATGCGTATCAGGCGCATGGCGCATGACAGTGACAAGATGCGTATAAGAGCGCAGGCCATTCTCTCAGGATGTGGAAAAAGGGGATCAGAATTTGGATGTTGTGGTCGGAAGGAAATCTTTTGAAAAGTCATTTTGTATCTCATACACTGTATTGTACATTTACATTTGTGGTCGGCGTTTCGAATCATTGTCCGAATGAACAAGTGGGAAGTGGAGAAGTAAAAGAAAAAAACCTCTCGGTTTTTTTATCTATACGAATATTGGTGTGGTTATGAGTTCGTAACTTGTCTTCGTACGACGATGTACCCTTGGAGGTTGAATATACAATATGTTTGTATTCTCATGTTGTACTCTCATCAGGTGCAGAAATTCGTGACGAGGACTGGATACGTGGACCAGCGGAAAGGGTGATTTGGTTTCATCAAATAGCTATTTCGAATTGATGTATATTTTGTGGTGAGATCCACCTGGATCACTTTGAATCTCACTCATAATTGAATGTATGATTTCCGATCTCACATTGTAGTTCATCGGAATAGTCAAATCGATATATATATATATGTATATACATACGTATATCTAAATATATGCATAGCATATCTCTGCATCGCACTGTAGCCGTACAGCACAATGCTGGGACTAGGCAATACCGTTCTATCGTACCAGCCTATCCATCCATTTCAATGTTCCTTGATGTTCTGACGGTCTTTTCCACAAGACGGAGAATGCTGAAGAAGCATTTGACTAAGCGCGAGGAGAAGGAGGAGCGAAAGCCACTTGTTTCGGTAATCTGAAAGTGAGGCAGTACATGTCCTTGTTTGGCGCGACTGATCGGACGAGATGGAGGTTGTAGCCCTCTGATTGAGGTGTAAGGGTGTACCCTAGATATTGGGTCGCTCGCTGAGGCATGGAACAAAGACAGGACAGGACAGATTAATCAGTCAGTCAGCTTGAAAGAAATAACTTGATACCTGGTGAAATGATTATCGGAACCAGACAACACGATAATAAGATGTCGGATGTAGAGGCGGTGAGATATTGACTTGGCGCGATGCGCAATGCGCAATGCGCAAAGCTTTGCTTTGCAATGAATAAGATGTGAAAAGGGTGATTTCGGTCGTCACTTACAGCTAAGATATCAGGCTCGGCCTTCTCCCTTTCCACCTCCCTGGTGAAGCAATACACATGTACCAACGGCATCTCCAATCGACCTTCCTCCTTCGTTTCTGTAACTGTGGCAACATCTGCTCCGTACTGTTTAACAAATTCGTCATCTGACAAGAGAGGTGTGAAACATCCTCTATAGGCACCGAGGAAAGTGAGTGCGCTATCGGGGAGGTTCATAATAAAATGCTGGATTATCTTCGGCGGTTCAGGTCCGATTGTAGCAGCAGGTGCGGGTGGCTTCGCTGCTGTAGTGGTATTGGTATTCGGTGTTGTGGCAGATGATGTTGTTGAGGTTGAAAGATGATCGGTGAGAGACAACGAAGCAGCGGCGTTGGAGATAACGTCTAGGGTGGATTGCACGAGCGTTTTAGCAGACGTAGATCCCTCAGATTGGGTCCCAGGTCCAGGTTGATCGGCGGCTTTAGCTTTCCTGTCCCTCTCCCTCCTCGCTTCTTTCGCCTGTTTCCTCTGTTCAGTCTTTGATGGTCCTGTTGGAGGGGTGAATGGGTTACGCCATACTTCGAGAGCTGCTGATTGGATGAATGCTGCGCCGTCGAGCTCGGATACGCGCAGGTTATCTTGGACCTAACACACAATCACATATCAGATATAAACATCCTTAATCAGCTTACATTCCAATTTCCGCGCGTGCTCGCGGATCAATCTTATGGATCGCGATACGCCAGGTTCCATATCAGAGCAAGCGGACGTCGGCTCCCATGTTTGTATATCTATCACAGCTAGGTCAAATCGGGGCGAGCTTGCCATTATCTCACTCACATGGTTTTTGACTCGGTTCTCTCTCATCCACTTTACACTCTCAGGATTCAAATCATTCCCCAGGACATAGCTACCCCTCTTCGCGGCAGGTACGGCGAACGGTCCCACGCCAGCCATGACGTCCACCACGAGTGAGTTGGGAGGGAAGATGGAGATGAGTCGTTCGTGTTCATGGTGTAGTCGGGAGTTCCAATATACCCGGGAGAAATCGAATGTGAATGAGCAGGAAGATTCGTTCTGCCATCCGGTCGGTGATGGTGATGGGAGATATGATCAGCTTATGCCTCCCATTCATACCCACCAATTCATTCTGACTGAGAGGAGAGGGTCAGGTTATCATAGCACATACCAATGTGGTGATGTAGTCCTTGTCTCCAGCTATCACCTCCATATCAAAGTATCGATATTGAGCGTGGATAGTATCCAGCTTGTTTACGACTGTCCGCAGTCCAGGATTTTTCTGCACGAAAATAGATTTAAATCATCAGCACCGCTCACTCTAGCTGGATCTTTGAACCACATACACGGTCCAAGAAGAATAGTTAGGGTGAACCGGAGCGACAGAGGATCCACTCACATCCAGTATGACCTCCCCTATCAGATGTCTGTAGGGCAGCCATTCCTCCCGCAGGTTCATGTGCGCTATATGACCTGTTGAAGTGAACGAGGAGGGGATATCATCGCTTTCGGTGGTAGGCAGGACGGCGGCCAAAATCTCTGCTGTAACAAGGAAATACTGACGGTCAGCTAAATTGCATCACTCCTGCAAGGCAAATGTTCCACATCCAGCATGATGTTACTCACATGTATTCCAGTTCTCATAGCCCAGTTTGACCGTCTCTTTCCGCATCCCTTCCGTCTCTGTGCGAATCACTTCTCTAGTCTCTTCGGGCAGTTGGGCTTCTTCAGATACATGCAGTCGGAAGTATTTGATACCCTTCTCTCCTTCCGGAGAGTCGACGATCATCTTGATCTTCGGTAGGTCCAGTGTATAGCTGAATCATAAAACATCAGGAAATGGTCAGCTCCATTCTTTTTTACTTGTATGGGTGACGTTGAGAGGTGACGTGAAAACGTACTCTTTCAGAGCTGGGTGAGGTCTCAGTTTACCGATCTTGGAAGCTTCGACCGCGGCTGACAATATCGGTACAGACACGTCGAAAGCCTTTCGGTCGAGAATTTGCATACCGATAAGCTGAGGAGGCTTCATATAATCCCTCAGCGCCCCATGGGGGGTATGGGACGCCGAGTAAGAAGTAGCGGACATGTTGAATGATCTTTGGAGATGAGATGTAGTGACGACGATGTTGGTGTTGAACGAGGTTCGTGCTGATTGAGGAGCGGGCAGGTTCGATGTTCGATGAAGAGCGCTCGATAGTATCCGAAGCATCCGCTACGAGCTGCAAGTCAAACGTATATACCCTTCGTTTCGACTTGAACAGGTCGGATTCATGAATGGCAGATCGTTCGTTCTCTTGGTGTTGCTACCTCCAAGCAGGCATGACAACGACCGAGATATTTCGGAAACATATGCATATGCATATTCGCTCAACGATCGAAAACATTGACAGGCGATGCGGACATCGCCGCGGGTTCACTCGGCACTGTGTGTGGTCCAAGCGTGATTGTAAAGTTAAGTTACCATCAAATCAAGGGTTCAGCGTGTGTGTGTGTGTGTGCATTCCTTTCGCCTTATCAGATTCCCATCAAATCGCATCTCTAAACGCAACGACGCAACAACGCAGTTTTCCGTCAACGTTTATCGATGATATCGACCGAAAAAATAATAGTTCTCATTATCAAATGAGCCAAAAGAGAAAAACTACAGCACCCGGGATTCCCAGGTGGTCCCCCACCCTGGTACTAACCGAGCGATACACATATTAAAACTGCGCAGAGCGGACGGGATGCGGTGCTTTATGTGTTCTATGGCCGTAGATGAAAGTTCAGGCTCAAATGCCCCTTGATAATTGTTTGGAGAAAATGAAATGGCAAGGTGGGAGAAAAACGGACTCAATCGCTCTCTTTCTGACTGTTGTGTTGAGTGGGCCAGATGTCTGCGGCTTTTGCTCAATCAGGTCTCACGGGAATAGATAGGTTGATTGGTGAATCCGTCGGATACCTGATATCATGTCAGGTGGTGGCGCCTTTGTTCCCGTGAAAGTGGCTAATCCATGCTGTAACGATTGCTTGCCGCTTCTGCCGATGAGCGACAGATATCTATCAGCTCATCGGGGTCACTAGCAGCGCCTCCTTACCGATTGGGCTGGCAGAAGCCGAGCCCAACGCATATTCGATAGTTGTATGTCTTGTTTCCAGGGAGGTGAACCCCCCACCCCCCACCCCCTCCCTTTTGCCACAGACAGTCAGCAAACTATGCGGGCGCGGGGCGAGTGGTTGGATTATCTACACTAACCGAAACAGCCTAAAGGATTTCCAGACGATGTGCGATATCCTTTCTCCTCGCTCCTTTGGATACCTCCGTTGTATGGTCTATGTAATGATCATCCCTCGCGTCGCTCGCTGAATGATATCAACAGATATAGCACATCCGATCTGATGTGATTGAATCGTCCTGTAGCCTTGTCTGTGCTTTCCTCTTGTCCTCTTTACACTCGTCACACTTCAATCAGTACGAAGAATCCCCATGAGACACTGAGAACGATATATTACTCCGCGCACTAATACACTCATTTGACGGTCAAGAATTTTCGGCCACAATGTCGGACAATGACGGCAACAACAACAACAACAGACCTGACGCTCAGGCTGTGGCGATAACACTACCCTCTCCGCTTGGCGAGAACGATCCGTCTCCCACCCCACTTTATGTCTCAGTGTCATATACCCTATCCTCCCGGCCCCTCAGCTCGACCTCGACGTCCGTACAGGGCTATGTGGTCGATGATCCAGATGGCACAGCCTCACCGCTCCAGATTGGCCAGAATTTGGTCGCAGGTGACGGTGTCGGTAGCTCTACAGGTGTCATAGCCTCGGCAACGGCCCTTACAACTAATCAGGCAGGAGACCCCACGATGCCTAGTCTAGTCACCGACGGTACATCTGTAGGTTGGGCACCAGCAAGTGACCCACCTGACCAAGCAGCATCCGCCACCTCTCAGCCCCTCTATCTTTCTCAGGCTGCCTCACTTTCGAGTGTCGAAGAGCAAGCAGAGAATCTTTCGACAGTGGTTCCTGCTTCAACAATCCAGGAGGGGTCCCCACCACCAAAGTAAGTTCCCGCCTTAAAGGATAGAGGGCTTGATCTCCGCGTGCTCACAAACTTGTGAGATAGTGCCCCTCTTTCATCTACCATAGCACAAACATCGTCTGCTTCACCGCCACAGTCGTCGCCACCGCCCCCTATTTCTGCTTCGACGAGCCGGATCATAGCTGCGGTCGATCAGGATCAGGAGAATGCAGCCATCAGCACAACAGACCCAGTGTCATCTTCAGATACGTTTCTCCCGACAAGCCCGTCAGTCCACAATTCTCCGCCATCTTTGCCAGTGCCGACTACCACCAGGATATCAGCTGCACAGAACTTCGATAGCCTTAATCTTGTCAGCTCGTCTTCCGCCACTATTCCGGGCTCAGAACCTTCAGAAACTTCTGCCGTTTCAAGTTCCACGTCCAAGGGTCTGCATGCCGGGGGAGGGGTGATGGCTCTTGATCTGGGAGAATCTACTTCTTCGTCGAGCTCATCTCATCTTTCTACTTCTTCCGCTAGCGGTGAGTGCTACATACTCTCGTATACTGATGCCTCATGCTGATGGGCATATGTAGTTACTGGAAGCGCATCAAAGGGGAAAGGAGCTACAGACGACCTGAAAGATGTATCTGCCACTTCGGAGGCATCAGCTAAGGACAAGGCGGTCACTGGCTCCGCCTCTTCATCTCCTGGAGCTGGTGGTGGTACAGGCGGTGCTGGATCAAGTTTGGAAACATCGGGCACTACAGGTGCCTCGGCCTCGGCTTCGGCTTCGGGCTCGTCGACGGTTAGTGGGCAGGCTAATCAGGCTGAATCGAATGCCGAGACGAAGAGCGAGAATCAGGGTGGGAAGCTGAGCTCGATCGCGATCGTCGGTGAGTGGCGGCTTATAGTCTTGATGATGTCTCGGCGTGATACAGTAGACCCTTGGACTGATCAATCCAACAACGCTCCCAGGTATTGTGGGAGGTGTATTATTGGCTATGATCCTGGTGTATCTGGCGTGGTATCGATGGGTGAGCACTACACCCTTGAGAATCATCTTCATACGGCATTTTACTGATCTGCATGACCTGGTACTGAATGTACTGTAGCGTAAGAGGAGAGCTCGAGATGCACTCCAAGAAATACCCGACGATGACGAGATGTTCACGCCTGGTATGCACGATAACCGAATCACGAGATCAAGCTTTGGTGCAGCCGAGCCTATCACGCCATATATCAGACGTCGTCGATCCGAAGAATCATTCGGAGACGACGAGTATGGCGATGAAGAAGATTGGTATGATCCCGATCCTCGATCAGGCCGCGGCCTCGGCGGAGGCCACGGCAACGGTCACGGCTACGACTATGACTATGACCCTGACTATGACCAGCACCAGCACCAGCACGGTGGGCGTAGAGGAACGTTTGACGATCCTCGTACGGCACCTATACCGCCTGGGATGGAGATGGACGGTCGAGCAGAGTACGGTTTGGTCCAATATGGCGATGGGATGACAGCTGCTCTGGCCGACGGATTAAGTACGGCCGCTCCGCAAACGTCTCGCACAATCCCTGCGGTGAATCCATTCGTACCGCCCGTACCGCCACTTCCCTCGTCATATTCTCACAGTAAACATGAAACGATAAGAACATTACCTGCTGTACCGGATGACGTAGACCCCGACGTGGGATACGGGGCGAGTATCTACGATTCATACGGTAATCAACCTCAAACAGCAGCCTCAAGACCTCAGACGGAGATGATGGAGCCTAGCACGTCAAATCTTCTTCCATGGCTGAATAAAAGCAACAATGTGGCAGCCGCTCCGCCCCCTGTACCACCTCTGCCTGCACCGATAGATCAAGATGCCCAAGAAATGTTACATCCTCCCGAGCCTCCTAGAGCCCCGCCACGAGCAATGATGGCTCAGACCCCTGTTGGAGGTGCTCCTGTGGGTCACGGTGGAGAATTGGGGGCAGCACCTATTCCGGCATTCCGGTGACCATGTGCTGATCGCCAGAAGTAGTGCAGTGCAGTATACGCAAAGACGGAGTTGAACGCTATATATATAATGATGTAAATGAGTAAATACATACCCTGGGACTCTCTGACCGTATCTGTAGCTCTAGCATACATGGATCATACATTCTGACCGTAATGTATACGAGTATCATGAGTTACATGGTCCTGCTTCGGTCAGTCGCAGCGGGACCGACCTCAATTTGCCAGAGGGTGGCAGGTCTGGCCTCTGTGGTGCTGTAGGGCCAGGCGAGGCCTCCTTTCATCCTAGACAGAACCTTTCAGTGGCCAACCTTTCTTCCCCACCCGACCAGGCGACCATCGTCATAACAAAAGCAAAGAAGCACCTTCGCTTTGTGTCGTCACCTCAAGGGAGGTATAGTGCTGGAACGTCGAATCAAACTTGGATCCGCAGTATACTTTCGCGTGCGTATAAATCCCACCACATACCGCGAACCCAGTGAATCAGAAATCATCGCCACTTCAGACATTACGAGTACACTGCAGTATCGACTTGTTTTGACTTAAGTCCTTTCCCAGTACCCACATACTTCGTAGCTGCACTACAGTACTACTGTACTTTTTACCGTTTGTCCGCCGCCGAGATGTCCAGTGAACTCGGTCCGCACAGCCCCGCTGCGACACAAGACACAGCCTCCTCTTCGCCTGTCAAGTCAAATGCCGATACCGCCACTCGGCCTGCTTCGACAAGTCCTCCTACTGAAGACGGTGCTGCCGTCACGAGCGGCTCCCGAGCTGGATCCTCTGCTAAGTCGCCCTCTTTGAATCCCACCCCTTCAGCCAGATCTTCCAGGATCGAGCAAGACACCGATGTCAGTCTCAGCAGTTTGCTCGACCAGGGCTTCTCCCCGGAATTGTCTGAAGCTCTGGACAAGCTCAATAGCTTGTTCAAGGCAGCAGCAGAGAACTCAGGCACTGCGCCAGACTCCCTCAAGGCTAGTGCAGAATCAATAATCGATACCCAAAGGGCGCGATTGGAGGATCGAAAGGCTCGTGAAGCCGCGGCGTCCCAAAGCAATGGCGGCCTCAAGGTGCCCGCTCCTAGCGCATCACCCATTGCTCGTGACGGTCCCGCAGGTGGAGCTGGACTCTAATCCGTTTACATTAGGCCACATCCCGATCACCAGTCATAGGTGACGTGTACTGTACATCGTGGCGAAGGAGAGAAGAGGAGGACTTGGTCAGATTGAGTGAGCAAGGCACATAGGGTCGCCGGGCTTGATTGCTTGATTGAATTAGAGGGCGTGTCTGATACTATCGTATGTATACATGCAAGCAAAAATTGAGCGAACGGTACAGTAGCTTAGAGTTACAAATGTCGTACAACAGAGATGAACGAGATGTATGATGGATGGCTACAAGATCAGACATATATAGATCACATATGATTACCACTATGTCCATCTGAAGAGTCAGCATGCGCTTCTCGATCATTTCGTATCGAAACATTTCTAACTCACATAAGTCTCATCGCGATATTCCACAATCTGGGGCAAACCTTTCTCACGCCGTCGTGCTTTCTCTGCGGACCATTTCTCGAACCTAAGTGGCCCGAAACATTAGACAGACATCAGCGTTGTTCGTCACGAGGCAATGACAAAATGGAAAATGCTCACCATTTCTTCATCTTCGCTCGACTAGATGTACAATGCACTTGTCAGCTATATTGTGTGCCAGGTCCACCCTGACACGACCTTAAGCTTACCTCTTCTCGTTGCCTACATTCACAGTTGCTATCATCTTCAAATCCGCACCCGGCATAGATAGCGCAAAACAGGTCAACTCTGTGAAACTTGAGTGTTCAGAGTATGGCACACCTGTAACAATCCACTAAGTATTAGCTTGTGCAATGAAGATAAATACAACTGATAGAAGGGGAACGAAAATGATGCTTGACATAGACTTACCAAACATTTGGAAAGTCCTGCAACTCCCCCGCATAGGTTTCAGGTCTCGCTCAGAGAACCATCTGGCCTGATCTCGCTTGATGACCGTATTGACATCGGGCAGCATATCCGTACCGGCAGGAGGAGAATATGACCAGCCTGTAGGTCTAAGCGCTAGGACCCGGTCAAAATGTGGATGAAGCCGCGCAAGATATGGTTGAAGGCGGTCGAGCTGGATATTGCCGAGGGGAAGAAGGTGAACTTGTGACTGTGAACAGGATCAGCTAAACATTCGCCGTATGCTGAAACGTGGCAGACTCACACTGTACGGGTCGGTGCTGAGCAAGGAATGTAGTTCTGAATCTGTCTGGCAGAGAAGAATACCCTTCTTCCGAGGATCGCAGTATATTGTTGATCCAAGCGCTTTCGCTACGGCTGAGGCATTGTTCACACATCAGCTGACCTATCCAGACCAAGTCGTCAAGCAGCTCACCTTTAACGATCCTCTCTTTGCCGATTGAGTATGTGCCCATGACTACTAATGTGCGGCCTTTGGGCTTGACATCCCCAATCTCCCTCAGTTCCTCTTTCACATCGTCCATCTCCTCTTTCTTGACCAACCATCCAGCCATCATCGCCTTACTCTTCTCCTCCAGCTCTTCCGCGTGAGGCTTCATTTCCTCTCCATCTTCGAGCTTGACGTTCATTCGCGGCTTGAGGTCTTCTAGCGGTGGCGCAGTGGAGGATATACCGACGACTGTGCGCCGGGCAAGAGCAGCGCACGCGTTTATCACTTGCGGTTGGGGCGGGAAGCAATATTTGGGGTTGAGATAGGTTGTATCGAGATAGCAGGTATGGATGGGTGCTCGGGCGATAGCAGGGTGGAGCACCATCTTAGGACAGCTATAAAGAGGCTGTCAGTGTCAACTAATATTCCGCCATAAGCCTGAGCGGTAATAACATAGCTCACGCTCGAAAGTCTCCACAATGCAGGTATCGGAAAATCCGCTTGCTACCCACAAAAGGACTTTTGAACCCTGAGTCGCCAGCATTGACTGTCTGTGGGCCCTCGAACAAGAAGATGGACGAACCGGGACCTGAGTAATGCCGGAATCAGCTCTCCGCTTGTCTTCGCACGTACTCTGCACTCACAATGATTAGCTTCTATGGGCATGACTGTCACTCCGCCTGTATTGGGCATTTCGAACGGAATGTTATCCGGTAAGCCATGCTGGAAATCGGCGATCAGTCAGCCAAGTCCACTCTTCAACTATGGCTCGAGGCTCGCAATGTTATACTCACGACCCATTTGGGCTCTACCCCGAGCATATGTATGATCAGATTTGCAGTCGTCTGAGAGCAGTATATCGGACCATGACACCAGCTCTTCGACAAGTTTGTATAGTGATCGGAATGAGCGTGTCTACAGTATACTGGTCAGCGATGTCTGGCAAAAGGCCAAAGAAGCAGAACACACGTGAGGAGGTATGCAGTGACTTTGGGAACAGCACCGTATCTGAATGCGTCAACCGCCACAGGCATACCAGTCAAAACCTATAAGGATGGAGAGATCAGCTTCGTCACTTGCACTGTCCGCGGCAGAGGTGAAAGCTGACACTGACCTTGTAGAAGGGCGCTTTCCTTCTCCCGAAAGTCCTTTTACCGTCCCGCTTCAAGTCGATCTCGGCATCTTTCCACTGTTCTTTCTCCTTGTGTCCGCTCATGAGTACCGAGAATGCATTGGGACCTTTCGTGGCTGGTTCAGGTTCCGGCGAAGGCGACGGTGCGGGGGAGAAAGATGCATAGGCTGATATCGGTCGAGACTTCCTCTTGGATGGTGAAGAAGCGTCGACACACGCATTGATGTGATACTGCACCACCTGCTCCCATGATTCAGCTTTTGAGATGATTAGACATGGGTTGGCCAACAAGACTCACTTTGTCCACTTTGCCCTCGAGCGAAGTCCGGCATACCGGACAAGCTTCAACCTTCACTCCACCACTAACGTTCCTCTTCTTTCCTCTTCCGATCGGTTCAGATATCACAGAAGCCTCGTCATCTCCTTCATCCTCTTCCATGCCCATACCTTCGTCTTCCGGTTCCTCCCACTCTATGTCCATATCCTGATCCGCCCCTCCACCATTATTCTGTGAATGTCCTATACCGTCAGGTTGGATCGTATGTATCGGCTCGGGTATAGCTTGTACCTCATCCATATCCATATCTAGACCCGAGTCATCATTCTCTCCATCATCGCCCTCAGCAGGATCTTGCGTCCTGTTTCCATCTTCGTCTGAAGGAGGAATCCCACCTTCATCGTCGTCATTCCCCTCCTCGTCCAAGCGAGATACGCCGACGTTGATCACCTCTGGCCAGGTAGTCGGCGGCTTGAAGTCTGGGTATCCGGGGAAAGCAGGTGGCTTTGGGTTTTCAGGTATTCGGGATGGTCCAGCTATGGGAGAGGGGGATCGGACCTTCTGCCGTTTTGGTTTCGGCGAAGGTGGAGGTAAAGCCAGTATCTCATTTTCATCGTCGCTGATAACAACCGGGTCTTCTACAGACCCAGTGATAGGAAGGGGCTTGCCTTTTCCCTTCCAATCCACGGATGAAGAGGTAAAAATTGGTGGTTCTACCTTGACGAAGTCATTCTTCGCAACCGACGCGCTCGACGTTCGACGGGGTGTGGGCGTCTTGGAGAAGAAGTTGAGGATGTTACTACTGCCGTTTCCGCTGTTCTTGGGGGACGCTTCTGGTCGTTTCGCGTTCTTACTGGAGATGGATGAGCGTGCCATTGTGGCTATGTTGCTTTGTTCATGAGTGTGCAAAGCATAATCTTCATTGGTTGCTATATCAAGAAGTGAACATGGTTTCATTCGTATCTTGCCTTTTGGGTCGATCTCGATGACGGTAGGCGCGAGTCCAGTCAACCGGGGAAGAGTCACGTGATTTGCCACTCACCCAAGCGAGCATCTAACTCACGTGCGCTCCACGCTGCTGTACGCTCGCTCGAGCCCATCCCTCAACTTTTTCAGCGGTGGATGTATTATATAGTAGTGTCATATCCATGTTAAAGCCAGTTCATTGACACAACCTGGAATCACGACATAGAATAACTTTTCTTATATCAAACATCAACCACGCACGTATAGCGAACAAGCGAAAAGGACCATATACAAAAATGTCTAGACCAACACCTACCGCCGAAGAAGTTGAGGAAATCCTGCTGTCAGCGCGATACGGCGAGCTCAACGAGATCAAGGAGTTTGTAGACAAGTTTGGTGCTGAATCTTTGGGATCTGCGAGGGATGAGCGAGGAAACACCGTATTGCATATGTGTTGTGGGAATGGACATCTTGGTGAGTCGGCCAGTGCTCACCTCTCGTGGTGTACTTCTACAGTATTCAGCTAGGTTCTGAACCATGGGCTCTATCCCGGTGGCAGTGTAGCTGACTTTGTCGCTGATGAACATCACACTCTAGAGGTATTAAATTACCTCTTGCCTGTCATGCCCAAAGAGCTGCTACAAAATACCAACGAGGCTGGATCACCGCCTATTCACTGGGCTGTATCGAACAACCATGTAGGATGTGTGAAAGCGCTCGTGGAGTTGCCGGAGGAACAAGGGGGCGGTATCGCTCTGCTGAAGGTGAGTGATTGCGTTCTAACATACTAACTAGGATCTGGCTGGTCGTGATTAACGAGACTCACGTCGACATACCTCCCGCAGCAAACCAACGCCGCTGGACGAGACGCATTCGCCGAATCCATCTTTGCTGGAGAGGGCAAAGAAGAAGTATCAGGTTGGATCGAGGGATACCTTTACAAGATTGAAGGTGGAGATGACGAAGAGGGAGAACAACAACCTTCCAAGATTTCCGGAGAGGAGGAGGAAGTCAAGGTGATTGAGGGAGATGAGATGGTGCGTGAGGAAGCTGAGACTGTTGATGAGCTTGCTCAGAAGGCTGAGGGCGTCGAGATCAAGGAGTAAGGTGCAGTGGGAGGAGGAGGAGGAACTCGATGCGACTATTGATCGCAGATCCGGAGTTCAAGCTGGAGCTGGAGCTGGAACTGGAGCAGATAGCTTAGGCTGATAGACAAGGAGATAGAAGCGGTATTGTATGTATCATTACATTTCATTTGCTTTAGTGGGCTTGGGGGTATAACATCTCCAATCTGGTATCCCAGTCATCTGACATCTGACGGTTTGGGAAATCGACTCCGCTACCGAGTTGATCACCGTACGCCCACCTTCAGTCATGTCTCGCCCATAAGAGTCACTTGCATCCCACTTGCTCGCTCACCGACCAAATGCGAAACAATGCATGAAGCACGACGTGCTTTGACAGATGCTGAAATGGAGATGATGAGAACACAAAATGGATGTAATTTGATGCCTACCCTATCTACTCTATAGCTCCCCACCACTCCCAACACCGCTCAACCAATCCCGTAGTCTAACCAACACTTTATCATCCAACACCTTCATACAGCCCACACACCCTGTCCTCAGCGCCTCAAGCGCCGAAAATACCACGCCTATTATGGTCGCCACGGGCGTGTTGTCTAGACTGGCTGGCGGGTTGGGCGGTGTCGTCATATTCTTCTTGGCCTGCTCTTTTGCTCTCTCGATGGCCTTCTGTCTGCTACCCTCAATCTCCTCGGACTGGGTAGCGGCGTAGATCTTCCTGAATTCTTCTACTGCTGCTAACGACTCGCTGATACGGTGCAAGGTGTTAAAGAGGGCTACCACTTCTGACCGTTGGAGGAGATCGGGGTTGACCTTAGGGCTAGAAAGGGGGGAAGATCAGTCAGCATCGTGCTATAGCGTATCAGGCCAACGGTCTTCAGATTGACGAGACAAGAGAGTTGATCCACGGGTGATGGATGCCTAGAACTGTAATAACTCACTCTAACGCCTTGTCATCGACCGCGAATAGGATCTTCAATGCAGTCCCAATACCAGATACCTGGAGTTTACCCCACAATCTGCACTTGTCGCATCCTACGCAGTCCATGATCCTTGATACATTCCTGAAGTGGGTCTTGAACTGTTCTTTGAGGATCTGCAGTAACAAACAAAGAAAGTATGCGGGCTGTCAGTTAATTGCAACAACATTGGTATGGGCACCTTGTTTGTCGATTGGCCGTTTTCACTCACCACTGCATCTTCTCCCATGAAGAAATCACCCTCATCGAACCCTTTGCCCATCTCACCCTCATCCGCGAGTCGGAGCACTTCATCAAGCCTGTCCTTGGCGAGCCTATCGCTCTCTCGTCCAGCTTTGACCCCAGATCCAAGTGTAGGTGCAGTAGCAATATCGTATGCGCGCAAATACGGTGCTGCGCGTGCTACAGCTCGGAGGAGGAGGACAGCGTTGAAATAGACGTTTGAGAGTCGTTCGGGGTGAGTGGCGAGTCGGGAGATAAAGCAGTCGAGATTGGGTGCCCATTCTCCCGTGGTCTGGTCTAGATAGTCGGCGCAGATATGGATTGAGATGGACGCGTGAAGGCCTGGGGGAGCATCGGAATATCAGCGGTCTGGTGCAATGATGGGAGGATACACGGACGCCATTTGGTAAAACGTCCATTACTGATCAGCCCGCTGTACTTTGTACATGGGCCAAACGAGATGGACAGACTCGAAACCAACTCACCTGAAATAACCCTATAATACACCTTCTTCTCCTCGCACATCTCACCCTCACCGCTAAGAGGCGCTTTGACCATCTCCGTCCCCCATCCTTCACTGAGCTTACTAAACCCATATCCAGGCTGCTGGGAGCTCTGCGCCCCATGACCTTGGCTGGGCTTACTGATCCCACCGGCACCAACAACAGCGCTCGCCAACCCGCCTTTATCCAATCCTTTCATACCGAGGTTAATAGCGGAAGCAGCTGAAGAGCTGGTCTTGGATAGTTCGGAGAGCGAAGCTTCGGAAAGACCAAAGCAGTTTTCTTCGTAGATTGCTCTCCAGACATTATGTGCTGAATCGCCGGCGTAGCCTGTGAATCTTTCCGGGTTCAAAGTGAGGTCGACATATTGACCGTCTGGAGCAAATAGAGTAACATGAATCAGCGGGATGAATCTGCTAGGTATATGCGAGGATCGGGCACACTCACTTTGGTCTGCGTCGTCTTCTACATAGCAGAAATCTTGCTCCTTGAAATAACACCCAGACACTCCTTCGTCCTATACATCAACCGAGACGACCAAAGGAATTCCATCAGCAGCGATTGAATAAAGCCACGCTGACTCCACTTACCTGTGCTGCTGACGTGTTTATCTCTGATAATGCCTTTGCACGCCATTTCTCCGGTATATCCTCCTGTCATTCAGCGCCAAAGCTCAGCACCGTCCAAAGTATCCGTACGGAGACCGAAGATTTCAGGTTGAGGTGGAGACCTCGACCTCGAACTCACCTCATTGGCCTCTTCCACCCCACAATTCCTATTCATACAAAATCCATTCTCATACCAGAACGGACATTCTTTGAAGAGATCGACCTTATAATGCCTGAAGAAAGGATATGTTACCAGATCGTGTAGAGCTGGGAAAAGCTGGTGATTTAGAGATTCGACCGTCTCGTATAAACAGTGTGTGGATTCTATAGGTCCTGAGGGCTATGATTTTATTCGTATGCGATTGAGAGCAAAACATCAAACACGATCAGAATTGATTGACTATCAGCTTCTAACCCTTTGTATGTTACATGCACACAGGATAGAGGGTATAGTGTGTCCGTGCTCTGTTTGATCTATCGACCTCTTTTTGACTTACGCTGCAGTATCCCTCGCTTTTCCCCTCCAGTACATTCCTGGCGACTTTACTATCCGGTTTCCCAGCAGCTTTCAGCCCCACTTCAGCTCCCAAGCTCGATGCAAGCACCGACGTCGAGGCCGTCGCTGCGGCTGCTGCTGCTATACCGAGAACGCCGAGTCTCATAATCTCTCGACTCCGCCTTGCTGTTGTAGCTTAGACTTGTCTTTGTTTGATTCCGATCTCTAGTGGCGATTATTTAGACGCTGTCGTCTGTCTGTCTGTCGTCCTTTCCTTGTTGTGAAGTCAATGCAAAGCTGAATAATATGTCTATGATTCTCGAGATGTGAGATGAAGTATGATGTCTACGCTTTAAAATCAAGTTGCGGACGTGTAATCCTGGTGTGTAAGCTTGACCGCCGGCTTACATGAGCAAACTGCAGCAATAAAATGTCAACACCACAGCACGGTCGACGTGTCGCTCTTTACCGTATGCGTGTATGCGTCACCGATCCAACCGAACTTAACTTGTATCTTCGGCGCAACTCGAAAAATCGCGCCGGTGGAGGTGGTCCACCTCGACTGTAAACGGAGCACTGCATGCTATGATATGCGGAAGACAACGGTACGAGCGAGTACTGTCATCCTTTTGATCTTGCACGGATTATTCCGTCCTATCGTTCCAGAGAGCAGATCAGTGCTCCTCGTAAGCTGATAAAGGAGGCTTGGCGGTGTACAGTGGACATGACTTGCATGCATGATTGATTGATTTCGTTCATCCCCTTTGATTCCCTCACTTGTCGATTTTTACCCCTGATCGCCTTCTTCTTTCGTGCAGTACGTAAAAGGTCATCTATCCTAACTTTCGTAGCTTTGTTGGCATCTCTCCGCGTTTTGTAGCTCACTGACAGAACAAAAGGATCAGAGGAAAACGAAAACGAAAGCGAAGAGTGGTGGTCATCTCTACCTAGTGAATACAACTAAATACAGTGAAGATCGTAAAGTTGATGATGCATTATAGTTTTGGAGCCCCGTTGTCCCTACCATCCTCTCGCAGCCAAATCCTTGGCTGCTTGGGCTTGAAGTTCTGCTAGACCGAGATTGAGTGATTTGCTCATCGATATACCGGGACTGTCGGATGCGAAGAAGAGTGGCATCGATCGACAAGGCGCAGAAGGGGGAACGTGCGATCGGTTAATCGTTGTTTTTCAAGGCGATTCGCCCGTTTTGGTTTTCGAAGTGGTTTCGTTTTCCGTTTTATTGTCGTTATCATACAGATTACCGAACGGGGAGCCGAGAAAGGGTTTGCATGGCAAAACATATTTGGTTCCAGTTGAAAGACATGTGACGTGATGAGTGGCATGAACAGATCGGTGCGTGTTGAGCGTTGATCGTTGACGCGGCGACGATGCACATTGGTGATGGATGGCGATTGATGTGGGACAATCAACTACAGTCCAAGCTTTGTCGGCTGGTGTCCGTGTAGGGAAAACATCGATGTGATATGAAAAACAGGGAGACATCGCGCTCACCCTTGCGGGCCTAGATTCACATAAACCTCCATGGGCACAGGTGCCTTAGGGGCGTCTTTTGGAGGTTCAGGTTGTAGGCCATAGTAGCCTGTTCTCGAGAAGGGGTAAATTTGCGGTAATGCGGTTATCGGCGTACTAGACACATACCAAATACAGGTTAAGAGTCAGCTAGTGCTCCGTCGAGACACAAAAAGCGTACTTAGGTCCTCGGCCAGCCATGGTAAATTGAGGAGGAAGGATAATATTGGCCGACCGGGTACCCTCGTACGATTACCCACGGCTTCCAACCGTCTGGAGGCTTACCCGCCCATTCTCCCATAGCTCCCCTGGCCACTCCAGGAGGTACAGAGTAAGGGTACGGCCAGCCCATCCATCCTGCCGATTGCAATGCCGGAGCAGTATACGAGTTGTTCGCCCATAATCCGCCCCACATGGCTTGGATCGCCTCCTGCTTCGCCTTGGCATCCGCCTCCTCCTTCTTCGCAATCTCCGCCTTCGCCTTTTCGTTCAGTGGCTTCGCAAGCTCTTTCAAGTGTTTCGCTCCCTCCATCGTCGCCGGAGCATCGTTCAATTTACCGAGCTTCTCCGCCAGACCAACCAGCTCGCCCGCTGGCATCTTGCCCAGTATCAGCAGGGCTTTGTAGTTGTATGGCCAGTTGAGTTCGATTCGAGCCTTGATGACTTCCATGATGACTTTGAGGTATGCTTCGTTCTTCGCCCATTCTTCGAGCCATCCGAGTTCTCGGTCGTCCGGCCCAATGTCCCTGTTGCCGTTGGTCATCGCCTCGGCAAAGTCGCGGATCGCTCCCTCGGGGTTGGTGATAAGTGGGCTAGTTGCAGCCATAGTGAAGGATTTTGCGATTTATATGAGATGCGGATGAAGATGTGAAATAAGATAAGACGAAAGATAAGAAAGCGTGCATACGTGGGTGTATATAAGGTCGTGTCGGGTGGCAAAATAGTATTCAAGTCGTGAGTTAATTGTGAGAAACGTATAGCAACGAAGACGAGAACACACACACACGTCAGCTGTGCTCATCGTTCCACCGCTTTCCCCGTAAAATTTTCCTTCTTTCTTGTTATCATATCAAGCTGTGCACAGTTGACCCTAATACGAAATCTCACGTCACTCACTTTGCGCTCGCTGGTATCCCTGGCACAGCCCACATCGCTCCTCCACCCATACCCATTCCTATGCCGCCCATGCCGCCCATTCCCATCGGCATCGGAGGGTACGAGGGACCAGCTGAGATTGGACCTGGTGAGGCCCATAGGTTCCAAGGGACCGCCATTTCGCCAGGTGGGGGTTTCCGAAGCTTGTTGCGCTGCTTGAAGGGGTTTATCGTGGTGCGTTCGTCGTAAAGGGTCGGAAGAAACGGGGAAGTCGATATTGGTTTTGAGGGGGTCTTGTTAGATAGTGTTTCTTAATAGGCGTGGTGGCGTAAGGGTTTCGTTTGTATTTAGTATATTATAGAACGTGCATTGTGATTATTATTGTAAAGTATAATAGGGAAGAAAGATAGATGAAAGATGGAAAGAGGAGGTAGGACTTGGGAATACACGAGGCGGGACAGGGGTTAAATATCTCTCTGAATCTGGTCGGAGAGAGACGCACAGACAGGGTAGTGGCCGGGTGCGAGACAGGGTGGCAAATCGGCGTATCGGTGAGCGAATGTCATCCGGAGCCGGTACATCCACGTCAGTTTCGGTTCAGACACTGATCTGACTCGACTCGAGCAGGATGATACTGTCCGTACGGAATACTACTACCATGATGACGATGTGATGAGGTCAGTATCAGACGTACAGTACGGGGCAAAGAGAGAGATCTAAGCGAGTTTGGAAGAACTGATCTAATCAGCAATCATTGCCATAAGATCAGCAGTGTCCTTTCCTTTCCTTTCCTTTCCCTGACAACCATCACAGTCAGACACAGGCTGTCCCTGTCTAGCAACACAGTTGCAGCACTGCAGCACTGCAGCACTGCATCGCTGCATCGCTGGAAGAGATGTGTCGCGGAAAGCTGAACACGCACTTAGGTCGAGGCAGATGAGGATATGTTCCGATCGACCTGTGGTTTGAGATACCTTCTGCACATCCGTGCAGTGAACCCGTATGATAATGTTGTTGGTAGTGAGGATCAAAGTCGTACTGAGGTCAGTGTAGAGGTCCAAAGGAGGTTACGATCGGCAAGATCACATCGAGTCAGTAGCCGCTAAGAAAAGGCAAGCGGGTGAACAGGTTATCCTGGCCGGAGGGCTGTACGCGCCGAGGAACAGAATGTATCTGCTGTCATCCGGGTTTACAGGGATAAAAGGCCGATCGTATGACTGTATCATACAGTACAAGCGGTGCGAGAAGAACAATAGAGCAAAAGGAAGCCGCGTGTTCCTGCATGTATCCGTATGTCTTTGGCCTTCAGACTGGCGAAGGTGTCCAATCATACTTTCTTCACGGCATCGCCTACACCCGGTACATCTCCCGTCTGGTCATATTCGCACGCTCCATCAGCTCTCATTCAATCTTCACTTTATTTGCTGCAATGGTGCTCAACTCACCACGTCTCCCGCTGTTACACCTTGTCCTTTACCAATCTTCTCTCCTAGTCGAGCCCATACACCTACACCTAATCCAATGGATGCCCCGCCTAGCACAAGCGAAGGTAAGGGTGCACGTTTTAGGAAGATGGCGGGTATGAGGAGGGCGGAGAGGGTTGCTGAGATGATAGAGTAGTCGTTTGTCCGAATTTGAGAGGCATCGGTGCGCTATTCCATTATAAATTCAAGCAATCAGTCACCTGGCTTTCTTCCTACCGGTAGAGGCTTGAAGTTACCATAACTTCGCTGTATTCCTCTTTACAGCTATAGCAGCAGTACTCACAATTCTCTCCAGCCGTCTACCAACAGCCTGTTCACCATATCCTAACCCCGCACCAACCACACCACCTACAGCCGCTCCTCCGATAGAAGTATGCATCAACCCCCTGATACTAAACGGCTTTCTTCTCAGTACGAGCGTTCGAAGCACATATAGGGGCGGTACGACCATTGATGTGAGCTGAGCATATTTCAAAGATGAATGGAGAAGGAGCTGCGTTGAAGGCTGCTGCGAGGCGAAGAGGGGTTCGTTCGGCATTTTGTTTGGCGGGTTACGATTACGAGGGTACTGAGCAGAGAGGGTGGTTTCAGGGATTCTTGGATCTTGGTTGTGTCTACGTGTATGCGTTTGTCGAAAGTTTCTTGCTTCAAGATGCAATTGTTATCGTCCGCGGAGGTGATGTTCTGTCTCAACGGTCGAGTTTTAATGTTCCTCTTTGAGCTGGCCATAGCATCCCTCATCACTTTTTCTCCCTGGTCTGCTCGCGACAGTCTGGTCAGCATTATAATGACGTATCAGGTACCGTTCACGAGTGACTCTCCGAGCAATTTGGACTTTCTGGCGGCGATCGCCGGCTGTCTGCCGGTCGAGATCAGGTGTGAAGGCTTCAGGTGAAGATACTCATGATCACCTTTTCGGTTTTGGTGGCGTTACCGTTCCGTACTGTTAAAAACTGCTGTTAAAAACTGCTCACGAGCAGCTTGTGTTCCACGATTATTATTTGTACATGACCCGAAGAGATTCCCTTTCTTCCAAGGAGTGGGATGGCGCGCCACGAATACAGAACTCGATTGAGATAGCCAGCCAATATACCCCCCTTCAAGCTGATAGAAGGAAAAGCTTATCTTCCAGGTCAAGGTGGCGTAAAGTACAAAGCTAGCGCAGGTGCGAGAGCCCCTTTCCTTCCTTATCAGCTTGAGCCAGTGCATACATGGGGCGGTACGGAGAAAGATGATCTCCATATCTCCCCTGTATTTGGCTTGAGAGTCACTCCGAAGCCATAGCACTGTGACCACACCGTCAAGCTCAAAACAGCGCTACTACAAGCCCAAAGCTGCTGCCCAACGGCTCTCTGGTTCAAGCTGGAAGTAACGGCAGATGGACACATGTAGCTGGAGCTCGACAATACCTGGCGAGCTCTAGTGTCAAAAGATTATAGCCACTCCCTGATCCAGTGCATCAGTAAACACGCCGATTTTCCTGTGCCGAAGAACTTGTACAATACTCTATCACCGACGTCTCTGTAGGTCCGGAGATGCTAATTGACACCTTATATCATTAAGAATGTCTCGGTACATATCATCCCCTGGTCTGCTCGCATTTGAGGGGGGGAAAAATATGCGTAGTTGGGTGATGACCAGCGATCATAGCAGCTAGCTGTCGCCGCCATACAGTTATACAAAAGCAGGTTCAGAGCTGGATTGAATTTTGGGATTAGGGACCAGTGTGTGGGTAGAGGAGGGCTCCAAGCTACCAGCGCAAGCACACAATGGGGACAGAAGACCCCGACGACGAGTAGGGGAACTGCTGGTCTTGCAGAGAATACCCCAATTACACCAGTGTCAAGATACCAAAGTAAATTAGCTCACGGAGCATCAGTAGAAGTCTTGTGACTATCGAGCCTTGCAAATCTTGGTGAAGTGTGGTCTCCGGTGTCCGTCATTGCCACTTTTGAATCTCTTCTGGCTGCCTCGGCAACGTCAACGATACACGAGCGCGAGATGAGTACGGAAGCGGGAGTGATAATGCTACCTACCCCAAACCAAAAACACACACTTTATATATTTTTGTGGTCTTCTGAAATCATACGATCAGGAAGAGTACCAAAGTGGTTAATGGGCCGGCCTCAAGCTTTACAAGCTTATCTAGAAGTAGATGTTCTCCGGTGCTTCGGCTCGCGAGTTCGAATCTCGTCTCTTTCATCTTTTTGCAGCGCTTTCCCGATCCACCTTTGTATCTGCATCTCTTCTTTTAGAGTGCCATCATGTCGTCCGAGCCTCTGCGCATTTTTTGTGGTGATTCTCAGCTTTTTACATGATGTTTTGACGAAGATATACCGCGTCAAAGTTGATCGCCTATGGTGCGCCACTGATCTTTTTGCTGCCACACGAGAGCCACGGCGGATTGCAAGGGGGCGGCAGAGTGGCGGCCTCCTCCGCCACCTTCTCATGGTTCTCCGAACCTCCACCTAGGAGGACTGCCGAAGTTGCTACGTGCTATATGCTACTTGCTGGGCAGTCCAAGGGGGAGCAAGAGCAAGGAATGTCATCCATCATCTGTAGAAAGCATACAAACAATACTGTATGTCTGATCATGATAGTTATAGAGAATACCGACTTCTCAGAGCGAGCGCAGCGGTGAAAGGGACGTTGGGAAGCTGCCCTACCTCAGCCACCTCGACACATGATGCAGCGCCGATCATCCTCAACCTCGCTCTTCAAGGCCTTCAAGCCGTCCACCCCTCCTTTACCGCAATCCCACCTGCCTTCATATTTCCCCGTACCACCACACGCCGACAACGAGCACGATTACGACCACGAGCACGGCCATGCACACTCATACCATCCTTCGGTATTCGCAAGAGCTCATCTCAGATTCCCATTGATCATCGCATTAATCACTGGACTGTTATTTGTATGTTCGCTATTCTCGCATCCGGATCCGAATAAACATCATTCGTTCCAGTTCCCAGGGATGTTGCCTTCCAAACCTCATCGACTGCACGTCAATGATCCAGAACTAGGTCATCTTATCAACTCGACCTATACCTCGTATCTCGCCACATGTCCCGGAGGGGTCTCACCTGTATACCTTGATCCGGCGCTTACAGCTGCTCAGCAAGAGCGGTACAGCGCGCTCAAGCGGGGAAGAGGCAGATATATGCTTGTGACAAATACAAGGCAGATTCAAGATCATCTACCCGACTTGCTCAACTCAATTATCGTCTTGACGAAGTACCTCGGTAAAGATAAGATCGCTCTGTCAATTCTCGAAGGTCCCTCGGGAGATTGTACTCCTCAGATATTGAAAGATGTCTTGATCCCCTTGACTGAGACAATGGGTATACAATCGAAATACGTCAAAGTATCAACGGACGAACCAAAGATAGATTGGAATCAACACAATCGTATCGAGAAGATCTCAGAGCTACGAAACAGAGCATTGAAGCCATTATGGGATGAATGGAAAGATGATGTTCAGGCGGTGGTGTTCTTCAATGATGTCTATATCCATGCGAGCGACGTACTCGAGTTGTTGTATCAGCATGTTAAGGGTGGGGCGGCGATAACTACAGGGATGGATTGGTGGAAGAAACGGCCAGAGTATTATTATGATATATGGGTGGGAAGGACAGTGAGTGCTCCAGCGGGTATTACCAGTCCTCAATGGAACTCCCGCCATCTGCTCCAGTGTCCCTGCTTGGATCGAATAACATAACACCACACTAGGTCGTGCACCTAATAACCTCAAGTGACTCCTCATTACTCATGGCTCAGATCACTGTGGAATTCAGTCCTCAAGTCACCAGGAAAATCAGTAACTGATATTCCCTGTTTTGACCTCAGATCGACACAGGCGACCTATTCTACCCAATTGACTGGACATGGTGGTCCCCCTCTTCGGACCTATTCCCCAACTCGCCTAAATCCAAAGAATCCTATTTATCGTTGAAACCATTCCAAGTATTCTCAACATGGAACGCCATGGCAATCTTGGATCCTAAACCGTTCTTACCGCCTTATAACGTCCGCTTTAGACGTAGTGCTCAGGGGACGGATGAATGCGCTGCGAGCGAATGTACGCTTATTGCGAGCGATTTCTGGAAGATTGGGAATGGGAAAGTGCAGGTCGTGCCGAGTGTGCAGGTGAGTCATGGGGACTTCCATACGCCCAGCACCCCTCTCCCATACCGCACGTTAGCTTGCTGGGGGAACAAACGCTGATCTTCATTCCGAATTCGACTATTGCTCATGCCCCCACAGTTCGCATACGAGAGGGATGTCGCGCTGGATATCATCGAAGACCTCGGTAAACAGAAATGGCAGCTTGGATGGGTAGATGGGGTACCTCCTAAAGACGAGCAAACAACGAGAATAGACTGGGTCAATCAGTACGTATATTTGTGACAACCCCTTCATCGTCGTTTCCCCTCTGCACATCATATAGAGCTGAGCTGATTCGTTTGGCTCTCGTTTTCCAGGCCACCGCCGAGGGTCCGTTGCCACCCTTGGCCAGAGGTCAATGGACTTAGCGCAAACGTGTGGGAAGAAACGAGATGGGTTCAGCCTTGGGTAGGGTATGAATGATCGCATCTTTCGCATCTTTGTTTCATAGGGCCATTGGGCGATAGATTGATATAGAAGAAGAAAAGGGTTTCATGTGATTTGAGTACATATGGCTGGTGGACACTGTATATGCATTTGGTTCTTTGGTTCTGTGGTTCTGGCGCGGAAGATGCACAAAACCCGGTTAGCGGTAGAAGTACGATACAACACGATGACAAAAGACAATATGAATGCATATCCATCCGGATTAAGAATATAGTGTATCCTGTAACATATCTAGATCGTCCCGTATATCTACTGATGTCCGTGATGGCAGCCCTACAAAACGTTCCCAGTTTACTATATTGAGGAAAGTGAGTCAGCTAGGGTGTCTTTCATGTAAAGAAGTGGGATCATTAACTCACGTAAACCTCAAGAACGTATCGCTCCTCCTCCTTGAGCTCCTCGATAAACTCCTCAGCCCTCTTCCTCTCCATACCGTCCTCGGTCAAAGAGCCAACAAGGGCCTCGAAGACGTCGGGTACAGGCCAAGTAGGTCCACAAAGGTAGAAGTAGGCGGCATCGCTTCCTTGACCCTTGAGCAACTTGGCGAGCATCTTCTTGTCGGCCGACATCTTGTGCTGGATGTAAGTCTTCGAGTCGGAATCTCGGGAGAAGGCGAGACCCGCATGGGAGATGATACCGGAAGCGATGTAAGCCTCGATCTCTTCTCCGTACAGGTATTCCTGAGATCGGTATCGAGATCCAAAGTAGTAGATCAAGGGGCCGACCTCGATACCCTGGGTTCGCTGCCATGCTCGGTGCTGCATGAAGGCTCGGAAAGGAGCGGCACTGTGGTGCGCAGAAAAAGATCAGTACAAGTCTTTCGACATCCCCCCCAAGGACTCCTCACTCACCCAGTACCAAGACCAGCCATGATGATGGGCTGCTTGTTGTCAGGAGGAAGCTTCATGACGGAAGGCTTGATGGACACAGTAACCTTGGCGCCGGGAGCAAGAGCAGCGAGGTATCGGGTACATTGACCGAATCGAGGGGAGCCTATGTAAGAAAGATGATATCAGCTCAATTTCCTTCCTGTCCGTGCAAACGTGAGGGGCCTACACACCCTTCGAGTTGACCCAGTCAACGGTAACGATCAAAAGCTCAACCTTGTCTCCAACAGCCTTGTTGCTCGAGGCAATAGAATAATGTCGAGGCTTGATCTCGGGGATCAAACCGACCAACTCCTCAATGCTAGGTCGAGCAGTCTTGAATCGGAACAAGACGTCGGCGAAAGTGACAGTCTCGTCCTCAGCCATCTTCTTGAAGAGCTCAGCACCTTCGGGCGCAGAGATGAACTTGAGGGTCATGGAATCGGCCTTGGTGGTGGCGATCTTGGAAAGAGCGGCGTAGAAAGCCTTGCCCGGTCGACCGAACAAGTCGACGTTCTGCTGCAAAAGCTGGAAGATGGTTCGGGTCTCCATGGTACCAGCTTTGAGAGGGTTGGGGAAGGTGACAAGGTCGTCAGGCTGGAGGCCGTACCAAGCGCAGAAATCGATAACCTCTTGAGTGTCGTTCCAACCGTGGATACCAATAGCCTCACCAATCTCGTACTTGAGACCGGTACCAGAGGTGTCGAGCTCCAGGTGGAAGACGTTTCGGTCGTAAGTGGCAGGAGTGAGTCGTCGGTTCTCGGAAACGGTGACAAGGAAGGTCTCGTCAGCGGTCGAAGGTCGAACAGCGGCGATACCGGGAGTGCCGACGTCGCTGTCAACGACCTTGGCCTCGGGAACGGCGAAAGCCTCTCGGAAGAAGAGGTGTCGGGCGGCGAGGTCCCAAGCGGTGGAAGCAGGCTTGGCTTCGGAGTGAACATCGACTACACCCGCTCGGCCGGGCAGAGCGTCCCATTCCCAAACGGACTTGAGCTTCTCGGTCTTGCCCTCCTCGAGCTCGGGAACCTCCCAGCCAGCGGGGCTGACCTCAACGAGAGCAGCCTGAGCAGCCTCAACATCCTCCCTGGCGACCTGGTTGGAGTGGAAAGCGTCGAGTACCTTCCAAACACCCTGAGAGAGCTTCTGAGAACCGGTGTAAAGAAGGAGGAATGCGACCTGCTCCTGGATGGGAAGAACAGGGCCGGCAGCGAGGTCGAGAAGGAACACTCGAATCTTCTTCTCCTTGATGGTCGCGATCTCGGATCGGGTGAGCTTGACAGCAACCTCTTCCTCGGACCAAGGAAGCTCGAGAACAAGGATGGAACCCTCCTTGGCGGAAGAGAGTACATCGGTGGACTTCAGGACGTTGGCGTCATTGACCCAGGTGACATCCGAAGGCTCGTCGATCTCGAGGTTACCGTTGTCCTTGTCGGAAGGAGCGATAGCAAGGACCGACTTGACACCTCGAGCGGCGGAAGAACCGAACTGAGCAACTCGAGTGTGCAACGAAGGAGACGAGAGGAAGAGGTGGGTGAGGAGCTCGGGAAGAGGGGCGACAGGAGCAGTGTAGAAGGAGACAACCTTTCCGGGCTTGTTCTGGAAGTTGGTCTTGAACAAGTCGGCGGGCTTAGTAGCGATCACTGACTTGACAATGGGAAGCTGCATCTTGCTGGAGCCAGAGGCGGAGTAAAGAGCGGAAAGGAAGACAGCCTTGAGGGCATCGGCATCAGCCTTGGTAGCACCAAGAACATTGACGGTTTTCCTTTCCTCACCCTCAGCGGTGGCGAGAGCGGAGTAGAGCTTCTCGGGTGAAGGGTCGAAAGTCTTGATCTCAAGGAGACCGGTCTTGGGGGGCAAGCCGGCGTCCCAGATGTTGTGGATGAGCCAGCTGACAGCACCAAAGTAGACGGTGTTGCAACCCTCCAAGCTGTGTTGAACGGTCCAGATCTCGCCCTGCTCAGGAGCGGGGAAAGTGAGCTTCTGGATCTCCCTTGACCAAGAGACGCAAGAGACGATGTGGACAGTCTTGTGTGGTTCACGGCCGTAGACCTTGGAGCCCGTAGCAAGGAGGGCGTCACCCGAGAGGGAGAAGACAACGTCCCAACCTTCGGGGAGGGAGGTGAGGTTTTTCATGACACCGGGAGAGTAAAGACCGTCGGTGAGCTGGAGATCCTCGTCGGCCATAACGGTGGAGATGTTGATCACGACGTCGCCTTGAATCTTGTCGAGGCTGGGCAAAAGGTAGGGAAGGGTCTTGATCGAGGCGAAAACGGAGAGCTTGCCGGTAGACTTCTGGGAGTAACCAGCGAGTTCGAGACCAGCACCTTCTCGGGTCTGAAGCTGGTGTACCTTGTTGCTGTTGAAATCGGCCAATCGAGTTCCGAATCCAACCTCAACGGCATCATCGTAAACCCAAACGGAGTCGGAGTGCTTTACAACAAAGGCCTCGAAAGCATCCACACCAGAGCAGAAGACGGTAGTGCCAGCCTTGGTCTCAGGAGTAGGGTAGGAAGAAGCGAGGAGGTTCGAGTAGTAATCCGAGTCGGTAGGGGTAGGGTTCACTGCGGGGAGGTTAGAGTCGACGAAAGCTTTGGCGACGGCACTGGCGAGATGAGACTTGCCCTTTGGTGATTTGTCGCCGGCCTCTGAGACAGCGGTCGAAGTAGCTGAATAAGGCGTCGACGATCCATCCGCATCCAAGTTGAGTCCAGCATCCTTCTTCATCGTAGCGATCGCCGACTTGTCGGCGGGGTGATAACCACCCGAAGTGAGCGAAGTGGTAAGGACTGTAGGAGCCATGATGTATACAGGAAAGCAGATCTCTGTTACAGGTGGCGATTAGGATAATGAGAAAAAAACGCTCGTGTTGAGCTTTTGGTGAGTGAGAAAAGAGAGAAAGAGGCAAGGAGAGATATTGGCCAAAATGAGAAAGATGTATATAAACGTCTATTCTCTTACTGGACGGTTTGGTTTGGTTGGACCAGCTATGCTGTGATTGTAAAGGTTATTCCGATTTATTATTTTATTTTGCTGATTAGGATACGGGATCGATGATGAGCTCGATAGGAATAGTGAGCCAAGCAAGGCTAAATCACGTAGTTTGTATTCCAGATGACTGCCAAAATAATTCCAGATCGGCCAATGATCCAATTGATCCACTGTGATGAATTGTGGGGCAAAGGGCAAAAATGAGTAAAATCATAACGCGAGCGATGGCGCCATTGCTTTCTGCTTGCTTACGATATCCTCGTACAGTGTGAAGTGCAATAGAAAAAATTCGGAAAAAAAAGAAAACAACAGAGCCAAGCTGAGACAGAGAGATCGGCCATCACCGCTTCATCAGCCATCATCTATCTCCGGGCCGATATCGGCTTGCCGGAGCATCAGCTTCGTTACAATGAGATAAAGTAGGATTCAGTCGTCTGAAGTCCCACTCCTATGCTTGACTCTAGCCTTCTCCTCAACCTCATACGGCCGACGCGGGGTGACACCGAGTGTCCTCAACACCTTGCCTTTGACGTTCAGTGTATGGTCCGTTTCTGATTGCACGCCGGGCGAAATCAAGTGCCAAGAAGGAGAAGATGATCATGCTGATCAACTGAAAAATTATACCGCCCACCATGATATCAGTAGGTGTCTTTGGTGTAGGATTAGAAGCTGTAGCAGCCCATCCGCTACCTATAGCTTGAAGCACTAAGGAAATAACTTCTAAAAACATCTTGAGTTTCGGAGTGTGGGATCGAGAGAGAGGTATATTCGAGTTGTCGGAATACCGGCTGTGTATATATACACACAGCTCTCTACAATACCGGTATCGAGGACGTGTCTGTCCAGATGAAGCTAACGCAGATTTTCGGTATGAGCGGAACAAGCGTCATCTCTTTCGTCCGCATTCGCGCTCGAGGATCACCTTTATCTGTGTATCTGTGCACAAGCCACATATCTTCGCTCGAAGGCTTGTTGGGGATCTCGGCACCCGGCGCATGACTGGTGTAGGCATACAATCAGTGTAGTCTATTATAGAGATACATCGCGTCAGGTCTACATGCACATCACCTGATTTCCAGGTCTCATCGACCGATTGACCGTTTGTATGCGGCTGCAGGCAGGGCTTGCAGCGCATCGTCTCTACGCGTCGGAAAGTAAGCATGATCTATGTGACGTGGCGTTTTCGCCTGTTTCCCCAGCGATCACAAGCTTGACATGTGCCACGTGATATCATCAGTTGAGATTTCGGAGATTGTCCTCGTCGACTTCATTCACAGCTAGCTAGGGTGGTATGCAACAAAAGTCAAAGTGCAAGCATATAATTCGATATTCAACAGTCAACTCATCTCGATACTCGACAACACCCTACCTAGTATACAACAGGAATTGCCAACTAGATCGCACCGGTCTTCTCAGAGCAAGAAGCGCCGATATACACAACTTCTTTTCTCACTCCTTGATCTTCCACTTCATCGAGATCGAACCAACACCGCACAACATGGCATCGAACCTACACAATCTGCTCTCTTCACTCCGCTCACCAATCTTCCATACCCTCTCGAACCCGACCTCCGCACGAATGGGCACCAAGTACCTCCGACGTCGTTTACGCGGACCATCAGTCGCTTCATACTATCCTCAACTGACAAACCCATTCCCCAAAATCCAACACTTGAACAAGACACATCCTAGTAATCCATTCGCAGGGTGGGACGGCGCGAAACTGCCCGAAACGTTGACGAGACAAAGTGGGAAAGTGACTATGGAGAATGTACAATGGAAGAATGAGGGTGCTATGCTGAGGAACTCGGAGTTGGTAGATCAAGGGTTTGACGAAGTAGCAAGGAAGAGGGGATTGGGTTGGTTGGCGGATGGGAAAGAGGTTAGGAGAGCAGAGAAGGTCAGATTGAGGAAGACGGCTGGAAAGGGTCCTCCCAAGAAGGGTGAGTACGCTCGTTCATCGCATCGCAGATCTCATCATCAGTTCTGTCGAGCTCAAGGGCACATCTGACGAGTGTGTATCACCAATAGGACAAGGACGAAGATCGCAGATGAAGAAGAAGTAGATGGTATGATATGGTCAGGATACATGATACAGGAGGTAAGCGATTTTTTTTCGTTTACTTTATCGCAGTATTCGGAAAGAGCTAATATCCTCATCAATTGTCAACGAAAGGTCCTTTACGCGCGTCCATATTCCACAACCATGCATCATCTCTTGTGCACTATCAAATGCTCGTGGGCTTAAAACATGGGGCGCGATCAATTCAATATCCCTTGCGATGTCTGATCGCGTATACTAGAAGAGAGACGAAAACCTCTGTTCAAGCCCAACCATCTGAGATTCCAGGAGGATGTTTGTGCACAATCCTCCTCAAGGGTAACGGAGCTCACATCGACTGTCAAATCCAAGCTTTTGAGCGTGCCCTGCCCTGGTCGTTAACACGGCTCCAGATCGCGTCGACCACGTTGGTTTCCGTATCGGCTTGCACCGTTCTTTGTTCAAGTGCTTCGCTCTTTCTCTGAGCCCAGAAGTTCAAGGCATCGGTCGTCAGCGACTTGTTCCCCAAGAAGACCCCACTAGACAAGTGGCTCTTATCCTCCTGCCCGGCTTCTTCCTTTGAGTTCTGAAGCTGAAACTCTGTCGGCCCCGACGCGTCCGATGCAGTTCTCTGGGCGGTCCACTTGGACAGTAATTCGGACCAGGAGCTCTTCTCGTGCGTTCCTTCGGTTGCCGCATTGTATCTGACTTCGTCGCACAGGATGGATATCGTTGACTGCGGAAACTCGGACATCCTGACAATCGATGTATTGAGAACGTATGCGTATGACAAGAGTGGATATATCTCTATGTGGTGTGTGTCAAGGTCTATGTGTAGCTCTAGTTGCAGGGCAAGCGCGAGCTTAGTGCAGGTTGTGAGAAACGAAATAACATTTGATTGGATGATCTGGTGATCGAAGTGGTGGCAAAGCATTCTGCTCGTCCACCTTCTTATACCTTTCGGCCACGTTTGAGAGCTGCGTCATGTCCTCTTACCCAAACTCATGAGCTCTGGGCAGTACAAGTAACTTCTTACCTTTGTAGACAGACTGAAAGGATCCACCAAGACAATGGACGTGAGTCAGGTGCAGAGAGGGCTCTGTCTTACTCAGCAGAGTGACTTTATTGTCCATGGAACATGCTAGAGCTATCCAAAGCGAAGTGTTGTTTTCGACAATGCGAAAGGAAAGGAGCGGATGGAACAGTTCTCATCGTCTGGAGCAGTCAAATCGTCACTTGCAAGCGTTCATACTCGAAATTTCGAGCAACAAGTTGGGTGGGGAAAATTCCAGAAAGATGAGGTCAGTACGCTTCAGTGTCTGCCAACAGGCTAATCTCCAAGAGAGCTCTCCTTTATGCTTGGCGAGTGGGTTCTGTATGCTCCGAGAGATCCAGTGCATCAGCAGGAAGACAAGTAATGCCGAGGGTAGCCGGATCATGTCAATGAATGGCTCTCATCTCATCTCATTCAGCATCATGCCACTTGCCACGACGGCTGCGTGCGTGGTTGGGTATGGTTGGCGGGGCACGCCGCCCATTCTATCATTCAATGATGGTCGAATTCCAGGAGTAGCAGCAGCAGCAGCAGCAGAGGTAACCTTAATGAGCAACTTCATGGATCGATCCACTTCATCTACACTATCTCTCTCTCCCACCCAGCATACTCGGATTGACCCCCCACCCCTCTTTTGTGATACACCATCGAAGACGTTCCTGGGCTCTCTCCGTGGTACATACGCTAGGCCCTCAGAGAAGGTGTCAATCGGCGAATCCAACAAGAGCTCAAAAAACCAGCAATTCGCCGCCAGAATGTCAATGCTAGATCGACTCCGAATGCGAGCAGCTTCTTTTTCCGCATCAACACCTTCAGCCACAACCTCAGCAACGTCCTCGCCGAGTCAGTCGTATAGGAGTCCTAGGACGCCCGAGCCTTATGAGACACCGGATCCTCAAGGAAGGACGTGGCTCTTCGCTTTGCCTGATGAGCTGCTCGAGAGGGTGTTCATTAATCTGGATAGGGTCTCTTTAACCCGGTGTCATAGGGTATGTTGAAAATCGTGCCATGGATCAATCGTGAAAATCAGGCCGTACCAGGTCACAAACACAAACACTCAAATCTGCCATGGAATGGCTGTGATACTGTCCTGTAATGCAGAGGGCGGCAGCTGATATGCAAATTCACGCTGTCAATCCAATCTGCTCGGCAATATCTCGTCTTTCCGCCCAAACATACACGCAAACAGGTTTGCAAGCGTCTCAGCGAGCTTCTCTCCACATCTGCCCCAATCAATCTGCATCACACACTCCAACTCTCATTCCTTCGTCTGAATCCTCACGCCCTCAGTCCCGTACGCACCAACCCGAATCATGTCCCTCCTTCAAAAGCATACCTACTCAACTTGCTACGAGAACGATTGACCCGCTTCAAGAATCTCACACCGAAGAACAGCACACGGATCAATTTCCAAGAGAGAGAAGGCAGATTGTACGAGTATCTGGAAGGAGTCTTACTTCGAAATGTACCACAGCCTTCTCTTACAAGGGAGGCCGGGAGAGAGCTCGCTATTTATGATCTGGAGAAGATGGGCGAATGGGAAGATGTTCAAGAGAGCCCTGAAAGCAAGAACGCGTCTATGTCCCAAGCGAACTTCTGGAACAAAGAGGGCGATAAGAACAATAATGATGATGAAGAGGAGGTCGTGGAGGAAGAAGAGCTGGTCAACGATATTCGAAGAACGCATACATTCGATTTCAACATGCAGGATTTCGCTGTAGATCCAGGACAGGATCTCTTCGTTCTCGCCGAGACCAGGTACGTTCCATCCACCTTTCTCGAATTACGACTGCTGTAGAGTTTCTATATGACTGTGTATGACTGCCACAACGCTGTAACGCTGGCTGAGGCTGATTTTTGCGTTGTTCAATGTACTTAGAAACGTCACCCCTCATAATCAAAGATCTACCAGTCGACAGTTCACGCTTCATCTCCACTTGCTTACCTTGTCCACTTTCACCCCTCATCCCCTAGCTTCGAAACCTGTTCTAGATTGGCCCGTCACGATGGCCAGCAGAGTCCATTCGCTGGGCTTCCAGATTTGCGATGATGGGCTGTTCGTATTGAGGAATAATAGCTCGGGTATGAAGGATCATCTATGTGGTTGGCAATGGACTACTGGGCGATTGGCCGTAGTAAGTGTCGAAGCGTTGAACATTCCAATTACCTGTTGTGTGTGTCGTGTACTTCGTTGCTTGGGTCTGCAAGCTGATATTTGCCAATGGCCTAATGTCACAGACGCTCAAACCTGCTGCTGTATCGACCTTTGAATCATTCGTGCTTCTCACTCCGTCATCTTTCATCATCCCCTCTGTAGCTACTCGACTTCGGCCCGACTCGCTGATCCAGGACGATCTAGCCGACGCACGCGATCTCGAATTCTCGCATCATCTCTTGCTATTCGCTTTCCCGCCCTTCTCTTCCATCCCACTAAAAGAAGGAGACCCTCATCCGCCACCTCACAATGCCATTCACGTGACGACTATTGACTTGCCGAAATTCCACGTTGATTTGGATAACGATCTCCCTCCACCTCGAATGACGGTCCGTACAGATCCTCCGCCAAGATACACTTTCCCTACTCACCCGCCGGAGATGCCTCAGCCATTCTTACCTGATCCAGAGAGCGGTACTATTATCGTCGAATTCTACTGTCAACCACTCAACGAGTTGTTCGGCCGAGTCCCGCATTACGTGTTGTTCGCACATAAGAAGACTTTGCTCGCTTATCTACCCGCGCCGACGAGCCCGTTGTTGTTCCAAGCTTTCCCTAGACCTGCGCCGGTTCTGAGCTGGAACACGATCGCGCCTAAAGTGAGGATGATTGGGCCGGATGAGCCTAGTCCATGTGAGTGAAAGTGTCCGCGTCCCTCTCTGTCCCAAAGGAAGAATTGATGGGATTCAGGTGGCATACGAGGTACTGACCCGCCGGTGTCCTTCTAGCCTGGGTCTGTTATATCTACCAAGACCGATACGTAGTTCCATACTTTGACGAAACAGAACAAGAGACCACAGTCCGGCTATACGATTTCGATCCTCTCCGCGTCCGCAAAGAACTGCTCGATCGCAAACAGAACAACTTCATGGCCGATTCACCCCGATCCCAATCATCTGTTGTCCGCCGCCTGATCTTTGGATTATCCATGCCACCTGATGAGCGACAAGGCAAATACGATGGTGATAGGGATGGGATCCATCTCGTCACTGAGGAGACTGTATTGAAGAACAAAACCCCTCTCACAAGTGAAATTCGGAGTGGCAAGGAAATGCCGTTTGTATATGTGGAGAAGACGTACGCTGATGAAATCGTCACTGTTGTCATGGACGCCGAGAGGCTTGTTCTATTCAGGGTGAGTCGGCAGTGCATAGTACTATCTCGTGGTCCCCAAGCTATTCGGTCGTGGCGAGGCCGACACCCAATGCGGCGCCATACAAGATGGACTGCGCTAACTCGAGATTCTACCGATCCTGTGCATTGCAGAGCGAATCAGATCATCAGGAAGTCATGGATGTACTCGATTTCTGATCGGACAGGGGAATGATCTGGCTCGGTGTGTTATTGGATCTCCCATCATGAAATGATCAACCTGTAAATTTACACATATAAATCAATGCATACCATCAATGTGACCCTATATACAACATGCCAATCTATCAGAATCAAAATTGAATCGCGAGGAGAGCAAACTGATTCATTCCAGCAGCGTTTCCGGAATGCGGAACTTGCAGGACTAAAAGTCCATGCTCTCCTGCTTGACAGCTATGCGGGGGCAGGACGAAGGTAAGAAGCAAGTACAGACAGAGTCAGCTCATTGGCCTAAAATGACCCTCGCACAAGCAGATACGAAGACTTACCCCTTCTGGCTGATCTGTTATCCTTCAGAACAGCCGCTACGTGCTTCTCGAACATTTCAAGGTATGGCTTGAGCGAGGTCTGGTCGTAGTCTGTATCGTCGCACATGAACAAAATCAGTACAAAGTCACGCAACCTCAGTGTCAATAAGAATGATCCACGCCTAACACCGAAACATCAGAGTAAATAAGGAGCTATTACTAACCTTCGACTTTTCGTTGACTCCCGCTCTCACCGTTACCGTTAGCACCATCCACCTGGATTTTGTCCAGTTGGTTTAAGAGCTCGCCGACGGTCGGTACGGTGTCTGGATCGAACTCTTCCACCAGGTCAGGATTAACGGGTACACATACTCGTCCTGAGAAAAAGACAGCCCGGATATCAGTTTTCAGTTTCAGTTGTCGCAACAGCCTGTTCACGGGGCACGAAGCGAAACTATACGTATCACTCACCGGTACCGGGATGTACACAGAAGGGGGCCTTTAGCAAATGATTTCGATGCTTGGAGACTTCGGCGTCGATTCGGGGGTATGTATATTGCAGAATTACATCTTGTATAGCTCGCTCGAACTTTCTCTGTATGGAGTTGACTCATCAGCATAGGGGACGACATATACATTCGATACGATGCGATGTAGTAAGCGACATATATATATATATATATATAGCGCCTGGGTAAAGCTGTCGTAGGGATCATAGACAGGCGGGCAAGCGGCCAACTTACGAATAAGGGGAATTGATTCTTCTTCAATTTGCCAACAGCACTTGTCAAATCACCCCATTTTTCAGCACTCGGTCGACCAGGTTCAGATTGCCATTGACTTCTCAGCGGTCCAATGACATCTATGTTAGAGACCCCGAGAGAGAGAGAGAGAGAGAGAGAGAGAGAGAGAAAAGTAGGATGAAAGATGCATCAGTAATCGTTCCAGCCTCAGTCCGCGTTTTATATCGTGGGATGATGATCCGGTGCACGGTCCAACTTACCTCGATCCGCTGGAAGAAGGGATAATAACGCCTCCCATCCTCTTTCTGAGCCAAAACAGTCCTGGTCGTACAAGCACACTTTCACAAAGTCCTTCTTGAGCAACTCGAGAGCGTCACTACGAAGTCACACCCAGCCGTCAGCCCACCGACCACGCATGATATTCAAATTGATATTCAGAGTAACGCATGATATTCAGAGCAATAATGAGGAGGCGAGAGTGCCCTGATGGCGCGCGACTTACTCCAAAGCAGGATGCAGATCACCATCATCTTTCCCTCCTCGTACATGCACCTTCTTGGCCTGTTCCTTACCTCCCTTGATCACTTCCAAAAAAGTCACCATCGCCTTTCGTTGGTCGTCGTTCAGGTCGAGCGCGGACTGGTCTGAGATCCAACAATGAATACCTCTTCGACCCGAGTATACCCATAGCAGATGCTTGTATCCGAACGTCTCTGCATGATCCGCGTCAGTTCACCATAGCTTTTGCTTAGTTACAAGTCGGAACTGATAATGCCCATTTCACTCACCTCTCAAAGCGTGGTCTAGCACCTTGACAGCAGCAGCGATATACCCCCAACACCGCTTACAGATCTTCTTATCATTACAACATGTTCTGATCTCATCGTAATCCGTCATATCAATATCGAAAACCAGTTCCCTTCTCTGAGGTTGCAGCGCACCAGCAGCTAGCGTCTTTCGATCTCTTGGCTATGTCGAGCATGTAAGTACAGCGAGCAATTGGTCAGCTTCGCAGCGGATCTGTGCATTATTAAGCTGACGATTTCGCTGACTCACCCTAGCACTGTACTGAGGACCAATTTCGAAACGGCTCGGATTGAGCCTTACGACCTCCTTCTTGAATTCATCGGCTGTATGGAACGAGTTGTATCGGATATACACGTCGCCGACGAGGGTAAAAGCGAATTCTCGGTGGGTGAACAATTTTGCGGGGACTGAGAAACCCAAGTAAAGAGGAAAGTACGTCAGCATCAGCAACCCGTATAGCATAGTTCTTTTCTTTCGTAGGTGAAAGATTGATAACATGGTCTAAGAGACCAGTGAAGGTAGGTCATCGCATGGGATCACAGAGTATCTCGGATAGCTTGGGTACTTACTCTGATCTTGGTTCAGCCAAAGGAAGAACGGTCGGTACGGGAACAGACGCCGATAAAAGGCGTTCATCACCTGAGGTGAGCTGGGGCTAAAGCGACATCGTGATACCATTAGCTCATGAGGTCATTGATGCATCGAGTGCTGCATTGGTCATTTGACTCACTCGTAATCGACCATCCTACGAAAGAAGTATGAACACGATGGTAAGCTGCAGCCTGCACATAATGGCTGGTCGACCGAAGCCCAACTTACGGCTCGTCTCGCGTCGACACGGGAATAGGCATGTTGTTGATTTTCGATGAGCTTCAAATCCTGTTCTGTCAGGCGAGTTCCTCGAGGATGATGGGCTGGGCGATATTTGGACGCGACGGAGGGAGGACGAGGTGCGAGGAGGTTAGATCGGTCAAGCTGTGAGGGCCAATGTCGAGTATGAACAGTGGAATGGGAATGAGAACATTAACTATCAACTGTTCGCCAATGGGTTGTAGAGACGCGTCTGATCAACTTTCTTTAGAGACGGCTTGAGAGTCGTGTTTGTTACGTAAATTGTGATCCCCCTTCCCATGTAATCAGTCACGTGACGTCCCAAGCATGCATGCCGCCGGTCAGACTACGGCGTTGCAATTGACCCGAGATTTCTGACGAGAGTCGTTCGTGTCGAGGTGTAAACGGATCCTGACTATCTGGCTTTTCGTCGGATCATATCAACACCGTGTCTATCATCAGAGGTATATAGACCAGTCGAACTCTACCGGGCTCCCTCGATCGCTGTCTTCAGTCGCCTTGCTCGAAATCCGCTCGCAGAAATGCCACGAAAAGGCGGTCCACCACGATCACTTTTCCATTCGTTGCCGTTCGACCTGAAATCTTCACTTCGTTCTCAACCGCAAGCCCAGACTCATACTAAACCATCATGGTTTGATCCTGTACAGAGCGGCGCGGAGCAATTCCGGCTCAAGGCTGAAGCTATAGAAGCTTCTTCGGTTGATGGTCTGCTCAGTACGCAACCTGCTCTTACTGGTGATGCCGACGAGGATGACGAGAGTGAGAGTGATGGTGCTGAGGAAGACCCGATCTCGACAAGGCCTGCGCAGAAGAGAAGCAAGGTGCAGCGGACATTACCTTATCACCAAGAAGGATCTATAGACTTGCATGAATTTGGAGGACGAGGTCGAGTGGACAATCAAGCTGGATATCAGCAAGATACATCGAATGCCGAAGCTGGGCCTTCGCACTCGACATTATCATCAGCACCACCATTGTACTCTCGCCCAACCTTTCAATCGACCTCGATAGTAAAGTCAATCCGGTACGAATCACCCTTCATACCTCCCTTTATCGACCCAGCTAAATCAGAATCTACCACGCCGAGCCGAGTAGCGCATTCGAAGAGGAAGAAGGGTAAACGGCCTGTCGTGAAACCCGTGAATCATTACAGTGGACATGCATGGGATTGTACGGGGCTTGTAGAGCGATATACGGATTATACGGAAGTACCTTCTGATCTGGTCAAATGTGAGCATGCCGCACGGCCCTCCAACCCTCTTCATTACCTCTACCTCACTATGGGGGGAATATCCCACTATACCAGAACGGATAATTGATGCTGATGTCGGTCGGCCTTTCACAGATTTCGCTCAAAGACGCCTCTACTTCCCAGAATACGATACCCTCCCTCTCCTCTTAGATAGAACAGGCTGGTTCTCCGTCACTCCTCAACCAATTGCAGAACATATTGCTCAGAGGAGCGCTTGTGATGTCGTGCTGGATGCCTTCTGCGGCGTGGGCGGGAATATCATTGAATTTGCCAAGACGTGCGAGCGGGGTGAGTTGAAATTTCATGCGTGGTCCAGTACTGCCCTGTTACTCTACAGTACCCTGTAGAATCATCAATTTCGTAAATTCGTCTTCAAAAGCGGACCACCCTTCTCTCTTGCCTCGGGATATCTCGACCGTCCTTCCGTGATACTTTGAGATTGTACTGAAACTAACCTCTGCGTGTATTCATATTCGCAGTCATTGCTATAGACAATGATCTCACTCGTCTCAAGTTAGCTAGACACAATGCACTTCATCGCGGCGTAGCAGATCGAATCGAATTCATCCTGGGCGACTACACCGACTTTGCAAGATCTTACGCTCATGCTACCAAGGCAAGCTCGATCAAGGGCAAGGAGAAAGCTCAGCGGGATATAGTGGATGTTGTTTTCCTTTCTCCGCCATGGGGTGAGTATAAATATCTGCGAATACCCTATCTACCACTGATAGGTCTCGAGGAGTTCAGCATCACCTCCCGCTGCTCTGCTTCTTCGCTCGGACAAAAAATATCGTTCCATGCAGGTTGAGCAAAATCAGTGTGCTGACTGTACTGCCGTGTCTCATAATCACGATTAAATCAACAACTCAGGCGGTATAAATTACCTCGAAGGAGCCGAACAATTCCCTCTATCAGCAATCCTACCTATACCAGGAGACGAGCTCTTCGACCTGACAACTCATTTCACACCGAATATAGCGTACTATCTACCGAAAAATACGGATCTCAAGGAGCTTTCAAAACTCGCAAAAGAGATAGTTCCTGATAAGCGCAAGACTAAGAATGGAGATGGGACCGTCGGGAGGCAAAGAGAATGGGTTGAGGTTGAAGAAGAATGGGTGGGCGATAAACTGAAAGCTATCACAGCGTATTTTGGGGGTCTGGTTGCGGATGAGTAGAGTATGATTCAGCCTATCATTCGGCCATCGACCATCGATCGGTGTTAGCTTTTGTCAATGCAGGACTTGATCTGGCATATATCATTCTCCAGACCATAATCATGATACCTGACTATAGTGTCCGTTTGGAGACGTTCCGAGCCTTCCACAACCTATGTCCATTGTATGGGATATTATGCTGAGATTACCGATATAATTGCTATGCTATCTATGCTATGATTATAATGTCCCCCCCCCCCCGCGCGTAGGATAATAATGTTATTTGATGCTATGTCGCCCGCCCGAAGTCATGAAGAGATGGTTTCACCGCAAATCCACAGCACCGTGAGATACCTCCAACACGGTCTTCTCCTTATCTCGTTTCAGCTCAAGGAGGTCCACATCGACCAACAGGCTTCCCATCCATCCATAGTCCCACACTGACACTCATTGACCCTCTCGCAGCCGCACTCGCTCCAGCTCCAGCTCTAGGCTGAACCATGGTTTTCCGTAATTCCAGATTACCTCCACCAGTCGATCCTAGGACGTTATGTGATAATGCTCGATTCCACCATATGCTTTCTACTTGTATATCCGAGATATCGTCAGATTGGGAAGTGGTGTTTGGCTCGATACTCGAGTTGGGGATGGATTCCCTTGATCTGGCTGACGGCAGGGATAATCTCGTGTTTTGGATCGACGTAGAGGACAAAGGTGAAGATATACCTGCACGAGACGAAAATGACCACTTGTCAACTTTATTCTGATTGCCGACGGGATGATGGTATTCAGACTCACCGTTTCCGTTGGTTGCTTCATCCAAACCCTCATGCTCAGTCTCAGTTCCATTCGCAGGCTCAAACTTGCCCCCGGGGAGATGAATGAGCATGAGCGGTGTCCCAGAGGCCGTAGCTTGAGCCATTGTCGATTTCGTGAACCCCGATTGAGAGATCAAGACAGCTATAGTCGGTTCAACTTCTTCGTCGTTGATGTCTGTATCATCCTCGCTTGAGTCGTCATTGGTCGATGCCGTTGCGATGTCATTGGACTGCGTTCGGTTTTGGTGTTGAGCCAGACGAAAAGCGAGGCCTGCCATGACGCCTTCCATCTCTCTGATGGCACGGGGTCCAAGCGCTTTCTTCTCGGCTTTACATTGCGCTACCACTTTCACTCTTCTTACATCTTCCATCGACATCGACATACCAGTCGACGTCGGACTCGAGCTTGAGCTAGAGCTTGAGCTTGTAATCGGAGTAGTGGACCTTGGTCTTGGTAACCACCACCAACCTCTCAAATCAATCCCACCATCACCCGCCCCTCCTACTCTCCGTACATTCATATACAGCCCGTCGTTAAGATATCGTAGCGCATGATTCTCGAATGTCGTTCCTATGTCCAAAGTCGTCGTACGTTTCAACGAAGATTTCCGGGGTAGGGGTATCTTGCTAGCCATGGAGCTGAGCCGCCAATCGACTGAGTGTTCTCAGATGGGTACAAGAAGGTTGAACAGTTTTCGAAGGCTTAACAAGCAGGCGTTTTGGGTGGACTGATTGATGGACAGGTCACCTCCACCACTACCATACCAGTCGGCTCTCTTTAGCCGACGTGACTGTAGCTTGATTTTTTGCTCGTAATATGAAAGTCCATCCGACCGCCGCTACAATCGATGAGGCGCGGTAGAGGATGCAGATGGGAGGATGGTTCTACGCTATGGAAGTGACAGGATGCAGCAGGTCTCCAAGTTCTGTCGTGGTGACCCCGCTCGATGAAATCAAAGGAGGGAAGGAAGGAGGGCACAATCAATGACGAACGGCGAGTGTAAAGCGCGTCATGGCCGTCATGACAACAACATTGGATGTTGCACAATGAACATTCCTTCCTCCTTCTTTTGTCCACCATTCTCCACTCACTCAAATTACATTGAAGGCATACATATATACCCATACACAGCCATATATTGCCTCACACTGCAAGAAAAGTCAACAGCAAACAGGTTTCCTCTCTGATTCTCCCTCATTGCAACACAGGCTGTTCTCTCATTGATACGCTGCACTCGACCGTTTTCTCGCTCTAGAAAGAAATTCTCAACAATCACCAAACCCCCGACATGGAACAGCAATATCAAGAGATCCTAGAATTCGCCTATCAGCTCGCCGAGAAGGTGAGTACTTCAATGAAAGAAAGCAACGTTGTACTGCCTATGAGCTAATAGCTGAACACATACATGCTACATGGTGCCGCAGGCGACTGAGATGATCCTCAAGGCTTCTGCGGAAAGATGGACGAGCTCGACAGACGTGGAGGAGAAAGCCAACTCGGCTGATGTGAGTGCCTTCCGATGATTGTTGCACCTGGAAGTGCCGCTCGAGCGATATCCAAGAGCAGTCTGAGCTGTTATATGCTATTCTGGCAAGGGATAGAGGCATTCTGAAACTGACGCTTGAACCGACCGCACTGGACTACTGGTACTGCTGCAGCTCGTTACCAAGACCGACCAAGCTGTCGAGGAGATGATCAAAGCCGCCGTGGCCGAGAAGTACCCCACGCACAAGTTGTATGTCAAGCATGCAAACCCCCCTCCTTATTCCGAAATGGCAGACAAGCGTGATCATTGTATGGTTGTATGGACCTTCTGATCGCTGATGGAGCTATCGTGATTACCCTCTTAGTATCGGCGAAGAATCCTATGCTGCGGGGGATGAGTCTCCTCTCACCGACGAATTTACGTGGATCGTTGATCCTGTGGATGTGAGTCTCAATTTTATCCTGTCGAGACCTACCTGGGAGATGCGGATGGTGCTAACTCGTTTGCGGCTGATAGGGCACGATGAAGTGAGTGTCTTGCAATCTGCATGGCTAGAAGAGGGAGACAGGCATGTGCAGGCTCGGCACATATCGTTGACGATCGTTAATGGTTTGACTAGCTTCGTACACTCCAAGTGAGTCTCTCAAACCCCCATCATCTGCACTATCTGATGCTTAGCTGACCCGACTGATACCCCTTCCCATGCCCAGCCCATTCGTAGCATGCTCTATCGGGGTCACACACCTGTCCAAGCCTGTGGTCGGCGTCATCGCCCTGCCTTTCTTCAACCAGATCGTGAGCAATAATATTCCCTCAGCTTTCACATGCATTCTTTGTAAGTTGATAAACGATTTTGGTCCGTAGTACTCCGCCAGACAAGGCGGCGGTGCTTTCATGAACCGAACAATACCCTTACCGCTTACTGGTGGTATTGCACAACCCTTGACCGAGCTTTCAAAGTGCATGATTGGCACCGAGTGTAAGTCCTCCCACACTCTACGAACGTCAACTGGACACGCATGCATGTGTTTTGTCTTCGCAGCGAATGCTTACATTCTGTCTCTGACTGGTCTAGGGGGATCACATCGAAGCGCTTACAAAGTTGAGCAAATCACCCGATCACTGGCCCGATTGATCGGGGATCCGAGCAAAGGCGTCGAGGGGGCAATCATGACCCACGCTCTGAGAAGTGAGCTCCATTGTTCCACTCCGTACTGTGAAATCTAGCTGACGTGACGAATTATGCTCCCAGATACGGGAAGCTCGGCATGTACTATTGCAGCTGTCGCGGCGGGCCAGAACGACATGTATTGGTATGCAGGATGTTACCCATGGGACGTTTGTGTAAGTGGTCTTTCATGTAAAGGGAGCTGAGTTTATCTAGACGAGAACGACGCTCATAAGTGTCGAAATGGATGATTTAGGCCGGCGCGATCATCCTCTCCGAGACTGGTGGATTCTTCCACGGCGGAAAAGACGATTTCGCACGAGACGCGCCTATCAAAGATGTCCTCATGAGCCGACGATATGTCTTTGTGCGAGCCGTACCTCCATCCAAGGTGAGTCTAAATAGGCGGCTAGAGGGGCACTGCTACTCGGTAATAAGGACGGTATTGATACCACGGGAGCTGACATTGGGTTTATGTGGGCCGGTATAGACCGAGTCAGCCAAGGAGATCCAGCGACGACTAGTCAAGGAGCTCTACAGTGTGGTCGAGGAATGGGACATCGCAGGTAACTAACTGATCGACCGACAGGATGAAATACGAGCGACTTGACCTCATATAGACTTATATAGGACAGTGTAGATCTGATGTAACCTAGATGTATATAGAGTAAGGAGATGTGAATATCCCATGCATTGCTTGAATTTTGTGCTTGAACAGTGCTCGGCCTTCCGATGCATGTGTCCTCATACAGTAAATGGTGGTCAATGCCCGGAGTAGTCGGAAGACATGTAAGTTTGGGGACCCCACGGCGAATGATGGAGAAATTGTCGATGGCGATGGCGTGATTGATACTATATGTTTTTTTGGGAAGAGCGTTGGTGAGCGAGTAATGTATGGCGAAATCACAAACGACAATGACGCATAACGGAGAAGATGAGATGGGAATTCGGAAATCCAGATAATGATAGTAGTCGGCAGTGGATGAGCACAAGGTAGATAGATATAGATCTATTTAGATGCAAGCAGCTTTAGCTCAAAGCTGTTGATTCTCAAAGATTATAAAAATTATAAAGACACGTTATCATCCTTTCGCCTTTCCCAATCTTCCCCCATCTCTGGAATCTTCATAATTAGTACAAGTCGAACGAAAACACGCCAGTACGAAGCGCTGTTACTCACTATGCCGCCTCGAGCATCCCTACCCCGGTCCATCCAATTACCCTCCTCAGTGGGTAAATCCACTTCCTCCATACCCAATTGGAAACCTCCCAAACCCCATCTTGCAACATATCATCCCACGACCACCACCGCAGCATCCTCCGCCTCTTCTTCTGCTTCCGCTTCGGCTTCTTCGGCAGCGCATTTCATACCGCCCGTTTCACCTCAACTTCCACCTCGTAGGAAGCCAGCTTTCAACCCGGGTGGATTCGGTTTACAGAGCTCACCTAAACCCGCTCCGCCGCCTACGTTGAAATATTGGAAGGGTAAAGAGAGGGAAGATCAGGTTGAAGAGATCCGAAGGAGGGATGCGGAGATTCGGAAGGATGAAGAGAGACTCGAGGGGAGAGTAGCGCCTGAAGATGGGAAAGAGGAGGCCGAGGCTTGTTACGTGGTGGGTTCAGCAGTTAACCTGTAGTACCTCTTGACGATGATTTGTTAAAAGGTTAATACTGATATGGAATTGTATGGTAAAACTCGCTTTTAGCCTCCCCCCGCTACACTTCATTTTCATTCACCTGGCCCACTTCCCTTGCTGTATTCGCCTCAACATCTCCCCCAGTTCCAAATAGCCTACGAGACATGGGGTACTCTCTCCCCCGCAAGGGACAACGCCATCCTCCTTCACACGGGTCTTTCAGCCTCCTCACACGTAGCTTCGAGAGGAAACGACGTTGCATCTTCCACTTCGTCCAAGCCTGGATGGTGGGAAGATTTCGTCGGACCTGGGAAATCAATCGATACCGATAAATTCTTCGTCATCTGCACCAATGTCCTCGGAGGGTGTTTCGGTTCCACCGGGCCATCGAGCCCTTATCCTCCTGGAGATGGGGAGACTAGGTGGGCGACTAGGTTCCCCATGCTCAGTATACATGATATGACCAGAGCCCAGTTCGATCTGCTTGACCATCTGGGTATTGAGAAGCTGTATGCTAGTATTGGATCGAGTATGGGCGGGATGCAGAGTCTCAGTATGGCGTATATCGCCCCCGAGAGGGTTGGAAGGGTGGCCAGTATTTCTGCTAGTGGGAGAAGTGGGCTCAACGGTGTAGGTATGAGATATGCTCAGAGAAGCGGTGAGTGGGTGCCCTAGCCAATCCTTTTCTGTCATATCTTAAGCCAGCGAGCTATGCAAAAAAATAACGAAAGCTGATCAACTGTATCTATCATGATGGCTGCACAGTCCTCATGGCAGACCCAAATTGGAACAGAGGATTCTACTACGACGGCGTCCCCCCGCACAACGGCATGAAGCTCGCCCGTCAGATCGCGACAATCACTTATCGATCCGGACCCGAATGGGAACAGCGATTCGGACGACAGATGATCTCGGAGCAAGAAGCACAGTTGGATAAAGATGGGAATCCCGACGTGCCAAGATTGAGCCCTGATTTCTTGATTGAGACGTACCTTGATCATCAGGTGAGTCCCACCAACAACTAGTACTGCTCTTTCCCACCTTGCAGACGGTTACTTCCGTTACACATGAGATCAAAGGTAGCTTGATCTGACGGTGTGATGATTTTGTCAGGGCGAGCGATTCTGTTTGACATATGACGCAAACTCGATGATCTACCTCTCGAAAGCTATGGACTTGTTCGACATGACAGCTCCAGCTCTCACTTCGCTCGCCAAACGCTTCAACACTGCCTACCCCGACCTTCCCCCCTTCCCTTACCCTACTGACCCTACCAACATCTCCATCTCCTCCTCAGCCAATCCAGCTGCGTCAAGCGCCACTGGATCTGGCCCTAGCACTAGTACGCACGACCAGGAAGCAATCGAACAAGCAGCCAAAGAAACCAAGAAGAAACTCCAGCGATTCATCCCTACGTCTAAATCACCTCATTTGTCCGACCTAGCTCAAGGTCTTCAACGACTCAAGAATATCCCTGCGTTGGTCTTAGGAGTTCAGAGCGACGTGCTCTTCCCTGTTGAACAGCAGAGAGAATTGGCCGACGCGCTGAAATTGACTGGGAATCCCAATGTGACTTACTATGAATTGGGCGGCGTTTGGGGCCATGATACGTTCTTGCTGGATGTGCAGAATGTCGGCGGTGCAATTAGGGGGTTCTTGCATTAGAGGAAGAATTTGTAAGCTGGAGACAGGACGATGATTTCAAAGTTCCGGAAGGAAGGAAGGATGGATGGATCTATACAGAGACAAATAAGTGTACAGCTCATGATTGTAAATGGAAGTCAAGTATGGCGTTACAATGCCACTGAGTATGCAAAAGAGAGAAACGATTAGGGTATACATATCATATCCATACAAATACTAAGAATATCAAGTCACGAATGAGCCGTTCATGTCCTCCTTCCTAGCGCTAAAGCCCGGCCAGTACCTCTCAATCATCCCGCCGAATCCTGAGTCCCGTCTAGTAGATACCTCAGAGTCCGCCGACTCCAGAGTCATCATTGCCCAGTAATCTACAGCATCATAAGAAAGAGGATTGTTAGCAACGTAGTCCCGGGATGTCCAACTCGGATTGTTCCCCAACGCCGATAAGATTGTCGCTGGTTTTAAGGTGTGCAGGAGGAGAAAAGACTCACGCAAACTCCTTCATCAGGGAACATTCCCCTCCATTCTCCAAGTCAATATTATACGCTTGGAACAACCCATCGGCACTGATAACCATGACCTGCGGTACGGTCCTGTACGAAAATGTATCGTCAGCTATGTAAGAAGCTTTGCCTTCCTGCGGCGAAGGAAAAGACGATAGCTTACCCGCTCATTGCCACTACTGTCCTCGCTCCGTGGTTACCCCTCAACTTGATGAACGCAAAATCCCTTTGAGGTTCCCACATTTCCGATACGCTCCTAGGCAAGTACCCGCCTACTCCACCGACAAATGACTTGCCGATGTGATACGACCGTCTTCTGAGCGATGAAGTGGCCGAATGCGAGTCTGAGAGCTTGGCAGCTACTGAAGGCGGGGAATTTGAGGGTGCGTCAGAGGGTGTAGGACTTCTCGCCCCATCGACATCATTAGCGGCCTCTGATCCGCCATGACCAATGGAACCAGGCGGCGCGTTTTTGCCACTTGCCAGCTTGTAGATGTGAATCGTGCTCGAGTCGGACGATACAGCAAGTAAGGAACTAGCGAGGTTGAAGTTGATGCTGAATATCCGGGCGTTCTGACTCCCTCTCCTGAATTGCCATAATTTCTTAGCGTCCGGTACGCTGAACACCCTGACGACTGTGCCCTTATCCGAAGCAGTAGCGAGCATAGTCCCGGTCGAGTTCAGCGCAAGGGCAGCTATGGGCGTCTTGTGCGCTTGGATGACATTGAGAGCTGAGAGGGAGATAGTATCGAATAGGAGGACGTCGCCTGTTGTTGGGGCCGGTGGGGGAGCAGGTACAGCAGAGTTGGAGAGTGGTGCAGCTGAGGCGGAAGGGGCAGGTGAAGGGTACGCGAGATATGAGTGCTCTGATGAAGACGACAGCGCACAAACCGCTATTTGCATAAGGGAAGTCAACAGCGTTGGTAGTCAGCATACAGTATATGCTGATCTTTCAACGCTAATATGGCCTCGAACCACAAGGGATGATGGCGGGTGCTACTGGTGATACATTGTTTGAAAAACTTGAAAGGGGATTTACTACTCACCATTGGGATTAGGTCCAGTCTCGATAGTATGCAACAGCTTCATGGTCGAGATATCGTAGATGTAAATCTCATTCTCTAGCACCACAATCAATCGTTTCCTGTTCATCTTGACCGCCAATACCGAAGTGGGGAAGATGAGCTCGCAGATAGTTGATTGGCGCTAAGACAAATGTAGTGTTAGCTAGCGCCAAAAGCGATGATAACGCACAGCGAAGTCTCTCGCATATACGATGGTATGTTGACTCACCTTCGTATTGACTATTTGAAGCTTGCGCGGACTGTTAGAAGGCTGGGTGTCGGCTGCTCCGACCAGAGCAACGAGCGAAGTGCAGAATAGCATCTCTACGATACCGGTCGCGCCTTGGTCATCTTTGCAGTATAATGAATACCAAAATGGCACATTAGCCCATCCTGCTTCATTACACGTCGCATTCCATGCCCCGGGCGACTCTACGTGGCCCCTGTAGCTCAGCTTGACTAATCCTGGGCCCATGAGACAGTCATAGCCAAGCAACAGTGGAAACTGTCGAGGGCTACTGGCGGATCATATGTCGGGTGTCAGACTCACTTTTGGAATGTACCTTTCCGAACGGATCACAATTGAGGATCGTATACCCTTTCTTGTGGCCCACTGCTATACAGGAGAAGTCCTGGTTGAAGTTGCAGCACTATATATGATGCAACCACGTCAAGGCGTTAGCGCGTGTATATTCATTGTGAACCCGTTGCTTTCCATCCGTAGATGAATCGGTATGGAGTATTGGGAGTACTTTTGGCAACGCAGGAAGCAACAGGCGGTTGACTGAACGTACGAGGAGGTCGGGATGACGTTTACCGATTCTCGACATTGCTGTTGGTGTCGACGTCGTTGTCGCTGTCGGCAGTCGGTTATGCGATTTAATGCAGCAGTCCTGGTCTAAATATGCTTGAGTTTGCGAGACTAGTTATAAGCTTATGGGCAAGAGTATTATGTGTATATCTGTGGATGAAAGGCATGAAAGGATGAAGAAAGAGTCAAGAATCAACAGGAATAGAGATAGCTAGATAGCAGGTGTGTGCAAGTATCAAGTATGACTTGGCACCACCGGCTAATACCCGTATATGCCATACGCTATATATATGCTATATATGCTATATATGGTCGGATCGCGTTGTAGCGTAACGGGGCGTGCCTAGGTATAGCGGTGGCGGCAACACCCTAACACCCCATATTGTATAATCCACTACTACAAACTGATCACCACCAAAAGCTGACTAGATGCATACAGACAGACAAGGATCGAGCGTGGTATACGAGAAAAGATGCTATGCAAATGCGAGAGCGCTGGGAAAGTAGGCAAATTGATAAGGGAAAAAGGTCAAGTGTCGTTGACCGCCAGGAAGGGGGGAGGTGTCACCACCACCCTTTCTTCTTCTCCTCGCCCTGCCATCCGATCTGTCTCGGTGCATCGCCATTCTGATGAGCTTGATGCTGAGGGTGATGCTGATGAGAATCCAGCATGTGCGCTTGAGGATGAGGCATATGCGGAGGTAGCTGGGGCATGAAATGCGATTGTGGCGGCCAGAAACCATTGGCGTGCGTAGCTGCAGGCTGAAGTGCAGGGTCGGGATGCGATGCTTTGGCTCGAAGGTTGAATAAAGCCGAGTTGGTCAAGATGATCAGGAAAGACAGTGTCACCAAAGTGAAGCTCTTCATATCACAATGAAAAGATTATCGCACTATAAGTACCAGTTTCCCCACGCTATGCCGTTTAAGAATGAATGCGTGCAAAGCTCAAACTCACCATTGTCTTCCAGCTGATCGGCTCGACAAAGCTATTGATAACTCCCGCAAAGGTCTCGGCTACGATGTTGATCCGCCCGATAGTCGTTGGGTCCTTGTTCATACATGCTTCCCAAGCTTTACAAGGTGCTTCCCTGCGATTGTATCGTAACGCGTGACGAGTCAGCTTGGATCCAGCTGCGTCGTGGCACAGTGTGCTACCTCATAGCTGGATCATACAAAGCTGTACTCACATGGCTGGTACTCGGAAAGTCGGATCACATCGATTTGTCAAATACAGATTTGTGCATTCAGCGATCTCTTGCAGGATTTCTTTAGAGAGCAAACTCATCAGCAGAGATCTGTGTACCCGTCCGGGGGGGATCACCGCCAAACTCACCAACAGAATACTCCCTCATCTTGTCCTTCACATCTCTTTGAACTGTCATGATGAGCAGCACACCGAGGTACAAACAGAATAGCACTATCGAAGCATTCACGATGAATTGCAGATATCTGATGACGAGAATATGTTCAAGATGTCGAGCGTCAGCGCACGTGAATATAGCGGCTTCACATCGTAATTTTCAGCTCACCCAAGTAGCAAAGCCGGAATCTCTGAATGGCGCAGAGCAGGAGGTGTCATATGTACGTTGTAATGATGCTCCGATTTTGACCATGCCGGCGCTGCTGAATTGCTATGTCGGAGTGCTACGTCGGTGTTCTGCAGGAGTACGTTGAAACGTCAAACGTCAATAAAAACTATCATCGGAACACCCAGTCTTCGCTAAGGGCAGTCTGACGCTTGCAAGTGCCAGATATGAGAAGAAACGACGTTCAAGACTCACCTCTCCATCATTCTTTGCCTGTTCTTTCCTGGCCTTTTCCCGCTTCTTGTTCGTCCTCGTCACTGCACCTTTTGCGAATTTTCGCGGTTGCTCCTTGTCCTTTTCTGGTTTACCACTCCCATCTTCACCGTACGCTTGATTCTCCTTTTCTGCTTTCTCTTCATCAGCTACACTAGCTTCTTTCCCCTTTCTCGAAGGCGTACCGGAGCCAGAGCCAGGCCCAGAGGTATTTTGGTTGATTTTGGGAGTCCCAGCATTTCCTATGTTCCTAGCGGGAGAATCCATATCTACGTCTTGCATTGAAAAGCTGGAACTGGCCGCCTGAGGACCTCCAGGCGTTCGAGGTGCGGTACTATTGTACCATTGTGAAGGGTCGTACGCAGGTGCTTTACGAGGCGTGTTCAGAGCTGCTAAGAGCAATGGAGCGGAATTCTGGTTTGCAGAGTTGAAATGGGCGAATCCTGCTTGCGGGTGAGGATGGAACGGGACGGGGACGGCTCGATCTAGCTCGCTATGCAGGCCTGTGCGACAAGTCACTATATCAGCTCGTCTCGATGTATAATTGTCATGTACATACTGCCGAGCAGCATGGCGGGCGATCAGCACTCACGCTTCCTAGCAGGTCCATCATCTGACATGCCAACGCCAACAAGGTTGAAAGCGTCCAGTCGTGTCGTATCATAGCTCGAATCAATATCCATAGGACCCGACTTGTCCCTAGGCTCATATACGTAGGTATCTTCGTCCATGTTGTGTGCCGCAGTGACCGGCCCCTCTCGAGTATAGTATAGTGAAGCCTCCGAGAGGACAAGGTTATTCGGCAGTTGTACAGATAATCGATTCGCCTTTGCGAAGGACAGAAAATCAAAAGCAGACTGACACTGCTGTTTATTTCGGTGGGACCCAATCGGTGAGAGATAGACAGAGTGAAGTCAACGCGTTCCTGAAATTCCCCTATACACTATACACCGCCAACGCACTCGAACAACAACTCATGCAGCGAAAACATTCGTCAATCGTCATCTATCCTTTTCCTTGCATATGAACGCTCTTCCCGTGCCGACAGTCCGAAACAGGCATACATCTCTCTAGGTTTCAAGCAAGATGTCAGCAGGTAAGATTGAGCCAAGACGGTGATGCCTGTCATAGTGTCAAGCTGACAGTCACCCTGTTGGTTGCTGTCTTAGGTGATCTCGCTCTTCAACCGCCAGCGGACGGTATCTCCTCCATCAGCTTCTCACCCGATTCAAGCAGAATACTGGTATCATCATGGGATGGAGTGAGTTCTAGGCGTGTCGTCGTTGCCTCTTCCGCTTGCAAGATAATTCAAACTAATGGAGGAATTTGTTTTGTTTGCTGACTTGATTTTGGACAGACAATCCAACTGCATCACCTCGTAGCTCCACCTCAACCTCCAGCAATGTCAGTCCCCTTCTCTTTACATCCCAAACCTGATGACCCTTCTATTTTCAACAAGCTGACAAGTGGTGAACTGGAACTCGGTATAGCTTCTCACATCCCGCTGCGGTGCTGACAGCAGCCTTTGGTTCATCACCAATTATCGCCTTCTCAGGAGGATTGGACAAACGAGTCAGGCAGTACGTATGGCTGGCTTGCCACCTTTCTCCCTTCTCTGTGGAAATGCTAAAGTGTCTGACTGGTATCGCATCGATCTGTATCATCGTAGATGGGACTTTGAGACGGGACAATGTCGAGTACTGGGAAAACATGATGATGCCATTTCAAGTTTGGTGTGGTGTCCCGAGTTCAGTGAGTGTTTGGCTCGTCTTTCTACGGCTAAAAAGCGCCTTCCTCATTCAAGAGACGGTTGAGCAGGCATTTTAGCTGATTAGAAACGTCATTTCAGATGTATTGATTACCGCCTCATGGGACTCAACTCTGAAAGTGTGGGACCCGTAAGTTGTCTGTCGTTATCCTGCATCATTAGTCTGAGTGTTACCATTAAGGAATCGAAAGTTAAGATTTGACGCCTGTACGTGTCGTGTAACGCTTTCAGCACCGCCGAAATCCCCCTTCGATCGACCCAAACGCTCCCCGCACGAGCGTACAACCTCTCTTACGCTCCCTCTTCAGCGAGATTACTAGTTTCCATGGCCCACAGACACGTTTTTGTTTTCGATCTCAACAAGCTCGCAGCTGCTGATGGGCAGATCACACCTGCTCAAGAGAGGGAGTCGGCGCTGAAATTCTTGACGAGGAATGTAGCGACTATGGCTGATGGAAAAGGTGAGTCTGATTTTGAGCCCTGGACCACCTTTGCTTCTTCGCAATACCCATTCATGTTTCCCCCTTGTTATGCTATGAAAGCTTTCTTCAAGGCGATGATGAGATCATACGGTAACATAGTGTCAAATGGGCGAGGAGTACTGACGAAATTATATTTCCAGGCTGGGCATCAGGCTCGATCGAGGGTAGGATCGCAGTAGAATACTTTGACCCGGCCGACCAGGGATCCAAATACGCCTTTAGAGCTCATCGACAGAACGTCGATGGCGTAGATTGTGTATACCCTATCAACGCTTTGGCTTATCACCCAATGTAAGTGGGCTTTCCTCATCTTATTCTAGATAGGGACGTTCCTCCTCTCTCTGCGTGTTCGCACTGTTTTTCCTGATGTTCTCCCATTCCGTACCCATTCTTAAAAGCCATGTCATTGAGCGGCGAGCTAACACACCCATGATTCTGATGTGCTGCTCTGCTCTGGTCTGCTCTGCTTCAGCCACAACACATTCGCATCGGGAGGTTCGGACGGCTTCATCTCAATCTGGGACCACAACGCCAAAAAACGAATGAAGCTTTACTCAAAATACCCAACTTCTATCTCTGCCCTCGCTTTCTCACCGGATGGAAGCAAGCTCGCGATTGGCGCGAGCTACGAACATGATAATGCTGTTAGCAAGCCCGAGGATCAGGGTAGGGTCATGGTGTTGATCAAGGATACTGTCATGGAGGATTGCAAGGTCAGTATAGTACACTTATCGGAATTGCCCTTCACCCAGACATCGATTCGATCGATCGGCCTTACAAGGTCTAGCCAAATGCAATTGACCATGTATCCTCCTTCCGTTCCGTTCATCCGACCCGTATCTCCCCCTCTCTGAACGCATAAGAGCATCGACGCTGACAATTCAATACCAAATACCATCACCGCAGCCAAAGACCAAAGCATGATAGAGCAGAGCAGTTATCGTATGCATATATGATTATACTGTATATGGTACCAATTCCAATCGTACTAGACTTCTTTACCTTTCCTATCACGTTTTCCTTCCAAAACAACTCGATTCGATTCGGAAAGAAACAGCCTATGATCCCCAGTCACCCCAATCGCCACCACCGCCGCCACCGCTCCCGCCAAACCATCCCCCATCGTCGCTCTGTTGCTGCTGAGACCAAGGATCCTGCATGACCTCATCTTCGCCCCACCCTTGTTCCTCCTCGTACCCTTCCAATCCCTCTTCGTCGCCATATTGCTGTTCAGGATACCCGCCTCTCCCATCCTCTGCTGACCGGGAGGGTGTTTCAGGCCCAGGCGCAGGCTGTCGACCGTAGATCTGTTCGTCTTCGGACATACCGGCGCCGGCAGCGCCAGCTGCAGCTCCGGCAGCAGCACCGCCGTCGACAGGCTGAGTGCCGGCGGTTCCTGCTCCTCCTCTAGAGGCTTCCATACCGCCGTCTCCGCCGCCCCAGAACACGAAGGGGAAACCAAGACCTCTGAACGACCCAAACGTCAGTAAATGCAGCCGAGAAGGAAGCTGATGGTGATTCGCACTTACCCGCTACCTGAATGCCTAGAGAAAAAGTCAAAGTCGACTATAACACAAAGAAAATCTGTTAGCCAGACCATACTAGAGATCAGCTTTCAGCGGCATTTGCGGCTTACTCGATACAGCGGTAGCAAGTGTCTAAACAATCGATGTCAGCTAATTACCTTTGCCTCCGTTTGTTTTACAAAAGCCGTGACAAGCAGGCGAGCTCACCATAGCTCGCTGATCTAGCGTCAGACCACCTTCTTTGCCCTGAGGCAAGATCAAGCTCTGTCCCTGAACGTTGATCTCGGATCCAGGAGGCATATTCAGCTCGGTACCAGCAGCGTCGAATCGAATGACGTATTGACCTGCATCAGACCTATGGATCAGTTTTGGTGGCCTCGTCGAATGAGACGATCGGCGCGGATCAGGTAGAGTGGTGAGTCGGAGAGAAAAGAAAGAAGCGCACCTGTATCGGTGAAGAGCTCTCTACCGAGACCTCTGAAATTCCTGTTGATAGAAGCGACGAGTCCTATCGAGCCGGAGATGATCAAATCAGCCATGGTCTAGTACAACCCCCAAGTAGAATGAGAGGCGGGGCACCGGGGCACTCACTATCGTCCCTATCTTTGAGCCAGAAGTCCCACGCTAGGAATCCGCTATCTACCCTTGCAAATTGCTTGAACGTCTCGACATCTCGCCTACAGGAGACCGAAATCAAGCCGGTCAGTATATATGAGGGGTCGCAGAATGGCACAGACTTACGTTTGAAAAACGTTATAACGTCTTCGCCAGGGGTGCCATTGTCTACAGCGACGCATTGATTAGCAACAGATCAGCTCTGGGGGATTCAAGCATCCATTCGAAAAGGAGATCGAGCTTACTGTTGTGTCTCCCCGACTAATGTTCCCTCAGGACCCTCGGTGGCATGTACGAAGATCCTAGAATTGATGAACGCGAATGGTCGACGGATCTGTCGGACACACGCCCGCAAGGGTATTTATTTGTCAGTCTCGTCATCCGTACGCTGTGAAGCTGGACCCAATCCAGGGGGAGGGGGAAAACGAAATTGCTCACCCATAAGACAGGTTTTCCATATCGGTCCATTACGACGGCTCTAAACGGTCGATGGGTCCGGAGCGCTTGTCGTGAGATGGCAGATACAAAGGATTGTTCCTCTTCCGCGAGGCTATAAACCGTGGACCAGCACCAATCGAATCAAGTGAAGTTGAAGTCAGCCCTTGTTTAGCCTTTGACCCTAGATACTTCCCCCTGGTGATCCAAAAGATTTGAGTGATGTTCTTTTGTACTTACAAGCCTACATGTTGTCCGTCGGGTGAATGTATAGCATATCGATTCGCTTGCTCGAACTGTGTATGTGTACCATAGAGAGCAAAGTCCAAATCAGCCTCCATCTCATTTCGCTCATGATCTGATGTAGTGTAACGGAGTTGGCCTAATCTAGTGTGATGACATGATAGTGTGATACAGCGAAGGACTTACACCCATGAAAACATTCAACATCTCCAATTGTCTAACAATGACCAAACTCTCATGGCCTAATATATCCCTCGCGGCATGATTATCGCCCAATACTCCATGCGGATCGGGTGGGATATTGATCGGACGAGAAGGCACAGGGGGGAGTTGACCGCCTTGGACGGTGGAGGGGTCGTATTGGTCGAAATCGTATTGCGGGTATGGCCCTTGTCCTGCTGATCCAGGTGCTTGTTCAGAGGCATTGGCATAATCAGAGGGTTGAATCGGTCTCCGACGAGGTCTTATATGTCCTCGCGGTACTGCCAAATGACACAAACCGTCAAATGCTGATGCGATTTCATCTTCATATGTGACACCAGCCTATACTTACGTCGATCATCATGCCTGAATAAGGGCAAAGCAGTCGAAATTGCCCGTTGGCGAACAGGAAGCAATAGCTGCTTACTCGGTCCAGCGGCCGCTTGCAAAGCCGGCAAAGCGTGCGTCGTCGCGCGACGTAGCATGACTGATGTGCGTATCTGTCACTTATTGATGCGTGGGATTGTGAACTAAAGATGGACGAGGAAGGAAGAAGATGGGTCGATGCATCACATACCTCGAGTACCTCCGGAGAACGCAACGGCACTCAATTCGTACGGTGTACAGTGACGTGCCGAAGGCATGACGTTTCGACAATGTTCCAGTTACTAAGTTACACGGTGTGGTGGCAAAAAAGTGGAGGTGACTGATTTTTGTACCAAAGACCTATTGATGGATCACAATTAAGTGATATCAGACGATCTGAAGCAAAGAAGCAGATGATGCTTCTCATAGATTGTACTGCACGTGAGAGAGGAGCAAAGATGCATATGCTAATGTGCGTACATTACCTCAGATCTATTGCCGCGCTCGCTTCTCACGAGCAGCCGCTATTCTCCTCTGCTTCTCCGCTTCTCTCGCGCTCAATCGTCTATCACTAGCACCCGCAGCCCGCGTTTGAGCGGGAGCTTGCGTTGGCGTTGGCGTCTGAGGGGCAACAGCTGTAGCTTCTACAGCAGCTGAAGTGGCGCTGACTTTAGGTAGGCCTTCCTCCTTGATCCGCTCGACGAATTGCTCAGATCGATGAGGAGCGATAACGCCAGTGTTCCTCTCCGCCATTCTCTTCTGGGCCACTTGAGACTCCTGCATCTTTTGAGCTGCTTCCATTCTCTCATGATACCATTCCTTGCCTGCTCGGAAAGTATCCATTATAGAAGGGTCTTTGAATGCCTCTTGGCCTGGAGGAGGGGCGACAACAGGAGGCGCGGGGATGCCCAAAAGCCTTTTCACAGCTGATTGACGAAGGATGAGGGATTGGAGTAGAGTGAAACCGGATGAGAAGGTCCAGTAGAACAAAAGGGCCTAGGAAGTGAACGAACGAACATCATGTCAGCCTCCAGCCGAGTTTACTACCGATGGATTGGGCGATGGGCATTGCACTCGAGAGTAGTGTCACACTCACTGCGGGGAAGTATGCGACAATGGGGAGCGAGAGCAAGGTCGTGACTTGAATAAAGTTTCGCATATGAGCCGCTCGCATCGGTGATCCAGCTTTGGCATCGGTATTCATGCCGTCGGCACCGTACTGCGAGTACAACATTAGCACTTGTACAGAGTATTTGACAGCCGACATTCGGACGTGACGACTCACTTTGAAAACCAAGTTGGTAAAGACCAAACTAGTAAGGGGAAGAATGTAATACGGGTCGGCGACCGTCAGATCGGTGACCCATCCGAAACCGCCCTCCTTCAATTGAGGTAAAGGCAAGTTGGCGAGTCCTCGAACGACAGTGAAGAAGGTGAAGAAGACCGGCAATTGGATAGCAGGGAGCAGCAAAGCTCGAAGCGGGTTGACATTATGGTCCTTCATCAATTGTCGCATAGCCTGTCCGACGACTGTCTGGGCATGTACGTCCTGCTTTGCCTGCGCTTCTTTCGCTCGTTCCATGAACGCCTGAATTTGAGGGTTGACAGCTGCCAGACGGACATTGTGTTTTTGAGTGGAGATAAGGATGGGGGATAAGGCGAGTCGGATCGCGACTGTTATCGAGGCGATAGTAGCCCACCTGGAGAAGAAGAGACGAGATACAATAAGTTGGGGTTCTCCACAGCGCTAGGGCTTGCGTTCAGTCCGGCTTGACAGTCGACTCACCATGGCAATCCGGTCGTTGTATGTATAGCCACAATGGCATCAGTGAACCACCCTGAGATACTAAAGAACCCATGCTCCATTCCCATCAATTTCAGATCCGACACTTTCATAGCCGCGTGAATCGCTTCTTGTGAGTTAATCACTTCCTCTAGGGGTTTCCCAGAATTCAGAATCAAGTCCTCGAGAGTAGGTGAAAGAGGACTAGCAGGCGGTTGAGGGAAATATGAGGGGTCGGCAGGTGGTAGTGTGGATGCGGCGGACGCTAATGATTCTGAGGGAGCAGCGACCGTTTCAACTGCTTGAGGTTGAACAGCAGAAGGAGCGGCTGCTTGCAAATCAGGGTGAGTCTCAGAGAGGATAGGTTCGGGCGCGGGGGTCGGGCTGAAAGTGTCGGCTGAAGTGGCTGATGTCGATGTCGACGTTGACGTTGACGCTATAGGCTGTTGCTCTACAGGCGCAGGGGTCGGTTCTGACGTTCGCCATGGTGTCCAAGAAAGGTTTCGAGAAGCACCTAATGCGAGCGACGAGGGATATACACCGGACGGCAGCGGGAGCGCTGGTCGTTTACCAAGAGCGACAGGTGAAGGCTATGAAAATGGCACCAAATATAGTCCGATCAGCTGCCAGTCGCCAACAGAAAATGATATCCTTGCGACGCTGTCAGTCGACTTACCCGAGCCGCATAAGAGAAATGTCTGACCGATAGAGTCTGACTTTGACCGGTCAACGAAGAAGTCGGTCTGGCGACCCGCCGAAGTGCTGATCTAGGTAACATGGCTGTAATTTCGTGCCGTGCGAATCGATAAACGGATAGATATCTATGATGAACGGACCAAATCCGACGATCGTTATCGGACAACCTTTTGATTGGGATTTGGATGTAGCTTTATGCTTGACGACCAAGAGGAAGAAACGCGAAATCTCGAAATCTCGAAATCTCGAAATCTAATCTCTATAATCTCAAAATATCGAAAGAGACACACGCACATAAAAGTCGAAGATGCTGAGGATGGATGGCCTAACTTTGCCGGCGCGAGAAAAGTGCCACATTGGGTTAAAATCCGGGTATCGCCGACTTATGGTGATGCGTATGGTGGGAGGATGGTTATAATCGTAATGGCTGCTATTGGCTCACATTTGACACTTGACACATATGCACATTTCAACCATTGCTATTGCTATTGCTTCAAAGCTATTATCGCCATCTCGTTCATTATCCTTCGTCGTTTATCGTTTATCGCGTTCATCGTTCATCGTCCTTTAATCGTCGTTCTCGGTCATCATCATTGTATCTGTATAATACCGTTCTGAATCGAATCACAACAAAATGGCTACTACCCTCCTTCCCGGCCTCAGAACTGGTGCGCGATCGCCTGCATGCAAGAAATCATATCTGGGATCGGAAGCTAACTAACCACTATGATTTTGGGTGATATCGTAGGCGCTTTCGCCAAGGCTTCTGCTTCAACGATCCGACCTGCTTTCGCGATCGGTATGTTTCCCCAATGCGCATCAGGCTCATGTTCTGGCCACAAGCTGACTGGCATTACAACTGATAGCTCGACCGATCTCCAACACTGCTATTGCCCTTCGACCAAACACCCCCACATCATCAATCAACACCGCCGACTCATCACCTTCAACCACTACCCCCGCCACCGCTCTCGCCCAGAGAGGAAGCAACCAGCTGAGCCTGGAGACTCCTAGAAATGGCGCTGGTGAGTGGGAAATGGAAGTGCTCGCGTCAGATTTTGAACGGCGAATAGGCTGGTGGCGATCGATCTGAGCAGGAAAGCTGATATGAGAATTATGGTGTTGTTTTGTGTTGCAGAGTATGTGTTGTCAACGCTGGACAAGGTTGTCAACTGGGCTAGACAGGGTTCGATGTGGCCCATGACTTTCGGCTTGGCGTGCTGTGCCGTAGAGATGATGTGAGTGTTCTTCGCATACTCGCAGATGTCTACTGTTTGTGACTCTGGGATGAGCTATGCTGACGTATCGTCCGGATCTTACCTGATTTTAGGCACATGGCCGCCGCTCGATATGATCAAGATCGATTGGGTGTTGTGTTCCGAGCGTCACCCCGACAGAGTGATATCATGATCGTCGCCGGTACTTTGACCAACAAGATGGCTCCTGCCTTGAGAAAAGTGTACGACCAGATGCCCGAGCCTCGATGGGTCATCTCGATGGGATCATGTGCCAACGGTGGTGGATACTACCACTACTCTTACTCTGTCGTACGGGGTTGTGACCGAATCGTACCCGTCGATATTTACGTACCGGGATGGTGAGTTTGTATGGCCATGACATTCTTCCCTTCTCTCCCACGTCGATCGAGCTATACTGACTTGACTGGCTTGCGTGGTCGGTTGATACAGCCCTCCTACCGCTGAGGCTCTTCTTTACGGAATGCTTCAATTGCAACGAAAGATGCGACGAAACAGGCAGGGTGTTCGATGGTACCGAAAGTAAGGGATAGGATGGAGAGTCACACAGAGAGACAGAGTGTGTATGTGTGTGTGACAGGGATGTTGTGGGTTGGGCGTTCTGGCGACAGTTGCGACAGTTGCGACTTGTCCATGATCCATTTCAGGTACAGCCAGTTCAGATATCTATGATGCCTTTTCCAAGGTGACAGATCTCCATTATTTTTCGTTCTTCCTTAGCATTAGTATGCATTGATACCCCTAGGCTAGCATAATCTACTACTATGCATGCCATTCTATCAGATCTTATTTCATATGCAGAGGTCCTATGTGCAGCAAGAGCGCACTGAGCATGTATGTATCCGCAGCGTGACTGACGATGCAGGGTGCGACTGGCGACTGGCAACTGGCAACTGGCAACTGGCAACTGGCAACTGGCAACTGCCGCTTATAAAATGATTAAATTGGATGATTGAATGATATGTGCTCGCGTGGCCACTGGCCACCACTTATTTTATTTCGACACAATCATCCACTTATCCACTTTCTTCTCAACCTCATCTTTCCTCTTCCTCTTCCTCATCATCACCATCTTCTCGTCCGGCATCATCATTCATTATCATCCATAGTTACCTCGTGTGCCGTATCTGACTGCATCATCGTCACCTGCATAGTATATCGGTGCCAGAGAAAAGCACCTTTTTATACGAGTACAACCGAAAATCCGCCTTCCCGCCGAAATGGCGACTCAATCACCTCACCTCACCAACATTCCTCAAGCCGTACGAATCGCAGCTAGTATAGATCCAAATGTCGACGCGCAACTCAAGCAGCAGGCTATAGATTATTTGACCAAGGTCAAGGAGCTATGTGAGGAGACCTGGCAGGTAAGTTCAACGCCTTAGCGGGTAAGGCCTAAACACCAAGCTCTGGCCACCCCCCTCGCTCGTGCGAGCAATAGCAAGGGCTTGCTTAGTCGATGCTTCGCCGCCGCTGACTCTGAACGATATCGTAGGACTGTCTCGCACTCTACCTGCAAGGTGCGGGAGCTCCTGGACCTTCTACACCTGGTAAAGATGGAAAGGAGAAGCTGGAAACGGATTTGAGGATGTTCTGCGAGCAAGTGGTAGACCGAGCTTTGACGCACAAGTAACTTGAATTCGTATTGGGGGTTCGAGCTAGAACCAGAGCTTTAAGCTGACTGAAGCGAATCGCACAGGTCAAGGGAGATGTCGCCAGACGCTCAGCAGGCCATGTACAAGGCTGTAGTAGAGTTTATCGAGACAGAATACGTCCAGGGTCCCTGCGAGGGTGGTCAAGCTTGTGAGTGTGATCATCCTTAGATGTAGAAAATAACGCCGCTAATTGTTTTCGAATAGTCCTCCGAAATAAGCTCGCATTCACGGTCACCCATCTCTTCCTTAATGTCTACCCTAACACCATTCCCAACTTCCTTCATCCCCTCTTCGCACTCCTCACACCGTCAGATCCGTCCTCATCCAGACCGACCAACCTTCATCCCGTCCTGCTCACGATTCGAGTGCTTTCTGAGATAGCTCAGGAGATTCACGATACGACGTTGAAGAGCGCGAGAGCGTATTCGAAAGATAGGCAAGAACGAGACGGTGTTGTAAGGGATGTCATTAGGTCGAGCGGGGACGAGAGGCTGGCGGTAGATGGCATGTTGGCTTTGGCGGAGAAGGGAGTAGATACGCTGGAACAAGGAGGAGATGCTAAATGGGCTGAAGTGACGGATTCTACCTTGAAAACGCTCGCAACCTGGACTCGTGAGTTCTACATCTGCTGTAGCAGGGCTGATAATTTTTCAGCCTGGGTCGACTTGCAAGTCAGTCTCAACCCGAAATCATTGGCTTTCTATCAGCGACTTCTGCAATCGCGGTATATGGCACTGCGGACGGCTTCAGCAGCGATTATACGAACATTCGTTGTTAAAGGAATTCAAGATCCTCAAGCTAGACTCGAAGTACTCAAGGTACTCAATGTGGTGGCGATTGTAGATCCTTTAGAAGTGGAAACGAGAGGAGTCAAGGACAACGAGGAGGCTATAGCTTTCCGAGCCGCTATCGCCAGTCTGCTTGCTGCTTATGGAACAGAACTGATCGGCTTCAACGAGAATGTAAGTCCCTGACGGGATAATGGACGAGGCTGATTGTATGCCAAAGACTGAATTCCCAGAATCACTTCGTAACGAGGCGGAAGCAATGATGTTCACCGCTCGACCTTTACTTCTCCGTTTCCTGAGTGATAGGCAGTATGAAGTACCTATTTCAGTCGCACCTTTCGCTTCGGACTTGCTGAGAGTGGTAAGTTGCATGTGATATCCACTCGTATCGACTACATACTGACCATCCCCCCAACAGTACAAGCGAATCCATAAACCCCCTTCCATTCCTCCTCCCAAAGCTGGTCAACCTCCACCCGTACAACCTCCTCCTGTTCCTCTTCCTACAGAGAGGCGGGAGTTCCTCTCTTCCATGCTCGATATCCTGGTCAGACAATTGGCCTGGCCGGAAGATGTAGATTGGGAGGCGCCTGGAGGGGAAGATGATTCGGACGATGAGCTGGCTCTGTTCAGGACTTTCCGAGTCGTGAGTGTCATCCATCTCCGAGTGGGGCTGTCAAGGCTAATCGGACCTCAGTACTGCCGCTCGTATATCGAGTCCATCGCTCAGATCGACAAGGGTCTCCACACCGAGGTGGTGGCGAGGATCACAGTGGCCACGCTCGACGCGTACCAGGCTGGTGGACCGTCTGCTGTGCCGTGGCAACAAGCTGAGCTCGCTTTGCATTTAGTATATACCTTTGGCGAACTTTCGAAAAATAATACCCGAGCCGCATTCTACGATCTTCCTGCGGAGATGGCGACGAAAGCGGCTAGAGATAAGGTGCACCGTGCGAATGTCAACAAGGCTTACATCGAATCAGCAGTCTCGAGCGGGAGGACTACACCGACTATGGAGGATATCAGCCAACCGCTTCCTGATTTGGATTATGGTGACTCAAAGGAGAAATTTGATTACGAGCAGTATCCCCTGTCCCCGCTTGGAGAGCTGTTGAAGCGCTGCATGGCTTCGGGGATTTCCGCCTACCCCCATCCAGCTGTGACATTGCAGTACTTTGAGTGTGCGGTGCGGTATGTGGAGTTCTGGAGGTACAAGCGAGAAGCGATTCCGCCCATGTTTGAAGCTATCCTGGATACCCGGTAAGCCCTATCCTTGCTGGAAAGATTATCGTATCAGAAGCTGATAGACAGATCGCGCAGAGGTGTACACCACCCTGATGAGGGTGTTCGTCGACGATGCTTCTACCTGTTCCAGAAACTTTGCAAGGACTGCAGGAGCGAAGCTGTTGTGGAAATGGTATCGCCCATTCTGGAAAGCATTAGAGTGAGTCATGCTCGACATGTGCTAGAGCTGACAATACAGGATCTCATGGTTGTCAACGCCGAGCTACCGACTGCCGATTCGCCTGACGAAAGTCCGTTGGCGAAAGCGACTACCGGAAAGACTTACGCGGCAGACCAGCTCTACCTGTTCGAGGCGGCTGGATTCTTGATCTACTTCACCAAATCGGATCCCCAGAAGCAGATGGGCCTTCTCGAAGCGGTTGCTGGTCCATTGATGAGTGGGATGGCTACCGGAGTAGAACGATATCGATCAGCACCGACCGACCTCCAAGCGGTTCTTCAAGTGCACCATCATCTCATGGCTTTAGGTCACTTCGCCAAGGGCTTCCCTACTGTTACAGATAACCAGGTGGAAGCTTTGCCTTACACGCCTCCTTTCAAGCAGATGACAGAGGCGTTGCTTCAAGCTTTGGATGTGCTAAAATCGCAGCGAGTGGTGCGAGATGCGGTAAGTTGACCAAGCAGCGCTTGCAATTCACTTTGGCTGATCGATGTTGTCGCACAGGCTCGATTCGCTTTCGCTCAATTCGTTACCGCGATCGGTACGACCGTTGCGGAGCTGGTCCCAAAGTTTGTATCTGTCGTCGTCACCGAGTACGAGCCGTCAGAACTGGTCGACTTTATGCTTTTCCTCGGTCTGCTCATGCATAGATTGAAGGTGAGCTAGGATCCTGCCTGTGCCCCAGATTATTCAGCTGACTCGCCATGGCTCAGAAAAATACCTTTGAGACTATCGACATGCTCCTCCTACCACTCCTTTCGCGAATCTTCGCTGTCCTCGGACAACCCATCACCGGAACCGACGAAGCTCAAACCCACAAACGACTCAAAGAGGCCTACCTCTCCTTCTTCACTGCGCTTATGAACGCCAATCTCGACGGCGTCTTCATTACGGAACGAAACAAGCCTGAATTCGAAAACCTGCTCACCACACTTCTCGGCCTGACTCAAGATTGCTCGGATCCTGATTCTCAGCGATTCGCATTTGGCTTCTTTGCTCGAAGCGTCATTGCCTGGGGAACTTCACCTGAAGCTGCTGCTGGTCCTTCCATTTTCGCCGAAAGCGCACAGTCGGCTCTTAGCAGAGCGGTAGCGAACGGAACGGCCGTGGCTACGAATCAGCATACTATCGCGAAGGAGGACAGGGCGAGGCAGGCTTTACCTGGCTACGAGAACTTCATCTACCAGAGGTTGTTGCCCGCTTGCTTCGAGGTGCCGGCCAGGAGGGAGTTTAACCTTCGAGGAGGTACTTTGGTGAGCTAGAAATATCCTGGTCGCGGTGAGGATTTTGAGCTGACTGCTCCTCTCTCTCTCCTTATCGTTTTTGGGATAGACACTCTTCGAAATGGCGGGATTGGTCCGAAACACCGCTCAAGCACGAGGTCAAGAAGCGCTCGATTTCATGTCCAACGACCTGCTTCCTCGATTAGGTTGTCCTCCCGAGATCGCAGGTCAATTCGTCAACAGCCTCAAGACTCAGCAAGCGAAAGATTTTAGGAAGACGTACGGCGAATTTGTCCGTGCCATGAGGGGTTCCGCATAATGATGGTTTGCCAGGAAAGGGCAGTATTTCAAACCATTGAGAATGTGAATGAAGTGAGAAAGTGAGAGGCCAGATGAGAGAAGATTTATGCCACGATAATGATAGTGAGACGTAAATACAACATCAGACTTTTGATCGATGAGGTTGGGTGAGGGTAGTCGGGTGTGTGTGTGTGTGTGTGCATAACGCAAGACAAGACAAGAGAATGATCCAGATCGACATCGATACACTGCATATATACTTCTGATCCTATTCATGCCAATTCCATTTCATTCCATTTCACTTCATATCGTATTTCATCGCTATATATAAATGCTTCCTCACCTTCCGATTTGCTTATACATTTACACTTACATCTCCCATATCATTCCCCCTTTTCAAACGGGAGGATATAAATTCTGCCCATCGACTCGAGATTATATTCGCACTATGATGCATAATGATGAAAAATGTACACGGCGTCAGCGGGGTGAGTCATTCTCGTGAGAATCCCGAGAGATAAGCTCTATTGCGAGACATAGATATATCAGGCGAACAGGCATGATGGCCGATCACGGTGAGACAAGGGACGAGGGACATGACATGAGATGATCGTTGTTGACACTCACGCTTCTCGAAAGTTGTGATTTATCCGCCAATGGGACCAGCGCCGCCAACTTCCTCCTTCTTGGGTTCTTCGCCAATCTTCTTCGTCTCCTTGATTTCATTAGCAGAGACGTTTTCCTCTGCTGCATTCCCGGCGCCCTTCTCGCCACCGGCGTTCCCTACACTGCCCTTGCTCGAACTGGAGCTAGATCCGCTGCTCGTTCCAGAGCTGGAACCAGAGTTGCCAGATTTATATTCCCCAGCACCTACTTCGGGATCGGTAGAGCCAGTCTTGGTTCCAGGACCTTTACCTTGACCTTTCGGCTTAGGGTCAGGTGTGGAAGATGGTAAGGGTGTATCGTTGGCTGCTTTCTCATCGGTTGGGTCACCGTACCCCGTGGTAGTCGCTCGGAAAGCCGTAGATTGCAGCGATCGAGCCTGAGCTTGAACTCGGTAAGAAGTCTGGACGAGACGGGTGAATGGTCGTAGAGTTGTTCGGAGCGACATTGTGCTTGTACTTGTGCTGGTGCTTGTGCTTGGTTGATGTGTATCAGTAATGAGCTTATATGTATATATATGAAGTGAAGGAGGAACAGGAGGGGATCTTGCTATTCGCATTAGTATATATATACATATATACGCTGGCAAGAGAGGGTCAGCTGCATTTCGATATATTGCACTATGCACTATGCACTATGAGGAGCGATGACGATATGGTGACGCTTCGCATCGCCATCTGCCGGTAATTAGCTTATTAGTAGCTTGTGACTAACCTCACCAAAGACACCCAAGACACCCAAGATCGGATCAAAGCATAAGAATATGAGCAAAAGATCGAGACTAAGGGGCTCCAGCTTCAGTACCTGATTCCGGCGGAACTATTAGCGATCGGCTCGCAAGGAACAGTGTTAAAGTAAGTCTGTCTCCTGTCTGTCTCCTGTCTGAAGGATTGAAGGCTTGGGTAGTAGATAATAGATGTGGATTGACAGTATATGCATAGCGCAGAACAGTATTTACAGCTTTGTCAACTCGCGATTCGACTTCACCAAATGGGGCGGCCGTTTATACCCTGTGTTTGACAGATATGCAAGGAGAGACATATCTGTCTACTCGACATCTTTGGCGGAAGTCATCTACCACGCGAGCGATCCGAACCAAAATGTCCATCAGCCGACCTCCCTTCCAAGAATCCAAGAACGAGGGTATGATGTGTTGTATATATATGTTATAGGTTGAGAGTTTCCTGGGACTGGTCATGGAAGACAGGTCGCAACACTCACGAGACGCCAGCCGCCATCGATGACGATATCAGCCGCGTTGGTGTATCCTCCAGCGGGCGAAGCGAGCATCAAGACCGTACCGGCGAGTTCTTCCCAGTGTCCTTCACGACTACAAGACCACACAGCATGAGCGATTATACCTATATTGTGACAGCTTACAAACCGAGTACAATGGTGCACAAGGTGTACGAGCTGCTTCCCTGCTGGGCCATACTGTACTTCAACAGATCCAAGGCTGGGGGAACATACTTCTACTTACCCCTTGGGAATGGCGTTCTTGCACGCGTTCTGCTGCGGCTTCCACATCTCGCCGTACCTATCCTGTCCGCCAGTAGTGAGCTGAGACTTGAACAGGCCTATAGAAGTTGAAACAAAACCACGGATCAGTTTCATCCCTTGAGCTGATGGGTGATAAAGTGACATGGTTTGGTTGAAATACATTGCTCACCTGGCGAGACAGAGTTTACTCGAATCTTGAACGGGCTCAGACCCGCCGCCATGAGCGTCGTAAGGTGCGTCTCGGCAGCCTTGGATTGGGCGTACGAGTACTCGCAAACGGCCCTACAGACAAAGTGTCCGAGGTATTGTATGATCAGCGACTCTCGCTTTGAGGGATGCGGATCGTAAAGTACTGTAGACTCACCTGTTCAAGAAGAACTGCGCGGCGAGGGAAGTGATATTGGTGATGCAAGGGTCGGCAGATTTCTTGAATAAAGGGATACACTTGACGGCCAAGAGATATGGACCCGCAACGTGGATAGCGGTCATATTGGCAAAGTCGGAGCTGAAAGTTGTGTTGCCCGTGGGGGTGATGTACAAGCACGATAATTGTATCATCAGCGAGTCACTTACTCGTTCCCATGACAACAGGCCCGGCTTGGAGGAGAGTCCTGTGGTACTCGTACTCACTCTTCAATTGACCAGAGCATCTTCTCTAGCTCTTGAGGATCATTGAGATCAGGAGCGACGGTCCTCCAGTTGGCCGAGAATCCAGCGTTGTTGACAAGGTAGTCGAGCTAAAACCAATCAAAGCACAGATAGGTGTTAACAGGCAAGCGATCATCACTACAACAAGTAGTGTATGGTGTAGCGTATCACCACTTTCGTAGGATGGTTATCGATTGACTGACCTTTTCAGTCTTCTTGCAGATCTCCTCATAAACCTCCACGATTCCCTGCTTCGTGGCTATGTCGCCTTGGATGGCGATACATTCCCCATCGGATCCAGCTTGCTTCGCGGCGTCCGTGAGTTCCTTAGCAGTGGATTCGATCACTTCTAATCGTCGACCGATGATGATGACGTAGGCTCCGTTGATTGTCAGTGCCGTGGCGATGGCTTTCCCGAGGCCTGGCTCGTATTGATGGTGTCAGCTCGCAACCGGGGAACGAGACAGCATTGTACGTTGTGAGAGAGGGGGAAGGTAAGAAAAGAAAAGAAGGACGACTCACCGGTTCCTCCGCCTGTGACGACGGCCACCTATCATAGAGCAACGATAAGATACCTCGGCCTCTGTATTTTGTGATGCAGGATGGTACCTGTCAGTGGTGGTAGGTCGACTTACCTTGCCCTTGACCGAGAAGAGATTGGCGATGCTGAATGAGTTGAGTGACATGGTGGTATAGCGCTACTGAGGATACTAGTACTGTGAAGTGTGGTGTATGTGGAAAGGGGAGGATCAAACCACTGTGAACCTCAAGACATCTACGGTCATCTTATAGCTCTACTGTAGTTTAGTCTTCAGCTTTAAGCCGGTCTTCAGGAAGGGGTATTGTGACGAATTTGCATGCAAACTCGGATGCCTTGGCTGGTCGTCAAGGCTCCATAGCTCACGCCCCAACCCAAGTTGACGATATGGATCCTCGATGCTGATGTTGTTGTTGATGACGGGGTCAAGGTTGATGATCAATGCATCCTGTCCACCAAGCGTGTATCTATAGGTAGCTTTTAGCCATCATTTTCGAGGGTCTGCAGTGTATAACATACGACGTCGCTATGTCGCTATGCCAACTAAAGGAGGGCTGGTTAGTGGTGTTGATCGGGCTTGGGGGTTGGTTGATCAAGCTTATCTTGCTCTCGGACCTCTTGGATCGGAGGGGCGCATCCGAAGCCTAGGACAGTCCAAAGCCTTTTGATGGGCGATCATTATAGCGCGGGTTCTTGGACGAGGCTATCGTTATCCAGAGTATCTTAGCTGCAGATATGTGTGTAGTGGCGTTTTGGCGATGACGGCGATCAAGTTGGAGTCAGATTAGTACTGTAGCTTTAGTCGCCGTCGGGGTTGGGGCTGCTTGGGTCCGTGTCCGTGTCCGTGCCCCACTAAGAGTGAACTATATAAACACTATTGCTGCGATCACATCACAACACGCCTCTAACATAGCAGGACGACCATCTTTTTGATTCAGCCCAAATGAACTTATGCCCCCTGAATCGACAGATAGATAATCAGAATGACCAAGCACATCAAGCATTGCATGACGTAGACCTACCGTCTTCATTCTGACAGATTAGGGAGAAGACATCAGTACCAGAGCGAGTCATTCTCCGTCTGGACAGGACAAGGCCAGGCATTTCTTACTGTACATCTCCCGATGATTGGCCGTGTTAGGTGGCCGTACGTGCAAACGTCCGGAGGGTCTCCCAATGCTATCATACCTCCTTGAAGAGAATTTCTCAGCGGCTACCATGGTGTCAATTCGCTACTTCGCTATTGTCGGGGGTCGTGCATTCGCGTTAGGAAGACTTATCTCGCATCTTTCTAGCAGAGAATGCCTGACAAACCGTCAGAGGAGCACTCGCATTAAATGGGAGGAATTAACAAATGTTTCGAAAGTGGAGTGAACTTCACGCGACATAAGCCTTAGCATTGCATGCATGCACACCATTAGACACGTCGTTGCAGTCCACCTGCATTGCTTTGTCCATTTTCGTGACATTTCATTTGAATTCTCCCTAGAGATCATCCAATATTCCAATCCCGCAGCTTGCAACAAGGACATCAATCTCCCGCTCGTCCACGCTTTTGAATCTACGACCAAACCCGAGATATCGACCATTTTCAAGTGGAAACAAGGAGGGCTCCGAGCTACCCTCTAGAATCAACTTGGATCAAGCCACACGCGAAGGAGACGAAAGGAAACGATACAACGCAATACAACGCGATAGGAATATCTCATCATGGTCAGAAGATCGCTGCTTTCCTCATTGGCGATAGGTGTCCTCGGCGCAGCGCATGTAGGCGCCACGGCGTTAACTGCTATGCTGGGCGCCAATGAGCGAAGTTGCTATTATGCCGACGTAGATGGCGTAGGCGAGAAAGTCGGTAAGTCCCCCGCTTCGCTTCTGCCAGGGACTCGTAGCCCATGACTAGTATCTTGTCGTACAAGCGTAGTGATCTGTCGACAAAATCCAAATTCACTTTCGCAGACTAGCACTAACCATGCTGTGTGTGCGCACCAAGGCTTCTACTTTGCTGTGCAATCGGGAGGCAATTTCGAAATTGACTACATCGTCATGGATCCCGATGATAGGGTGATATTGGAAGGCGTAGCTGAAAAACAGGGAGACTACATCTTCACCGCTAACAAGGTGAGTCAAGCCTCAACACTTTCTGATTCTCTCTTCTTCTTAGATCCAATGCATTGAGGAGGCTAGTGGACCATAGCTGGTCGGTGGTCGGAGGCTTGGAACCCTCGTTCGAATAGGTGAAACGGTTGACTTGCGCTGACTGATCTAAACTTCGATCGAATGCGCTATTCTTACTATATCCTAGGTTGGAGAATACTCGTTCTGCTTTGAGAACGAAGCGTATACGGCGGACAAGCTGTTAGATTTCGAGTGAGTCGGTGTACATGCTTCTCCTTGTTTGTGATCTTGATAGCTCGTTTTCGAGAGTCGCTATATGGTACTCAGCGTCCTAGAATCCTGTAGCCTTACTGGGTCCGTCACTCCATTCGACATCCACTGACAATGTGTCTTCGACGTGCGTGTAGTATCATGGTTGAATCCGAGCCGAGACGAATACTATCGGCACAACAACAGCCGTTGAAGGAGCACACTTCTTCGCTCGAGGAGAGCACGTACAAGATCAGCGGGTTGTTGAGCAGTATCACCAGGACTCAGAAATAGTGAGTGTCGCTTTCTGGAATGGAGTGACCACGGATTCCTCTTCCTCTGCACTGTTATCCACGGACGGAATCGATCTCGTGGATTAGGATTGGGGTCAACACGACTTTGTCATTATTTTTGTCGAGATTGCCTTTGTTTGGATCGTGCAGGATGAGGGGTATGGGGGTATCAGATGGCACAAGTCCGACTCGACTCACTGACAACTGTTGTGTTGTGTTTTCTTGTGCTCATCTTGGTGCATATCCATCCCAGCTTCCACACCCGACATCACCGAAACTTCTCTACCGTGCTCTCGACGCAATCCAGAATATTCTGGTTCACAGTGTTAGAATGTTTCATCATTGTCGCAATGTCATTGTGAGTCTTCCCTTCCCTCTCTTCCCAAACCCCGCATCAAAAACTTCAATGCCCCCTCCCACCCCTCTCGCCTCTCAGAATAGTTGATATTGACTCATCGATCGATGGTATGACATTCCAGGCTCCAAATTTGGATTCTTAAGACTTTCTTCTCTCGATCAGGAAGGTGAGTTGATCGTCCGTGGTGTCCGTGGTTCAGCCTTGAGGCACCGCTCAACTGACAACATGGAATCGCCTGTCTTGTTTTTTCTGCATAGGCGGTACAAAGTCTAGGTTCTACCCGAAAATGATCTCATGCAAACCACAAATGAAATGAAATGAAAATTGTCTGCATCCCATCTTGACCGTCTAGTCTAGTCAACCAAGTCGTAAACGGGCATCTGAGCTCCGTCCAGTCTCCAGGAGTCTTTGCGACTTCTAGCGTCTGGCTATATACCATTTCCGTTGCTGCAATCCGCACACCATGTTATCTCGTCTGATCAGGTGCACTCGCGCCCGCTCCGCCCCCTGTTGAAGCCTTGCTCCTACGTTCAATCTCCATCCTACTTGATTCGTGGACGGTGATAGCCTCGTCCACCCAAGGAAGGTTGAAAAGGTCCGATCGTCTGAGATCTTCTTCTCGCACGCTACCGCCGTTGAGGCCTGATGTGCCGATTTGATAGCCTAGCATTTGGTCGAGATCTCGCGCCTGAGCTGCGAGCCAGTTCTGGATGAACGCTTGCGGGCTTGCACTGTGTATATCGAGCAGGTCAAGTTTCATCAGTATAACTCCTGACGGCTTCCTCTCGATCGAGAAAGAATAGACTATATATGAGCAGAGGAAGGGGAGGAGGTAAGGTACTCACGCAAACGACTCGAGGAAGTCCCTCTTCTGCTTCAAATCCCTAGCGAAGTACGCCAACTCCCCGACCTTATCTTCAAGCTGTACAATCTCCTTCCCTTCCTTACCCTCGAAACTTTGTACGAGCGAAGCCAGCTTGGATTTGAGCGGATCTTCGACCTCGATGGGGATATCGAAGCATTTCGGGTGGAAGTTGAAGTCCTTGTCGACCCTGTATCAAGAACAGCAAAAAGAGGCAAGGTGTGCAATCAGCTAACGGTGTGCGCAGTACCAATCGATGGCGGCAGTGCTCAGCTTACTCACTGGATAGTGTATGGTATAGTGATTGGGCCAGGGTGAGTGAGGTAGTGAGAAGCAATCTCCGGCAATTGATGGAAGGGGATACCGTCTTGGCCTTCGGGGAAGAGCTAGAGTGCGCACAGAAGTCAGCACTCGTTGTACACAGATATGTAGGTCAATCCAAAGCCAATTGCTATGCTCCTGCTCCTGCTCCTGCTTGTGACCGAGCACAGGTCTATGAGCAGGTGTCACTGACCTTTTCCAAACCGCCTATGGGTCTGACAATCGTTCCATCCTCTTTGTCCTGCGCTCCGACGACTTTGACCAACTTCCAAATGGCTCCCACGACCTCGGCTCGCGTTCCCTCGTTCATTGAGATCAGCTCAGCGAGCGGAGGGAGGACCTTGAATCTGTCTGGATGATGGGCGAGGTGTAAGATGATTCGGCAGTTTACGTTTTGATCGCCCCGACGGAGGATTTCGAAGCCGTCTAGCGGTGCGGTGAGGTTTTGCGCGTGCCACTAGGAATGATACGGAACACGGTATCATCAGCATTGTCATCTACAGTAGGATAAGGTGGCTCATGTCAGACTCGTGTTGGTTGCCGCTGAAATCTAGCTGAAGCTGAAGGATTGTTGTTCTTCTAGTTCACACCTCACGTCGCGTCACTTCACTCACCTCGACGATGTTGCCCTCTGGGAAAGTGGGTGCTTCTCGATTGTCAAACTCGACAATAGCAGATTTGAGGAACGTCGAGAACTTGCGTTTTGTCTTGTCCAAACGCACATTGCCGGACTATCTCACATGATGCTGATACATCAGCTGCAATGCTCATTTCGTCTCACATAGGTTGAGAATATCACAGCTGACTCGACTTTGACTTACGTCCAATAACCTCCCTTCGATCTTCATGACCCATCCAGCTATTCCTTGACCGGTGTTCACATCCACTCCTTCCAGCTGATCCTTCCTGGGCTGAGAAGTCGATACAACAGGCGAATTCGAGCCTTCGCCCCCCATGGTCACGTCTCCATCTCCAGTTTGTGCCGCTACGCCTTCCTTCTTGTCGCCGTCAACTTGTCCTTTTTGCCATGGTTGATCGTGTGCAGTGTTCGAGATGAAGACACGTATCGTTCTCTTGACCTATGATTCGCGCATTCAGTATAATCAGCACCAATTCATCACTGCCTCTTCCCTTCCCCTGCAGGAAGAAAGGGGGAAAGACATGTATGAGTGTACGAGGACACACAACACTTACACGCGTCGGTCTGCCCAAAGCATCATTGATCTCCGCCTTCTTCCTCAGCAAGGTCCAATCAAGCTTCTGTTCAAGCTTGAGGAGATCTGTGAATGCCGGAGAATCAGGCACGAGCGCTTGAAGGATATGAGGAGGGGGAAGCGGGGGTCGGGGGTGTTTCCTACGAAAGAATGAAGGTCAAGATGACGATTATTCTTCATGTCAGTATAGCTTCGAGATTAAGCCGTGCTTTGCTTTGGCGCATTAACCTCGATGGAGCGCTGAGATCTATGTATCGTCTGAGAGTCACGTACAGTCTTCGAGGTGCCTCAGCATCACCATCTGCTCTTCTTTTCAAATCAGCCTGAGAGCCTATGGGTGTGGGTGGGAATCCTGAGGCGCTAGTCTGTGAGGGACCAGCGAGAGGCGTTGACATCTCGAATCGTGCCGGGTCCTAGTCGATGAAGTGTTGCGAGACAATGTCTTCTCTGCAGAGTAGCCTGCGTGAGGAATGATTGGACGATGAATGTATTGTCTATAGGTGGTATGTAGAGGAGGATGGTACTGGGTAATGTTGTCGAGTGACGGTTTGTTGACGAGTAGAGTGGTGAGTACAACGCGAATGCGAGGGTTGCTTCCTGTCTGCTTTTCCGTTCAGGGTTGACTAAACGCTAAATACCATTTTGTTATTTGTTTTTTTTGTAATCCCCATTAGGATTTCACTTCTTCAATTAGAATAGAATTCCCATTATAATGACCTCTTCAACCTTTATCACCCTGAGACTACTCTATCTCGTTCCAAGTCGAGGTGGAGGATCATCACCTACCGACATTTTTTTGGTAGATCCATTGTCCTCTTTCTCAACAGAACCAGTAATCGACATTTCAATATCGCGCGTGTTCGCTCAGCCTGTCAGATCAGCTGTCGTGAAATAAGAAGATGGCGAAAACCTCCAAGGAGAATGGCCGAGCATCCGCGCCTGCTCGAGCCAACGGCAAAGCCAAATCCAAAGCAGCCAAAGTTCAAGCTCGAGAACCCAGTCCCGATGAATACCTAGATACAGACTCTGAAATCGACGAATTCGCAAACGACTACGAGTCTGGCGACGACGAGCTACCTTCTGGCTCAGGATCCGGGTCGGGATCAGACAACGAGGATGAAGATATGATGATGGAGTACGAGGATGGTGATGAGGAAGAGGAAGAAGAGGGGAATGCAAAGTGGGAGCCTGATGAGTGGGATGAAAATGCCTCTGAGGGTAGCGTTTCTGGATCAGGAAGTGGGAGCGAGAGTGGAGAAGGCCATGATGATGAGGATGATGATCGTGCTCAAATGGTGAGCTGTTCACCAGTAATTTTTGTAACCATTCTGATCATACTCTGAAAATCAGCTGGCTAATTTCGTTTCATAATCGTTTCTTAACAGAGAAAGCTTCAGAGCGGTGAGTGAACTTCTAATTCATTCTTGCCTAATAAACTCGGAATCCTGTTTTCAATTTTATATCATAGCGATCGAGAGGCTGATGTCAGAAATCGACTCGAGCAGACCTCGGCTCTTTGCCTCTCTCAACACTAGCAAAAGCCCAAAAGTCTCTAGGCAAACAACGATCATCTTCTTCCTCAGGTTCTTCATCAAGTCATAGCCAAAGCAAAGAAGAGAGATTATTGGCTGTGAAAGCCAAATTAGCGCAAATGCAGAAGGGCAAAGGAAAAGCGATCAACGTGACACCTACCTACGGTGGTGCAGCGGGCAACGAACGTCATGGAAGTGAAAGCGAGGATGGGGACAGCGATAGCGATGCACCAGAGACAACATCTACGAAGAGGGGTAACAAGCATGCGTGAGTGGGATAGTCTATTGTATTTTAACATATCCCCGGTGTAGCAGTGGCTGAACTGAACGTGTCGCTACCTGATCATAATCACGTAGACCTCAAGCTATGAGCACCAAGAGACAGGTGTCGAGGCATCGGCAGGTGGTAGACTTGCATAAACCTGTGAGTGGGAGTAAAGTGTTTTGGCTGTGCATAACATAGGGCGTACAATAGCTCACCTTCGTACACCTCGTTCTACAGGACCGCCGTGATCCCCGATTTTCATCCGTATCCGCCGGCGGCTTAGATGCCCACCTACACTCACAAGCATATTCCTTCCTCCCCTCAATCCTGAAAGAAGAGCTCTCATCCCTGAAAAAATCCTTATATGCCGCTCAAAAGGCCGAACGAACGTGTCCTTGGGCTGAGAAACCCGCTAAAACAGCAGAGAGGGAAAGGATCGAACTTCAACTGGGTAAAGTACGGACAAGGCTTGTGAGATCTGAGAGGGAGACGGCGGAGAGGGATGTCTTGGCTAAGGCCAAGAAGGAGGAGAGGGAGAAGAGGGCTTCTGGAAAGGGCGCCTGGTACATGAAGAAGGGTGAGTGGGGGATCTCGTATTCTGGAGTTCTCTCTCATCACACTGCATGCTGGTCTATTGTACGAGTAAAACGACCCGTTCTCGAGCTAAGCAATATGAAAACTCGGGCCGGCGGTATCCATCGCTGCCGCTAAGTTTCACGAGGTCGGGTCCGGGTCGTATGCTGACTGAGTCTGTTGTGTGTGGTCACAGGCGAGAAACGAGACCTCCTTCTCAAGGCCCGATTCCAAGCTCTTGAGAAGACGGGAGGCAAGAACGCAGTCAAGAAGGCAATGGAGAAGAAGAGACGTAAAGTCGCTGTCAAGGAGAAGAAGTCTAGGCCTTTTGCTAAAGGTGATTCGGGTGCCGGCGGGAGCGGAGGCGGTGCTGGTGCAGGTGCTGGTGGCGAGAGGAAGAGACAGAGAGCATAGTCGCGGTGCTCGATTAGGCATCTGCTGCCGGATGGATACACAGAATTCACTGTGGGTTGTTGTACTATATATACTATATGACACCTGTCACGATTGCATGCACACTGTGGACTTGACTTCGACTGTATTGGGTATCAACAGATAGCTGCGGAGGCGCACAGTAATCTGTCAGATTTCAGATGTCGAGGACAGCTTCTTATGCAAACTGAAGAGGGTTCGCGGGGCTTGGCGCATTGTGCCAAACTGTGTAATCGACACAACCCATCAAAACAGGTCAGACGTCTACGTCTGGTTACACCACCGCAGGCGGTCATTATGCGTATGCTCATCCATCATCATACATGCTAGCAGGTACTACCAATATCACTACTACAGGCGCAATGATCCTGATCGCAGCGCCCAGCTAACAGATTGACCCAATAAACCCGATCCCAATCCTAATCCCAATTTTTTGATATGGAAAGAGGAAAGAAGTTTATCGGCCACCCTTTCCACCCTTCATGGCCTGCTTGGAGACCTTGGGGGCGTTGGCGGAACCGGCGGGTCGAGAAGCAGCCTTGGCGGTCTCCTTGTCTCGCTTCTCGGTCTTAGCCTTGGTGATGGCAGCAGCTCGAGCGGCGGCTCGTACTTCGGGTTTGGCAGTTCGCTTGGCGAGGATGGAGGCAAGGTCGGCACCGACGATTCCTCGCTGTGAAGCATAATTGAAAAAAAAAAAAAAAAGGTATTGAATCAGCATGGCAGTCCTGTCTGTTACAATACAGCTGCACGTTGCGCTGCGATTCGACTCCACGCTCTGTCGCCTAACCCCCTTCTACCCTGGAACGCGATTCGACCGTTCTACCGTGCAATGTGATGGCCCTTCCGAGAAGCCAACGGTGAACAAAAACAACGGATTCGGAACGCGAATGCGCGTGTGCCAGGTGGAGGGAGAGAGGTCATGCCAGGGAACGCCCCCGAAGAGGTTGACATCCCCTAGCTTGCCCTCTTGATCCCTTCGCGCCATGTCCACCGCCGACTCTATACGGCGTCCGACAATCTCCCAAAGAAACTTGCTCATTCTCCTCTACCTCAGCTCAATCATTGTCGAAAAAACAAAGCCAGGACTGCACTCAAAGAAGCATCTAACACCCACCTGAACCTTTACGTTCTTCCTGGACCTCTTCTTGGCGACCTCCTCAGTGATACCCTTCTTGTGCATTCTACATGGGCGAACGAGTGATTATGCGTTGATTTCGATATACATCAGATCCAGGTCGATGGGAGAGCGATGCCGATGACAATGACGATGACGATGACGGTCGGTCGGTGGATAGGTGAATAGCGAGCGAGAACATGGCAATTCCATATCAGCTCAAGACACTCCTCCTTCTGCTAGATCCATCCATATGACCGCATGAACAGAACACGCACCGTCGGTATACCTGGGTCCAAGCGATCTTTCGGGGGTTCTTTCGCTGGAGGAAAAGAGACTCGTTCTTGTGGTTGAGGAATCGGAAGGTCTATTCCAAGACAACGCAAAAGTATATCAGTACGCGGTCCGTGTCCGTCCACCCATTCTTATATCCCTCCCGGCATCTAATCCCCGTGTTGCCTTGCCCCTATCCTTGTCGATTTCCCGACTCCAGATTCCATTTCTACTATCTACTAGCCCACATCTTCTCCTCTGCCTCTAGACAAAGTCCTCCATAGTCTCGTTGTGTGTGATACCGCTGACCCAAACTACAAACTCACCTTGGAGTCACCTCGGACGTAGACCTTTCCCCTGGAGGGGTAAACCTTGAACCCCGAGAAATCACACCTGTCGACTCGCATTCTGATGGTTCCAACAAAAGAACAATAAAAGTTTCACAGTATCCAGTTAGTAATTTGTCCTATCCTGTCCTATCTGATAGACCCTCTTGTCGACCATTCGTTTCGTCCAGACCAGGTCACCTCAATCTCCCGTCAACTCCTTGTGTTCCGTGCTCGGGCTCCTTTTCATTTCAATATACTCTCAAATGCACCTCCTCCACTGCGTCCGCCAGCAACCTTCTCCCATGACCAACTTATAAATCCTAGTTCGCCTAGCCTGATTGTCGATTCCTCCGTAGTCTCCCTTCTCTTCCTCTTCCGTTGTGACCTGGTCTGCTCCGGAGTCGATGCTGTTGATGGCTGAGAGGGGGTAAAGGGGGATGCTGTTACGCTGGACGGTCGAGGCGGCACTTACTTTGCTGGATGGGATGAAACGGTTAGTTGGTTTTGGATGAGATCAAGGCTGATTTCGATAAAGTCTTTGATATCGACTGTAACGGTGACGGTGACGGCGGACTGAGTGTGCAGGTGTGCAGGTGTGCAGGTGTGCAGGTGTGCAGGTGTGCAGGCAGCTACAGGTGTGCAGCAGCAAGGAGCGAGCAGCGAACAACCAGCAGCAAGAGAGGCAGGGGCGAAGGGACAGGGACAGTCAACGAGCAGCAAGCAGCAAGCAGCAAGCAGCGTGTCGCATTGCAATGCATCAGAGTACCATAGCAGCAAGGCAGCAAAGCAGCAAAGCAGCAAAGCCCCGAGAGAGGCAGAGAGAGGCAGCGAGTGAGGCGGACGGGACTTGTTCTCCCAGCATAGCATGCATGCATGCATGCATCAATCATCTCACCAAAGCGTGCTCATGAGCGCGCTAACAAAGCTATGCAGCAAGCCTGGAGTGGAACCAAGGTGGAGATCGCCGACCGCCTCTCCCACAATCGGATTTAAGCATTGCTAAGTTTTATATCCGATCGACGCGGCATTGACCCTTCTCTTTCCTCACTCACGTCACAGTGGTTCCGAACTGGCATATCGAGTTTGATTCATTATGCATATATATACAACGTCATTGCTGTCTGTAAATCTCTGGATGTTACTACTGCATGAAGACAACGTGCGCTTGCGACGTGACTCGGATCCTACACTCATGCACCACCACTGCCCTCCTGCTGCCCCAACTCGCTTGCCAGGCCTTTGAGAAACTCATCAGCCTCTCGAGCCTTCTTCTCCGTCCTCAATTTCTCCACATTCTCCTTCCCACCGAGCAGCTTTGCCCTCTTAGCCTCTATCAACGCTTTTCTCTCGTCCAACTTCTTCTGCCGGGTCAGTTGAGCTGCTGATAGGCCTTTGCTCTGAGCAGAAGATGCTTGAGCTCGAGCGGATTCTGTTTCTTTTCGCTGAGCGGAGAGGGAGGCCATTTGTTCCGCTCGTGCTTCCTCGTCGAGAGAGAATTGGTATTGACCCGCTCCTTTTACTCGAACTATAAGATATAACGGCAGGAAGGCAATCAACTCTCCCTGCACTATGGTGTCTGCCAAGTGGACTGACGGTCCGATTAATTTGACTCACCTTCTTTAGTCGAATCATAATGATGTGCTCGAGCTTCCTCCTCAGCCGCACGATATTTGGCTTTCAACGCGTCTGGATCGGGTTCGTAGACAGGGAAGAAGTTCTGGTCGCCGTCTGTTGGGTCCTATATCAGCTTTGATCCGGATCAACTTTATAGCGAAGCTGGAAAGATAAGTAGCGCACGTATCACTTTGGATTGTCTACAGCAGAGGTCGGACAGCAATCAGCATGTCTACGAGGCAAGTGCAACGTCGTGACGGAACCTAGATAGATACTCACAAAACCTCTGCGTAGGCAGAGTTCTCCGCCGTCTGAACCTCAGGAACACTGCTACCCCCCTTGAGTCTCTCCGCTTCTCTCGCTTCTTTGCGCGTTCCCATACGTGTACGGCCCATCTCGTCGACGTATTCAACTTGTGCGAGATCATCCTGCCCGTCATCGCTCTAGAGTGAAGATAGCGACCGTCAGCTCAATTCACCGTCAGCTCAAGATATAAGTAGAGTACCGCCTAACACCATGTAGGAAGTGTCGACAGCTTACCTCTGCATCGTGTGACCATCTCCTCCGAGCGGGTCTGGCTGATTCGTCATCGTCTGATGAGTGTGAAGAGTAGGCTTCTTCCTCCAGCTTGCGCTCGAACTATCCATTCCCGCAGAGTTCATCAGCTGTAAGTTCGTTCGAACGAGTTGACATACGACGCAGCCGGCAGGAATGGTGAGATTGAGTGGTTGAAATGAAGATTCAGGCTCACATCAATGACAGCTTCCTCCAGCTCTTTCCCGTTTAGTCCAGAGAAATCCCCTCGTCGGATAGCCTCGTATTTTTTCGCTTTAGCCTTGAGTATAGCTTGTCTCTGCTCTTCATTCGGTCCGTCTTCATTATCAAATCGACGTCGTTTCGCATCATTTCGCGCTTCAGCTGCTAGACGCTTCACTAGACCCGGCGAAGGTCTATCGAAAGGATCGCGACTCTACGCATGGGCATGGACACGGTCATATATCATCAGCATGCACATGTATGCTTCATATACAGTTGTGTGGGAACTGAGTGAGTGCACTATGCCAGCCGAGGTGGACTTGTCAGGTGGAGGTGAGCTCAGCTCAGGGGATGTTCAATTTCACCTTGTCGAGAGCACGTTGTCTCGGTGCGCCTTTGACAGCTTTCCTGCCTTCCTTGGCAAATCGATCTACATGTTCCGCAGTGATAGCTTTGAGGTCGAGCAAGCTTGCCTGAGAGATGGTGTTTGCGTTTGACGGCCCTGCACCGTTACTGCTGCTTGTTGCCATGGTTGTTGACGTGTCGGTGTGTGTAGAAGTGGAGACGCGAGAGCTTTGTCAACAAATCCGACGAGTACTGGAGCGAGCGAGCGAGCGGATGATGATGACGTACACGTGTCGTTAATCGCTGTAATGTGTAATGTGTAATGTGTAATGTGTAATGTGTAATGTGCCACAAAGACGTTTGATGCTAGGGAATAGGGAATATGCAATAACTAGATCTGATCTGGGTCTATGCTGATGATGAAATAACCAATCTGGAGACAATTAACTACCAAATGCGGTAATTGCTCGTCTATCGTCTATAACATACAAGACAGCACGTTGCATGTCGCTGTAGCTGCATAACCCTACACCCTTCCGGCACTCCCAAGCCTCTCTCTTCCCCCTCTTCTCTTCTCTTACGCCAAACCCCCCCCCATACCTCGTACAATCCACGTCTCACCCACCCCACATCACATCACACCGCACCACACCACTCAACCTCTTACATCTTCCTTTCTCTTCTTCTTCTTTCCATCCGATCCTTTTGTCTCTTCTCGTTTACAAGTATCGATAAATAAAAACAAACAAACACATATTCATTCAAGATGTCCAAGGTATACGTCGGTGCGTGATACTAACACAAATCTCAACCCACCTCATCCGTCACTCCACCTTCACTTCACGGCAAAACGACGCGGAGCGAGCGAGCGAGCGATCGAGCGGCGGTCTGCGACGTGGATGATGAAAGGGAGATGATGGGAAGACGTGGTCAGCTCTGCTCTGCTCAGTCATGCTCGCTTCGTAGGAATCGCGTCGTTCGAGGATCGGATATACTATAGCAGCTTGGTCTGTTCTGTCCTGGCATGGCTTCGGTTGGCTGGTTGGCTGGCTGGCTCTCGATATGTCCTCGAACGATGCAACACCTTGAAAACGTTTCCGTCTCGTCTCGTTTCATCGCTCCGCAACGCTCAGCTCTTCTCAGAACTCTGTATAGCCGGTGATCGGTATCGTTGACGTGTTGTTTTGATTCTCGATCCAATCAATGAAATAGGCAACCTCTCGTGGCACACCACGGATGACACTCTCATGCAGGTTCGCTCGTTTCCTGTTCTGAAGTATTATGAATTGTGATTGCTTATGCTTGTTGTCTTCTCGGCTCGCTTCTCCCTTCTCTGTCCGGTCTTCGTTTCGGTCTCGGTCTTCGTCTCGTCTCGGCTCGTCTGAAATGATTTGGCTCGCTTGGCTTGGCACGATCTCTGTCTGTCTCGGTTTCTCGCTCCGATTGGCTTAAACTCACCTGAACATGTCTTTCTGGCTCTTCGATCGCTTCGGTTTTATCAACGTCAACGTCAACGGCCGCTGTTCGGTCCGATCGACTGTACAATCAATACTCACATGTGGCTTTCGTCATATCAACCGGTACTCTGATTTGGTGCTTAACAGAGTTTCTCTGCTTACGGACAAGTCCTCGACGTTCGTTGTTTTTCTTTTCTCTCTTCTTCCTATCGAATGAGTGAATTCAGGTCTGATCTAAGTGTTTTGTTCGCCCTTTCATAGTGCATCGTTATGAAGGACCGAGAGACTGGCCGATCCCGAGGTTTCGGTTTCGTCGTGTGTATCAACCTCCTTGCTCTTTCTCGTCATCCCCCTCATCCTGATCTTTGCCATACTGACCCTTCTTCATCCCATTGTGTATGTGTCCATAACCTGACGATGTGTTGCCTCGGTTAGACCTACGGTACCCCCGCTGAGGCCGAGGCTGCCATCAACGCCATGAACGACCAGGACCTCGACGGTCGACGAGTCCGAGTGCGTTGATTGTCCGAATTTTCTCTCTCTCTTTCTCGAGCCAATATACTGATGCCTTGTAATTAGGTTAACCTCGCCAACTCTAAGGGCTCCGGTGGTGGTGGCGGTGGCTACGGTGGTGGCTACAACTCCGGCTGTGCGTTCTGCTCTTCTCGATCTGTTGGCAAACGATATCAGTAGTGCTGACTTTTGGCGTTCGATTCACGTAGACGGCGGTGGCCAGGGTGGTTACGGCGGTGGCCAGGGCGGCTACGGCGGTGGCCAGGGCGGTTACGGCGGTGGCCAGGGTGGCTACGGTGGTGGCCAGGGCGGCTACGGCGGTGGCCAGGGCGGTTACGGTGGTGGCCAGGGTGGTTACGGCGGCGGTCAGGGCGGCTACGGCGGTGCCCAAGGCGGCTACCAGGGTGGCCAGGGTGGCTACGGCGGTGCCCAGGGCGGTTACCAGGGCCAGCAGCCTTGTAAGTATAACAAGATTCCGATAACTTGCAATATTCGCTCAACCAGGCAGCGCTGACCATTCTGTTCTCATTCACAATAGCCGGCGGTCAGGGTGCTCAGGGCAGCTACGGTGGCCAGTACTAAGCAGGTGAGTTTGGATTTGTATCTGTATCTTGCCTGTACTGCACTTTCCGGCTTTCCAGCTGACATGATTGATCGTCTGTTCTGGTAACAGTTTCCGATCGATTTCTCCAGGATCTGAACTTCTTTTTACATCGCCAAACCACCTAACTTTACCACCTACGTACTCTTCGTCTGATTTCTGATCCCATTTTTTTTCTCTCTCATTAGCCTTCCCTGTTTTCTTACTTATCTAGTCAGTCAGTCAGTCAGTCAGTCAGAACAAAAGAGAATGAATCAGATTTGAATGCGCGTGCTAGATCCAGAATGAGGCTGAGCATTTAGCATATATCGCCAGTATCAGTGTTTCAGCGCACACAATAAGAGGTCCCCTTAATAGAGGACCGGAGCAGACCCGACCGGTCTTGACTTCACGACAGACAACAGAGAAGTCGCCTGCGCGAACAGGTTGGTCGAGTGAGCTGCTAGGCTAAATGAAGTGAAGTGAGGTGGGGTGGTTCGTCAAAGTACTGCTTGCCGTGGGAACATGCGTTGGTTTCTTCCTTCCGGCTCACTGCCGAGCACGTTGCGATCACGACTGAACCGGTCCTGAGTGGGTATGACTTGGTTACGATACGTGCCGGTTCTCCAATTCAATCGGAGAACAGCCAGTCGTGGTTACTATTCCTATTCAGTAAGTTGTTTGATACAATGCCCCTTATGGTCTTCACAGTGTACTCTGTACTCCCAGCTCAAAAGTATTCGATCGAACCCACGTAAATGAAATTGTATGCTCACATTCACCATTTAGCGGTACTGATGCGATGTAGGCTCGTTTCACCTCAGGCCTTTGAACTGCCAGGTAATTTGGACATATTCGCTGTTCTATTCATTCTGTGGATCAATCAGATCTCAATCTCTGTACGAGGGCAGTACGTTTCCCATTGCTGATGTTCAGAGACATGATAAAACGACTCGTAGTGCCTTAACTTCCGATCCGACGAGGCTTGTTAAAGGTCGTTTGTATCTGTGTCTGTCTGTCTGTTTGTTTGTTTGTTTGTTTGTTTGTTTGTTTGTTTGTTTGTTTGTTTGTTTGTTTGTTTGTTTGTTTGTTTGTTTGTTTGTTTGTCTGTTTGTTTGTTGACATGACTAAGGCAAGCAATGCAATCAGTTGACAGCGCGCATACCGTACTGATACATGTCAGTAACGCATTCAGGGCTCTTGTCATCACCTATAGCAACCAAGTAGGAAAGCTGGTTTTGATCTTCGATCCCCCTTTCCGCATTGCCCCTCTCTATTTTTAAGCACGACCCACAGCAGCTTGGCATTGAACGGAGTTTTTGCGACAGCCTGTACTCGAGTACGAATATAGTACCTACCGCTTGCCAAGCTTGGCTGGAATTCCGTGCAACACTTGAAGACTCGAGCTCGATTTTACCTGTCTTCTAGAAAACGAACAGAATCGAGACCCAGCCGGACTGGATCTTCCTTTCTCCCACGAGTGTACCTAAGTGTGTCGTACCCAGACCAGCGATTCGATCCACACTCAGCTATCAAACCAGGATCGACATTACTCTGGACACTAGAGTTCACAACCCTCCTGCAAACGAGCTGTTACAACGCTCAGATCAGCAAACCATAAATCAACTGAAACAGACAAGATGATCTTCGTTTTCGAACCTCAGCCGCAAGCCTTGTCGGCTGACGGATACGATCTCTCGCCTTATCCCAACAGCAATGCTAATGCCAACGCCAACGCCAACGCCAACGCTAATGCTATAGGCGACTCGAAAATCGTCAATCCCTCTTACCTCACGTTCACTCTCTCAGAAGGTGCCAACGTTCTCCCTGGTGCCCCTGTAGAAACGGCGACGGCGGCCGCCCTGCCACTCGAGTCAGGGACGGACGGCTCGCTTGTAACTCTGAGTATTCCTGGTTCAGGCTCCATCACTGCCACCCCTACGATGAACACTGCGCTCTCCGTCACTGGTCCCTCAGTTGCCAACCTACCATCTCTCACAAGCGCCCCGGCCACCTCCTCTCTGCCTACGGCACAAACAGAGACCGCCACAAGCAACCAAGATTCCCGAAACCCACCCATGGCCGAAGGTACCGGCACTTTCAATAAAGCGACCTTGATCATCGTCTTTGTCTTACTCGGTATTGGTCTTTCAGCCGTCGGATGGTGGTATGCGCGAAGGAGACGGTCTAAGCGATCCATGCGAGCTGGAGTGGAAGATCTGGAACATAGCGTCGAGAAGAGATTATCGTTGCCGCGCGGTCGGTTGACCAGTGGTCATGGGAGAAGGAGCTGGGTCAAGCTTGATGAGCCAGCCGAGGATGAAGAGAGAGATCATGATCAGAGGACTTTGAATGAGCATGCGGGCAGCACTGCTGGTCACAATATGAAAAAGGAGGAAGAGTATATGGATGAGAAGATGGCAGGATATGCCATCGAACATGCTGTTCAGCAGCAGCAACCTACTATCAATAGCACCATCAACCCCAAGACCTTCTCGATCTATCCCAAGGGACCTCCACCTGGAACAGAGTTGGCGTACGATGCCAAGCCTCACCCGTATCAGCGATCGCAATCACCTCAAGAGGTATACCAAATCACCAGCGATGCCAAGACCCTCCAGGCCGAAACGACTGGCAGCTACAGCTACGGGCATTCGTACGCCTCGACTCCAGCGGCCTTGCCTCAAGGGCGAGTCGAAGAGCAAGGAACAAACGAGGTCAGGAGGGAAGGATCCGACTACAATCAAGTCACGAGAGAAAGTATGATCTCCAACGGATCTTCAGAAAGGCGCAAATCCACTATAAGCTGGTTCCCTCCCCCTCCGACATCCCTCCCGCCTTTACCGCCACTCCCGACTTCAGCACCTCTACCTATGCCTCCGCCCGCGGTTGAGACGCGGCAACAAGCTTATCAGGCTACAGCGGTAGGGATGGCTACAGGAGACGCCAATAGGAAAAGCAGTGGCGCGGAGATCGGTGTGGCTACCACGACGTCGATGCCGGCTAGCTCCTCCAGGTCGGCCGTGGCTGTCGATTCGTATCCCGTCAGAGGCGCTGGATCGGGCAAAGATCTGGCTCAACTCAGCACGGAGCCCCCTATGCCTGGTCCAAAGAGAGTGAGTGATATATCCGACAAGCTGCTGAAACCCCTCCTTCGCTATGAATTACGAAACTGATCTGTCTTCCTGTTCCGCTCTCCCCTCGAACGCGTCTGCGTACTGCAAACAGCAATCCCCCCCTTACGTCCTACCTCTACAGGAAGCAGAACGAACCCCGACTTTCCTTTCGCTCTCTACAATGCCGAACCTCGATGACCAGAGCCATGGGCCCCAAGAGAAGGAGAAGGAAAAGAGACATCCTACCGAGTCGTTGTACGTCATCTATAAAGACAAATGATCTGTTGTACAGTGTATTTCTGTATACATATACCAATGTTCATGTTACAGTATATCGAATGGAATGAATGACGACCACGATCACTGCCCATGTGTCCCTTTTGTTACATGACCAAGATACATTACGCATACAGGGTCAAAATTCAGAGGTCCCAAACATGTGGTTATATGTATATATGTATACTATATTCGTTACAATAATCGACGTTAATATGTACTTGTCTTGTTATGCTGCTGACTAACGGCTGTCCTTCCCACTTATCTCAGAAGCACAAATGACTGTACTATACTCTTTTTTCTTTTTGTTTTGGTCTACCTCTATCCGTTTCAAGGAATGTTGAATCAGACATCTATTGTCCCTTCTCAAGAGCCTGCTCGTACTTGAGGAGGTTGGTGACGTCTGAAGACTTCTCGAGGGCGGCACCGGCTTCGTCGGAGAAGTCGAGGAGGGGTCGTCGCATTCGCTTTGAGGGGTGACCGGCGTTCTTTTGGAGGAACCACTTTGTACCGGCGATACCGGCCTTGAAGAAAGCCTTGTCGGCCTCTGATACGAGGTCTTGGAGTTCGAGGGACTTTTTCAAGTCGTCAGCGGAGGGGTTGGAGGCGGTGTGTACCTTCCAGGTGAGCTCAAAGAGCTTGGCAAGGGATCGAGGGTAGATGTTTCCGAGACCCATGATAGCACCGTGGCCTCGTCCACCGAGAACGGCAGGAGCGAGGAAGTCGGCGAAACCGCCGAGCGTCAGGAACTCGGGGGCAACAGCGGATTTTCGAGGAGTAGAAGAGAAAGAGTCAACGGCAGTGGTTCCGGTGATTCGGGTGAGCTTGCCAACGGCACCACAGGTCAATTTGACACCGCAGATGTTAGGTCCCTCTTTGGCAATCTCGTTGATCAAGTCAGAGTCCATGTCGATACCGCCGGCGGCACCGGGGAAGTTGTAGATCATGACGGGTAAAGGAGAGGCGGCTTGGACGTCGAGGAAGAAGGTCTTGAGAGCATCTCGAGTCATGGCTCCGGCAAAGTATCCGGGGGGAATAACAATGACGACGTCGGCACCGGCCTCGGCGGCGAGCTTGGACAATCGAATCGTCTGTTGAGTAGAGTTACCGCCACTACACGACACGAGTTGAGAACCGTAAGCGTCAGCATCTTGTACTACTCGTAATGCATCGCTTTCCATCCCTTGGGCTCGCAGTGAACGCGACCGTAGCGACACGAGACCGCTCCGGCCCGAACTATCCGGGTTGCACATGATCTCACACAGCGGCGTCGGCGCATCCCTTCTCCTACCAGCCACAGGCACCGGCACCATCACCGTTCTTTAAAACTGGAAGTAAAGGGGGAGAGAGAGCGACACTCACGTTCCGGCGATCACTACGGTGTCTTTCAACCCAGCCTCGTCCAAAGCCTTCCTGGTCTCCTTGAAGAGGGTCGCTCGCTCATCGTCGGAGAGGTGGAAAGCCTCACCCATGGAACCGCAGATGACGGGCTGCATGCCGACCTTGGCGAGCTTGACAACATGCTTTCGGAATGTGTCGATGTCTGCCAAGTGCACAATGTATAGTTGTCAGTCGACCTGTATCTCGAAAGGCGAGGGAGGAAAGAGGTAGGTGGTTCAGGTGGATACCCTTGCTGGGGGAAACTTACCAAGGTTCTCCTGCTCGTCGAAGAAGGTGGGGATGGGAGCCCATACACCAGGCTTGAGAGTTCGAGTAGAGTTGGACATTTTGAGAGTATAAAAGTATGAGAGTATGAAAAATGTGGCTGTTGATTGATGGTAAGCTCGGAAAGGTAAGATATGTAAGAAGGTAGAAAAGCAGAATCTAAACAGAAAATATAGGCGAATGGGATGGGATGCTGGTAAGCTATTTATGCAAAGTATGACTTACGGCTTAAAGATCCACCATGCCACCAAGTAGACCCACCTGATGAACCAAACCTCTCACCATAGATGCGATATATTTCTAGGTGGATCGGGCCGGTGGCCGGGCGTGAGCAGGGAAAAACAACCGACCAACGGGCCGCCGGCTATGTCCTACAAATAACATACAAATAAGGATAGCAAATGCATCACATCACCTGAGCTGCTCGAGCAGCAGGCCCCGCGGACACACGAAGCAGCTGCAGACCGCCTGCTGGAACAAGAGAACCTAGAACATACTGCAAACTGCCTGGAACCTGCCGAGGTTGACGATTGGTATCAAGGTTTTATCTGGCTTCGGCAGATATTTTACCGTAAACCAATCCTCGCGTGAGGCTAGGTAGAAAAGGCTGCTGGACCAAAGTGATTTTTCGGATGAACGTCGAGGAACAGTTTAACAGACTTTCGATGGAATCCAATGACGCTCTTCATCCAACGCAATCTAAAGATGGCACGGCCTCTAATCTCTCTTCAGCGTTGTCGCTGTTGACATGATTGACAAAGCTTAAGGCCGAATCTTTGACATATCATCTGTGCCGCTCAATCTGAAAATCAGGGGTTTGAGGGTTGGCTAAGCTGTGCTGTACGCCCCTTGTACAGAGTCTCTGCGTGCGCTTCGGCGGTTTGGTCAGGTCATGTCAGTTGGGCCTCTTTCATCCAATCACATTCATAATAACATTAACATCCTATTTCGATGTCGGATGCGGAAGCACCTGTCGACAGCACGAAGGCAAGCTCTGACCAGCGCAATGGAACGCGCAAGTTGCACAGTATATAGAGACCTATGCATACCGATATGCAAGCTCATGGTACGTCTATACGAGCTCTGGACGCACCGGGATCAGATACGACAGGCGGCGTTCCACGGATTCCAGCACCGTCCCCCCCGCCAGAAGCGTTTGACCCCTTGGTACCAGCTTTTCCTTGAGCGGGAGTGGTCGAGTTACGCGATAAGATCTCCATAACTTGTCCTCGACCAGAACGGTCTCTGCCTCCTTTTCCGCCTGCTCCTCCACCACCACCGCCGGATGCGCCACCTGCTCCTCGTCCGCCTCGGCCCTTGTTCCCGCTACCTGCTGCTGCACCATCCCCTGATTTGGCAGCAGCCGTACTTTCGACGGCTTTCCCTCCTTTATTGATACCACCACCTCTAGTCCTGCCACCTCCTTCAGCTTTACCGCCACCACCGCCACCGCCTGCAGTCACTTGAGCTGCCTTGCTGCTCTCAGCCGAAGTGGCTCTGCAACCTTGACCTTGAGGCTGTTTCCCCTTGCCTCCACCTTGATTCCCTCCCCCACCCTTTTCTCTACCCCCTCCAGCACCACCACCGGACTGTTGACCCTGCTTTGGGGTTGCGTTCGTCGTCGAAGAAGCAGCATTCTGCCCTGACGATTTGTTGCCATTTTGCTCACTCTTTCCCTTTCCCTTTTCCCCTTCAGGCTGATCACCTTCTTTCTTCCCTTTCTTCCTCCCATTACGTCCTTTCTTCTTCCCTTCTCCAGCTCCTGCTCCAGCGACTGAGCTCCCATCGGCATCATTTGGCGGTGGGACCGTTGTTGAAGCGGGCGCAGGAGTAGTGATGACTACTTCTCGGCCTTTCCCAGCTACCATAAGCGGTCCATTTGCATTTTGAGGCGCACGTTTCGACGCGGCTGCAGTGACGGATGCGATAGCTGCTGCTCTTCTAGCGGATTCCGTCGCGGATGATGACGAGGCTGTTGCGCTTGATTTGGATTTACCCTTTCCCTTGCCGGAGCCCGATTTGCCTTGAGCACGAAGGTGGTCTAAGAGTGGTGTCGAGGTGGGTTGTACGATCGGTGCTGCGCGGTATGAGCGATATAACGTCAGCTGGGTTATCGCGTTCGACATTTCTGTAGCTCACCTGATACTTCGAGAGCTGGCTTGACCGGTGCTGCATTGAGCGTTTCCAGGAAAGATTGATAGTCGGGATCTATGCAGAAACAAACTTGTCAGCTTTTTTTTGTGTTTTCGTGTAAGGGATCCCCCACATGAGTGTAGAAGCTGAAATTCACCATCGTCAATCGTACCTTGCCTCGCATCCACCTTGATCTTCGATTTATAAGGCGTTTTTTGCACCGGAGCGTACTCGACTACAGCTTGGTATTCGGCGCCTGTGGGTTGGATTGTATTGCGTCAGCAACATATATGGGCGAGGAAGTGTGTTAATAGAATGTAAGAATAATTGTGAATCGATTGAGCAGAGAGGAGTGATGAGTCGGGGCGAGATGTATGATTTACTCACCTGTCTTTGACTTGAAGACGTGTCCATCGAATCCTCGATGGAGCTCCACCAACGCTTCCGGAGTTGCCATGAGCACGTACGCTCTCGAATGTACCCAGTGCGAGTCATGTCCGCTACATTGAACAGACCATGCACGGGTTTTCAGCAATAGCTCCTCAAAACAAGGTTTCACTCCGTCTCACGCCTGACCTGACCTGACATTGTTTACAAATCGTATATGTGCTGGCGAATGAACTCACCCATCACCCGTTCTACCTTTCACATATCTCTTCCACAAACACGTCTTGTCATTGATCCAAGGGGTGACAGCTTTCCAGAAGATATCTTCAGGTAAAGTAGGCGGTAAACGACGGACGACCAGCTTGTTCCTTGCCGCTGCCGTAGAGGAAGAAGCGGCTCCTGACCGAGCCATGTTGCGGGGCGAATGAATGAGCTGATTGCACACGATCCGCCTGGTTTGCGTTCTTTCGATTTCGACTTGGAGATTGTAGTGTGTGGAGCGGCTCGTGAGGTCGTTTCAGGTGATACCAAAGATGGGAAGATGGCAATACTTCTTGTGCGAGATTTCTATTATGCACAACGATACAATGCACCGTCTTGCATAACCCCTCTGCATCAAGTGCTTTTGCGTGGCAAAACAGCCTCTGCGACTATCCACCGCAATATTGACGCTCTCGACACAAGGGGCCCCCACAAAAATAGGCTTGCTGATGCAGGTGGTCTTGGTAAAGATAGGCTCGCATTAAACCGAGGAAATGGCAATATGGCAATACCGGGCTGCCTGGTGTGGTTGGTTATCTTATGCATTCAGGGTTCGCGCTTATTTTTCGAGATACTCATACAGATAGGATGGATAGGACAGCACTAACACACACATAGCTACCGAGATCCCCTTCCTGACAGCCGTCCAACTGTAGATATCACAGTTCATTTCTGCTACCATTCTCCTCTTCTTACCACCGAAAAAACACAGCAAAATGGACAGCTACCAGACCCCCCTCTCTTCGTGAGCTGCTGTTTCACTACTGGTACGAGGGTGAAGCTCATGCGCTGATTTGTCGAAATACTCCTATAGCCGATATGCATCCAAGGAGATGTCCAAGCTCTTCTCGAGCGGTGTGAGTGCAGTGTTATTAGCCATGAAAGACAAGCAAATTAGGTTATATGCTGATTTGAGCAATATGTGGGAGGTAGACCCGATTCGGTACCTGGAGAAAGCTGTGGCTCAACCTCGCTATCGCCGAAAAGGTGAGCTCATGAATCTATCGAATGCAACAAAGACAAACGAGAAGGTCAGATACTGATGAATGTGTGTCTGTTTTGGTGTCTGTTTTGGTTTCTTTCTGGAACTGGTGTATAGGAGCTTGGCCTTGCCATCTCCGATGAGGCTATTGAGCAGATGAAGGCCCACCTCGAGCTTGACGAAGAGCAGATGAAGGTTGCTGCCGAGGAAGAGAAGAAGCGACGACGTACGTATTGTATCATATCAGCTGGCCTATTGCATATAAAGGTCAATGTGTAGCTGATTTGGCGTGGTGCATTCGTTACTCGTGCAGATGACGTTATGGCTCATGTCCACACTTTCGGTACCGTCGCTCCTGAGGCTGCTGGTATCATCCAGTGAGTCAGCTGGCCAATGCTCTTCGCGCCGGTCCACAGCTGATCTAACTTGATTCTTGTAGCTTGGGTGCTACCTCTTGTTACGTTACCGAGTGAGTGGATATCGTTTCCAACGAATCTACGCGAGGCTTTCAAACTGATCTTAACCGACTTGCATCCGCTGTAGCAACGCCGACCTCATCTTCCTCCGAGAAGGACTCGACATCCTCCTTCCCAAATTGGCAGTAGTCATCTCCCGATTGACCTCTTTCGCCGAGAAATACAGAGACTTGCCCACTCTCGGATTCACCCATTTCCAGCCCGCTCAATTGACCACCGTCGGCAAGCGAGCTACCCTCTGGATCCAGGAGCTCTTGTGGGACTTGAGGAACCTCGAGCGAGCGAGGAACGACCTCGGTTTCAGAGGTGTAAAAGGAACCACCGGTACCCAGGGTTCTTTCCTTGCTCTCTTTGATGGTGATCATGCCAAGGTCGAGGCTCTCGACAAGCGAGTAACGGAGCTTTTCGGCTTCCCTTACGCTTATCCCGTCACTGGTCAGACCTACTCCAGGAAGATTGACGCAGACGTCCTTGGTCCCCTCTCAAGCTTCGGCGCTACCGTCCACAAGATCGCCACGGATAGTGAGTCCAATCGTCCAATCGTCTTGCTCTTGCTCTTGTCAAGCGGTATCCGAGATTCCTAGCTGATCTGCTTTGACATCGCTCAGTCCGACTTCTCGCCAACTTAAAGGAGATCGAGGAGCCTTTCGAGAAGGACCAAATCGGTTCTTCCGCCATGGCTTACAAGGTGAGTACGGAATCAACCTCTCTTCTTCGCTTCGCTATGTGTTGAATCAAGCTGATGCGTTTCATCATGTCGCGCGCGCAATTTCGATTAGCGAAACCCCATGCGTTGCGAGCGAGCCTGTTCCCTTGCCCGACACCTCATGGTCATCTACCAGAACACGCTCATGACCTCTTCCGTACAATGGCTCGAGCGAACTCTCGATGACTCGTGAGTCTCTTGCCATTCTCTCTACACTTCAACCATCTAGCCTGTTATGTCGGGTCGCTAATTCATACTTGTACTTGTGGTTCTTGTTTTTCTTCCTCACAGTGCCAACCGACGAGTTACCATCCCCGAAGCGTTCCTCACCGCCGACATCCTCCTTACAACCCTCCAAAACATCTCAGAGGGTCTAGTCGTCTACCCCCGAGTCATCGGTCGACGAATCTCGCAAGAGCTGCCCTTCATGGCCACCGAGAACATCATCATGGCCATTGTCAAGGCCGGCGGTGATCGACAAGAATGCCACGAGAAGATCAGAGTCCTCTCTCATCAGGCTGGTGCGGTCGTCAAGGAGGAAGGAGGCGAGAATGACCTTATTGACCGAGTCAAGAAGGACGATTACTTCAAGCCTATCTGGAGTCAGCTTGACGAGCTCCTCGACCCTAGGACTTTCGTCGGCCGAGCGCCCGAGCAGGTAGATGGTTTCGTAAAGGAGTGGGTTACACCAGCTCTCAAGCCTTACCAAGAGAAGCTCAAGAACGTCAAGACCGCCGAGCTTTCCGTATAAATCAATCCCTTTACCACAAAAAACAAAACAAAACAAATAACAATTTTGTTCGATTGTTCATATCGCACATCTATCTATGCATTTTGTCCTTCTCGCACACATCAGCTGTTCGATAAATATACAATGCCTTTTATAAAATGATTCCGTTTAAGCCTGCTCAGAGTACACCTTGATCGTCTTGTCCGCTCCTCCCGTGATAAGCCTCGTACCAGTCTTATCGAACGTCGAACAGAATACACCCTGGAAACAGATTGATCAGTTTTGGTTCAATCTCACGAGCAGCCTGAGAATCGTTTGACAACTCACTGCTTCCGCGTCGAGAGAACCTGGCTGAGGGATATCCTTGAGATGCTGGAATGGCAGACCAGTAGCGTAGTCCCACATGGTAAGGGATCCATTGTCCGCTGCGAGGCAAGACACATGATTATCAGCTGATCTCCATTATGATTATAGATAAGCTGACTCACCACCAGAGAACATGACGCCTTCCGAGTTGACCGACAACGTATTGATGATAGCCTCGTGTCCCACAAAGTTATGTACGAATAGACCCTCGGGACACTTCCACTTCTTGATGTTGTTTCCACCCGCGCTGGCCGATGCGAAAGAGTATTCTGTAGGGTGGATAGCGAGCGCTCGGACGGACTTCTTGTGGTGAGTCAGGGTGGTCATGCATTTTCCGGCGGCGAGATCCCATAGCCTATTGTGAAACAGATATATCGGTCAGCGATCTTGTTACCTCAATTAATTGATCAGACTTGCATGGGCGATGGTAACAGAGAATGGCGACAAGAGCGCTTACCTGACGGTGCTGTCCATACTACCTGAGATGATCTGTGGGTCGGCATCTTGCGTCTGCACGCTAGCAACGGTACTTGTATGACCAGTGAGAGTGAAGATGTTTGCTCGACTTCGCATATCCCAGACCTGCTCAGGAGATCAGTAGGGATTTACGACGACAAGACCTAACATTACTCACTCGTACACTTGCATCTCGACCAGCGGTCACCAGTACGTCAAGCGTAGGATGGACTCTGCAAGCAATAAACAATGAGCTAAGCCTCTACACTCAGAAAGGAAGGGGAACAGCAGACAACTCACGCAAGCGAGTATACACCTGAGAAATGTCCGTGATAATGCCTGATGACCTTGTTCGTTTCCAGATCCCAACACTTGACCATCTATTCAGGTGGTTCGGGCAAGATCAGTCGGTATATGGATACGGCAGTCTACATTTCACAGGACAGAAGACTCACCTTGTCCTCAGCACATGAGAAGAGATAAGGGTGTCGATCTGATACGGCCAATCCTCGGATCGTAGAGATATGTCCAGTCAACGAAAGCTTCAATTCTCCACTTGCCAGATCCCAGATCTACAAAACAGAAAAAGGCAAGTAACGCATTCAGTTGTTGCTTCCATAGTGAGTCCTATCACGCGGTCAGCTCTTGTAATCAGACCTACCTTGACCACTCTGTCTCCTGCACCGGTTGCGAACCATTGATTTCCGGGGTCAACAGCAACAGCTCGCACCCATCCCATATGACCAGAAATGACTCGGGTGAGTTTCCCTGGAAGACGACATTATCAGGTCAGATGAACATCACAGAATCCTTGGTCATACCCATTTTTCCGCAATCGCACTCACATTGAGGATGGTAGGCCGGCTTGACCTCTCTCGCCTCTTTCTTCCTCATCAAAGCCTGAGATAGCCTCGATGACGCCTGTCCTCCCTTAGCAGCATATCCTTGCTGATGTCTGAACTTGACCAATGCTCTAGGCTCAGCAGCAGGCGCAGCGCCAGAACCGGACCTATACATCAACGACACAAATATTTATACAGAAGAGAGTAAGCTGGTTGGATCCATACGTGCAGGAGGGCGTAGGAGTCACTCACGTTTCAGCAGCTTCTACACCTCCTATCAACTTCTGTCCAGCTACAGGTCCAGGTACAGCCGGCCCAGGCGCACCGCCAGCAGGTCGTTTTGGTCCAGCGGGACCGGCAGTTTGACCGGCAAGGATGGGCGGTAATACTTGGACATCCTTGTACTCTGCCGCAAGTTTCGACGCGAGCTTGATCTTGTTCCTACGACATCAGAGTCTATCAGCACCGCATCATTCTCGACCTCGAGAACCTGTCCTCCAGGCCTAGCCTATATGAATGCTTGTTGATGCGATGTTTTTGAGGAGTCCAACGACACTCACGCTCTTGCCAATCCATCATCGATAGCGGCCCCTTCAACCCCATAGACAATCCGCGTCCTCTTCGTGCTCCTTCGCACCAAATCAGCGAGTGGTGGCAATCCGTTCGCGGTTGCGGTTGCGGTTGACGGTCCAGCAGATCCATCAGCAGGCAGTACCAATGTCGACATGGCTGGTGGATGAGATGGGTTTTGGTCGTTATGTATGTATATGTCAAATAATGCTCCAAAGATTAATGACTTGGATTGATGATATGGATTTGTACATGTTCAGGTCGATGCAAAGTGCGAGAGAGCGTAATAAGGTATGGAACGGAAGCAAAGATTGGTAAGTGAGGGAAGCGCATAAGTTATATAAGTTATGCGTACCTCACACCTTAGCAGTACTCGAGTACTGCGCTCGAGGTGATCGCCCTTCAACGTCACTCTTTCTCAACATCCAACATCAACGTCAACGATGATCATAGTAGCGGCGGCGAACACTCTAGTTTCTACAACTTGGAACAGATACACAGATATATATACATCGGGCACATAGTCTCACTTGAGCACCTCGCCTATTCCTACCGCATTGATAGCATACACAATTAGCCCAATATCTGGCATAATCTGACTTATCTCACTTCGTTTCTCTCACCTGGTGGACCTCATCACATCATGTCGCAATCATGGGACAATGCGCGCCGGCACGCTCGAGCACTCGAGACTGCTCTTGACTCAAAATTATCTACTTATTCAAAGCTGGCAGCTACTATAGCACGAGGCGGGAACAATTCAGGTGCTGGAGGAAGTAAAGACGCTCTGAGTCTGGAGGAAGAAGGGGATGGTGTCGGAGGGTATAAGTTGGTTGAGGAAGAGATTGAGGAGTTGCTCGTCAAGGTGGGTCTTTGGGTTATTGGTCATGGTTCGTCATGTCATATCTTGTCTTGCCTTTGCGGCTCGCGAGCTTGATTCAATCATTTTGTGGGGAAAGCAGGGGAACCGCCTTTGCGTGAGGTCAAGACTGTAGTCAGGTGGTTGCCGACTGGTGAATGGCGATGGCAACCGCTCCAACTGCGTCCCACTTGCACTGTCTTAAGGGGATACCAAGCTGATCTAACCCAAATCATCATGTTTTCATACCGTCATTATATCAATGCCACAGCTCGAACAAGCAATCGACGACCTATCAAACCTGATCAATCACCCCTCCCAACCGCCCTCATCATCAATGCAGCACGCCGCCCAACGTCATCGCGATAATCTAGACGACTACAGACGTGATTTCGTCAGGACGAGAAGTAATGTCGAGCAGAGTATAAGGAGATCCAACCTCCTTGGTTCGGTCAGAAAGGACATCAAGTGAGTTGGAGGAGTGGCGCTCAGTGGGACCTGGGCTGTGCGGGTTTGCGCAAATGTCAAACATACATCTGTAATGGCATGGGAGTGGGAAGTGGAATGAGACAATTCCTCGACTGGTGGGAAGAACTGATTAGCTGACGGCATATTCGATGATTGTTCCATCTACAAATGTTCAGCGACTATAAAGTCTCTCAGTCATCCCAATCTCAAACCGACGCATTGCTGCAAGATCGTGGTCGAATAGACTCGAGTCACAGGATGATGGATGACACGCTCAAGTGAGTCGCGAGAACGCTTCGCATCACACCTACCGCTCCTACTGCTCCTATTATTCTTGCTCCTCTCCTCAACCAACATTTCTATATCTTGACAATCTTCTACCTGTATCGTGCATGATATCTCTCTGTGTACATATACTGCCCTGCTCTTCCTATATCGGCTGGTATGTGATATACTGACCTTGATTCTGTTATTTTTCCCCTTCAGCCAAGCATACGCCACACGCGAAGATTTCGCCCAACAACGAACACTATTAGCTTCCATCGATTCAAGGATGGGCGGCGTCTTATCCCAAATGCCAGGTATAAATTCCTTGATCACTATGATTCGCACGAGACGGAGGAGGGACTCTATTATCATGGGTTGTGTCGTCGGGTTTTGCGTGATCCTGCTTTTGGGTTACACATTTGGATTCTAGTCGACTTTTAAGACCATTTCATTCATCCTGGACCACACCTGATGGACGGTGGACGGTGGACGATGGACGAAGAGAAGATTAGGCCTTGTAATGATATTGAGTTTGGAAGCATGCCAATGTCCATAAGTTTAGGGTACAATTTTGAGCAGTAAACCCGATATTATAGCCTCTTGGCTGCATATGCAATATGACACATTATGATACAAATACACTTAAGATGTCCACAATATCATCGAAATCCTGATAGCAAGCCAAGACAGCGTTCCAAATCCGCTCTGTTCCGTAGTCGAGACACTCCCAGTACAAAACAATATTCTTCTCGCTTAGTAGTCGTCACCTCTAGATACCACCTCCTTACATGTCGGTCTCAGTAGGATGGTGTGTTCCTGCGAAGTAGACAGGCAGAGTTAGCGAAAAGACCCTGGTAGAACGAGCGATCAATGACAGTGACACTCACAAACTGCGCAGTCATCGCTCCTGGTTGAGGATCAACAAGCGGAGGGTAGTCCATCACCACTCGCTCTTTCACAAGGGTGTTAAGCTAAACCAGAGGAACAGATCCAATCAGCTATGAAGGGGTGCGACATGCCCTCTTTCTCTGAAGCTCAAGCTCACCGCCAGAAGATAGTTCTTTTCCCCTGCGTGCTCGAGATATCTTCGACAGAACGGCAGGGTACCAAAGTTTCGCTTGATGGAAGCTAAAAGCGATTTAGCGGATTGGTGACTACACAAAGAGATTTATATCAGCTGCTATTCCAGGCCATTGTTGTAGATCATCAGAAGGACAACATGAAAGCAACTGACTGTCCTGTGTACTTGTGCTCTGAGGAATAAGGCGACAACGCATAATGCGAACAAGCCCCTTCCTCAATAACTCTCCCTCGTCCCGTAGATCCGAAAGTCTCAATGGCGAAATACTCTCCCTCTTCCATTCGCGTGGTATCTTGGTCGGCTCCGTGATGTTTCACGATAGGTACGGATTTACCGGGCTTGTCGCCAACCCCACCGTGGATGCTGTATGGTGCGATCGAGTGGCCGTTAAGGTTGGAGATGGATTTCACGGGGTAGACTTTACCGTCTACTTCCACTTCGTATGATTCCATCACTTCTTGAATGGCTTCTCCCACGTCACATAATCTTACGTCAATACCGGCTTCCTGATAATCGAAGATGAGAACGACTCGTCAGTTGAGGAGAACAATCAAGTTTGATCAATTGAGAACCAACTCACTCTTACACCGGTGTTAGTGGCGTCTTTTACAGCTTCTAACAATTTGCTCCACTTGTTGTCCTCGCATTCAATCGTGAATGCTGAATCTACAATTCGACCTTGTACATGTACACCGAAATCGACCTTCATCACATCGCCCTTGGACAGGACTGTGACAACAAACCGATTATCAGCATCCGGCATTCTATTCGTCTCTCAACCAGCTGTGCCCAGCTGTGTATTGATCCGATAGCGATGAATGTAGAGGGTCCTCAACTCACCAGTCTTATCTCCAGGGTTGGGCGAGTAATGAGCCGCAATCTCATTCAGATTCAGACCCGTTGGGAAACCAATCCCACTCTCAAACCCATTCTCCTCCACCAAAGCCCTCGTTCCACTCTCGATCATATCGGCAATATCAATCAATTTCATCCCGGGCTTCATGTTCTTCTGTGCGTACGCTCGGACTTGTCGATGGACTTCACCTGCACGTCGGATATTCTGATATGTCGTTGAAGGGTCCTCCTGCGCCAGGCGCTCTTTCTCTCTCATCTCCGCAGAGGATATTCGTGATGTGGTGCTAAATTCCCCCAGAAAGCGAAACGTCAGTATTACTTCAGACCATTGCTAATATCTCGAGAAGCATGATTCGAACATACTCATTCTTGTACTCGACTTCCTCGCCTACAGGATACCCATTCTTGAAGATCTTGCTCAACCCGACTCTAGGCGGATCCGATTGGACAGCAGCCGCTCCACCCTTTTTCTTCTTTGATTTCTTCTTCTTCTTCTTCTTTTTAGCATCACCATTGGCAGCTCCGCCTTCTTGACCCTCTACATCGTCATCGTCATCGTCGTTCTCGTCGTCTTCTACGTCGGGGGTATCGGGCTTCTTCTCTTCCTTTGAGATAGTCAGCTCATCGAGCTTTTGTTCGACTGGTACGGCGACCGGCGCCATGGTGCTGTAGTCATACCCAATTCGTTAGCCCTGAACTTCTCATATCACAGACGATTGCTGTGCTTCGTGAGATATAGCAGTGATGAGGAAGACTGGCGTGGACCTCTCAGGTGTCGAATATAAGGTTATCTACTATGACCGCCGAAGCAATCTGCAGAAGTCTAACATATCTTTTTGACAAGCATCATAGAGGGGGGGCGAGGGGTGAAAGAGAGCAGACGACGTGTTTACGATCAAGCAGATGAGCAAGAGTGGATCACTCACTGTGTTGTCTTCCTGGACTGTGGGGTTGTATTGGTTGAATGTATCTGATGTACGATGTAATGCAAGAACAAGTTGAACAAGAAATGTCGGGACGAGGAGGTAGACAATGTACGGGCATCCGACGTCTGCATCTGACATTTTTCGACCGTTCGACGGAAAATAGGCATGCCCGAGTATTTCAATGGGTTCTGGTTTCTGACGTGCCTATCTCTCGGTCCGTTTCGGAAGTGGCCATGGTGTCGTGTGGTTTCGCCACTGCAGCTGGCTATGATGGGTTCATGGTTAATGTCTCTTACCCGCTTCACTCCATTAAACACCAAATAATCCTTTCTCGCTTTCTCACTTCGACTTGTATCTTACAGCGATAACAACGTCGACCATCTCTCACATCTCATACACAACTCGACTGTTGATATCTTACAGGATCTCCGCTTCTAGCCCCATCAACCTGCAAACATCCAATTGAGGCGAAAGTTAATTGTTAAACCAAAATGGGCGCGTTGCTGTCCATCCCTTTCCTTACAGGAGGTCTGGGCGCCATAGGCAGTTCTCTCTTTTCGGGATGCATGATCTTCATGGGTAAGTCGAATCAGGTCGATTTGTTCATTGCAGAATGACTCGACACGTACAGCTCATCATCATCACGCGGTATGTGAGACAGAGCTGACATTTGGTCAATGACATATGTAATTGGCAGGTGGGACGGCTGCTTCGGCATTCTGCAAATCATGCAATTGTAACTCTTCCATCGCGACCCGAGTCGGCTTTGGGGTGAGTCATCTGACTGGAAGATCATTGACTCGATATGATCGTTGCCATTATCAGCTGACATGGGTTCACTTCTCTTGTATGAATCGAACAGCTGCTATTCGCCTTATCATCGATGCTGGCATATCTTTCTCGAACAGATATCGCTATCCGGCAAATCGAGAAACTCAGTTGGGATTGGATCAAGATGGACTGTTCAGGCGGGAAATGTTACGGTCTTCTCGCCGTCCATCGATTCTGCTTCGCGCTAGCCTTATTCCACTTATTCCTTTCTTCACTTCTCATCGGCGTCCGATCGACCAAAACCAAACGAGCTGCTATCCAGAACGGATGGTGGGGTCTTAAATTCCTGGGATACTTTTTATTATGTTTCCTCTCGTTCTTGATCCCGAACGAATTTTTCATGTTTTATGGATCGTACATTGCCCCTATCGGTGCTTTCCTCTTCATCCTTATTGGTTTAGTCCTCCTGGTCGATTTCGCACATACGTGGTCCGAGACTTGCTTGGATAACTGGGAAAGGGCAGAATCGAGCCTTTGGCAGTTCATCTTGGTCGGTTCGACTTTCGGCATGTTCGCTGCGTCAATCACTTTAACGACATTGCTCTACGTCTTCTTCGCTGGATCAGGCTGTGGAACGAACACATTCTTCATCACCTTCAACTTGATCTTATCGGCCATCGTAACGGTAATTGCCATCACCCCAGCCGTGCAGGAAGCCAACCCGAAATCAGGCTTGACTCAAGCTTCGATGGTGGCTGCCTACTGTACCTATCTCACCGCATCGGCCGTCGTCAATCACAAAGAAGAAGGACACTGTAACCCCTTACATGCTGGTGGAGGTACGAAAACCACAACAGTCATCGTCGGCGCATTGTTCACTTTCCTCGCTATTGCCTACTCCACCTCTCGAGCTGCTACTCAAAGCAAAGCCCTGGTGGGGAAGGGTCATCGGGCAGGCGCCAATAGCGGCGCGATCGCTTTGCCGAACGACCAGGCGGACGAAGATGGAGAAGTGCGGTTGGTGACTAATCAACCTAAAGGGAGGAGAGACGAGATGAGGTATCAGGCGATTCTGGCGGCGGTCAATGCGGGATCGTTGCCTGCCTCAGTACTTGATGAGCCTGAGGACGAGGACGACGAGATCGAGGCTACGATAGGTGAAGAGAGGGATGATGAGCGAGGCGGAACCAAGTACAACGTGAGTTTCTGTCGTATCGTGTTGCTAATCGGCAACATCTAGGAAAAACTATTCAAGCCAAAGCTTGCTAATAAATTGGCCATTCTCATAGTACTCCTGGTTCCATATCATTTTCGTCATGGCGGCAATGTACGTAGCGGGGCTCTTAACAGACTGGGCTATAATCTCCAACTCCCCAGTCTCACACCCCAGCGAACCCGACCTCGACTTTGGTCTCACACTCAACTCTGTTGCCGAGCCGGATGTGTATATCGGTCGATCGGAAACTACCATGTGGATGAGGGTGATCAGTAGTTGGATCTGCTATGCCCTCTACGCCTGGAGTCTGTTGGCGCCTGTCGTCATGCCTGATCGGTTCGGCGATATGTAGGAGAATTGAAAGGGCTGAACGGGAGGTTTTTATGTATGGATACTGTTAAAAGAGAGTTTCAGACTGTAGTGTAGTGAATTCTATTGTTTTAGTCGTGTAAAAGTAAAAACAGAAGGAGATCTTCTAGATCTCAGCGAAACTCACCATACGTATCGTAAATGTAGAATCTGATGCGATGTGCTTGATGCACATATACAGTAGCACGTTTGCCGCCGCATTGACTCACATGTCCGCTTGGCTTCTTTCACCCGTTCGCTGATTCGATGATTTTTTGACGTTCTGGACGAGGCGTCAAGTGTACGGCACGAGTGCATCACGATGATTTGGCATTCAAGATCATATGCTTTGCATCCTAGCTATACACTGTACATGTCATCAAGATTCGCTGAGCTGATTTGATCTCAATGGGAACGGAAGCAAGCAAGCAAGAGACAGTATACCTATTCGTACATCAATTGGATATTGACTGTTTTATTTCTGACGACCGGATCAAGCAATACTGGATGTACACAACAAGCAAGAAGAACCCCTAGAGATGAAGATAATGAGATATGCCTGAGAAAGAAACACACAAATGTCCGTATTTCGCAGTACTCGTATTGTACACCGACTTCACCGCCACCTGTCCCCCTGTTTACTAAGTCTCGGCGAGCTCCAGGACCAGAGACGCGATCAATTGAAAGCCCTCGGGGTAATCACGTTTCCGCTCTCAAAAGCAGGCATGGGAAGATACTGTGCTCCGCTCTCATCGTAGGTACCGCCATTATCCAAATTCGGCTGCAATGACCCGCTGGAACCAGGTGCAAAGGGGATAGCAGTCGATAGATCTTGGTTCGAAGCGTTGAGATCATTCGCAGAGGGGATATAAACGTTCATCGAGTTGGAATTGGAGATTGAGCCCAAGCTCGAGCCGGAACCGGAACCGGAGGAGTTGTGGTAGCCGTGCGTAGAGGTTCGATTACCGGCTGCTTCGACTGACGAGGTAGACAAGGCTGTTTGGCGGAGAGCGTAGATCGAGACGTAGTCGTCGATCCAGGTTTTGATGAGCTGGAAGAGACCGAACGACTTGTCGGATTTGAGGGTCTGAGACAAATAGAAACAATGATCAGTTACTGGTTTGGTTTGGCATGTGCTCATGGACGACGGAACGCGATGCGACGCGAGCTACGACATGGCAGTACTCACAAAGTCTCGCATCACTTGCGAAGTGATGAAGCCAACTCGACAAGCGATACTAAGTATTCACGAGACGTCAGCACATCAGCTATAATTGAAAATAATGATTGATAACATCTGAGATGTAGGCTTCACTCACGCCCTCACAGTCACTCCGGGCACATTCCCCTTAATGTCCGTGATAACCCTCTCCAACCACTTGGACAGTCTCTCGACACCCGAAACTCCCCTCGTCTGCCCAGACTCCATCTCGGCGAGCCAAGCACCGAAATCCGCCAGGACCTGCTCCAGGATGTCTTGCTGACAAGAGCAAGACAAGGCACACTGGTCGGATACCGAGCGGATATCGAGAGTATCCCATGCAATGAGCATGTCTCGGATATGGCCCGGGTTGCCCAGGATCGGAGCAAGGGCGACCGTCAACTGATGGAGGTCAAGGAATCGGGCTGTAGTATCACATCAACCTGTCAGTGTTGTTTCATCTGATGCCTGTATAGCGTTGAAAGTCTCAAACTTACTGAAAAGGTGAGCAGCTCGCACAGCGAGCTCGATCTTGGCTTCTCCGAACTCTCTGGGGAAAGCAGCGAAACATCCCTCCATGATAGTCTCGAGGTTGTCGGCGAGCGCTCTCAGAGACGATTGGGCGGGGATCGGGAAAGGAGTATTCAGCTTGTCCAGCAGGGCACCCATCATGTGCTAAATTGACTAGGTGGTTAGCGCTATACTGACTCATCCGGGGAAGTCGTGCCACCTACATCGTAGCTGACTGCCATCGCGTCAGATATGAGTGTCGAAACGGCAGGGTGGAGACAAATTTGGCCAACACCTGGTGAGAGCGAGGACCAGAATTGACGACACTGTCGAGTGACAAAGCTCGTCAGCTGATTAGCCTAATCATCTTGCAGATATATCAGTCCTGTGATGTGCGTGCACTCACGTTGACTTCGTACCTGTCGAAATGGAGACCCATGATACAGTTCGAGAGCGTCTCTTGGTGGTGGCAAAAGGCGTTCCAAAAGGCATTCAGGTCATCTGCAGGCAGATCGTGCCCAGACTGACCCAAATTGGCGAGTGTCGGAAAAGCAGGGAGATTGAAAACGGGTACTTGTGGCTCTACCGCAGTCAGGGAGAAGCTGCCACTGAGAGCAGCGGTAGTGTGGCGACGAGCGAAGCGGGGTCTACTGGAGAAGGAGTCGTTGATTGAGGTTGCTCGCGATCGCGATTGAGAAGGAGCTCGGAAGTCATATGAAGAAGGCGACTTTTTGAGGGTCCTGCAGCAGCCACAGTCAGCTCTGGTGTCTTACGCGGCGATCGCTTACCCAAAAGAGTACAGAACATACCCGGTGGAAAATGGTTCTTCGTCTTCTTCGCTCTCCTCAATATCCTCACCGTCCAGGTCTTCATCGACATCATGGTCAGTCGATCTAAAGTCCATCGACCCATCCTCAGGCGCGACGTGCCAAGCGCTATGTCGGAGCGAGGCAGTCAGCTCGTGAGCTTTCCCGCAAGAAGTGGTTCAAATATTTCAACTTATAGAAGCTCACCCGCTTGGATCACCAAACTCATTCAATCGTTCGGCCTCAATCTGGATCGCGGGTCGAATCGAAACATAATGGTATTTGCTAACCGGAAGGGAAAGCCACATCAGCCCTTCACATACACCACCCGGAGATTGAAGGCATCGGGCCGTTAGGCTCACCTGTTACCCCTGACCCCTAGTCGACGGGTCTTGATACCAGGGTATGCCGATCGGACAGCTTTACCAAACGAGGCAGAGTTGATAGGCTTCAAGCCATACTCTTCGCATGAGACGGTATACGAGTGGTACAGCCCTTGTCGGGGCACAGTCCTACCAGGCGCATGAGTGTAGCTCAAAACCAACCTAAAGACGATCACAAATCAATCAGCGAAATCGACTGGAACAATCCTGTAGCTGATCTTACCATCTTCTGACCCATAATGCTCTTGCTTTGTCCTGCTGGGAGGTGCTGGTGAGCCGCTTGATATCGTCGGCTTTTTGGGTCAAGTCTAGTTGAACTGTCTCTTGCCTCTCAGCAGCAGAGCCAGAAAGACGAACTTCAGTTCCGGGTATAGGACCCTTGAGATCGGTCGAGCTGTGCTGCTTCGTCAGGATGAAAGACGATGATCTCCGCGCTCGGGAGAGCATTGGTCGGGAGACAGGCGATGCGTATGGCTGACTTGAAGGAACATTCGGGCTATCCATTCTCCGTGTAAGCTTAAGGTCTTCACTATGTCACTCATCATTTAGTTTTACTTACGTTCGGTCTTGCAGGTTCATCTTGGTGAATCCGCCGTTTAATGGATGCGAGCTAGTGGTAGACCAAGCCGTCGCCGAATTGTACGTTGTAGACGAGCTGAGCATTGCAGCAATATCTTCGCCTTCCTCGGATCTGGCGGAACAAAAGTATGAATTAGCGCGGACACGTTCTACAGTTTGTTGGAGAAGTCGGACTCACTTGGCAGAAATCGACTCCGACCTGTACCTGTTGTAAGGCGTAGATCGACTGGCGCTTCGTTCCCGGGTGACCTTGCCGAGACCTTGAGTCTGAACTGCCAGTCGAGGCAACTGTTGTTTGCCGGAATGGGCAGTAATGTTTGTGAACACCTCACCAGTAGGAACGGCATGAAGTACTTGCTGATGTTCTTGCAGGGCCGGGAGGGAATACATGTTCATGTCCATCATGCTCATTTGCACGGGTGCAGGCTCGAAGACCTTGTCGTCGAATTGCATGAGTGAGGAATACGACGAATGCCGAGAGTGAGGGATTTCGATATGCTGGTCCGAAGGAAAGGCTTGTACCAGCAGCCCTTGGGGTGGCAGGTCATGGTGCGATGAGGCGAGGGAAGCCAGTGATGAGCTTGATGATGCGTGGCTGAGCATATGAGGATGATAGGAGGACGTAGGGTAGTCCATCATCGGTGTGAAGGTTGAAGCTGGTGGCATCGTATTTTGTAAATCTGCCACACTCGAAAGAAAAACGGTGCCTCTCGTCAGCTTGGATCACCCGCTGAAACATGCACGGTGCACCAAGCACTCACCCATGCCCTTTTCGATGGGACTCGGATGGGAGCTGCTCATATTGAGCGTTTGGAACCCTCCGCCAAGGGAGGCATCGACCGAAGTCCAGCTTGCGGCCATACCATTCGCCTGTGGGTGCTCAGGCGAGTGAGCGAGCGCTGGCCCATCGAAGTGAAAGTCGCTCGGCAGGCTTGCCTGTGGTTGTGATCGATCATGGATGGGCGAGGTATCCTGTGGCGAGTGAGGGAGAGACTGGGAGAATGCGTATCCTTCAAGAGGTGGAAGTGTATCCGACATCATCGTGGAACCGCCTGCCTGTGAGCTATCTGACTCTGTATCTCGCTTGGGTGTGTTGGATGTGGCAGCAGCTATCGTACTCAAGCGGTCGAGTGAGTTGGTTGCGGGTTTCAGAACGTTTCTGAGAACCGGTCATAAAACGTCTGATCTCTCGGGTTATTGTCGTTGTTCGTTATTGTTATCGTTGATCGCTGTGGTTCTTGTTATTGTTCGTCGTTGGTTGTCGGTCGTGAAAGGGATGATGAGTGGACGTGCGGTTGCGCAGCGGCCTTTTTGTATCGTATCGTATCGACGTTATCTCGAGAACGGTGTCACCTGTGGTCTGTCTCGCAAGTAGCGGATTCGACAGCGATATATCCTGCGTGACCCAGAAAGTCAGCAGGTTTCGTCATTGATCGTCTCTCTCTCGGCCTGAGGATAAGAAGGGGGAAGGGGGTTGGTTCGACTTTCAAGTCTAAGTCTAGAACGATATGGAAAGCCATGTGTGTGTGTGTGTGTACTGTACTGTATGTTCTGGGCACCCAGGAGGTTCTTTTCGATCCAAAATCAACCAAGAGGACGTTTCACTTACTCCGTACTGTCCGGCTGTCGATCGGTATGGCGCTATTTTGGCGAACAACTTCTATAGATCTCGTCGTCGTGTCTGAAGTTTTCGTAAAGCTGCCAAACGTCGATCAAGGGGTCGGCAAACGCGAGCTACCTGCGAGCTGTCTGTATAGAGAGCGGGATAGGTTGTGGGAAATGGGAAGCGGATTTGGTCTCCAAGCGACCTGCGTTTGGTAGATCTTTTGGGTGATGAATGGTTCACGTGTGCAAGAAAAGGGGAGGAGAGAGGAGAGCGAAAGAGGGTGACCTGGTTACGAGAAGATAAAGGGGAAAGAGATGTCAAGAAGGCTGTTGATGTGTTTGGTTAAATGAAGTGAAGAGAAGAAGAGTGAGAGGGGTTATATTGACGATAAACACATAAACAAGGCTAAGCATGCATGCGCCTGTGCGGGGAGCGGGGAGAAGGAGAAAGAGGATCGTGCGGGACATGTCACGCAAAGCGCAAAAATAGTACGAGTATAGTCCCATCAAAACCAGGTTCAGAATCAAAATCACCATCAGCATCAGCATTTTGCCATCCACTTATCACAGTACCAAGTCTGCTCGTTCCTGGTATTAGAGCTCGTCGTCATTCATTAGCACTGATGGGAACACACTGTATGTGGCTAGGTCTCGGTCTCGGTAGACCCACCCATGGACACGATCAGGAGCAAGCAAGGGGTAAGGGGTCGGGGCACGGAGAAAGTGTTTGAGGGTTGAAGAGGGTAAGGTACCACCACCACCACCGAGTGTCGGCTAGCTAGATCTGCGAACAGGAATTAAGGAATGGGAAGCGCTCTTGCCGCTCTTTAGTTCGCCGGATTGTACGGTGTCCGTGTCGTCTTGGAGTCAAAGCCAAGAAAACGATGGGTTATGGTAATGGTGGCTGTGATCGGTACGAATATGATGAGTTTCATTTTGCACTCTCGATGTTGATGTGAGGAGAGTAGTACTGTAAAAATCGCGCATGCTGATCTCGGAGTAACGCCAACTTCAGTCCGAGCGATATAATACACAACGCTGAGCCTGAGCAATTAGACCAGGTACATCGACGCCGCGAGCCCAGCTCATGGCATCGCCAGATAATAGATTGAATCCGACGGACAGATGGAGGCACGCCCCCGCGCCGGTTCAAAGATTAAAGACGGACGCGTTCCTCGACGTTCCTCAGCGAGGACCACAAATGAGACGAGCCTCCGGTCTCGAACTGTGCAGGCAGAAATCGCTTCGATCCATACGTGTTCCTCCAGCCTATTCGTATTGGCATATGTGCGTGAGGCAACTCGCGCGTGCGTGCTGTTCGTACCTAGAAAAGCGTGTTTCCAGTTGATTCGATGATGCTCAGAGGTCTGATGGGAAGTGACGTCTGTATCGCCTGACTTGACCCTGCCATCTCCAAAAGCATTTCGCGGCTGGTCTGGGCGAGGGCACTCAAAGGCAGACCCCGGATTTCTCCCAGATGGGCCCGAGTGATGCTCCGTGCCCCGTGGCCCGGGCTCAGTATAGGTCAGTTTTCACTCACAGCTCCGGATCGTCCGCTAGAGCTAAAGGGATCACCAATACTGTACAGTATCAGTTTCAGTGCTAATCGCCGTAACAATTACAGTAAAAGTATAGCAGTGTCAAAGTCCGCCCCAAAGTTTCGGCATCCCCTTCTTCTTTTGCTGCCTCGGCGGATACATCGTCGATCGCTACGAAGCTCCATGTCAAGTCTTGCCTCGGAGAATCAGATAGCGAAAACGAATGATACATTTGCACACATATACAGACACACAGCTCGAAACGCCGGGCTGCCTGGCCTGAGCGATTAGAATGAAATAATGGGAAGACGGGACTCCCCTTATTGCCCTGCGTGGTCAGTGCGCTAGTCATATATTTCAGGGTAGGGGGTTAGGAAAGGGATGAACAAAGACAAGCATAAATCGATTTCAAGACGATCAGTGCGCGATTCACCCTATCTATCTATTGATTGAGGTACCATCATTCATCTATACAAGCAGGAATTGCCACATGCGCTCGAGTATCGCCTAAAGAGAGTGGGGAAATGAAAACACGCGACTATCCGAATGGTTAAAAGACTAAAGCTCAAGCTCGGACATGTCAACTGACTGAGGAATGTCAAATGTGGCTGAAACGAAGGTAATAACGCTCATGCCACACTACGCCTACGCCCAGGGGTCAACTTCTCACGCACGAACGATAAGCAACTTTTCAGTGTCCAGTTTGACGTTTGACGTTTCATCTCATGTTTGAAGCGCGCCATCTGACCATACCATTCACCGAAACGGTAAGCTGCTCTTGCCTTCCTCTCGTCCCGTCCTCTAATGACCTGGTTTGCCCAGCCAACAAATGACCTTACAGCCATTGTCCGATGATTTCCGTGAGCCAAGGTAGAGAAGAGGCAGAGGCTCCGAATCTCTCGGGAGACACCATGACCCGTTTCAATATATCGAGGAACCAGATCGTCAGTCAAGTCAAGTCAGTACGGCCGAAAATGTCAAATGAGTAATACAGCGGAAATCCACCGCACTCCCTCCTCATCTCCTCATTCGTTCCTCCCTATCTTAGCCCGAATCAGCCTGCCAGCCCTATATGATATATCTTACATTCTCATCTTGGTCAAAACGATAATCAATGTCGGGGCATAGCTATTTTCAATGCGGTCTTTCTGCAGTGGCAATTCTTCTTCTTCTTCTCCTCCAATATTGTTCTTCGTTCGATCTATAATCATTCATCCGTCTCACAGCTTAGAGCTTAGGAGGAGCGGGCTGGAAAGAGACACCCTGCGAACGTTGCAGCAAAAGGAGGGAGTCAGCTTCGGAGCCAGTGGATCAAGTATCACAACATCAAACCATAACATACCTTCTCAATGCTGGGGCCGAGCTCCTTGACAGCAGCCTCGAGGAGAGTCTTCTCGGCGTCATCGATCTGGCCGATGGGGAGAATCTTCTCAATACCGGCAGGCTACGAGAACAACATTTATTAGCATCCCATCCTATCGCCTGACATATTTGTGTGAATGCTGGATTGGAGTACTCACTCCAAGCTCGATGTTGACGGAGAAGAAGGACAAGTCGGAGCCGATCTCCTTCTTGATTCCCTCACCACCAGCTTCGGCGCCAAGGTCAATGTATGACTGGACAATCTTGCCCTTCTTGCCGCCGAAAGCGGCGTCAAGCACAAAGTTGGTGAACTCGACACCGGCTGTGAACAGGAAGTATGTCAAAATCAGTACTACTGGTAGGAAGCGCGTCTTGTCAAGCTTGAACAACGATCGACTCACCTTGAGCCATGGAAAGGGTAGCAGAACCAGCACCGTCTGTTCAAATCCAGAGTCAGCATTGTAGCTAGCTCGTGAGCAGTTCATGGTAGTGAATAGCTACGCACCCTTGGCCTTGACGACCTCGTCACCACCGAACTGGATTCGGTTGATCAAAGCATCTCGCTTCTCCTTGTCGTTGAGGATTTCGGTCTACACCAGACGTCATACAGGTATCAGCTGGGCGCGACGCGAACAGGTGCCTGAGATTGGGTACTCACGATAGCGGGCTTAGCCTGAGAAAGAAGGGGGAGGATGGTAGCGCCGGAGTGACCACCAACAACGGGGATGGAGTACTTGTCGGCGTCTCCGGGCTTACCAACAGCAGTGGCAGCGAAAGTGGAAGCTCGAACGACGTCAAGGTGGGAAACACCGAAGAGCCTAGCATATTGTCAACCATAAAGACTCGTTTAAGGCGGACATCTGAGCAAGTGATGATGGTAGATGGACTCACTTCTTGGGGTCGTAGGTGCCGGCCTTCTTGAAAGCCTCGGCGAAGACGGGGACGGTGGAATTTACGGGGTTGGAGATGACGAGAACGAAAGCCTTGGGGGCGTTCTTGGCAATCGCGTTGGCGATGTTGTTGCAGATACCAGCGTTGACCTATGGATTTTGATACACTCGTCAGTTGCTATTCTGACTAAATAGCGAGATCAAACCATTGCCGGACGGGATTGTACTGAAACACTCACTTTCTATATGCGCAAAGAATGGCGTTTATGGGATCAATCGGTCAGCATACGTCCACAAGCCGCGTTTAGCAATGTCTGGGGATGACAGGATGGGATAATACGCACGAAGAGGTCATCTCGGGTCATACCAGGCTTTCGGGGGACACCTGCGGGAATGACGACGATGTCGGCACCCTGGAAGGCCTTGTCGGCGTCAGGCTGGGAAGCGAGGTAGCCGGTGACTTGGGCGGGGGAGGCGATGTGGGAAAGGTCCGCGGCGACCTGCAAGATCATGTATCAGCATTTTGAACTTGATAGCGAGGAGTCATGAAGATGTACGTTGCGCCATAGGACAAAGGAGGGGCTCTGAACTCTGACTACACCTCAATCCAAGCCTCGCTGGAAGGTGATAATTATAAAAGACACTCACACCGACGGCGTTGACGACATCGTAGAGGGCAAGCTCGGTGACGATGGGGTTGAGCTTGAGGAGGAGAGAGAGGGGTTGACCGATACCACCTGGAGTAAATTGAACAAGCTACATCAGCTATCGCCTACACTACACCACCACGAGGTATACAATCCGCGCAAGCAAGGTTGAACGGTGAAATGTCCGTTCGGACTGAGCTGGGCTCGGCGATACTTGACACTCGATACTCGATACTCACCGGCGGCACCACAAACGACAGCCTTGACCATTTTGAAAGTAGATTATCTATGAAGCTTGAAAGCGAACAAAAGTGAGGGTATAGGTGGGGGGATTGGTGACTGACTGTGTTTATGTGAAGTGCAAGAAGGAAAAAGAGGAAGGAAAGAAGAAAGGCTGCTTCGATGTGAGTACTACAGCTGTGTATGTGGGGATGGGGATGCTAGGCTAGGCTGGTACAGTATGGTAGCGTCAATACACATACACGCGTTGTCAATGGTCGGCGATACTCTAATGCTTAATTAGTATGTTAGTATGGTGTGAGAGCATGCCTCTGCATATGGGGACCCACGTTATTTCGAATCTGAGCCCATGCATCGATTACCGGTCCAGATTCGAAAATACATACCCATAACAACCGGCGGGATCGGTCACCATTTCGAATTGGAGGGGCCCATGCACCATAAAGTAACGATCGGACCATAAATAATAGCACAAAGAGTTAAAACTCCGATGCAGCGGAGGTAATCCACAAACCGATGGATGATGTGGCATTTATTCACACTGGCGAAACAAGCGAGTGATATCACGTGGATTGACATCTCACTCGGTCATCGCCGCGGAAACGCTCTTGTCCGGTTATTCAGCCTCGCTCTAGCTCCGGCCGGACGAGACCGACGCTGATATAGGCGAGGACGAGATGGGGCATATGGGCAGATTATATGCGACACATGAGTCTGCTGATAGACGAGGCTCTCACATCTACGCGCTTGTCACCTCACCTACCTCAACTTGTCAGATAGCTTTGTATAAATACCCCCTTTCCAAATCGGATCGCTGGACTGCAATTGACTTTGATCATCCCTGTTTAAACAAGTTATACTATTTCGCACACCTTCATCATGAGCACCATCGTTAATATGCAGAACCTCCGACCTCTCCTTCGGCGGAGCAAGATCCCCCGAGTGGCCAGTATCTCACAGCGGAGAATGGCGTCCAGTGAGTCCCATCTTTCTTTTATACCGCTATGCTGCTTGTGGACGCATCCTTCTCCCTACGCTAACACGTACGGCTCTGTGTTTCTTCAACAGAGTTCGCAAAATACGACTGGGAGGTGAGTGAATACATAGCTCTATACAGTTGACATTGGTTGTCCAGCTCGATCCGTACGATCCAAACATCCAAACTACTGTGTCACCGGCGATCAGCTGATCTATAAGCGCGCTTAATGCAAACAGGATCCGCTAGACATGAAATCGCTTTTGACCGAAGAAGAACAGGCGATCCAGTGAGCGACTTCTTATCCCATGCCAATACATATGTGCTGATGTATGACATCTTGCTATGCAGCGAGACTGCAAAGGGTTTCGCGCAGGAGAAGCTGCTGCCTAGAGTGATCGATGCATACAGAACGGTATGTTCGCCCAAACTTCTCTCTATAAGAAATTTGGCCAGTTGCGGATGGCGGCAATGTGATACGTCAGTAGTGTGTGTGAGACTGATATCATCTGATGCTGCTGATCTCGATTCGATAGGAGAACTTCGATCCCGCCATCATGCAGGAGATGGGCGAGCTGGGTCTCCTCGGAGCTACGATCCAGGGATATGGCTGTGCGGGCGTATCAAGCGTCTCGTACGGTCTCATCGCGAGAGAAGTTGAAAGGTAGGTCAACTACTCTTATGTTCCTGTGATATATATGTCACGAGGAAGCAAGCTGATTTGGGATGATAGGGTCGATTCCGGATACCGATCAGCGATGAGTGTGCAATCCTCTCGTACGTACTGAACGCACCCTCACGAAATCCAAAGGCTGGACGATAGCTGATCTGGAGATGTAGTGGTCATGCATCCGATCAACGAATTCGGCAGCGAAGAGCAGAAGCAGAAGTATCTGCCACAGCTGGGTGAGCTTGACGGAAATCGAGCCGATCGATGATATTATCAACTGACAACATGTATAGCTTCCGGGAAGATGATTGGGTGCTTCGTGAGCTGTTCCCTCACCGAGACTGACATGCTTCAGCTAAATCGATCCGTTCTCTTGCAGGGCCTAACGGAGCCAAATCATGGCTCGGATCCTTCATCGATGGAGACGACAGCTACAAAAACCTCCGACGGGTGGGTATTGAACGGTAGTAAGACTTGGATCTCGAATGCGCCTGTCGCGGATCTCTTTGTGGTTTGGGCGAGAGTCGTTGAGAATGGGGAGAAGGGTAAAGTCAAGGGATTCTTGGTTGAGAAGGTGTGTAGCGCTCCTTTTCCAACAAGCTTTAAAGTCAGACTAATCTTGGAGAAAGCGATGACTGGAGTCGTTGCGCTTCTTCGAGTCAATCAGCGTTAACATATTTGTACATTTGCTGGTCTTAGGATACCCCCGGTCTCACCGCACCGGCAATCAAGAATAAGCTAGCCCTTCGAGCCAGTATTACAGGTTCCGTCTTTATGGAAGACGTCAAGCTCCCCTTGGATGCCGTCCTAGCCAAGTCCAGCGGATTGGGATCACCGTTCTCATGCCTTAACAATGCGCGATACGGAATCAGCTGGGGTGTGATGGGCGCTTTGGAAGACTGTATTGCCCGAGCGAGGGAATACGCTTTGGAAAGGTGGGTCACAGGTTTTTATTCTAGCCACTTCATATCTCTGGTGGTGGCGATAAAGAGGGTTCCGTACAGGTTTGCTTGTGCAGAGATCTCATTTATGCTCTGTGTACGTGTAGGAAACAATTCAATCGACCCCTCGCATCGTTCCAGCTTGTCCAGAAAAAACTCGCCGACGCCTCATCTTCCGCCACCTTGGGTCTTCTCGGTTCTTTGCAATTGGGCAGATTAAAGGACAAGGGCGCTTGGGTACCCGATATGGTATCTATGATGAAGCGGAACAACTGTGGAGAGGCCCTCAAGCATTCTAGAGTTTTGCTGGACGTTCTTGGTGGTAATGCCTGTAGCGATGAGTGAGCTGTCGTGTACACTGGAGTCGCAAGGCATGCTAGAGCTCACGAGACTTGTATTTTTTATCATTTTAGATATCATATTGGACGGCATGTGGCGAACTTACAAGTCGCCAACACATACGAGGGCACACATGTGAGTTATCAACAAAAATAATCATTGCATACCTCACCTCTCTACCACGCAAGCCAAGCTCCACGGCTATCTTACGATTCCGCTACAGTTGAGAAGCTGATAGTTCCTATTCTTCACAGGATATCCATGGTAAGCTGGCAGGACCACGAGCCTGGGAACGGGAGGCGGCATCAGCTGACAGGCCCGTTTCTCTTCGCAGCTCTCATTCTTGGTAAGGCGATTACAGGCGAACAGGCATTCGCCAACTAGACTAGGATACAGCAAGCAGTTTGCTCATCGCGAGACGAACAAGGTACATTACAAGTATAGTCAGTATATGGATAGTTCGGCCTCATAGGAAACATTGAATTAGCATGTTGGTACAGTCCAAGGAAAAGACTCCATGTTTGGTCTGGCATTTATGCATGTATTCTTGTATTTGGATTTGCATATCCGTGTTGTTTTACTCAGACATTGTCGGCACCGTCTAGGTGATTATTGCCGAATAGTCATCTACTGTATCCGGTTTGCCACGGTGTCTAGCTTGGGATACTTTGATTTGGCATCAACACCGATGCCCCTCTACCACCCTTTCCAGTCGACCCAGCTTCGAGACTATGGTGGACCTGACTGGACCTGGATGGTTAAGCGAAATCATTCCCCTTCTCTGTCAATTCTAGATATCTACTTCTACTTCAATTTCTCATCGTCTCCCCTCGGGGTATTCAGTCGATCCTCCATACCGAAATTAATAGCCAAATCATATATACCCAAGAAAACAGCGCCTCCGAGCGAAATTGCAAAACATCTAGGCTGCCATCCCTTAAACAAAGCCGAAGGACCTTCGTTCCGGAGTATAGCTAAGAATCTAGGAGGAAAAGAGAGGACGGATGGGGATGGTTGACGAGCTTGAGGTGGGGGGATCGTTGATCCTGCGGCCGATGCTGATGCTATGGGTGGCGTGGGGGCGTGTGTCTGATATGTAGAACAGATCAGCATGATGGTCAGTGTACGTTTTGATCAGCGATCAGCACGAAATGAAAAGTCAGAAAAGAGCAATCGAATCGCGAATAGGAAAAAAAAGAACGGGAATGATGTCAATCATTCCAGCTGCCGATCATTCCATTTTTGGAGGTTTCTCCCGCCCGTCTTTAGTACGTGATGGATTGAATTGGATTGGATTGATTCTGGGCAATCGGAAAGGGAGATACTCTTGTACTCACCCTAGCTTCCAACATGACCCTAGTCTTAACAACGTCCAAGGGTGTCGTAACAGCCGCTGCGAAACCGCCAGCCACTGAACCACATAACGCAGCTTCGTACGAAGTCGGTCTTCTACCGTTGAGATATTGTGTTGAAAGGACCGATTTGAGGTATTCATATAACGGGAATTGGATTGATGTGAATGGGATCTGTTTGTAAGAACGCAGATATCAGAAATGTCAGTAAACCCAAAGTCAAAGCAGAGACCTGTGACACACAGCACGAAGCACAGCAAGCATAATTTAATGATTACCAGCTTTTACTTTCCCATGCTTATACATCCAACCAAGTGGAATGCTCATTCTGAAGGGGAGTACCTGACTTGGACCGTCACTCACCTCTCTGGCAATTGTTATTCCGAATCCTCGATAAAAGCCTCTTATACCCTCAAATTTCATCGTGCTTAACGCCGAGTGCCAACTGCCTTTACCCTGTCCATAGGCACCAGTCTGCGTTCGCGATTTTACCACTTCAGTCGGGACACGAATCAAGCATGATACCTATGCAGACGTCAATATAAGTCGTCAGCAATGTGCATTGAGATCCGAGCTGAACGCAGTCATCTCTGCGCATCCTATCTCCAAAAGGAGGAATGTGGATGGGCAGATGAAAGGTTCGTTTCGAATGTGTCTCATACAGATAGTGATTCAAGTGCGAGACTAAAACAGAGTTCGAACGACTCACATATTCCGCTCCTGACGCCGCTGCCATATGGTTGAAAGCTGGGTTCTCAGCAAAAAAATGATATTGTGGTAATTTCGCTTTCAGAGCTTCATACGTGACGAAGAAGGCGGCCGCTACATCGTTTATCAAGTATGACCATCAGCTTTTTCTCGGCAGTGTCATGTATTCGATACACAGACGCAACAGCCCTTGTAGTATGGTGTGTTGCAAGTGACTCACCTCCAGGAGCACTGCCCATACCCACACTTCCTACACCTCGATATACCCCCTTGAATCCTCCTGATTGCCAGAACCCCGCTGAAGACTGTATTCGCGTCTTGATCGTATCAAGGGGGAAAAACATGAAATCTACCGCTAGTCCCGATATCGCGCCGGCCTGAAAAGCAGCGACGACAAGAGGAGGTCAGTTATATATGTACCTGTCACAGCTATACATCTGCTTATGATACTCGGCGGATATGGCATGTCGAGCGCAGATGAAGGGCACTTACGACCAGAGCTCGCTGGAACGTCGGCGGCGCTCTCGGAGCGGCATCATTGCTACTGTTTTCGGACATCTTGTCTCCCCAGTTTTTACCAGCGGACGATGCGAAGTGAGCTGAAAGCAGTTATGTAGCTGTCACAAGCTCAAGATACGATCCCAGCTATCAATCTTTTGAGATTCGTTTCTCTTTTCGGCCGGTTAATGTATTTGTTGTCTCTCGATGCGAATGCTTTCGTCTCGATCACTAAGTGTGGAGGTTTGGACGGCACGATGCACTCTTTTGGACAGGGTGCCTAATGACAGTTGCAGACCTCACAAGGGATAGCTAGGCATGCGAGATTGGTTGATACTTTACGGCCGGTGTAAGGTTATCTCATGAAGCTGTGCTATCTACAGCAATGGCAAATGGCAAACGGAATCCCCCCGCTCCGAGGACAATGAGCATGCATATGAGAATGAGAGGAAACGTAACATAATAATATAAGCATAACGTCATGTCTACCCAAGCTGCTTCATAGCACAAGCATAAGAATAGAAACACAAGTAGTTGACCTTACCCATCAACATCCCATATCAACAGATACTCGGATCCCATTTGATACCACTTGCTTGCACAGCACAACTACAGATTACATCGCATTCCATCTCTTATACGTCTAGCGATCCCCAACACATTCCGTCCTCTCGCCTCTCTGCGCATTCGATTATTGGCTATCTGAACATCAACAAACCATCCTTGAGTGACTTTGGATTCGACGAGTGACAGCTTAACATGTACACGCCTCAAGGTGCAAGGCAGCAGCGTCTGGTGAGCCTCACATACGTCAAACACATGAAAGTTGCACGCCAAGGTTTGGACAGCGGTTGGGCTTGTATCGAATGCTGATTCCTCTGTCATTTGTCTCGCTGTCCGCCCTCGCAGCAATATGGGATAGGGCCCATGTTGACCCAGTCCAATGTGGTTTACGCATTGTGTAACACACGTTACGCTTCGGACCCAGAGTACGTTCCGGATATCATCCTCAGTGATCATGTATCTTGGAATACAGCTGATATCGTCACACCATACACGAAACCTACTTAGATACGTCAAGGCTGTACTTCGGTCATACGTCTATTTCAAGGTAGAAAGACATAAGACGAAAGGGGAGATTGCATACAAGCTTGAGATGCTGGAAAGAGAGGTGAGTGGTGCGCATCATGATCACAAAGCTCGTTCGTACTAATCGCCTCTTTGCTCGCCCGTCCACCTTTACAGTTCCCCCAATATGCCTCCAGCTATCGAGCTATAAGGCAAGAATACGGTCTACCAGCATCTCGAGTTCTACCTGCACCGCGAGTAGTATCGGACACAAGTGCTCTCAGGCGTACGCAAACATCAACACCTCCTTCTCGGCCCGCTGCAAACACCATAACGCGCACTCATACAACCGTCGGAACCAGTTCCACTCCAACGAGAAGACCTACTCGACAGCAAACAGAGGATGATCCGCCCCCTCCGCCTTATACCAGCCAAGATCCCGAACCGGAAGCTACACGAACACTACAAGAGAGACTGGCCATGGAGGCTGAAGCTACCGGATCTGTCGCCCCTGATTCCCCTCGAACATCTTCCACACATAATCGTACTCCCTCTATTAGCCGATATACACCTCCACCAACGGCTCCACCACATCTGGCAGCAGCGAGCAGTCCAAGCCCGGCGACCCAGAACCAGAATGCTCAACGCCCTGAACAGCCAGCGCGTCCACCTAGCGATCCCGAGATGGCTAGAATATGGGAAGAATCACAGTTTGAAGAAGCCAAGAGAGCTAGTATCGCCGCCCAAAGAGAACAGGAGGAACTGGAGGAAGCGATGAGGGTTAGCTTGGCTGAAGCGGAGACTAGAGGACAAGGGGCGTTTGGCGGGGAAGGATCAGGTGAAGCAGGGCCCAGCAGCCACCCGATTAGTCAGTCAGCCCAAGTCCGTCCCAGTGGGGAAGCTGCGGGAGACCTGTCCCAAAATAATGGTTATCAATCGGATATGAAGGACTTGATCAGCGGAATGGAAGATATGATCATCCCAGGCCAGTGGCAGAACACACCCAGTGCTTCTGCTTCGACTTCCACTCCGACAGCGACTTCTGCCAATCCACCCGGAGGGAATGACATTCTTGATAGAGATGACGGATCTTCGTTCGGTCAGGTACCCTTGACCCCGCAAAAGACAGGATTCGCCATGAAGAGCAAGAACCCTTTCCTTTCACCTACGGAGCGAGAGCATCTCGAAGCGGAACAGGAGAATCAAGCGGACCATGTCGATATTGCATCAAGCTCGGCTTCGGGATATGACGGACACTCTGCTCCACCAGGTGCGCAGATCACAAGCTTGGCTGCACAGCAATCAATTCCTTCAGATGCTGGTTCAAGTCATACACACTACGCGCCACCTCTACAAACCCCCTTTGAGCAACAACAGCAGCAACAACAACAACACAATTACGAACAGTTCGCGCCCCCTTCAGGACCGCCTCCTTCTCATCTCCGAATCACGCCCACGCAACCCACTTCACCCTCCTCTCGACCTCTACCAGCCACTCCAAAAGATCAAGCTCGATGGTCCGATCCGACAAGTCCGCGAATGCAGTCCCCTCAAGGTATCGGCGCGTCAAACTCGTATTATCCGAACATACCATCCTCGTTTGCCCAGTCAGGTTCAGCCCTGCTTCAGGCTTCGGTCGCATCGATCAATGGACCACCGCCCAGCTTACCGCCGAGACCAAACTCGTTCGTACCGCCTCGTGGCAAGGAAGATGCGCTTGAGATGCTGAGGGAGTTCGATACGGTCTTCCTAGGTCAGTCACACCTACCAGGCGTCTATAGGTCGCGAGCTGACTGCGTCTGATTCTGATGCTGTATCGTTTATAGTCGACGATAGCACCTCAATGGCTGGAGAAAGATGGTCACAAGCCCGACAAGCGCTCATGGAAGTGGCCGAGATCGCTGCAAGATACGACGAGAACGGCGTCGACATCTACTTCCTCAACAGCAAGCGAGTCGGAAAAGAGCTCAAAGCCGCTCACGAAGTGGAGGATTTGTTCCGTGGCTTAGAGCCTAAAGGAGCTACACCGACAGGCATTCGACTGGAAGCTATCTTGCGAGATTACATGTCTCGCTTAGAACGATCAACAATGGCCTCTCCAGGTGGATCGGCCCCTGGAGAGGAGCAAGGAATCAAAGCTATGAATCTTATCGTCGTCACTGATGGAGGTAAGTCGAGCCATCTGAAAGAGACTTACTGTGACTGTGAAGGAAACGGAAGGAGCTGGAACGACAGCTTACGAATGATAATGGGACGGGCTAACAGTATTCTCTCGTCCCGTGATCCAACGTATCCGTCATCTCGCTGTCGACCCCACACTCGACCGCGACACCTTATTATCCACAGCGCCCACCGATGATCCCGAATCAGTCCTGATCGCCTGCGCTAAAAGGTTGGATAAGGGCGAATACCCCTTGTCTCAAGTAGGAGTGCAATTCCTCCAGATTGGAGACGATATCGAAGCTAGAGAAGCTTTACAGGAATTAGATGATGGTCTATCTTCCGCGCACGGAGTCAGGGATATAGTAGATACTGTGCTTTATACAGGGGAAGATATGAGTGCTGGTCTGATCATCAAAACGTTATTGGGAGGGATTAACCGACGATTAGACCGTAGATCATCTGCGTGAAAAAAAAAGGGAAAAACTGTATAGAATAGAATTCTGTATATTGTATAATTGAATACGATCTCGGTTCTCTTTCGGCATGCTATGGTATAGTATGCATCGCTGCATCACGCTATCAAGGTACTGTGTGATAGGCCTTGTCGACCATGCCCTGACGTATGTCCTACGGCTCACCTCTCTGGCATGGTCGAGTATATATGGACAGGCCACTCACCAATTTGATCCCGTCAAAACATTACGTTCGAAGCTTAGGAACCGTAACCTCCATTCACGACCACCGCCAACCAGGCAAGCACTGATCCAACGTACTCAAATAACCTCTAACTTCTTCGTCTCGTTCTTGATCTGCGTTTACTCTTGTCAAGCGTGTTCCTGGCAGATCAATATGTCCTGTGTCTCATCCGTCTCTTCCTGAATCATCATTGATTGACGTTTCTAGTGATTTGTACTTTGTATTCTCCATCTTTCGATAATCTCCCCGCGTCGATTTCGGGGCTAGCAGATCATGTTAGCGACAACATCAACGACATCAACAACGACAACAACAACAAAGAAGGGCGTCGGTAACACCCCTTCAGTAGATACATGGGTCTACGATCACCTGCACCAAGTCTACTTCCATCCTTTATCCAATACGTACGCCGTACCTGATCCGAACTCGAAAACGGGCGAATGGTCTTATATACCTGCAGCCCAGTTCCACGCCGCCTCAACTTCTACATCTACATTTACAGCGGCAGCGACGGCGACTTCACATGACGGTGATGGTCATGATGCTTCTGGCAGAAATGACCCGAGGGTCGGGACTGATTCTAGGGTGAATGGGGTAGGGAAAGGGAAACAGGAGGAGAAAGAGGAAGGGGAGATCGAAGATGATGTAGGATGGGGAGGATTGATGGAACCTGATAAGCTTGCTGAGATTGAACGAGAGACAGCGAAGAATAAAGTCTACGCGAGTGGTGGGACTGCATCTGGATTGAGCTATAGCTATGGTCATGGTATTGGATCGGGTATAAATACACCTCTGATCAGTCTGGAGAAACATCCCGCATATGGAGGAGGCAGAAATGGAAATGGGGTGCATAGAGATACGGTTGTCCCATATGATGATCCGAAACTATACGCTTATCCCTCAACCTACGACGATAACGACCATCCAGAAGATAATCTGGACGCGAAGGATATGACGATAGAAGGCCCAAATCACATTTTACGGCTCGTAGTCCTCTCCTCTGAATGTTTGGACAAAGGACTTGTAGCACTGATCGATACGAGAGAAGGTGGGATCCAAATTGGAAGAGATCGATGTGAGAGGGGCGGAACACCCAGATTTAGGTGTAGGGAGATGAGAGTCAGTAAGACGCATGCGGTGGTATATTGGAGCCCAGACTCGCAAAACCCGCCAGATCCACAAGGGAGAGGAATGGCAGAGGCGGGAGGTGATGGGCAAGAGGACGAGGGATGGTGGATCGTCGATTTGGGTGAGCTACATCTACTCGATATTCGATTCTACCACCTTTCGGCTTCTTCTCTGGCTGATGTGCTGACTTGAGATGATGATTTTCATGTTCAGGCTCGACCCACGGGACTTTCATCTCTCGCTCTTTGGTTTCACCGGCAGAGGAAACTACATCTTCTTCTGGGTCTAGGAAACGATCGAAACCACACCGCTTATCCGAGCCTAAACATTCCTCAAAGCCATGCTCACTCACTCACCTCTCCCGTTTGATCATAGGCTCAACGACTTTCGAAGTCCACTTACATCCCTCGACGTCCTGGCCTTGCGATACATGCCAAATCGGTAAAGAACACAATGAAATTCCAATCGATGATGGCGAGCCCCCCAAGCCGGCTGTAACCGATCAGGCTGCCCGGACTGAAGCTGATCAGGCAGATTTTAAGAGCGATATTGCAGGACAAAAATGGGCTATGGATTCAAAGCAGAGAAGAGAGAACAGAGAGCTCAAACGCAAGAGGGAAATGGCCCATTTAAGGGAAACATTGCTCAATCGAGATTCACCTGGCGGCAGTGGAATATCGGATGACGCTACACCGCCTCCTAAAGCGAGAGAGTATCTCGATAGATCCGCAATGAGACGGAAGTTACATCCTCCGTCTCCTCCTCCTACCCCTTCAAGAGGTCACTCAGCCTCGACCTCGACCTCGGCCCTAGAACGAAATGGCAAGAACAAGAACAAGAACAACCTGAACAACATCGCCGTCCCTACCAAATCCGCATATCCCACCTCTTCTTCCGCTGCTGCACGACCTCCCTCTGCGCCAGTCCAGAACGGCACACCTGGTATTGCATCGGGCGTGTCGTCCATTGCGAGCGGGATACTAGCCTCTCAAGGCTGGATCCCAGGCCAAGGTCTAGGCAAAGACGGTGCCGGACGTGCGGATCCCGTACAGGCCGAAATGAGGAATGCCAGGGCTGGACTGGGCGTTAAAGGCGGCAAAGCTTATACGGACCCTTGTTCTTCTCTTGCTCTTGCTCCTGGAGGAGGAGGGGAGATGGATTGGAAGATGAGGGCAAAGATGAGGCGGTGGGATGAACTTTCCAAGGGGCCTTGAGTGAGCGAGCAGGGCAGGTCTGGTGTCACACTATGCACAGCGTACATTATCGGAAGGGAAGGAGAAGGAAGGAAGGGACAAACGGAGATCCTAATCATTTGTCGTTCTCATTCACTGTTGTATGCATGTGTCGGACTAGCATTACTTGTGTCATAGCGCATAAACGGGAAGCTGAGTGCCGAAGAAATCCGCATGTCAGTGAGCTCAGCGTGTGGTCAGCGTCAGCGTGGGCAAAAAACATTGTGACTATCCAACGATATTTCTGTCTACATTAACGTGACAAGCGCAGAGATGCGCATACACATGACGGGACATTAAACAGTGTGATACATCTTGAAGCATTAGGAGCGAATTATCATGAACTTCTTGTACTTCTTATATGGTCATCTACAGCACAGAAAGAAGAGTTCGACTTCCTAAAAGCTAGGTAGGTTTCAGGGGGCTCTTAGCGCGCCTGCCCGGTTTATCTGGGTTCAAGATGAAGTCCACGAGGACCGATTCCATATTCTGGGCCATTAAGCCATCAAGACACCATTTCCTGGTGATGTTGCGATACTCATCATCCATCGATGCTCAAACCTTTGAGGGAGTTTGATATTGTAGCCTGATCACCTACGATTCTATCATCGCCATTACTGATATTGACCCCATCATGCAGCCTTCCATTTACATTTCCAAATCCATTCGCCTCGTCCGTCTCTCCATCGATGATATTGCCGTATGCCTTTCTTTTGCCGGGATCGTCTCCTACGCCTGCGTCCCTGCCGACGGGCGTTTTCGCTATTATCGATTGATCCTGCTTCTCTATCGCCAACGGCTTGATACACCCCCTATCATATTTCGCATACAAATGCGACCCTACGCCCCCACCGTTGGAAAACGCTGATCCCCTCTTGGGAATAGTCAACATCCCCCATTTAGGCAGGTTTTCCAACCCCCCACCCCCACCACCACTTCTTCGACCACCATCTCGACTTTGAGTTCCTTCGCCACCAGCCTCAGCTCCATCTCGATTGGTATTGGTATTGGTATTGGTATTGGTATTTGACCTGCTGGGCCTGGTGACTTGTTCCCAAACCGGGGCGATATCGAACAGATCTATGAACTGTTGGTCTACCGCTCGTGATTTAGGCGATGAGAATCGACGGTATTCATCGAATATCGATGTGAGGGACCATGATTGTAAGCGCCGGATACAACCGATCAGGCATCCTGTACGGTGCTAGACAGGATAATACACATACGAGTCAGCTGAATTTGTTCTCTTAGGCTTGACAGATCTAGATTTGGGTGGATGGGAGTACACTGCACGATACTGTACTGTATTGTACTGTATTGTATTATACTCACTTTGCCTTTGTTGCAATGTATCAATACTGGGTGATTTCTCACATCCATAATAGCTACGAGCGCGGAACAAATGACGTCTTCTGGGATATTATCGAACGGCTCCTTGTTTCCCGGTATACCGAATTGCTAAAGTCGAGAGAATATCCAGAATTTGAACCGTCAGCTGCGAACAAGGTTCCATATATAGGGTTGTGTTTGGTAGGTAGACCAAGTGTAGGATGAACCAAGATATTGGCACATCCCAAGTATCGAGGAAGGGGGGTGATCAGGCATGTCTTGGAGCCAATGTGGGACGAGACTCACCATGAATTGGATGTCTTGCGATTGACACCATTCTAGGTTGGCCTCGGGGTAGTCTTCCAAGACCAGGGTACTAGGTTGAAGTGGATCAAGCGAAAGATCAGTAAGCAAGAGCGACTCTGCACATGCCTTCCTGCTCACTCCTGGCGCATGTCGATAGTGGTGATAAAACACCAAAGGAGGGATGGACCAGACTACTCGAGCAACTACTCACAGAACCGTTTTGAGCCTCAACGTCTCCATAAACCCGAAGTTTCTCTTCTTGGGAAACCCGCACCTATAAACACCAGGAGCAACCAAAGCGAAATTCTCTGGCGGTACGAGATCTTCTTCCAACTTTGGTAAAGCCGGCGGAGGCAGGTACAGAGCGTTTGGCGGTGGGTTTGCGCTTGTACTTGAACTAGTGCCGGCATTGGCATTGGCATTGGTACTGGGAATCGAATCTGAGATGTGGATTTGAGCTGTAGCTGGAAATAAGGAAGGTGAAGGAGAGGTATCTGAGGTTGATGGACCGGCTGTATGACTCGCGGAGCTTTGGGTCGATTTGGGTCCATATGTGGGACCGGATGATAGTGGTAGATTCGAGGTGGGCGAAGGGACTAGGTGATTTGATAAGATTGACGCGAGGAATGGTGGGATCGGTACGGGATTTGGGTCGGTTGTTGAATTTGACATGGTGGGCGGTGGGCGGTGGGCGAGGGCTAGGGGCAGAGGCAGGACTCGAGCTTGATGTGTTTGATGTTGATGAAATGGTTCGAGAGAGCTCTGTGTGGATAGACGCTCTATATGGAAATGGATGTACAGGGTATCTAAACCGTATGCCCGACTCGAGATAGTCACGAACCGTTGCTGACCTACTCTCGATTTGAGGATACAATGTCACTGTAATATGGGAGGTTGTTCCCCCTGTCTCTCTCTGTGACCCACACGAAGCAGCAATGCGATGCGGGGATTCCCACCACCGCCGGAATGGTCGGTATCGACTATCGATTATCAATTATTCTCCTGACCGCCGTCCCGTCTGTGCCTTGTAGGCGGCAGGGAGGTATTTATGGCTCTGTCATCTCAGCACGAGCGGTGATTGTAATCGTAATCGTAATCGTATTCTTATTCTTCGAAATCCGTCGGTGAACGCAAGGCGAGAGCTTCTATTCTACCCAGTCAGTGCTGATTGCTGTCAATGCGGATGGCAGGGGGCGGCGATGTGGTCCTTTGTGGCCGCTGAGGATGGTCTACGCGATATCTTGGGTTGCGATGCTACGTCCTAATCGGTATAAATTGAGCTAATGATGCACAGTCTTTCGGCCTCGGCATGACCCAAGGTAAGCGCACATTATATCAGGAATCCCAGACGTAAATAGACAATTTGGACCACTTCGTACCCGATGCCGAGCGAACGGAAGCTGATTACATAAGCTGTTCAAATGTATTACCATTACAAACCCTGCTGCCTCTGAGTTATAATCGAGGTAGCTTTGTAATGATACTTTTGTAATACTGTAATATGGAGATACCGACGGGAAGACCGGTCTGCCTTACGTGGTTGTGCGGTGCGGTATTTGGTTCGGGCGTCTCTGGATCTTTGTCTCGGTGGAGTGGGAACGGTGAGAAGCAATCCGGAGATAGACGCGATGAGACGATCTATTGAGCATGTATATCTGTCCAGTGTATTGTCAGCAGTGAAATGCTTTGCGCCATGATTCAATAATATACCAGCACATAGCCAACACGCCTTACAAAGGTATATCATCACACGAGCATAGGATCCAAGTACTGTCACTTATCACTTGCCATTGGTGGCCGTCCCCTATCATACAGCACTCGCGTCTTCCTTCTGCTCGACCGACATCTACCTACCTACCTTTTGTTCATCAACATAGCGCAATATGGGCTCATCCGTTCATCTTGATTTGAAACCATTAAAGCCTGAGGTAAGCTCATGCGCCAGCCACACCAAGACTACAGCTTGCCTCCTGATCACAATGTGCTAGCAGCGCTCTATCCGTAAAAGTTGGTGAAGCCCGCTCGAATACTGACGACTACTGGCCTCTTGGCCTATAGGACATCCCAAATACCGAGAGCGAGGCGTTTGATGTGTTTCTCAATGAGTATTTCGACCTTGGGCTCAAGCTCGCGGAAAGCTTGCCGTGAGTTTTTATGTGCTAAGCACCTTCCAAAGTAATAGAGAGATTTCGATCAGCTGACTGGAGAGGTTCTTGGTGACTTGTCGCTCATTCTAGAAACTGGAACCAGCATTCTACAAAACACGATGGTACTGTCCAAATACTGAATCTTACTTCGGCATCTTCCTTAAACCAGGTCAGTAATGGTAGTGACTTCTTGTCTCTTCGGATGTTTCTGACCCCGATCACAGCTGACGTATCTTCGTAACCCCCCTCTTTGTGCTGATATATCTTGCTTTGTAACAGATCAAGAAGGATCTAGGAGGGATCAAAGATTATTGGTGCGGTAGACAATCACACCATACCTCCCAATCCCAATCTCGGGCCACCAACTCTACTACTCACCCCAATGGGAACGGCGACCACCATCATCCCGTCGGAGAAGATAAAAATGAGCATTCCACCGTTAAATCCAAGCGCGAATCGGGATCATACACCCCCGCAGGACTTGTAAGGAGTCTCAGCCACAGATTCTCAAGGCATTCAGAGGACAAGCCAAAGGTGCCGACTGTCAATGGAGGTCACACTGGCGATGCTGTGTCGAATGGAAGTGCTGTGGCGGATGAGGAAGTGGAGGATAGGGGGGTACCTAGTGAAATTCAGAGGCAGGCGCAGGTGATGAGTTCTGATCCTAGTGGAATTTACGAGCGGTTCAGGAGAGGTTTGCTGGAGTATCACAGCGAGGTGAGCATGCGACGCGAGTCTGATTCGAGATCAATGGGTGATGATATATATATTGACGAATGTGTTGCGTGATCATGCTATCGTAGAACGAGCGTGAATACATCGAATCTATGAGAGAGACAGAATGTCTCCACGTCTACCGAAAACACGTTGCCGAGGTATGGCGCCTGACCTATCGGACTCCACCACCGACCAACCCACGAACATTTATCGTCCTGCTCTTATCGAGGGAATTGAAAGATACACCTAAGGGCGAGAGGGCATTCATGAACATCAGCATACCGTTCGATCATCCGGATTGTAAGGAGAAGACGGGCAATGAGAAGAGCCGGGTCAGAGGGAAATACGTCAGTGTTGAGCGAGTTAGGGAACTTGATGGTGGAGATGTGGTTGAATGGAGGATGGCTACGTCCAGTGATGCGGGAGGTGAGTCTTTGGTGAAAATCCTGCTAACTTTCGAACAATCCTGCATATACATACACATGCAATTCTCGCTTTTGTTCGCATCGCTGACCGTGATTCACTGATGGTGTTACGCTCGGTTCGATCGCAGGCAATATCCCCCAATTCGTCACGAACCGCTCCTTGCCCGGTTCCATTGCAGAAGACGTGCCCAGCTTCCTGGGATGGATGGTCAAGCGATTCCCCGAAGGCGGGGAAGTAGACTCGTTACCTATAGGCTCAAGGCATTAATCGGAATACAGAATACATGATATATATAGAAGTAATCACAATCTTGACAATCTAGATTATGCATGCATGCTTCGGTGGTATTTTGACGCCTGGTGACTAACAGCCTGGATCATAGATTTCTGTGATCGAGCTATCTTTTATCTACGGCCATAGAACTGAGAAAACGCCCCACCCCGTCTGCTCTGGGAAGCTTCAAGCTCAGTATCGCCAGGTTAGTACCATCGTGGGGGACCAGATGGGAATCCCGGGTGCTGTAATTTTTTTTTTTTTTTGGTTTGGCGGAGTTATTTTCGTTTACAGAAGCAACATTCCGGGGAGAGATAGCCAGGTCTGTCAGTTGGATGCGGCGCTGCTTAGTTGGGAAGGCACACGGAAATGAATCTCCTAGATATCTCCGGAAAGAAACGAGAGAGAGAGAGAAAGCCGGGATTCATTCGCAGCTTATACATATTTCATGTGTGATCAATCACAATCACATATTACTTGTCCATTCGGGTGGTATGATGGGGCGGTTTCGGTGTACCCCATCCTTCCGTCCATCTTGGAACGCCAGATGGCGAGTTCGATCTTGGCCAGTCAGAGCCGAATCAGAGCTCATCGACGAATCGGTTCTTGATGCCGAGTAGCTCTACCTCGAAGATAAGGGTACTAGCCGGAGGAATGACGGGTGGGTGACCTCGCTCGCCTGCGTGAGGCGAGGCAAGAAAATGACCCGGATCAGCTCCTTCCCACGGATGAGTTCATGAACATTTTATTTATTTATTTCCGCTTAGCCGGGCGGCATTTGCAGGAGGATCGCGACGAAGAATTACAGAGGGTGGACAATACTCACCGTAGCCCATGTCAGAAGGGATAGTCAACTTCCTCTTTTCCGATACACACATGTCCAGTAAGCCCTGGTCCCAGCCCTTGATCACTTGGCCTGCTCCGACTGCGTATCCGTCCCCCGGCAAGATGGAAATTAGATTGATAGAAGTGCGATAGGTATTGAGTGATTAGTCTAGAGCTCCGAACACTTTTCCTCAAGATGTCATGGTATGGTAAGGTATGGTATGGTACGACTTACGCGTAAACTCAAAGGGCTGGTTCCTATCTCGTGACGAATCAAACTTGCTTCCATCTTTCGCAAGGGTTCCAGTGTAGCTGATCGTGACAATCAAGACAAACCATCAGCCCGGCTTGACTTGCAAGATTCTGATCTGGTGTGCTGATAATATCACTCACTGCATGCTCAGCTTGTCACCATTTCTAGTCTTGATTGGACATTCCTCGGGTTTATGTTTGATTCCAATTTGAAGCTTGTCATGACCTCCCTTGACGGCTGATACCAGTGCCAGGGAGAGTAACAAGCCGAGAAGTAAGAGGGGGAGCTTGGTATTGAATTTGAGGCCGAACATCTTGATTGCGGTTGGGTTTGTCCTGATCGAAGGATGAATAGATGATGATTGAGGGCAAATTAGACAGCCAAATTAAAGGATGAATAGCTATCGTCACTGCGATGACGGATAACACGAGGAACCTCCACGTCGAGTAAGAGCTACGCGCAGAGGATCATACTCATACGGCGAACACCGCCGGAGAACCGGACTCCAACAGTCGAGCGTCACGTGACCTTGTGTGAGGCTCGAGCAACATTATTATTTTGGTTTCATCTACGCCCAAATGGATCTCCACGGTGTGCGAGGAAGATCGATACGGTGAGAGTTACCTCTTAAACAAGAATTTATACCTCTGTATACTCGCTCTACATATCCTCATTGAATACCAAAACCTATTGAAGATGTCATACAAAGTAACAGCCCCTCCACCCGCGGACGACAGGTCCGACTGCTCCTCAGCCTCAGAGGAAGAAGACGACGACGACGACAGAGTCTCCGACTGGGCTTCTTCCCTCGGCGAAGCGAGACAAACCAAATCACTGTTCGACGAGACGGTGCTCCCCACCCCCGAGGCTGCGTTGGAACATGATGCGAACATCTGGGATTTCAGACTTGGAGAGACTTGCGAGAAGTTGGGTTTGGATATGTTTGGTAGGATCAGGTTGATCAATTTGATCAGGAATGCTGTGAGTCACATCTCTACCTGAACAGTGTCGGAGCATGAAGTTCAACAGACGGCCAGTCCTTGCCGTCACCTGACCATCGTACTGATAGTATATAAACTTAACGTGATTCGTTGGCCTCGCTGCCCATTTAGGGCCTTACTAAAGACCAAATCGAAGCTCTGAAACCCTCCGACGCCCTGTTCAAAGACGACAACCTCCTCATCCCCGTCATCCCAGATGATCCCCTCTTGCGTGAGTACACATCCACCATACCACGCCATGTCAGTCCCCCATGTGACCCTCCAGGTGGATGTGCGCATGAGCTGATGAGCGTTTTCTGATGTGATACATTAGAATACGACTTTGACGACTCGTGGTCGGACGATGACGAGTTCGATCAACCTTCGGCTTCGGCCGCTGGCTCATCTCAGACTCAGACTCAATCTAAATCGGAAGAGCAGAATCAAAACCTTTCGCCCGAAGCTCGAAAGTTGGCAGCTCTCGAATCTGAACTTGAAAAGGCTAGAAAAGATCTCGCTTCCATGCAGCTTCTGGTATCGAAGACTATCGGAACAGAAGACGACGATGTGCAAGCTGGGAATGCCGTTGAGCAGGGCGTAGCAGGTGCTAGACCTAGTGCAGAGGAGGTCCAGGCTCAATTCAAGGGCAAAGGCAAAGGCAAGGCTGTGGAGAGGGACGATGATACGCATTATTTCCATTCATACGAAGAGAATGGTAAGTTTCGCTTTTTTCGATCTTGCTCGCTGTATTGCTTCGTCACCGGCTGCTGCTCCAGCTGTCTGTCTGTTTTTGGCTCTTTTGGGATGATGATAGCCGGTACGCAAAAGGCTGACTTACTCGCATTCGCAGATATTCACGAGATCATGCTCAAGGATACCGTGCGAACTGTCTCGTACGCCCGATTCATCCTGTCCAACCCCAAGGTATTCCAGGACGCAATCGTGATGGACGTAGGATGCGGTACCGGTATCTTGTCCAGTGAGTCATGGTGTGGTGACGATCACATTGAGGCAATATCCTGAGATCCCAATAGACGTTTGAAAACTTTTAGCTGACCCGAATCAATTCCATTGTTCTATAGTGCTCGCTGCCAAAGCCGGTGCCAAGCACGTCTACGCCATCGAAGCTTCCCGTCTCGCCGTCAAGGCCAGGGAGAACATCCATAAGAACGGCTTGTCCGACAAGATCACTGTCATCCAGGGTAAAGTTGAGGATATTCAGTTGCCTGTTGAGACTGTCGATGTGATTGTCAGCGAGTGGATGGTGAGTGGCCCCTGCTCCTTGACGCTTGCGTTTGCCATTTTTCATCACGATCCTGGATATCGGTAATGTCGTCTTTGTGCCATATGATCGCGAGGGGTGGTAGCTGATCCAGGTGACTATGAACAGGGCTACATGCTTCTCTACGAGTCCATGCTTGACTCGGTCCTAGTGTAAGTGCACCACCTATCCCGATCAAGCGGCCTTCCCCTTCGGAGTCGACAATAGCTTCACGTCGGTCGTCGGCATGGGTCCACGACGAAAGTGTTTTTCAATGTGTTGACCTGCCCGCGCATGTTTCCTCTTATCTTTTTGTCTAACAGCGCCCGAGACCGGTTCCTCGCTCCAACAGGATTAATGGCCCCTTCTCAGACCCGACTAGTCCTGTCCGCTATCACAGGCGACAGAGTATGGAAAGAGCGAGTCGCATTCTGGCCCTCTGTCTATGGATTTGACTTGAGCGTCATGCAAGGACCTTGTTTCGGAGAAGGGTTAACTGAGGTCGTCGATAAGGAGGAGGTCGTCACTACCGAGGCTATTGTGCGGGTGAGTGAACGCTACTCCCTCAAGCGGCTTTTTCGAAACAAAAACAGCTTAGCAGGTCCAGTCGACTTTGACTGGACTCGCTCTCAACAGCTCTGATCCGTCCTGATGTTGTCATCGATCTCGTTCGCTTGCGCGCTTGAATCGGTTTGCAGTGGTGTCAAACCGGAATAAGGAGGCTGATAATCCATAACTCTTGTTTTTTGTTCCCCGTAATCTTAAACAGGACATCAACTCTCACTCAGCCACTATCAAATCCCTAGACTTCCACTCCTCCTTCACTTTGAACGCCAACTCTTCAGTCTCCGGTCCCAATCGCACGACGATCCGAGCCTTTTTAACTCATTTCGATACGTTCTTCTCCCCCCATTCAGGCTTTGAGAAATCACACGTCCAACCTTCTGAAGACGTCGAGATCCTCCCATTCGGAGATGAGGAGTATACCCGTCCCGTCCAACCCCTCTCTTCATCAGACGAGGAGGGGGTCCAGGTCAGTTTCACAACGGGACCGAGGGGTAAATACACCCATTGGAAACAAGTTGTTTTCTTACTTCGTCAACCTATCACCCTGAACAAGGGAGAGAAGATCGAAGGCAGGTTCTTCTGTAAGAAATCAGAGGACAATTCACGTGAATTGGACGTTGAGATCCATTTCAGGGTGGTGGTCGGAGCCTCGTCAGGGGATGCCGAGAACAAGAAGGACGATCAGGAGACGACGTACACTGTCCAGGCTTACAAGGTCCGATAGGTGGTACTGAGTATTCGGATAGAATTTGCAAGTATACATAGATCGTGTGTGTCGTTATGCATATCTATTACTAGATTATATCAAATTATGATTATACGAAACGAAAAGAATCACGTCTCGAAAAGGAGAAAGAAAGAGTGACAGGGAACAAACGAGAATAGGACAAACAAGACAGAAAATAAACAACATGTATTTGTTCAACGAGGGGTACTATTGTATAGTTGTGTTCGACTGCCACTCGAGACAAAGCGACTTCGGAAACCAGGATCGGTGAACTAGACTATCATTTTCTATCTCCAAGAATGAGAGAGGAAACACGTTCAGGCTGGATCAAACAGGTGGTCTAGAGGTTATTCGGAGCGGAAAAGAATTACTCAAGGGTTCAACGCCCCATTACATCCTCAAAAGCTTCTCCACAGCCTCCTCACATACCTTCTTCCCATAGCCTTCGCAGACGTAATGCCCAACCTCATCGACCTGCTTCCACCCAACCAACCCTTCCTCAGACGTGACTTCCTGGGCCAAAACTCTCTGACCTTCAGCCCATTGTTCATCGCCATCCACACGCTTTTTCGAGCTAATGATTATCGCAGGTTTCGAAGCAGGATACGCATGTCCTGATTCTAATAAAGCTCTGAAACTCGCGCTAGTCCGCGATTGAGAGCCCATGGTCTCTTGTAATCTCGCTTTACGCAATTTCTCATTCAGTCTAGCTGTCGAAGGCAGAGGGTACGAAGATGCCAATATCCTCGAGAGACTGGTCGATCGTCGAAGGAGCACTGAAGGTAATCTGTTCAGCGAGAGCGGAGTGAGAATTGAAGGGAAAAGCCGGGAAGTCAGCCGAGAGAGGAAGAGGGAGGTCGAGGGCTCATCGAAATAGGTCGAAGCTGTTTGTGCATCGAGGTGGAGCAGCGAGTGAACGTAAGACGGGTGTCTGGAAGCGACTATTCGGGACACGAGGCTGCAGCGAAGCGCAACAAATCATGCGGTATCAGTATGATCCGATCACTTGAAAGTCAATAAGCACAAGCCAGTGATCCTACTCACCCTCCGTATCCTTCGCCAATTAACAGAAGACCCTTGCCTCTAGCTTTGTTCTCCCTCGTGACGTGATTACCAACTTTTAGTCCCTCCCAAAGCGCATCAGCAATGCCACCAAGGTCCGCATTACCAAGTACGTCCGAGAACCCGTAACCCGGTCGGTCCCATGTACACACCCGTCCTATCTCGCCCCTCTCTTGCAGGTCGAACAGCCATCTACCGGGATTCTCGGCGTCTTCGTTGGCCGGTGCGAGGGGTGAGGGGAGCAATGCAAGAGATCCCGGAACGCCTGAAGGTGAGGTGTATACGATGGTGGGTAAGGAGGAGTTACCCTCGGTACAGGCTAGATGGAGGTTGATTGACCATTGGGAAGAGGGCGGTCGTACACCGAGAAGTCTTGAGTGGTCGGAGGGTAGAGGTAAGGTACCGTCATAGGCAGAGATGGACAAGTCGATGAGTAGTAACTGCAGTGCAATGTGAGCGTTTGCTCCCAAGGTAAGGGTGGTTCAATAGCAGAGCGCAAAGGTCAACTTACTGTGACGACTATCGACCCGGCCAATCCAGCGATCAATCCAACCAAACCCCCAATGAACCCAGCCACTCTCCCCCAGAACCCTTTCCCTTGTACACCTACCAAAGCTCTAGCAGTAGTCTCTTCCCCTGCTCTCTCCCTACCAGCGGCATCAGTGAGCATGCGGCATATTCGCTCCGACTCCCTCTTCTTTGCTCTCCGCACCAAGAAGTTGGAAAGAAGAGTAAAGATTAGGGTAGAAGCCGTTAAAGCGAGGGGTACGACGATGAGCGGGGCGTGAGCCCGTTTTTGGCTTGGAGAGAGAAGGGCGATGAAGAGGATTGGGATGTGTAAGAGGAGAGTGATGAGTGTTGTGAGGAAGAATAGATAGGATGGGTGCGAGAACTTGATTGAGTGGTTCGTCAGCTTGTGGGCCCTGCTGGTCTAGTACTAGTTGCTAGGGCGACTGGATGGCAGGGATGATTTTAACTCACGAAGACGACTCCCCCCAACCCGATCCAAGCCCCGATAAGGGCTATCCAGAATTCAGCAAAGCCGCTTCCTCTACCGAATTCACCAAAAGAAAAAAAAACCCCCCGGTGTTAGCGTTCAAGCCATATACTCCATTCGAACCGTAGAATGAAATGCGGCTATATCGCGATGGGTGTTGAGAAGCTCACCGGTACGGTAAGAGGCCCACGCTGAAATCCAACACGGTGTTCAGGAATAAGAAGAGGGCGAGTACAAGGGAGGCGAAAGTGAGGATGGTGAGTGTGAAGAATGTCGCTTGGAGTGGGAGTGTCGTGAGGATACGCTAGATGATGTCCAAAGTAGCAGATGATTAGTTTTTCCATCGTGACGCACATGTGAATATATGAAGTGCAAATGCATATGGCTGTACACTCCATTACGCCGGAATCTGCGATCCTTTCCATAGAGCCCCGCTTCTCTCGCTGTCGGGCAAGTGGAAGATGCAGGAGATCTTGGCCAATATATCACCCGATCCCAGACACATGTTCTTGGGGGGAGGCAAAGACACGCCCACTCACCCTCTGTCCAGCTTTACTGACCCTAGGCGCCTGTTCAGCAGGCCCCGGTCTCCCAGCTCCAACAGCTCCATAGTTCCGAACGCTACCGGCCGTACTTCGACCACTAACGCTTCGTCCACCTACAGACGCTTTCCGTCCATGCGGATGACCAGGCACTACTCCATTATGAGCATGCGCGTGCGCGTGACCACCGGTGTTGTCGTGGGCGTGAGTGTGAGATGACGATTGGGAGGCTGGAGGGAGGAGGGTGGAAGATTCATTTGGATGTTCGATGGTTGGTGTGGAGGAGACGCTCGAACGTGCCGAAGAGGTGTTTGTAGCTGACATCGTAGCGGACTGACTCGGTTGTCGTTCCAAGCAGTGTGCCTCTCTTGGCGCGATCGGTTCAACGAGTCAAACGCAAGCGCGAGATAGGCAAGTCGGAATATATGATATTGAAATACGAAGTAAGACGAAGATGGACGTTGCGAGGTTAGGAAGATTGGATGGTGTGTTTTTTTGGTTTCTTGTGCGGTGAGTCATAGTATGTAGTGTGTACTGTCATACGTCACTTTCGACTTTGACTGTATGAGTACGATGAGTGGCGTTTAACACTTCAACTGATGATGATGCTATGGTGCTTATCCTTAAATTATAACTTGTACTAAATCGTGCCTAGTGCCGTCGATCACCATTTAACCCAACTTACCACACTCTGTTTTGACTGCAGTCGTACACATAGGTACATATAGTACATGCACAAACATGGAAATGTCATATGTATCATTTGGTCAACAGGCTATTGAAGCACAACGCAGAACACCCTGTCCACGTCACCTCAGCTGACCAAATTCATGATGTGCAATATGTGCACTAATTCTGTGCTTCACGAGGGTTCTAGTGGCATTCGCCCTCTGCACCAGGATGGGTGTGGCACCCTTCTTCGAGACTCCCGAGGGGTTCGCGAGGCTTATATTGTGGACGTTTGCGTAACTCGTGGAGTGATCATGGTTCACCAAGCGAAACGGGAAGGGCACGAAGTTTCAAGGGCAAAGACCGTTTTTCGCGACCCCTCCGCCCGTCACATCTTTGATCCTTTCCACCAGTGATACAGATCACGCAACGTTGATCCATCTGCGGGTTGACTCTACACTTTATGCTAACTGTATGATATGATGCTCCCGGAACGAATATGCTATGAATACGAGAGCCAAGGACTAGCTACGCGTGCATACTGTACAGTACGAGTACAGTGTGGTGAGAACCATGACTCTTGCTGCTTAGATACCGTACTAGTACAGTATAAGAGAGTCATCCATTGAATGCTTGAGGTTAATGTTATGTAGCTTTCTCATCTTCCGTTCGCCGCTTCTTCTTCTGTGACTATATGCTCTAGGTGTACGGGTGACACACTCATTTCCTCACTGTTTATAGCCCCATAAGTCATTGTTCGCCCATCGGTCTAAAACTCACCAGCTCTCCGATTGTATTTGACAGCCCGACTTCGACTTGTTTCTGTATCAGCTACTGTACTGTATACTGTGACTGGACTTGGCTTCCCATCGTCCACCTCAATATCATCAGTCTCCATAGAGGCCGTTCATACCGCGCAGCAGATCATGGGAGCTGTTATGTTGTGTTGAGTTGAACTAACTGATACCAAGCTATCTCTTTGCTCGATGGCCCACAGGAGATAACCGAGGCTAGCGCTCAATCCACTCACCATCGTTGTCACTGCCGAAATTGGTATCATCAAACATATCGGAAGAAGGATTTCTCGCCCAGATGATTCCGATGAAAAGAAAACAACCATCCAGCTCTCTTTCTATTTACCTTCCAGACCAGAGGAAAAGCCCCGAGGAACTCGTAGGGAGAGAAACGAAAGCTAACAGGTTCTGGGTTTGGCTTTGTTCTTGTCTTTGTTCTGGACAATGCTCGGATCATGTGTAGGAGTCGACTGAGACCGACCAATTGTCCGTCCTGCCCAAACGTCCACGAATAACGAGTCCCAAGCCAGGCGCATCCACCTTTTTCGCCCATCAGCGTGGAGGACAGTCTCCTTCTTCCAGCTCACGTCAATTTGCTCCCGGTACGGATACCGCCACGAAAGCTGCTTCTACTCAAACTGCACTTGAATGGCTCATCGCGCGCCCTCCGTTCTCATGGCCCGCATTATCTACCTCCCTATCCCTCTCGCCCGGATCGAACGGTATTGCCACGCAATCGATTTCTCGTATCAACGCTAACCCTCGGGCAGCGGTCCGAAGCGCGCTCCGCTTAAAACCAACAGAAGCAATCGGAGAAATCGTCTATCTTTTTTGAAATGACAGCGAGCTACTTCACCAGGTTTATGGACAGGCTATGACGAGGGACCAATATGGATCAAAGGCGCAGGTCAAGGCGCAGGCATTCCGGGTTCAAGGGTCTCACGATCTGATCCATCGACCCAAGCTCCCGTAAAAGTACACTGTGTTGTCGGCCTGTTTTTGTGCTTTAGCTCTTTTCAAAAAAAAAAAAGTCAGTCGCTTCGCTTAGGATGAGATGAGATCAAGAGCACGGAAAGAGTTAGCGTGATACCTTGCTTGATATTGGTAATTGTGTTTTTTCTCCGTGTACTGATTGTATCTTTTCCATGTCTCGTCAGCCGGCTGTATCCTATATTTCATCATTTGTACCGTGCGGAGATCAGAAGATCAAGGGTTCTCTGTGAAATTTACTGCCCGTAATACATCGGGTATTTCTGCTCCTTTTTCGTTGTGTAGCTTGTAGCGGCAATGCAACGTGATGAATGATGTCTCTTTTCTTTTCGTTGCAGGTCAACGAGGATTCCAGATTGTCGGTTACCCTCGGAAAACAGCTCAGTTGAGGAATTCAAGTTGAATTGAGTGGCAACGATGCAAATACACAGATGCATCAAATATGAGGCTGAACGTCTCATCTCGAAATCCAAGCGAAAAAACTGAAGAACTGGTATGATTTGACAGACCCTGCGTACCATGCCTTTGTGAATCACATACTGTACACAAACACGTGCACACCCAATCCAGAACCAGTTTCCAGCCAATGCCTACGCGAAGACCTTCTTCCTAGCCAACTCATCCTCGCCCACATCCTCCCTGATCCTCTTCCTCCTCTCATCCCTCTTCTCTTCACCATGTTTCCTGACTCTGTACTTCTCACCGGCAGCCTTCTTGTGAGAAGCCCTCGTAGCGGCAGGGGAAATGAACTCCGCGTTGGAGTACAGGGTGGGTCCACCGAAAGAACCTTCGAAGATCCTTATAGGGGTCAAGACGAATCGTGGACCGATTTCGACTAAAGAAGGAACGGGGGGTCCGTTGGCAACGAGAGGGTCTTTCTCAATGATCTGCGAGGGTTTCAACAGAACAAGAACTATCAATATCGTGCCAATATACACCCCATGATGTCGTACCATCTTCCAAAACGAGCTGGTACAAAAGAAGAGGTGATAACAGCGGAGGAGCAGAGCAGCACCGTCTGCTCCGGAAATAGTTGATCTGACGTGTGATGATGCATAGTTATTGTGAGAGGCCGACCACTCACCTGGTAATTTCTGAACCAGATCTTGCCGTCAAGCAAGGAGAAGAGCAGGACGTGGTCAATGAAAGGTTTGAGACGTCTTGAAGTCTTGGGTACGGAGAAGGTCTGAAGGCGTGACAGGAACGGGAAAAAGTCATGTCAGCAAGTCGTGCAAATCAGATCAAGTGGCATGGGCTCCTAATAGAGCTCGCCTGTGGAGACATAAATGTCCTAAGGACAAGCGTCGGCTACTGGCGAAACAACTTCTTCGATGCTTACATGCGTGAAGACCTCCTTCATCAACCTCAGATGTTCATCCCCATCCCAAGCTCCATCAAACGCCACAAGACCCCTACTTCCTCTCAAGCAATTTCCAGTCATCTTCAGCTCGTCCATGGTGTGGATGTTTTGTACGTGGCATTTGATTGAGGGTCCGTTGGGAGATCGAGAAATCCACATGTACAGGTCTTCATGTCGCCTAGCTTCGAAGTATAGGGTGTTGGAACATGAATGCAAGTCGGCCAGCTCGTTCAGGAGGTGCAGGGAGGACTTTGTGTCGAGCTTGGAATCTATAGTGTTGCGTAAGAGACAGCACTTGGTCAGCTGATTGCCCTGTCCCTGCTAGATACTGTGTGACTCGATACAACAGCAGTTAGGACTACAAGGGGTATCGAGCTGCAAAAGTCGCATAGCAACATCTCACTCACCTTTCTTGGTATGAGGAAGCAATACCTCCAGATCCCTCATGAGATGCCTCATTCGCTGCGTGACACCCCTCGAGCAAAGCATGAGCGTCTTATCCTTCCTGGGCTTATGTCCTTCCCCGTTGCTGCTACCCTTCTTCTCACTCGGGCCAGCTACAGCATTATCACTGGTCTTTCCCTTGCCATTTTTCTTCTTCTGGATCTCAGTGGATGTCTTGAGCAGGGTCGCCATGATGATTGTGAGTCTGATCAAGCTGAAGGATGCGATACAAGTGCTTAAGCTATAGAGGGGGAAAGTTACAATCGACGTTGATGACTTTGTGCAGTGGACGATGGATGACATGCTCTGGAAATCTTTGCTCGGGAAATCTTTGATATGGGTTGTTATGTGAGGGTATAAATAGACAGGTAGACTTGTTCTTATACACGTGGTATTCCGGCGGAAGAGGGAAGAGGGTATTACTGTCTCTTGTCGCAGCCCTAAGATACCAGCCGCGTCGAGCGACAACAGCACAAATCAACGTTTCACATTCACTAACACCTTTGGACAACCACAGACCCACAGACCCAACACTAATCTATAATCTATCCTCTTTTGCCCTCTGTCAGTAATCACTCGAGTCCATCCATCTGTCATCTATACTCTCCTCCCAGAGCTCGGTCTGTACCTCTCGCTATTTACGCCTATCCCACCTCGTCATCACACATCTTGTATCACGACCCAAAACCAGAACGGTATTCTACGACTCCTTACGAACCCTCCACGACACGTCACGACGACCTACAGCACCTCCCCGTACCACGGTCACTCTTCTTCTGTTTAGAGGTCCATATATACCACCAAAGATACGCATCGAAGCCCCGAAGTATCTGTTGATTGATAGCGACTTATATTCACCTGATCTGGACAAACGAGACCTTGAATCGAAAATGGTAAGTGAATTGATCCCATCTGCTAGCCCTTACATCAGCCATAGCGCATTGATTTCACCACGAGGCCAAAGCTGTACAGCTCGGTGAGCTGACGTTGCTGACTTGTCTTATAGTCAACGTACTCGGCGCGCAGCTCGTCATCGGCACATGCGGATCCAGAGCAGTTCTACGTCAGGCAAAATAGGATTGGGAAAGGTAGTTTCGGTGAAGTGTACAAGGGGTGAGTGCACGACCATATACCTCCTCTTGCCATGGGCAACTAGTAGAACGGAGGACCAGTGTGTGACAAGTCGAGTTGACAATCTCCCTGGCGCAGATACGACCGAAGAACATCGTTACCCGTCGCTATCAAGATCATCGACCTGGAAAGTGCAGAAGACGAAATCGACGACATCCAGCAGGAGATCCAGATTCTGGGACAGCTTGATAGCGAATTCGTTACTAGGTGAGTGGCGCGAACATCAGGTAACAGACGAGGGAGCGCCATCGATGGCAGTGAAGCCCACACATGCGACTTATCAATGTCGGCTGCAGTGCTAAATTGTGTACACCACAGATATCATGGCTCGTTCCTCAAGGGATCGCACCTGTGGATCATCATGGAGTATTGTTCCGGTGGATCATGCTCCGACTTGGTATGTGTCTTCTTGTAACCCTGCCTATGCGTTTACAGAAACTGACATACCAATACTTGGTTGAATAGATGAAAGCTGGCGTTTTCAGAGAAGAATATATTGCTATCCTCGCTCGAGAGTTACTGAGGGGCTTGGAATACTTACATGGCGAAGGGAAACTGCACAGAGATATCAAAGGTGAGCTAGCTCGTGCGGCTGCACCCGAACTTAGCTGACGGACAATACCCTCGTGCCTAGCCGCGAATATCTTGTTGACGGCTAATGGAGATGTCAAGCTCGCGGATTTCGGTGTATCTGGTCAACTGACAGCGACCATGACGAAGAAGGTGAGCTCATCAGTTGAACGGATTGGGAGACACGGTGAGAACGGAGCTCATGGCTGCGTTATCAACTGCCAACGAGCAGAACACATTCGTCGGTACACCATACTGGATGTCTCCTGAAGTAATCAAGCAATCAGGATACGACCACAAAGCCGATATCTGGTCGTTGGGCATTACGTGTATTGAAATGGCTATGGGGGAACCTCCTTACGCAGACCTCCATCCGATGAAGGTGAGCTAGTGACTGTACTATCTGTCTCTAGACCATCTCTGAATTGAAAGCATATCCAACAGGTGCTCTTCTTGATTCCCAAAAATCCTCCGCCTCAATTGGACGAGAACAAGTTTTCCAGGACTTTCAGAGATTTCGTATCATTATGCCTACAACGTGATCCTAGAATGGTATGTGACTCCGCCTCTTCCCAGTCACATCACCCTTCATCGTTCCACACGAATTGCGCGCACTGACGCGTATCCGTTTGTACATTCGTCAGAGACCCACTGCCAAGGATCTTCTGAAACACAAATTCATCCGGACCGCCAGAAAGGCTTCTTACCTCACCGAGCTGGTAGAAAGGTATGAGAAGTGGAAGTCAGAAGGTGGCGGGAAGAGCGATGATGGTAGACGAGGGGACGGAATGTCAGCGGAGTAAGCTGCTATACCCTCCACTGTACTCGGAGTGTCAGGTCTGGTCATTGATCACATCTGCTGTTCCTCTAGGCCTGGTTATGGACCAGCGTCAGATGCGCTTTGGGACTGTAAGTGGTTTTTTTGGCTGATCGCTGAGCGAAAACTGATCTCCAGCTGACCGGATGTGATGTATACTTCCCTTTCCGATACAGTTGGCACAGTGCGGAACGCTCTCCCTGCTCAGCCAGGCACAGTATCTCGAGCGACCGGTCGACCCGTGGCTACGGGTCCAGGCGGTACACCCACGTCAGCTTCACCCGCACCCAGGACTGATCTCCCACCATCGATCAGCGGTCGAGGATTACCCACTGTACCTTCATCCTCGTCACAAGCTACCATGCTACCCTCTGAACCGGCGCAAGAGCCCGCTTATCAGACTATCAGGAATACTGTTCCTCAGGGGGTGCAACAACAACAATATTCACCATTGTCACATTCACCTCATCAGCATCCACGGGAACAGCAACAAATCGCTCAACAACAACAACAACAGCAACAGCAGCAGCAGCAGCAGCAGCAGCAGCCACCAACGGAGAGTCCTCCTGTACATCCGCAAGAAGAGGAAAGTGACGAAGATGTGATGCTTGAAGGTGTCATCGTACCAGCTATCAATAACGTAAGTTGGATCCTGAAGGGTCACTGAATTCGCCTATTGTCATGGTTGCCTCAATAACTCAGATGTGATGAGTTGACGTTTTCTGTTGAATTCAGCTGGCAATGAGAGTACCCAACGACCATGCGCGAGAAGCCCTAGCTCGACTGAGACAAGCTTTCATCGAGGCCGAGCGATCTATACCAGGCGTCGCCAGTGCCTTCGTCCTGGAGATCGTAGAAAACGTCGAGCAGGTTGACGCATGATCGTGATCGTGTTTGCGATTCTGACAACTCCTCATAGAACATGCGATCCGAGCTCGTGACGTAAGATTGTGTTTTTGTATATTTCAGAGCAGGGGGTTGGCAAACAGCTGGGACGGCAGTGTTTTGTACTCAAGGAGGAAATGACCATTACCATTCATTCATTTCATACAATTCAAATCACGGCCGTTGTGGGTGCATCCTTGTTGCTGGACCCATTTGTTGTTCATTCCTTCAGACAATCAAGTTAGTGGTTCTTTAAACCTGCTTTTCGGTCTTCTGATTTTCACTTGTTTCCGTATTAGATCATATCTCACCATACCCACCATCCTGTTTCCTTCAAGTGGTCGTTCGTAGTTGTGCACAAATTAATTTGATTCACGTATCAAGCATTGATCTTCTCCCGCCAAGCTTTCGGCCATTTCGCGGTCGACATATGAGAGCACACATGTGGATGGACAGAGCGAAGGTCGATCACGGTCACGGTCACCGTCACGGCAGGCACAGGCTAAGTCAGGCATGTCTTGTGGCTTAGTCTGTATTACAACATTATAATATGAACATTGTCGGTTTCGCGTAACGACATTTTCCCTGCCCAAAAATAACTGAACGTAATTATAAATGCCAATTTATCTATTTCATTTTCTCCTTTCTTCAAGACACCTCCTGTCGCCTCATCGAGTCGGACCCTTAAGCCTTCATCTTTTACTTCAGTATCACTCAGCCCGCGCTAAGTTTAGGTTGTCTTGGCGAAGGTCTACCGACCGCCTCCGCTCAGTCCATCTTAGACCTCTGAGAATTCCACCATGCCCCAAGCTTGTTCGCGGCGTCCACAACAGGACCATCCGAATTGAACATCCTAGCGTTCTCCACCATCAACTCGACGTCAGCATCTACCTGACGAGCTTCGCGGTATTGTCCCTTATCGAGCTTGGATTTGATCAAGCCCATATCTCGAGCGTCTTCAGGTGGGATACTGATAAAAACGAGTGAGGAGGAAGACAAAATTAGTGCCTTCTCATTGTTGATGCCTTGAGATTGTTCTTCTGATATTCGCTGGACCTGGGACTCACATGTCAAAATACTGAGGAATACCAAGAGCGACCGGATCGACTAGAAGTAAGATATACAATCAGCATCGAGGATCCCAAATATCCGTTGTATTCCTTCGCATCGAATGATAAGTAAGACCCACCGGCAACACGGAACCACTCGCTGAGAGGATTCTTCAATGCCTGATTCACCAAAGCTGTCATTGCCTTCTTTTCGTCACTCGTCATCTTGGGTGAAGTGACTTTGAACCACTCGCGCCAATAGACAGCTTCGACCGCGTCTGCGCAAGCTGTGATCTCACCCGGCGGGTTGAATTGTCGACAACTGAATGTTCGAGGAAGCAGTTCAGATCAGCACTCCATGAACGAATTTTCGTTTGGCATATACCAGGAGCTTTCGAATGGCGAGACGTCAGAATACCTACTTTGCGAATACCAGCTCGATGTCTCCGGCAAACTGGCCAAGCGTTTTATATTTCTTACCTTCAAGCTTCTTGCCGATTGTCCCAAAGTCCATGGGGTGCTTGATCTCGTCCAAATATCTGGAGGAAGACAAAAAAACGGTACATCAGTCAAAAATGACCCTCAATAAGGTGCAGCCTTATCCACTCACGTAGGACAGCCGTCCTTCTCTGGATCAACAGGCCGTGCAAACTGAAGGCAGATAGATATGTCAGCCAAAGCCATCTTGCCACAATATGGCCGACAGCTGACTCACGATGATAGCCAGCGGTTCTTTCTGGAGCAGACTGAACATCGCCTTGGCCCGTTTGTACTTCATCGGCCCTGTATTCTGAACCGTGGGCGGGAGATCGGCAGGCGGCTCAGGTCGGCTTAGCGGCAAGTACGCGACCACCGGTTCCGCACCCAAGGGTGGTGCCGGAGGAGGCTTGACCTTGATAGATGCAGTCGAAGGAGCAGGTGAGGCTGAGACTCTGTCGGATGGCCGAGATTTGCTGCTGGCTGACTTGGGCTTTTCGCCAGATGTTTTCGTTTTCTCAGATGGCGGTTTGGTCGAGTCGCTTGAAAGCTTGACTTTATCGCTGATCGCTTTTGACTTCTCGCTGAATGATTTCGGTTTTTCGGTTTTTTCACTTTTGTCGCTCGGAAGTTTGGTCTTGATTTTCTTGATGTTGGGCTTAGTGTCCGCCGCGGAAGGCACATCTTTTGCATCCTTGACGACAGAAGGTACAGGTGAATGCCTTTCACTTGGCTTCTCGGGTGATTTGACTCTGGGTGGCACAGGTAGTTTAATCTTCTTAGGCGGAGGTTTCTGCGGTTCAAGCAAGTCGTCCAGTCCTGCAGACCGTGGTCGACCAGACTCCATAGCGTCGATTTCTGCACCGAGTATGTCATCGAGATCGTTCCTGGATTTGGACGGCTCCTTGCGCTTCTTCGATGGTTTATCTGCGGTTGCACTGGCGGCGGGTGCGGTTGTAGCCGCCGGGAAAGTCGGTACAGGCGGTCTTTCCGGGCTTTTCTGCAGGCCGTTTGTGAGCGATATGATCGGCAATGCCTTTTTGTTGTTAGCCGTGGGTAAAGGAGGAGGAGCCATTGGCGGAACATGCTCGACCACCGAAGTGTCGATCGTAACGCTCTTTGGCGGTTTGACCTTGAATTTGACCGCCGTAGTTTTCGGAGCGGGTAGAGTTGCTTCAGGCTGAGATGGCGGAAGGATCGGCTTGATGATCGGCACAGTCGGCGAAGCTGGTGGTGGTGGCTGGGTTGCGCGCTGTGACGCCTTTGCGTTAGAGCTCAGAGTGTTCTCTGTCTTGGACCACACTAATCATGAACAACGTCAGATGCTTGCGAAAAACAGTATGAGGTTTCTGATCAGGATGACCTACGGGAAATGAAGAACCTCTCGAATGACTCGCCGGATCTTCTGACCGGACTTGTCGGAGAGATGTTGTATGTCATGCAATTCGAGATGATCAATCTCACGTCGGCGACAAAATCTTGCCTGCTTGCATACATGCCGTTGTCAAGCTTGGCTCGGATAGTCGAAAGGTCCATGGGCTCTTTTATGATCGCCGTATAGCTATGAACGCCGGCCATAAAGTTTTCAGCAATATTCTTTTTTATGCCGGGGGGATGGGATGTTGACTTACTCCGGCGCACCGTCTCGAACAGGATCCACAGGTTGGAGGAAGAAGTGGCTCATCTTGTGGGCCATCTGAAATGGGTATATCGGTCAACTATGTCTCTCTCGTGCAGGCATGTGATCATTACGCACGAGCTTTTTCAACGCAATGGTGATAGCCTTGAAATCCGAATCGCTCAGACCCCGCTGTTGCGGTTTCGGTACCTTGTCCTTCTTCTTACTGGTCAGCGCGCCATTCGCAGTTGGGTTAAGAATGATTCTAGGCGTGGTATTTCCGCTCGGTGCAGGTTGACCTTCAACAACAGGGAAGCCGTAGCCTGTCATAGGCCGAATCAGCGTCTGCGGTTATACTGAAAGTGTTTAGTGATCTGGACTTACCTTGTATATCAGGTTTGATTTCCGAGCTAGCCATGTTGAGTCTGATTTTCGGCGTGAGCATCGCCGGCGTTTCCACGGTCGGAGTTTGAAGGGTTATCATCTTGCCCGGCAATGGCTCTCCAGTACTAGACGAGATCGTCTCTGCCACTTTGAGCAGGGCAAGCCGGACATCATGATCAGACAGGACGAAGCTATCACTATATAGGTATACCGGGTCAGTAGGAGTCCATTGTTTTCAAAGGGAGATGTAGTTGTAACTCACAAAAGAACGTCCTGTACGAGTTGCTTTACTTCAAGCTTCTTCCCGTAGTCTTTCCTGAGAGCCTTAACGATCGTATTGTTCTGGGCGTCCAAACGCTTCTCTTTCGCCTCGTCTGTTTCTTCTGTAATATCAACTACAGCCGGTGGAGGAATTGCACCCGTGACTTCGCCCAGAGCAAGGGACATCAAAATGGCCTCTGATAGGCCCCGAGCCACATGACGTCGGATTGTCAGGGAATAATCCGATTTGATGACTTCCACAAAGTACTTGTCCAAGGCATTCGATCGGCCAGGAGGTTTGCAGAGCATCAGTCCGTCGAAAGCTACCATTCTCACCGGCTCGAAATTGCCCTCCCTATAGGTCGGAATCAGCGGACCGCAGACCAGGCAAGATCAGTCTCACGTACCTTGTATAGCTCAATAGCACTCTAGCATCGTTTGTCCTTTGCCCGGCCATTACGGCTTTGATATACGTCTATGCAATTGTCAGCATATCCTTGGACCGGATTTGACTCACCTGTAAACCCGTCTTGGTTACCAAATTATGGTAACTCGGTACCAGACGATCCATCGTCATAACTCTGTCTAACGCCTCCATTGCGTCCTTCGAAAGGCTGGCCTCTGACTCCCGCTCGTCATCGTTCAACATTGCTTGGTTGCCTGCTCCCATCGTGAACGCGTTGCCGATAGCAGTGATGACCGCTGCGAGGTAGTACGAGTCGGACCACTGACAAAAAAGATCAGCGGCCGTACCCTGGTATTGAATGACAAAAGGGTAGTAGGCAGCTCACCTCATTTGCAGTATTGTCATTCAACCGTAAAAAGTCGAGCAAGGCAACTCTAACATTCCTCCAAACCGTTCTTGTCGCAGGATCTCGTAAATCAGCCATGGCAGCGATCAAACTCTGTCCAGTCGCCAATGATCAGCTAGCGTCTCTTCCGAATGTCATCCTTGGGCAACGGCTCACCTTCTTGACGAAGTAATCAGCAAAATTGGTGAAGTCATTAGGTACAGGTCGAAGTTCCATCTCTGGGGCTTCTGCGTTGGGGTTAGACGGCGGTTGACAGAAGAATGTCTGGAACAGCTTGAGGACCAGGTAATACCCGATGTAGTCACATTCCGACAGGTTATACTAGTTGTTGACACTACCGTCAGCTTTGATTTACACACCAGTTTGAGTCGGTGACAGGACCACGCGAGCGACTCACTGCAGCCAACGCTCGCGCCGCTTCCATTCTGACCCGGAAGTAATAATTCTTGACCAGAACAGTACGCGCTAGCTCACTCGCTATCACCGGAGTAGGGTACACTCGCATATGATTGATAGCCTGACATCCTGGTAAGCACGCCCCTGTGTTCATGTAAGATCCAAGGTAGGAGGGTCACTCACTTCTAGCTGTGCTATCACGTCCCTGTCTCCTTGCAACTGAGATACCCAGCACCAGGGCTTCTCAGCAAACTCAATCGCTGCCAGCCACTCGCATTCCGGATCAACTCTGATCCACTCATAACCACCTCCTTCACCCATCATCTGGTCCGCCTGCTCCTCGCCCCATTCAGCGACTCTCCACCGCCGTCGCTCCTCTTCGTCCTCCCAAGGCGGATAGGCGAAAACACCTGCTCTGTCCGCGGCTTGTAATCTTGCTTCATCCTCTTCATCGTTCGCATCGCCCGCAGCTAACGCATCTTGCATCTTGTTAAAACGAGCTGCTACTTGACCCGACCGCCGTGTCCGTTTGTACTTGGTATTGAATGGTAACGTGAATGTACGTTGGTTGGTTTTGATATCTACCAAATGCTCGAATGGCGCACCGTCCGCTTCGTGGATACGTACAGTCAAGCTCCCCTACACAGAACAATCAGTTGCAGCTACGTGCCGGTGTAAACCATATCCACTCACTTCGAAAAAGTGCGAAGGCCTCTTCCAAGATGCAGCCTTCTTCTGCTTCTCGCTCATTCCCTGCAAATACTGATGCGCAGGCTGAGTTTGCGTAACGCCAAACTCCACCACGAACTTTTTCTTGACGAAATTTGTTCGAATGATCAATCGAGGACAGCCACTTCCAAAGATCCACTGATCCTGGAACGTCTGTAGATCCAAGCCAGACACCTTTCTACATTGTCTGAAGAAATACTGCGTTGAGACGGTGTTGCCCGATAGCTCGTCAGAAAGCGACGCAACGAATATACGTGGAATAACTTGCGAGAGACCGAGGGAGATACCTGTCTTGGCGAGATGTCGATCAAGCATGTGCAGAACTAAAGGAGCCTTGAGATTGATGAAAGCGGTCGTCATCGCATCAGGCGGGTCGATTACTCCTGGTACACAGAGTGGCCACTGCGAACCTTGGTCTTGCTGTACACATCGATCGATATCTTTCTTCAGCCTAAATCGGTACTCGTTGTTTCCTAGAAGATGCCGAATGAATTGCGCTTGGATATATAGCGCCAATCCGTTGACTAGCCATGTATCTGCGAGCGTTCGCTGGATAATGTTTACTCCAACCCATTGTTGGATCAGTGCGAGCGATAGAACCTGCCGGATTTCCATTGCCTGCTCGATAATGGTCGGTGGGTGAAGCAAGTCTGAGGAGAGAATGGCCAAAGTCGCAGAGGTGGCGCATTGCGTTCTTGGGGTGTTCACAAAGACCGTCTTGAAATCTGTAAAAGGGTATGAACCCATTTCGGTATAAAATGCCATTGCTCTCGGCAGCCATGATGTCGAGTGCTTGAGCATATCCAGATCCCCAGGGAGACAGAAAGCGAGGATAGGTTTGTGTGACTCTTCAGCCGAGACGCAGTGCATCTCGAATGGGCCGGCTGCGAACGAGATATGCTGGATCGAGGTCGGATTCGTCTGAAGGTAGTAGAATATGACTTTGTGAGGGTCGTGCGGATGAGAAACCTATGCCGGAAGATTTGTTCAGTCCACCGTATGCTGTTAAGAGACATAATGCACTTTGCTTACCTGTTCCATTAATTCACCACTGCTGACTACCGTGACCGGATACGCTTCTTCCCCTGGTCCAGGTTGACCTCCCTCCAGGTAACGCGGCACGATGTATTCTAGCTCCCAAGTGCATCTTTCCCATAAGCTATCCACACACGGTGTCCAGATCCGCGCGGCGTCATAGTCAGTCGGCGAGAGGTACATGTGCGGGATTTGCTGGATCAATAACACATTTGTCAGCGAGTATAAGCCAGAATTGAGAACGAAAAGCGTCGATATATGGAGATGTCTACTCACATATTCATCACCCCCATCGCCCGGCCGTCTGAATACAATTCCCTCGACGACATCGCCACCCAGAGCAAGCTGATAGTCTATCTGTACTTGGATAGGCGCGAAGGTCACATGTGATCCACCTTGTCCACCCGGCATCTGGGTCTCCACCAACCTGACCCACCCTCCCGAGACCGAAACAGCTAACTCTCCTTCATCTCTCTCTCCCATAGCTGCCCAAGTTCGCCTCTTGATCTCGGGATGCGACTTGATGTCGATAGGCGGATCTCTTGCTGGCAGGCTCTGGAAGGGGTTAGACAAGGTGAACGATGCCGGTGTCGGCAGGAGAGGATCGAGAGCTGTGGGTGAAGACAGGGTGACATTGTTGATCTGGAGTAAAGGGGACGCATGTAGGTACAGCGCACGAAGGGAAGGGTTGGTAGGTTGAACGGTCAGGAAAGCGGAGGCTGTGATGATGCCTGAGAAGTCAATGTCGAGGACATTACGCTGATGGGAGAGCGTAAAGCCCCTTGAAGAGCTAGAACTATCTTCGGACATGTCGGAAGCGAGGCCGACGAGTGAAACCGTCAGAGACTCGAAAAGCGGTGGATAGGCTTATTACCGGAGCAGCATCGCAGGCGTGGGACTTGGACCTTGGTGATAGCAACGACAGGGTCTCGGGATGATGTACAGGATAGATTACGGTTGATAAACGTATAGAACAAATCAAAACAAGGTCAAAAACGGGTGTTGTTATGACAGTAGCTGCAGATGATCGAAAGACGCGGTCTCGTCGTCTTTGGTCATCTATTTGATTCCGTCGATTTATGGGGAAGCGAGGCGTCTTGAAGGCGAAAAAACATCACGATGCTTCCGAATCGTCAGCCTTTCAGAAAGACAGGTAAGATGCATAGAGAGAGTGCTTATCCGACCGGTATCGATCTCGACGACAAATATGCATGCAATCTTGCACAAATACTATACGACCATTATCAAGCGAGAGAAGAATATATGGTCCTCCAGAGGGGTGTAAATCCCAGTTTTGTCCCCCCTTACTTCAATCATTGAGTGATCACGCGACCTGCGCCGATGCAGCGGGCTCGGATAGCCGCTGTAAATCTGAGTGTTGCGCAAAGTATCCATCATTGGTGGCAGGAGGAGGGGTCAGAGGTCGCGGGATACGATGTAAGAGACCGTATCTGCCGATATGTGAAAATCCCAAAGTAGATCGCGCGTTCAAATACGAAATACGGATATCAGCATTGACATGATCTTTTGCAACGAAATCGATTACCTCTCGTGCCGGGCAATGTAGGCCATTCGGTCATGCTTGCAGCCCAAGTATGATATGACCACGATAGCTGGACGGAATACCTCACTCACCCTATTCCGCATCCTATCAGTCCTTCACCGCCCCACTGCCTCGTCGGGTACAGGATCACTTCACGGAGATTACTGCGATCAATGAAAGGTAACAATAGGTACATCAGCATCTCTCCTGCAAGAGGCCGGTATTGCACAAGGCATATATGTAGCCCAGACCCCTCAGGATGCGGAGAGACAAGGCCCGAAAGGAATAGGCGGACAGGAGAGCATAACTCACTCTAGGTCAGAGTTGTAGACGAATAGCCGCAGAGGCTTATCCACATGGGCTTCGATAAGATTATAGAAATCGTTCTCGGAATGTAATGGGCCGCCGGACCAAGCTAAGACGTAATCACCCCACGGTACGAGACCTGCCAGACGATGGTGCAATCAGATCAACTCCACTCGTGAATTTGTTTCGTACAGCCCGTCCGATCCAAGCAAGGTTTTAGACGTAAGATATAGTCAACTCACCTGCCATCTGAAGCCATAAGCAGACCAGCCGGACAGAAATATATTATATCAGTATTTGTAGCCAAACTTGCAAATCAGAGTGAGAGAGGGGGGAGAATCGACCACCTGGTATGAGTTGCAAAGTAACGTGAACGTACCTCTGCAGGACTACCTTCTAACACATCCAGAACATGATATACGCTCTCCAACGCATTGGCGGGATGACAAACCCGTAACGATAGGCCAAGTAATGAAGGTTTCGGCGATCCCGTCGATGATTCAGTCGTTGACATTGACATGGACATTGAAGTTGACGTGGAGGTAGCTGAGTTTGGCATGGCGTTATGCGGATCTTGTCGGAGAGCTTCTTCGACCCATGTCCTACTTGGTACGAGGTGTACATCTAAAAATGACAATAACATCGTCCCTTGTCAACCAACTTCACCTGATGGCTGTCGATGGTCTCTTTGGCCAAAATCGACGCGGCATCTCAGTTCTTAGCTTCTAATCAGGCATTCTCCATCCACATATCGCTTCCTCTTACGTTACTACTATCTCCTGTACGGCCCACGTCCTGTACTCTGAAAGGCGAACTCAAGGTGGACCCGGGTCCATACACTCACCTCTCACTTTCTGCGACTTGGCATTATATACCCTCAACCCAATCCGTCTGCCCTCATTCTCCTCTAATATCCTACCCAATTCACCTAGCCCTCCTATCCCTGGCACGTTCTGTCCCCCTTGACCATTCTGAGTTTGATCCTGACCGTTGCTGTTGCTGTAAGCCAGGGTGGAAAGATCATTTATATCCCCCTTGTCCGTCGAGATGCCTATTAGGTAATCGAAATATGGCTCGACCAGACCTTCAGAAGGACTGGAATCTGCTACGCGCAGACAATGGAGGGCAAGCGTAGGGAAAGACGAGGGTAAGGATGTTGATTGACCCATAGTACTAGGTCGGTCTACGCAGTCTTCGCTTGACCGAGTCCCAGTGCCAGGTTGGAGGGGTGCCAGAGATTCTGTATCTGAGGTGTAGCTTTGGGCTTTGACTGTGGAATTTGGAGGATCCTATCCTGCTATAACGAAAGATTGACGCTGTTCGCTCTTTTGCCTCGCTGTTGTTTGTTGCTGATAGGAGGGTTGACTGTTTCGAGCGTTGGCCATGTGTATATATACGTATCTCACACACGACACCAAGAGGATATATGTGCAGTCAAGACATCACTGGACATGATACGCTGGACTAAGTTATAACCTTACCCTACGCTACGCTAGATCGACGCGACAGGCCCCCCGCGGGTCCTTGCATTGATGCTACAGCGAAGCATCATTTGGCGGATATCGCCGCTCTTTTGGCTCTTCCGACTCGTAGCTAGCTACTGCTGATCGAGGTACTCTAGCTAGTATAGCTAGCTACAGACAAGCAATTGTCTACCTCGTATATCGGGAATGTGATGCATATGATATATATCAGCGTTGTCTTAGTTGACATGCTCCAGGGATAACTATTCAAGCGGGTATGCGGATCCAGCGGAATCCGCTTGGCGTTCCCAGCTCGAGCCAAAGCTGCAAGCCAAAACACTACGTGGTTTGATCCTTGGATTTGCCCTAAATTTCTACTCGTCGTACTCGGCTCCGAGGTTTGTTCCTTTCGCATAATCAATCATCTTCTTGACCCTCTCGTAGACCTATCGGAGAGGAGCGAGAGGAGCAATATCACATTTAGCTCATTATCGGTAGTACTCACGACGGCATACACGATAGCGGGAGTAACGCTCTCAGCCCGTTGCGCCAGAATCAATGAGGGAGGAAATACAAGCACTGAAATACGTCCAACTGGGGGTTTCTAACTCACGGTGAATACAATGGCCTGACCTGGCGCAACTCGTAATACTCTAGGTGTGATACCCTTGTAGAACGCCTTGGCACCTTCGTTCCTGAACATCTCAGACGTTACTTTCGTCAGTCGAGACATCGCCGTCTCTCCTGGAACATGAGACGCTTTTTGAATTCGTCTAAAGTCAAGTCAAACTTCACGTTAGCCAGGCCAACAACTGTTCATTGAAAATATTTTCTGTGCTTCTCAAAAGTGCAATGAACTTACGTCTTGATTGTGTCGATCGGAGCGTTGGAGAACGGACCCATAGCGCCCGAAATCAGACCAAGGACCATCGTCTGCCATGAAGGGAGGACACCAGTCTCCATGTACTGTGGCTGGAAGTCCAAGGCCCATTTCTTGAACTGCTGATACGCCGTGAAGTTTACACCTGTGCACAAGGAGCGATTCCCAGATGTCAATACTTCTACTTCACCTTTGTTGGGACAGGAGATTTCCCTGCACAGTACATGCTATCGAGGGGTGATTGACTTTCACTCACCCTGATTCGTAGCTTGACGCAGGGCGGTCAAGGAAACACCTCGATAAAGGGTAGCGGCGCCTTCTTCTCGAACAATGGTGAAAGCTGCATGTGCGGCATTTCTGCGAAGGACAAGTAAATTTTCTAGCGACGAGCAAGTGTGGAAAGATTACGGAGGTTAATGAATCTAAACTGACCTGTATCGCGGTATATCAAGTGGGTCCGCCAGGGAGTCTGCGTGAAACAGAAAAATGCAGCATCAGTAGGCGCTCGATTCTCGAAGACAGGCTTTTTTTTTCCTTTTTTTTTTTTTTGAGTGTGTGGTGTGGACATGGTGGGCACAGGTGGACGCAGATCTGCGGAAACGATGACATACGTTGTTGCGCTTGCAGACGGATCTTGATCACCTCCATAGGCGTGACGACCGCAACAGCTTCCGTAGCTCCTGCACCTAAACCAGCGATAAATGTCGCACCCGGACTGATTTTCCCATCAGAAGAAGAGAGCCAGCCCTTGTACGCTGGGAACAAACAGGACACAAACACAGACGTAAAGGACATCAACACATGACCCCATGAATTATTCTGGTATGTCGACTTTTGAGTTTAAAACACATGCCGTTGGGCGCTGACTTACTTTCAAACGAGGCGAAACGAATAGCCATCTTCGGCACGATTCCACTGATAACAGCGCCCAAACCCTTATATAGACCCAAGGGAGTTTCTCGGGCAGCGATTTGTCGTCCAGTTGCGAAGAAGCCGAGAGGTTTGAGCTGATGACGGCGATCAGATAGACAGTATGATACGTTAGCATGAACGCCCTGAGACTTTGGGCGATGCTCGAGTCTGGTGTAGCGGGAAAAGAAAAAGTGGATCCGAAATATGATGGTTCAGCCAGGACTTACCCCTTTCAGTTTACGAGATTTGGAAAGCTGCATTCGCACTTTGATGGTATCAAGTGGATGACTGGGAGGATCTTGTCGTGTTAGTAGGTCAAACTTATACATCCGCAGAGCTAAATGTCTCATCCGGCACTCTAGGGTGTCGTCCTTTCTCGTGGCCGGCTACTCACCATGCCAAAGCCTCTGCCAGACCGGCTACACCACCAGCGATCAGATGCGTGCTGAGCGGTACTTTCTCCTTCACGCCCGCTGGTTTGGATCCCGACGACGTTGATGTTGATGTGGAGGTAGTCTCGGCGGGAGGAGAAACTCGGTCGCCTGTCCTGCCGCCGCCGAAGGGTTTCGATGTTGTTGAGGACATCTTGGCCGATGCTGTGTATTGATGTTTGTTATTGTATATGTAGATGCGAGAGTGTCCGCCAAGAAGAGCTGAGTCGATGGAATTAAATGACAAGGACGTTTGATGTGAAGCGGGGCTGTCGAAACGGTTGATGGTCCAAATCAGGCTGATATACTTATCGAGGCTGAGATTCGCGTGCTGTACAGTATGGTCTTGGTTGGTCAGATGGATGCTTGACGATAAGAAGGAATAATATAAGGGGTTCACTTTCCCGGGAAACTTTGGAACACATTCCACTTTTCAATCTACCTGCATATTTATGTACCCGACCTATCTCCACCTGCCTAAACTTCGACTCAATATCGTTGAGCTTGAGCTTCGGCTTCATCGCTGCGAGAGTTACAGTACACCAGCTGTTTTTTTTTTCTCTCACGCGACTCAATCAGCCAGATCATGCATTCCCACTCGGGATCTGTCCCATGATGATACTGCCAGCTAGCTGGTCAGGTCAAGTCAAATCTACAACTTTTTCTTGTGTTTCTGTTGTTTTCGTGTCTATGGTGGTGAAGCACCCGGTCAAGTTGTATAACCGGAGTAGAATACCTCTATCGGATCTAAAATGAATTCACTTCAAACGTCATACCCGGAACAAGATGAGACTAATCCACCTATCTTATCGGTTTTACTCGGTTCCCTTGCATTCACGCACTCTTCTTGCTACATGTCGACTCAATGTACATCTATCTCACTGCTTCCGAGTCAGGTGATAGGAATGGATGGGTGGTACAAGCACAAGCACAAGCACCACCTAGCTGTGCATACTGTATATCACAAAAGCTATCGGGTATCTTCACCTAGTAGGGCAAATTAAGGATATCGCGTCTCGTCTGGCTAGCCTGGCCAGCTTGCTAGTGCTGCTTCCTCGATACTCTGTCTGTTCACTTTCTAGAGACGAGATTCAAGAGGTAGTTATGGATATGAAAACCAAAAACCAGCCAAATCAAGCAAGTCGCCATGTAATATGAAAGAGGTACCTCTTGTGACAAAAGTATCTTGAACGTCTACTCGAATAGGGCATGGCATAATTATAAATTAGTTGACATATGAGGGACCAAACAACAAAAAATGATACAAATCGCAAGAAAACCGCAACCGCAAAAGACCTAGAGTAGCAGAACGTTACGAAATCTTTTGCTCCAAACGTCACACACAACTCAGAACAAAACAAAGGGGCGACCAATGCCTCAGCAGATACAAATCGGCCTCCTCTCCCGCTCTTACGCACCACAACTAACAGCTACATCTCTGTCCGCCACCTACCATATCCCTCAAACTGACACTATCTCGCCGCTTCTTTTTCCGTACCGACCCGCCGAAGGCGGCGCTCAACCGACTACTGCTCCCGACAGCACGTAATTGTCGCTCGCCATAACTTATACCCGTACCTGCCGAGTCGGGATCTAGTGTACCTGCATCTATCGCGGATAAGATCGTTCGGCCAGCTAAAAGGAAGGGGGTGGTCACGTTTGCGCCTGTCAAGGATGACACTTCGACGAATAGGAGGCCTGTGCATCATCGTGTCAGTCAAAAAAGGTTCAAGCTCAACTTGCAATTAATGAGAGGGAGATCGCGGTGAACGGGGAGGCATTGATAGAGTCTCTACGGAGAGCGCGCAGGTCACGCTAACATCACTCACCATTCTCTTGGGCCCACCGACTACCCTCAGCATAATCCACTTCTCTATCTTCCTCCTTGTCCAACTTATTCCCCACTAACACAGCGACTAAGTGCGGTGAAGCGAGGGCTCGACAGTCCGTGAGCCACCTGGAAAGATTTACGAAGGATTGCCGGCTGTGGATAGAAATAACCCATAATGCGTGAGCATGACAACTCAACGCCTAAACAGACGGACTGCTGAATCACGGTTATCAACTTACGATGTTATATCATACACTAATATCGCGCCAGCCGCTCCGCCTGCGATAATGCCCCACGTTACATCAGCGATCGTTGGACGAAACCCCCTCTCCAGTGGCACGAAAGCGTCGAGAACTTGAGAGAAATCCATCAGAACCTACGATAATACGATCTCGTCACAGATCTGAACCTTTCTTGACCCGCTGTATCCCATAGCTAAAGACCAGGTTTTAAGTCGAACAATCAACATCAGTCCCCAGCCAGCTTTATAAGGGGGGAGCAACAAAGGCTTTGCTGGCCATTCGGGATGGGCACTCACCTGAAGTTTGATATTTCGATCGCCTATTCTCAGAGTCCTACTTGAGAATTCAACGCCGATAGTATGTGCCGAATGCTCCTTGACTGTGAGAGTGGCGTTGATAGAGCATGTCAATCAGTTATTTTCGTACAGGAGGGAGGAAGGGACGCATGGACGAGGGACAGACATTGTTTGAGACACTCATTAGCTTGATGGCTTGATGAAGGAATAACGGCCCAGTTATAGATACAGTTATAAGAATAACGTACATTGTTCGTGTATACAATGATACAGCAAGCAAGATTTACCTGTTCCCGCTTCACCTATAGGTTACAAAGGTCCAACAGAGCGTAAGCAAGCTGCTTCGTCACTTCAGTTGTCACTAGACGAAGGCGAATGAGTGCCTAGCGAAACGGCGTTCGTTATAAGGCGCTCGATATGGCCTCATATCGAGCGTAATGAGGCAGAGGAGCGATAGTGTCGCCAAGTATATGGGTTCATGGGTACATGGGTACATGGGGTCAAGTGGAAGTGGATGACGAGATGAATGGTGCTTGATCAGGATCAGAGGTTGGTTGGGGTCGGGTTTCACATACCTATGACGATGAATTTGAACAGATAGTCTGTTCATTCATATAAAATAATATAGGCCAATAAAATGATCAGCAATGATTATGATCAGCAAAAGTAAAGTAATTAGCATAACTAGTAGATCAGCGCAGCCGCCCGTAGCCATAGCCATAGCCGTGGTCGCAGCCGTAGGTGAATTCGAAACTTACCATACGCCTCGACAAGTTCTGTGCCTTCATGCTCCATCGCGACGCGATTCCAACTCCGACTCGATTATACTCCAACGCTATCCCACAAGTCTTTTCCGTCCAAATTTCCACGTAGGTCCAATCTGCTCGAAACACGATCTTCCGACTGACCTGAAGTGTAGAGTAAAGATTGATTCCCCGGCTCGACCCTCAATGATGATTCTGTCGCTCGGCTCGATCTCAGAGATCTATTTATCAGATATTAGATAGGATACGCGGGGTATATATATGGGTATGCCGAGACGTCCAATAGAGAATTCTCAATGCGTTTGGTTCAGGCGACGATGATGAGCTTGTATAATGTATAGAAAGATGTTCGAGCACGTTTACACGATTACCTTTGGAGCAAGCAATGCAAATGATGCAGGAACCCAACTGAACCAAGCGTAAGGTAGTAAGAAGCTTAACGAGCAGGTCCGACCTTCGACCACTCATACACAGATGTACAGCCTAGCTAGACGTTTGTTTTCGTCTACACGCACTATAATAGCCTAGCTATGTTTTAGGCCAAATGGCGGTTATCGCCGCCGCATCCTTTGCCCATCCGTCAAAGATAGCTATAGAACCGTATACACCGACGTTTAAATCAAAATCGCGTGCATCAAGTTCGTGCTGCATCTCATTCGGTCTGTAATTGTTGTATCTGTATTTTATATCTGTACATGACCAAGCTAAAAGTTCCAGAGGAAAGGGAAAATACGTCTTATTCCGTTAGTCTATCTTTCCCCCCGTCCTCTACCTGAAAATTCCGACTATTTTACTCGGAACCCTTACTAGTCCGCGAAATCTCCATATCCGAGTTGAGGTCTGATATTGGATGTTCGCTACCAGCCGGATCCCGGATGGAGAGTATGCTCTTCCTCTCAAGTCTCATCGGCGTCCACGTTTCAGGTACTGCGATTAGGCCTTGAGAGCCTTTTGGCTGAGAGTGATCTTGTCACCCAGCGAAAGGGCAATACCCTGCGTCTTGCTTCGTATCCTAACATGTCCGGTGATCGTGCCATCTTCCGTTCGTTCAATACTGGCATTAGCCAAAGCGTCCTCACCTACATATTATACGGCACAACCACATATCAGTCAGCATGTTGACACGTATGAGATCATTCTCGGTCGCCGAGGCAAGGAGGGATAAGCCGAAACACTCACCGAACAAACTCTTAGCCGCCAGGTTAGCAGATAAGAAGTCGCAATCTCCCGAAAGGGCTGCTTCTGGCGTAAGGAGAGCCATGTGAGTCGATTTGAGCAGGTGGTCGAGGTATGCTCGAAGGTCAGAGATGGACGTTTGGACGGCCACCTTGTTCTCCCACTCAAATTCGGTCCACATCGATCGGAACTGTGGTCGAAGTACATACATCATCAGCTCGGCCGTCCACCTTTGTACCAGGCTTACATGACATCCATAGCTTACCTGGGCCTCGTTGACGTAGTTCGGCTTGATAAAGCTCATGATATCGACGTGAATATCACTCATGACGATAGTCACGTCCGCGTCGGAAGCACCTTGCTTCTGGTAGGTGATCGCGCCAAAGATCACACCAGTCTCAGTGGATGACACCTTGACGGTGGCGGACAGACTGTGGAAGCCATGAGGAGCAAGGGTGACAGGCGCAGGTCGCTCGACGAGCTTGAGATCACCGAGAGTAGCGAAATCAACCGTGAGGTTCTGCATCGTCTCGTTAGTGGTGTTAACGAGAAGGACGTCGAGGATAATGTCGTATTGAGATAGAGTGACAACCGTCTCAGCGTAGACGGGGTCGGAGAATCCGGTAAGTTGTGAGATTCGCGATAGCTTGGAGACAAAGTCGTCCTTTACTTCGGCAGCACCGGTAGCAGCGACCAGGTCATCAAACTGGGTATCAGGAGCAGCGAGAATATGTAAGCGTTTATTGCCACTTCCATGGTCAATCCCGACTCACGTCATCCACATCGCCGAGAGTAGATTTCTTGGACAGTTGTCTGAAAGTGATCAGATCATCCGCCTGAATAGTAGCGGTCTTGCTTTCTCGCTCCTTCTTCTCAAGAGCCTTCTTCTGCAGGAGTGGAGGATAAATAACGTCAGCGATCAACGTTCACGAGAAGTCATTGTACCTATCAGCCGGCTCACCTCTTCGGTTGCTACCATCTTGGCGTACGCAGCCTTGGTGTCGTGCAGGAACACATCCTGCAAGATCTTGGAAGATTGCAGTTCCGCCAGAGTCTCGATACAGTTCATGATTCGTTCTTGCGAATCCTCGTCGATCGGTACCGCGACAAATTTGGACTGTCCCACTCGGATGATAGAGGTCATGATAAGGATAGCCTCCGCTCGTAGCGTGTTGATCGCTTGGGCATCGGTGCCAGACTCTGAGAATCGGAGAACAAGCTTGGCGAGGGTAGCGGCCAGGACGGAAGCAGTGAAGAAGTCTCCACCGAGAATCAAAGCCCTAAGAGGAGGTTTGGTGGCAGCTCGTACTTGCTCTAATCGCGCAGCCTGAGCAGTAGACGTGTAAACGGTTTCAGTGGCGTATGTACCGTCGGCAAGCACACGTGTTGTGGTAACGGCCTTGGGCTGCTCTTCTTTCTTGTCGGCAGACGACTCATCCGCAGCCTCGGCTTCTTCAAGCAGTCGCTGAAGCACAAAACTCAGCTGAGCATTCTGAGCGCATATTTCGACAAGCAGCACAGCTTACCTGTTCTGATGCGAGAATGGGGATCTCGCCCAAAACTTTTCGGATTTCCTGGATAGCCCGCTTGATGTCGGCGGGCTGCTGAGCGTATTCTCCAACGATCCACATAGCTCCCCTAAACACCTTGCCAGACTTGATTTCGCTGAAAGTAGAAACGAGCTTATCCGTGATCGAAGGTCGGAGATCGGGGAATCGCTCAACGACCTCACTGTAATCGAGCAATGGGACAGCCTGTCAGCCTTGCTTCATGTCGCATCTTTCAGTCATTAAGTAGCAGGTGAACTCACCGGACAAAGGAGATCACATCCACGGCAGACGGGTTATTTGAGTCACCCAGGAAGTCCATGAGGACATGTACAACGTTGGCGGCGACTTCAGAGAACTTGATGGCACATGAATGTATGCTTTGAATAAGAAGTTGTCTGTACTCGAGGTTCTGCAAAGAGAAATCAGCTATCTGCGATTTCATGCTTTCCGGCGCAACCGCGACGTACCTTGTCGAAGTCCTGATCCAAAGTGCTCTGCAGCTGCTTCTTCAAGAACAATACAACATCCTCCACATTTCGGCTAGTTACCATCTCCAAAGCGATACCGAGCGCTTTTCGTTTCACCTCCATGTCGGGACTAGTTCGATATCAGCGAAGACACTTTCGAGAGGAGAAACGAGTCAAGGCTCACCTGGACAACACCTTGAGGATGTCCATCACCATCCCATCCAGCACATGCTCATGCTTAGCTCGCAAATGATCGAATCGATCAAGTACGATGAGCTTAACATTGTTATCGGCCTCCTTGACGATAAGTTCAGCAAGCGCGGAAGCGGCAGCTACAGTCAAACAAGATCAGCTTGATGATTTCCAGTATGCAGGGATAGAATTTGAAACTTACCCTTGACAGCAGCTGGGTTTTGAGTAAGGGTGGTAAGGCTGGTAGCGGCCTCGTACTTGACAGCATGTGAGGGGGAGTTAAGGAGCTCGAAGATACATCGAATCCATTTTGCCCTGTGTCCACCTTCGGATCTAGCCTCCTTCCTGACCAACTCAATGACGGCCATCTGCATCAACTCGTCCATTCCTGAGATCTGGTCAAAGTTGTTGAGCAAGTATCGGACAGCAGTCGGTTGGGAGATGTTGCAGAGGGTAACGAAAGCATTTCGTTTACATGTTGAGTCGGATTCCTGCGGTGACCAGCACGAATCAACCTCTGGACTTGATCGTATCTCCTCGGCGGGCAAATGATATGAACTTACAGCAGCAAGGAAGGTATCCAACAGCTCAGGCGCGTCGGGAATCAGGTGCTCGTGATCCTGGAAGATAGTATACGTAGCGAAGACAGCGTTCTTTCGTACGAATGAGTGTCGGTGTTCCTGATCACCCATATATACGAAAATGTCAGGTCAGCTGTTTACATGCGAGCGCGATGGCTTGAGAGGCAACTGACCAAGCACGATCGAACTGTCGGTACCAATGGCTCAAGAAGTTCTGACTCCCTAATCTTCTGCAAGAATCTCAACGTCGCGCCTCGGATGTATTCATTGGGGTGTTGCTATCGTGTCACGCATCATCAGAGTACCAGAATCAGCTCATCTTTCAGTCACAATGGCTGGGACGGTCAATATGAAGCTCACCAGATCGTTTCGTATAGCGTTACTGTTAGGTTGTGCGATCAGCTCAGCTCAGCTCAGCCCAAAAGATAGGACTAGGGTTAAAATGTAAAGAACACTCACACTACCAAGATCATCTCCTGCTTCAACTTGCCAGCATCGTCCAACTTGGGGCAGATCCTGTAGTTCAACAATCAATATGACATCTACTTCGATGGGCGCTGGCCTTTCACACTTACTCCCAGTAGAAGTGAAGCATCTTCTTGAGCTGCTTGTTTCTTGACGGCATGACATATTGGATAATAGGCATGAGCAATGACGGCTATTCCAAACAGAGGTAACGCGATATATCAGCTCCGTATCGCACACAGCACGACACCATACAAGTGGGACAATGCTTGATGTTCAGCTGGCTGTTGTACTCACATGTCCTTGTCCATTCAAGGTGCTGACGATGATTCTCCTCATGGTCTCAAGCTTGACATCATCCGAGCCTTTCTGCAAGGCATTCCGCAAGTCGGAGGAAGAGGGCGCGTCAATGAGATCATCGTGAACGATGGTGTAGCACGTCGCGGAGGGGTTCATGGTGGCTGCGTGCAGGTGTGATGGCGCCTGGGCCCTGGTGCGAGAAAGGGTAGAGAACCGGCCGGCGAAGAAGACGATATGGGAATGTGTCGAGAAGTAACTATCAGTCTGAGTACAGTAAGGGTGTTTTTTATTGTCACTTGCGTGTCATGGAGACGTAGATATGTGTTATAGAGTATTCAAGCGTTGACATATGATGGTTCAGAGGTTGAGGGTAGTGCCAGTGACGGTGACAGCGAGGCAGATGCAGATGCAGATGCAGCCAACAACTAACGCGTCTGTCTAGAGGGGAAACGTGGTGAAGCAATAGCAATGCCACAATTCGGGAATATCGGAGAAATCAACCCTCAACCCTCTCTCCCACCACTACCACTCGGTGCATTCCGGCTTAGACCTGCGATAGCTTCGTAGCTCGTCGCTCTCCGTTTGTTGCGCACGAAAACGATAGGTGTATACATGCTATGATTCCAGTTAAATCAACAAGACTCATATACCTAACTCATCCATCTATAGCTACTCTAAAAGCTCACTCGAAGGGCAATCTCTCTCCCCCCTTTTCGCTCGTATTGTATCGCTCCGCCTCGCTTTGCTTCCCGACCTTCTTTCAGCTCGAAAACAAAATGGCTACTCCTACCGTCAACGTGAGTCGGGCAAGGCGACGAAGGAAAACCCGGAGCAGAGAGTGGCATACTAGACCGGTCCTATTTGGGACTGCTGCAGATCTCGAGATGGGAGCAAGTAGATGAATGGGCAACGTGTCGGACTGCTTGATGTGGCAGCAAGGACCTCGAGGGAAGGACAAGGACGAGTGCATGCTGACAATCATTCCATTCAATCAATCTCGTGTTTTGTGCGAATGTTAATAGGTCGTCCGATGGACCGCTCTCCTTACCGGTATCACCTACGGTATCTTCCACCAATCTACGTTACAAGCCAAGTACGATGAGAAGAAGGTGCGTGGACATTCTGATGACGATAACAACATCTGACCTTTCCGCGTCTGCAACGCGCTTGGAGATGTCGCTGATATTCCGTTTCTTTGGTTCCCCTCTGTCCTAATCCCATGGTCCACTATTGAACTTCCGAATGTATAATACTCGTAAATGGTTCGCGATACTCTTGCGACCGCGACTCACGATGGAACGTCTCACTGAAACAGATCGCCCATGCTGCCCACCACCGAGCGCACTTGATTGAGGAGGGTCGAAAGGCTTATGCCGCGAAGAAGGCTGCTGAGAAGTCGGGATCATCATCATGTGAGTTCGAAGATTCCAATGGATAGTTGGGGTTAGCGCCGTAAATTGTCCTCTCGGAGCCGCTTGGCCGGGACGCTTGGACGACGCCAGTGAGGATTCAGATGAAGCGGAGGGAGGATCAGTCGATGTGTGGTCATGCGGGGCGGGGGAAGATAAGGGTTGCATGGACAGAGGGGGCAATCTTCTGCCTCAGAAACCCCTATCACTCCTCGAGGAGGGCCCACTCGCTATCCCGGTGCTGGACGCTATCGCTGTCGGCTCTATACTAGTTGAAGTGACAATGGAGATAGGTCTGGCGCAATCTTCCCGGCTTCTCCAACTCCACTGCTCCTTTATCTCCATTGCTTGTCATCATCGTACAGCTGTCTGCCTGATGAGTGCTATCACAGCAGCTAACATTATATCGCTGTTTCTTTCCATCACCCAGTGATCACCGACCCCGAGGACCCCAAGTTTGACCTGGAGAAGTTGGTCGAGTCATGGACCAAGGACTCATAGGCTTCTCTGTTGATTTGATTGGATTCGGATATTTATATCATCTCGCCCTCGGCTTTCTTTGCATACCATTCATTGTTTCGTTTAGAAAAGAACAATGAAATCATGCAATGGTGTGATAGACTCTCGGATTCAAGCCTCTGGTGCTACGCGGTACCAGGACAGACTTGTGTTGTCTGGGCTGAGATCGCTTCAACCTGAACTAGCTAGTATTGATGCTAGTGTGGGAAGAATGGGTTTGTTGCATCTCACGCTACGGTGGAAAGAAAATGCCACCAAGCAAGCATGAGGCATGAATAGGAAGGAATGTCGTGACATCACGAGATAACTCTCTCAGCCGCACCAAAACTGTGTAGATAGAGCCAGGGGGGGCTGTTACTAGACGCGTCTCGTTACTGCACACCTCAACCTCAATTCCTCATGTTCCCCCTCTCCTCCCCTTTCCTCGTGTCGGTCCACCGCTACTTTCACCAGACAAATAAATCTTCTTCCCACCTTCAGGTTCGTCTCTCTACTATAGTGTCGCTATCCCACCAGGACAGGTAAAACATCCATATCCAGCAAAATCGCCCTGGTCCACGAGTCCACAAACATAACAAACCCAGTCTCTCACCCTCACTCCTCGCTTCCTTCAGATATTCACCATGGCACCTTCCGAGCCTATTGACATCGACGATGATGTGCCAGCTGGCGAGGACAGCCAGATAATCAATGAGGTGAGCTGCCATAGCATCCTCCGGATCTCGGCGGGCTGTGATAACAGCTGACGCTTCCTGTGCATTCTTGTTGTCTACCCAGGAATACAAAATCTGGAAGAAAAAGTGAGGCTCAAGAGGTACTGTGTCCTGTCCTGCGAGGGCCCTTACTCATCAGTGTCATAATCTGTAGCACCCCATTCCTCTATGATACCGTGATCACGCATGCTCTCACTTGGCCCAGCTTGACGTGTCAGTGGCTGCCAGACTTTACGACGTGAGTGCCTGCTTACCACTATCGCGGTACAAAATCCGCCTTGCTGTGGAGGCAGAAAGGGCTCTGGTAGTGTGAACATTGATCGATACATCATGCTATCATAGCGAGACCGATACGGACTACACCAAACACCACATGATTCTCGGTACCCACACTTCAGGACAATCGAATGATCACTTGATCGTCGCGGAGGTCTTACTTCCCAAAGGCGGGCTGGAAAGCTCAGGCAAGGATGTCGCGGAGATGTATGATGAAGATAAACAGGGTGAGTGAATTCCACAGGTATAAACGATTGAAACTATCGTATTTGGGCAGAGACATCTCATTGGCTATCAGCTTTTTATCGTTGGTGATGAGGATCACTTACCGTTGCCTGAACGCTTTCATATAGAGGTCGGATCGTACACCAAATCTCCAGCTAGAATCAGGGCCATCCAGACTATCAACCACGAAGGAGAGATCAACCGAGCTCGATACATGCCTCAGAACCCATCATTAATCGCTACCAAGGCTGTGTCTGGAGAAGTGCTCATCTTCGATAGAACAAAACATGAGAGCAAGGCGCCTGCTAGCGGGGAATGTAAGCCTAATATCAGGCTGCAGGGCCAAACCAAGGAAGGGTGAGTACGATCTGTTATGACCTGCAACCGAGCGTTTTTCCTTGGTAGACGGAGCTGACATCTGTGCTGCTGATGTATAGCTACGGCCTGGCTTGGAGCCCCCTGAAAGAGGGACACATTCTTAGTGCGAGTGAGGATACAACCGTTGCTCACTGGTCAGTCCACTTACTTCCCTCCTTCTTATTTACCAGTGAAGCATGACCTGCTGACTGTTTCGCAGGGACATTCAAGGCTATAAGAAGGAAGACCCGACGCTTCAGCCATTACGATTGTACAAGGGCCATACCGCCTGTGTCGGAGTGAGTCAATTTACATCTTCCACTTTCCATTTGTGCTTACGCTGACAGCTAAACCACGCAGGACGTTGACTGGAGTCATTATAACGATTGGATGTTCGGATCCGTCGGAGATGATAGGAAGATCATGCTGTGAGTCGCTGTTATTGGCTTGCTATGCGAGTATCGATCATTGATCCTGCCGTCATGTGTGGGAATTTCAGTTGGGATACCCGAAGCGAAAACTCTCACAAGCCTACATCGTCTACTGCGGGACATACTGCTGAGATCAACTCGATTGCGTTTGCCCCGAGCAACGAATACCTGTTCTTGACCGGTTCCAGCGATCACGTGAGTAGACTGCTAAGCTGCAGACAGGGTCCGGGTGATCTCTATGCCTTGAGGTCGAGCTTCCAGCTAAAGGCTGTTGTGTCTTGTTTACAGACTATCGCGCTTTGGGACACTAGGAGGATGGACAGCAAGTTGCATTCTTTCGAGGCGCACACGGATGATGTTCTCCAGCTCTCTTGGTCTCCTCATTCTCCTGTGCATTTCGCATCTGCTTCCGCCGACAGGAGAGTCCATATCTGGAACCTCGACGCCATTGGTGCCGAGCAGACTCCCGACGATGCCGAGGATGGACCTCCCGAATTGCTCTTCGTTCACGGCGGCCACACCTCGAAAGTCAGCGATATCTCGTGGAGTCCCAATGCAAAGTGGCATATTGCGACGACTGCCGAGGATAACATCCTCCAGGTCTGGGAGCCGAGCAGGCACATTCGTGTGCCAGCTCAGGCAGACGTCAACTCAATGGATCTGGAGTGATGTCTGGGTTAGGACGGAAATAGGCACGGCTGTGAGTCGACTCTAATGGTAGATCCGTTGGACACGTGAAACGGTACGTGTATCGAAGTCGTGCGATGCGAGTCATGGGGAGGAATAAAGGACTGGACTGAGGTTTCAATAGCTGCGCTCGCCCCGAGTATTGCGATAGAAGTAGTATAGACAGCCCTGTAGCGGCTGCACCTTCGGCAAGCAATAATATGCAATATGCAACATGCAACATGTACTGTGTACACATGAGAGACACTAAGTAGTCTTTTGCAGGCTTCGGACGCTGAGCACCTACTGTATGGCGGAAAGGAGAGTACACATGGTATGCCTGATTGTCACTGGACCTAAAACGTAGAGAAAACGAAGCGTGGGAATGCTTGTAGCGCTTGGCTAAGGGGAGTACGTAGTACGTTCTGTTTCATACGTATGGCACACCCGAAAAAAAAAAAGGATCATGTAGGTTCGGTTCCATTCCAGCAAGTCAGCTGCGCTGGTCAGCCAAGGTGAGTGCTAGTGCTGGTGCTGGTGCCGGTGTGGAGTCGGGACTGAAAGCTGGAATTGCTTCGTCAGACACCATACATACATGAGCGGAGAATTCGCAATTGCTTGAGTTGACCCGTCCGATTCCGGCACACCTGCGTCCTGCATTCCTAAGCTAGGATAGGCTAGGCTCGGCTGGGCTGATTCCCATGGTTCCCGTGATTCTGTGGAACATATACTCTCTGCAGACCTCCACAGTACTTGTACTTTATGATTCCAGCGAAAGACACTGTTTGGACTATTGGTAGACACAGAGATGTGATCCTGGTGAGACAGAGAAGGTATTCGCACTTCTTCACTGCCTACGTACGCACGTACGCCTCGTATGCTGTCCTGCGTATGATGTTTTGGGGTTGTTGTTTTTCTTTTCTCGTTTTCCCGTTTCTGTTTCCTAGCTCGAAAGAAGCGGGGACAGCAACAGCTAACTTGGAAGAGCTAGCCGAACTGTTTTCGTCTGTGTGTTCCACGATGGTTTCGTCACACCGCGTCAGATGCGCGTTTTAGGCTCTATGCTCACGCCTATGATCTATGTTGATATATCAGCCGCCATTTTTGTGAACGGAGCAGGGCGATCCGGACCTTCGTTGCTACATTGCATTGCATTGGCCTAGCATTGGGATGCTTTTCTCGCCTGGAATCCATCTGGATAACTCTATCAAGCCTAATTGTCGGCTATCATCATTCCTCTTTTGTCCAGTTAATATAGGCGTCCGTGTTCTTCAGAAACGGTAACGATGGTATCTTCTCCCGATGGCGGGGTCGGAGATCGTGTGATTGCATGTAACGGCATCACCACGAGAGAAAAACGCAGATGCGGCTGGTTTGTGCATATATGTACAGTTAGTATTCGTACCTTGTCGCTCATCTATCTCATCGGTGGCGTTCAATTACCGTCGCTCGCTTAAAAGTATGTGGGAATGCAAGTGAAAGTGAGAGGAAATGATACGGGACTTTATCGGTCTGGTATTTGCAGGGGATTGCAGGGTTAAATAAGGCTTGTACTGTATTTAGGGTGTCAAGAGGAGATTTTTAAACGTGGAAAGCTAAAGCTGATTTGTTAGCAGTCCATGGTTTTGGCCAAATGATGACGCAAGATTGTTTATCCTTCTTCTCAGGCCAATCGCCTCGGCGGCAAATTGAGCCAAACCAGAACACCCATGCAGTAACTTACGCTGGAAAAGTCAAATCGTAGCGTCAGGGAGAGGAGAGAGGTGGCCTCAAGTTCCGAACAAGCGGTTATCGGTGGGTACATGATGCATGATCGATGCTATGATTCTGGCGGGAAAGGGGCCTGCCATATGGCGCACACAACACGATGGCAGTATTTATTGCAGCATATTACGCGACTGACTGTTAATGTAATGTGAACAAACAAGCATGTCTTGCCCCGGCCGACAACCTTGAGATGAACAATCCGCCGCGCCATCACAAGACAAGGCGACCTGGCATGCATGTTGACATGACTTGAGTCGATCGATAGGCGACGAGATCACTTTATTTGAATGTCTCGCAAGGCAAGGTAAAGAAAGGCCTTAGCCATGAAGGTTGCATGCTGTCAGTTGCCGGAATCCAATCGTCGTTCTTTAAGCTCAAGGATGAGTCACTCTCCCACACGATCTTTCCTCGGTTCTCTGGAGCCGCGCTTGTTAAAGGTAAAGGTCGTTCGGCGAGTTTGAGTTGAGTTGTTAGGGTGTGTGATTCTACGACGTAAGGTACTGGAGTGAGAAAGAAGAAACCCACGTTTCCCACATCTTTTCGGCACTGCTGAAGAGCGCGAGGAGGTTTTTTTTTTTTGGGTTTGGGGGGGGGCGGGGGGGGCAGACCCAAGCAAAGGAGAGAGTGCGGACAGGTTAAAGCGGAGATCGAGAAAAGCGTCCTGGTGTAACATCACTGAATCACCTGTACCACTCCCGTAGCACAGGCAAAGCAAGCGTAGCGTAAGATGGCGACTGTGACTTAAGATATTCCGCTGGTCAAAGTGTAGAAGGGAAAAAAAAAAAAAAAAAGAAAAACAAGCAGAGAGAAAGAGTAGTAGGTAGACTCAGGGTTCACACCAAACGTACCCCATGATGTGCCTTGCTTTTCCTCTTTTTTTCTCTCTCTTTTTTTCCCCTGCTAACTATGCAGACTCCGTGAGCTATCATGATTGATTTTAAAATCCCCTTCGGGATTTCCCCCTCTTCTCTTCTTTGGCTATTAGGATAGGGATCGTCGTCTTTTTGCCTTTGTTGAAGTAGTGGAAATCGCATCGGTATTGGACCAAGAGCGGATCGGATGGCATGGCAACGCTGACGGTGACGGGGATGAAGCTGTGTGAAAGCAAATACAGGGAAAGGAGCTGTGACAGGTGCCAATATCGGACGGAATTATATTATGCATGCATGCGTCACATCCCAGTCATTCTGCTCTGTCATGTTTGCAGAATACTATGCAAGGAATGTCAACGTCGGAACGATTCAAGCGGCAAGGATGTAAAGACAGGACAGGACAGGATGCAAGATTTCAAGTACAGCCTAGTAGGAGTAGGGCCGAGCCTGAGCCGCTCGCGGGGGACACGAAGATCGACGGACACTTTTAAGCGTGACCATTCATAGATGCTCTTCTCTCGCCCCTTGCCTTGCTTGCCTTGTTTGCAGTCATCGGTATCTCGGACTCCTGCCCTCAGAGTTTCCTCCTGACTTACGATGGCCTGACCGTGCCAGACATCTCTCTCTCTCTCTCTCTCTCTCTATCGCCCTTTGCTATCACACTTGCTGCTTTCCTCTGTATGCCGGGATCTGTATGCTGGGATATATCTTAGTTACATGCATTTCACTTGCGCTGGCTACTAGCATCTTCTGATCTTTCTCTCGTAAAGCAGTCGCATTCAGCCAGTCAGTATCGAGTATCACTTACATTCCTTTTTCCCGACCATATATTCTGTCTTGAACACACACGCACACGTATATGGCAGACAGTCAGTAACTCGAAGTATTGTGACCGTGGTTGCGACTTTGACTGTCATACCATAATCGTATTCATTCACCATCACCATCACCATCACCATCACCATCACCATCACCATCACCATCATCATCATCATCATCATCATCATCACCATTTACAGTACGCTTAGTCATAATCGTAATCAGCATCACAGAAAATACTTCATACTGTGCAATTGGATCCGATCACGCATCGCATCGCATCACAACACATCCCATACATCCAGGTGCACTACCCATATACTCAACATCATCAACCAAGTAAGGAGGTTCTCTTTTGAACGACACATCGCACAATCATTGACCAGGATTCACTCGCACTCGACACAAAACAAAACACATACGGCACGGCAAGGCTTTCCGTCAGACAGAGCTACGCTACCTATTTCTCTCCCTCGGATCGGACGACACAACGAGCTACGAATCGAATCGACTACAGGTTGATCCCGATCCAGCGACATATATAGAACTGCAACGCTGCAACTGTCAACTGCAAAGAACACAACTCACACACAAAACACACCATTTGACGGTGACTCGGTTTGTGGGAATCGTTCAAATTGGCCGCATTCAACTGGTCACTTCCTCCAGCGCCAACAAGAGTAATAAGTATCGACCGTTCCATCATCATCTTAATCTTATCGATCGCAATTCTGAAATTGTTCATACATATCACATCATCTGTCTCATTGTGTTATCGGTCAACCAATCTGCCGGAGGATAAAGAGAACGTTTTTGAACAGCTTTCGCATTGCGATCTCGACCCCAACCATTCAGCCCGATATTTCATCTGATCGCCCAGGTCCCTTTCAATTATCGCCACCTATCGTGACCAGTCACAAGCTGAGCTATAACCAGGATAGAAGGGAAAAGCAAAACGGAAGCAATTAAACATTGCATCTTGCAAGTATTGTACGGATGAGGCGTCAAAGTGATCGCTGTCGCCACCCACATCGCCACCTTCATCGCTATTCACATCCATATCATACGAAACAGCTTTAACGCCTGATCCAAGCGAGGTCAATCATCAGGACGTTCCTCCCCCTTCTCAGGCTCGCCATTAGAGCATCGACTATCCCCTAGCCGATCTCGGTTCATCTTCTTGCAGAAAAGCTTTGTGAAGGATGGGAACTGTGTTGGATGCTTCTGGCATTGAGATGCTCAAACGGGCCGCGATACCCAGACCGTGAGTATATTCTGACCGCGCCTCTTGGTTTACACCCGACATCGTCTTTGTTGCAAAGTTCACTGATTCTACTTTGTGGACTACTTCGCGGACCATACACTTTCCTGACGCATCAACGCAGATTATATGAGCTCAAAGTCAGGCAACAACCAGAGAGGGCTAGATTGTGTTCGTATAAGGAGGAAAACGAGACAAGTGAGTGTGTCATCCGCTGCAATATTCTTTTCAACCTCTGATAGACGAAGCCATGCTCATCTCTGATCACTCCTGATCACAGTCGACAGGCGGCCTGTGGATCCTCCCCCCGTAGTTGAATTGCGGTCCCATGAGATCCCGTCAGAGTGAGTTCTTCTCCCTCCCTTTGGCCCCTTGACATCGATCCATTCTGGGTGATGGTCTGGCCGAATGCTCATTCACAGCCTTGGCTCTGACTCGTCTATTTAGACGCCTACTCGAATCCACCTCATTCTTCATCCGGGCCAGCATTGTATCCGCAACAGCTGTACCCGTTCCCGTGCCCGACCATGGACTTCCATCCACATCTGAACCCTACTATTCGGCCATCAAGACGCCGATTGGTGCCGATGCAACGACGGGCGAAGTCGTACAAACGCCTGAAAAACTCAAACTCACAGACGGGAGAATAGCTGCCCTGTGCATCTTTGCCAAACTCAGTGTGAGGGTACCAGGTGTTTTCAGGCTGATGTTCACGCTCTACGAGACAACAGAGTGAGTCGCACTTGGTCACATCGCATCACAACTTCATCAAATGGATGAAATCACTTGACACATGTGTACCGGTCCGTGGGAATCGATCCCAGACCTTGGATTCTTGGTTTTGATTCAGAACTCTCGAATCCTGCTGGGCGTTCTGATACGACGACCGGCAGCGGAGGATTTTGTGTTTCCGTGGGATGTGGGGTGTGGGATCATCAAGATGCTTGAATAGCTAGGTTGTGAAATGGAAGTGTCAGCTGACGTCTTGACCAACCTTAAATCCCATCGTGCCTTGCCTTTACGGCTTTCACAACATCACCACTTTACAACATCGCGGGATAGTGCCGGCATCATCGAATTGACCAGAACCGTGTCGGAGCCATTCGAGGTCTTCTCCCCAAAGTTATTCAAAGGGATGCATGAGAGTACAGCTCTGACTCGGCATCTTGCCGCTCAGGGTCTCAAGGTCAAGCTTAGAACAGATACCAGCGTTGGAAGGCAGTGAGTGGACTACCCTTCATACGTCGCTCATCTTGGATGGAGGTTTCTCTGGACGTGACCGGCGTCTGGGCGACCATATACCGCCACGGCAAGCACGTTCTGACGCCCTCGTCTTTCCGCGTAATTGTATTGCATATAACAGGAGCACTAGCCGTCGCCGTACACCCGCTGCCACCACTCCGACTCATGTCGCTTTCGACAAGACATTGACGGCATCACCTATGACTGCTATGTCCACAGAAATCGTCAAGGTCCAGCCACAGCCAGTACAAACAGCTACAAGCCTAACCAGGCATTCGCCAATAGATAATCGCTCGGCTTCTATCCAGCCTAGAAAAGTGATGACGGCGTCGGATAGATCTCTGATATGGAAGACGCCTATGGAGCCGTTTGGTTATGCGAATGAACAGGCTATTGCAGGTCCGGGACCAACGACGGCTGGGAAAAGGAGGTTTATGGACGATGGCATGATGCCTTCTTTGAAAGAGTTGTCGAGTAGATTTGATTGGACTCGTAAGTCTGTCCTTCCCCCACCCCCTTCTGTCTGGCAGAATCAACATCATGGTATTCCCTCCGTCTAACTTTCCCAATTCGTCGTTTCATCCCCACTCAGCTACACCTCCCGCTACAGATCTAGCAGCATTTTCGCTCTCCCGTTATGGCTCGCCTGGAAATCTGCATCAGTACAGATCCAGTCCTGCACATGGAAGTGGGTCTCCAGCCATCCGCCCTTCGTCGCCACATCGACCTGGACCTGCCCCGATATCGGCTGAATCGTTGGGATCGTATCATCCTGGTCAGGCCTCGGCGTCGACCTCTTCTTCACAGTCCTCCTTCACTCGGTCGTCCGTTTCTTCTTCTACCGAAGCCATCACGTCTCCTTTTTCTACCGCAAACCAAACTCGGCGGTCGTCTAGCTATACTCAGCCCAGTTCTGTTTCCTCAACGTTACCCTCCCCCTTTCCACGTTTAAATCTAGGTCCTGGCGACGATGGAATACCAATCTTGCCTATCCCGAGCATGTTCGCATCGTCATCTTCACGTCCGCCCCCATTCGTACCACCAAGCGTACACCAAGTGCTCGAACCGCATTCGCATTCGCATTCAAATTCTCCGTCCTTGCTACCCTCGTCGATTCCAGTGCATCATCAGCCAATGGCTTATAACAGCCCCGATATCGTGGTGCCTTTGCCTCGATTACCTGTTGCTGGCAGGGTACCACCGTTCGATCCAGGTTCAGAAATAGGACACGGCATTCCTCCGCCCGGAATGCCGGGGCCGGGTTCTGACGAGCGATACATACATGCTCAAAATCCCGGCCATTCGCACTATACCGCGGGCCCGGGCCATATCGATTCATACGGTACTCAATTTGCAGGTGCAGGCGCAGGCCCCCTTCCTCCATCGACATTGCCACCGATCCGACCGCTCACTGACGAGCCTTTGAGAGATCACCGTAGGGAAAGGCGGTGAAACGCAAATAGTGCGCGCATCAAGTCACATCCAGGATCAGGGGCAATCACAGTGTAGGACTCGGGACATCGTGAGCTAGGTTTCGTTGTTGCCGGGTAGCAATTGCCCTGTGTGAGAAACGATCTCAGGCAGGCATTCTCGTGCTGGACCTTACTTAGGAATTTCATGCCGGAGAAAACACAATTTGTCATTTGTATCGTGCAGACATGTGACTCATCCCATGTGTGGTGTTCTGCCTTTTATTTGTGTTCGACTGCCTCAGATCTCCGGACCATAGCCTTGGGAACGTACTAATTACAAGTCAGCCCGACACGTGACATCAGTGGAAACATTGGCAAGCAAACACCTTTTCATAAGCCTGTGCAAGCGAGACCTGCCGTCCCTTATCTTCACAGCGCCGCCAAATCATGGAAGCCATCCATTATACAGTGTTGTCGTTTGGTGTGTGATGTTTGTACGCGCTCGAATACTGCGCGAGCGGAAGTCTCAGGAGCAGGGGGAAAAGGGGGGGATCATATGGCACGCACCCTCAACCTTGGCGAGCGACACTTTTCGTCTCTTTCGAAACACGCGTCCGTTGAGTCTTCTGGACTCTGATGACTTGCTGACGTGAGGGAACGCCGCGTCCGTCCGTCGGAGCAATCTGCATCTCATCATGATGCATCAAGCAGTACATGTACATGGTCCGGAACTGGTCTTGTATGGACGTCCTACTAGTACCATGTTGGTTTCCACATAGAACAAAGACCCAATCACGATCCGTCGCTATGCACATCGCGACCAGATCCAAGATCCAAGATTCATACAATATATCGGTATATCGAAGCGCTCGATATTGACTCGAGATTATTCTTCTTTTCTTTCTTTTGGCGCCAACCCTCGACGGATGGGGAAGAGCAGATCCATATGTGGAGCCGTGGGTTTTCCTGTAACGTACCGGCTGCCGGACTCCATAGACGCATTCTTATAAATGCGACGTGCCATCATATCGTTCCTACAATTTCGAAAGGTCGACTGATGTAGTCGAGTCAAGGCCGATGATCTCTGATGTTATCGCCTGCACTTCCGATTCTCTCATTCTCTCATTCTCAGCAATCTCTGAGATGAAGAGTGGCTGAGCCGTGTTCTAGAGCGTGATAGCAGCCAGCTTTGATCGAGGATCACCGATAGTTCGAAGAGAGCGATGAGAGTTGCCGGGTCCAAACCGGTACGTCTTGCTATTTGCGATTTGCGATTTGCGATTTACGATTTGCGATCTGCAGTCGACGGAAAATTTGCGGATCCAGACGAAGACGGACAGTGTCATTTTATACCATGGGCAATCTTGTATCGCTCTTCTGGTTTACTGTTCGCAGCTAACGTCGCTGTCTTTTGGGTTTTGAGGGTTTGATGGCCAGTCCACATGATGATCTGTGCCCTTCGCGCCGTACCCGTGCCCGTAGTAGGCCCACTTTCTCAGTCACGCCAAAGCCAAGACCCTCGCCGTCGTCCTCGACTTCGACCTCGACCTCAATCTCAAATGGCCGAGTGAGTAGATACGGTCTGGTCCAGCATTGGTCCTCCGTTATGGTGTATTTCTCGGCGACATTCAGATCGATAGCCGTTTCCGCAGTTGTTTCCGTTGCTATGCCCATAGCCACGCTCAAAATTTCCACGACCTCGGCCTCGACCTCGGCTTTGTCCTTGTCCTCGCCAGCTCCCTCTATCCGAGTGGCCGTGACCGCTGGCTCTTTCCCTGTCTGCACCTCTCCCATATTCTCCCCTATACCCGCCTCTTTCTCTCCCTCGGTCAGAAGTACGGTTATGATAGGAGCTTGCACCTCTTGATCCAGAGGCGGGTGTAGGCTTCGCTATCGTCCTTCTATCCCCAATCTCAACTTCCCCTCGCTCTTCAATATTCTTCAACACACTTTTCAGAGTCGTCTCTTCCCAGATACCATCTATAGGCTGTTCCGCTTCGCGCAATGTGTAGACCCGGTCAAAACCCTCTCCTTGGCCAGGGAGGGAAGATGGCGGCTGAAACTGAGATTCCATCTGACGTAGGACCCGCAGGCCAGTCTCGGCGTCTGGGATAGTCGGATGGGAGGTTCGGGAAAACAAACGTGATTCCAGTGTTGGGTGAGAGACGGAGAGGGTTAGACAGTATACGAGCGGTCGGGGAGTCATCGAGTCGGCAATGGAGATGAAGTGACTTCGTTGACTGTGAGAAAACGAGGCATATCGTATTATAAGTACACGTGAGCCATGTACGAACATACGAAAGGCCAATCGACCAATTGGTCGATATAAGCACCTTCTTTCACCTTGACGGCATCCATAATCGATGATTGAGAAGTATCGTCCCTTGCAAAGGATATTGCGATCCAGGATCCACCGAGAGGAATATTGTCATTGTCACTCACATTGGGTCGAAGCCGACTCTATCGACAATAACATTACACCCCTCTCCCAGGGCCCACCTCACCCTGGCTTCACATTCCTGCCTTCGCCGACTCTGCGCATCATCCTGCGACGCCCGAACCCATCTTCGCATCGGATCGTCAGCCGACAGTTGATCGTGATCGTCACCGTAACCGTGACCTTGATCTTGACCAAAGGTCTCGGTGGAGGCCACTAATGCTTCAGCGAATGTCGTCTTGCCTGACCCTGGTAAGCCTACCAGTACGAGCATTATCTGGGGCTGCGGCGAATCATATTGGGTCTGACTTTGACGCTGAATTTGATGATAAGGCTGAAACACGTCTTGAGGATCCATCGCGATTGACGAAGATAACGTCTGAGCAGCACTCGCGGGGATGAAATCCGTGGTTGGCTTAGGGGGCCAAGGACTAGACATGTTGAGCGCGAGGTTGCCGGTCCAAATATAGCGAATCCGGTCTTTGGCTTCGTACCCGTGTTCACTGTCGAGGACAGTGCAGTTGAGTACTTTATATACAAGCAATATCATTCCATCTCATCAACTGGTTTCGAGAATGAGATCCTCCTAGGGGCCTCACGTGCAGTAACGTTTCGTTTTGTTTATGCATTGTCGGCGGCGGTTTCCGCTTCGCCGGACGCTGCAGCTGACATCACATCACGGCCCATGCGATGCATGTGCAATAGTAATGGTTATGGGTGAGGAAAAGAAGAGGTTGAGGTAGACAACTAAGGGGATCTATGTAGTTCTTTGGACCCCGTTTGAAATAGCGTAGATGCGCTGCCGCTACGATCATGCATCCACTCCATTCGGGAGAAAGGGGCGAAGGATATGACCAAGTAGTCGACATGGCAGCAACATCATGTTTATAGGCTGAGACCGTCGGCCATCCCTCGAGTATTGCTCGGCGTAACGGTCGACTTCGGTGCCGGGGCCGCCCTAGTCCGATCAACACGCTTTATCATGGATTGCTTCAGACACCCAAGCTCCGGTCATTCCGCATCATGTATATATACTTGAACACAGAGAGAGAGCGTGCAGAAGCCTGCAGGAACCTCTTGCAGCTTGAGTATTCGTCCATCCACCCGCAGGAAAACTTCACTCATGTCCAAGGTCATCGTCACAGGAGTAACCGGCAACGGTAAGAGTCGACCTCCACCATTTCCCATATGGTCGTATATTGCGCGAAGTCAGACCCAGAGATTAAGGGGCACTGACTGATCTATGTGTGCTATGACTTGCAACCATCAGCCGGCTCAGCAATCTTATCAGAAGCCATCGCCTCGCCCTCAATCTCGCAGATCTTAGTCTTATCCCGAAAACCGCCCTACGAGTCATCGCCGAAGATCAAGCACATCCTACTCCCTTCTTCAGAGTACCCAAAAGGATTTGACGAGGTTACCGATAGATTGGTAGATGAGATCAGACGGGATGGTTATACGAGCTGTATCTGGGCTTTGGGAATCTCTCAGATCGGGTTGAAAGAGGACGAGTATACTAGGTGAGTGACAATCGCTGTAACCGGAACCTTTTCAGAGATTGAACTGTTTATTATTCTCGTCGAAAGTCAATGTGGAGTATCACTAACGGGGAAGGGTTCCGACTCAGAATTACCCACGACTACACCCTCACATTCGCTCGAGCATTTTCAAACCTCGGTACGCCCAGTAACCCATTCAAGTTCATCTACATCTCAGGCGAAGGCGCACGACAGGACGAAAACTCGTCGCAGCTTTTTGCTAAAGTCAAAGGAAGGATCGAGAAGGCTTTAGTCCAGCTAGCAGAGAATTCAGGAGGCAAGTTTGAGGCTGTCAATCTTAGACCGGGCGTTATCAACCCAACTCTAGAGGTAAGTTTCCAACGTCGTTTCACTGCGCAGCTATCTTATTCGCTTTATTCGTCGTGTCTGCCAGTACAACGTGAGGGGAGCTGATATGAGCCGCCCCATGATCGTCTAGCACCTCCCTCGTATGCCCTATTGGTTCGGAAGAGGCCTCAGATGGTCATCAGCAGTCCTTCACCCCCTCCTGCCGCGATACGTCATCGACGCATCTGATCTGGGCAAGGCAAGTGTCGGGCTAGCAGTTGGGCAAGGATGGGATAAGAAGGACTCGGAAGGTGTGATCATGAACTTGGAGTTGAGAGAGATGGCGAAGGCGTTCAGTCAGGCTCAGAAGTGAAGCCGAGAGGGGTGATGGTGCACTTGCATTTGGACAGTGCGCGAAGACGCAGAGCCAGCTGTGTCGGTCCCGGTGTACGTTCCACAAGTGGCTAGCTTCCACCGAACAAGGGAGAATTGAAGCCATATATCGGCAAAATCTCCTGCGGTCGTGTTGATCGACCATCCAGCCATGAAGTCTGTCATGCAATGAGAGCGTCGAGATATTAACACATCACGTACTGTAGATATACATAGTACTAGTCTTTATTGTAGCTCTGAGATAGATTGCAGAGTGCCAAGCATAGCAGGATGCCATATATATCAGATCTGAACCGAACTGAACGAACGTTCCCCCTCTCGGTTATTCCCGTCACGACCCCAACATTACACGATGACACTGTGGACGCGATTGGTTTTTTTCGGTTTTGCCAAACCACTCACTTCAGCTGATTGAGCCAACCCACGTTCGATATCCGATGAAGCACGTTCATCCCGACCCTTCTCTCTCTTCCTCCTCTCTGGACTCTGGACTGTTATACATTCTACATTTGACCGTTTAAATCAAGTTACATTTCGAACACTGTACATCATGCATGTGCTTGAATCGTAGTGCGCCAGCGCCATAAAAAAGCACGGATCTGCGCTAGCGCTTGCTTGGTCTTGGTCCAGTAGCTCCGGTGATCCGCCGGTGAGCGATCCGATATTCTAGTAGAACCGTAGATGGATGGCTGATGTGATGGTTTCTGATGCTCCTACTGCTGTGGCTGAATACTCGAGTACTTGTGCTGAGCCGGAGATCACTTCTTGCTCTACCTTCGCGTCTACGCGACGAAACTTACCTCTACACCTGCCATAAGCTTCGCTCGTTCTACTGTATCTCCTATCCATCTTCGAACTTGTCTTCAACTGTCAGTACCCTCAGTCAGTATAGCTCACTCCATATCGCACTACCTGACAGCGAGTCATAAGTCCTGATCGACCATGGCGACCGTCATCGAAGCTCCCTCAGTCAAGAGCCGAAGCAACGCCGTCCCGCTCTTGCTCATCGCAGGAGGTGTGACAGTACTCTCTTCCCAGTGAGTGCCAGTCCTCCAGTCACTCTCAGCTCAAGCGATATCTGATTGACCTGACGGAACCGTCGGCGTAATCGGATACTCATGCAGGAAGCTCCAAAGCAAGATGGAAGAGATGGCTCCTTCCCCGCCAACTGTGCTCAAGATTCTCCTTCCACTCCTCTTGATCCCCTTGGTGCTGTACACTCGACTACAGACACCGATGAGATTCGCCTACAACTGCTTCATCAAGCCCTTCTTCCACCGAACTCCCAAATCAGACGAGAACGACTCCACCGTCTCTGGAAACAACGCCCAAAAGGCTCGTTTGGAAGCCTTCTACTCTGGCCAAGCTGATTTGTACGATGGTACTCGCACTGCGCTGTTAAAGGGGAGAGAAACCATGTTACAGCTTCTTGCGAGTCATCTGAAAGCTCAACCTGAGAAGATCACAAGACATGGAGGCGGTGCCGGTACAGGGAGGGAGAAGAAGATTTGGGTTGATTTGGGAGGCGGGACTGGCTGGAATATTGAGAAGATGTGAGTGACCGGACAAGGAATTATCAAGGTCCTTCCGGTACAAACCGGCCTCTGATACGGCTAAGAATCGAGTCTAGAGCCAAAAAGCCAAAAAGCCAAAACAGTACAGGAGAGCATAACAGATGCTGATTTTCTGTTCCTTTTCCCCGCAGGGATGAATACCTTCCCTTGAGCTACTTTGACGCCATCTACCTCATCGACCTCTGCGAGCCACTACTCGAAGTTGCTCGAGCTCGAATCAAGGCCCGGGGATGGAAAAACGTCCATGTCCTATGCCAAGATGCCAGTAGCTTTGTTCTGCCTGAATGGGAGAGCGGGGAGATTGATCCTCGAGGCTCGTTGCGAGCTATCACCATGAGTTACTCTTTGTCTATGGTGAGTCTTGAGCGTTCCGGTAACTCGAAAGTTTCTCCTCCGGAAGTGTGGGCTGAGGGGCCTAGAAACCCTAAGGATGGATATAAGCAGCGCGCTCGCGCTGACAGGTCGAACGTGGAAATCAGACTAACGTAAAATGTCCTAGATCCCGCCATTCTATCAACTTTTGGATCGATGTGACCAAGTTTTAGACCCTCAGAGGGGTTTGATGGGAGTGGTTGATTTCTATACGTCAAGAGATACCGGCAACAAGGAGAGAGTGAGTGCAGAGGACAAGTAAACATTTCACTTGGCCATGATCACACAAGCAGTGTTACATCTTGGCTTCAGCACGAGACCGTCGATGGGTGTGCTGACCTCTGGCGGTGATTTCTAGGCTATCGGCACAGCCAGCAAGAGAGTATCTTGGATCGCCAAGTGGTTCTGGGAATGCTGGTTCTCGCTCGACAATGTCCAGCTTCACGCTTCTAGGCGAGGTGAGCGAATCTGATCTGATCTGATCTGAATTGAGTAATCGTAATAAATCAAAATAATACTGATTGAATCGATTACTTCTTTGGTCGGGTATCACTCGTTCGTTGGGTACAGATTACCTCGAATACAAGATGGGTACGATCAAGACATATAACGCCCGGAACAATTTCCTTAATTCGTGGTTCATCCAAATCCCCTAGTGAGTTGGAGTAGGTTTGATCACCATCTGGTCTCCTCGGACGAGCTACGCAATTCATGTATGTAGAAGACTAACCCATCTTTGACTCGTGTCATCGTAATTTCCACCAAAGCTACGTCTTCCTCGGTTGTTCTCGAGCAAGAGACGCCACCGCCAATTTGAAAGCCTTCACCCAAGAAGCAGGCAATCACAAAGGCCAGACCTCGGGCGGTCTACTCACTCCTCTTTCTCCCTTCGGCACACCTCCCATCAGCCCAGAGACTTTCGGTATGCCCGCTTTGGATCTGGGACCAAGCGCGAGCGTTGGTAGAGGCCTGAAAGGCCCCGAAGGGAATGGGACGGAATTAAATCAGACGCTATACGATGTTGGCGCTCCGTTGAGCCCTTTCCACTATCATCTCAGAAAGGTATGTGGCAGGATTCAGCGCAGAGATCGAGTTGAATAAGTGCTGAATATTATTGGTGGTAATCTCGATACAGTCATGGCGAGTACCGTATCTCGAAGAGAAGGTACACGAGCAATTCAGAACCCATATTTATGGCTGGGTGAGCATTATCAAGTCACAATCTCAGATCTTGAATCTCGTAAATATATATGAAATCACGCTGATCTAGGTCGAATTGCCATTTACTGTATTTGCCGGTAGACTTGGGAAGACCCCGCTGTCGATGTGAAGAAGCTCAATATCAACAAGGACGACCAAATTCTCGCTATCACCAGTGCAGGCGACAATGTCCTCCACTACGCTCTGGCGGCTAGTCCAGCTCGTATCCATGCAGTCGGTACGTGACCGAATACCGCACTATCTCCGACGTACTATCTTCATGCATGGGGAAGGCTGATTCTGTATCCTTCCTCAACTTAACAGATATGAATCCATGCCAGGGGCATATTCTCGAGTTGAAGCTTGCGGCGATCCAGGCGCTGGATTACCATGACTTCTGGCTCATGTTTGGTGAAGGGCGACATCCCGACTTCAAGAAGCTCTTGACTACCAAGCTTTCGCCCTTCCTTTCTTCGTGAGTATTGCTTGGCGATTCTATACAACTCGATTGAGATTCTCCCAGAACAAGACACTTATGTGTATTAGCTCGTGAGGGAGATTGACGCTGATGGATTGACTACTTTGGACTGTGAACCTACTGTATGTGGCTTCTGTCGTGACTGTACTGCATTTTTGTTACAGCCACGCATACGCCTACTGGCTGGCACACCATCGCCAATTCTCCCGTAACTTTTATTTCCGAGGATATTCAGGTTGGGCTCTCCGTCTGGCCCAAATCGCATTCTTCCTTTCCGGTGTTTCAGGGGATGTCAAAAAGATCTGTAAAGCGAATTCTGTCGAAGAACAGGAGCGAATCTGGAGGAAGAGAGTTCGACCTGTATTTCTGGGTAGGGTCATGGTCAAGTTGTTCTTGGGGAACCCGTGAGTGGCTGTTCAACTTCGAATACGAGTAACAGAGGCGGGCAAAATCGAGGCTGTCTGCAACAGCCATATGGAAATACTGGGTTGTTATGGTGGATGTGGCTGAGGATGAGGCTGATTTGACTTGGATCCTCACTTACAGCATGTTCAACTGGCATGCTCTCGGTGTACCTGTAAACCAGATGAATTGTTTCTTGCAAGACGGCACCGTCGAAGACTATATCACAGCAACTCTCGATCCTATCCCAAAACTGACTACGCTGAAAGTGAGTCGACGAACAAGTGTACAAACATCGGACGTGAAAGAACACCGCCAAGTGGTGCTGATGATCCTTTTCGACTGCGTTTTCCAGGATGACAACTATTTCTTCTTCCTGTGTCTGAATGGCCGATACACCCGATCCTCTTGCCCTTCGTACCTCAAACCCGAAGGCTTCAGAGCACTCAAGAACGGCCAAGCTACGAATTCTTTCAAGTTGCACACGGACACCATCTTGAAGTAAGTATCCGCAATAGCTCCCTCTCCGAGTATATATGCGCTTTCCTCCCAGGAGACGTTGGGCTCTACGACACCCGCGCTGGCCGGTGCCGCACACACTTCAGGTATACCTGGTGGATTAGGTATGGGGCTGATAGTTTCAATTGTAGCGTACTCCGAGGTCTACCTGACAACACCTTGACCAAAATTATCGTCATGGATTCGATGGACTGTAAGTCATCTCTCCATAAACTCCAATCTATACCGGTACAAAAGGGTGACAGTGACACTAATCTGATATATGCACTGTGCCACACTAATGTACTACAGGGTTCGACCCCATCCCTACCGACCAGCCCCTCCCGCCGTCCACTTCAATCGCTCCCGACACCCAGGATTCCACCCCCGAGAAAGCATTGGTCCATCTCCGTTCCGAGCTGGACTACGAGATCCAAGAGATGCACCGAGTGCTCGCTGTAGGTGGAATCGCAGTCTGGCGATCTGCCGCCAAGAGACCTTGGTATATCCAACGATTCGAATTGGCCGGGTTTAAAGTACAGCCTATTGATATTAGGGAGAATGGGGAGGCGATCGACAGGGTCAACATGTATGCTTCATGTAAGTGCCCCGTTCATCACGCCCTCCTTACTGGGAACTATCGACTTGGCTGATCACAAGATGTGGCTTTGCGCTTGGATACTGTAGTCTGGAAAGCCGAGAAAATGGCTCAGATAGCACGTGACGAAGCGGAATAGCAAAGAGCAAACGCCGTTTCTTCTAGTGGCGGGAGAGAAGTTAGAGGAGGACGAGTTTTGGCCTTAAGATACAGTAGTGTTTGTGCTGGGGGCAGAGTCTGGTTTAGCCGTGTGAGGTGGGCGCAACGGAAATCAATAACACAGAGGGTACTCCCGGCAGTTCTGGAATGGATCGGACTAGGCAAGGAAAGGGCGACTTCTCAGGATCGAGATTGTTGCGCTGGCAAGCAATAAGCATCAAAATGCTACAATTCCATTCATAAAGCAGATAGACTAGACGATAGCAGATTCTGGTGGTGCATGAATGGAAGAAAATGCGATGCTAAGAAGCTATATGGCATTAAATGTATTCGTACAACACTACAACATAGCTAAGAGGTGACGTCTGATACGTAATGAGCGAAAGAAACCGTCAGGCAACAAGAGGAAAGAACACCAGAGGTCGAAACATCATACAAGATGAAGAAACCAGCCCTACAAAGAGAAGGTTCCTCTTGGACTCTACTGCTCGCTACAGAAATCCAGCGAACAAATCACCCAAAAAAGATGACCAAACACATCAAGATGCACCTAAAGGTGAAATCGCAGCGCCTATCGATGCGCTACAGGGTAAAAGAGCACAGCGAACAAGTTGATGCGATACAAGTATGTCCGAAAACGAGCTAGAACCGACCCCTTAATTGGAAGAATAACACGGCCGAGATGATGGACAGTATAATCATGACGCCAAAGACAGGCGTAGGTCTCCTACCCTGCTGTCGAGCTTCTCGGACTCTTTCTTCAGCTTGACGCTTCATCTCTGACCTGGCGTCCGTTGGTACCGTCAAGAACGCGCCATCCATCTGATCGTCTTCGGGCACACGTCGGTGTCGATGATCCTCGTCTAAGGCTGATTCTTCGAGCTTTGATCGTCTTTGCTCACCTCGTAATTGAGCGACTCGGCTGTTCTGAAGTAATCTTGCGTCAGACGCAGGTGCCAATGCGAGATCGTCGGCAACGTCCAGCCTTACATCGGCTCTGAGCGACCTGGAACGTGATCGAGTTCGATGGGTCCCATTCATTTGCCCGTTCGACTTGAAAGCTCTCAAGTGTAAGCTTGGTTCCGTATCCAGCTCCGGGTTAGAACTGGGACTCGAGCTCGAGTTCGAGCTCGAAAGCCAGTAAAGTGGCGAGAAGAAAAAGAGATATGCGCCGAGTTCCGCTTTAGCCTGATAATATATCCAGAAGGACATTCGGAGAACCCAGCCGATCGATTGGGCGGCAGAATTGTATATCGGATCTTGCAATTGACGGAGGGACTGACGCATAGAGCTCCAAGGGGCGATGCTTAACTCCTCTTGCCTCCTGAGTCGGTCAAGCTGGGCTTTTTGAGAGAGGTTCTGTCAAAGCCAAGACAGACGAAAAAGAAATTACCATCAGTATGGTTCACAATGGTCCATAATTGAACAGAGCAAAATCCACTTGTAGAGCAGATAGGAGCTGGGTTCGACTTCATAGCCTTGGGATATAGGTTCGTACGTTGCACGAGCCACGCGACGCGAGCCAGAGCAACAGAAAGAAGCACTCACCTTCTCGAGCTTTTCCCTAACCCAAAGCCGGACTTCGTCCTTCTGCTTGATCAAACTCTCAATATCCGCTATCATCTTTTCCAGATCTCTCTTCATGCCTTCCTTCTCTTTACCCATATCTTTCAGTCTTTCCAGACCAAAGGTAATGACCATTTCAGCCTGTCTCACGGGATTGACCCTTTCCCTACCCGTAGGATCGAGGTACGTCCTTCGTGGATGATGTCGGAAATGTAAGGTCAGTTGTGGATCGAGCGCGGTAAATGGCGGTCTGAAGGACGATTTTCGTTTGGGAGGGATCATAAGTACGTCAGATTGACCAGAGTTCTGGGATTGGGGCTGCGATCGCTGTCGCCTGACCAAAGAGCTCGATCTAGAACGATGAGCTGAACCTGAATCGCTGTCATGGCTCCCAAACGAGCGGAGAGGGGAGACCAGATCACGATGCTCGCCCCTCTCTTCAGGCTCGCTGCGGGACCGACTCCTTCCTAACAGAGGATACCGGGATCGCAGTGGGTCGACAGCATCCCATACCAAGTCGACATCCGCGGCGACTTTGGCTTCTTCTTTGAGGAAGTCGATCTGCTGAAGGTACTGCTTGATTGATTCGTCGATGAACAACAGGTACGAATTGATCGGTTCGAGCTTCATCCGGGCGATGGAAAGATGTCTTCAAGAAACGCGAATCAGTTATTTGCCTAGGACTCGTGACCGAGACGAGACCACTCACTCGATGCGCTCGCTGTAGATTTCACCCTCTAACTTCTTGATCCTCTCTTGGGCGGCAAGCTCTATCTGCGTACGCCGACTCGCCTCCGCTTGCCTCTCTCTGAAAGCAGCCTCACGCGACAAGGCAGCGGTCAGGGCCTCCAACTCTCGTTCCCTTTCATCTTGTCTCGTCCGCGCCAGGTCCGCTTCGGACCGCTTTGCCAGCCTGACGTCGTCGAAAGAGGCCAAAACCCTTTGTCCTTTGAGGAAGAGCTTGCGCAAGTGGAAATCCTTGCCTCCTTCGTCATCTGTATAAGAGTCTGGACCTGCATTAAAATTGACTGGGATAGGATTGTTGTGTCGCCGGAAGAACCCTTGGTCCCGTTGGCGAGAGCTGACGGACTCCATCGTGGTCCGACTGACTTTGTTGGTGACCGGCATGGCGTTATGGTTGGCCATATACGTGTGATGATGAGGACGGGGTTCCGGGCGAAGATGTGTCTCGTCATGTGCGTCGGCTCGGTCGGTAGCGGTCAACAACGGCGCGGTACGCTGCTTTTTCGCCACATTGCTGAGCTTCTCGAAGGGTTGTTTCAGAGCATGGGTGATTGCGCCCTGCCCGACAGCACTCAAGCTTTGGTGTGATCGGTGCGTGTGCTATGCAAAACGACTTGTAAGCTATCCTGACCAGCCTCTGGGTGACCTGTCAGCTTACCCTGCTCTTGCTCATTCCGCCCCGCCCTGTCTCAATCGATGCTGATCTCGATAAAGTTTGCGATTGATCTCCGTTGTGTACTCCTTCAACCTCCATCAATGACGCGTTGGAAGCTGTCTTCACACCTGTACGGGTGTAATGGTGGCCTTTCCGACTACTTCCTGCCATCGAACTTGTATCGTCCCTCCTTGACTCGGTGCGCGTAGGCAAAGATGCTGGCCGATCTTCGTCTTCCGTCAATACTTCCACATCGGGATGAGTGGGTCGAGGGGGTATGAAGTAATTGACAGCACCATCGCAAGCCTTGTATGAGCCGATGTCTTCCACGGTGAACTGCCAACCCCGTTTACGCGATTCGCCATCGTTCTTCTTTGCGGGATCTTGGTTTCGATGCAAGGATCCGAACGAGGTTGATCGAGCGCTCTCAATAGATTTCCTGAGACCACCGAGCTTGTTGGACGAGCCTGCACTCATCGGACTGGAATGAATGTTCTCGCCAAAGTGGGCTCCTTTAGTGTGCCCAATGGAAGGTGAAGCAAGATGTCGCGCCGAGCCTTGACTTCTTGAAGAATCGTTGTCGCGCTGAGCTTGTTCCCATTTGTTACGAGCTTCATTTTGCTTGTCGGTCTTGATTCGCCATCTGAGTATAGCAAGGTGATTCAGTTTAGGGGGGTTATCAATCCCATCATAAATGTGTTGATAGTACGCTCGAAGATGAGACCCCGCACGATAGGCCATACGCTCGGATGCAGGATGTGCAGCGACCTGTGTGAGAGCCCGGAAGCGGCGCTCTGTTCAAAGTGGTTAGTCAAGTGCTCAGACGCGGAAGACTATTGCCCCTGAGATGTTTTTTTTTCCACTCACCTTGTGCGAGCTCTTCATCTCTTCGCTCTTGCTCAAGCCTCCTCCTCTCCACGTCCTTCTCATATCTCTCTTTGTCCCGTGCTTTCTCTTCCGCCTTTTGTGCATCGGTCTTGTGGTCCTTTTGCGGTGTCAAGACCTCGGACATTCCAGCATCAATACTCTTTCTTTTTCCGAGATGAAACAGTCCGCTCAATCTCCCTCGTTTCTCCTTTTCCTTATTTTTGGGCTTCAGACCCTCGATCGATGTACGAGCAGGCGAAGGGGTATCTTCTTTGATAGCTGGTAAGCTCTCAGTAGGAGGAGCGATCGCGCCGTCTGTATCTTGGTCGTCGACCGCTACCGTTGGCACGTGATGTGTGAACGGTATATGTCCTCCCTGGCCATCTGCGGTGAGACCGGCCTTGGAGCTCGCGCGTCTTCGTGCGTTCCCGAAGCTTTCGGTAGGCGGCTGGGCATCAGAAGACGTACGTAAACGAGGCGAGGAGTTCCACGATGAGTGCACAGGTGGAGCCACACTGCTCGCCACAGACATGGTACGCTCCCTCCCATGACCTTCAGATTTAGTCAGAGCCGGAGGCGCTGAGACGAGATACGGAGAAGTATGTTTGGGTGGTTCGATACCAGGTGATCCTGGTCGAGTGGTTGGAGGAGAGAAGAAAGCCGAGTTTGACCATTCGTTTAGATGAGGAGGGCGAGATGCGGGGACGTGAGGCGAGTTCATCATTCGCAGAGCGGAGCTGACATCAGAGTCGCTAAGCAGATTAAAGAGTTGGTCTTGCGAGACATGGTCACCTGTTAGCTAAATCGAGAATCATGGACTAAGATACATAGCTTACCTGGACTCAGAGCCATATCCTGAACCCCTCCAAGCCCAAGCCCCAAGCTCGCTGCGAGCCCATCCTGCCGACTACTACTCTCTCTTTCTTTGCCCTTAGACTTCCTGCTTCCTTCAGGACTACTAGCCAGCTCTCTAACTTTCTCCAGGTTCGAGACCTTGCTAGATGGAGACCTACTTGGCCCTGCCACAGAAGATTCACTTAGTAACGGTCGCCCATTCCCCAACCGACTGGCTCTAGGGGAACTATTGTGCATGCCGAAGAAGGAGTCTGATCTGGAAGTGGGTAATGGATTGGGCTGTTTAGGCGGCGAGTTATTGGACCTTGACGAGACGTTTCGCGACATCGGCTGCCTTGAGCTGTCCCTGCGTTTTGCTCGAGTGGGATCTTCTCTCCTTCTTTTCGCGTCGCGACTACCTCCGCTGGCATCTGAAGCTTGCCTCTCCCTGCCAACTGCAGACAGTAAACTCTTGGCCCTTGGTCGGCTGGGTCCCGCGACAGCATTAACCGGTAGTTCCACAGTCTGGGACAACGAAGGCGTAACTGGTGTTTCTGCATCTCCTCTGTCAAGTGTGTCTTCCGTCGTATCTTCCTCATCTGTGCTGGTTTCGAAGCCGCCTGTCACCCTTGAAGCCCGTTTGCCATGAGATATCATCGACCCCGATCGGTGCGAAGCAGGAGGCAGAGTCTCGGACCAAACCCTTCTCTCTTGTGACGATCTTGTTCTGGGGAGGACTGGGCACAGATGCGGGGAGCTTTGAGCTGATGTCGAAGGACTTTGCGGGAAAGGCTTCATAATCGAGTTTGACGAAGAATCTCTGGACAGAGCTGGGGCCGTCTTGGGAGGTGGAGGTACGCTCGAAGTGTGCAATGTAGACGGATGAGCAGGTTGATATGAGTGAGCATTAAGAGGTCGTAGTGATGATTGTGAAGATTGATGCGTGGGTGTGGGGTCTAGATCGAAATGGACTGTGGAATGCCTAGAAGAGACTGAATCGGAATGCTGGCGGGTATGCTTGAACGTCGAATCCGTCGAAGGAGTAGGCGAAGATCGTCCACTACCATCTGCGATGCCATTGACATGCCCATTCACACTACCACTGGAGCCAGCCGAGACAAGGGGAGGTGGAGGAGGTGCTCTTGAGCCAGAGGCACTAGACATGGACATGGCCAAGGCGGGCGGTCTTTTGTCCGTGAGCGATGGCGTGGTATTATAGGAGGGTGATACATCTTCAGTAGGCGTGGTGGAGGTAGCTATGGTGGAGTACAGCTCGTAGGTGGTACTAGGTAAAGCGCAGGGGTCTGTCGGAAGAGAAGCTGATATATAGACAGGGATAAGCAAGTGACTGAGATCGTTGGTTTTACTTTAGAGTTGATATCAAGACAATTCAAAAAAGTTGGCCAGTTGTCGCGATTATCAAAATGGACACAGTATGCTGTGGTATGGGTGTGGATGTGGATGTGGATGGCCATGGCGATGGATGAGGTTATTATTGTTGAATCGGTGGAACACATGCACATTGCTATGCACATTGCACAATGCACGCTCAGATTACGTCAGAAATCCACATCAGTCAACCAGTTCAAACTCAAGTTGCCACTTCCAGCGATGTGTGTGATAGTAATCTGTATTCGGAATACAAAACCCTGGGCGCACATGTAATCCACCTATTTTGACCTTTTGTAATACTTGATTAGCTTGATTGTGATTACGTTTCAGGGGTCCCCGCGTTTATCACTATGGTACTGTGGTATAAGCTGCGGAAAAAGGGGGTGGGGTCGGTCGTCGTGTCTTAACGGGAACTCAAGGGTCAAGTGGATATATGGCATGTCCTGGCTATTACGAGTATGTCCCGTGACTTTTCAGCTCTCTGCTCTCTCTGCTCAGAATCGCAAGGAGAAGCAAAGGGCCAAGGAGGAACAACCTGCGACGACTGAACAAGATGGAACAGGCAAACCTCGGCCCGATTGTCCAGTCGAATGGGTTGAATGGATGCTGACATGCTTACTTGTACTTTGTCCAGTGCTACGTGCCACCGTACCTGCCCCTATGAATGCATTTACCCTACATACAGCCAGTTACCCATCACCACCCACCATTACTCGTACATCTTGCTTTGATACATAGCCGAGATTCGATATTCGATACGAGTACAATGCGATAATTCCCCAACGCATTCCTTCATCTGTATACATACATAAGAGTGACAACGCCAAAGGAACCCAAGTCATCGCCGGACCTTCCTTTTGATTCACTAGAGCGCCCTACACCCTAGCCTACACCCGATACCGATCACAAGTCACCCTTACACCGGGATTCGCCGTTGTCACCATACGCGTTTCTGGCGAATCATTCACCCGCCGCACCGTAATATCACAGTTCAACAACCTATCTTACCCCACTTCACTCGACGACAACACCTTGTGTCCTCAATCCCCCAACTGGGCTTGGCTTTACTTCTCAATAACGGATTACCTCGTTGGATAATCGCAATCACATTACCAGTGCAGATCCGACTGTGTAATGTCACGACTGCGTAGAGCCTTCGGGACGCCCAAGGCCGGAGGAGCAGGCAACGGCACCCCCGATCCGAAACCCTCCCCATCTGCAAACACTGTTATAGCCAATCCATGGGAAGCCAACGATGTCGGACCAAGCATTGGTACCAACAAGCCGAAGGAGCCTGGAGAACTTCTGTTTGGTTTGGAGAACTTTGGAAATACCTGTTATTGTAATTCGGTCATGCAGGCTCTTTACGCCTGCGACGCTTTTAGAAGGTTCGTCGAGATCTACCCGGATATTAAACCGCCCCTTAACGCTTTGGGTCCACCTGCTGGTGACGATGACCTGCCGCTGTCCCCCTCTCTCGGAGGACCTGGGACCGGCGGGACCGGACATCTTAGCCCGACATTCAACAAGGCCAATCCGTTTGAATCGCCTTCCGTCAACATTGGAGGGAATGGTCTTGGACGGGATGCAGCGACTCCCCTGAGCCCAGGAGGCAAGGAGAAGAGAGGATGGACATCGTTGGGAAGGAGACCCACCAATACTGGCGGATCAGTGCCTACTCTTGGAGCCTTGCAAGCGCAAGCGGCTGCATCAGCCCAATCACCACCTCAGCCTACTTCACCCACGATCGAAGAACCCAAAATGTTTTACCGGCCTCCCGAGCCCGACCCAAATCAAGCACCACCCTCCGTCTTCCAAACTATGCAGACCCTCTTCTTCCATCTCACTCATTCTCCACCTCATCAGCCCGTTGCGCCGAAACCCAACAAAGACGCCAATGGTGCGAACGCTCAAACAGCTTCACTTCTGCCCGACGCCGCTCCGGCATCAAATTCCGCCAATCCAGCCTCCCCAACGGTCAACCCTCTCACCCCTGGCGCTCCTCAAGGTCCTCCCTTGCTAGCGTCCTTGCCGCCTCCGTCCGCTCCCCGAAGCGGTGGCCCTTGGCAAGCTGGTAAACTCGGACGAGGTGTCGTTCGACCGGAAGATCTACTGCGAACGGTCAAGAGGGAGAATGAGATGTTCAAGGGTATGAGTCAGCAGGACGCACACGAGTTCCTCGGTTGGTTGTTGAATCAGGTTGCGGAGGAGATCGAACTGGTGGATAAGCATTTGAAAAGCCAAGGGAAATCGGTCACCGAGGGCAAGTTGCCCGGCAAGACTTTCGTGCAGAGCCTGTTCGAGGGTACATTGACCAACGAGACAAGGTGTCTGAGTTGCGAAACGGTACGTCCCCTCATATGACGAATTCCAGCACGTATAACCAGTAGCTGACAGTTCATCTTGTTGATAAATGTAGACTTCTGAGCGAGACGAAGCTTTCCTCGATTTGTCCATTGATATCGAACAGCATACTTCCGTCACTGCTTGTCTCAGGCAATTCTCAGCCAGCGAAATGTTGTGTCAGAAGAACAAATTCTACTGTGACTCATGCTGCGGTCTTCAAGAAGCCGAGAAGAGGTGAATCAATCAGAGTGAAACGGTTCTGACTCATACTCAAGGCTGACGTTGTGTGGTAACACTTAGGATGAAGATCAAGCGACTACCCAATGTTCTTGCCCTTCATTTGAAGCGTTTCAAGTACCAAGAAGCCACGGGACGTTATGGCAAACTCTTCTACAGAGTACCTTTCCCTACTCAGTTGAGATTGCCCAATACCACCGATGATATGGATGATCCTGATAGGCTGTATGAGCTCTTCTCTGTCGTTGTGCATATCGGAAAGTAAGTATCCCCGCTGAACCCATCCCTTGTCTAGGCAGCTGAAACTGACCGGTATGCCTGTCCGCAGCGGTCCGCACCATGGTCATTATGTCACGCTGGTACGGTCCTCTGGCCGGTGGGTGATGTGCGACGATGAGAACATCGAGCCTATCAACGATGATGACTTGTTCCGATACTTTGGCGATTACCCCTCAGGGGCAGGTTATGTCCTGTTTTATCAAGCCGTTGACCTTGACCTGGCAAGTCTGGGCTTGAAGCTGCCCACGCCTCCGCCCGAAACGCAGGTCAATGGAACAGCACAAGGCTCAGCGCGAGTACCGGGTCAAACCAATAATCAATGGGTTGACTTCTCTGAGGTGACCGCTGGTTCTCCCAAAGCTCCGCTCAAGGTAAACATACCCCCTTCTCCAGAGACACCGGTCAAAGTCCTTCCTCAAGCTGCGCCTGCGCCTGCCCCTGTTGCCGCTCCGCCGCTCGCCAAGCGGGAATCTCTTGTGTCATCAGCGCCGACGACCAAGCCGAATGGTACTACGCCGGCTCAAGCTGTGGATCGTCAGCTGGGATTCAATACCGTTTCCACCTCATCGACTCCCTCTGGGTCGACGCCTGCATCCGTTGCTCCCTCCATCGGCGGCGGAAGCAGCACGGGTGGCAAGGAAAAGGAAGGCGGTAAATGGCTGTCTCGCGTCACGAGCAAAAACAAGTCGGACAAGCGATCAAGCCTGATAGCCAATGGTACATCAACGTCATCTTCGACCTCTCAGTCGGTCCCTCCCCCTGCTTCTGCGGCGTCCGAACCGAGACCTACGTCGTCAAGGCCATCAACTAGCCAGACTACCAGCACGACATTTAGTGGTCTCGGCGTGAATGTGCCCTCTGCAATGCACGGCCAAGGAGCAGAAGGTGTCCAAGGCGTCCCTACGCCTCCTGCCTCTGATCAGACCACGCCTACGCCCACGAACGGCACCGGCGTTCGAAATGGTTCAGTGAACAACGCAGGCAACGGCCTGACACCTGCCACAATGTCCAGTAGCGTCATGTCTTCAATCTCGGCTGCTTCAGCCTCTACAGGAACCTCGTCCGTGCCTCCACCGAGCTCATTGTCAGCTTCGGTCCCTTCTGTTGCCGTCGCTGCTCCTGCTGCAGCCGGTTCTGCGCCTCCGACCACTCTTGCTCAGCCAATCCCTTCCTCCCAACTATCTCCACCTACCCAATCCAATCCAGCGTCATCCATCTCATCGTCCGTGTCATCTTCCGCCCTTGGCCTTGGCTTGGGTAGGAAACCATCCACATCGGGCAGAGACCGGACTGTGTCTGGATCATCAACCGGCTCAGGGTATGCGGGTGGTGGCTCACTGGGTAGGAGGCTGAGTGGAATGGGAGGTAAATTGGGCAGGAGCGGTAGTATGGCTTTCGGAAAGATCGGTTTCGGCAAGAAGGAGAAAGAGAAGGATGGCATCAAGGAGGAACAACGAAGGGAGGAGGAAAGGAGGACGCGGTAGGTATGACCTCAACCTCACCTAGGGAGTTGTTGCATTTTGAGCCAGACTAGCGAGGCGTGTACGATTGACATACGAGTACGGCTCTGAGTGGTCCGGTGGCCTGGAAATGAAGGGGAAGCGAGATCGATCTCTATCTTATCGAATCAATACATATATATATATCTATCTAAAGTGCGTTTCTCACAGTGTAATATGGCCTGTGGCCGATGATCCCCCGACAGAAGACTAAGACTCAATGGAAGGGAAGAGAGGAAGAGAGCGACTAGGCTAGTAGAACTAAAAAAGACAGATGACCTAGATTAGATCAATCGTCAATTATACCCCCCCACCCCCCCTGCGTTGTACTGTATGCACCGATGGTGAAAGCGATGAAAGTGGTGAGGTTTTGATCAGATATCATGGTTCAGATCGGAGTCAATGGGTGGAAATCCAGCCTGAAGGTCGCGCCGGCGTGGATGAAGGAACAGACAGGACAGCGTCGATCAGATCTTGTCAGCTCTCTTCCGCTCTCAAGTATCCGCATTTTGATCCATCCCCTGTGCCAAATCTTTCTCGTTCCAACCAGCTCAGAATCGTGTTACCATATCAAGCCTATGGGCGCCTATTTCGACCCTCCAGCTTTCAGACTATTTAGCAGATCGTGTATGCTTGCGTCTCGGTTCTCCTCTTGCGATTCGATCCTGTTCACTCCTTCTGGTGTCTGCGGCATGTGCAGCTCGGCGACTATCACCGTGCATGATGCACACCGGATAGAAGTCCGCTTCCAATGTATCGGCTTTCTTTCCGCGTTTCGCGCGGATCTCTGCGGCAGGATATTTGCATATTCCAGTATTCCTACTACCAGAAGAAGGTAGCTGGCCTGATGGCGTAAGGGAACATTTGAACGTGGGTTCATAGCCGTCTGATAGGGCAGATCTATCTGTCACTGTCGGGATAGAAAAGCCAGGATTCCATTGTCCACTGGAAGTTGTCGTATGAACCAATATTGATCCAGGTGAGGCTATAACTTCAACATCTTCAGAACCAGGAATTTTCTCCACACGGACTGTCTTGGTATCGAAGAGATCGGTCCACTGGCTATTGTCTCCAGCGTCGAATAATACACGATCAGACATGCTGAATCGTAATCTTGACACGGGCCGAAATTTCGACGGGATGCTTTTGTCTGTGTTTGTTGTCCACGACCACTTTGTCAATGCGAGCTCGCTAAGACGTTTAAGTCTGTCATGAAAGCGATTCTGCGCGAATTGATCATGCGCATTCTTCAATGAAGTACATGTAGAGGATGCAGATGGGCCAGGCTTATGATCTTCTGTCGCGGGCGCGCGTTCAAGTTTACTTGGTAAAGGTGAGCCTGTATCTCGAGGGGCACCCGGCTTGGCAATCATATGAGTTGTAGCGACGCTGGTATCGCTCTGCTGATCGGCTAAGAATGTTGCTTTTGTGATCAATGGAAGGTCCATCGATATACAGCATATAGTACACAAGTCACGAGTACAGAGCGTCACGAGTACAGAGCAAGACAACGTCAGGCCTTCAACGCATTCACAACGCATATGCGGGTTCCGGAGAAGACCACAGAATTGGCTCACTATAAGCTGGTCCCACTACTGTTTCTTGTCCTTCAGAATCGTGATATGTCGGCAGAGGATGAGTGTACCCATAGCAGGTCAAGGCATCCTGGGGCCTCAAAGACAACGCTACGTTCCTATCCAGAAAAGCCATCTCATCGTCCCCATCAGACTCATAACCCGCGTCATCTATCTCTCTTTCTTCCACTTCTGAAGGTGAGTATGTCAATATGCGTCCAACAGAGTTGAAGCCAAACGAAGTTCGCCTGCTAATTACACGCCAGGGGGTGTCAAACGGTACAATTCACGTTCCACTTCTCACATCGCCACATATATACGAGGAACACGGCAGTTGGAGGAAGACTTGCAGCTCCAGACGAGACTTACCCGATTCCGGTCCCCTCGATTTTCTCGGTCTTCACGCTCGGCCCCATGCCATCTTCTACCGACCCTTGCGCAAAGTCGGTATCTGAATCCATGATTGCACAGATGTATATTGTTTCTAAAAAACACCGGAAGAGGTCTATGCTGTATGTGTATGCAAGGTGGTATGTGACTCTGGACACACTGATCGCGCAGACGAATACACCGTGAAATACTGGGAACTCGTCGCAAACGCAGGCGATGAAGGTATCGTGTCGAGGTAAGGTCTGGTACAGGACACTTGGCTGTAATGTACATGTACGAGTATGAGTACGATACGAGCTCACCGTATGCGTAGCATATGAAAGCCTAGAGGGGGGAAGTCATGCTTCGTTTTCTCGATGAAAGGATAACAAAGAAGGGAGTTTGACAGCCATGCTTCGCATCTCAAGGCAGCGCTCCTCAACTAGATGCCTTCTCACTGTACAAGGGTAGCTGGCCCAGGCTTTCTAAGTCAAAGGACGTGGAAACTCCGGTGCGGGGTTGAGTGGCCACCGGATCACCCTCCTCAATACTGCAGTCTTTTTTGCTGTATCTTGTCAGTCTGACTGTTCATGGTAGTCACCGCTTTTCACGATGCTCTTGCACGGACAGCCGAATTTCACCAATTGCATCAAAGTGGAATCTATATTCAACGATTGAGGATAATATGTACAGGCTATATTGTCTGGGTACAGTAGCCATAGTCCAGATGAAAGGGAAAAAATGTCATACACAGGTTAATCTCACAGCCGTGAGCACATCAATCGATTCCTTGAAGAAAAAAGTGAGAGGTGTGTGTTAGTAAAAAGCAAGAATTGTACCAAAGCTCATCGTAGCGAAACCTGCTGCCGATCCCGAGCAGCCACTGTCCTGAAGTGCTGTCATTCTGAAATGCGAGACTTTGGAGTATATCAAGAGCGTCTTTTCGCTCGCATTCCCTTTTCCCTCTGATTTTCTCTACGACGTTCCGCGGCTGCAGCGTTCATTCTTCGATTGTTATCTCCGTGTGTTGCGCATGACAGCGCCGGTACATTCTGGCCTGGTAGTTTGAGCTTGTTATTCAATTCAACTGCCGCACGATCGCAAGGACCGGTAGCCTCCATTCCGCTGCCAGTTAATGATTCTTGAAGTTGACATTTGAAGACAGGATAGCGTTTTTCCTCCAGATGATCAGTGCAAGGCATCCCGAAGATCCCAGTCCAGCGGCCCATGGTGTCTCGGCTCTGCACCAGCATGTGATCGGGATCGATGGTGGAAATCTTAATCTCTTCGCCTCCCGGAACATCCTCCACTCTCGTGGTGAGCGGGTCAGCAATGTCACGCCACGAATTACATAGAGACGAGAGATAACCCCGATTCTCAGTATTTATTACGATGCTTGAAACAGCCTCGCGGCCATTCTTGGTATATTCCTTGTCCTCGTCTTTCGAGTTGAAATGACTTGACCACGGAACCGAGACTTTATCTCGGAATGTATCCGCCCTCGTTTTCAGACGTGCAGCTGCGGCGCCCATTGAATCCTCGTCGGTGTAGGTCTTGAACGATGACTTGGGTCTCGGTTTAACAATTTTCGACGAGTCGGACGCTGTGCGCGCAACAGGATCGCTGGCGCGCTTGGAAGTGGTCACCGAACGCTTCTTTTCTGAATGGGCCTCTGCTCGAGCGATCGGAGGAGTAGGTGCGGTTTCGGATGACCATAGCATGCTTGGAGTGACGTGGACATCATCGGACTGCGCATCTGCGAGAGATACGGCCTGAATAGAAGACTGATGTGCGCCGGTCATCGGTGAGGCATCTGCGGCGAAGCCAAATTCGAATCGATGTTCCGCGCGAATCCAGGCTCCTGGGTCCTGCTTTAGGGGAGCCGAGCCGTCTCCTGAAGCGTATGTTTCAAGACATGTTCCAGGAGATGTCCCAGGAAAACCTGAACTCGATTCGACCATACAGCACAGTCAACACGAGGAATAACATGTATATGATAAGAGCCTTCACTCACTGGATGACGGCTCCAAAGACGGCTCCCCCTGGACTTCTTGACCGAAAGGATCGTGATACGAGTCGAGCGGTACCTTATCATCGAAGCCGCTCATGGCATCTGAACGCGAATTTGGGAAGATATCTTCTGAGCCTTCACCATGAGGCGCAGAATCAGAAACGCCCAGATCAAACATCGATCCTTCCGCATGGTATCTGCTACTAGGGGATATATAAGATGTGTTGCGCAAGGGAGTATTGGACCAAGGTTGATCCTTCCTGCCATGAACGAAGAGGTTGGAATCAGTTCAAAGAGACAAGTCCTGATCATTTGAGGAAACTTCGACCCTTCCGCTAGCTAGAAGGGTCAACCGAGCCACTCACACATTGAGCTCCTCCTCTTCATACCCGGTCGTCATTTCCCCGTCATTCTCCCTTCCAGTCGAGAATTGGGTGAAATCAGCGGTGAAGACAGTCTCGTCCTGCATCAGTCGGCAATTTTCGTGCAGAATGGATCCGGACGCTATCACAATGGGCTATCTGGATGTTTGACTATGTTTCCTTTTGGCTTTGCGTACAGGTAAAGCCAAGAACAAGCTGCCAGAGTCAGAATAAAATAAACGAGATGCGACTACAGAGGGTTTTGCATGGGTCACATATTATATATCAGTCGATTGAGAGGAGTAGACAGATGAATGAAAGGATCATTTCATGCACGGAAGATCAAATCAGCGATCAGTAAGCTTTTGGAAGCTTCTTCGAGCGTCAAAGAAGAGCAGGGAGCCTGGACCCCTATATCGGAGACAGACTTCGGAAGCCGCGCAACACGGACTTGGGACGCGGGACAATAACGATCGATCTTGCCTCCCTTGACTCTCGCAGCAGCTTTCTCCGCATCCATGCAATCCTCGATATCGCCCTCGCTTGTTTGCCTATCAGCTCACACCTGTCTGTACGCTCTATACGCGACTGACCCATTTCTGCCCGGCATTATCCACTTGTCCACCCAGCAGGCCAGAGGTACAGATAAATCTGCCAATCACAAGATCCGTACACACAAGCAAGATCACTCAAGGAGGGAAGTGCCCCTTTCACGGTTGCATGACGAGAAAAGTAAAACGTACGGACTCGAGCGTGTGTGTATCCATGCTCATTCAGTGCCCTTTCCATACACCTTGAGACACCTCTTCTCAAAGGCCTCGATCATCTTATCAGCCACTTTCGGCAGAACAGCCTGACTCGCTATTCGGTGCAAAGGGTTCGCAAAGTTGAATGCGAGGTCGATGGTCAGAAGCGTTGGGCCGACATCAGGACTTTGCGAAGACTGTTGGCCCGGCGTGACTGGTTCGCTGGGGCTTGGAGAGGAAGACGAAGAAGATGATGCCGACGAGCGGGTGGGGGTGGGGGAAGTGGAAGTCGGGTTGAAAGAGGGGTGGGGCGATTGTGAGGAGGCGGGAGCGAATGACCAGCGAGTTATAAGGGATTTAAATAAGGGTGTTTGCTTAGTCGCGGTAGCCTGATGAACCAGAGGAAGTCATTATTGTCATAATCAGCATCGGATCTAGCTCCCGGTCACTGTATCGATCCCAGGTCATGCCTCAACATGCAGGTACACAATGCGAGTTCGTTGAAGAGAAAATAAACAATATATATATATATATATACTCGTATACTCACCGTTACGCTCTCAAAGGGTTTCCCGACGACTTTACTAACATACCGCTCTTCCAGTCCTCCGAATCCCACTGCAAGCTCAGCAAGCACTTCGAACGGCTTAGTCCCAGGCGTCCAGTTCGCCAATTCCTTTCCTTTCAGCGGGCCCGTCATTGTCGACGCCGTCGATGTCGTTGTGGTTGTGGGTGAAGAAGAGGGGGAAGGAGCTGGTCTTGAGAGGACTGTTGATGAATTGCAGAATGGGATAAAGGACGAGTATGAAGGAACGTCTGACACGAGCGAATAGAGCTGCGTTTGCGAGTATCTACGATTGATTATCAGAATGATAGGTGTAGACATACTGCTTGTTAGTAAAAGTCATACGTTGCGGAACACTGCCTGCGCCTGAGTTTGCAGGGTTGGTAAAGGCGAACATGAGGTTTTAGGATCAATCATGAGCTTGAGCTTGAGCGTGACGTATGTTGATCAAACCCAAGACCCATGATGATTACTCGATCCGCCGCTCGATCGGACATACGCCTTTTATATTCTACCAAAGCTCAAGCTCAAATTCGGGATCAAGCTGAAATCAGGGATCGTTCAGACTCACGGTAAGATCTTCCTAGCATGGAATCTCTGTACCTCTCCATCCGTCTCAATAGAACTAGACCCCGAACCAGAAGTATCGCCGCCCCTCCCTCCTAAGATCTGTGCTGAGCTAGCGTCGGGACCGGCATTGGACGACGATTGACCTTGACCAGGTACAAGGTTGGCTAATTTTGTTATATCCGGTAATGAGAAGAATGATCGATGCTGTTGTTGCTGTTGTTGTTGTTGATGCTGATAGGCTTGAAGTACTGTTCCATTCTGGATGAATGCTAGTTGCGGTCTGGCGTGAGAGACACTGTTGATTGCTGACGCTGAAGATGACGATGAGGATGATACGATGTTTCTGGCTCTGGCGAGACTAGGTAACCCTCGCTTTGAGGTAGATGCGAAAGACATCTTGATCTTGGTTTTCGATCGAGTCGATATATAGCTAGCGAAGAACGAAGACTGAGCAGCTATGAGAGTAGTCTATGAATGCGACAGTAAGAGCGATGGTTCAATGACGAAAATTGTCGTTTCGAAGATGTGATTGTTTGTATTCCGGAAACGCAATCGACGATGATCGAGGGGAAAAAAAGCCAGTCTTTCGAAATTTAGGTAACTGACTGATCGCCAGATTCTGTTTTGAATGGAGTTTCCTGCTGTGCTGGTGAGATTCTGGAGTCTGTCTGAGTCGAAAGGGAAATCGAGTCTAACAGCGAACAAGAACACCGACCAATAGAGAGTGATGTGAACGATTGTGTGGTGAATGAAAAGAGATCGTTGTCAAGTGGCCATGGGTTGAGAAATGGCAAAAACAAGGATATTGGGACATATCATGCATGATATGATATATATGATATGCGGTTATCCCCGTTGGCTCGGGCTTTTCTGTCAGCACCATAGCATTAATCACACGACCATTATGTTCCATATATATGACCTGTATTTACATGCTGCTGACTTGAGGCTCTGCTCATACTTGGCCTAGCTAACTGGTCGTTAGTCAAAGCATACACAAGCTGATGTATGCCCAAACTGATTGTATCATACAGCAATCGATTACATCGCATCAGATATGGCCCGATATCGATTGGATCTTTCGTCGCATTCTCGTAATGTGTCATTCTCTGCTTTCGTTTCAAAATCGTTACAATATCCTCTCGTCCGTGGTGAGGTTTGATTGAATATTATTATACACATACTTTGCCCTTCAGATTTTCTGTGCTTCTCGATAAATCGGTCCCTTCCCCTCCCGCCCAAACAATCAACAATAGAGGCATATAGGCAGGGTAGTCTAGTAAGGCTTCACGGCGATGGCGGCTCTTTCTTTTCGCGGACCCGTTTATCCTTTAGACGCCTTACATTGTCCTGATGACTAAGGTTGATGTGGGCGACGATTTCTTCGTCGGTCCACTTGGAAGGAATTGGTTCCATATCTTCCAATGTGACTACTCTGCCTTGTGCCGCTGCCGCTTTCTTGAACCCGACACTACGTTTACAATCAGCGATAAATCGGATTGGTCAGTCAAATTCAATCATCAGATTCACTATCGTTCAGCGACCATAAGGATCTATTTGGGATTTGGGAAGGGAGGGCAAAGTGGGCATATGCGGCAATAGGCTAGAATCCAACGCGTACAGGCGCACAGGAAAGGAAGAATCGGCGTGTCCGCACTCACAAGCACAACTTGCACCGAAAGGCCGGTTCCCCGCCTTTCACAGGTGCTTTCTTGACGATGAGATGTAGGTGCTTCGCAATCCAATCTACGGAGACAGGTCTCGACACGCTACTACCGGCCTTTGAAGCCGGCCCAGCAGATCCAGTTTTATCGACGGTCTTCGAGACACCTTCGACCGATGTTGCCGCAGGGGAAGGTCCTTCGGCCGAGGAGATGCGACTTATAGGCAGACTGACGATCTCAATCTCCGGTGAACCTGTCCCAAATTATTCCATATCATTATCAGCATCTTGTCGATGGTTGAAGCGTACACGGCATGAGGGTGCCCTCACCATCTTCAGACATAACCCGTCTCCGCTTTTTGGGAAGTCCTGGTCCCGGCACCACTGCCTGTCGAGGCAAGGTCTGGGCGACCTGGACCTGGGACGAAGCGGACGGTCGCGAAGGTGTACGTATCGATTCGTCATCGTCATCGCCGGGCAGGAACAGAGGTGACTGTGCAGGTCTTTTGCGAGTTGGCTCAGTCGCCGGTGCTGATGATTGCTGAGACAAGGGAAGAGTGCGTTTCTCTGGCGATTTGCTTTGAGCTTCAGCCGATGATTGCGAAGCTTTAGGCAGCTGGTTGGAGGACGAATCGCCGATTCGCCTTACATCGGACTTTGAACGGTCATGAAGAGTCTGTCAATAAACACCCTTTGGTGCTGTATGGTATGGTCAGAGAGATAACCTACAACGTCAGGCTTGATATCAGGCAGATTCTTCCCGGCCAATCGGAGTTTCTAGACACGTTGCAATCAGCACTAGTCGCAAAGACTTTCCAAAAGGTTCTCCCTTTTGCACCTACTTCTTGTGCCTTTTTGGCCTCTTCCTTCCACTTATTCTTCTCGGCCTTCAGCTCTCCGTTCTCCTTCTCCAGCTGATGTGCCTCCGCCTGCTGTGCGAATTGCGCATTCATGCCCTCCTTCAAGGACGATTCAGCAGTAGACACCTTCTCCCTTTCTGCCTCTACGTCCTGCACCAGGCGTTCGATCTCGTCCTTTTGATTCGCTACAACCTTGACGAGATCGTCCCGCTCCGATTGGATCTGCTCCAAATCATGTCTAGCGTCGGCCTCATCTTCCTCCGAGGATAGTCCAGGACGAGCTTCGATGGTCGCCGCCTCTGCTCGAGCATCATCCAGAGCGGATTCCAGGCCCTTTGTGAATGCTTTCAACTCTAGCACTTCTTTATTGCTTTTCTTGAGCTCCTCGCGATTAGCGTTGAGCGCATTTCCACTCTCATCCAGTTCCTTTTCTTTCTCCGCCAATTGCGCTTTGACCTTGTCTAACTGTTCCGACAGATCCTCGACCTTCTTCGCATTCTCCTCGCTGGCCCTGGTCCTAGCTTGAGCGTACGCGCCCACCGCTTTCATTGTCTTAAGAAGAGCATCAGATTTCTCCACGTCGGTGCGAGTATCTGGTTCGTCCCATGTGGTTCGACCTATCAGCTTTTCCAGATTACCAGCCCAGGCGAAGAGCCTTTCCAGGGACTCGTGCGAGTCGGAATTCGTTGACCCGGTATCAGTGGTCTGCTTGTTGCGCAAATCCGTGACCAGTAAGGCCATTTGTTCCGAATAATACTCGGCTCGAGCTATCAGGCCTGGACCGAACGCGGGAGTATCTTTGAGCGGAGGTCTGTCTGAAATCGTGTGGATCTCTTGATATCGACTGAGGATTCGCTCCATGATGTTTTTCAGCGTCGCAAACTCGTTGGACGTCACCCCCGTCGTGGTCGGAGGTGTTGATAAAGCCGCCAGTTTGGTTTTATAGACTTCAATCTCGCCTTCGTGCTTGACCTTGATCTCTTTGAACTCATCGTCCTTTTTCTTGAGCCTCTCCACTGACAGGTCTTTGGCCCTCAAGAGTTGCGATATCGACCTGTTGAGATCGATCACTTTTGCATCATGCAACTGGTTCAGCTCCTTGATCTCAGCCTTCTTCTCCTCCTCCAGCTCGGCCATCTTGGCGTTTCGCTGCTTCAGCAGGTCGCGTAATCTGACGACTTCCGGGTCCGAACTGGTCGAACACGCTGACTGTGCTTGCGTGATCGAGACTGCCAGTTGGGCTCGCAACGATTTGATCTCCGTCTCATGCGCCAGCTTCAAATCGGCCATAGCCTTTGCATGAGCAATCTTCATGTCTGCAACGGCGCGGTGACTCGTTTGAGTCTGTTGGTCGAGCCGCTGTTTCAGCCCTTCAACCTCTTTCTGGGCTTCGGCTAAAAACGGCGTCGAGTCATGAGAGGCTTTCTCCAGTTCAGCTATTCGTTGTTGGAGTTTCGTTTTCGCATCAATCTCCGCTTGGACCCGATTGTTGGCCTCGTCAAGGTCTACTCTAGCTTTGCTTTCGCTGTCGGTGAGCCTTATGATTGTCCGATGCGAGCGTGCAGTCTTTTGGACTTCTTCCGCTAGCCTTCTCTGAGCTTGGACGAGCACTTCAGCCTCTGGAGTGGTGGGTGTAGCCAATGTGGTAGCGAGATTGGCGAATGCCGAACTAGTCGCTGCTCGAATCTGTTCCCTACAGGTAAATGGCACATGTCAGCGATTGCACGATAACACGACACCAAGTGCGTTGCCCAATTTTGCAGACTTACCAGCCTTGAGCGATGGAGTTACCAGCCATGGCAATGTCCTGTTCAAATTGCTCCTGGATCTTCATGGCTTCGGGTCCTAACAGCGCACTGGACGCCAGAGATCCAGCAGCGGGAATGGCTACAGTGCTGGTTGAGGCTTGACCGTTAGAAGGGGGTCCTCCGTTCAAGGATTGCGGTCGAACCAGAGGCGATGAAATCGACCTGGAGTGGGACAGACTCGCGTTTGATACACCAGATGGGGCAATGTGTGAGCCTATCTGTTGTTTTTGGGCTTGCGCGCTCCGGATTGATGTTCCAGTACTCGCCTGTCGTAGCTGTTGCGGGATCTGGTTCTGGGATGACAGGACATAGGTCCCGATGGTCTGCAAGTAGTTTGGATCGCGCAAGCACGCTTCAAGATCGGTGCTCGTGATTGAAGGCGCGATGTGGAGCAAGACCTGCGTAGCTGTCAACTCCCTCTTTGTCCCATTCTTGTTTTGCAATTGGAACGTTTTCTTAGCGAACGCCGGGTCAAGCGCTGTAGTGAGCTGTTTCCCGTCGTTGGTGGTGAATGTATACAGTTGCTCGTTGAACGCGGACGAGCCAGATGATTGTCCCGGAAGAGCGATGGGTTCGGTCGGTGCCGAACTCGGACCTGAGACCGGCATGCTCGAGTTTGTGTTCGATGAGGCTGCAAAGCCGGCGTTGCTTGGTCCAGAGCTAGCATTCGTCAGGTGATTGCTGGTTTGGCCAGCGGCTGTAGCACCTGCGCTGGGCATGATGACGTTGGAAGGTCCAGCGCTCATGCCGGACGGTAGGGGGGTCGATTTCGGGCGGTTAACAGGGTGCTGACAGGGATAAGGAGTAGCGGGAGCAGCGGGCGTCTGATAGTGGGATTGCTGAGGGACACCGTAAGTGGGCATCTGAGGTAAAGCAGGGGTATCAGGAGAGAGTGTGATGGGTCTGTCAGGAACGTAAGAATGGATCAGCTGAGCTCAGACAAAAATACCTGTGCACCTTGCTTTCTGTCCAGCTGAAGACATGAGAATGAGCCCATGTACACTCACGAAGAGGCTACACCAGAATGCATCGGTATACCGTGACCAGAGCGAGAGCGAGAAGGAGGTTGACCGCCGAGATAGGACGGATCAGGTTGTACGTGACCGGTAGCCCAGTTGGGCATCATGACGGATCGCAGGGCTACCTTGACTTGCACCTAGTCTGCGTTCTCAGTCCGCTCTTCAGGTGGATTCAGCTGAGGTTGCTGAACTTTGAACTTGTCTTATTGTCCGAGATTTGGTAAGGAGGATGGCAAGATGTGAGGAAGTTGCACGAATAGACATCAAGAAGAAACAAAGGATGATGAGAAGTTCTAGTGAGCTGGACAAGGAATACACTGGCGGAGGAAAAGGAAAGAGGAAAAGGGAGTATTGAAGAGTGGTTGATAGGGATAGGATTCAGAATTATAAGAATCATTTCATCAGAATCAACATTAAATCGCATCAGCAGGCATGCTTATGCATACATGGCGCATACGGGGCGTGTCTCAACTTTCCCACGGTTGTCGACTGTTGCCCGTTGACTGTTGACTGTTGATGTGCCGGCTGTATGACTGTATTACTACTGTCTTACTGTCTCATGCACACATGCTTGTCGCGGGAAATTAAAACCAGCAAAAACCATCATATCAAATCATATCGACCATCATCATCGACTGATACCTGCACACCCATCTCCCACTCGTATATCTTCCACATTTATTCTCTTGGATACCGATCGTAACAAAGCGCACTATCGTCCAGCGTTTCGAACTATAATAGCGAATAGCCCACCTTGACCTTCGATATGATACCATTATAAAACGCAAAGTCATTCATATCTAATTCGATCGACTCACGACTGACGACTCACGGTATCGGTATCGGTAATCCCAGATCTCGCTCTTTCATTTCGTTGATGCTTGTACGACGCGCCTTTTGAGGAATTTCCAGCTGTCCCATCATTTTTGACCGCAACATCATCATCATCGTCTTCAACTTGGTAAATAGCAGAGCTTTTGTTGAAGTTGAAAGAACGAAAAGAAATGTCCTTCGTCTTCCCATCTTGGTCGACGGCGTTTTCGCCTGCTTTTCACGAAGATGCAAAGGCGATGCTTGAGGCGGCTCTCAACAAGGTGCGCAATAAGCTCCCTTCATAATCGCACCAAAGAGATGATGATCAGTGAACGCGGGGCTGCTTGTTGACATAGATGTGTGGAAGCTGACTTGTTGAGTCGCGGAATTCTGGACTTTGTAGGGGAACAAACCGCCTGTCATCCAAGGGAGAATCGAGGTTGTCGAGCTGAGCATGGGTGAAACGGTAAGCCCATCTATCTGTTCATCTATCCGGCGGATCACTTTAGCACTCGAGAGATTACCCAAACAGTAGCACAATTACTGACATTGCACTTTCACCAACGCGTAGCCGCCTACGCTAACTTTGCTGGAAATCGGTGATCTATCCCTCGATCGATTTCGAGGTATCTTAAGACTCGGATATACAGGCGACGCGTGGCTCGAAGTGCGTTGTCGAGTTCAAGCAAACCCTCTGTCACATAACCCAAATCTCTTCTCATCGTCGACTTTACCTTTATCAACACCACTCCTCGCTTCTCAGCCATTGCTTGTACCTATGACTCTACGACTATCGAAACTCCATCTTAGAGCGATTTTGATATTGGTCGTATCAGCCTCGAAGGGGATCACGCTTGTATTCAAGAATGATCCTTTGCAGAACGTGGATGTATCATCGACCTTCGACTCGGTGGAGGTGATCAGGGGTTATTTGCAACAGGAAATCGAGGGCCAGTTGAGAGAGATGTTCAGAGAAGATTTACCGGGTATTATCCACCGACTTAGTCAACGGTGGTTCCACGGAACAGGAGTCGGAGGGAAAGTGGAGACGCCTTACAAGGATAATTTGGGATCGGGCGACATTATCGAAGAGGAGGAAGAGGAAGATCAGAGCGATAATCCATTTGCCGAACCGCAAATTTTCCCGCCATATGTACCACCTTCTCAGAAAGATATCAACCTCACACCTCGTCGTCAAGCGCTGGCAAGAGCGGCCAATCGAGCAAGAAGACTATCGAATCCCATATCGGAATCACCGACATCATATACTACTTTCCCCGATATAGAAGATTACGACCCAACATACGGCTTACGACCTGAAGGAGTACCCACGCATAGCGGTTACGAGGCTTTCGGAAGGCTATGGGAGAAAGCAAGAGAAGGTGGAGGGAGAGGATTAGGATCGCTCATGTCGATGCCTATACCGCACGAAGAAGACGAAGAGGATAGGGGAGACGTGAGCGATGGAGATTGGGATGAAGACGATGATGACGGAACGAGATCGTTTGACATGGTCGAGATGGACGAGTCATTACGCGCGATTCAAACACCAGCTAGGAAATCCAGACGACAATCAATGATCTCGGCTGCTGGATCGCGGTATGATGATGAGAACGTCGTAGAATGGGAAACTTTCCCTGCAGTAGGAGGAGGCGTGATAACCAGGCCTAGAGTCTATCATTCTCAGAGCCAGATCCGGGCTCCATCAGAAGCGGGAGGAGCCATGCCTAGTCCCGCTGGGACAGCTACGGGTGGGAGTATAACAGCAAGAGCAAGTTCGGTCGGTGGTGCTTCTTCTACCATAGGTGTAAGTCAAGCCGTCCAGCCGTCCAGCCGTTCCGTCCGATTGCTATGGCCTTTTCTCATGTCTTCGCTGTGCTGAACGATTGATTGTAATTCCATACCCACCTAATATAGAGCTTAAGAATGGGCCCGATGACGCCCATCACACCGGGACTACGATCACCTCCAATGTCTAATGCTGGCCCCTCAAGCTTACGGCGGATGGTTTCTTCCCGATCCGACGTCTTTTTATCTTCATCAGCGCATCAACAACAGGCTCCAATCGGCTTACCTCGTTCGGAATCATTCGCTGCTTTCCCACCGCCAAATAACAACTACAGGCCATCACATCGATCGTCGCTCTCGCTTTCGCGTAGACAGTCCAACGCGGCTGCTTCGAGCGGTGCGAGAACATCTGGATCCAGCTATGGTACCGGTACTGCGACTGGTACAGGCACAGGTACGGGCACGGGTACAGGCCCATCGAGATCAAATACTATGTCGACACTCGCATCATCTCAACTACCCTCATCGAAATCAATGTCGATCTCATCCAAACCTGCGATGACGAGAAACAGGCTACCGTCGATGTCGATAACAGGTACCAGTCCAGGTAACGGCAATTCTTTCCCTCCTCGCCATATCGGACCGGGCGGTATCACCCTACCGCTGAATAATAGCGTATCACAATTGGCGACTCTCAGTCATTCGGCACATACTTTATCCCCTTACGCAAGGGGTCACGAACACATCGCGGTCCGGTCTTTTCCTCATCTAGGTAAAGCTGGGATCAACACAGGACTAGCTGGCGCGGGCGGTGTTGGTGCTGGTGGTGGGTACGGAGGACTGAATACGAGTCGACCTGGATCGACAGTAGGCGACGGCGGAGTCGTAAAAGCGAAGCGAAAGAGAATCTACAAGCTTGGCTCGAAGAAGGATGCCGACGATTCAGCTACTGCGGATTCAGGACCTTCTTCGGGCGTCTCAACACCGGGCCTTGGACAGCCGGTTCCCAGACTGACAAAGGGCAGTATGCTGAACGATTCACCTACCTCGGGCGAATTAGCTTCTCATGCTCATGGAGGACACGTAGAAGCTTGGCAACCCGCGTCTTTTGTCAGCTCGAGCCGAGTCGGCAAGACTCCTTCTGGCCAGGGACTCGCTACTCTAGGAGGATCAGCAGGTGGAGGAGGAGGAGGAGGAGGAGGAATCGGCTTGACGGCTCTCAAGGCTGGCGGGGTATCAATACCGAGCCCTAGACCGAATTTACGACGCAATCCAGACTCGAGAACTTCTTATGGTTTCCCACCGCCAATGTCAACCTCAACCTGAACATGAACATGACATGGCTACTCATGCTCCAAATTAGGAACGACATCGACTAGCCACAGAGGCGGGGAAACAGGCGTCCTGGTATAGAGAACCAAACAGATGGAGATGAAATATCAGGATCAGGACAATATCGTCTGGGTGGGGATGTACTTGTACAAATAGGAATACCGGAATTTGTCTTGTTGTACTTGTGCCCGTGTATATGCGCTTCTTCTGAGGTAATATTAATGTACTGGCAACGACTATAATGAATATCATAGATGCTACAGTTCGTCGAGGAGACCGTTCTACTGGTGCTGTCCATGTGAACAGACCCCTTGGGTTTCTGTTGACCCCGACGACACCACGAAAAGCTAAAGTAACAGAGCCAAGAACATCGGATCCTGGTAACCACCCATGAACATGGGTGATCCTGCCGCTGCTGTATATGGAACCACCAACTATGGTGGATTGAATGAATCGTTTCAAGCTCAATGATTTTGACTAGCAAACAGTAATATGTGGATCAAGGGTTATTTCCGTCCTTACTCCTTGATCCCTAGCATCGCTAGCATAAACCCTTTAAACCCTTTATTTACGTTAGGGATCGTCCTCGGTATCTTTCGGGTCGTGTGACCGATTTACTACTTACTACAGTATTACAAGCAGGCTGGTCTCAAGCCCGAGCCCGAGAGTTGGCAGTAGGTAAGCCTCAGTCGTCATCATTCCCGAACGAAACAAAAATTCGATAAGCAGAACAAAAGTTGACTGCGGTTCGGTTCGAAGTTCGAATTCCGTTCCACTCACTAGCAGTGTACACATGAGCGGGTGAAAGAGTCAAACGCGGAACGCGAGCTACTTTAGTCCTCTGGAAGAGCCAAGGAACAGGAAACTACGAAACTACGGAAACTACGCAACTACGCAACTACGGCGCTAAGCAGGCAAAGAGTATTCTGTCTTAAGGAAGGACCTAAGGACCTTTAGAAAACACCTAAGGACGGCGGATCTTGGGCACAAGCAAGAAACAAAATCGTTATCGGGTCGCTGCGACTGCGATGCACAGGAAGCTCAAATCATATCTGTGCACAGTCCACTCAGACAGTTCAGACAGTTAGTCAGTCAGACGCGGTCGGCGCACTTATTCTCTTCCCGACATTTCTTAGCATGCTTGGCTCCCTCATCCTCCTCCAGCTCTTATCTCAAACAAGTCTGCTGTTGTTGTCTGTATGTAAATCATGTCTGCGTGGTCCCGAGGGGCCAAAAAAAACAAAAGGACGGGAGGGCCTCGTGTCGGATGGTCGGTTGGTCGGTCGGTACACGGACTACACTACCGGGGGGATCGTATCTCTCCATTCAGTCTTGGCATCGCATCGCATTTGCATCACCTCCTTTCAGTCCCATCGGACCATGACTAAACCTAATGCCATAGAGCCTCATGTCTGCATCCGTTGAGAAAGGAAAGAAGAGAACAAGACTTCGGCGGGCAGCCGAGGGATGCAGGGGGATGCAGCACTGACTTACTGTAGCAAACGGACATTCCAGTCCGTCCGATCCCCCTGTCGTTGAGGTAGTCGTTAGTATGGAATCTGGGGAATGTATCAGAGCCTACCTTAGCTACTAGGAAGAGAGGAAGCAACCCCTGTACAAGCATTCAAGCAGATAAAAGACTACGGAGACCGAGGTTTGAATTGCTGCGATGCAAAGCAAAGTCGCAGGTGTGAAACAGAAGAAGAAGGGCAATTAGAAGATAGGGTCAATGTCAAGTGCATGCAGATTAAGGGTTTATAACAAACTGCTGCTCTTGTGCTTTTGTGTTTGCTCTTGAGTGGTCTTGGCATTACCTCATTCTCGTGGAATTTCAAGCTTTGTCCCCTGTCCCGACGGCAGTTATCAATGTATCAATCCCTCTCTTCTTCCCCCTTGGACGCGGTAAAGTCAAAAGAACATGTAACAAAGACAAAAGCTTTTTTTGGGTCAGAGGCGTAACATGCAAGCAAGCAAAGTAAGAAGCGCAACGCGCAACGGAAAGTTCGGACGAAAATCCAACACAAAGTGCAAAACAAGCGAAGCAAGGAGAAAGATGAGAAGAGAGAAGAAGAGAGAGAGAGAGAGAAGATTTACTGCATAGATCAAACCAAACGAAACGACGCTAAAGGCAGACAGGATAGACAGATGCTTAAAACTGATTCAAATCACAAAACCTCGTATCTCAGCAACCAGCAACGAGCAAAAACATACCATAGCATGCATGGCTCACTGTTCATATCATATCTTTCTTCTTCTTGTACTCGAGTATACACGATCACTTGCTTCTTTCTCTCATAGACACAAAGATTTAACGTTACAGGTACAGGTCCATTTAGATACACGAATAAGCCTGTCAATCTTTACGGACCTTCACCTTGCCTCGCTTCAGTAAAGTCATCTGGTTCGGCACTCCGAACAGTCCGACCGCTCTTACCTCACTCACGACCGAGCTTTTCCTTCCTTCGAAGCTTCCTGCTTGCTTGCACAGCACAGCATAACGCACACGAGCCCGAGCGAGCTAGCGAGCACAACACGACTTAGCGCGCACACGTACCGCCCCCATTCCCATGTGCCAAGCCGAAGCCAGAGTCAAAGCCAAAGCCAAAGCCAAAGCCTTCACATGCATATACGGTTAATTCAATATAACAGTCATTGGAATCGGAATCAACCTTTTACTTAAGCTTATCTTCGACCAATTTTATGATCACCAATCATCAATAATAATCAGTTTTCAACTATAGTATTGCCTACTCGAATGGTCACCGACAAGTTTACCTCGAAGTATCATCCACAAGTCGATTTCCCCCGCTCGCGAATCAGCATAACATTCTCGCTCAGACCGATAAGTACGACATATATCTGTCATCCATAATGGCTGGACCAAACGATGATAGAGGAGATCAACATGTCTCACCTAAATGTACAAATGACGCTTTCAACTCGTATTCCTTTGCTTCCTCGTCATCAACCTCTGCATACCCAAATGCACATGCGCTGGACCGCACCGAATCTTCTTCATCGAGAACATCATCCAGCTCGAGATCCTCGCATACATCCGAGAGCAGTGTGAGCGTGCACACCGCTACGGCCTCTGGCTCGGCCGTGGACTTCTCGTTGCCCAAATATGCTTTACCTCAAGAACAATATCCTAGTCGGAGCAACTCTTTTGCCAGTAGCTCGAAACGACTCCTGCATACCCTTCGACCAAGAAGAAGATCATCATTACCCTTTATCCACTTGGCGAGGCGGAAATCGACTCAGATCGCCCTTACTTTCGGTATAGTACTGCTGTCGGTACTGCTCTTCACGGAGATGAAATCGCACAAAGCCAGACAAGCTCTGTGGGAGAAAGAGCTGAGTCTGAGAGAATGGGATGTGCGGAACACTTTGGATAGGGAGACAAACTTGGCTGTGTTGAGGGAAGAGTACGAGCTGAGACGGAGGATGGAGATTATTGGGACTCGATCAGAGGAGAAGAGAAGATGGACGAGGGACTTTGGGGTCAGGTCAAACCAGCAGGTCTGGGGACCTGCCGACGAAGAAGCCCTGGTGGCTGAGGTAGCGGACAAGTGGCCTGTGTGGTGGGGCAATCCAGATGTTGTTGGCCGTAGCCCATATGACCATCATCCTGAAAGCTTACCGACTGGCGTGGAGAAGAGGAGGTTCTTGTTTCTTACTGGTGAGTGAAACGAGTTGTCTGGCGTTTATGGTAAGAGATACGACTGGGAGGAATGTGACTGATGGTCATGGTATATGGGATGTATAGACTACAAGGATTACCTTGAACGAATGAACACCCACACGTACGAAATCGTCGACGCCGCTCTGCGCCATCCTCACATCATCGTTGACGTATGGGGACCAGGATGGGCGGGCTACGACCGGTCCATCCCACTCTCTGCCAATATCCGAAGACGTGCACATCGGCTCGCTCAGCTGGAAGCTTCCAAAGCGGAATATCAAGATCAAGTAGCTTTGAGGAGAGATGAATCAGTGCAGAGTAAGAAATCGGCAGAGAGGCAAGAATGGATCTCACGCAGACTGGAAGTGACGAGGTCCCCTACAGTCGAGACGGACGAAGGGATCGAGGAGGAATTGGTTGATCAGTGGGTCAGACCCGAATGGACGGAGGAAATCCCAGAAGAATGTAACGAGGACGTCAAGTTTGACGTTGTTCTCACTGTATCGTGAGTTGCAATGATCACTGATTGGTGCAAAAGACGCCACTTTGTCTGGAGATTGACTGATGTTCCGTTCACAGAAACATTTACAAAGAGACAGACCCACATGTAGACGCTCTCGACTGCGGTGCCCTCCTGATCCAGTAAGTACAGCTACATGGACATCAATCTTCGACCTATTCTGACTTCCCCTTCGTACAGACAATTGGGAGACTGTCATGAGCTTCGATGCTCGTACGAATGGTATCCGCACGCCAACAATATCACCGTATCGAAATATGCCTTTGAGCTTCTCGAGCTGTTTGAGTATGAGAAGGTCAAGGCAAAATACCCTGATTTCGAAATGGGGTTATTCGGACACAGTCCTGATACTGTGAGTGCGGAGACGTCTGTCTGTCTGGCATTCGAGGCCGAATTGTGGCATCTTCGCAGACCAGTATAGGCCTGCTAAGCTTAGGCTTTTTTGCTGATTCCGATCGGGTAATCTCTTGATAGGGCAATGAATGGGACTTTTACCCTGTACCTTGGTCGCAGAAGACGGCGGATGCGAAGGTATTCGGTTATGACGGTAGCTGTGGGTACAACATTGTCTTGCTCGTCTGATACGATCAACTTGATGACACACGTTGTTGTACGTCGAACTGTATCACCTAGTCTATCCAATCCGAACAACTGTGACAGACTCCCTTCGAGAGAAAGACCGTGACCCCACCTTGTTCGAAGAAAGCATCATAACTCGACACCCTCATCCAGGATACACCGTTTCCGTTCCCTCGTCAGCACATGATGAACCCTTAGAAACGTACGAGTTGAATCATGAGTACTATGAGACTCATCTCAAGTTGAGGGAGGACTTTGCGCGGGGTATGAGAGAGTCGAAGATTTGTGTGTTTGATGCCAGTTTGGAGCGAAAGATGATCCGCAAGGTGAGCGTCTACGCGTAATCTACTGCTCCTGCGACATGGTTGTCTCGTAGATTCCATCAGTGACGGGGAGGGGTAGTGTGAAGTAGAGGTGGACCTGGCCACTGACACTGTCTGTTTTCGTGTCGCAGTATGCTCAGGCACTTCTATCAGGATGCGTGATAGCTGCCGATCTTCCAACAGAGCACGAAGAAGCCTTATCTAAATTTGTGATCCCGCTCAAATCAACATGGGACATCGAGAAGATCAACGCCGCGCTAAGATATCATCTTGATCGACCTGAGCTCTTGCAGCAAATGGCTATGGATGGTCTTGTCTATGCAAGACAGCATCTGACGACGACGTGAGTTTGGCCGCTTTACAAAATGCGATACTACGAGATACTGCGCTTGGCGGTAGCAAGTTATGCGAAGGGAACTGACATTGCCGCCTTCTTTGTTTGTTCTGTCTCATAGCAACAAGGTCTCACACTTACTGCAGATGGCCGACCATTACAGACAAGGATCAAGGGGCTACGAATGTGAGTCGCAATTTCTACAGACCCACCGGGCGATGCACAGACAATAGACAGTCTGAATCAGGAGTTGGTCGCGAAGCTAATGCCGATCCTTCGGATTCCAGTCCCGTATGGCTTCTCGATGCGATGTCGATCATACTGGAGTGGCGACGCGTACCGACCGTGAGTCGATTGCTCGAGCATTTTTGGCTTTCTGCATGCTCGATGCATGGTACTTGAGGCAGAAACGAGATAAGCTGACACAAAAATTTGGTGTTTGCAGACCATGGTGCTCATCAGGATATAGAGGCTTGGAAGAGTAATCGATTCGACCAAACACACACTCGACGATACTGAACGATCCAGCAAGATGACCGTGCCTAAGATGATTTGAACGTGCAAAGAAAGACGAGAAGATCAAACAGAGGTAACACAAGATTTACCAAAAGACACATAAGGAGAACAGAGGCCCATCATTCGTTTCCAACAACACAGCATTGCGATATACCACAACAATACCAGCATATACCATACCCTGCATGGTCAAGTCTCATGCTCCGTACTAGGGATTAGACTGACTCACAATTGATACCTGACCTGGGGACGACCGACTCCAAACTTGTAGATTAACTAGATTGAGAAGGATACATGTAACAAATAGCGGGAGAAAGAGAATGCGATAACGAGAGAGGGGGAGGTTGAAAAGCGGAGTGTCTGAGAATCAAGAAGATCGCAGCGCAGCGCGGACGACAACTGGAGATGTTCAGAGTGGAAATACAGTGTACTCAATCCTTAATAACTTGTAGCGATCTTTATGCAGCATTTACCTATCTATCTCCCCCATTTCCATCTACCACATATCCTCTCCGATGAACCGCACGCTACACAAGGTGATGGATACTTGGATCGTTCGTCGCACAATACAATGATACGAGTACTGAACGTGTTTGATGAATGTCATGTCGCTACTTGTCCGGATTAATCGATTCGATAGAATGCTGACAGGCAGCAGAAGATGGGTTGGCCTGTGTACTACAGGCCACAGGCCACAGGTCACAGATTGCTTATCCTATCTGCGTGACGATCGTTATACCGTGATGATCGAATGCATAACATGAATTCGACCTAGACTTGGCATGACTTGGACTTCGTGTACTGTATTGTGAGGACCATCATGTGCGAAATCAATACAGTCCAATCCGTCCGACCATTTCCCATTTCCCATTTTCCATTTCTCAGTTTCAGAAACCGAGAATGAACATCATAGTCGAGAAAGAGATAACACTATACTATATCCATTTCCGCTCGATTCCTTCCATCCTTGCATCCGTACCGTACCGTACCGTCCGTCCGTCCGTCTATCCGTACATGCCCTTCCCTTGACTGGTCGATATCAGCCAGACCGACAACGTTTACTTGCAGGCGTTACACAAGTATCCGGTCCCCATCCGCTTGTTTGTTCGTTTAATCGTTTGTTCGTTTGTCCGTTTATTCGTTCGTTTGTTCGTGATCTCGTGATACTTCATATGACCAACTGACTGCCCATCCTCCAGCTGTAGAGATCTACAAATCTGAGCCTTGCCAACGAAAAAAAAAAGTTGCGATATGATTCTGCCTTGCTTGAGGTTATTTGACGATCTTGTGATGTTGACGTGCTCTTTCAGCTTGCTTGATTCTCGCTCACTCTTGAATCTCTGAGCCCCTGCCACTGGGATTGTGGGACATCCGCTCTCCGCTCAAGGCATACAGTTATTGTTCGCGTTTCGCTGTGAGAAACTCTGCTCTGCTCGGTTCGGCGAATATCAATACTCTCAATATCCCCTTCCCCGACCTCGACCACCTCGTCCACCACGCCCTCTGGGTCCACCCCCACCACCACTCCCGCCCCTACCTCTACCTCTACCACGATCCTGTTCCTCATTATGCCCATGCCCATGCCCATGATCATGTTGATGAACATAACCTCGTTCATACTCGTGACCGTATCTATGTCTTGGAGGATCATCTTGCCTTGTGGACGGTCCAGGTGAGGGCGGTCCTCTACCATACTCATGATGAGAAAACCTTGCGTCCCGCGGGTACCCCTTGTCGTGTCCTGGAGGTGATCTTGACCTTGACCTTGACCTTGAGCTAGGGCGCGGACCGCTCACATAAGGTCTGGTGTATCCTCGATTCGCAGCGACAGCAGTTCCACTCGCATTACCAATTACACCTCCACCCGTGGTTTCCGTGGTGGAGAAGGAAGAGACAGCATTGACCAGTGAGGCAGGTACCAATTTCTCGAGCTTGGAAATTTGCTCTTTGAGCGCTTGGAGCGTCTCAACCACGTTGTTGGTGTCAAGACCTACTGATGCTGAAGATGCAGGTGGTGGAGGCGGTGGAACCTGTCTTGTCGATCCTGCGGGTGAGATCGTATAGGCTATATCGGAACGGCCGTAGTCCCGGTCCCAGTCCCGGTCCGTGTCGCGCTCACGATCGCGATTGCGGTTATATCTCTGTTCAATAGGTTGGGGAGGCCCTCGGGGCATTGAAGGATGTCGTCGCGCCACAGGCGGAGGCGATCTCCTTGGATACCTATCACGATTGTTTGTTAGATCAGATGTGAGCTGTTCAGTCTGCTTTGAATGATGTATATCATGCGCGGTCGAGAGTAGATTAAGGCAGTCAGGCACTCACGGGTCACGGATAGGATCCCTTGGGCTGTGCTCAGGATATCGCGGGTTGCTCTTGTGTTCGAGAGGATCTCGAGGAGAGACAGGATAAGCCGATTCACGATGCCGAGTATCATCCAAAGCATACGGAGAAGCGGGCAGCCGGACACTTCCGGGCCCCGTCGGAAGCCCTCGTCGAGCAGCATAAGTCTCATACGGATCTTCTATGACGGCGCGGCCTCTGTCATTGTCAATCAATCTACCACCGCTCGCAACACCAGGTCTTTGTTGTGCTGTAGGTGCTTGTACAGAATCTGGGTAATGCCTTGTGCGATTTGCGACTGGATTCGCTGGGAATGGAGCATATATGTCCCTCGTACGAGCCGGAGATCGAGATCGCGATCGCGATTGCGGTCTGGGCCCGGGGTGGGTAGGAGATCGAAGTCGACCGGGTTGGATGTAAGGTGATGAAGATGGAGGGGGTGATGATCTACCCGCGATTCGACTGAGGGTATCGAGAATACACAGACATAGCGTTAGCATTGCAGAGCCTGGAGCTCCGCCTCCGATGAAATGACGAAGAACGGGAAGTGAAGATTTGTACCTGATCATCTCGGAGCAAGGAGTCAAGCAAGAGGACAGGCTGGAACAGCTGAACGCACTCTGCAAGTTTCTGTCCTCCATACCACTCATCATGGCTCAGTCTCCTCCCTTCACCATGGCGAGGCGAGTCTGCGTATCTGTCCCCTGCCGTATCGCGTTGATCATGATGACTTTGTCTTTCTCCCGGCCTCGCTTCGTAATCTCCACGCTTTGGATACGCGGTTCTGAGATCTCCGTCTCTGTGTCCATGACCCGTATTGGCTTCACTGGTGTTTCCCGCATCCGGCCGGGCTAAATCTCTTGGTTCCCCTCTTCCATTGTGCGAATTCGGATTATCATTTACTTCACGTCGTGTAAATCGGGGATCAGACGGTAGAGGCGGCAGATGCCTTCCTGTTCCAGGACTTCTAGCAGCCGAAGCTGGATTATCGAATGCGGTTCTTGATGGATCTCTGCGATCATATAGGTCTTGAACCCTATCTCGATCTTGCAACTTGAGATCTGCTCGAGGCGATCTTGGGTTGACAAGCGGTCGAGATCTGAGTTTCTCTCTTAACTCTTGCTCCCTGTCCATACCTGTAGCTGGATACACTCTCGTATCACCTTGACTTTGTGAAGACACATCTCTATGACCAGCAGCATCGACGCTTGCTGGACTATTTCCTTGACCGACTGGAGCCTGAAGCTGAAGCTGAGGCTGAGACTGATGGGCTTGTTTCTGCTGTTTCTCGATGAAAGACTGCGCCATCTTAGCCAATTGGGACGTATCAAAATCCATTTTATCCAAACGGGGGCTCTGACTTGAAGTCGGTATTCCAGCTGAAGCTGGCACCGACGTGCTCAATCCTGGGTTCATCGAAGCGCCAGTTCCGGCATTGGCATTTGCACTTGCGGTTGTGCTTGCGGCGGGACTTGCGGTAGCGGCGGAGTTTGCAATTAATGCGCTAGCTTTGGCGATCCTGCTAGCTTCCACTTCCGCTTTGAATTGCCTCAATTTGGCCAGAGAATCTAGCGTGGCTGTCATTGCTTGAGGTCCGGCCTGTGGAGTAGATGATCTTGCACTTGCACTTGTACTTGTATTTGCAGACGCAGGTGCGTATCGTGCAGTTTCAGCCAAAGTCTGAGCTGGACTAGGTCTAGATGACGACGACGACGAGGCCATTGAGGTGGACGTAAGTGACGGCGTTGGCAAATGAGACTGTGCAGGCGAATCTATCGGTGTCCCTCCCGAATGTAGACCCGTGTCTGGCACCCTGATTGTAGAACTGCCAATTTGGAGGTCTGACGGTCTCTTTGGGATATACGTATCTACGTGATAGCCCGGGCGAGAAGCAGATCTGTCGGGGCCTTGTTCTTGTTCTTGTTCTTGATATCGCGAATCGCGAGGACGTTGTGAAAGAGCAGACGAGCCGGGATTTGTTTGATCATATAGATCGTTGTATGACGCTGGAGGTCTTCTGAGATCACGAGGGTGTTCTTGGGTTGAAGAATTCGACTGAAAGTAAGGCTGCAATGCTGGCTGAGGAAAAGGGGACTCATCATATGATCTACCTTGCGTTTGTCTCCCTCCTTTACCTCGTAGATCTCGGTCCCTGCTTAGACTCCTACTCCTACTCCTGCTGCGACTTGTAGCGCTCCTACCGCTATATCGGCCACCTCGATCTGCTTCTCCAAACCTTCCACCTCGGGACCCTCCACTTGCGTGTCCCCGACCGTGGCCTCGCCCATTTCCATGACCTCTCCCACGCCCGCGACCTCTACCGCGCTCATGACCATGACCATGTTCGTGTGTCGCACGATCAAAGCGTGGCTTGTAATTTGGATCAAAGTTCTTGCCTTTATATTTTCCACTGGGATCAGTCGACTCGACCGAGCCTGTTCCACCAAGACTGGCACCGTAGGCGGTCTGCGTTGGGGGATCCGCTAAGAGAGACGGAGCACTCATCTTTCGCCCGAATGCGGATGCAATCAGGATATCGAAACCTCTGATTGGTGATGCAAGGCAGAGCAAATTATCGTATTGTAGCGAAGGAGGTCAGATACGAGTTGATTTGGTGAATAATCCAACAATAGCAGCTATATGACCTGCTGCCTTATCTTGAGATCGCCGCTCAGTGCATCAACGTTCGTTGTTGAGATATATTCACTTGTCGATTCGATATAAGGCGTCGCGATGCGATGAGATGAGATGTGACGTGAAGACAAAGGTAGGTAGGTAGCTGCGTAGATGATGAGCTGTTCTGCTCAGCACCCCAGGGGAGATCTCAAAGGGGTCGAGACGCTAGCTGATCTTGTCGTCTTGTTTCAAAATCTGCTTGGCGAAGAGTGACTGACGATTGAGAGAGAGATCCTTCCGCAAATGACGTTGATATTTCCTTCGTACTCTGTTCCTTGGGGTGATCGTTGTCATTCCCTTTCTCCCTCACTTCTCGGTGCTCACCCAAAAGCTTTAGAGTTTTCGCTTCGTTCCTACAGACCCGATCGTAAGAGCTAGAAGAGAAGGACTCTAAGGATCTGGATTACAGAGAAGTGAGAATCATTCCACTTGGATACATATGTATGAGCTTGAGCTTCTCTTCTGTTTCGAGCGAAAGAGCGAAGGAGATGTGGTTGGCGGTTACTTTACTTTAGCGTAGGGGAGCAACACTGCTTCCGACGGAAGGGTGGCTTCTTACCCCTCGACGATGTCCTGTGGTGGTCATACTCATACCAGTGCAGTGAGCCTTCGCTGAGAGTCAGCAGCAATGGCTTTCCATGATCGTCGTATGAGACACGATGAGAGATGCATTTCGACAGGACAATTCCTGGGCCCATCAAGGGGAAGATTATGGGTATATATCACAATGCGGGGTGGGGTGTCTCATCCTCATTTACAAGCTGAGAGAAGGGAGAAAGGAGATGGGTTAGGTATACTATATGATGCGGCATGTCCTGTAATATGATGCGGTATGTACTGTAATATGATGCTGTGGTATTGAGTGGATATATGTCGTTACTATATAAAATGAACTGAGACATGATAGTTGTACCGGCGATTGATGTACACAAAACAGAGATACAGACTAGAAATGTTAGAAAATGTTTCGCTGCGATCGATGTCCAGAGATGTCATTATAGTTCGGCGCTCAGCGCTCATATCGGTGTCTCAATGGGAGGGGCGAGCTGCACTGTAGCAGCTTCCACAGTCGGTAGGATTGAGGGCGTCTTTGTGTCCTTGGTTGTCTTTTTGACAGGATCCTCAGTCGGATCTGTCCTCGCAACCGCAGACTCCCCCTTCCCATTTAGATTTTTGGCTTCAGTTGGCGGTATGTCGGAACCAACATGGACAAACTCGTCTTCGGCTAATGCGAGCTTCGCAAGGCCCTCCTCGACATCCTTCCTGTCTACACCCACTATCTCGTTCGCATCTTCCTTTGTTGCCCTGTCCTTGTTCATGGCCTCTCTGGCCTCTTTCACGCCCCTGCTTGTAGGTGGTCCAAGCTCCTGGTTGGTGCTCATCCAATCTTCCCATAACACTTCTCCTTTCTTACCCATCCATGGATATCGTCTGCCTGAACTTATAGGCTGGATGATACCGTTTGCTTCAATGACGACGTTTTTCTCTGACAATGCTATCAGGATACGCGCGATGTTAGTGGCATCCTGGATGGATTGGATACCCACGGAAGAAGGCCAAGTCAGCTACTGGTCTCCGGTAGTTTGTTAATGAAGCATCTAAACCGATAGCTGGACTCACATCCAAGCCTGAATGTTGTCTTCCCTCGAATTCACCCAGATCCAAAGCAGCCACCATACCAGGTATATTGAAGTAAAAGCTCTTGCCAACATCTTTCACCTTGCCCGATTTAGTCTTTTCGCCTTTGGGAAGACGCTGCGTCGTGATAGCGGATAACGCTCTCCCGTTGGTAGGCTTATTGGGTCGCTCAGAAGCGTACGAATACCGTCGGTGTTCTTCTGATAGGACGGCTTGGACGGCGAATTTGAGGTTCAGATATGGGCCGTGGAAGTATTGTGGGTGTGGGGAAGGTGGGGTGATATGTAGCTGTTTTGGGACCTAGTCCAGTTGAGATTGTTAGCGATATTGGACTGTATGCAACCGTCTGCAATCACTCACGAAGTCTCTACAGTGGTGGTGTAGATGAAGTGATGAGGAGCTGTTAGCTATCATGCAGATACTGAACACTGCCTCATGAACCGACGGCACAGCTTACCTGAGATCCCAAGGCTGTCAACTCAAGATAGTCAGCTCTAGGTTCCATGTCGATTCACTAGGTGTTTACGAGCTCACCCCGTCAGTGACCCATATAGCGTCATTGAGTCCTTTATCGGTTCTCAGATCCCACTTATCCATCCACTTTTCCAGTTTCTTGAGCATCTCGGGGAATGTCGGCGAAGCATCAACCGTTTCCTTCAACAGTCACGAGCATCAGCCATTGCGCTATCACGCCTTCTTGGCAAGACTTGTCTCCTGCGAAGTAAGACATGCAGCCGTGTGATTAGCGGTATGCTATGCTCACCTGGGTGATACCGGTCAGATCTTTGCAGAAATCAGATAAGATAGGTTTCCAGATCGGTCGGACATATGATCTGAAGTGATCGACTTTTTCCAATTTCCTCTTGCCATTGGTATCAGGCTCTGTCCATCTGAGTAAGACAACGGGGAATTCCTGTGAGTGACGAAATTCAGCAACGGGTCCAGCCTGTGTAACAAGCCGAGACCGAAAGCGAGAATTGAAACAAGAACACTCTCAAGCACGTGTACGCGTTTTGCGGTAGATAGGCTTGATCTATACTGTCAGAGTTCGAGGTGTGCACTCACGATAATCTCATTAGGCCAGTCAAACTCTTTACCAGGCCTACAAGTAGCCTCGACATCAAAGCACAAAAAACTCTTGTACGGCTGCTTGAGCACTTTTGCGCCTTCACCGAGCCCGTCTTTGCTCTTTGTCTTTCCATTAAATTTCGTCGCCGTCGGACTGGACGAGGACGGGGAGGTTTCGTCGGCATAGGTGTCTGAGCCTATGAAATAGTCTGAATCGTCATCTGATGGTGGATCTCGGAGTGAAGCTTTGTGGATCGCATTGACCAGGCGACTGGGTTGGAGTTGAGAGTAGCATTAGTAAAGCATCACGTGAGCATTTCCGTTCGCACAGCATCAACCCTTATTTCTCTTATCTCAGGGGACTGGGCCAGAGTGCTACTGCTATTACATGGGGTTGGCCAGAAACCAAGTAGAATGAGGAGAAAGTCCCGTTCCCCTATCACGAAGCGATGCAAGCATGAGACGCAGCGCAGGAAGAAGTCCAGCAAAGCTAAACTCTGCATGTAGTGAAAGAAGATGAATCTTTCACTCACCGCCAAAGAGTCTCCTTTTTCCCTTTCGTATCCAAGCCCATCTGCGCCAAGCCATCTTTCAACTGATCAACAGTCTGTTTCTTGCTCACTTTCGGGCTCGGACTCGGACTTGAGCTTGGACCGGCATTCGAAATTACAACACCATCGTCACCTAAACCTTCATTTTCCAATATGCTGTTCGCAAGCGTGGTCTCATTGGTCGAGGAGGCTGGAGGTTTCGAAGATATATTCCTCTTCCTACTTGACTTTGACTGGCGAGGAGGGGTCGAGGGGCCTGCTTCGGCCGACAATGTCGGGGTGGCCATGACTGTTGATGAGCCTAGTCCAAGACCAATAGCTGACGTACGACGTGGATTAAAGAGGGACTGGTAGTTGAAAGATGCCGTCAAGAGGTTCTATATACCGAGTAAAACTTCTCGGGCCTCAAGGTACGAGATAAGAAGAATGTATCGATAGGCTATGTGATGTGATACGTATACGTATTCAAGAAGATGACGAGAGAGGAGTAGATTGTTTTCAGATCAAGTTGGAAACTACTCAGCGCTTGGAAGGCGTATCAAGCAAAGAAGATTAAAGTCAGATAAAGATATGTGAGATTGTCAGCCAGAACCAACCAAGGAAGAAGTGGGATCAATGAAATGAGATGATATAGCAAAAGAAGATGAAGAGAGAACCAAACAAAAGTTAACTGATTTACGAGGGTAATAGGTGGTGATGATCGAGTGGAAAGCCGAGGTGGAGGTTCATGTGCGAGGTCGTGTCAAGGGCACGCACGCACTGCACGAGACTTGGTGCACGCGCACGCACTACGGTGTGGCGACTCGGTTTGGTGAGGTAGGTGGGTAGGTACAGTATGGGAATGCATCAACCTGGTAAGCCCGTGCCCCGTGTTCTGTGTACTGGGACTGGTCATCCGTCGCACGTGCACCGCTAGGCTGCTACGGCTGACAGCAATGGCTGCGGCGACGGGAGGCTAGCGTATGGCGGTTGAAGAGATGGCCAAGTTCAAACGACCCCGGAGAGAAAGAACTCGACATTCGAAAGGCAGTCAGGTGATCAGGTTATCCATCATGAAGATACACTGATCGTACATCCCAGTTTGACTTGATCGATATTGTCAAGATAGATGGCGGATGGTTGAAAATCCCAACTCTTGGTTGGATAGCGAAGATCATATACATAATCATAATAGTAGAAGAAAGAAACCGAACCGAAGCGAACCTATTTGAGCCACGAAACGAAACAAACCTATATCGTGTCATCTGCAGAGCCTGGCCAAGCCTGCGAGTTCGCAATTGACCGCACCTGAGCCAGATCCCATCTCCTGATCGAGCGAAGCCAATGTCTAACTCAACCTGCCGCCCCGTACCCCATACATCACCGCCTCATCACTTTCGTCATTCTATCCCTGAGTACACTTAACAACACTTGCCACCTTGCTTGGCACCGCCATCGTCCGCAGTAGGGGTGACCAGGATCGTCTCTCCTCCTGAGGGCTTGATGACGTCTCCGGATGACTCGAGTGATTTGGATGAGACAATTCGGTAGATCTCTGCGCATGCGTGGTACGTGAGCCGAAGAAATGATCGGGTCGAAGAGATTGGGTTGGGAGGACGAAAAATCAGGTTATATCACGCCACAGACAGGAACAAGTAGGAGTACGGGTAGATATTTATACAAACAATCAGTAAGACTCTCAATGGTACTGTAATGCGCACATAACTTACCGGTCAAGATGTTCTGGAAGGCAGACTCGACATTTGACGCGTCCAAAGCGGAAGTCTCAATGAATGAGAGGCCGTTCTCGGCTAAAGTTAGGCTAGAATTAGCACAAGATCCGACGTATCACTGAACGGTCCCAAGAAGCCTTTCGCTGGCGCATGCATCGCCCGTCTTCTCGTGAAAACTGCATTGAGCCCTCCAATCCTTGTTATACAAGCGACATCGCGTTCCCGTTCCATCGCGACCAAGGGACTCCCCCGTCTCCATATCTCTCGCCCTCCCATCAGTCAAGAAAGACCGGGATAGTGCCGGATCCAGAGGGATGACAGGACACTCACTAGCAAACTGCTTCGCCTCGTCCGTGGATACCGCTCTAAGATGCTTCAAATCGCTCTTGTTTCCCACGAGCATAATCACGATATTGGCGTCGGCGTGATCTCTGAGTTCCTTGAGCCATCGAGTCACGTTTTCGTAGGTCGAGTGCTTGGCAATGTCGTATACTAACAGGGCACCGACGGCACCTCGGTAATAGGCTGATGTGATTGCTCGGTATCGTTCCTGACCGGCTGTGAAAGCGAGCGGTGTTATCGCGCAACAACGAGCACAAAGCGGAAGGAAGGGAGGGAGGAAACGAAGGCGAAAAATGTAGGTCAGTTACGTGTTTCCCACCTGAACGGCGCAGATCTTGACTGGGAAAAACATCGGTATAGTGGCTCATATAGACCTCCGCTAGCCCGTGTATTCTATCGAGCAATAGCCAAAACCTAGCCAACTGTCCGCCAGAACACTCACCAGTATCCCAGATCTGAGCCTTCACAGTCTTCCCATCTACGTTGATGCTCCTGGTCGCGAACTCGACACCAATCGTAGACTTGGACTCGAGGTTGAATTCGTTTCGCGTGAATCGCGAGAGAACTGTGAGGCGCGACGAACGGGACATCCCATCTCGGAATCAGCTCTTGTCCTCGGAGTATGAACCATGCAGTTGTGGGGATCTAGAGTCTATAACGGGTATGATAGCTCCGAAGACGCCACTCACGGTTACTGTAATCACAGAATCACAGACGATTTGACACGTTCTCTGTTAGTACCATCATTCCTCCCACGCGCCAACATCCGACGAGTCTGTTAGACGCTCTGCAACTGAAGAACGAGCAGGCAGCTCTGAACGCACGATTTACCGACACCCGAGTCACCGATAAGTACCACCTATGAGAATGACAAGCTGTGGTCAGCTGAACGCCCATTGTTGCCTTGAAAGCAGAGAGCAGAAGCTGCAATAACAGCCCCTGTCCTCCAAGCACAGAAAAGACCATAGACCCTCTATCATAAAGGACCACAGAGGGCGTGGTGGACAGTACAAGCTAAAGCTGCTTTACCCACCTTGAAGAGGTAATCGTAGTTTGATCCGTCCGACATTGTTTATAGTCTGTTCTATGTATATTTCGTAACGATGCGTAGTAACTTCACTCAAGAGTGTTCGGTCCTGTTCAATCGATGAAAGGACAGATGTTTATTGATATCTATATATATTAATATATATATCGGATGTGTTGATTGTTGTTGACACGTCTGCCTATTCTCGTATTGAAGCTAGGCTAGGGTAAACGTCGTGGCGTGTCGTGTTATGTGGTATCGTGTGGCGAAGGTGCGCTGTTGAGGGTTTGAACGCGTATTGGATCTACGTGACTTGCGAGCTGTCTGTAAGTATGATGATGATGGGTCCTGACGATGTCGTAAGGTGTACTGTACTGGCAAGTTTGTGACAACAGCAAAGTGAATTGGAATTGGAGAGGGTGAAGAACAATGGAGGTGTTACAGATGGTGTCGGCAATGCAATGGATGGCGATAGCGATAGCGATGGATGGAGGATGGAGGATGGAGGATGGAGGAGGCGCGTGCACGTAAGTTACACTTACTCCAGTGGATGGCGCGACAACAACCCCTCAGTATACGGAGATTCACCTAATTTCCGAAGTGTGGCACTTGCAATCGAGACCCCTTCGATACCATCATTGCATGCTCATCAATGCATGCTATCCCATATTGTGAAAGCATAACAGCTGATAGATAACCTAGTTCTATCAATCCTCGATCTACTGGCCAGAACTAGCTACCTGAAGCGAACACCGTACTCACCAGTTTCACTTCCATCATGCCGATCGCGAGCGAAGGATCAGCTTCACCGCCTATGCGACAACCGTCTCTAGAACCCGCCGAGCGGAGCGAACCTGGACCTTCGAGGAAGTATGGTAATTCGGTCGTGGATCAGCAGCGGAGGCAGGTGAGTGTGGGACCTCCCTCTGGCATGGCCAAATCTCGGCTGAGCATACAATAAAGACGTACTGATCCGATCGCTGCTCTCTTCCCCTTATGTGACATGTTCCATCTTCGACGATCTGTTTCATTCACCCTCCTTCGCATTGTCGTTGGCGGAACTATGTGAGACAGGTCGAGAAGCTCCTTGCCAACCCGGATAGGAACGTCCAATTACCAACAGGGACGAAAGAGAAGACTCTGAGAGCACCGAGGGAAATGATGAAGAATGTTCAAGGTTCTTCAGCAGGTGCAGGATCGGGCGAATTTCACGTTTACAAGCAATCTAGACGGAGAGAGTATGAAAGGTTGAAAATCATGGATGAGAAGGCTAGAGCTGTGAGTATTTTGCGTCTACGTCGTGTCTATCGTCTAATGGCCTTGTGACCTATGGCCAACAATCATCCCATACATCATTAAGGAATATTTACTGAAATCACGCTGTTTGTCGTGTGCTACCTGCTTAATCTAGGAAGAGGAACGAGCCGCCTTCCTCGCTCGACAGGCAGAGAGAGAACAAGCGGCAGAAGCCAAAACGTCCAAAAATCGCGCAAAGCGTCAAAAGCGAAAAGCAGGTCGATCAGGTTCAGCCAAAGCCGACCCTTCTTCCACAAACTCCACATCAAATACAAATGGTACAGGTGGAATAGGAAGAAGAAAGTTGGAAGGAGGCGCTAAAGTCGTTTTCAAGAGACCTGGGGAAGAAGACGACGATGAGGATGAGGATGAGAAGAGCGAAGGTGAAGAAGTTGGACCTACGCTCGAGCTGGATTCCAGAGTATCGCAGGTCAGTCAGAAGGTGCAGGAAGAGGAAGGACCGCGAGTTGTGGAAGAGCCGAAAATCACTATTGTTGATGAGGACTAGGAGATCAAGGCAGAAAGAAAAAAAGCGCGCTCCCGAAGTCATCCTGTAGTAACAGTCATATGTTATATGACAAATCTTCGTTGGGGCCATTTTTACGGGCCTAAGCGGCATGACTCCTAAGTGTCGACTATTTGTTATACACTCTATATTCATAAATTCACTTATCTCGGCGAACGCTGATCTCGAAAGAGCTCAACTCGGGCTAAGCCCAAATCAAGCTGAATCCCGAAACATTTCAAGCCCGGAACATACTTGTACAGTATACAACTACCAACTATCGACTCGTTGCTGAACGCCGCCAATGACTGCTCATCTTCCATCCGCAGAATTCCGCATTCTCCTAACTGATCTTGCTTCTCGATACCCTGGTCCCTCTGTTCGTGTTCGATCAGACTTGGGACTGACCCCGGACGGAAACAGCTATGCTCTCATTCGACCCCTTCCGCACGCGCTTCTCCCTTCCTTTGGAATACGTCAAATGACAGCCCTGGGTATATCGTGACTTCTGCTTCACCCCGCCCAACATTTTTGATGCCGACATTTTCGTGTGTTTGTTGGTCGAGCATAAACACCACACCAGAATCCTGACCGACGATCAAACTGATACTCGATCAATTGTCAAGTCTGGGCGTTTGGGGTGGATTCACCTCGAGGACGTAGATGAATTTGGCGAGATACAGGAGACCTGCCGTGACCTCGTCCGCGGTAGGTCGGATCAGGGAAGGCGGCAGCATGAAGCCGTACTGTGCAATCATAATCAAAGAATAGTATCAGCCTCCACAATGGTATCGCCTCGCCGCGAATGGTCTACAGTGACCTCGATCTTCGTCAAGAATCTTGATGCTTGGCACTCACAGTTCCAGTGTCTCGAAGCTCGGCAGAATATGACCATCGAATATCCGTGACGCCGTAAGTGAAGTCTATAGCGTCACCAGGGGCACTATAACAAGCGAATGGATTGTTAGCATGTCATTACCATGAGCCTGCTCAATCTGACTACCTGGGACGATCTCCACCCCCGGTCTGATGCAGAGTGGGTGATCTCTCAGCCAGAGAAGAGAAGAAACTCAGCCCTCACCGGTAAGTCAAGTCACAAGCTTGCCCCGCTTCGTACCCTTCACCCTGTCTAGTCCTCATAGCTTTGGCAACTCCTAGACCGGCTTCCATCAACATCTCGGCATCAGGAGGGAAGTCGTCGCAAGAGTGCGCGAAGGGGAACATGACTGCGTGACGCATGTCTAGTATGTTAGCTCGTGTGATCCGAACCATTCTCAAATCCTCACAATGAATCGCCGCCGATTCGGGTAGTAAGGGCGTTACGTCGACTTGTAAGGGAGATTGAGAGATACTTACACAGTTGACCGTACGAGTGCAAATCCACAAACGCTCGGACTCTATTACCTCGAGACTCGGCAGCGAGGAGGTAGTCTGATACAGCTTTGGTCTCGTAGGCTTCAAACGCTTCTCGACCTGGGAACGTCTCGGAGCATGGGCTAGAGTGTTTCGAAGGTCGCCATTTGTAGCCCCAATTGGAGTTGAGGTCAATCCCTACGACAAATGAGTAATGTGAGCGAAGAAATCCATAACATCGGTATTGTACGAGCTTGATCAACGATACAGCATGATGGGGACATTGTGCGTGACATTGCATAAGAGCCTGCACTCACCGAAACACTTCCCATTCTTACCATCGACATCCTGCCTATTCTTCCTCCACAGTCTGCTGTGCTGTCGACTGTACTCGTACCCGTCCGGGTTGATATTAGGAATGACGGTGAATCGGAACGATTTCAGGAGAGTTTTAGAATCGGAGTCATCGTGCGATGTGGCATGAAGGAGGAGGTTGTGTAAGAAGTACAGGGCTGAGGATGGGCCGACCCACTGCGTTTTGCCACAGGTGAAGTCAGCAGTTGTCTAAACCTACATGTTCTATGACAGCTGTTGTCCAGATCCAGGGCATATGCCGATGCCCGGATTGATGTCCCGGGTCAATATAGTCCTGAATCGGATCGATAGACGGTATGGTACATCCGACTCACCTCTCTACCGTGCTGACCCGCTTGCACGACAATCTCCAACTCCAATGGTTCCTCCACATCTTCCTCCCTCTCCCTGCCTTTACCATGCTTCTTCTTCTTCTTCTTGGTTAGGTCTTGGGGCTGACTCCCGTTAACTTCAGTCATCTTAGCAGTCCATCCCTTGATATCCCTCCCTTCATACGTCTTGCCAATATTGATTTCTTGGAGATCCAGGCCATCTTTCCCATTGAAAGTGGAGATGAGAACCTGGCCAAATTTGTACACGTCTTCGATTGCGTGGAAAGCATCGTGGTACGGCGTATCGATTGTAGTCAGGTTGAAAGGATCGATTTGAGGCTTCTTGGGAGATGGTTTGGTCTTTTTCTTCTTCTTCTTTCGCTTCTTCTCGATATCCACCTCGTGAGATGCTTCATAGTCCTCGTACGAGCCAACATTCTCTGAATATACCTCGGAGTCGGCGCTCGTCGAAAATGAGAGATCAACGAGTGTCTGGAGGTTTGGGATGAATGGGGTGAAAGTCGATGTAGGTAGATAGGTAGAGAGTACTTCAGCTTCTCTTGGCGAAAGTCGGATGTCGAGCGAGGATCGGGTAGTGTGCCATACGTCCAAATCAAGAAGCTGTGAGGTTACAGCGATTAAAAGTATTGTATCAGCATCAAGGGCTCTCACGATGCCTGTGGTCATGCTTTGAAAGGGTATCTCACCTCGATGATGCTCATGACCTCCTTCTTGGCATTCTGTCCGAGTCCACTCCAATCAACCCGCCAGACTTGCTGATCATCGTACCGTTCCGCACCGATCTGGACTCTGTACTGAGTCAGAAGATCATCTTGTCCATATGCTGCTGGAGCCTGAAGTGGGACTTGTGATGCCGAGATGAGAGTCGGGATAATGGCCAATGACAAGGAGAGGAGGGAGAGCGGAACAGCCCTCATATTGATCGCCGTGGCTCTCGATAACGGATATTATTCTACTGGAGTGTGCGATCTCTGTATCATGCAGTCACAGAACTGATTGAGTGTCTTGGTCACTCGAACAAGTTGCGAAGGTGATAGCTTGGAAGGATCGCGATTGACGAATGCAGATGATTTTCTGAGACTGAGTGGATTGAGTGGATTGAGTGGATTGAGAACGGTGAACGAGATGACGAATAGTGGATAGGTAGGTATATGCCAGGGTGCAAACGGTGAATTCGCACGTAAACCATGTAAACCATGCATATGCATATGGTTATAATAAATCCGCCAGCAGCGACTATTCTGGTCGTGTGACCACTGACTACTACATACACCCAGCACACTCAACGCAACATACATACAATACGATCTTGACAACATATATATGTACGGTTCACGACGCCTATCGTTGCCTAGCTAAGCCTAACACTTGCTTCAATGAGGAAACTGCTCAGATTGGAGAGCCATAACAATCAGTCTGGCTGAGACTAACGCTCATGGACACCGCCTTGGAGCGGACCCGCGCTACTTATTCTCACCGCCTGTAAATTGTTTCTCAATGTTGGCGCTGGTCAACGCACTATGCACAATCGGCACGTCTTCCTCGTCATCCGCATCGTGGGCAGTCGGGCTCTGGTATGGTGCTCCCGGAGCGGGGCTCAGAGGTGGTGGGACCGGTCTAGCGATTGGCGATGCCAAAGGTGGAGGTCTTTGCCTTCTTCTTTTAAGCTCATCTATAATTGGAGCTTCCCTTCTCAGTCTCGCTTGTTTCTCTGCTGGCGTCTCAGTCGCCTCGGCAGTGTTGGCTGCTGCCTTTGCTTGTGCACTTTGCTTAGCTGCTGCTAATCTCGCTTGTCGATCAGCACTTTGTAGATCCGCTTCATTGACTGGATTGTACGATCGATGTTCAGGGACATTGGTCACTGGTCTAGAGCCAGGCGGTCTGGGCGGATTAGGCGGCGGCGCAGCATCATGCGTCGATATCCTACCAGGCGCGAAGGGCGAGAGCGGACCGAATCCATCCTTGGGCGCAGGCGAGAATCCAACGCGTTCCGCTTTCTTGGGGGTACCAGGTCTGGCAAGCCCTCCTCTACCTGGCGAAGGCGATGGTCGGGGCGGGTATACTGGCGATGCATAAATTTGACTATTAATTGGTCCTGGTCCTGGCACAGGCGGACGCGGGGGATATTCCAATCCTGATACAGGACTCGGCTGCCCGGAACCAGGTCTGTACATCCCTCCAGCTGATCCGAGTGGCTGTTGTTGTTGTTGTTGTCGCTGCTGCTGCTGCTGCTGCTGCTGCTGCTGTTGGTGATATTGCTGCTGTTGTTGTCGTTGCTGGGCGGCCATGGCAGCTTGAGCGCTAGGTGATTGTGGGTTATTCGATAGCTCTGGAGGGATATTCAGAGGCTGTGGAGGAGGAGGACGAGGACGAGGCGGTTCACCCGGTCGGGCGAGATTGATAGGTGACGGCGGCTTTCGACTGCCATATCCCGGCGTCCTCCCTGAAGCTAGGAACGGACTCTGCTGAGATTGCGTGTATGATTGGGATTGGGGCTGAGGCTGCGCTGGCGAGGGAGGGAAAGGTGGGGGGTCGAATGGGCCTGTTGGTCGTCCCGGTGGTGGACCGGGCGGTCGAACAGGCGGAGGCTGCCCTCCAGGTGGTCGGGATTCCTGCCCCGCACCGCCACTGGTGGACGAGGTGCTATCAGGTGGTGAACCTGCACCGCCTGGGTCACCGCCGTCTACAGGTGCAGGTGTGGGCGGACCGAGTCTGTCGAAGGGATTGGTTGGTGGATCTCCTCCTCCGCCACCATCACCTCCGCCTCCCCCGCCTCCGCCGCCTCCGCCGCTGCCGCCGGTCGATCCATCCCCTGTTCCACCGTTAAAGTTGGGTATAAAGTTGAGCTTCATGCCCACTGGGATTTTGCCTTCTGCAACAACCCCCGCCTGACTCTCATCAACCACATGGACGTTCTCTAGCGCTCGGAGCGCGAACGATCTCGCGTCCACTCTGGCTTGCTCGATCGAATTACCCTGTTGGGCATACTGCGTAGCGAGAGTCTGAAAGTATCTTTGAAGATCTGCTTGGAGCTGTTCGAGCGCTCTCATGTTAGACAATGATATGAACAGGCGGAGTTTTGGAGGCTGCCCTTCGAGATGTCGAGTCGGTTCTCGATGCTTGAGCAGTTCTTTCAGAAGGCCATACTCGGGTCGTAGCATCAACTCTACTGTGTTCCCCTTCTGACCAGAAGGGATGTATGCTAGGACCAACACTTGAATGGCAGGGAAACCAGAGATATCAAGGAATGTCGACGGCTTAGTCAGATGAAGAGGTACATTACCACCTAGATCGACCAAGCGGATGAAATCATACGAGGCGTTTTTCATCTCCAAGTGCGGATCAGTAAAATTATCATCTTGAAGTCCCTCGCTACACATCCTCCATCCTAGCCAGAACGTTGTAGGTGTGAAAGTTGAATTCTGCTTGGTCAGACTAGAAGCATCCCATTGATATTGTCGAAGATGCACCCACGAGACTTCGCGTGGTGCCAATTGTGAGACGACTTTTCTGATAGCCTCAGAGCCAGAGGCGGACTTGAGAAATCGCGATACCTTTGATATCATGTTCTCCGGTAGTTCTAGCAGGTTGGAAGGTCTCGTGATTACAGAGCGCTGTGCGACCGATTTGTCTGCCGGATTGTCCTCTAGCTTGTCCATGTTCACGCCGTGGACCGTCCATCCGGGTCTGAAGATCAATCGTCGCCTCGTGAACGGATCCTTGTAGTTTCCATCGGCCGCGGTATTGTCGAAAAACCTGACAAGCTCGACATGAAAATTACGGAAAGCTTGAGCCGATTCCATGAACCGGAAGTACCAGTCCGACTCGGGGGTTTCTTTTCCTTTTACAGGACCGCCGGGCATAAAGATTGTCAGGTCCAATCTATACCCTCCATTCTCCTTCATCGCTTGGGCTCTCATTGCCAGACCCGAAAGATCCAGTCCAATGAAAACTCGTTGACGTTTGTTCAACTTGCCGAGATACTCCATCCACCCCAGCAATTGGGCAAACTTGCCTAGAGTTTCGTGAGTCGTCATCTTTGTCGGTTCTTCATGGATTTGCATCCTCTCTCGATAGGCCTTAGCTCTCAAGGTATCCAGATACCAGCCCAAGATCAGTCGATATTTATAAGTAGACTCCTGATCTGGTTTGACACCTAGAGTCAGTTCGAATTTCTTGAAATCTCGCTTTTCTTCGTGCTTCACGTCCGAATTCCGACGTTCACGCATCGCTCCGTGGAGTAGCCTGATATCATCCTTGTTCACAAATCGCGCGATCTGCGTGGCGACTTCCTGTGCGACCCGTGGTACGGGACCGAATTGCTCGTCCCATGAATCTTGAAGTGCGGCTTGCCACATCTTAGCATCCGCCCTTGTAGCTTTGCCGATTTGCTCAGCTTGTTTCATCATTGTCAACAGCTCGGGAGGGATCTTGTTCGTCCCACTCGCAGAGAGATTCTCGACCGAGTACCGAATAGGGTCTTCTTTGATGCCTTTAGGGGCGCTCTCTGGTTTCGGCGGACGGTGCGTAAATGGTTGATTACTGTCATCTCTGAGACCAGTATACTCTCCCCATTTTCGCAGATGTTTCGTGACTACATCGTCGGTATGACCTTCCAAATCGGTCCACTTGATGCGAGTGTTGCTCTCCACGTTTGCAGATTTCGGCAACTCATCTTTGTCATTTCGTCGTCTGAAGATACCCTTCGTTGGCGTGGCGGTACGATGGTCCGGTATGGGCGTGATAGGAGGGGCAGATCCAGAGTCGGGCTGTTCCCATAAATCTGAGGGATTGATATCTGCGGGCTCTACAGACTGCTTCTTTTTCGATTGTTTCGTGTCGTCTTTCTGTTGAGCCTTCTTGTCCTTCTCCTCCTGCTGTTTCCGTTTCTTGCGTTCCTCCTCTCTCTTCTTCCGCCTCTTCTTGGCGTCTTCCTTGCTGCCCTTGCTCCGCGAATCTCCTGTCTCGTCCGTGTCACTGCTTCTACCCTTTCCTTTTCCCTTACTCCTGTCTCGCGCATTGCGGCGATCTCGCTTACCACTCTTGCTAGCGCTACGACTACCACCGCCGTCAGTATCGCTCGTCACGCTGGCGTCCCCCTTTCTGCTTCCGCTTCCCTTTCGACTCTTCTCTCCCTTTTCTCGCCTTCGATCCCTATCTTTCTCCCTACGACCGATCTCTGTTCGGTCCCGCTCGTCCTTGCCGCGGTATGAGCTCCCACCTGATGCTCCCTTCCTTCGACCTCCGCACAAGAAGAGGTAGAGTATTACCACCAGAAAGAGGACGATAAGGATTGATTGCACTCCGCCAACCGGAGTTCGTGTGCGATGTATAACCGCCATTTCAAGTCAGCACGATGCCTTCCAGCGGCTCGAGTGAGGTATAGATCTCCGAATGATAATTAGCACAGGTCAGCGTACATCTGATGCGGCAAGAATGTACAATCGGAGGCAACGATAGGAGGATCATATAAAGGCCATATGACCTGGGTTGGTCGCCGAGCAAGCTTACGCTTGACAAAGACCAAAGCGATCTCAGTAGAGTCCTCCTGTCCTGGACGGATCACCTCATAGGAACGTTGCGATGCGTGGCGAAGGTCGATCCGCTGATCGCTGGGCTGCCGGGGGCGAGGGAGCAAAGGATGAAGCTGTTATGAGGAGCGGTGAATCAAAGGAGGGGGCATTTGCTGCGGGAGCTCTTAGGTCAGTAGGAAGCAAGGACAGAATGAGCGCCCACTTTTCTAAATCCGAACTTGTTGTTTGGCTCAATGGTGTATCGTTGCTACGGCCTAGTCAAATCACCCTCAGATGACGGGGAATGGCACTGGCCCAGGTCTGATACCCGATTGCGTTCGACGATCCTCGCTGGCATCAATCAGCAATCTCCAACTCCGTGCAGATGTCGAGACACCGTCTGCGGAGCAAGGCCGACGGCTACCGTGATTTGATAAGGTGCATGCTTGTCTATCTGCCTCTTCGGCATACCGCTGGCACACAAAAACTTCGTCTTGTTGAATACTTCGTTGACCCACTTAGTGCTTGGCAGCGGTCTGTTTACCTCGAGGTCGCTCAGTAACAACGCTGTGAGTCCAGGTATGATCATTAGCATTGGTTTGTGGACTGGTTGATGCAGGGCCAAGAAACGACGCTCACGACTTGTTACCGTCCTTGTCCTTGGGTCGTCTCGTCCTGACATGTTGTAACAAGCCATAGATGGATCGAGGGTGCTTGTTACCCTTTTGTTTACCTCGACCACCACCGTGAGCGTGGTCGACGGCGTTCATCGCTACACCTCGGACGTGAGGTCGTTTACCCAGCCATCGGGATCGACCGGCTTTACCAAGCGAGCGGGATTGGTGCTCTTTGCTGAATGGGTGAACCGGTGCATAGCGCGTCAATTACGAATCCGAGGGGAGTGTATACGAAGTACTCACTTGCTGACAACACCGATAGTAGCTGAACAACCGGGGTCCAATTTCCTAACTTCACCACTTTGGAGCTTGATGAGAACGTAACCGTTCTTGCCCAGCCTGTTTCCCTCAGCATCGAAACCGCCTCCCATCGTCAAAACATCCGCACCACCGATAGCTCGTCCGTCGGCAGACTGATGCGAGACAATCTGTGCGAAGGTGCCGGCTGATCGACAAAGCTGCATCTTGCCATCCGTCGTCATTGTCAAGTTGTGTACTTGTGTACCGGGAGGGATGAGGAACAAGGGCAAGACGTTTCCGGGCTTCAAGGTGACTGTCCGGAGTAGACCGAGCGCTCGTCGCATCTCGGGGGTATCGGTGGCTCCTACTTTCGTCGAGGAGACCTTTGTTGCCGACGCTTTTCCTGAGAGGGCGGTGGTCTGGTCAAATTGCTGAATGAGGCTTTCGGGTATACCTTTTCGGTAAGATACTACGACGTCTCCTGCTCTAAGACCTTCAGGCGCAACGATATAACTCCAACCAGCTTTGACAGCGTCCAATGACTTCTGAGTACCTCTGTTCTCCTCATCAAGCGCATCTTCAGCCTGATCGGCGCTGAGAGCCACCAGTCCTGGCTCGGACGCCGTACCTCGCTTCTTGATCAGGGCGATATGTGCGGATCGTCCAGGATCATATTCGATTCGGACGACGTCGTGCTCGCCTCCTTCTACTCGGTGGAAGTCGACGGTTCGCAGACGTCGCTTGTGTCCTCCTCCGACGTGTCGGTTGACCACTCGACCAGTGTTGTTTCGTCCACCCTTACGTCGGAGCGGTATGGTCAATTCTCGAAGAGGTCCGCCTTTGTGCAAGTGCGGGTGAAAGGGGTAAACGACGTGTCGCAGGGACTGGTAGGATTAACGCATTGTGTGAGGAACAGTGTTCTGAGATCTCTGGTATTTACCCGTTTTGGCACGAGTGCGAGGGGTAGGGGAAGGTGGATCGCAGACGAGGTATCCAGGCGACAAATGCCATCCGTACAACGCAAATACCCCACCGACTCTGCAGATGGAAAGAAACACTACTGCTAACTCACAGGAATAAAGGGGTAACCTTTTCCGGTATATCTCTTCAACACAGCTCCTTCATCCTTTCTCACAGGTGGTGGACCACCGAACATCATCTGGCCCTGCTCATCGTTCTGGGGAGCCGACGGCGTAGCGTAACTTCTAATAGCAACGAGTCGAGAGGTGGAAGCGAGAGAAGTTCTTGTCGCAGAGCGAGCTGTGCTCAATGCCGAACGCGGAAGACAAGACATTGTGCGTAATTTTGGCGGGCTCGTGAATAGCGAAGCTTGAATAAAACCGCAGAAGCCTGATATCGACAATCAATTGTAGAGCGAGGTGAAGTTGTCGTTCGTTGTCGGACTTTTCGATTTCGACCCACGGCAGCAGGTCAAAGTGAAGATTCTGACAAGTAATGAGACCACGTGGGTGCCATACATCTATGTAACGTGACTTGGAATTTCGCTGAAAACTGCATTAATTGTACCGGTTGTAAGCGTTGTCGAGCTGAAATTTCCTGAAAACTCGCGGTAATTGAGGAATGGTAGTTGGACGCGGTCGCCAATGACCGAAACGCCAGTACCCATAACCTCTGGACCAGAATGCTTTCTTCTCTGCCTTTTCTTACCATCATCTTTAACTCCCAGAGTCAGTCGTCCCTTGTTCTGCTTAGACTACCTTGTCGCCAGGATAAGAAGCACTAAGATGGTAGCCATCACCGTCTCCGTCCCGGGGAAGCCCACCGTCAACCTTGATTTTGCAGGCAAACATCCTGGAGACGTCACTATCAAGGACGTCAAGATCGCTGTTCAGGCCAAGTTCCCCAAGGTGAGTCAATCAATCACGAGTCGGTAGAACAGTCTGGGATCATCGGTGATTCATACATCACGAGAAGCCTAGCATCATTCGGGAAGATGTCACATAGCAAAGCGCCGAGAAGTAGGGGTAGGGCATCACGTCTGGAGCAGGGTAGCTGACCTGCTATCCTCCACTGCTCAATCAGCTCGTCCCCAATCGTCAGCGACTCCTCCTTCCTTCAACCTCTGGCAAGCCTATCCCTCTTACCGAAGAGTCTCAGACCCTCTCGTCGTACAATGTGGGCGAAGGAGCAAAGCTTAAGTTGAAGGACCTCGGCCAGCAAGTTGGATACAGGGTTCTTTACCTCTGGGAATATGTGAGTTGACGTTAGCTCGCTATGTCGTGATGCCCAGTTGCGCTGCAGTTACTCAGAAGATCGTCACCTCATGCTAAAGTCTGTCTGACATGTCCAGGTCGGACCGATTTTCCTCAACCCGCTTCTGCTCCACTATTCTCACCTCATCTGGGGCCCATACGAGCCGTCCGATTTGCAGCTGTGAGTGTCCACCTGTTTCCTTGGTCTGTGATTCTCCAAACAATTGCTAATGAACACCGCTTTACTGTTCTCGTGCATAGCGCTGTACGAAATCTGATCGTCATTCATTTCATCAAGCGATTCCTCGAATCGGCTTTCGTTCACCGATTCTCTCGAGCGACGGTCCCTCTTTCTTTCGTGTTCAGAAAGTATGTCAACCCAGCTGACTGGCCAGTTGTGCTGCTGTTTGACTAGCTGATCAAACTTGGTCTCATAGCTGCCTCTACTATTGGGGTATCTGCGGCTTCCTAATCGGTACCACTCTCTATCGACCTGGATATTCCGCATCAGCCCTCAAGGGCACTTTGCTCGATAACCCCAAGTGGATCGCTTTCTGGGTCGTATTTGAGCTAGTAAGTCAGGTCTATCCATTACCGCATCGCTACGGGCACTTCGCTGATCATACGCCGTTCTTGATCGCACTTCAGACCGCTGAGCTCCTCAACCTCGTATCCCATCTTCACTTGCGATCACTCCGACAACCTCCTGGACAGCCTCGAAAGTACCCTACCGGCTTCGGTTTCGGTACCGCCGTCTGCGCCAACTACTGGTTCGAGCTTCTCGGTGTTCTCGCTTTGGTCATCATCACTGTCGGTGATATTGGCAGTGAGTTTTCACCACTGCCTTTTTTGATTGACAAATACCTGCTGTTATGGGACAACCCTCGATTACCAATCCGATAAAAACAAGCTGACAATCTGTCTCTCGCTAACTTGCAGCTGTCGTCTACCTGCTCATTGGCGGTTCATTCATGAAGACCTGGGCTGATCAGAAATACGCCCGATACAAGAGGGAGTTCGACCCCAAGGTATTCCCTGGAAAGAGATACAAACTCTTCCCTCCTTTTTACTAGACCGAGGTTACAGTAGAATGGATGATTTCGGGCGTTTCGTAGTGGGCGACAGAAGAGTTGGAGAGCAGCAGAAAACTGGCAGTTGAGTTTGAAGCGAATGAGACAGACGATCAGCCGTAATCGAGACATACAGTCAAACATCAATCAATCAATGCGAAACAATTTCATCTCATGCTGAGTTGCCAAATTTATGAGGTCTTGGTCGATTCACCTTGTTCATTGGTCGGGAATCGATGTTGACGTTCACCGAAAGACAGGACAGCGGCGTGGTTCATGTATAGCTACTTGCTTGGATGCTACAACGAGTGGAATATAGGTACAACGGACGTATACACTGCACTAATCACTTCCATATCCGGCCAACAGTCCGCCTCCTAAGCTGACACCAGGCGCTGTGATTCCTGTCGCAGTCGTTTGCTGTATCTCCTCCTTATCTTTACCTTTCTCCTTCGCTGCAGCAGGACTTGATCTGCCAATCAGTCCACTTAAAACGTCGTCCTTGATCCGCCCTTTGACCCTAACCTTGTCCAACCCCAATCCCCCCGTCTTGCTCGGCGTGAAGCCTGTACTGGAGAAAGAAACGTCGGCGAAAGGGTCATACTTTTTCGCTGTTGTTTTCCGTAGTACATCCGCTAAGCTCGGCGAGCCGCTGCCCCCGTCGACAATCTTCCCTTTCCCCTTGCCGTGAGAGATCGCGCTCCGCCTAGGGGTTGGCGTACCTCGCTCCGCGCTCACGGAACTCTCGCCTCCGCTGGCAGTTGCAGTGGATGTGTCAACCACTAATCCCCTGTTCTCCCTCTGGGCAGCCCACATCTCCTTCCCCTTTTCCACATCCTCAGTGCCAAGGTCCACATCATCATGCAGCCCAAATCTGCTCTTGATATCCTCGTCTTTCCCCTGTTTCTCAAGTAACACCTTCTTCTCCTCTCTGAAACGACGTCGTAAGGCCGAGGAAATGAGGTATGGGTCGCCGCTTAGCCGTTCTGACGCTCGAGTGAGCTCGGTAAGACGGGAAGTTCCTCGAGCTGCCCATTTTTGCTGGTCGATGGTCTTTTCGACGCCTTCAAACGGGTCTGCAGGTGGAAGGGATGCTGAGGGGGCTTCCGTGTCTATGGTGAATATGCAGCAGCGGTGAGCTTGGAGAGCTTCCAGTCGAGTACAACTGCGGGGAATGGCAGCTTGGCGAATTTGATGTATAGCGTTGTTGCCGCTTGACTTACCATGAACGGCAAAACCTCCGTTCTCCTCCGGATCCCAGTCCTCGTCCTTCTTTCTCGCTCCCTCGTGTACCACATACGCAGCGTTCTATATCAGGTGCCCGAGGAGCTGTGTCAGCACATAGATCTCATGAAGACAGACCGTGGCATGTTATATGATGTATTCGCCGTTCACTCACCTTGGGATCTGTGCGAATTTCGAACCACCCATCACACAGGTGACATTTACACTTGAATCCATAAATCGGGGTCGAATAGTAATTCCCCACTTTACTCTTTCGGGCGTTATATCGTACTCCTGCACCGATATGGGCGTTGCAGTGTCCACACCAGATGTTGAAGGGCAGCTCGAATCTACAAATATACCATATCAAGAGCCGGCATCTTGTTAGCGAGTTGTTCCCTCGCGACTAAAAGGTGGGACATAGTCATGTCACTCACCGTACGATTAAGATCCCCTTATCGATATCTTTCGCTCGATTCCCCAGAGCATGTTTCTTCCCCTGATACGAATTGAGGGTCGAGTTCTTCTTTGGATCATAGTCCGGTGGAATATATCTGTGTGTTCACAACGAGGTCAAAAGGGACATTGAGCCGTTTGGACAATAGACGAGTAGACCTACCTATTAAGACCCTGCATCTTCGGCTACCTTATATGGTCACATCCGTATATTGATATACCGACGCCATGCAACGACACGAAGACGTCGACTGTATGCTTATTGATATTGGTAGTGATGACTGGATTAGATTAGTGAGAGAGGAGATGGCGTTCAAAAAACAAGACAAAGTTGAGAGGATAACGATCATGACCGCATCCCGAAATTCCGTCGCGCTGCAGCGTACGCACCATTCACCATTAACCGCACATGACTCCGGGAACAAGGGAACATTGTTGCCACCTCTAACCTCACTGTACAACCGCAAATATCCGTCAAAACAACCTCGAGTCAAACATCTTGGGTTCTTTCCTTGTCCAGATGTAATCTAACAAAAGGCTTTCTCTCCATCTTCGGCCATAGAACTGAGAAAACATCGCATCCCGTCTGCTCTGCGTAATTTTAAGCTCAGTATCGCTCGGTTAGTACCATCGTGGGGGACCAGATGGGAATCCCGGGTGCTGAAGTTTTTGGCTGACACTTTACCGCCCGCCAGCTGCTTGAAGGATCCTATCATCCCCATGACAAATGAAATGATCAATTCCTATGACTGATGAAGAGCGTTCCTCCTTCCTGGGTGGTCAGTAAAGCCGGGCGTAGGGCTATGTGCTTCTTGATATAGATTATAGACTCTGGCCTGCAGACTAACCACTTCCTTCACTACAATATGACTCAGCACTCCTCAACTTGTCGTGTCGTAGGGTTCCACAACTGGCAAGACTTTGCACCGCGGCTCTTGATCTTCCGGCATCATAGACCCCAACGCGTAGGGACATGGACGAAGACGACACTTCCTTCACAGACAGGAGTCACTATGAAAAGTCAGTATGACGGCTCACATGGAGGTGGCAGCGAGTCATGGTGAGAATCTCTCATCCACCAGAGCAAGGACCTTCGCCCGATATTGACAATTGTGATCTTTGCGCTTCGGTCCGTCAGAGGCTAACGCCGATGAATCTTGACTGTTTCTCGAGCACATACGAGGATGCTACAGCCGCGGCAGGATCTGATCTCTTGGACTTCTCCGGAACTACAGAGACCGGCCAAAGAGGAGATCGCCCGAGGAAAAGCGATGTAGGTAGCAGAGGTCCAGGAACGAATGACAAAGGCGCAATCACCAAATCGCAGCGGAACGAAAGAAACACAAGATCCTACTCATGAGTGGTTTCCGTACTATTGCTGAGCACGCTAAATGTAAAAAGACTCGATCGTTTTCGGTCCAGTTCATATGTACTCTCCGTTGAGAGGTTTCGAGCGCTGTCTAGACGTTTGACAAGCATACTTCGACTGTCACCACAAAGCCAGGCTACAAACGGGGGAATGGATGCGAAATGAGTTGATCCAAGTAGTGCAACGATATCCCGATGCAACGTGCTACCTGTCCTTCGTGAGATCAAGCTTACTCTAGAGACTGGTACTTACTCCGCGAGCACCCTCCTTGATCGTGCTCGACGAGGGGAAAGCTCAGAATGGTCATCGTTGCCTCTTCACGCACTTGACGAGACTATGATAACTGTGCAGCTTGGAAGGCATATTCCAGGCAATATAATGGTTCTCATGTCGGTGACAGACCCAAGACCATACTAAACGGAGATCTCGGGCCGGAAAGGGAAGATGAACGCAATAGGTCTGGCCGTTTGCTTTCATGAACATCCTTTGAAAAAAGTTTCAGAAGGCTTAAAGGAGAGCGATGCCTAAAACATACTCGTATAGCTCAACTTCGATAAATACTCTTCTTCTAAGTTGTACAAATCAGGCTACCTGCCGCTGGTTCGTGTATCGGCTTTATTTCCTGATCATTTTCCGTGTATTGATTCCCGCCACTCACAGCATTCATACCATCTACAGTATCAGTATGAACGATCCATCCGATCCGCATGAAGCTTGGCACAGCCCACCGGTCGATGATGGTGACCAGCAGGAGCCCCAAACGAGAACGGACGATCGTTGGCAAAGGTAAGATCTGGGATCCGAATCGGTCGTCCAACTTCATTCCTCATCGATTGTACGTATGAAGTTCGGACGTTGATGGAAAGCGCTGCGACTTGCAGCTATCTTAGTGATGAAGTTTACGAAATTCAAATCTGGTCACTTCTAGAAGCCGACGTGATGACTGATCAATACGCCCAGACAAGCCATGTATCGTCTCCTGTACCAGGTGGATCATCGCAGCAATATCAGTATCAGTCTGTCCCGTGCCCGGGTGGCACGAATCCGAGCCTTCTGGGAACCGTGACGCAGCAAATCTCCTGTAGTCAAGAGTCCGTTCCAACACCGGGAAACTTGACAGATCATACATACGCACAAGGGCTCCCTATAGAAGACGACGACCCGGAATTCCATTCGGGCCACGCAATTTACGGTGGTGAGGGATATACTTCCGTTGACCCGTCATTACCAGGCAAGCCCGTCGATACACATCGAGACGGTGACTCTGGGGGTCATACTATGAGGAGCGCGGAACGCCGGGGTGCAAAGCTCGATATGACATTGTACGACCCAACAGATTGTTCAGACTACGGCGCTTCTCCTCAGGCGGATGGGCTAAGTGAACAAGAGTCCATACCTTTACCGATTGCGAATCGACAAGATGCGAATTACAGATTTGATGGGAAAGACCACCCTAGATCGAACGGGAAACAGACATTATACGACCCGGATGCCGACTTATCACTGGAAACCTCAATCCGGCTGTACGCCCTCCGCCAAGGCCCAACAGCGCAACGTGCCTCTTTGCGCACGACGGAGCGGTTTTTCTTGCGCCGCCTGAAGGACTTTCGAGCCAAAGTCTTTCAAAGACCTTTACACTCCAGGTTTGCCCCGGAAGTTGAGAGAATGACGACATCGCAAATGTACTTTAGCCAAGCGGATGCTTGGCTTCTCTCGGATAACAAGAGTACTATAAGACTCATCACAAATACGGAGAATGTAGAGGTGACCGAAGACCCGGGTGGCGTAACCATTCTAAGAGCGCGACCACGGATCTCAGCCGATGGGACCGAGATTACAAGGATTCTGATGACTCAGGCCGATGCGGAGGGCCGGTGGACCTGTGTAGATGCGACCGACAGCCTGGCGACTATACCCCTCGATTATGAGCCTGTAATTAAATGCGAACATGGAGGCCCACCTCATCCCACTCTAACGGACCAACCCATCGGAGAGCCAATACCAGAAGATGAATGTCTTCATCCCGCTGCTCAAGCGAGAGCACGACGAGTTGAACTTGAAGGTGAATGTATTCAACACAAGAATGTATACAATGCGAGGAATGCAGCGATAAGCCAGGACCATCGGAGGAGGAACAAGGATGACCCTGCGAGCGGACTGCCATCCTCGTTCTCCAATTCCAGCAAACAAACAGTCAATCCCTTGACGATGAAATTCACTTTGGAGGCCATAACCCGCTTGAAAGAACTCGCCAAAGGGCCGCAATTGGAAGACAAACTCCAAAGTGCCACCACAGGCGCGGCTTTCCGAAAAAGACGCAAGTTGTTCAGGGATAAACTCACCGAACAACTTACCCAGAGGACCCACAATTCCACGGTTGCACAGATGATTGAAAGAATGACTACGTCTGAAATCCATTTCAGCGATGCCGATCGGTGGCTTCTGTCCAACAAGAACACTACGATAAGCGCAATCACTAACAAAAACCTTGTCGAGGTGATTGAGGATCCAGGTGGTGTGACCATTCTGCGAGCCAAAGCACAAACCTCTGCCACAGCGGACCTCGATACGTCTATGATCCCACTCGATACCACTGCAGGTGGAGAGACACGTCCATTTCTGATATGCCGATGCGATGAATTTGGTCTCTGGACGGATCTGTCGGCAGCCGCTAGCTTATCAGACATGCCTTCTGGTTATGAGCCCGTGACCAAATGCGACCACAACTATCCGCCTCATCCCGCATCCACGAATGACCTACTTGAACATGCCACCCCAAACGAAGGATGCCTTCATCCAGCCGCACAGAGGATGGTACGATGGAAGAAGGACTTGAAGGGTGAATGCTGCCCGCATAGTTACACCGTCATGGCGAAGCACTCCGAACGAAAACGCAAACAGGCCCCTGGCGGTAGGAAACCCAGAGCGAAGGCTAACGGCTCGTCCGGGAGTGGCCCAATCCACCCGGCAAGAGTGACTAAGCGATAGAAGCAGCGGCAGAAGCTGCTAAGGTGGGCCAGCAGAAGTTTAGTCGAGTTGTATCATGTAGCATTATCAGCATCAGAGCCATGTATCTCCTGCATGACCGTTGCTCTGAGCCTTCCTAGTCAGACAATATCTATAGAAGGTATCGAGCAGTCTTGCACATTTGAGCTAGGGTGAGCTGCTTTGTGTGACGCACAACAGAGACCCGGAGACTTGCATCTGTTTGTGTCTTACTCAGCTGCATCTTTGTCTACAAATTCCGCGCTCTTAGCCCGTTTGGCAGCCTGCTTGAAGCTGGCGTAGGGGTCAAATCGTTACCGGTCGCACTCAATGCGACCACTTTCTCGTCTTCATCCTGCAGCGCACTTATCTGTTCTTCCTGTTTGGCGAACGGCTCCTGATAGTCTGTGTTCTTGCTCGTGCGATCTGAACTTGTGATTGGCTCAAGTGGATTACCAGCTGGACATGATTCAACGGATGGCTGTTTCTCGAATCGGGAGTGACTCGGGCGTTCTGTGAGACCCTTAGGGCCTGGGGCGATCGAGTAGAGGATGGTCCCGACTAGAAGGATTTCTGATTAGCTAAGCTGAACGTAGAAAATCTTGAGCTGGCTTGTAACTCCAGAAAGATGAGTAAGGGGGCAATAGTTCAGCGATCACATAATTACTTACTCAAGACCATGCCTCCTCCAGCCGCCAGACCAGGTGTCATCCCACTCCCATAGTACCACACACTAATCCCCAAGCTGACAGCCTTCCTGACCGTCAACACCATATTGACGGTAACGGCATTGACTCTGGATGTCAGCCTATTGACTCCCCTTACACATATGCCCTGAGTAAGGATATTGAGGAGGAGTGCGAATAGAGCTGAAGGCATGACAATATCGCGCCATTCTAGTGACTCTTTCCAATGAAACGGAGAAGCAGCTTCTTGGTCCGAAGGGGTATTTAGGACGAGAAGCGCCGAAGGGGACGGTATAGGTAGAGCGAGGAGAGTCATGGATGGGGATGAAGCGAAAGATTGATACGTTGATGTGATAGTCGAGTGTAAAGGCAGGAAGAAAGGCAATGATAACGCATGCTACAGTAAGGTGCCCAGATCGTCAGCTTGCCCCACGGACCTAACATGGTTCATCAACTAGCTCACTCCATAGAACAAAGCTTCTTTCCACTGTCTACCGTAACGCCCGTACGTCTGCTCCTGCCATAGTCCCAACAAGGCCGAAAGGAACAATGCTAAGGCCAGTAGAGCGATACCAGCAAGGTATTCCTTCTCGATCACGGTATGCGATGATCCTATGTGGGCGTCGGCAGTGGTCGATGCCTGATCAGAAGAGGATGAGTGAATTCGTCGGGAGGGACGCCGGGGCGCTGACATTGTCGCGACTACAATTCCGACTGTGATAAGCAGTCCTGCGAGCTGCAGCGGTAGACATCAGTCTGTTTCCCTTCCCTGGTTCCGGTGCAAGGCAAGGAGCGACGTTGTAGAGGAAGGGTTCGGAAGCTGTATGGCTCACCATCTGGCCGATTGAATACCGTCTCTTTCCAATAAATCGCCCAACAAGCATCGAGACACATAAGCCTAAATATGGCAGGCAAGGCTGTTAGATACTGCTCAACACACGCATCCTAGCAAAGGTGTGGATTGGCCCTCACTCACCTCCGCTTCTAAAGATGATGTGTATTGTCACGGGAATCTGAAGATCAAGATATCAATCAGATCAGCTGTCTTGTCCGAAATATCTCATTGGGACCACTCACCTTCAGCCCAAAGGCATAGTTGTTCACTGGCAAATGCCGTGGTGACACTCCTGATCAGCTAATATGTTTTGGCAACGAGGCAAAGGGAGACAGACGGAAAATTTAGGGCTTACTCAGACTAATGGCTAGAAACAGGACGACTTGTACTCCCCATCTCCTCAACGGCACTTTCCGATCTTTTAGCCTGGGGTACCGTATACTGAACCCGCTAGCCTTGCTCGACTGTGATGTTGACGGCTGGGTCGGTCCTTCTAATCGACGCCATTCGAGCTGTGTCGAGAGATTGGTAATGGCCACGTAGACAAATTGAGCAAACGTGAGGAACGTGCCTATAGTTGAGCAGCAAATATGGTCAAGACCGGGGCTGTTAGATTGACGGGTCTGAGGCGTGACCACTTATGTGAATGCAATCACGCACCAGACTTGGGGTGATCTTTCAATATCCCCTCCAAAGCCCACACGTTTCTGCTCGTACCGCTGGCCAGAATCAGTTTCTACCATCTCTAAGGCTGCGTCAGGCCGTCGAAGGGGAAGCGGAGGGTGTCTTTCGTTGATACATACGAGCAGCATCCTCCAAACACTAATGAAAGGATCATGGCCCATTCTCCTGCTGTGCTCTGCAGAAAAGCTGACACAAGGCTGGAATCGACCATGATTGACTCTATGATATCGATACGAGTCGTACTGCTAGCACACCAACCCTAGCTAAGGAGGCTTGATGGGAGTTTGACTATCTTGCAGCGATAAGATTCTCCTCCAGAGACGCTTGGTCGATTAAGAGCAATGGCTGTTGTACAGAAGCCCTGTTTCGTAGGTCGAGTGGGATTGACCGGGGGCGGTGCCAGCAGTCGTGGATCAAAGGAAAGCGGTCGTCTATATCGCCATGTCTGTGGGCTACTCAGGTGCGCTTGGAGCGAGGGACTCTGCCTACACTGACTAGCCTGTGTTGGTATGTCAACATCTGCTTTGTTCACGGTTGTCATGTTGGAAAGCGTGTGCACGTCATGATGATTGCGACCGCGCTGTAGTAGTAGCTTCGTGTCAACATCAACATCGATCGATCCGACGGAGCCAGAGTGGGTGGGGTTTAATTTGAGCTTGTTGATTCTCCACGTGGTTTGATGCGTGCCTGATTGATTGATTGATTTGGGTGAGTACTCTTTGAGCTTAGCTAGCTTTAGCTTGGCAAACAGCATTTCAACATTTGCATTGCATCCCGCATCCTGCAAACCTGCACATACATACATCCCGCAATCAATCGATTCAAGAAGCTTATACAAAGGTATAACTGATGCACTAGAGGTAACAAATCAGTCACTCCTTTGCGCGCGGCAACTGAACCGCTTCCCTTACGCCAAGCGGCATCTCATCGCCCGTACAGAACACGGCCGAGTGACAGCAGCTATCTTACTGCCAGGCCCAATCCCTATCCGACATTGAGTAAGCCAAGCTATACCCGCGCTCGCTGGCGACAGGCTAGCATCCAGCCTACGGAAAGGCGCGATGGTCATCTCAGTGACCACGCACGAGACGACAGAGTATCACACGACCACAATCAATGGACGGCTGCATACACGAGAAGAGAAGACGAAAATTATCGTGATTGAGCCTTTGGCGGACAACAAGGGAAAAGTCAGGCCGCAGAACCATATCAACCATGGAGTCCATGGGGATATACGTGGGCAGCAGGACAGGAGCAAGGTGAAGCTTGTGTTGCTCCTCTGGGCTTCATGGGCGATATGGATCTGGTGGTCGTTTGGATGAAACGGGATACGAGTTGAGCTTCAAGAATGCCTGGTGAAAAGCAGGTGAATGTCCAGTCCACACAGTGGGCTCGTGAGTCTCGAATTGTTCCGGCTTTCAGTAATATAGCGAAAAAGTACTCAGGATGTCAAAGAACTTGCTGACTCTATATCAGCTCGCCAATCGAACGTTCATATCTGCATGTAGGCGGATCACCCAGCGGACGGCTGTGCCGAACCAAACACTCGACAAGACGGTCCATAATCGCGACCTGGCAACCCAGCAAATCATCCGGTCGATCCACCCTGGGGAACCTGCAGATTTAATGACGAAGAAAAGACGCCGGATCTTAACCATCTGGGCAGCGCTATCACGCTTCGCCAGGATGCTTTCCGCCTCTTCGCCAGTAGTAATCTCCTCAAAGGCATGTAATCGGCTCTGCCGACGCCACAGCCGACACGGCCTCAACCAACGCTGGCAGCATCGAACCAATGCATATATCCTGCATCTGATGTAATCTGTACTGGCATAACTTCTCTGTATCACGCCCTCGCGCCCCCACCCATTGAAGTGCATATCCAACCAAAGCCTATCACTACAGCTTCTTCTCCATATCTCTACCTTCTTCCCACATCGTCCTCCCGCTACAAGCACAGACGGTCTTCTCGTTGCCCCATGCACCGGCCGATCTAGCTACCACTCCGGCAAAGATCTTTCCGATCGTCGAGGATGCTGCTGCTTGGCCATCGCCCGCTCCAGCACTCGCCTGCTGGGATGCCAAGGCCGATTCGACCACGCACCCTCTTCCTACCCATTCCCACAATTCACCTTCGACCTCCTTAAACATGTCCCCATACCCATCTTTATCGGGTCGTATACTTCCGAGGCTGAAAAATGATTTACCGGTACTCGAAGGCGGATTCACCATATTCCCAGTAGAAGAAATGTATACATTCCAGTCTTCACTCTGGCTCTGTGCTTCCGAGCCATTTCCATTTCCATTTCCATTTCCATTACCATGGGATTGTAGGGATGGAGAGAGACCGACTCTGGCTGGAGGAGGTAGACGGACCGTCAAATCCATCAAGACGGTCTTGGGAGCGATTTGAACGAATCGACAGATCCCAAACACTTTCTGGGTGTGTTCTTCCTCGTTCATACCAGGTAATGGCTTCTCAGAGACCGATGCCGTGGGAGGGGATGAGGGTGAATTGGCCAAGATTGGATTTGAGGTAGATGCAATTGAGAGTGGTATAGGAAGAGGAGATTCAAGGATCGATATGGCCGCTGTCGAGGGGATATTCGGGGACGCAGAGGATGAGCCGCGGACGATGACTTGGCGTTGGGTCGATTTGAGGGCAGAAAGAAGGTGCGAGGGGGGTGCTGTGGGTGCCCAATCCATAATTAGCATCTGCATAAGACTTGGAATGGTTCTTGACCTTCTGGTCGTTTAGGATAAGGCGTATGTAATAGCTATCCAGGTGTTTGCACAGGAATTCGACAGGGGGATTTGCTGTTGCAATTGCATAGAAGGGGTTTGTCGGAGATGATGTATGGCATCTTTCTTTGGATTGAAACAGATCATTCACTCACTCTTTCCGGTGATCGTTACCCTCTTTCCTTCAAGATCAATGTCATATCGCTCAATACCTATCGCGCAAGCAAGCAGGCGTACAAATCATAATTAGCTATCCTAGAATGTGTCCGTGAGGGCGTCCCATTATTGGAACTATGTAAGCTTACCTGGAATATCTCTAAGTGCTCCTTGTACGGCGTTGACGCACTGTAGGCAATATAAGCAGAAAGCATGAGCAGTGCACTGCATAGTGCCCAAAGGACGACACGGAGACCAAGTAGGACGACGATGCAGAGAGGTCTTGACAGCAGCTAGGGTGACACTTACGTTTTGGCAGGTCATGTCGACCGCAAACTCGGTCTACACATGATGATCATTTGGACATCAGTATACCACATTCACTTTGCCTTTCCAATTTCTACATCAGGCTGTAGGCTGTATTTTGCCGCCCATGTAGCTTGAAGGATCAGGGATCGTTGAATCCTTCCGACTCACCTTGAAAGCTACAGTCGCGAGCGTCATCTCGAATCCTCCTCTGTGATAGACTTTGCAGCTCGGTAGGGTAGCGTGGAAAAAACCTGATAAGTAAGGATCAGGCTACGGTTGATAAGGTAGTGAGCGATGATAAGTAAAGGGCAATATATGGCTTGTTTAACAAGGGATTCTCTTGCTTGTGCTTTACCCGAAATTCATGAATCAGCAACACGTCTTCGCTCATGCATCACCTCATCGTTCTACATCTTCGGATTGACGCCCCCGAGCGAGCGAGCACTAACTAATAGACCTCCACCTGAGTCCCGGCGACCTCCGCAACGTTGATACCGGGATGAGACCACGTGACATACACCCACCTCACACACGTCAACCGGGACGCGTTCAACAAATCAACATTACCAGACCGTCCGTCATACAGTAAGCATCGACGACTTCTCAAAGCCAATCTTCTTCCTCCTCCTTCTGCACTTTCAATCTTCTCAGAGACAAAGAACATTCAAAACCTCATACTAGGCCTCGATATTCGAATCTGCCGGCGTAGCGTACTGCGCGCCATGGCTGACGATATCGGTAGTTGGATATCTCAGGCCATCATCGCTCACGATAAAGAATACGGTGCGAATCGGGATATACCCCTCAAAGGACGCTATGTCCAGCTCGTCGAGGTGAGTTGCGATACCTGCTGCTCTCTAATATTTGACTCATTACTTGGTATTCCATTATATAATCTGAGGAGAGACTAGCTGTGACTCCTTTTTCAGAAAGAACCAATAGCTGATACAACTTCGGTGGTTTACTCTTTGAATCTGCTTGGTGCAGTTTTCGTCGTACCGGACTTCGTACAATCCAGATGCCGAGATCCAAGGGGTGGTCTCCGACCGCACTCACCATGTAAGGGTGAAGTTTGACGTGGAAGCTACCAACGAATTTGAAGAGTGAGTGAGCCGCGAGAGCTACAATATGCATCTGCATCCCCCGCCAACTTCCATGCGTCCCAAGCTACATCATACCGAGCACGGCGCATAGTGTATCGCCTTCTGCAGCTGGGTATGGGTATCGGATGTCCGGAATGAAGAAAGGGTTCTAGGCGTTCCGTTACACTTGATCGGGACACAAATTTATTGTAATCGTTGCTGGCTTGCAGACCTCAAGCTTCATTGCCGCCTGAATCCCTCACATCTCACCTTCGTTCAATATTCCTCCTGGAATCGTATACGATTCATCTGGAAGCACCTATATCATCAGCCAAAAAGCGAACCAATCACAATTATCGTCAAACACAACCGTCCCCATTCCCGGACTTGCCAAGGGTGTTGTTGGGAATCAAGAAATGGAAGGTTGTCGGAGGAAGTAAAGATGATCCGATCTATTTCGACAAGACGGCTGAACTTGGTCGAGGGTCGGGACAGGGAGAAGGGAGATTGCAGCAAGTGCTTCGAAAATGGTGGTTTGGCGAGTGAGTGTTTGAGTTCCGCCTGAACATCCCTTGTGTTCCGGGGGATCGTCTGGTCGAGCCCTCTAGTCATAACCTCCGGTCACTTGCGAGGTAGCATGCTCAAGAGAATGCGCTGAAACAGGACTAGTGAAGCGATGCTAACACTGCAACCTTGCTTTTCAGATCCAACTCTGATCCCTCACAGAATCTCACCAGCTCGATGGAAACACCTTCTAAGATCTCTTGGAACGCAAGACCGTTAATCTCATCCCCAATGAATCCACCACATGTCACGCCGCAGCAGGAACTTCCGATTCGTGCGCAAAGTACTGCTACGAGCAATGGACTACAAGTTCACGAAGCTCAGCCTGGACCAAGTGATGTCGACGAAGCGGATCCTGTCTTGATTCTCGATGAATTTCTCCGGCCGTACCTACATCCGACCGGAGGAAAGAAGAGAACAATACCTGAATGGCTATTCGAAACACCAGAAGAGACCAGGAGAATGCTAGACGATATCAGTCTCTTTGCTTTGGATTTGGCCATATCACCGCGCGTCCAGCATTCTCCCGGACTCACCGCAGAGGCATCAATGGCTACCTCGACTGATAGGAAGGGCAAAGGTAGAGCTGTCGTACTTCCGAGTGGCGATCAGGAAGAGGCGGAGGAGCTCGAGCAACCCCAGCACGCCCATTCCGCATCGATCTCACCTGTTCCGCGCAATATGAGAGAAAGCATTGCCTCGACCTCACACCGTCCAAATGACATTATTCGATCTTCGCCTTCACCCCACCGAGTCAACGATCTGTATAGCTCTGTCGCCCCTGAGTCAAAACAGTCAATCACGAATATTGGCAGCGGGAATGAGGACAGCGACGAAGAGATCCCTGTACGGCCGGTCGGCTGTCTGCAGAAGAAGAAGAGGAGCGAGATATTCGATCCTCTGGCTATGCCCAGTTCGTCACCTGCTCCACTCGAAGATGTCGAAGATTCAGAACCGGCTCAAGAGAAAGTGGATAGAGATAATGGTTTTGAACCGAGTCGGAGGATAGATGAGGGAGTCATTGACGATGAAATAGATGAGGAGATCGAGGACGACGTGTTTGGCGTCCCTGGGCGCAAACGATCTGCTGAAACAGAAGAAACAGACGAAGAAGCTTTATCTGAATACGAGCGACAACAACGTCGCGCGAAAAAGCAGAAGGCGGCTGCAAGGTCTGCCGACAAAAGTGACTCAAGATCGGGCGTCGCGATGACCGGCACTCTTGCGAAAGAGAAGAGGCGTTCCGTCTCGGCATCAGTGGCCGTTCAAACCGATTTGGATATTGACATCATCCCAGAACCCGCCAGCTCAGCAGTAGTCTACGCCGAGTCGACTCGAGCACATATACTGGTGGACGACAGTGATCAATCGCTACCGTTGACTTCACAGAGTCAGCGTGTATCCGATGGATCAGCCAGCGCGAAACAGTCCCGACCGTCTCCAAGCCATCTTCTGGGCCGAGCGAGCAGTCAGGCCTCCGTCGAGCCGAGACGACCGTCTGCACCCCGCCCGCCCGCGCAATCTCAGGCTTCACCGTCTCAGGTTGCCAAGCTTACTCAGAGTGACGGAGGTCACGACGCGGACATATCAGGCTCATTCGAGGAGCCGGTGCACCAAGCAGGCGATAGCATCAAGACTGTACATCATGTCATTAACCTGTCAACCAGCCAAGTCGAAAATGGCATTTCTTCTCAGGCGTCCCCAGAAAAAGACAATCCTACGCGGACCCGCTCTAGGACCGAGGACAATGGACGAGAGGATCTTTCAAGAATATCTAAGAGACCCAAAGTCGAATTTTCCACCCCTGTGAATGTGAACCGATCCGGGCCATCAAATGTAGCTCAGTCGGAACCTCGCAATACGCCAGCTTCTGTTGATTCGAGCGGTAGAGGAACAAGAAAGAGCTTCCTTCAATCGATACGATTCTTCAGCTCATCACCTCCAACTCCCGCAACTCCAGCATCACCATCCGCAAAGCTCAGTCAGCGAGCTACAGGCGGCATCAATCGTCATGACCGCTCTGCAAATGCCGATGCGGTGGAACCTATGGATCTAGATCGTCAGGCGCAGGTGCAGGTGACAAATGGTGAGAGTGACGAAAGCAAGAAGATTCCTGGTCTCTTGAGTAGACTAGGCGAGTGGGCAGGTGCAATGCCTCATTATGATCAGTCCGACGATGAAGAAGATGATGATGACAATACTCGGATCCATATTGAAGAGCTGGGGGAGGAAAATGGTCATCACCTAGTCGAAGAAAAGGCTGAAAACCGAAGGGACATCGGTCAAGAACGGCCTGGTCCGTCAGCGGATGAAGATGTGGATGTGAAGCCCACGCTGGAACCTGGAGTCGTAGGCACGAGCGTCTACATGCCGGTCCGCATATTGGAACCGATTGAAATCACGGACTCGGATCTGGACGGTATTTTCAGCAGCGATGATGAGGAAGACGACGCGGGTCCCAATGAACATGATGATCTGGCGGCCAGCAGGCAAGGTAATGGAGCTGATGCTGAGAAGCTGGGCATGGGTGTGGGAGTGGAAAAGGAGGTGGACGCCGAGAAGTCAGAGGAGGTCCCGGAGCAGAGTGTAGCGGCCGCTGATGACGAGCAAGAACAAGTCAAAAAAATACGCGATGGGCCTACTCATTCGTCACTGCACGACGCTGTCGATAGCGACAGAGATCGATCACCGCCTCGACCTGGTACCGAAACCCATCATCATCATAATCATCTGGTCGAAGGCCATGACTCTCGCGGCCAAAGCGATGTAACAACAGCTATCCAAGGAAGCCAAGTTCGAACCCCTTCTCGAGCATCCGCATTGCCACTACCACCACCTTCCCCATCCCCAAACGCATCAAATCCCTCTCCGCCAATATCATCGGCCATAGCAATTCCCGAACCGGGATCGCAATCGATACCCTCGCCAACTGAATCGCTAGTCAAGAAACTAGGCGGTAAAGCGCGCAAGTTGGGTGGATATGAGCTTGATCTCAAAGTAGATGGGTTGAGCGGGCAATTCGTTCAGAGGGCTTTGGAGAATGCTTTGAGGGCTAGGAACTCGAAGAAAGTCCGATAATAGATTGAGGATCTAATCTAAGCCGGAGAAAAGATGATAATCTCATGGATTGGATGACGCAATGGAGGTCTGTACAATGTGAAGGATCGCGGACGACGCATGATGCGCACATGCTTCCATAAGAGAGCGATAATCATCAATCATCGACGGAGAAGGGAAGCGAAAACGAGTCCAGGACAGCGACTCTCTCCATTCAGTTGTATTTGTGTATCGTAATTACTCACTGTTGTAGACTCTGACTACAAACTCAAATCAGGCGATAAATCCATGTACTTATATATTGTATGCAGATCCCGCACATCATGTCATGTCATGCCAACTTCTGAGTTCTAACCATCTCTTCTCCAAGACGCTGAGCAGCCTTATATCCTCAATGGAGATGTTGATTCTGCCGGTATTGCGCATTTGCAGATACAGATGAGATGAGAAAAGCGCGTAATGTCAGGCATACAGTACAGTGCATCTTTGGTCTATATGAACACTGTATTATCATAGTTCAATTATTTCTCTCCGTTCCGGCATCTTTCCTTGCCACCACCGCATCATTACTCCAACGTCCCAAACGAGAGCGTTGCGGCGCGCCTTCGTTCTCAACAGCTGATTTACTTCTTAAGCCTCTCGGCATACTTCTCCCAACCTTCTTCCTCAAGTTTACCAACTTTGACCAAAACTTCTTCTTCGAGCTTCTTGGAGTATTCCTCCGTAGCTACGTTCAAAGCAGGGATGGATGTGCCCAAGATTCGAATGGCGAGGAGGGCGGCGTTTGTAGAGTTGTTGATTCCCACTGTAGCACATGGAATCCCTCGCTATACGTCCGATGCACAACACGACGTGAAAGGAAGAACAGAACGATCGTCAGCATCATCACATCATAGTAAGATTTCACAATACCGGCAGATCACCCTTGTGATTTAAACAATAACGATGCCACACGAGATGGGAGCTGTCTTCACTCACAGGCATCTGCACGATACTGTACAACGAGTCGACACCGTCCAACACGCTAGCCTTGACAGGTACACCGATCACGGGCAGACTAGTCTCACTGGCGACCATACCAGGCAAGTGAGCGGCCCCTCCCGCACCAGCAATGATAGCCCTCAATCCCCTGCCTGAAGCAGCCTTGGCATACTGGACCATCCTCTCCGGCGTTCGGTGGGCAGAAGTAATTGTCAATTCGTAAGGGATCTTGAACTGGTCCAGAATCTTCGTGGCGGGCAACATGACGGGCAAGTCTGAGTCTGAGCCCATGATGATCCCTACCAAGGGTTTAGCGTGTGAGTGAGCCGGTTCAGGAGCAGGAGGAGCGATAGGGTCGATCCATGATTTATCGGCATCGGGCTGAGCGAGTAAAATCTCCCTTAATCGCTCGTTCAACTCGGCGTCTGATTCGGCAGTGAGAGTGATATGACCCATTTTCCTAGCTTTTCGACTCTCGGCTTTTCCGTACAGATGGACAGCCGCACCGGGGACAGATAATGCCGAGTCAGCCATGTGGTGGACTGGGTCCATGGACGAGCTGGATCCGAGAATGTTGATCATGGCTGCTGAGGGGACTCGGAGAGAGGTTGAACCGAGAGGTAAGGACAGGATGGCTCGGAGGTGATTCTCGAATTGAGAGGTAAGGCATGCTTCGATGGTGTGATGGCCCGAGTTGTGGGGTCTAGGGGCGATCTCGTTGAGGAGAAGGGAACCTAGCAAGGCGTAGCATCGTCAGTACTGTTTCGGCAGGAATACAGGAGGCGAAGCTCATAGTCGTGATCACATGCAGCCATTTTTTTCAGAGAAATGAGCCTTGTCACACCGCTAACTCACCATCTTCCATCAAGAACATCTCGACACCGAAGATACCGGCTCCCTCCAAGTGGCTCACAGCCTTCTCTGCCAACTCCCTCGCTCGCTGATTGACGCCCCTCTGACCTCTCAACGGCGCCAAACACACTCTCAAGATACTCTCCCTGTGAATCGTCTCTACAGCATCGTACGATCGTACTTCTCCTTCCTTGTTTCGCACGACCATGACAGCTACTTCTTTCACGAATGGCGCCCATCCTTCAGCATATAAAGGTCGATCACCCAAGAAATCCAACGAAGCCTTGATAGCTGCCGATTCTGTTGATTGGAGTGGGGAGTTTCCTCGTCCGTCGTAAGCTAGCGTTTTGGCTTTTAACATCATTGGTAGACCAAGTTTCGAAGCCACATCCTGCAGATCCTTCTCGGAAGGGTTGACTCCGAGTTCGGCAAAGGGAGCGACCGGGATCCCGTTATCGGCGAGATATTTCTTCTGAGCGTATTTATCCTGAATCAACCTGATTGTCTTGGGCGAAGGCTGTACTTCGCACAATCCTTCCTTTTCCACTTGTTCCAAGACATCGGCGTTGACATGCTCGATCTCAACAGTCAAGACATCACATTTGGCCGCTAATTCACGGATATGCGATTCGGAAGTGAATGGCCCATCGGGATGAGAGTGAGGCTCAGGAGCAAGGAGTGTCTGTTTGGCGGGAGTGTAGGAGCCAGAGTCGAGGATGAGGAGTGGGATACCGAGCAGCGCAGCGGGGTGCGTCAACATTCGACCCAACTGGCCTCCACCTGTATATCAAGGCGCAAAAAACGACGTTAACTGATCGTCTTCGGCTGCTTCACAGAAGACCGCGGCACATTGAGCAGCTTACCGAGGATACCGACTGTTTTCCGAGGCGCCATTTTTTGTATGTTCGTCAAAGCGATATGATGATAGTCCAAGATAAGGAGCAGAGAACAAACAAGTAGAAAGAGAACAACGAATCGGAAGTACCGCCCATCGCCCAGCACAGGCTGTCCGACATAGGTTGGCTGTAGATAGCGCTGCAATTAATCGCTTGTTGTTGTCGAGCTGCAGGGTGGAAAAAAAGTTAACTCGCTCCCAGGCACGAAATGAGATGTACAAGATGACAGTCGATTAGAAACCAATTTTGTAATGAGAATTAGAATGGTCTCATTACAAATGGTTTGTAATCAGCTCGATCGCTGGCCCGGTTATGCACTGGCCCGGTCGAGAGCAAACTGTTGATGCTGTTGATACTGACGATATCTAGATGGGACAGACTGACAACGATTCCCATCCCTTCAGTATCCTGTCATCTCACTAGTCACTGACACCATCTATCTGATCTGGATCTGGACCTGAAAGGGATCAGATCATAACTTTGCTAGATCTCACTCGTAACTCGAAGATGGGAGAACGGGAACCGAAATCTCGCTCAGGATCGGAGCTGAGCTCTGTACGGACACCCCTCCCACTAGAAAGACTCGTTCCGTACCTCGAAGCCAATATTGAGGGGTTCAAAGGTCCAGTCCAGGTCAAGCAGTTCAAGGTGAGCTGTGAAGCAGCTCTTTCTTTCAAGATCAAGCAACTGTAGCTCACACTCACACTTCTCGACATTCTGTTGTGTGGCTTAGTTTGGTCAAGTAAGTTTAACCATGTTACAAGAGCTAGAGTTACAACTAAGACGGAAGTGTTGAACTAAGCCAACTTGCTACCATGTAGTCGAATCCCACATACCTGCTTACACCTTCCTCCTCCTCACAAAGCTATGTCCTCCGCCGAGCTCCTTCAGGCCCCCTACTATCACCAACAGCCCATCGGGTAGACAGAGAATACCTCATCTTGGCTTCTCTCAACAAATACAACGAGAGCGTATCTACCGAATACCAAGTCCCCGTGCCCAATGCATACTGCTTATGCGAGGCTAAGGATGTTGTCGGAGCGGCATTTTATGTGATGGAGTATGTGCAGGGACGGATCTTCACTGATGTCAGATTGCAAGAATTGGGAAAGGAGGAGCGATGGGCTTGGTGAGTTGCGATGAGGAATAATGTCCATAATGATTCCGTTCAGTCTTGGCTCGGCGTCGTGTACCCTCAGACTGACATGATGCATCACCTCCTCTTGCATGTGTGCTACAGCTGGAAATCCGCCATACAAACTCTGACCAGACTATCAAACATACCACTATTCTCTTTAAACCTACCACCTTCTTTCGCCCCCTTACCAACCGAGAAACCATATTTCCCAAGACAAGTTACTTCCTTATTGAGAGTCTCCGCGGCTCAAAGTGCAGCGCAAGACAAGAAGTCAGGGGAGAAGGTGGGTGAGATATGGGGTACGAAGGAGATGAAAGCGTGGTTCGAAGATGGCGCGAGGGTCTTAGCGAATGTTGAGAGGAAAGAAGGGAGGGGGAGTGTGGTCCATGGGGATTATAAGCTTGATAACCTGGTCAGTGAGACTTAGACTTTGTGGCCCACCAGCGCCCAAGCTACGATGCTCCTTTACTGTGACAACAAGCTGACGTGTGACTGGTCCCTATATGCAAATCGTAGATATTTCATCCGACAGAGCCCAGGGTAATAGGTATCTTAGATTGGGAACTCTGTACCCTCGGCTCGCCATTAGCAGACCTCGGTAATCTCCTCTTACCATTCTCGTTCAAGCCTATATCCGCCGCACATCGACAAGAAATGAGATCGTCCATTTCGTCAAGAACCGGCAAGCCCGGCAAAGCTAAGAGTGGAGAGGGTGATGGAGGGGACGATCTGACGCTCCTGTTGGGTCTGAAAGGACTGAGCAGTGAGCAGAGCGGGCTGCCTCAGAGGGAAGAGCTGGAAAAGTGGTGGGTTGAGGGGATGAATGAGGGACTGGCTTATCATCGGGATAAGACTGGTACTTCCGTGCAGAGAGGATGGAGCTGGCCAATAGAGGGCATGGAGTAAGTTCGACTACATTACAATGATTGACTCCAGTCGACTCGAGCCCTTGTCATACAGAGTCGCCCGCGAACTCTGCCTCAAATCGCAAATCGCAAATTGCATTGCTTATATCTTGTCTTGTCGTAGCTGGGTCCGGTCATGGATCCTGTTCAGACTCGCTATCATAGCTCAAGGTATAGCAGCCAGAGCAGCCCTAGGCCAAGCAAGTTCAGCAGATGCAAGGGCGGATAGTAGGCCAGTCTTTGATTTCTTCGGTAAGATGGCTTGGGAGGTCAAATTAGAGGCTGAGAGGGAAGGAAGGGCGAAGCTGTAAGGTGCGAGGTCGCAACATCGGGTCCGGTCGTATACCTCATCTATACAGCCAACAAATCAGTGACACAGTGATCTGGGAAAGAAGGATCCAAGAGTATGGATGCCAAAGTGTGGCCTTTGCGTACCCATACTCTATATGCATTGGGATTGAGGATTTAAATTGGGTTGTATAGTCATATATACTTGCAACCGTCTATTTAAGCATGAACTGATTGTCCTCTTCGATCATGGGCATTTGATCTATTTCCATGCGATGTGGGGTATTATGAAAACAGAGAGGCTTCTGAAGATTTCTAAGCCAGTCGCTCATTGACTGTCTCCCGAGGCGGGACGCTCTCCATGGCACCCTGATTCTCGACACAGATAGCACAAGCCTACACGCGAATCAGATACGGGTGAACATAGCTCAAAAGTCAGCTTCCAATCTACTTGAAAGTTTGACAATTACTTTGCTGAATTGGTTCATGTCCATATCACTGCTTGAAATGGCGGTGATTTGACAGAAGAAGGAGACGGTGAGATCTTACCGGTCTCCAAGGCAAATGATATAATATGTATAGCCGGGAGCTTGATATGACGGGCAAGTAAAAAAAAAAAACAAGGCACTCACTGTCAAGCACGTCTTCAGAATCGACTCCAAATCGCCAACCCCGATTTGTCTTTCCAACAATCCAGCGACGAAATACCCCGCGAAACAGTCTCCGGCTCCCGTCGTGTCCCTGAGCGCATTCACCAACTTGCCAGCAGGTAGATAACGCACTTCTCCCTCAGCTTCCTCTGGATTGGATTTTGAGCTTGCTGTAGGGTCAAAGTAGAGAATACCTTTCGATCCAAGGGTACAGATCACCCCAACATCAGAGCTGAAGAAGGAATTTCGATGTAAAGCCAAAATACCCTTCTTGGCATCTTCTATCAAATTCGAAGAGTTCTCATCCAGACCTTGAACAGCCTTCCGAGAGTCCGAAGCGTCAATCTCGTCTGTTGACGCGAAAGCTAATAACAGGTCGCCGAGTTCGCCCTCGTTCACAATGAGCCATGAGAGGTCGTTCCATGGGAACTGGCGAAGTTGGTTTGGCGTGAGCATAGGCGAAGGGTTGAATACTGATATTACGCCGTTTGAACCTGCTGAAGTAAGGTATGAGAGTGTCGATGAGAGCGGGATCTCATTTTGTAATAAGAGGTGGGTGATACCTTCCAGGTTTGGTGAAGTGGATGCGGAGGAAGAGGGAAGGTGGTAGTTTGCACCTGCGTGTAGTACTATAGGTATGTAACAAGACAGAACATGCAGTACCAATGAGCTTTGCGCGATCTGCACAGAATACAGGAAACGTATCGGCGCGGCGCGATGGCTCACCGATCGAGTTCTCGCCGTCTGCTGCGCTTTGAATGATAGCTCGTCCAGTGAGCTATTGACAAAGCAATCTGGGTCAGCATCTCCTTCTACTTGATCTGCTTCGATCTGACCTGATCTGGTCCAATACAATGTCAAAGCAAGAGAATCACGCCCAGCAAAGACGTCGCAGCGAAGAGCAAGCGAAACTCAGCAAACGAGACGCCTATTACTCACCTCATCCTCTAGTACTTTCACTCGCTCAACATCAACCCCACCTTTCTCCAACATCTCTTTCACCCAAATACCGTCCGTCCCCACACATCCATCAAGTACGACCCGTCCACCAGCTTTAGCTACTGCGAAAGCCTGGTTGGCACCTTTGCCTCCAGCTCTTTTAGTCAGAGAGGTAGAGGAGATGGTCTCTCCTGGCCTGACTATGTGAGGCAGGTGGAAAAACTCGTCGATGTCTGGACCGGACCCATAGCCATGGCAAAGTTAATTAGCTTCAGTCCTCAGAGAGTGGGACAAGGTTAAAGGAAACGTTTGATTCGTACGGGGCGAGCAGGCATGGGTGAGGTGAGGATCAAGGTGGTGGTCGATGTTGATTCGACTCACTGATAGAGCCTCGCACCAGACACTTAGGCTTAGCCTGTGAAGCAGCCGACATGTTGATGGTAAAGCTATGCGAGTATGCAGCAAGCTAACGAAAAATAGTAGCTTGCGGTCAATCTACGAGAGGCATATATATGTGGTAGTACCTTCCGAGTCGACACGCCGTAGGATCGCAGTCTAGCAAATAGCCAACGTTCGATTGGGAAGAATGATGCTTAGAGTGAAGAATCGGTTGAAAGGTGAGCAAGAAGCCAACGAGTTTGGTTGGTGTAAAGTTACTGTAGTTCGGGAGGAATGTCGAATGACGCGCACCGTAGCCTTGGCGAGTCCAGTCGGCCCAAGCCGAACCTTGTGATATCGGCAACTGCTATGGTGGGAAGAGCCAGGCATCAGGACACAGGTATCATATATGCAAGATTCTCTGTCTTCTCCCGAATCTATCTGTGTTGTGAATCAGGTCTCGCTAGAACATCTATGCCAGAAATAGCAGTTGTCATCCACCCCTGGATGTATACTGTGGATCGAACCATTCAGTTTGGACTTCATCGACAGCCGTGACGCTGTCATTCTACTGGCAATGTGCGGTGGATGCCAAGCGACTGATGTGATGAATCAAGACTGCTCGTATTCGCTTTTTTGCTTTGATGGAGAGAATGATGCAACGCTCAAAGTTGGCGTACCACTGCGATCGTTCCCATTTACGATGTCTCGTGTATATGAAGATTCAGGTCGTACAACAATAGCAAAGTGGCAGATATATATCTAAACAGTAGCCAGCAGAATCATACGTTATCATTATACTAAGTCATATACTATTCCAAGTCATTCCCTATACATCGCCGTATTTTAAGATGATGTCTTTTTGCCTTTCGGGTCCGTAATCTGTACGCCGATGTGCAGCAGAACACGTCTCGATTGAGATGCCACTGTTTACATGGAGTCGTTATACAGTTACACCTGGTTGAGTAGTGGTGCTAGCTGTATATTTTGGCGGAGCATCGTCTGCGTACAAGGGAATCACGCTTTCTTGTACGCCTGCTCGAGATCGATTAGGATTGTATGTAGCATTGGGAGGGACGGGTAATGATTCGGCTCCTGAAGATTAAGATCGAGAAGTACATCTCCGATCAGCTTTCCTCTTCAAACAGATACAACCCAACCTAAGCCGAAATTGCAAAGAGCGCTTGAACAGCGTTGAGCAGATTCCGACAGTCGAGCTAACGATCGGAAGACGATATGACTATAGGTACGACCATAACTCACCATAAGCAGGCAGACTAGTCGTGCTCTCCCCTCCATGTACTCTCGTGACACCCCCTACCCCTCTAGCATGATAGTTGGCATATGCTCCTATTCCGTTCACGTTTCCGCCTCTACCAGCACCAGCCTCATGTTCACCTCCACGCGGCGGCGGATTCAGATGGGACGTAACGTCGATCGCTACGCTTCTAAGCGTCGGTCGATTTTGGTTCAGATCTTGAATTTGAGATGGAAGGACAGATGGATCGCGTTTCGCCTGATGCCTTTGTAGGCGATTTCGGTATAATCGGACTAGCGGTCACACTTGGTGTCAGCGTCGATCATCAATGGTCTTACCCGCCAAAGTACGAGCTGATCAGTGTAATGAGTAGAGGGATTGCACTTACTCAGATAGACGACTAGGATCACCAGTATGATGATGAAGAATACTGCAACGCTGTGATGACAATGTCGTCAATGGCGATCGCGATTGACATGACAACGACTGTCCGTTCGTGAGATCGGATCGGTAGACTGGACTCACTATAACATGTTGTCTTTAGGGTTAAAGTTCGATGGGGGTCAGCCGCTTTGCAGTACTATCGAGGTTGGTGGAAAAGATGTATGATTGCAGATAAGGATGTTGACTGCTCGCTGTTCTGGGAGAAGAGAGATGACAGGAAAAAGATGGCAAAACTATATCATATGATATCTACTCTACGCCCAGATCAACAAGTAGATGCTCTGAGACATTAGCTGTGCAGTGACGCAGTCTATATTTTATTATCGGACCTGGAAATCTCAGCGTTATAATTATATTACATTTGCCACTCAGTCGGTCACCGCTCGCGAGATCGCTTCCGGCCGATCCACTAGTACTAGTACTCAAGCGCGTACCGCGTGGCATTTCAGAGTCACGTGACACCCTCTCGCCTATTGCCTATTGCCTATTCCCTGTTCCAGCGTAGCGTCACTAGTTAGCGCTATAGCGTCACGATGCTACTGTACAGCAGTGACTATGACATGACACACCTCGATACAACTACAATAGCGATGTTTACCTCTTTTCTCCTTTGATACCTAACTATCGAATCGTTTCAGTCTGAATACTCACGTCGGAAACTACCTTCTTTGCCATACATCAGCCTTTTGAGTCGACAGCGACCAGCGACCAGCGCTCAGCATGACCTCGCTCGACGATCCGCCTCGGCGAGGGAAGGGCGTTTGCGCGATGAGAGGGAGTTGCGGCCGGACGAGCATGTTTGGTGCAGAGTTGCCTTGTCCAGATGACGGAGATGCTTCCAAGGTGAGCTTTTATGATTCGCTAGTATCGAAATAGCAAACTCACACCGACCTCGGATCGGACTGTGTCGCACACACTATATTGCAGCCCGATCAGAAGCTGCTGGATCTCATGACTTCAGTCTGCGGTCCATCATACACTCTTCCAGACGCGGTATGCTGCGACTACGACCAAATTTCAACCCTCTCCGATCGTCTTCAACAAGCAGCCCCACTCATATCATCCTGTCCAGCATGCGTCAACAATTTCCGTTCGTTCTACTGCGACTTCACCTGTTCACCCGATCAGTCAACCTTCCTAGCGGTCACTTCCACGCAGAAGACCACCGATGGTAAAGACGCCGTGAAAGAAGTGAACTACGAAGTCAGCTCGGATTTTAAGCAAGGGTTCTATGATAGCTGCAAGGATGTGCAATTTGGAGCTACGAATGGATTCGCGATGGATCTGATAGGTGGAGGAGCGAAGAATGCGAGCTCTTTCCTTAAGTATATGGGAGATCTAAGACCTGGATTAGGATCGCCATTTCAGATCAACTTCCCTGACAACGACGATTCCGCGTACAGTCGGACACCCCTCAGCTGTTCAGACGCAAGCGATATCAACGCTCGATGCGCTTGTGCCGATTGCCCCGCTGTATGTCCGGAGCTTCCATACATCGCCCCGCCATCCACCGGCAAATGCCATGTCGGCGCCGTCTCCTGCTTGACCTTTTCCTTACTTATCATATACTCGGTGGCGATCTTGATCGGTATCGCCTTCTACTCGTGGAAACAAGCAATCAGACATCGACAACGACGAAACGAGCGACATGCGCTCCTTCATCCCCCTCAGTCTCCTACCGCTACCAGCGGCCATACCAATGGCCTCGACGGGCTCATGGGCAGAGGCGGTGACGATTCAGAATCTGGTCCCAGTGGATCGATCCATTTCCGCTTGGGACGAGGAGCGAGCTTACTGGACCCAATGGAGCATCTTCAACCGAAACAAAACCAGGTCAATGCAACCCTTCGGCGATTCTTCTATCGACTCGGCCTCTTCTGCGCGAAGCGTCCCACACACGTATTCTTCCTCACGGCTATAGTCGTTACCTTGCTCAATATCGGATGGAAATTCTTCACGGTGGAAACAGATCCAGTCAGGTTGTGGGTCGCACCAAATAGTGAAACGGCGACTCAGAAACACTATTTCGACGAAATGTTCGGTCCGTTTTACCGACCGGAGCAGATCTTCATCACTCAGCCAGGAGGTAGTCCGGTCAATTACGACACCCTGGACTGGTGGCTGAAGGTAGAATCAGAGATTGGCCAGCTCAAATCGGAAAACGGCGTTACCTTACAGGACATCTGCTTTGCTCCTGCTGGTCCAGGTACCGCTTGTGTCGTTCAATCGGTATCTGCCTGGCTGGGCGAGAGTATGGAAGAATGGGGTGAAGATTGGCGAGAGCGGATAACGGACTGCGCGGGCCGACCCGGCGAATGCTTGCCCCCATTCGGTCAACCTATCGATCCGAAACTCGTCCTGGGTGGAGCCAAGGGAGATTGGCTTAATGCTTCAGCACTTGTAGTTACACTGGTCGTCAACAATTACAACGATGACAGGGTCGCGCCGGCCGAAGACTGGGAACGGGTTCTGAAGAATTACCTTGCGGGATTATCTCGACCTGGAGTAGAGATCAGTTTCTCAACCGGTATCAGTCTGGAAGAGGAGCTCAACAAGAGCACCAACACCGACGTCAAGATCGTCGTACTCTCGTATCTCGTCATGTTCCTCTACGTCTCCCTCACTCTCGGCGGGGGGCTCCCTCCACATGTGATTCAAGCGTTCGCGACTCGGCTGTGGAGAGGACTCGTCCGCCTTGGTGTACTGCTCCGAATTGTCAAATCCCCTCCAGCGGAATACGCGACCCCTCCGCCCAACTTCTCCATCATCCCCACTCTACTCTCGGTCAACTCCAAGTTCTCTTTGGGACTATTCGGAATTGCCATCGTACTAGTCGCCGTCTCATCCTCCGTCGGTCTCTTCTCCCTTTTGGGCGTTAGAGTGACTTTGATAATTGCCGAAGTGATTCCCTTCCTCGTCTTAGCTGTCGGTGTAGACAACGTCTTCATTCTAGTACACGAGCTCGAGCGACAAAACTCCCTTCATCCTTCCAATGGCGTTGACGATGACGCCGCTTCTATCGATAGTGATGGGCCCCAGCCAAGCGGTGGTGGGACTTCGTTACCTCCCGAAGAGCGGGTCGCCAGAGCAGTCGCAAGAATGGGTCCTTCTATCTTGCTTTCGTCAGTAACGGAGGTGGTCGCTTTCGCATTGGGTGCTTTGGTCCCTATGCCTGCTGTGAGGAACTTTGCCATCTACGCTGCTGGAAGTGTATTCCTTGGTGCGGTCATGCAGGTCACGGTGTTCGTATCGGCTATGACCCTTGATCTGAAGCGAGCAGAAGTGAGTTTCGCGTCTCATGTATACCATCATCGTTGCTGGTTGCATGAGTAGAGTCTGGACTACAGCTGATTGACTGTCTCAGGCTATGCGGATTGATTGTTTCCCTTGTGTCCAACTTCGACCTCCAATCGGTTTGTATGACGATACTGCGCCCGCTGCTGAGGGCGTAGTGAACAGATTCATGCGGACCATCTATGCGCCGTTCTTACTCAAAAACGAGGTCAAGCAGCTTGTTCTAGTCGCTTTTGGTGGACTGTTCCTGTTTGCCACAATCGGTATTCAGCATATCACCCTGGGCCTTGGTGAGTTGCTATTTGCGGATGGGCTGTGTCCCCGCTCCAACTGACACTCTATCTACCCAGATCAACGACTCGCCCTTCCGTCCGAGTCATACCTCGTCCAATACTTCAACGCTCTGGACGACTACCTCGATGTTGGACCTCCAGTCTACTTCGTCGCACAAGGCGCAGACGTCCCTACACGACACGGCCAACAACAGCTTTGTGGGCGATTCACAACATGTATGGATTTGTCAGCGGCCAACACTCTCGAAGCTGAGCGAAAACGGCCCGAGAGCTCTTTCGTAGCCTCGCCTCCTGCTGCATGGATTGACGATTTCCTGCAGTGGACCAACCCGACTTTCGAGAGTTGTTGTCGTGTACGAAGACGAGATCCGACCGTCTTCTGCACTCCTCGAGATTCGGAACGACTATGTAGACCTTGTTTCGAAGGTGAAGAATGGGATTCGACTATGAACGGTCTTCCTGAAGGTGCCGACTTTATGCGATACCTTCAACAATGGCTTATCTCGCCTACCAACGAAGAGTGTCCCCTCGGTGGTCAAGCGCCTTACTCTTCGGCGGTCAAGCTCGCCTCGGACAATTCGACAGTTATCGCCTCCCACTTCAGAACGTATCATACGCCTTTGAAGACTCAAGCGGACTTTATCAACTCGTTGACCGCCGCTCAGCGGATCTCAGCTGATATCACCCGTCGAACCGGAGTCAAGGTGTTCCCATACTCGATCCATTACGTCTTCTTCGATCAATACGAACACATCGTCTCAACAGCATTCCAAGTGATATCCCTTGCACTGCTCGCTATTCTGTGCATCACCTCTCTCTTACTCGGTTCATGGAGGACAGGCGCAACGGTCACTTTCACCTGTGCACTAGCAGTAACCAACGTGATGGGAATTATGGGATACTGGGGTATCTCCTTGAACGCCATCAGCTTGGTGAACCTTGTGATTTCACTTGGTATAGCGGTGGAGTTCTGTAGTCATATTGCAAGGGCTTTCATGGGTGCTGGATCGGGATTACCGGTTGATAAAGAGGTTGGAAAAAGGGAGAGGGATGAGAGAGCTTGGACGGCGCTGGTGGATGTTGGCCCTTCGGTGAGTCCCACTGATTTACCCCCTCGACGCATCTCCTCATCCACCCGCTCCACACTCCCTCTGACTGGACTTCAGTATTTGGGGGGCTTTTGCTAATTTACTACGTTTCTCCGCCCCGCCCAGGTCTTCTCCGGAATCACCATGACAAAGCTTATCGGCATCTCCGTCCTCGCCCTGACTCGATCAAAGCTCTTGGAAGTATACTACTTCAGGATGTGGCTCTCGCTCATCCTCTCGGGCGCATTGCACGGTCTCGTGCTCTTGCCTGTTTTGTTGAGTTATACAGGCGGACAAGGGTATAGTCTGGAAGACACGGATGAGGATTGGGTTACTAGTCAGATGCGAAGACCGTGAGTACTAACGACGATGTCTCTCTGCATTTCCCCTACTTGTCAAATTCATTCTCATGTATATTGTGAGGCTGATAAGCTGTGGATGCATACGCCGTTGCTCGCAAATAGGATGGATTACGAGTACGCTCCATTCGCAGACACCGACTCGATGATGTCGGACTAGACGGTAGATTCGAGGACTTCCGAATCCACACTTTTGTAAAGACTGAATAGACGAAGGTAGATAGATGACATACACTGTAGGTCGGTACGCATGATGTACGAGCTAGGATGACGGTGGTGTGATATGGCGGTTCTTCTAAGGAAGGCAGTGATAGCGTGGGTGAACGGATTGAGGCGAGTGATGTACAGTATATTAGCTAGTCTTCTCCAAGTAGGCGGTATTCCCTCATTTTGGCATATGCATCTGTCTACTTGTGCGTGCGTCCGAGAGGAGCTGGATAGCACATAGCACGAAATCTCCTCTATGCTTTGTGCTCGTCAATCTTTGGCAACTTTCTCTGCGTGGGTTGTTGCAACGCATGGAGATATCGCTACAGAGGATGAAATCTGCCGGCATCTCCACTAGAGGAATGTCATCTTAGAGCTCGGTTATCTGGTTATCTCGCCCAGGCACGATACGAACCAGTTCATTTCCATTCCCAATTCCCACTTCCAGCACGGTCCCATTGCTTGCTTGGCCTTGTCATCTTTTCTTTTGTTCAATTCTCCCTCCTTGAGCTTGCGTTGACATCCTCAAGACCGCAAGACCACATGTCGATAACGTAGTTTGCCCCTCGCCAACACCTCATCAACTTCTCCTGCAAGGCTGCCTGCTACACACCTTCCGATGGAAAATCTGTCCTCGCTTTCCTCGGCCCTTCAAGCCGTCCTCGACTCTCGTGAGTTCCCACACGATGTTCACAGTCTCGCTGACTCACAATGCCTCTTCCCACTGAACCCCTGCCATCTGTTGCGTCTGAGCATGATGTACTGATCATGACTTCGATATGCCTTTCTTCACCAGCTGGCGGAGGCGAGACTCTAGCTTCGACAGTTGAGAGATACCTGACTACGACCTTGGATATCACCACGAAACGAGCCGTATGCGAGACCTTGCTTGAGATCCTCAACGATGAGAGCGATGGACAAACATCTCTAGAGCAGCGAAGGGTGAGTCTAACCTACATCTATCCCGCTTGGATCTAGTGCGACCTATTGCGATTCTTGGGTGATACATACAGCTTACCATTTTGGGCGTTTATATATTCTCTTTGCCATGGGATAGACCTCCATCCTCGCCGATACAGCTCTCACATATACCCCTTCACTCCTTCCACTCGTCCTACCCATCCCTCAAGCAAACGACCTCTTACTACTCCTAGCGCAATATGCCAGCCCGAAGGAAATGGTCCTTGCGCTCGTGGAGGGTGTTCAATCTATCGTGGATAGAGCCGAGGGGTTCACAGTCAGCGATGATGAGGATGAAGTAGAGCTTGGGACGGGGGGCGAAGGGGATGGCGAGGTGGATTGGGCCGATCTTGTATTGGAGTATGAGGTGATTTTGCGGTGTTTTATCAGCTGTGAGTCCATTTGCGTCTGCTGAGGTCAAACGGATCGTGGATAATCCCATATATCATACACGCCCAGGCCTATGCCCGCCGAGACAGCTGGATCGAGGAGCACGTTAGGTGCTCTGGCCTGCTTTCTCATGCGATACTCTGACTGCTATAATATGACCCATGTTTTGAGAAAGGCCATGCTGACAATATCTTATATCATCCCTGCTCGTTAGGTATGACCCGCCTGACGACATCACGAAGTACCCCGACCTTACTCTCAGTCGACGAAGCACTGTCTTCTTCATTACCTCTCATCAGCCATCAAACGACCACGAACTCGGCCCGAAAAATACTGGGTCTCATGTGTCAGCTGATTGATGCTGCTTGGAGGTGGGTCAAGAAGACTGAAGATGCAGGCGGTGAACAAAGAGTAAGCACAGTCAACCTATATGATGGTCCAACTTGTGAACCGAATGAGTATGACACGGGCCAACAGCAGGTCACAATGTACTGATTATATTCCTTGGACGGTCAGGCGATCCTCTCCAATCTCTTCTTTATGGCCGTTACCCTTCTAGGTCACAAAGTCGATGCTTGGTTGACCGAACGTTGGTTTTTGGCCGCGTTCCCCAAATTCAAGGGACTGCATACTTCAGTACAAAGCGATGAAGGTAGTTCCGAGGGCTGGGAAGAGGGGGCCAGGATACTTGACAGAGCATCGGTGAGTGCCCGCGTCTACATTGCACAGAGCCTCCCTTTTCTTGCGAATGAAACATTTGCATGCCCAAACCGTCTCTTCCTGTCCCATTTCTGGATGGTCCAGCCTGAATTATAGTCTGCAAAGGCGGACCAGACACTAATTAATCTCGGTATGTATTGTAGGCTCTCGCTTTCGCGCTGGACATCACCTTAACCGACCTCCACAAGCGAATCATCGATCCTACAAGTCTCTCAATCCACGCTTCACTGGCTTCCCTCAACCTCCTCTCGTCTACCTTTCCCGCCAATCCCGAAAACATCTCAACAATCCTGCCTTCACCGCTCCCAACAAGCTTTTTGAGTGATAGCATGCCCCTCCTGTGCGCTGCATTGAGCGGATCGAGCGTCGATGCTGCCGTGACATGGACTTGGGCGCTTGTCCATCGATCGAGTCAAGAGAGAGAAGCGGGTCAAGCGGGATTGCTATTGGAGTATGACAATGCTTCGATGTTGGTCGAGGTGAGCTACTGATGTGGAAGCTGATGTTTGAGGAAAGCCGATGCTGATTCGTTGGTATTCTTTTTTGGTAGTTGCTGGTCCCTTTGACTGCCCAGCACCCATCGCCAATAACCCGATTAGCGTTGTTCAAGCTCATCGGAGCCATAGTTGACCTGCGACCCTCTGCGACCGATAAGATTGAGCTACTTAGACAGGTGCGTTAGCTCATCGACTGACTCACAGCTCGATCTTGGATACTCAGCTGATCGTATCTTCGTAGCTCCTTGAACCTGCCAACCCCTTCGAAAACATCAGGATTCAATCTCTGTCGTTACTGAGAGAACAGCTGTCTTCTCACGGTACTGCAGAATCGGTGCGTTCAGCCGGCCAAGCCCCTCTAACCAATGGACTGAGGCTGTTGCAGCTGACTTTGCTACATATATATCGCAACCAGCAGATTCAAGTTCCGATTCTGCTTGAAGAGCTCGGACCCGTGTTATTTGCTCTGCCCTCGGACGAAGATCCAGACGACTCGCCGTTCGATCTTGAGCCCACGGAACTGATGGCTTCTTTCTATCCTACATGGTGGACTGAGGTGCTTTCGCTTCTATGGTTTATCTCAAGCTTCTGGCAACAACGACAAGATCAGACTGACGATAATGGTCAGATCAGCAATGGCTCCGCGAGGATTGCTGAATGGGTCAAACTCGTTGAATCTAAATTGAAGGAGGTACACCAGTATCATCTCAAGACCGATACTGGTGATCATGGCGATGGCGAGGGCCATGATCTCAGCCACGAACATGACGCTGTCGGAGGAGTAGGGGGAGAAGCTTTCATTGTGATGCGATGGGAAGATGCATTGCAACGCGTTCGATCATTAGACCAACTTCCGCTCTAAGAGAGTTGCACCCATATGTTTCCGCATCGCATGAAGCGTGAGTTGTCACAAGGAAAGGAATTCCGTCGATACCAAGCACTGTATATAGACATGTATACCACCATGTGATTATGATTATGATTATGTATGAGACTTTGCCTCTCGCCTTACGCTGCAGACAGAGTCAACCAGGGGGTGGCTGATAGTACAGTACATCCTCGCGTTGTAATAGGGATCACATCGATAAAACTGCAAGCCAAGAACTATAAGATGGCATGTGTATGGAAGACCGTAATCATCTGCCGCATCCATGAGAGTCTCATAGAGAAAGCCTCATGAACAGCCAAGAACGATCCAATGCACGGCAACGACCTAGAGCAAAGCTTGTTTACCGTCGAATTCCATTTAATCCTGACCCTATCCGTTGCTTGACTGGTTGATCCGCTAGGCGACAACCCCCTTCTCCTTATTTTGCAAGCTTCCAGCATAAGGGTTATCAGTATCTGCGACTCGATCCGTAGCTGTCCGTTCAGAGATATCACTAGAGTTTGACGGAGCATCGGCATCGGCATCTGAATCGAGCCTCCTTCCTTTTCCTGTTCCTTCCTGGTAGTTTGTAGCCAAACGTTCGGGCGCAGTGACTGACCCTACTTGTTCCGAAAGACCAGCTTCGCCCGCACCGCCTGCTTCCAGGTCGGGCTCAGCTTCGGGACCGTCCTCTAATGCCCGAGCGGCATCACCTCGAGCCCTGTTCAGACTATACGATCGGGTCGGTAAGGTGATCTATCAAGGACAGAAAGAAAATGTCAGCCCGGATTAAAGATTGAGTTGGTTTCTTGCCAGTACGTAAAACCACTGTGCGAAGTGACGCAGCGACGCAGTGGTTCACTTAATAGAAACTCACCACTAGAGCCAATAAGAAGAAAGCACAAGCAACAATCCAGCAAATCCTGAAACTATCCGCAAAAGCAGCCATCACCGCATCCTTGATACTGCCATCTGGCAACTCATGCAGCTTCTTGTAGTCTGACGCAGATTCGGGCACGGTAAACAGTGTACCGTAGCCTTCTAATGATTGGAATCGGGATCGAAGACCAGTATTGAGAATGGCCGAAAAGATGGGTAGGCCTATTTACAAGTAAAGGTGATAGGGATTAGCTACACCACGATGATATCTGGGCCAACACCCTTCGGATTCGCTGCTCTTCCGAACGCCAGCGTTCAGGGCGCACGCTGCTTAGGAACGAAGACGACTTACCCATACTGCCGCCCATCGTTCGGGTCAATGACCACGCACTCGTGGAAGCCGCCATGTCTTTGAGTGGCATAGCGCTTTGTATCACCAACATAGGCGTCGACAGACTCAGACCACAGCCTATACCTGCCAACGCCAACAACCCTTCAAGGGTCGCGAGCGAGACGGTCGACGTGAAGAACTTGTAGAACAGGCCGAACCCAAGTGCTGCTATAGAGTATCCGACCCATGGAACGGGTCGTACGATACGCAGCTTGGAATTGACCAGACCGGCTATTTGGACATGGGCAGAGGAATGAGCGTTCATCTTTGGTTAGGTAGGGATACCTATTTGAATGCAAGTATAAGCTACTTACCAACAACAGTCATCCATGCGACAAGGCATGCGAAAGGCAGTAAATGGACTCCCGAGTCGAGAGGGGTATCGCCGAGAAGCTATATAACCACAGAGATTATCAGCACCAGAGAAATGATGGCGGTTCATGAACGCTTCAGGACAAGAAAACTCACCCCTTGCAGCATCTCAGGCAGGAGATAGTTAAACGAGAGGAACGCTGCGGCATGGAGTGTGGACCCGAGCAGGAAAAAGGCGGTGGTTCTGTTCTTGAACAGTCTCTACATTCCGGGAAGGAAATCGTCCAATCACTTTCGGTTACCTCTTGTCACAAATCGAGGGAAGGATAATGGGACTGCTGTACGATGTAATGGCCACCTTGGCGTAGAACTCACAGCAGGGATAATAGCGTTTCGCTTGGTAGTCAAAAAGTTGGCGACGGCCAACAAGAATGTGACAGCGCCACCAATGATTACACCGTAAGAAGCGGGCTGGCCGAATCCATAATCGGCGGCATGTGAAAATCCAATTATAATCATCGCAGAGGACGCCATGATCAGAGCCCTGAGAAAACGAAAAGAAGAAATGACGCTCAGCCAATACTCTTAGCACATATGCGCCACGACATAGCGCAGCAGAGGAAGATCACTTACAAACCGAGGAAATCAAAAGTTCGTCGTAGTTCGGCAAAGGTCAATTTACGTGTTGGGTTCATGTGTAAGGTGAAGACAAGAAACGCGAATGCTATTCCACAAGTGGGCAGGTTGATATCTGCGACAGCGTGAATGAAGCCGATCGGTCAGCTCGGTCAGAACATCTACATACATTTGAACACGAATCTTGAGTGAGCTGACTCACAGAAACACCATCTCCTAAACAGGTCAAGCAAACATCAGCAAGAGTACCTACATACTCTTACAATGACGTGTGAGTGCACTCACCAACTCGCATGTTCAGTGAGCAAACCACCTAAGACCGGGCCTAGGACGGCAGCTATTCCCCATACTGAACCAAGCAGGCCTTGATACGTGCCTCTCTTGTGAAGAGGCACAATGTCGGCTGCCCAAAACGACATAATCAGTATGGTTTGCGTTACCATCTGTACTCGGGTGTGATTGCGACTTACAAACTACGATAGAGCTGAATGACCGATATCAAGAATCAGCATGCTACTCACTAGCTAGATCTCCAATGCTAAGTCACTCACGTCAATCCGATGATAGAACCACCTCCCAACCCTTGGAAAGCTCGCGCGATGATCAACCTAGAAACAGACAAGGGATTTGTGAGCGTTTGGCGAGCATGGATCGACTGGTTCACTCGGAGCCGTCGTACTATTCTACGTTGCAGACCAGATATGCAGCCGCTTTCACTCACCAGGATGACGATTTGGCTGCGCCGCAGAGCGCAGAGAATACCGCGAAAACGATGATGGCGGCGTATAACATCGGTTTTCTGCCTACGATATCGGAGACTCTGCCGTTGATAGGCGTCTGTAAGGTAGACGCTAGCAGATACGACTATGTGAGGAGGCGCAATGGGAAGTAAGCGAACGGTCAGCTGGATTGCCACCGTTGGACAGGATCACGAAGCCCAATCTGACGTGGTGTCACTCACTGTGCCGACCCAGGAATATTGTGATGGTGTGCTGTGTAAATCTTCAGCGATGGTCGGCAGAGCCGTCGCGACAATCTGAATGGACCATGTACTAGTCAGCTCAAGAAACCTGCTGAGACATGGACGTGTAAGGTATCTGAGTGACATTTGCCGTCGGAAGACACTTACTGTCTGATCCAGCGCGGCTAAGAAAAGGACGAGCCCGATACTGCGAGGTGTCGTAGCGCGTCAGATGAGGTCCACCTCGACGTGACATAGAGGACATGTGAGAGGATGGCTGTAACTTCGCATCCACTCACGCAGGCATGACCAGAGCGAGGTTATTCTCAGGTATATCCGGCACATCTACGGAGCAAAGTTATATCAGTGCCGTCTCCTGCAATATATACGAATAAGGCAGCGGGCGAAGGCAGACTCACCAGCATCACCTTCCGTCAATCCTTTTCCTCTTTTCTTCTCCCTTTCCGCCCCGCCAAACCTGGCAGGAGATTGCGACTGAGATTGTGATTGGGCGCTATTACCACTTGCTCTCCGTCCTCTTTCGCTATCTACAATCGCTGGTGGAGGGTACAGGTCCTTTTCGTCATCTTGTCCAGACAAGCGCAGCGCATTTTCGATGGAAGATGCGCCGGCCACCGGACCAGGCGAGACAGTATGTTGGGTCGCGCTCATTGCGCCCTACGATGTTGCTTTGATGCGTTTCGCAGATAATGGACACTTGTAGTCAGTTGGGACCAGTATAGTTAAAGGTCAAAAACAGAAAATGAAGTTTTTTGGTGCCGATTGTTTGTTGAAATGTTAGATGCCTTATCGTCAATTCTAGGTTATGCGTAGATATATATCGAGTTGATCGATGGTGGACGCTTTTTAGATGCACTTTCTATCAATTTCCAAACACCGATACGTGATGCGCAACGATTAGATTGTGGATCTGAGCGAAAAGCCAAGCTGAAGTCGATTCGCGGATGTGACTCGATCACCAATGTTGATGTTGTACGATACGGTGATGGACTACACGGTATTCGATAGACTCACACAACATCAAGGACTAGGAAGGGTTGTAACGACAATAACAGATATAGAGAGATGAGGTCACAAATGAGAAGAAAGAGATGGAGCACGCATTTTTAACACGACTCATCGAACGAGTTAGGTGAATGTATTTATATTATATCACGCAGGTAATATCGCCAAAATAAACCGATACACGCGTGATCATGCATATACCATCTCATCTCATCTCCTCTGGTGTCATCGACCATCGGATCGCGCCCGAAAGATGACTAACCTGTCATCATCCTCCGTCCCATCTAGCTTCCTTGAAGCCCAAATACGATATCCATGCTATGCTATATCTATGCGTTGCCATGCCGTACATTTGCACCATGAGCAGTCCATCTGTCCGTCCCTTGCCTTGATATCGATCCAAGTCAAGCCCATATGGTGACGGGGCGAGCACGAAAAATCAACGGTGATTTAAGCGCAATACGCGCATCGACAAGTCGCCATAATAAATAATAATACCACGCACCCGGATTTGACCGATCTCCTCACGCCGTTGGATGGCACAGATGGCACAATAATAGGAATAGGCAAAAAGTTCAAGCCGAGATCGTCGGACCCCATTAGCGCGGAAATAACGTGGCATTAAGCTAGGCTTGGCTTTGGGTCACGTGATACCTACGGTACGGTAATGCTATGCAAGAAATTGTGGTGTGGTGCGTGAGCATGCTTTGTGCAGTCTGACATTGGCCAGATAACAGGGAGATAACGAATTTAGCAAGCACAGATCTGCATTGAAACCTTTCATATAGTCGGCATATCACCAAGACCGAGGATAGGAAGCCTGGGTTACACATCGCTCGTTCCACATTGCTCATAACTGAAATAAAAAAGTCAAGCCGTATCCGAAAAGCCGATCACTCGCCATGTCCTCCCCCAACCCCGTTTCAACCTGCCTTCCGGCCTCAGGCAGCAACATCAACAAGGCTCAGCTGCCGGAGAACGCCCTCGTGCTAGCTCCCACGAGACAGCTTCAGTCTCTTCTTACTATTATCAGAGATGAGAAGACTCAAAGGTGAGTCCTATCCCCATGTCCAGCTGGCTCAGCTGCAACTCCGAGATGACCGGACATAGCGTAGCTGATGAACGAACGGTTTGGCGTGCAGGGGTGATTTCGTATTGTAAGTCCTGCATGAACTATCAAACCCGTCTATGTGCGATTTGAGCTGAGTAGGAACATGGCTATATAGTACTTCAGACCGAATCATCAGGCTCTTAGTGGAAGAAGGTGAGTGGTCGTACGACTGCCTGCACTCCGTCAAACGCGGTAGAAAGGTCATGACATTTTGGGACTAAGCTGATCACGGTTGGATTAGGCCTAAACCACCTCCCCGTGATCGACAAGAAGGTGATCACGCCCACAGGTAAGGAGTACGGCGGAGTTGCTTTCCAGGGAAGGATATGTGGTGTATCAATCATGCGAGGTGCGTTACAAATCTAGCTATCACCTTCCTTTGTCGATGCTAATTCTGAATATCTTCGCTGACATATCGTGGTCATATGTAGCGGGAGAGGTGCGTTCCCTTGACATGACTTGTGCAGTGGATTTTCTATCGGAAACAGGGAGCTGATAAACCATATCGATGTGGCTGTACTTGTGGCTGTAGGCGATGGAAGCCGGTCTTCGAGATTGTTGTCGATCAGGTGAGCGCGACACGACACCATCAATGTGCAGCACATTGTGCGAATCATACATAACGCAACAGTATGCAGATGCTGATCTATTGCATGACCTCACAGTGCGAATTGGCAAGGTCAGTCCACTTCGCTATGCATGCATCGCACGTCCGTGACCAATCAGACGTCAAGCACTAGCGCAGAAGGAATCATGGCGGGATCTCTGTGATGACATATTGGGGTGACCGTACAAATGTGCGAGGGGCGCTGACCGGCCGTTCGGGTCCTCAATCTTACAACTGTATAATTACAGATCCTCATTCAACGGGTACGTATTTTTCTGTTCTTACATATGTCTTCAATCTATCTTCGATACATATCAACAAGTGTTGACGGTCAACGGCTCCATGATGCATACAGGACGAAGAGACCGCTCAACCCAAGCTTTTCGTGAGTACATTTTGATCCCCTGCCCCCGTTCAATTCATCTGTGCCAATGCTAACAGTACGCTTGCAGTACGCCAAGCTCCCGGATGACATCGCTCAGCGATTCGTGCTGCTTCTTGACCCCATGTTAGGTGGGTTGTTCTCAGCTCGACTACGACTACTAATGCATCACTTGGCTAACTTCCATGATCGTTCTGTCATCTAGCCACCGGTGGTTCTTGTATCAAGGCTATCGAGGTCCTCCTTGACCACGGTGTGCAAGAGGACAAGATCCTCTTCCTCAACCTGGTTCGTCGATAGCTTCGCCACAGTTTGTGGTCCTCGCGCTGACACTTGCTCTAGATCGCCTCCCCCGAGGGTATCAACAAAGTCTGCACCAGATTCCCCAACTTGAAGATCGTAAGTCAGCTACAATGCGATGCTTGCAGCCGCTAGCTGATTACATTCATCCTCAGATCACTGCCTGGGTCGACGAGGGACTCGACAGCAACTCTTACATTGTACCTGGATTGGGTGACTTTGGAGACAGGTGAGTAAACCGATAGCATCATTACACGAATGACTCTGATTTGACCTCCACTTCCAGGTACTTCCTGTAATTGCATGAACCTCAACCACGCGTCGTTTCCGAACTTATCCCAGCCCTATATTCATCTTGTTACGACCCAATCGTTATGCATTGCATGTCATTGAACCCGTCTGGTCCGGTCTGGTTTGGTTTGGTTGTAGTGGAATGAGGGATGTGAAGTGCCACTGTAGGGGTCGTGGAGATGTTGTAGCATGCGAGGGTGTTGGGGGCACAATGAAGGGATAAACGCCACACTGATGACCGGTTAATAACTCCGATCAAATACCCGGCTATGGGAATCAGGATTTCTCGCCCACCCAGATATTTTTCTTATTTTTTTCCACCTGCACCTTGTCGGTCTGCATTGCATACGCACTGGACATAGTGGGACATTGTCATCCCCATGTTCGATTATCGCCGCTTCTCCCTTCCTTTCCTTCTTCCTCTTTTCTTCTTCTTCAACTCATAAATCCAAAACAGTGAGTCCTATAACCAACCAATTCAAAATAAGACATCCATTTCCCACCGTCTCAGACATTCCATGTTCCCTTCCATCGTCACCCGTCAATTCGCTAGACGTACTGCTTCTCAATCTTCAAACAACCTTCGTAACGTTACCCGCAAACCGAGCTTTGGACTGACTGCTCGTCACTCTAAACCAGCTACCGAATCTTCAACCTCAACCTCAACTTTCACCAAACCCGAAAGAACATCAACAATGTACGGTGCTCCCGCTCGATCCTCTTCCTGCTTCAAGTGTGGCCAGCGTGCGTAGTGGGTGTTTCTTTGGGCGCGTGTGTATGTGTGTGCGTGTGCGAGTGTGTGTGCGTCGTGTGTGCGTGAGTGAGTGTGTGCAGGTGCAGTGCGGTGCAGTGCAGTGCAGTGCAGTCGTGGCTGTCGTTGTCGTGGTTGCTGTGTGCGGGGGAGCGTGAAGCGAAAGCCGAAGCGTTATTGTAGTATCCCTCGTACATAGTTAAAGGAAAACCATGTCATCCGCATGGTTGGTGTTTATGCCATTATTATCTGTTGTATCAGTTCTTCTTGATTCATTGGTCAACGACGAATCACTGTCTTCCTGTCTCTTCTTCGTTCGAACAAGTCGGCGTATCTCCGTAACATATCCTACCGCCACTCTGGATATCTATTCTTGTCCGTGACTTGTCTATGTCGGCCTTCCGACATCGCGCCATCGACAAGACCCGCTGCTGCACCTGCCATGGCTCGCACTGTAACACAACGACTCACTCCACGCACACCAAGCTACTAACAAGAGCATTGCGCACACCAGCAAAGCAGACGCATACACACACATGCCCCCTCAATATGCGTGAAACATACTTGCTTGTGCTTACCTCTGATACAATTTGTTGCGCTATATAGAGGGCCATGTTGCCGCTGCCTGCCCCGCTCAGGCTCCTACCTGTTACAACTGTGGCCGTGAATATCATTTCCCGCTTTGTTGATTTTTTGTGTAAAGCATGTGCATATGGGTGACTAACCTGTGATCTGCTTTGCTTTTTACTGCAATAGAGGCCGGTCACCTTTCCCGAGACGTAAGTTTATTTCTTCATTACCCTCCTTCTATGCGCATACCCTGCCAACACCTTCTCATGGCACCTACGCCGCTATTCCCATACTGGAAAGATATACGATCTCGGATATACTGACATTATCCGCTCTTCGACATCGTTTACCTCACAGTGCCCCCAGCCTAAGAACAAGGCCTGTTACACCTGCGGCCAGGAGGGCCACATCTCCTCCGCCTGCCCCTCCGGCCCCTCTGCTGGTGGCTTCGGCGGTGCTGCCGGTGCCGGTGGCGCCGGTGGCGAGTGCTACCGATGCGGCAAGCCCGGCCACATCGTGAGTGACAGTCGGGTTCTTTATATTATCTGACATATGTAAGAAGTGGTTGAGCTGACATATCTCGTTGATCCTATTTCAGGCCCGAATGTGCCCCGAGTCCGGTGCCCAGGGCTTCCAGGGCCAGGGTGGCTACGGTGGTGGTTACGCCAACTTCGGCGGCAAGAGCTGCTACGTGAGTGTCGTCTCTGCCGTCTCTGCGAGGGAAGCCTGGAAGATTGCATTGTGCTCATTCATCGATGTTTTCATGTTCATATTATAGACCTGCGGTGGTGTAGGCCACATCTCCCGAGAGTGCCCTTCAGGCGGTAACAACCGATCTTTCGGTGGACGACAGCAGGGCGGTTTCAGCGGTGTCAAGAAGTGCTACGTGAGTCTGGCGCATTGTGACTTAGACATGGATTTTCCTTTTGTTGTGCCGATTTCAAGCTGATACTATGTCACTTGTTGCCGTGCCTCGTACAGAACTGTGGCCAGGAGGGACACATCTCCAGGGAGTGCCCCCAGGAGCAGGGCCGAACTGTGAGTGTAGCGTCCAAACCAAAACTTCAGCCTCTCCTCCCATTCATCAAATCAAGCATGTATACTGATTACTGTTCTTGTTTTGGTTCGCAGTGCTACTCATGCGGTCAGGCCGGCCACATCGCCTCTGCCTGTCCCGGCGCTAACGGCGAGGAGGCCGCCGCCGCCGCCCCTGCCGCTGACGAGCCCGCCCAGGCTTAAATCAGCTCTTAGCATAAGCGTAGAGTTGCGGAGAGTGCAGAGAGTGGTGGAGAGATGAGATGAGACGAGATGAGATGAAGTAGCGTGGCGTTAACGTAGCAGCGTACCGTACGAAGTCGAGTCGATCTGAAAGTCCAACTTTTTTCCAAAGAAAACAAAAACGCGCAAGCGTTAAATTCTCGCATGATCCGGATTCTATACTATATACTAGACTATAGTATACTATTAATATCTCGTCGATCCTTTTTGTTCTATTATATATTGATCCGTCTGATCTGATTGATTCTATGCCATGCAATGTGCATACACCTTTAATTCCAGACACGCGGATGAGAGGACGACCTTCTTAGTGTTCAAGTTGTCATAAAGTTTCGTCTGACAATCTCAGCATGTCGATCGAGGACTGGACGAAAGAATGCCCCTGAAACGAAACAAGGCCGCGAACTTGACTGTAGGTCCAGGGCACTACTTTACTCTCGTAATGTCGTTATATTTCACAGCTAGTTCTACAATAATATGTTTGGAATGGATACGACATCTTCTCATATACAGCAACAAGTCAGCTACAGCAACAAGTCAGCTACAGAAAATACACATATATCACCATATACCCAGGGTAGGCTCATAGATTGCCTCTCGCATTTACGGCGGTCATAAAACTGGCATATGACCATGTCAGATCTCTTGCGCCTCGCTGATGGCCGTTGTTCCTGCAATTTCAGTTATTGGTCATGTTGAAGTTGACATATCAGCTTCAGCTTGCGTTACCCAGCCTGATTTGCAGGGGTCGGGGCCGACAATCAGAATGCAGCGCACATCGCAACACGGTGGCCTGAGCCTCTGCCGATCCAATGAGGTGGTCCTCTACAATGTCGGATGAATTTACGACGAGACGTACCTGTCCACCTGCTCGCTCATTGCTCCTTCACCATCCCAATACACACGAGAAGTCTCCAAGAACTCATCACCGACATCGCCCAATGCCCGAATAGCTTTCTTGAATCGATGATTTCCTTGGGTCCAACGATCACCTGGCGTGATGCGTTCGTGAAGTATGTCGGACCAAAAGGGAGCTGTGAGATTTGAGATTTGGATGAATCCGGTGGCTTCGAAAGACGTTTGAGCGAGGTAGAATACTTGCGCGATCGAATGGGTGCAGATGAACCTGCAGTACAGTATACATAATCCGGGGCGAAAGGTAGTCAAATCTCGTCACTATACCGTTAACAGTCTCTCGGATATTGTAGAGTTTTCTTTCGAAGCAGAGGGATCGTATCTGGTAATTTTTGAGGAGTTGACAGATGTTTTGAGGCAGGCTTACCACGGATTCGCCTTGCTCTTCCCCACACCGTCGTACAAGTCTTCCTGGTATCTACCCAACATCCAGCCGTTCGTCCAGTTTTTATCCCCGTTGATGTCATATAAACCCCTGAATGAGAGGACATATCGATACATGGTGGAAAGTACTCGAGGGTCCGTTGGGTGGAACAGGTGATCTCCATTCTCGTCGAGAGATTGACCTTTCCGTGAAACATACACTTCTGAAGCGCTTGAAGGGTTCAGGTGGACGATCGATAGCGGTAATGAACAGTCCAACAACTCCCTATCAGGCCAATCATCACCTCTTTTACTTTTCGCCAGCTCTAACTCCAGCTCCAGCTCCAGATCTATGTTCTTTCGCTTTTCCACTTGATTATGACTTGCTTTGAAGACGTCCGAAGCGAGACGATGCTGACCTGGTATACCCGAGATATAGTAGTATCGATCGCCGTCCCAGAATTGCTCGAGGATACCTTGGATAGCTTCGACTTGCTCAAGATAATACTCCGCGGCGCCGCTATCGTTGAGCCTGGTCGCTAACTTCGCGCCTTCCTCCAGAGCTTTCTTGGAAACCAAATAGGTGAACAGATGATAGCCGTCCCTACGTCGGGTTTGAACCATTCCGAGAAAAGGCAAGATAAGCTTCGCGCAAAAGACTGCGAACCCGTCTTCACAATGCAGAGTGGCATAGTTGAATGTGGCACAGTAATCAGTAGTTGTTTCGAGTGAACTTACAGCTCTTCCCAGAGATCGAAACTGGCCTCCGCCCAAAACTGAGCCACTTCTTCCAGATCGTTCTTGACGACCTTGCCAGGAGAGACGATCTTATTCGGATCATAGATGTTATCCCTGATGTATTGTTCGTCAGGGGGATATCCCCTATCGAGGAGGTAGTGGGCGTATGGGATGATAGCTAGTGCCCGAAGAGCTGGTCCATCCCTGTCTAGGTGCAGCAGACCCACATGAATGCCAAATGTTCAGCCAAGTCTGGGTAATTGACTATTCGCTTTGCGTCTGATCTGAGGGTCAGGAGAGCAGCTTACCTCTGAGGTCGGCCCCAATCACCTAAGAATGCACTTCCATTCACATAGAATTTAGGCTCGCTCAGTCCCCCTGTACGAAGATCGCCTGACGGATTAGCAATGGTTTGCAAGGTCGCTTGAGAGGCTATGTAGCTCCGAAAGAGGTTCTCGAACAGGATGAACGTCTTGTCCGGGCCGGCATTGTTGGCTTTGAGGATAGCGGAAGAAGAAGCATGAGATCTGGAGGATGTTGGTAGTAGCCAGACTTGGTGGAGTGCAGAAAACACAAGAGCGGAATCTCTCGTCCAGGTGAACTACCAGAGCGAGCAGAAAGCTTGACAGAATTAGTACGAGACAGGCTTCGGACGACGCTTCAAAGCTACGATTGTACTGTATGAATGGATGCAATGAACCCATGATGTTCTTGCACAGCTTATGACTCACGTAGTAGTCGGGCAAATCATCCCTCTCTCTATGGCTGGGACTAGCGACGACCAGACCATCTTTGGCACCTACGATAGGTCCGATATTACTCAAGATCTTGTTCACCGCCAAGTCCCTTTCAGCCACCATCCACCCCGGCAATTCTCTCGACGTTGAGTAATTCGAGTGATCATTCGAGGAGAGACCAACTCAAACAGCAAAGTATGTTAAGGTACCGATTACGGAGATGGCCAGGATACCGGCCCATAATAACCTCTTGTTCCCTATAGAAGAGCACTCTCGCTGGAAATGCTTGGACAGAGACAGTCTCGACCGTGGTGCTCTGAAAGTGTCAAGAGCTTGGTTTCTAGTCGTTTGATGTTCGAGGTCGTGAACAGTTTGATCTTGATCTTGATCTTCGCACTTGATATATCGATTCTTGCCAGCATCAGCGGCTAGAGAAAAAGGATGTAAATACAAATTCGGCAGCCATCTGGGCCAGGAAGGAGAAGCCGAGACCTCCAGCTCGTCTTCTTCATACTTATCGTTATACTCATCCGTCTGGAGGAGAGGTTGGCGTGGGGAAGCTATTGGGAAGGAGGACGACTCGGAGTTACCGTCCTCCTCATTCGCCGAGTTATGGTCGATCGGCTTGGGTTCCATCCTGACCAGGCGCTATGATCACGATATCCGGTGCTAAGCCTCGATGCTGTAGATCACAGATCACAGCTTGAAATCTTGAACGATGTGGCCGGAAAGGAGGATGGAGAGGTATATGAGTCATCTACGAATGTCGACGCCGCACCGCATTGATCTCACTTCTTGGCGTCGGATCATCCGAGCTTGACGACCATCCTTCGATTGAGATGGTTCCACTTCGCTGTGAGAGAGACTTACAGCACGGACACAAGTACAAGCAACAGAACGCGAAAGACACAGACAAACACAGACAAACACAGACAAACACAACGGCTACTGAATGAACCGGCACTAATGATATTATGATACATCACGTGACTTGGCATTGTTTCTTCTAGTAGTAAGTAGTATGACGCAATGGCGAGACTAACCTCTCGATCACCAAAAACCAGAACTGCATGTGCGTGACGTGCAAGCTTCAGCTTCTGCAACAAATGCCAATCGTGATTGACACTTTGGTTTTCTCCCTTCTTTCGGTCTTTCTTCAGTTTCATACAGATTCAGATTCAGATTCGGACACTCAATACATATCGTATTCAACATGTCATCAGCTCAAGACCCCAAGCAACAAGGTAAGCCCTACACTCATCCTTCCGAGCTGTGCTAAGGCTCGTCGAGTTAGAGTCTGAATTGAGCTGATCCAACCTTTTTCGATCTGACCGACTTTCAGGCGTAGAGAGCCTCCAGGTTCCCGCTGAGCAGATCACCGAGGAAGCCAAGAAGGCTGAACCTGATGCCGAGGAACAGGCTAAGAAGGTGAGTAGGCGTCATCGTCTTTGTCAACTTACCCATGGTATTCTGAAGTGTGAACGTTATGTCATGCGGATGGCCTGTCCTATCCCACTACCCGCTCTCAATAGACAACTCCGGGTCATTAGTCCAATCTGCTGACGGTTCCTTTCTTTCCTATCGATCTGTGGTTTACGCTGTTGCTGTCTAGCTCGAGAGTGCCGGCGAGAGCGTACTCCCCACTATCACCTAAACGTCAATATTCCATCACACAGAAGAAGTTCGGAAGGGTGATGACCTGAGGAGTAATCGGCGCAGAAACGGAATGCAGAGTCAAGCAGTAAGGAGCCATATGACACGCTGAGGCATTGCAGTCACATTTACAATGCATGATATGTTTACAAGACGGTCTCTGGGTTCTTTCACTGGGAGCCTGAGTGAGGCTGCCCCGTCTGTACAGACCGTCGAAGGATACAACAATTGCTTGACACCGGTCAGCTGATACTTTAATGACCCTGATCCGACACGCGTTGGACTGCTTCTCCCTTGTATTGTATCTATCACGATTTGCCGATACTAGTCGCACGAGCCCCTCAAGAACCCCTACCATCGCAGTCCATGACATCCTCGCCTTCCTCAACAAACCTCTTCCTCTCCCTACGCCAAGGCTCCCAGACATCCCCGTATTTCTTGAGTAGCCTACCAAGTTCCGCCCGTTGCTCCATCTGTCCACCCAGGAAAGCATAGAGACATCAGCTTTTCGGTTCGACTCCGACCGCATCGAGAGCATGAGCGAGCGGCGAGCTTACAATAACAGCAGGTACTTCTTCACCCTTGCCAACACCCCAAACATCGTTAAACATTTCCCCGAGCTTTGGTTTCGGTAACTTCTCGGCTCTTCCAAAAGAACGCATCACCTCTGCTTTGTGCTTGGCCAAGAGGGCCTTCTCTTCGGGCTCTGACCACCATTGTTTGGATACGAGGAACGCCCGGAAGCGGTGGATAGGGTTGTCTGATCAGACAGTCGCAAGTATATCAGCACGAGTATCACCCAAACCATCTAGCTACACGTGAAATCTGAAAGAGACAGGATAGACCGGCTTGGAACATAGCGGCTATGTGCAAGGGAATCGAAACACTCACCGACTACAGACCACTCTTTGACCTCCTCAACCCTCCTATACATGCTCGAATCATCACTTGTCGAATGATGACCCACTCTATACGTCATAGCCTCCACCAGTACGCCCTTCTTCCCGCTCACTGCTCTGCGTCGTGCTTCCCGCACAGCGGAAAGGACAGCAAGGGTATCGTTACCGTCTACTCTGATTGTGTCGAGGCCGTAAGCTGGGCCTCGGGAGGCTATACCGTCTCCTGCGTATTGGTCGATAATCGGTGTGGAAATCGCAAAGCTGTTATAGACGCGACATCAAGGGTCTGATTAGCTCTAGAGCTTCTTTGCGGCCGTCTGGGAGGGGTCAGGGGCGTCAAGGAATTCGGTAAATGTAGGCAGGCGATTGTTTCTCTTTACTCACCCGTTATTCCTGCAGAACCAGATACATGGTCCACCAAGTACTGAATTCATCCCCAGCGCCGCATGGAAGTCTCCTTCGCTCGCGGCACCTGCAACAGAAATGGTATATCAGCTCACTCATGGATCAAAACGATACACTGGATTGTTCGACCTGTGATCGGTGTAGATGATACTCACCATCACCGAAATAGCATATCACACAATCGCCTTGGCGATCCTCATCGAGCTTAAGAGCGTACGCTGCACCAGCGGCTTGAGGCATCCTAGCATAGATTGCTTCTTAGCGTTTGACCCTTCATGGCCCGACTGAGATCCACAACTCATTGAGATGATAGTGAAAATCAGGGGACTCACTGAGTGGCGAGGGGGCTAGTGATCGTATGAAATCCTAATTCAGGCGATGAATAATGTACAGGCATCATTCGACCTTTTGTGCCTTTGTCTTCGACGTTTCCGAAACACTGAGACATGAGGGAGTCAAGCGTGAAGCCTCGATGTAATAGAGCCGCTTGTTCTCGCTACAACAACAAAAATTTTATCTACCTTCAGCCGGATGACGCGAAAGCAGATGCTGCTGATGCATTGCGTGCGTTGAGGAAAGATACGCACGTATTGTCCAAACATCTCATCACCAGGTAACATAGCCGCGGAACTTCCAACAGTAGCAGCTTCTTCTCCCGCGCACTGCATGTAGAATGATATTCTACCTTGACGCTGGGATTGATATAGGACGTTATCGACGATCGGTATCAGAGTCATCGTGCGATATCTGCGCGAGAGATGTCGAGATGCTATCAGCGCGTCATCTCGTACGACGGCGCGGGGTATGGTGATCGCGAGCGGGAAGACGCTTACATGGTCAGAGCTTCTTCTTTGGAGATCTACAAAGAAGTGATTAATCAGCTCAACATTTCTTGTTCTCGAGTGAGGGAGAACATAGAGGAGCAGCAGAGACTGACCTCGGGTAGCTCAGCGCCCCTTACTAGGTGTCCTTCTTCATCTAGTACTCGGTATGTCGGAATCGTCTATATTCAGCATGTCAGCGGACAAGTAGAAAAGTCACGCTTTTGCGTTCCCGTTCTGAGATCGCGGTAAATGCATATCTGCCATGCTAGCGGCTATCCACACACCTTTGCAACAGCATTGAACCAGCCCATACTGCCAGACCACCAACTCTCATGACTGCCTCTCCTGAGGGGACTACTCATCCTTCCAGCTCTAGCAGCCCGTTCAGCCTGACCACCAGGTACGTAGAGCGGTTTACCATCCTGAGTCTGACCCTGATGAGGGGGAGGTTGCGGAGGAGCTGGCGCGACTGCTGATAAGGGTGGTGAGAATGTTGGTAAAGGTACTGGCTGGGGAAGAGGTGTGGACGTTGGGGTTGTATGTGTGTTATGTGTTGGGGTGATATTCGGTGGGGGTCCAGTGATCTACAGTACGAGATTGTGATGAGCCCAATTCAGCATTAATTGGTTGGTACAGACCGTCAAGCGGCTAATATCCAAGATTTTGAGGAGATAGCGGTCTGGGGAGACTACATACCAGTGGTCTAGATGTCATCCTCATGGCGCTCGCTCGCATGCCTCTCGTCCTGATCGCGTCTCTCTTCCACACAGCCAGAGGACCTGCACAACCGGATGGCATTGCTGTCGGACGATCGGAATCCAGGCGACTCGGCAACTTTCTATACGTCTTTGAGTAGCGAACACCTTGATACTCGTTTTCCTGTCGATTACTATGCGTCTATCACTATGCGTCTTGGGTCAATGGGATTGTGTATAGAGCTGAATAAACAATCAATCAGTCTTGTATTCAACCATTCTTTCGACATGTCTATCAACCATCGTTGAGCGTTAAATATCGTCCATCCATCATCCGTCAATCGCATCACCACTTTGGCAATCGTGTCAGGTGCTGGCGAGATACGCGGGTCTTGTCTAGTGAAGAGGTGTCAACGTGACTTTCTTCGTTCTTTGTTGACAATCCACGCTGATCACCTGCTCAAAAGGCATGTTCTATAGAGGCGTGCTAGACCCTCCGACCGGCCGGATCAACCGGGTATCGGATCCAGCCGACATATCATGAGAGTCGCTACATCAACGTGTATGCCACGCGACTGTCAGGAGTCTCGGACAATCGAAAGGATCTGCTGATCGGAGAATTTCTCAAGAGGACTCGCTGACGTCTTGCAGATGTGATGCTACGATGACGTAGATGCTCTGATGCTCCACTCGAAGTGAGACAATCAAGATTTTCTTTTTTGATCGACGTGCCGAAAGAGATGTCATCCATCAAACATACAATCATGGCAGACAAACCTTTGCTTAGGGCGGACTCGGCAAATCCCTTGTTCCCCTTCTTCCTGACCTAGCCCGGACATGGGTGCGCCGAAAGTATAAAGACTGAACTACCAGACATACCATTTCTCACGCTCACGCGACGAAAGACTTGTAGCTCAAGAGAGCGAAGTAGCTTAAACAAACGAAAGCCTTGAGCGTTGAGCTTTGAGCCTTGAGCCTTGAGCCTGCGGACTTCCAGCGGGGACGACGATCGTCAATGGTCGTAAGCGAAAGCGAGTCCGTCCAGAGGTGGGAAGGACTGCGCCAAGGGATGTTAAGTGAATTAAGGTATCGGATGATGCAGATTGTTACCCTTGATTCCCTTGCTTTTCGAGCTTTCTCTCGGAGATGTCTTGGAATAGACTGCGGTACGACGTCAAAGAAAGAGAGCAAAAAGAGATTCTTTGATCTTGGGAAAGGGCGACAGGGGCGAGCATCTTCAGGCTACGGCAGACCCAATCCTTTTTTTTTGTATTTCACGGATCAAAAGGGCGAAGATACCTGTAATTAATCACCCATCTACGCACACACCACACACAGATTGCTGATGCTGTTCCATAAGTCTACCGTCAAATTAAACTTTTTAGCTTTCCTCGGGTCGATCCTGCCCTTTCTCACGATTCTCGACAAATTTACCCTAAGTGAAACTGCATTTCTTGGAATCGCGCTACGTAATAATCCTATTTGTCGTGATCTGTGATCGCGATCTCTCGCCCTTCCTTCTCCCATCGTGCGTGACTGCTCAACTCAAAGCGAAATGTCTGCCTTGAGGTAGCTAGCGTCGTAAGGTGTAAGGTATAGAATAGAGGAATAGGGAAATGTGCTGCGATGAACAAAGGGTTGGTCAAAGGCGCAGAGGCGCAGGCGCTTGCTTACTGGAGTTGATGGGAATGACGAACTTGAAATTGCTCTTTCCGAGTGTAAAGTCCAAGTACATACAATAACAGCAATAGCAGTCATAATCAATCAAATTCTGACGTCGTACCGGCAGACAAAAAGGAGATAGATATACTAAGTGTAATAATTGACGGCTCAGAGCCGGCTTTGCTTGTGCTTTGATGCGATCATGCGATCATGCCGATCAATCAATAGTAGTAGTATCAGAGTGTATTCAAGCTCCGCCAGATTGTAAGGGGTAGCTAATAGCTAGTAGCTAGTGATCAATCATGAAAGGATAAGGAAATAGCTATAGGATTATCTTTATCTGTTCGTCATAGCTTGAGTTGTTTTCCTACTCCTTACGTCAATCCCGTCACGCTGCTTTGCATCTCTTTCATACCATTTCATACGATACATAAGTGACCTGGACGAGACTTTATCTGTCTGACGCCTTTCTCCATCTATCTATCCATCCGCTATACTACCATTGTATAATCAAGTGTATTCTTGTCTATTTGTCTTCTTGCCGCATCGCCTCTGTGCCTAATCCGAGACCGATCCTATAATCACAAGTTGCTACTGCACGGACGACAGCTCTGTTCAACATGGGACGACCTTTTGCAAACATCGGTAACAGCGAGAAGCACTCGCGATCGACCTCTTCGGCGCCCAAGTCGGGACTCTTCGCCGATATCAAGAATGACTTGATTGCTATGGCTGTGAGTAACCACTCTTGACTAACACAATGACATTGTCTCGCCGTCGATTTAGGGCGTCGTCCCGTCATTGCGGTAAGATGCAACCAGGGGTGTGTTCTCGACAGAAGAAGATGGGAGCTGACCAATCGATGCTTTTGATAGGGAGAGTTTGTCGGAACTGTAAGTGTGATCGGCATTCCGTGGCGACCTTTTCGTTCCTATCGCGACCATGCTTTGCGCCCTGCCCTGTCCGTTCCTTGCATCAAATGCTAACGCTAACGCAACGCGCTTCTTATGCTTGACAATCATGTAGATTCTGTTCCTCTTGTTCGCCCTTGGTGTGAGTATCAGATTACTCAAACAATAACACATGAGCCCGTTATCCACGCAAACTGTAATCGAGAACAGTCGGGATATGCCTTCATCGACCGCATCTTGTATTCAAGACGCCCTTATATCAATCTAAAAGCTGACTAGGTGTGGTTGTGCGTCATTGTAACGTGCAGGCCGTTCAAACCGCCAATGCCAACACGCAGGCCAACATGACCCAGAGCGATGATCAGTCTGGTACCGAGCCCGTGGGTAGTGACTCGAACAAGCTTTTGGTCAGTTCCTCTTCTCATGTGCACCCCGACCCCCTTGGGGGATCGGCTTGGGAAAGTAGAAGCATGCTGACACCTTACTGTACATCAGACGTACTACTATATCTCGGCCGCCTTCGGCTTGTCACTCTTCGCTACCGCCTCGATTTTCTACCGATTCACAGGATCCATCTTCAACCCTTCTGTGTCATTGGCTTTGTGCTTGATCGGCGCTATCAAGCCGGTCCGATTTATCCGTGAGTTGCAATGACTTCTTTTGCTTCCTTATCTCAAGTATTTCCCAGAGTAAATTGGAAACTGAGCATTTGATGCTTCTCGTCCTCAGTCGTCTCACTCGCGCAGATGGTCGGAGCTATTGTCGCTTCCGCTATCCTTGACGGTCTTACTCCCGGCCCATTGGCAGTCAATGTCGGTCTCGGGTTGGGCACCAACCGAACCCAGGGACTGTTCATCGAAATGTTCACTACATCATGCCTTGTTCTTAGCGTTCTCATGCTTGCTGCCGGTGAGCTTCGTCTTTCACTCCGCTTGTAACACCTTGTAGTGACCAGTCGGACAAGACTACAAAGGAGGCGTTATACTAAACGTGTGGTTTGACAGAGAAACACCTTCTCACCCCCTTTGCTCCGCTGGGCTTCGGCTTCACCTTGTTCATCGTCATGCTCTTCTCGACCGCTTTCACCGGTGGTGCTGTAAAGTGAGTGCCCTCTCTTCGTACAAGTTCAGTTTCATTCAGACGGGACCATTAACCAAGGTCTATTGCTTCTCTCGTAGCACCGCTCGTGCTTTCGGCCCCGCCTGTATTCAAGGTTTCCAATCCTACCACTGGATCTACTGTGAGTGGCACTGACCTATAAATTAGCACGATCAGCTTGTAGATGCTGGCGATACTGATATATCCTCATGTTCGTTATCAGGGCTCGGACCTACTCTCGGTGCTCTCTTAGCTACCGCTTTCTACATCTTCCTCAAGGAGATTCACTATTGGTGAGTAGAAGTCCACCTCCTCTATGCATGGCCAGCAAATCGAGACGCCACCGACCTGTGCCGGCCGTCTATCCCTGCCATGGAGCTAGTATATCAAAAATATAAATCAAAAGAACAAATTGAGCTAATTATCATTTCATGTTATAGGCGAATCACCCCTGGTCAGGACTCCACCGATGTCGCTGAATCTCCTTCGGTCCAGCCCGTTTCATCAAGGATGTCAAGGACCTCTCGAGATCAGACTCGAGGTGACAACGCTGTTTAAGCAGTTCAAGCACTGCCAGATACATATTGACAAAAACTCTAGATTCTCTCTCACATTCTGCGGCTTCCTTCCACTCATCGAAATTTGAGCTTGAACCTTAACAAGGCAGCCAAAGACCGCCGTCTCTTACATCTATGAGCTCATTCCGATCTTCTTCCCCTTCCCTTCCACAATCAACTTGAAATCACACGAATTACATAAATACACATGATCTCTATAATGCTTTTCGCATGCCCCTTAAGGGGAGAACTGTTTTTCCATTACACATACGTTTTCGTCCATTCTCCCTGTAGCTATAGTCGCAAGAAATTCTATTTTTCTTATATTCTTGTCAGGATTCGTTATGCATTGTTTGGAATTCTAAGTCACATCGTCTGTCATGCCTGTGCTGGTTAAGATAATAAACAAATACATCTCCAGAGCATAAAGTATTAGGTTAGTATTGGTAAGGAAGGTGGTTATCGGATTGGCAATGTGCCGTGGCGAGCGCGAACCCGTCCTGCCTAAGCTTCACTTGGACAATTACCGCGCGCAAGAGATGCATTGATGTACTGGATGTACAAGATTATACATATCAAGCCCTCTCTTGCTTGACACCTGCGCCCTCTGCTTCATTCGAGCCGGCAAGAGCCTTTTGTCTCTGCCTCTCTTTCTTTCCCGCTCGCTTCCCCTTTCTCTCTTCACCACCCGCACTACCCTGCTCGCCGCCATCCTCTCCGTGCTTCCTCTTGTGACCCGCGTGTCTATCACCACCGTTCTGCCTCCACGATTGATCCTCTTGACCCCATCGCCTCTTCTTCAAATCCTCTTTCAACTCCCTAACCCGCTTTCCAAGACCTTTACCCTGCATGCCAATTCCGCCCTTCCTATAAGGAGCGATAGTCTTCACGCTGAAGATCTTATTCAACTCTTCATCCGTAGCCAACAAGATCTCCACAGGTGACAAGCCGTAAGCTGTCGGAGCCGTCTGAGTGTACTTGAATCTAGTGGCGAGATCACCGATCATATCTTCGTGATCGAGCGCTCGGTATTCTTCCATAGCTTCTTTCACGGCTTTGGCCTTGTCTGCAACGGTCAAGCCGGCCGAATCTTCGGCGATCTGAGCTTCGACATCCGGCTCGAGTTTGACGTCTTTGGATTTTTGCTTGTCCTTCTTGTTCTTCTTGCGTTTCTTCTTCGTGGGTTCTTCGTCGATGAAATCGGCATCCTACATAGCAAGATGGTCATAGTCGGTGGTCAGCCAACAACCAGGTGATAGAGGGAAGAAGGTTCCGGTACACGTACCATGTTGATTGGGCCCTCGTCGTCCTCTTCATTCCATTGACCATCGTAGTGGCCCATGTCCACATCGTCGCCACCTTCTTCATCTATTTCATCGTATTCGGCATCTCCGATATCATCGTCCCATGTTGGCTTCTCGTCTCCGTCCTCTTCTTCCTCGTCACCGTATCCATTAGCTCGACTGAGCATCCCGCCAACCACTTTCTCCCATTCACCTTCGGCCCATTCGCCATCAAGCACTTTTTCAAGTTGATCCCAATCCACACCACCTTCGACGCCTTCCTCTGCCAAATCAGCTTTTAAGCTCGCCATCCTCTTTTCCATCTCACGTCTTTTCGAGCCCTTCTTCGCTCGTACCTCTTCCTCCTGCGCTGCCCTCTCAGCGGCTTTGCGTTCGGCTCGTCGAGCTCGTTTGGTCTTTCGAGCATCGTCAGGTCTGCGAACGAGGGATGGGATCTCTCGAGGATGCGAGACGATATTGGACGAGCCAGGCTCCTCAAATCGGAAGTTGTATTCGACTTCAAATCGTTCCGCCTTGTCGTCAAAGTCGTCTTCCTCGTCCAGCTTACCCCACGGATGACTAGATGACTCGCCCTTTCCTTTGCCGGTCTCTTCTTCGTCATCAGATTTATCGCTATCGGCGTTGCCTACGATCTCCTTGTATGTGGGGACGTGCTTTTCGGAACGGTCGATCCAGCCTCGATTCAGGATATAGCTAGAAACAAGGAGTTGATGTTCAGATGAGCTTGCTTATCGACCAGCTGTGAACGGCGAGCAGAGGAGAGAAAGAACTTACTCCATCAAGAAATCCTCGTCGGCTTTCACCTTCTTTTCCTTCATCTTCTCCTTTTTAGCTTTCAATTCTGCCTTCTCCACCTTGGACAAAGCGCTCTGCTTCGCTTCGTCATATCTCCCTTCATCGTCGTCTTCGTCAACTATCACCCCTGCTACAGGCTGATCACCCATGCCCAAAACTTTTCGAACTTCGTCCTCACCCCCACCCATCTCAAGGAGGAACTGCCTATATTCGACATCGTCTTGCTCGACGTCCTCGACCTCCTTGTCCCTCTTTTGAATGAATTCTCCTTCTTCATCTGAATCATCACCGAGCGACTTGAATGCTGAGACGGCTTCTTGTCGCAAGAGTCTCTCGGATTGTACGTGTGTAAGCGGCTCCTCGGGATAATCATTCTCCGCCTCGTCATCAGCGTTCTCTCCTGAGAGAAGCTTGGCTCGATGGTAGTCGGCAAGGAGATATGGCTAAGGACAAGCGAGTAAGCATTAGCGCCAGGACCTTCCACCATGGAGACAAAGACCGAGCGTATCATCCGTGAGAGGCTCACCTTTTCCGCAATCCTTTTGACGATAGAGCCTTTGATCCCCTTTGCGTCCGCCTTCTCCTGAGCCCGCTTCAGTTCCTCCTGAAGTACGTTCTCAGACCCATAAACTCCTTCCTTCTTCTTGATCTTGCTCAACGTTCGCAGGATAGCAGCATCCAGAGCTGGCGTAAGCTCATCACCATCTTCGTCTTCCGTCACATCCGAGGAAGAGTAGTTTGACTCTGAGCCGGACGCTGATTCCTCGTCGGGTTGAATATCTTGAGGTTTGACCTCTCTCGCTTTCGCGGACCAAGCTGATTTCACGAAAATCAGCAATTTCACTTATCAGTCTGGGTTCTGCAATGCTCACCCTTCATGTTGTCCGTTTTTCAGATTGGGTCGATAGTATGTAGTCAAATTGCAGATGACACCAGATGCATTCTTCACAGAGATATGTGGACAACCTGTACACACTATGCAGCGCTGTCAAGCGGCAACAACAATAATTATCGTTGGTTTCAACTTTTGTAGTTTGAATTACGTAACTCAGCCGTCCATCATGGAGATTGGCGAAGAGTCCGTATAATCAACTCAAAAGTTCAAAAGTAAAAGTCCACAAGCGAATAAGGCCTTACCACATCTTGATCCTATTCTTGTTCCTACTTGCTTTATTCTAGATACATCGCAAACACTGGATACGGCCGACATATACCCAGGACAGAGTGGGACAAAGCACTCATTATGTCCTCCCTCGCCGCCCAACTACAAAACATTGCGTCTCTGGACGCTGCCCGACTTAACTCAAGATACGGTGCCCCCTCCTCGAAATCATATCTCTTTCCTCCAAAGGTCGCTTCGACTCATGACCTCGATTCGATCTTCGCCTTGGCTCAGTCAGGCTTCGAGGAACTGTTGTCTCTCGATCCTGATATCGAGGAGTTCGAGGATGAGCTGTTCTCTGAACGAGCTAAGCGGACCGATAGAATGATGCTCAGTAAAGAGGAGAATGAGGCTTTAGATGAAGTAATAGCCCGATGTCTGAGAAGACTAGGACGGTGGATCGGAGTCATGGCTGGTGGAAAGTGTATCGAGTGGCTTGTAAGAAGATTCAGGTGAGCTCTTTGGCAACTCTCGAGGAAAGAGGCACTCAGCTGACGTTCGAGCTACTTGCACAGAATACACGAGATGAACGCCGACGTCCTCTTGGAAGTTTTCTTGCCATACCATGAATCTCCAAACTTCCCTCGAATACTCGCAATCCTCACTATTCCTCAGACATCCCCGTACCACGCCCCATTCTCACCCCTGATCAAGAATGCCCAAGCTATTCCTCGATCATATATCGCTACTGCCATTTCACCAGCAAAGGATAAATCCCTTCACCTGCTCAACAACGTAGCAGGTCTAATACAGCAGGCTATCAAGGAGAAAGTCGTACATCGAGCTTTATTGACTTTCTGGTCTGCGATCATGGTGGATCTCCTTGACAGCGCTAAGCAAGGAAAGGGTGTGAACGAGGGACTTGTGAAGGTCATGGTTGAGGTTTTTGTGACTATCCTTTCAACGCCAAACGGCGGAGAAGACGTCAACGTAAGTCGATTTTGATGCCACTTGCTGATTCAATGAAGCTGATAGACCGGTCAAACAGGCTGCTGTATACCCACCCCTGGTGCTTCTCACACGGTCCGTGACGCTCGTCGATGAAGCTTTCGCGGCCATCGTTTCTGCCCTCATCACCCCTTCAAGCGGTGCCGACGCTTCTCAACGTATCCTTACCCTACTCGTCATTCTTAATGACCGACCAAGATGGTCCGGCGGCCTCGGCTCCTATGCCAGCAAGAACCTGGCCAAGATCAAGCAGCTCGGTGATATTCTTGTTGCCGCTACGGAGAAGTACGGATTTGACGCCGCCTTAAAAGTGGTGTCTGAAACTCTGCTGCAGCAACCCGACGTGCACTTCAAAGTGTTGTCAAACCTACTGGAACATCGAGACTTGTCTACCTCCAATGCCGCACTTGCTGCTTCTGCGCTCCTGCAGCTCGGCTCGAGCGACACGTCGGATGACGATGTCAAGGCTTCCTGCAAATCCCTTCTTGTCAACCTGCGAGAGCGACACCCTTTAATTGTCGACGCCGTCTTCGTCGAGGCATCGGGTACCATCACTCTTGATGCTCAACTCGTACAGAAGCCCGCCGATGAGATTGCCTTCTTGAATGTATATGCGGCGGATGTCTCAAGCCGGATCCAAGGTGTCAAGGAAGTCATGGAGTTATATCAGTCCGGCAACGATGATGACAGTGCGGTATCGGCTTTAGTCGCCAGATTGGGTGATATGGATGAACCGGTGATTCAAGCTATTTACGAAGACCCCGAGTCTCTTCTTGAGATCACTTTCGTTGATAATTACATCGCTGGAGTCAAGCCGGCTTTTTGGAGTGTATCGCCCAAGCCAGCTATCATCGGCCATCACCTCGATTACATCTCCAATACTCTCCTCACCGAAAAGGTCATCAGCAAGTACCCCAATGTGGGTCGACAGGTCTTCCAGGAACTGCTGTTCCCCTGTTTACTTTCAACTGAGAAGCGACAACCTCTCACAAATGCGGAGGCTTTGAAGGTACTTGGTGGTGGAATGCAAAATGTGCAATACCTCAGCAGGATCATTCCTGAGATCGCCAAGACTCGATCAGAAAATGTCAAGGGCAGTGCGCAGAAGTCGAACCTTCTTATCGCGACTGCCTTAGCCGGTGAGTTTTGTCACCTCTCGAGACCCATCACTCGTTTCTTCCTGCGCAAATGATTATAATCAGAAGTCGCGACAGGTTGTCTACTTATTCCTCTCGAACGGAAAGTCGGGTTGTTATGCAATCGCGATGATCGTGTCCGGGAGGGCAAGTATGGCAACCACAATATGTGCACAAGACTTCATGCACCACCCTCTGATGCGCTTAATCCCATCGTCCAATCTACCGCGAACATGATGTGCCATGTAGCAAAGTGAACTGACTTTGTGTTATCGTATGCTGTGCAGAGGCGATCACCTCTTCGTCCCACTTCAACGAGGATGTCGGGTTTCTTATCACTCAGCTGGACTCAAGCCACGCCTCTGCTCGACTTTTTGCTCATCTCATCGTGGCTCAACTCATCACCTCGGCTGCCTCTGACAAGCAGGTATTGGTTGCCGTAAGAGTTCTTGGGCACTTCCAGGCTCGACAAAGCAATTTGTCAATGCGCGACATCGATCACGCGGAGGATCCATTCTCAACTTTATATCTCGACGCTATCTACCGAAAGACTACCGAAGCTCGAACATCGCAAATGGCGATCGTTTCGCTGCTAGCTGCCTCGGCCAGGGTTATCAAGCCGACGTCTGACAGCATCACTTGGCTCGCCGGTGATGTCAAGGATGGCAAAACCTCATCGCCATACAAAATCTTCGCTCAGGACATATATTCTTGGTCCAACAGCGGCATTCTTCCTGCTTCTCTTGCGCAAGCACTTCTTCGCTCCCTATTAGCACAGCTGGGCGAGGACGCACTCCTCTTCCTTGCTTCCGTCTGGACTAGTCGAGCGTCGACGGCCCTTCGAACCGCGTCCTTGCGACATGCGAACGCGTTCGTCTCCGCTTACTCCGGTGTGAAGTCTGAACAAGGCATCGACTTCCAAATCATGATTCCCTCTATCTTGGTCGCCTTGCGAGACTCGGAGAAGCCGGTCCGTTCTGCGGCAGTCGATGTTTTGAAGGCTATGGCTGTTAACACCCAGTCGTCGGAGAACATATATGCTCTTGACACCATCTATGGTTCTCAGTCTGGTACGTCTAGCTGTCTCTCCACTCCCAATGTTTGCAGATCGCTGACATTCCGGCACTCACAGACACTGTGCAGCTTTTGAAGCCCTCCGACCGACGAAAATACATACAAGCGTTGCTCGATAGCGCCGATGAGATGATCATCGACGCAAACAGAGTCCGAGCCGTCCATATCGCTGCCCTCGGTCCCCAGCATGGTGCTCGAAACAGGAAGGATTCGTCTCATCGACGGGCAGTCATCGGAGCTCTCGCTTCGCATATCACTTCCTACAGATCGTTCTACGAGAGGATTGTCCTGCTTGACCTCCTTGTTGGCGTCACTGACCACGCTGTGTTCCGAGGTATCTTACCGTTGCTCACCACATTGGACGACGATGAACATGAAGAAGCTATCTGGTTGGCTGATCTTTCCGCGTCCGACCGGGCGGAGTACCTTGGCTTGCTCTTCTCGACCCTCAAGGCCCACAGTGTCGGTGTGTTGACCGAGGAAGAGTCTCCTGCTTGGGACTTCATCATGTCCCTTGTGGACAGTCAACAAACCGCTCAAGCTCTTCCTCAGCTCCGCAAGCTCTCGTTGCAGAGCATGGCCGACGGTGTTTTCGCCGTTCTGCCGGTCGAACAGAAGATCGAATACATTCTCGCTGTCGTGCACGCCTTGCACTTCCTTTCCACCGAAGATGCCCTCGCTTCTGCCAAAATCCTGGGACGATTCGAGCTGGACACCGAAACTATCGTGCAGATCATCGACCATCTGTCAGACGCGTTCGAGACTACCACTCACCGAAAGAAACAACGACATGACGAAGTCGATGACGATAAGCCCACAACCGCTGTCCTGGATCTCACCGCGCTTATCGAGTCTCGAGACTGGCAGACGCTTCCTGGCGATGCTAATCTCGTTGCGTCTCTCATGGCTATCCTATCTTCCTTGCTCACTAAGCGATTGGTCATCAAGGAAGGTGTTGATTATCTTGAACAAGAGGTTCTTGCTGCTATCTTGGCGCTGGTGGAGAGGATCAGGGATCCTCAGGAAATCCAGAGAGCCCATATCGGGATCGAAGTGATCATCAAAGTCATTAGGGGTACGTTCAGTCATCCATCTTCGCGAAGGCTCGTCTTGTTTTATATAGCTGACATTTCACGCCTATAGCCTCATCTAATCCTCGAACTGCCCAGCGAGCGCTGCTTGTCGCTTCCGAGCTTGCCCGACTTATTCCCGAAGCGGTATTGCACAACATCATGCCTATCTTCACGTTTATGGGCGCAAGTGACTTCCAGCGTGATGATGCGTACAGCTTTGGCGTCGTGGAGAAGGTGCGTAAATTTACCTCAACGCAGGGAAAGATGTAAGCTGATCATGCGATACTGTCATTTAGACCATCTCGCGGATTGTGCCTGTCATGGCTCAATCGCTCGTCACTCCTGGAAAACCTTACCTCGACATTTACAACGGTAAGCGCATATCAGCACGTTCGCGGGGATCCTTGCTTATATGCATTCTGCAGAATCTCTGACTTTCCTTAGCATCTTCACCGATATGGCGACTCGACTGCCCAAGCACCGCACGCTTCCGTAAGTAATCCGCATTGATCTATCACAGCGGTATCAAGCTGAAGGTTGTGTCGCATCGTATAGCTTCTTTGTGCATCTTGTCCGATTCCTCGGTCCTGCAGAGTTCCTCGCTCCAGTCTGTATGTTGTTGGTTGACCGAGCTACAACCAAGGCTGGTCGATCTGGTAGCTCCGTTTCTACGGTCCTCGAGCTACCTTCTTCTCTGGCTGCGGCGTTCGACCACCCATACAGGACCGAAGTATTATCTGAAGTGGTCAATGAGGTGACTCGATTGGTTGATGATCTCACAAGAACCGAGAAGGAGGCGTTCCTCAGCGCGACTGTCACCGAGAACGACGCTTCGGACCGATCCATCAAGCAGATCACTCACTTGCTCACTTTCTCCACTGCCCTCGTCGCACAGTTGCGGGGCAAGGCTTGTGCCCAGGGTACGACGCAGAACATCGTGCGAAACACCATCGTGCTCGCTGCCAAGACCTCTCAGCCTATCATGGCAAGCACGGATGTATCGAAGAGCGTACAGGCGGTTCTTGCTGGCAGTATGCAGCTGCTCTCAGCTGAGAACTTCTTGGGCGTCGTACTTCGGCTTCTCACCGAGGGTACCGAAAAGGTACGTTTGTGCAGATCATAGTGGTCGCCTTCAACCGCTGACATTTCGTTTCTATCTAGGACATTATCATGGCGCTCAACACCTTTGCCGAGCGAGTATCTCTCATCAAGTCGGAGATCCGAGCCAAGAGCAGCAAGGTCATTGCGGACATCCTCAAGCAGGCTTCATCGTTCCTTGCCACCGCAGCTTCTAGCACCGCCGCGGCTCTTTCTGCCATCAAGACCGTGGCATCAAGCGCACTACCAGGCGAAGATGGCGCCTTGGCTCAGGTGGTTCCTGCCCTTGTTGGAGCCGTTCCCAAGCAAAGTGACTCGAGCAACGTCGTTGCCTCGATGGAACTGATCAACCTCTTGACGTGAGTACATTTACCGTTCGGTCGATTCGTATCAGAATTCTTTCTCGCTGACACAGATGAAACAGTCGTCACCTTGGCTCGCGAATGATCCCTTACATCCAGTCCGTCATCGACCTGTCTCTATCGCTCATCTCTTCGCCGAAGTCAATCTCATCGGTCGTCAAATCATGCTTCACCACCCTCTCAGCGCTCCTGGAGGTGGTATCGACCTTCATCTCCTCTAAGCAGTTGACCACCATCCTCCGCACCACGATCGACCATCGAGCTAGAGACTCTTCACTGTCCCTGTCCATGTCGAACACCGTGGCCAAGCGTATGAGGACCAAGACCCTCTTCCCTGTCCTCATGGACCTCTGGAAGACCGTCCAACAAGAGGACGAATCCTCCATGAAGGCATTCTTTGATCTCTTGAGGTTGACATTGAGGAATGCCGCTAGGGAGGAGTTGCCGGGAATGCTCAAACCCGTTTTCGCCTTTTTCCTGGACGTGTTTGATTTACGAAACCGATTGCAGATCAAGGGCGTTGATGCTGCCGTGAGTTAATTCGCTGTGTTACTGTCTGCCGTTACATGTACATCGTACTTACTGATGTGCATCGCAGACTGTCAACGATATCGAGGAATCTGCCATTGGATCTTTCTTGGAGCTCGTCACCAAGCTGAACGAAGCCACATTCAAACCGCTGTTCATCAGACTGTACGACTGGGCCGTTATCGATCTCGCCGAAGGCAAAGGTGAGTTGACCCGAGCGCTTTTACCGGGAGGCTTTAGCTCACTCAGTCGTATCATAGCTATCGACGATGGTCGTCTTGTTGAGAGAAAGATTGTCTTGCTCCATGTCATGATGGGGCTTCTTGTCAAATTCAAGGTGAGCCTCGCTGTGTCAGCTCTCTGTCCGACTCCAATCGAAGCTGATCTTGTCGATTTATCGTTTGTCTTGCAGAATCTCTTGTCTCCTTACATCGCTACTCTGCTTCCTCATATTCAGGAGCTTCTCCCAGCTTATGCCGCTGGGCAGATCGAGGATCGACCTCTGCACACATTGCTGTTGGAGGTATTGGCCAAGTCGTTCGAAGTGGACGACGGAGCCTACTGGAACGATACGCTCCTTCTTGCCCTTCTGCCCAACTTGATCTCCCAGATTCCACTCTTCCCCATCTCCTCGACCCAAGACAGCTCATCGTCAGCCATTTCGAAGACTTTGGCATCGTTCGCATCTTCAACGTCGACTGAGAACGTCTTGAGACGACTGAACACCTCAATCTGTCTCGCAACGCGATCAGACGACCCCAAGGTCCGCATCGAAGCTTTGAAGTGCTTGGATGCTGTATGGGCCAGCCAGGCTGAAGAGATGGTCGGTTTGGTACCTGAGACTGTATCGGAGTTCTTGGCTGAGCTGTTGGAAGATGAGAGCCATGATGTCGAAATTGCAGCCAGAGGTGTATTGAGCAGGATCGAGAAGGTTACGGGTAGTCTGCAGGAGTACCTGGAGTAGAGGAAGAGTAGCATTGGCCCCATTTTAGTACATACTTGCACATATAATGCATTATCATCATCTACGCTCACGCGTCCATTACGGCGTTTGATATTAATGTATCGCTTGTGGTCACACTCTGTGCGTGCCGATTTTCGATCGACTATTAGTTCATAACCGGAAGTGTGCTTTGAACATGATGCACCCGCTCAAGCATCAAGATTCAAAATTGTATTGTTGCGTTGAATTGTGCGTCTCGCTCCGCAGTGTGCGATGCAATGCAATGCATGATCTATGCCATGAGAGGGAGAGAGAGTCAAAGCCTATCTTGAGGCTAGTGTCTATTTCGGCGCGGTAGCAGCTGTCTTCATTCGCCAACGGACTTTGAGTGTTCAATCCATTTCTATTCCGATGTATCCTCTAAAAGCCATGATATGTATCCCTGCCTTCCTTGTCTATCTATTCCGACCTGGTGTTCCGGTATCTGATACGTGAAAGTATCGTTGTTAAGATCCTGCTGCTCTTCGATTTCCTCCGTTAAGCCCCGCTAGGTCCATTTATCGTTTGTCCCTTTTTATCCAATTCCACCAACTTCTCACTTTATAAGATTAGCCAGCCTACTTGACTCGATCAACGACCTTCAGCGTCAAGCCCACGAGCGCATCCCTAGCTTTACTCTCTGGCAAAAGCTCCACCAAAGCCCTAGCCTCCCCAGCGAATTTCCTAGCGAGGTTAATTGTCCTTTCCAACCCATCGGAATTAGCCACCAGTTCACGGGCCAGCTCAACATCGCCCGGTTCGGTGAATTTACGCAGGATCAAGGGACCCATTTCCGGGTGTTTTTCCCATGCGAATAAGGCGGGCGCTGTGGCGAGACCTAAGCGCAAGTCGGCACCTAATGAGGGTTTACCGAGGGTTGGGTCGGGTGGTAAGAAGTCGAGAGCGTCGTCGATCAGCTGTGGAAGCGAGAAAAAAGGCGCCCCGAGGGAAAGATTAGACCACAGAAGTCAGCAAACGGCTTCTTCAGCGGGATGAACTAATCCAGGATTGCAAACGCCCCTCGTCTTGGTGAATGCAAGTGCAGTGCCCAAGGCAAGTAGCAAGGATCAGAGCGAGACATGATATGGCGGGATTGTACCAGCACATAAAGGAGGAAAAGCGCCGAAAATGTATCACTCACTTGGAAAGCGATACCCAAATTCCTGCCATATCCATACGCGACATCCTTGACCCATTCTCCCTCATTCCCTACGGTCTTATTCCCACATCCGCCCAGAATCACCGCCGCCCTAGCAGATTTCGCCATCAGACTAGCCGTCTTCAAATACGTCTTCCTCATGTAATCTTCAAATCCTTTCGGGGTAGGTTCAGTTTCGGGTTCGCTCGTAGCTCGCAATTGCATCACTTCTCCTTCTACCAAGTTGGCGATAACAGTAGCCAGAAGTTCTACGACTTCTTGCGATCCCAGTCGTGCCAAAGCGACGGATGCTCTGCCGAGCAAGAAGTCCCCGGAGAGGATCGAGAGCTTGTTGCCGAATGCTGACGGTGCGCTGGGCTCTCCACGTCGAAGCGACGAAGCGTCAATGACGTCGTCATGTAAGAGCGAGGCGACGTGGATCATCTCTGTGATACTGGCTAACCGCCTCTGAGTAGGTAAGATTGAAGGTTGTCCAGATTGTTCGAGCGACAAATCGAACGGAGAAGGTTGTAAAGGCGGTAATGGCGTTTGTGATGTGGACGGTTCTGACGTTGATGATAATGATGATGATGATGGTATTCTGAACGGGTCGGCGAAGACCTGAGCACCTGTCGTTTCTTTGCCGTTGACTTCGGGATTCCAGTCGTTCAATACCCCTCCCTGAGCAGTCAACGAATCGTCTATTGACCTCCTCCTCGCCGCTTCCATCTGCGCCAATTCCCAACCTTGACCTCCTAGTCCGTTCGTAGCTTGACTCAGCAATAACACCAATAACGGTCTGAGGTGTTTACCTTCGGCCTGGAAATAATACTTTGCGACGGTATCTAACGCTGAGTTTGACGAGCCGAGCATCCGGAATAGGGATGATTTGAGATTGCCGATTTCTGCATTTATCACTGATAAGGGATCGCTGGTATCCATATCTAATGAGTTTGGTATTGATGACGACGTCGAAGAAGAGGAAGAAGGAGCGGAAGCGGAAGCGGTTGAGGTGGACGGAGGGGGAGTGAGGACGGAATGAGCGGATTCGGTAGCGGCTGCCCATGCTGATCGGCTTCTCTTGGATCCGACAGTCCCGACGGTCGAAGTTGACTGACCAGGAACTGGAACTTTTGTGTTCAGGTGTCGAGGTAACGCATGGTGGACAGAAGACGATGATGTCGTCGTTGTCCGTCTAAGAGGGACTCGACTGGCCGATCGAGCCGATCGAGCGAACATTGCAGAGTTCCGTGTCGTGAACGTCAAACAGTCGACTATGAAAGGTATGCGTCTGCAGTCTGGCTTGCTCGTGGATTATGGTGTGATATGACAGCCCTGTGATCTTCAAGTCGTACGAAGACTGACTGGTTGGCGACAATGCCTTTTTTTAAACGGTGGTAAGGTTAGATGACGGTCACTCCGAAATTTCAGATTTCAGATAGCAACGAACGAAAACGCATGTAAAGTTAACGGACGGCAGTACAAGGAGTCCTTAAGTTCCGATCCACGGCATCAGTCTTATCACTTTGAGATATGCAGATCAAGCGTCAAGCGCTTGCGACCCTAATATATAACCACGTCATGGTCATCCCCCCCCTATGTAGATCGTGCATGATGCACCACCCTCCATGCAATGCATTATAGTAGAATGTTGTACAGAGATAAGTGAGTAATGTGCCTATGCAGTATACACTAGGAAGGTACGGATATGAAATGGTGTGAATTGAACAACAACAAGACGAGTAGATTGCCAGATACTGTATGGTGTGTGGTTGCCACAGCGAGATGGAGTGGATTGTACTATACTCGTATATGATCTACTAAGGTGAAAATTGTGATCTAAACAAGGTGAAAATTGTGATCTAAACGCCCAGTTTTCCGTTACAATGGGGAAGACTGCATCGCTGCCTCTGATCCTCGTTCTTTCTCCGATACCTTGTCCTTACCTCTACCTGTGAGTCTACTGTAGAACGACCTGTTACCCGTAAAGAAGAACGGGAACGGTAACGTTACCGCGATTATACCGAATGCCAGCCTATCGTGAAACAGATAGCGTACAGTCCCATTATGGTTAGCCGAGACTTATATCAGAAGAAGAAGCAATCTGGGTTCAGGAAACACTGACCATATTACTGCCCACCATCCGTTGGTGAGATGATCGTACATTTGACCACCAATTACAGCACCGATCGATGTCGAGATAGCTAAAGGACCTCCGAGTCAGTCATAGCCATAACGTTTTTCACAACGATGTGGGGCTGAAGACCTGACCGGTGACTCACCGAATGCGACGTTCATAGCGGCAAATTGATCTGTGCCAGGGTTTGTCTGGTCAGCTTGAGCAACAATGATTGTGAAGGTATGATTCATACTTTGAATACTCACGAATCTCACTGATACCCTCCTGCGAGGAAAGATGGCTATCAGCTCTTGTATAGTATGGTCGGGCGGCGAATAATGGACAGATGTGACTTACTGTCTCCCTTGCAACCATGGTGACCTCCAGACCGGCAGGTCCAGCTGCGCACGCTATAGCGACCTCTACAACAAGAGTCCAAAACTACAATCAGCACAGCCTAAATTTTAGATAACGGATTGCAAAGCCATTTCTGATTCTCACCGGCAAGAGCGAAGAAGACCATGAAGCCCGCCAAGCTGCTCTTAAGACCCATCAGGGGTAGCCAGGGGAGAGCGAGCGTAAGGGATGGGAGGATGATCCATTCGGAGCCGTATTTGTCTGCTAAGGCACCTATTACTGGTCCGGCGAAGAATGTGGGAGCGGCAGCGGCAACTGAAGCGTGTAGGGAGATTGAATCAAGAGAGTCAAGATGACATGTCATTCTATAAAGACGAATCAATGATATGACGAGGACGAGAAACTCACGGTACACAAGACCGACAAAATCAGAGTCCTTATGCCATACTTCTTGGACGCGTAGCGTTAAGCTGTCCGGCCATCGAGAATAGTGGGATCAGTCAGCTCAAGCGATTCGCTTGTTTCGATGACCGAGTGTGACATATTGACTTACGTCGGCTCCAGAACACCAAGCACCATACCGTACACAAACGTGATCCAGAAAGCAGTCATACCCCTTCCACTGCTCATGAGAGTAACCAATACCCCCCACGGCGACAGTTCCACCACGTCCTTCTTCGGCCCCGGTCCAGCTGACTTGCCAATGACATCAACCGGGTCTCCACCGCTGGTCGCAAGCGCTTGAGCGGCCTCGTTCTCTGTTGCAGTCGTTGTCGCAGATGAATCGGCCGCGGGAATGTCACCTTCTTCACGAGGAGCAGTCTTCTCCGAAGTGGAGGACGGAGATTGCAGCGAGGCGTTGTGTTTCGCTTGCCATTCCCTCAGATCTTTCTGCTCGATGACGAATAGTCGCAGGACTAGATCGACTGCGCAGATGATTATGCAGAAAATGAAGGGCGCGTGCCATCCTAGTCGCTGATACAGCGCACCTCCAATCGGCGGGGCCTGTTCACAAGTTCGCAAATCTCTTGTATAAGCCAGCGACTCCGAAAGCAAACATATTTGGCACTTGTTCCTTTTCGAACGTGGGTGCTGTATCACTCACAATGGTAGACCCGACCGACACACCAGAATAAGCAAAACCAATCTGTCGTCCAACATTCTTCTCGGGTACATTCTCACAAATCAACGCGAATCCGACCGACCATACGATCGTACTAGCCGCTCCTTGGATGAATCGGCTGAGAACCATGACCCAATAAGTGTTGATAGCTGTAAATAATACCAGCGCGACTTCTAGGACTATTATGGCAGCTACGAGGGGACTACGTCGATATGGGTATTTGTGGAAAAAATAAGCGACGGGGAGAGTACCTGGAGGGTATTACAAAAGAAACAGTCAGCTCAGTCAAGTATGAAAATTCTCAGCTCTAGTGATACTAAGATAAAAGACACAGGCACAATGACTGCTACGTACAGATGAAGATACCGATTGAATAGGCAAAAAGAAGCCATGATGTCAAGGCAGAGATATTGGTGTACCCCAATGATTGTAGTCGGTATGGCAATACGGGCACGACAATGGTCTGAGATATGTATACCAAAAGGGGGTTAGCGATCTTACTAGTTATCTCTGCGCTGTATGCTGCTCCTGGCAATGAAAAGGCTCGCTCACATATGTCAAGATATCCGTCATTACTCCTAATGTTACGACAGAAGTAATGAACCAGCTCGAGCTTCGCCACTAAAACACAGCATTGCAACGATCAGTCCTCCCCAGCTAACAACCGGCAAGGCTATACTTCACCGGCGACCAAAGAAACTCACCTTTGCTCCCCACGGCAATTTCATCTCCATATCAGGATCTATCCTCGCCACTTCCCCCTTTTCTGTAGGCACATCCTGCACAACATCCTGTCCCCCTTGTAAAGCCTCACGACCACCTCCCACTCCGCCGACGACGACAGAGGCACCTGAACCTTGCCCCTGGTCTTGACTCGTCGGAGTGGTGTTGTCGTGTTGGTTGTGAGCCGGTGTGATAGCTTGAGAAGCTACGAGGCCCTCTTGCGCTTGAGCGGGTGTTGACATTCCCCGCTAAAATCCAATTTCTCGCTTTGTAACGAATTACTTTTCAGTTGTGTGTGTTTGATTTCGGGCGTTCGATAAATTGCTTTGCCCCCTATTGTCCTTAAGCGCTTGCAACAGTGAACGAATCCGTATCGATCTTGCGAGATATATTGTGCGAAGGGCTGCTCTGCGCCTCCGGCCTGCCCTCAGGTCGACACCGATGTACTGAGATGCGACTGTCGACTCAACGATAGATTTTGAGCTTTGGCGGTACACAGTATATGCAAGCTATGATGATTGACAGTCTATGATGCTATGTTACACACAGTATTGTTTCATCTCTGTTGATTCTGCTGATCAGACCCAAGTGAGTGAATAATGCGATGATGAATCTAAACGATGCAGATACAGTAGATGCTTCTTTTCCCCCCCGGCGATCTCCTCACATCAGAAATTTCAACCATGTGACGAGGAGGGCGCGCGTTATCGGAGCTTGATTTGGTTTTCCCGATCGACTTTTATTATCTGATCCTGACTCGGATCGGCAATCATATCATATCTATCACAGCCAAGGCTCGGTATGAAAACCCTGCTGCTCGACTCGTACTTGACCATCCTTACCAGTCAAACGTATCAAGGATACAAAGCATGTCATTTACATATCGCCAGACAACAACAACCGATCTCATGTATACAAGATTACAGTACACAGCATTCTCTTCAGGCGCAGCGCCAAATCGCTCGATGTCGATTCGCCTTTTCGCATAGTCACCTATCGGAGCCTTACGACCTGCTTATTCCACCGTCCTAAAGCTCCCCTTGCTTCCTCAGCTTCCAATTTACCAGAACGTGTTGTATTGAGAATATCATAGCCCTCATGTGATGATGTTCTCTCTCCCCAGAGTACCAATATATCAGGCTTACCAGAGCCTTCTTCTTTATGGTTCACTCGTTTGTTTCTTCGCCTAGTTACCTTCCTCCTTCGCGATCTTCCAATGATGTATGTACCTACTCCATCCCATTCATCGTCCCCTCCCCTCGCAAAGCTCCACCCTCCCTTCCCAAATCTCTGTGCGTTCTTATCCTGGTGAACCAGGCCATCGGCCCCCACCTGTTCCCTTCCCAAGCCTCCATCCTCCAAACCCAATCATGATCCCCACGAAAATCACCAACAACACCCCAATCAAGATCGACCACCAGACTCTCGGTCTGTTCACCTCGCGTGTAGCGATCAAAGGCTGTCTCTCCGCATCGCTAGGATCCATCCCCCTCCCTGCCCTGCTACTACCGTTGTTTGCTGCCGCCGATGTTGACATTTCGTCATCAGAGTTACCATTGACGAGGTTCAGGGGATACGGTGAGCGCTGGTGAGAGGCGAAATGCGTCCGGTCGCTTGCTTTGGGGAATTTGATGGTGATGGGTGAATTGGGTGCAGAGGGGTTCGGAGTCGGATTGATGGTATATGAGTTTTGGCGCGAGTTCGATGTAGGGTGAGGACCCGGTGTGAACTTGACTGACATGATGTATCTGATCAATCTTGCTTGCAGTATGGATTCTAGGGCCAGTGATAAATGCGAGGATGCTACGGCTGCATGTGTATTGCCAAGTCTGGGAGTTTGGATGGATGGATGGATGAATGGATGAATGGATGGATGGATGGATGGATGGATGGATGGATGGATGGATGGACACCTAATCTGGCTCTATTCGTTTATGACAAACGCGATTCTCGGTATATGACGTTTATCGACGTCGGGTTCGTGTAAAAAGAAGAATGTACGTGAATGGGCGATGTCAATGTAGGAGAGTGCCAAGGCCGTACAAAGGAGGGCTGGGTAGGGGGGAGGGAAATGCGGTCAGCGTGCGGTGCGCGATCAGATCAGCGGTTTAAAATGCTTATCTACGCTGCTCGACTTGCTCGACTGACTCACAGGAGAATCCTTTGACGACTTCTAAAATGCGCTATCTTCAGCCTGAGCCAGCTCTAGCTTGTATGATAGGATCGTTTCGTTTGCGGGTGGTATCGTTCTGAGTCGAATGAGAAGATAAAAGAAAAGTCGTTATATAGTTGTTGTGAAGATCAAAGCATATGGCCACGTCTCTTGATTTCGTAGTTCGTCGCGACGTATGTATACAGTCGCCTACAAGTGGATAGGTCGTTGAATTAAAGTGGGACAGAATTTTTGTGGAATACAAGGAAAGATCGTTATATCGCCGTTTCGTGTTCGGAATCGTCAGATCGCAAGGGGTATGCTTGCGTGAAGGTTGATATAGTACAGTGAGTACCGTATGGGAGCTGACGAAGCGATTGTTCATAAGGTTCTGGCGGATCGTGGATACGCTGAGGCAGTCTTAGCTGGGCAGTCGTAATAGCAGTGATGGCGATTTACTGCAGGTCGTGAGAGTACGACACAGTCTGCGAAGACGCAGAGTGCATGTATGAGACGAATAAATGAATACCCCCTCCTAACTTTGATAGTTTGCTGCGCGTTGCGTTGCGTTTGAGGATTCCCATACAAGTAAGGAGAACAGGAGAAGGACAAAAGGCACGTAGACAACTTTACGTGTGCTCGTATCCTACAGCTAGTATGAAGCAGCAGCAGCAGCAGCAGCAGCAGCAGTAGCAGCCCAATTGTAATAACTTTAGACAACGTCATGCTATGCTATAGCAGTATAGCTACTCTCCGTATACCCAAAACAACAAAGCAAGAAGAGAAGCCTTTGTTGTTACCCCGCAATCCACCAATCTCACACGCTTCAACCCCGCACCCGCATTATACCCCTCCACCTGTTGGGCTATTGGGCAAACGCGTTTTCTTACCTGCCACCAGGAGAACAACCAAGATAATCCCGGGTCATTCAAGCCACGTGGCTATATATCGCCGTGGTTGGTATGGGACTACTGCCGAAGCGACCTCCACGACGATTAGATCCACGCTTCTCGTTGACTTTTTCCACAAAACCTCTTTACTGGGATATCTTCTTGTGCTTCTTCTTCTTTTTCTAAGCAATAGCTTGAACAAAACAAACCAAAAAGAAAAAAAACTCATCAATCAAAATGTCCACCACTGAGCAGACCTACATCATGATCAAGTGCGTATATCTTCAACTTCCCCACCTATCCCAGGCTTGCGTCAGGAGCTAGCTGGAGAAGAAGGGGATCAGGGATGTAGTCGGATCACCGAGCGATTCTTGACGAACGTGTCACTGCGAATGAACATGTACTCGATGCTGAAGCTCTTGAATCGTTCTCTCCGACTTGCTCATCTATCTGTACTGCTCCTCGTGACCGATCGTCTCCGTCCTGCTCGCGCTATCTCGTGACCCCCTCTTCACTGCTTCGATAAACGCTCGGACTCTACCTGTGTGGGATTACAGGCCCGACGGTGTCCAGCGAGGACTCGTCGGCGAGATCATCGCCCGATTCGAGAAGCGAGGCTTCAAGGTGGGTCTAGATCTTTGGTTCCTGAAAGAATCAGTTACTAGGAACAATACATCGCTATTCGGATCCAAGCTGATTTATTTCGAATTGTGTACAGCTCGTCGCCCTCAAGTTGGCTTCTCCCTCCAAGGTCAGCTGCGCCCCGAATATGTCGAAGTAGACGGCCATCAGCTAATCATATAATCAACAATACACAGGAGCACCTCCAGAAGCACTACGCCGACCTCTCCGATAAGAAGTTCTTCCCCTCGCTCATCAACTACAGTGAGTGAAGTCTACCTGTTTACCGCGGCCAACTTGGGATAGCGCTGCAGGGGTGAATCTGCGACGGCAATCGCTTGGAGGATTTGCACACGGATAAGTCGCTGATATGTTATGATCCCCTAGTGTCCTCCGGCCCCGTCGTCTGCATGGTTTGGGAGGGTCTCGACGCCGTCAAGACCGGCCGAGTCATGCTCGGTGCCACCAACCCCCTTGCCTCCGCCCCTGGCACCATCCGAGGTGACTACGCTCTCCAGGTTGGAATGGTGAGTGCAGTTGTTCGATCCTTAGAGAATCGTGGAAGACAACTGACATGCACGCTCTTCACTTTAGAACGTCTGCCACGGTTCCGACTCCGTTGAGAACGGCCAGAAGGAGATCGCCCTTTGGTTCCCGTGAGTCATTAATCACTTGTTCTTACGCATTGTCGTTCTTGGCGACCTTGCATTTGTCACGCCTCTTTGGCGTTCTCTCTTCATGATTCGTAGGATGCAAGCTAACCTTCCATTTTCTCCGTGACGTCTCACACAGCGAGGGTATCGCCCAGTACAAGCTTGACGCCCAGGCTTGGCTCTACGAGGCCTAAGCGCATCTCTTCCCTCCGATATGATCGGACAGGTGTTGGATGTAGCTTTTTCTTGTCATGCGACCTAGCTGTATGTTCGTTAGATGTCTTGCGTCATGCATAGAGAAGTAGACAAGCTGAGTCAGCTCTGGCTGTCCGCTCGGCTTAAGCCCGAAGAAGGATCAACTTCTATCCACGTCCCGGGTCTACGTGATCCAGCAACGTTCAGTGGAGGAATTACAGTTCATTGTCGTTCATATACATACGGCATCTACAATACTGAGCAATCAGTCCTACAAGAGCTGCTAACGATATATCTTCTATTTTCTTCACTCGCAAGACTTTATTTATTCTTTTGCTATTCTCAACTATACCGGCGAGTCATTCTGACGCTTGTCGTCCTGCTGCTTGGCAAGACTTGATCCAGCTTCTAATCCCGACTTCACAACAGTCCCAGCTGTCGAAGTCGAACCCGCATTTCCTTCCGCTCTTACCCCCGATTCTGGATCCGCCTTGTCCTCGGAAGCCGGTGCGACAACCTCCTCGCTGAACGGCGCATCAGGCAACAAATTCCACCAAACGAGCTGTATGGCCCTAAAACCGATCACCACCGCGATAGTAGGCGCTGAACCAATGACACCCAAGATAGCGCGTGAGACGAATGCGCCGAACATTAGGGCTATGGCTCCTGCGAATCGAAGGTCGCGCGTTCGGACGGGGCGGAGGGCGAAGAGGAACGGGTCGTTGAAGATGTCGATCCACTACAACGAGGCAGGGCGCCTGTCAGCTGGGATCTGAGAACAAGGCATTAGTCAGGGAGGCTGACTTACAGTGCTGGTCAACGGGACAGTGGACGCCAATGGACTTCCTAATCGCTGCATGAGACCCAACCGATAAACGGAATGATTAGCTCACATCGTTCCTAACCTGCTCATGTGACTGAGATACGAGTATCACTTACACATCCGACAGCGCCTTGGAGACCCATCGTGGCTGACAAGAAAGCGAGCGCGACCATGCCTTTTGCTGTGTCCCACGAGGGCTGGCCTCGACCGCTACGAACAGTGAATAAGCCATCAGGTAATCAACACAGAGGACGACACCGGACCTGGGATCTCGGCGGGCAGCTAGTATACTGTAGTATCGCACTTACTCTGCAAAGCCACTTTCACCCGAAAAATGAGCTGCCAGCGCCGCAGCAGCCATAAAGACCATTTGTCCCAACGTGGCACCCATCAACCAAACCCTCTTTTTCCCTCCAACCCAATTCCCGAATTGACCCAAACTAGTCCCCACGAGGAAGCTGAGCAAGCTGACCAGAGCTTGCTGATCCATCTTCAAGAACCCGAAACTCCTCTGACCGTGTGGTGCGAATGACCTGGCCAATGCCAAGCCCAGTTGAGCGGCATTGCCGGTTTGAAAGCCGCACCACACGAAACATGCCGCAAAGGACGGTGCGGAGGTCAATCCCGTCAAGAAACACAGGTAGATGGATATGTATGATACGTGATTTGGGGAAATATCGGTCATGAGATGCGAGTATACTCGACGATGGTATGGTGTCTTGTCGGTCAATGTTGGCGATGGAGATCGAGTGTCATCTGGCGAGCTGCTGGAAGAAGAGGAAGCAAGAGGGTCGGAAGAGGATGCTCGGGGGCGGACTGGCTCAACGTCGATGGAAACATCGCATAATGTCTTGGCGATAGAATCGTGCCGTTCGTACATGTTCTTCGAATTCTGTCTTGGGGTTTGGGTCGATAAAGGACTAAATGAAGTCTGATCGATCTGAAATCGCGTTTGTCCTTTGGGGGGACTTTTCCCTTCAATGGCTTAACCGGACGGGCGATGAGCTGAGTCGATAAAAAACAAAGTAAAGTAAAGTTTGGGGAATATTGATATGATGACCGAGCACCGGGGGTTCTGAACTCGAGAATTCGAGGATGGGCTTGTATTTGTTGTTGAACCGTCTGTGCGATAGGCCAAAGCTACGCTATTGTATGTTATTTCGAAGGCCGACTAATATGGTCCGGACCTCAGTAGGGATAGAACACCTAGAACCGTGTTCGTAGGTTTGGGGTGATAATGGGATTACTATGGGTGGCGCCACTTCGAGTGGAGCGAGTATAAGATCAACGTTTATTGTTTGACGTCTGTCAAAGGCAGCTTGGCTTCCTTGGTTTGAATACGTTTGGGTCGGTCTATCGAGATTCGCGAAAAGTAGGCAAGAAAAACGAAGAAGTAGTAGAATAACGGCAGTCAAATGCTTGAACCCAACGAACGATCTACGAATATCGAGACCTATATATATATATATATATATAATCACTGTGATCGGTATTTGTGCGAACAGGCCTGGATGGATCTAAAGTCTCAAGTCTGGGTCCAAGTCTTGGATTTGGTTTCGGAGGTGTGGGTGAGGTCAGGTGAGTCTCTTTTTCTGTGATGCCAAGAGATTCCATGGATCAAGCCCGACGTTGATCGACCAATTTTTGATACCGAGATCAGATAACGGTTGTGACGGTATGTATCGTGTGGGTGACTGGAAGTGCTCTTTCGGTTTTATAGGAGGCCCGTCACGAGGTTAGACGAGGCGTGCTGGTCTCACTTTTACGACAAAGCGAGTTATCGTGATCGCCTCGAGCTGCGTCGTTAGCATACAATATTGTTCTATGAGAATCCCTCGTATCACCACTCCATCCCATCCTCCTGGAGACCGACACCGCTCGCAGCGCATTACACCTCCATTCATCCAAAGCGGTGACTCATCTCCTGGACGAACGCGAAAGCTACCGCAGCTTCTACGCTATGCAAGATAGCTTCTATTCTAAAACGCTCATGAACAGGATGAGGATAAGGTTCCGGTACGTGCCAAGAAATCTAGACTCGATGCTCAGAGCAAGGTATAGGTATAGACTTAGACTGGTCGGTTAGCTGGTTGGTTTCAGCGCGACACCATCAGCCCTTCGCAGTTGCGGTGCACCGTAGCGTAGCGAACATACACCCATGTAGCAGTGGAGCGACATACAAATCGCACATGCATGTCACGCAGAGCTTCTATCGCACATCATTATCAATTGAACCAATCATGTATCTTGTGCTTTGTGCATGCAACCTTGACCTTGACTTTTCTTCCGATATCGGATCCAGCATTGCAATCCATCCCAAACCCAGCCGGCGGCAAGGCGACTCGGCTCGCCACCCACGATACTGTAGAAAGTCTTGGCATTTGTCGATTTAGATCGGCGCTAACCGCCATATAGATAAGATTAGCGGCTTGGCAAAATCAGTCACCGGTAGCCAGCCGCATGTAACTGCTAGAGGTCAGTTGAAATGAAATTATGGATGCTTTGGAGAGAATGAGAATAATCAAACGACGATGCGCTCAACCTCAAGTATTCGTGACCTAATAGAAAATAACACGCATAACATCAGCGATTTTCTAAATTCTCTTACGTGCCCAAATGGCACTAAACCCCCATGCCAGCTTGAGCACGGAACGTACTACTTCGTTTCGTTGGTGAATGTGCGAGCACAGCACAGTACTGTACATGCTCGACTTGACGCTATGCAATCAGGGCGGAATCTATGCATCACAGGGAGGAACCCTGGTCTTAATTAGAGTCAGTGACTACAGGTGTTCCAGACTTAGACCCATGTGCTGCTGATCTAAGTCAAACAAATCTTTGATCATTGATCGCCACTATCTCTTGGCGAACTACCCAATGATGTAATGCACCTGTATCTGTTCAGGCTGCCTCAAGGTCCTCCTTGTTCGTGATCCCGGACAGAGCCACCAAAAAGTACTGGAAGACTGAAATTTGTCGCTCAGATCAGAGCACGTGCAACAACGCCTGTCCCTGTCCGACTGTGTGAGACTCTCTCCTCTCTCTGTTACCAACATCGTTTCCGGTTGGATTTCCACCTGAGCGATCCGGCCTATGGAGTCGACTCGTATCCCTGTGTGTTGAGCCTGGTCATGAGCGTCGCTATGCCAGGGTGAGTGTCTATAATACAATACAACCATGTGTGTGCTGCGCAATGCATTGACGACCGTCGTCTGTTCTACCCAACGTCAGCGGTGGTCTCTAAATCACCCTCTATCGCTTGCCAAGTCGCACTAGTCGCTAGTCGGACATCTTGCATCCAGCACCCCGATGCCGATGTGCAGTACCCCCTTAAGCTGTTGTTAAACAGATAAATCCGCCGGGGCCAACTCCGCAGCGGGGTTCATGAGACTCAAGTGATCTTCATCATCTTGGTTCGGTTGGAGGCATCGAGTGCACATGGACAAAGCCAACGCCAACAACACGAACGCCGCCAGAGGAACCGTGGTCGTCGTCTCATGTGCTACTGTATACGCGGCTACGATGACACTGTGCTCAGTCGGATATGCACTGTAGTGCTGCTCTGTTAGTCACACCCGTTTTCCGGATCGAACCACTTTTATCCGTTTCACCCCTTGTAGGGTAAGGGGATGATCATCAAGGTTTCGATCGATTCCGTTCCGCTAGCGCGAAGCAATAAACGCTAATTCCGAAAGCCGAGAACGCGCGATATGATTTCATTTTAGAGCAATCGAGAAACAAGCTACTAACCCTGCAAGCCTGCGCTATTCCTGCTAACCAGTACTACCTTATCTGTAACCAATCAGCTTTCAGTGTCAGGTTAATCGCTCATGCATACGGCACTCTATACGAAATAATCACTCTATACGAGGTTGAGGTAGTCGCTACTGCACACGTACTATAGTCGTGCTGTGCTAAAATAGCTTCGCGTGATTGGAATATCCCTCAGAGTACTGTACGGTAGAGAATGTAGCGCCAAGAGCCGTATAGTACCAGGCTTCACGGCGCAGTGTCCGGTTTGCGCGCACCGCACGTGTATAATGATGCTACAGTTAGTACTTAGTGAGACCCAAACTTACTCAAGCAGCCAGTATCCTTCTTCGGTATGACAATATGTAAATGTATTCCGTTCAAGCTGCCGATGATCCAGTACGTACGGTCGGTCTTCGACGCAGCACCAATCACCAGTTTGGCCTGATTGAAAAACCGGAGATATCAGCCAGCGATCACTCTGACAGTAGCATTCGATGTAGACCAATCGTACAGGGAGCCTTGGAGAACAGAACAGCCCTTGAGGTACTCGAGTACTCATACCTCGATTTTGAGCAATCACTCACGAGTAAAAGGTGGATGCGTGAATCGCGTGGATCTGTTCTTCGCGATTCATGTCCATAATGGCCTAGCAGATGGCGTCCCCCGCGTCCAAATCCATACGCAAAGGATGTCAGTCTCGTTCGTCCTTCTAACTGAACGACTCGAGAAAGCAACCCCAAGAATTGTACTTGTACCCGTACTCACATGCGTCATGGTCCTACTCATCATAGGCCAAGTCTTTCCCCCACCTCCTAGAGCAGGCGGTATACCAGGCTGGTCGAACGGTCTTCTGATTCCAAATTCTTCCATGGTAGGCAATAACATGAATTTCATCGGATCTTCAGGTCCACCAGGTCCCGTCGTCGTACTCGGAGTCGGTACCGTCTTTTTCTGTGTAGCTTGAGCTTGAGCTTGGGCTTGGGCTTGGGCTTGAACGGCTGCGTGAGGGGACATCCCCATGCCCATAGCCATCATTTCGAGCTCGAGTGGATCGGGGATTGGAAGGGGTTTTTCCGGGTGTTTGAACCGCCACAACAGCTCTTTCTCTTTCTCCCTAGGACAGAAAGGGTTATCATTATCAATATTTTTGCAGGAACCGTCAGCTTAACCCGATGTCGAAGAGTGTCTACGACCCTTTCATTTGCTCTTGGGTTACAGCAAGACACACCTGTCAAGACCAGCTGTTGCTGTTGGACGACTGGGTGCTAATTGGGGATTGAGATCTAAACCTTCCACTCACTTGCGTATCTTCTTTTCCAGCTTGGCCCTCTCTTTCTCCTCTTTCTCTCTCTCCTTGACACTAGCTTTATAAAGCTTGATCTGCTCCTTCTCAACCTTTTTCCACTTGTTCTCCTCTTTCTCCAAATTCTTCAAGATCTGCTTCTGCTGCCCCTTCGAGAGTTCGTACCAATTCGTAGGTAGACCCTTCTGTCGATGAGGTAGGCGGGCGTTGAATGTGGGCGGTATCGTTGGGTCTGTTGGTGCTTGAGCGTCTAGTTGAGGGATTGGAGCACCGTACGATGGGACCGGCTTGACTTTGGGCATCTAAATGGACAGCTCGTCTCAGTCACCCCGCACGAATACGTACTGTGGATGTCACTAGCAGCAATCCCGTGTGATTCGAGCGGGTACTGAGCAGTGACATCTCCCGGTTGTTGAGTTTACTGAGTATATGTGTTGGCTCTACGCACCTTCTTGCCACCTTGCAGCCCATAGTGCTGGTTGTAGACAGCATAGGGATCCTCATCCCACTGTACGTTCTTCGGTCCGAATAGCTTGCTCATCAACCCCGGTTTCTTATACCCATCATGTCCCATCCCCCAATTCGGTGGATACCCCTGACCCATACCATATACAGACGGATCAGGCTGAGTAGATCCAGCAGTTGCAGCGTTGTCATATCCGTCTGGAATTAGGAGGTTAAGTTGATCTTGCGGTAAAGCGGGCGGTAGTGGTCTGTGGCCCAGGGGGACCGACGATGAGGCTGGTGCTGGTGCTGGTACCGCTGCTGGGAATGAGAGTGATTGAGCTTGCGAGTGTGGGTTGGGGGTGAACATTCCTTTTGCTTGAGCTTGAAGTTGCTTTTGACGTAGTTGGGCGCCATTGATCGGTCCACCATTACCACCTCCGGAGCTAGGCGGGGCGGTGGGTAAACCGGAGGCAGAGGGGTTTTGACCGCCGGGGCCAAGGGGCGCACCGTGCTTTTTCTTCGAGCTGAACATGGTTGTGCAGTGAACTCAGTAGAGGGATTTCAGAGTGTCAGAGTGTAGCGAGTGAGGATGAGCGGATTGATCGGCAGTGATCGACGTTGAAAGAGCAAGACAGAGCAGTGTGGGGTGTGGTGCGTGTCAGAACGCAGTGGAGATGTTTTAATCAGCGTAGATCAGTCTTTCTGATCAGATCATTGATAATAAAGTAAGACACTCCCCTCTCATATCAGTAATATGCAGCATGTCAGCATGTCAGTAGACTAGAGCGAGACGATTGCATTTTGTACATGGGTCTATTGATTGATTGAAGAGCGAAGTGAGAAGTGATGTTCGATGGATACGGGACAATACGCTATATATGACACGACAATGAAGCGCGATAAAACGAGGAACAACCATCATCATAACCATCAGTTTCATCCCTCCACACACACACACACACACACACACACACACACACACACACACTTCACCGCTCTGATCATTGTTGCCACCACATATTCCGAGGTAAGTTATTGTATGACCGCAATGTGCTGATATATCTCGCTGCATCAACAAAGAAAAGAGTACAGAGTTCAAATCATGTGCATCTGATCCAGCGAGCCGAGCCGAGCCAAGCCAAGCCAGTCCAATCTTTACACGCGGGACATTAGACTAAACTTTTCTACGCTCCGGTACCGAGGGAAGGAGGCAATGAGCTAGCGGGGTGAGCAGCTGATTGACCCTCTCGTTCCCTGTTCCTATCTCCATCTCGTCCACCTCGACCTCCTCGTCCACCCCTACCACCTCGACCGCCTCGTCCTCCTCGTCCTCGTCCACCTCGACCACCGCCTCGGCCGCCCCTGAAATCTCGGTGACCACCACCTCGTCCTCCCTTCTGCTGGCCCTCGTTCAACTTCTCCGCAGCTACTCTGCCCTGGAAGTTAGCTCGGGTCGTCCAGAAGGCTCGCTGTTCCTCCTCTACATGATCAAAGCAAAAGATATGGATTATCAGCATCCAGTCCACGCAAAGTATAGAGATGCAAATTGCATCGAGCCACACTCACCATCCATTCGGGCCCATTCTACCTCTACTCCACCGAAAGGCATCTTAGCCTCCTTGAGCTTGTTCAAGTCCTCGTCAGAGATGACGCCATTGTCGTTCTTGGCGAGAGAACCAGACTTTGATCCAGGGGGGAAGGCAATGAAAGGGTTCTCGATGATCTTTGATACCTGGGCCTGTTTTTAACAAAATTATGTGTTTTATTATCAGCACTGCGATAGACATGACAGTGTCCACAACCAATCTGATCTTGTGCTCACCTTCAAATCCTTCCAATCCGCGTTCTCGCCGTGGTTGATGAATTTGACAGAGGTGTTGTTCTCATAGGGGATCTTTAAGGGGTCAAGGACCTTTCCGGTATGTCTGTCACACTCGAGCTCTACGCCCTTGTACTCGATGGTAAGAGGCTTGGGCTCCTATACGCATTGTCCAACGTCAGATATAATGGCCAGAACGTCAATCTGACTTGGATGTGAGATGACTTACCTCAGTTCGAGCTTCCTTGCCTTCTCGGCCCTCCTCGTCATCCTCTCGCTCCCTCTTCTTTCCGTTGGCCCTAGCAGACTTGTCGCCAGACTTGAAGTCAGGTCGGGCTCCAACAATAGCAACGTCGTCTCCGATCTTGGCCAAAGCGGGCATCTGACCCTTCTTGGCTCGGTCCATCTCCTTGAAAGCGTTGAACTTCTTGGGAGCGCCTCCTTCTCGAGGCTTGCCATCCGACTTTCCTCGGTGGATCTCATCTTCGGGGATACCCTTCTCCTTGGCCTTCATCTTGACGTACTCGTCCCTATGATGATGCACTGTCAGCTATGGTAAAATCGGTCTCATCACGAAAGCTGGCACACTCACTTTGACATCTTGACCATGTCCTCTCCCTCGGCATCATACTTGGGGATCGACTCCAGCTCCAAGAACTTCTTGACATCGGCCTCGTAAGCGAACTCGACAAAGACGGATCCCTGAAAACACCAAATGATCATTCGCGTTTGCGGATAATCATCAAAATCGTAAGATGCATAGCTCACCTTGAACTTGCCCTTGCCTCGGCCGGCAGGACCCTTCTCCTCGATATCTCCTCTTCTCATCCTGACAGCGTTGATCTTTCCGAACTGGTCAACGTACTCCTCGATCTTCTGCTGCTTGTTGTTTTCGGGGTCATCCTCTCCAAAGCCCTTGATGTAAGCAGATCGTGACCAAGCAGTCGCATTAGGCTCCAAGGGTCGCTGTCTCCTGACGTTCTCTCCATCTTCGCTGAGCGCTACCAAGGGGTCCTTGCCCTCTGACTCGATCTGCTGTCTCAAGGCGTAGGCGACGAAAGAAACACCGTGAGGCTGGAAATCTCGCATTCGCTTGAAAGTCATGATAGTCTTGATGGGTACCCATCCCTCCGTGTTGCAGCATGTAAGGGAGAAGAAGTATTTATCTACGGGGAGGTTGGAGTCGGAGAAGTAGAAGTAGACTGTAAAGGAATACCAACTTCGCGTCAGCTGCTCTGTCGTCTATATGAGCCGATCGAACGGATATAATACAGCAAACTTACTCTGCTTAGCAGCCAATTTAAGGAGATCCTTGACCTCCTCTTCAGACTTGCCCTCGATAGTGGGGAGAGGACCGAGCTTGGATTCGGTCTGGGGCTTAACGTCAACCTCCATGGAGGCAGCGGCAGCCTCTACTTCTTGCTTGGCGTCGGACATTGCTGTTGCTATTGCTGTTGCGAATACGGTTGAGCGGGAAGCGGTGGTATGAAAAGAGTTCAATGGGGTTGCAGAGCGAGACTGGTTTTCAGACGATAGCTGATTTTTTTCAAAAGTGTTTGCACGTGAGAGCTGCTAAATCACTGTGCTTTTGAGAGTCTGTGGGATAAGAACGAGCAAGAAACCAGAGTCAAAGGTGATATTGAAGATCAGCTATCGACATTCATTGACTTGCTACTGCATCGCATACATGGCATGCATGCACCTTCCTTCCTCCCGCGTTTCGCAAATATTTCTGATCTGATCTTTGGATTTCATTATTTCATTCACTCCACCGAACAAAGACAAAAACCAAAAATACAAAAACACGAGGTCACAACGCTACAACTCACACCTATCACCGCGGAGTTCGCCGTCAGTGGCAAACGTGGCAAAGTGGCAAACGTGGCAAAGAACGACAAGTGGAGGTTGTCCACTTTTACACTCGCCTTCCAGCCATCTCAGCATATATCGATAGAACCCTGAGAGTGTCATGTCCCACCCATCTCTCAATGTCTGTATTGTGATATACATCATCTGATGAGATGGCTGAGGGTCGCACACAACTACTGACAACTTTCTTCTTCGACCACTTGCTCATAGAAGATGGACAGCTGGTGTCTTGCACAGGTGCGCTAGTGAGCAGATGCCAGGACCTGACAAGGTCCCGTAGTTGACGATGAGTGGGTGGAACATGATGAGAGACTAATGTTACTTACTTACTTACTGTGGACGGATCGATTCATTTGTTGTTGGAAGACTCAATATCTGTATTCTCCTTTTCTGATATCTAGCCTAATTCTCTCACGCCTCATAATTCTCACACCTCGTCATCCTTATCATCTTCTGAACTACCATTAGACTCTCATAGCTGCAGGACAGCAAAAACAACGCTCGCTGCCTCTCGACGAGGAAATAACATTCGCTTGACCCATACTACACACAAACCCTCTTTCTATAATCTTAGGTCGAACGCAAATCTCCAAGACTCCAAGACGGATCAGCGAACAAGATGTCGCGAAAGTCCAGCTCAAGCACCACTGCTCTTTATGCTATCGCCCTGGCGACCGGTATGCCAATGGCATTAGCCATGACCCCCGCTGCGCGATGGGGTCATCAGGCCGTCTACGTTAAATCCAAGCAGGCGATGTATGTCGTTGGAGGAGAAGTACCGACATCAAGCAGCGAAATTACCAACGAAGTCTTGATCCTTCCGCTCAACTCATCAAACCCTTCTTTCAGCACTGGAAGTTCTAGCGGTCTCCCACCTCATGCGTTCGCTTCACTCGTCGCTACGTCAGACGGGTCTTCTTTGATCGTAGCAGGCGGTATGACTCCCGATTGCACCTCGGACGGGACAGCTCATACGCTTAATCTGGATGGGAGCGCAGGTGATGGATGGGTGGCTACTACCCCTACTAGCTTTCTGAGAAGGCGAGGAACCGGAGCAGCGATCATTGAAGATGGGTCTAGTAAGGGGAAATTGATGGTAGTTGGCGGTATCGCCGACTCGTATTCATGCTGTGAGTAGTGTATATGCTTTTTTCGAATCTGGGAAACAAATCTGTAATGCGGCGCACAATACTGACGGCCAGCCACACTTGACCCTCCCCTTTGCGTAGCCTCATCCACTTACTCCTTCCCGGCTGCTGATGTCCTCTCGTTGCCCTTATCATCCTCCGCCCTAGTTTCGACTCGAAACCTGCCGACTTCTCTCACGGGATCGACTCAAGCAGTCTCCGACTTTGCCCTTACCACCGACGCCAGTGGTAAAGTGTACTTGACAGGCGGTCAGTCATCGTCCGGAGAGTTCGTGGATATGACTACTGTCGGAGTATGGGATTCGTCCAATGGATGGACGTCGCAAAAGACGAGTGGAGATGTACCTTCTGGCAGGGTTGGAGCTTCGCTCGTTGCTCATCCTACTATGGATCTACTGTGAGTCCGAAATCCGGCTTTTTCACTCATGATCCTAACGATTCAAACGAGAACGACGGAGACTGATATGTGCATTGTCACCCCAAAAAGGATCCTTCACGGAGGCTCTACCGACAACGCTGGCACAGCTTCAGCCTTGCTCTCCTTCCTCAACACAACCAGCTGGACCTGGTCAACTCCATCCAACCTCCAGCCCCCCGGATCATCCGCCAAATCGTACCATACTTCCGTCATGACCGACCAAGGAGTCATGATCACCGCCTTTGGTCTCTCCTCTGCCCATACTCCTCGATCAGACGTCTACTACCTCGATATGCGTGATCCCTCAGGAGGGGCTTGGAGCTGGAAATCAACCTGGAACAGTAATATGCTGACTGCCTATTCCGGCTCAAGCTCTACGTCTGGCGGGACCGCGACAGGCAATACCGCAACGACAGGTGGAGGGGTAAATACTGCTCAGGACAACGCCAAGGATTCCGGCGGTATGTCGGGCAAGAAGATCACCTCGATCACTGTACCTATTCTCGTGATCGCTCTTCTCTTATCGCCGATCATCATATACCTCATCCGACGAAGGATGAGAGTCATGAAGAAACGACGAATGGCGAGGCACTTCTCATTCTCTTCTCAGGAGGACGAAGGCGCCTTCTCTAGTAACCCATTCCAGCAGTATCTCGCCAAGAGGAGAACCAAGACTCAGTTCCCATTCGGAAGGGATGCAAATGAGAAGGAAGGGAACTTGTTCACTGATATGACTGGCGGTCTCTCACGAATGATCACTCGTCTTTCCGACAGATCAAACTCTGATGACGGCCATGGAGCGGGGAACGGCAACGGAGAGAGGGAGATGATGGAAGTTCAACGAAGTCCTAAAGTTAGGTTTAGCGACAGACCAGGCAAGAACCAACAACCGATGAATTGGGAAGAGATCGATTTCGGCCTCGGGAAACTCGACGAGTCGAAACATCTCGATCCTTCCTTTAACAACGCAGATGATGCTGCTGTTGATTCATCGGCCATTGGCAATGCCATGGTCTCGCCTTTCACCGACGATGCCGCTGTCCCATCAGCTGGTCCGGGACCCGCTTCTACTTCTGTAAACTTCCCTGTACCCAATGCTGCTGCCGCTGCCGCTGCCGCTTCTTCTCAGGGCTACGCGCCCGAGATGCTGTACAACGACGAGAGTGTTGCCCCTCCCCACTTTGGTCGACTTGATCAATCTGGATCTGGATCTGAACCTGGAAACGGACACCTGATCCCTTCACTCTTCGTTCAACCTGCTACTGCTCCCACCACTCCTGCTGTCAACTCTTTGTCTACCTCTTACCCTGCTATGGTACCGACCCCAGCATCGGCTGTAGGCGGCTCCAATGCTCAGGATGGCCTTGATTGGAACCAGCTTCAAAACGAACTGGAATCCAAGCCCGCTTTCCGATCCATCTCACCTACCGCTCAGCTCCGATCCCACTCTCACTCCCAGTCTCAAGGAGGACCAACGTTTGCGCCTCAGCCTCAACCTATGTCAAGGGGCGGAAGTGAGACTCCTCGACCTGCTTCTCCTGCTCCTTCGATCCCTCCTCTTGAATTCCAACGTCGACCTTCTTCTTCAGCATCAGGTACCATCACCCTTGTTCACCTCAATCAAAACTCACAGGCTCAAGCTCAAGCTCAGCTCGGTCGACGACCTCACGACGAGCTCTTACCGTTTTCCCCGGCAAGTATGAACTCTCGATCCGTCTCTCAGCCCATTGCCTTCGGTCGACAGATCGCTGGTGGTCTCAACAGACGGGGCTCGGCTCCTTATGCTCAAGGTGACTCTCCTTTGTCGAGCGGACAAACTACCCCGACTGGTCGACCGTTGTCCATGACTTACACCCCAGGTATGAGACGAGCGAGCGGTGGTAACCTCTCTCCGATTGGTGGCGTTGCGGGAACCGCGACTGGATCCCCTGTGAACAGTGAACGACGAGCTAGCATGCTGAGGGTCGTCAATGTCACAGAGGGCGAGACCGAGTCTGGTGATCATGCCGTTTAAATGAGGGGGTTGATGAAGTCAGCGTAGGGCTTTATTCTTGGCTTTGCAAGGCTACATCGTTTCTGATTACCACTATAAACCACTATAAAGCCACGCGTCTAGCCCCGCTAGCCCCGATTCCGTTGAGGAGCTGTCAGACTCCTCTCCTTTAATGCTATTGTAGTCGAAATATGTTCAAGGGTGAAACCATCAGGTTTGGCGGATACTTTGTTTTTTTTTTGACTGGCTGGTCCAGCTTGCTTAGTATTTCCATGGTTGCTCAATCGAATAGTTGTTAGATTTGGATCAAACGTCGTATGGATGCAACTGGTCTACTTAAGCGATACGATGCAGATGTACTCATCAAAGAGGACCACTCATGGCTAAATCGTCAACTCCCCAGTCTGACGAACTCAGAGTCCATGAACATGCAGCATTCACCATAAGTAGAGACGCGCTTTGTCCCATATGTCGATCCCGCCTTGTACTTGTTATACATACATGTAGTAGGGAAGCCAAGATTACACGACACGAATGACGAGACGAAAAATGTATACCGCAATTGTTGTAAGCACAAATTACCTATACCAAAGAATGTACTACATCGCCGTCGACTATGGTACACCGTTGGCTCCCACGCGCCGGCATTTACATCCACACCCAGTGGGACAGACCGTCCATCCCTCTTGTACAAGATCGTTCAACCCTTCACCTTCACTTCCTTTCGTAGCGGTTCCAATTTCCGTATCGGTGTTGGCGGCGCTTAGGGTGGTATGAGTGCCTGTATGTGTTCGCGTTAGGAGGGTCGTTAGGGATTGATCGTATGTCTGCGCTTGGGCGTGCTGCAGTGGTAGAAGGGGTGCTTGGCCTGTAATAATCGAAGATTAGAATAGAACAATAACATCGGTCAGTCTACGGCTTCTCTTCATTAGATCTGGAATGGACACGGAGGTGAAGCAGGTGTTACTCACTATGATACAGCCTCATACATGGCTGATGGCCACCGTGACCGCATCGTCTGCAGCCCATGAAGAGGCCCTTGACCACTCGGCGGCTAGAGGGTTGTGCCAGCGAGTGAGGATCGTCAGCACAAAATCAATAAGCCCAACCTCGAGTTCTACCTATATGACGCTGGCATACACTAAATTGTGAAAAGCGCAAATCATCCACTCACCAAACAGCACAAGATTTGGCCCCATTCTTACATCGTTTACACCACCAGAACACTTTGCCCTCAACGCCAATATCGTCCAATTCACCCGTCGATTTCCCACACCTCTGACAGTGCAGACGATGGGTCATGCCTTCTGTCATGGGTACGATCTGAAGTGAAGGCAAGTCGGCATAGAGCCGGATATAGGAGGCTGGTACGGCTAGCCGATGTCGTTCGAGCATGTCTGAATCCGTTGCCATCACAGACAGTCAGCACCCAAAGAGCATTCGGCGTATTCATACGATGTTTCGTCTGTTGTGGCGACGAGAAGAGGTACGCGTGTCTTTGTCTGGAAAACCAACTCACCAATATAACAATGAGCTAGTCGCTCAAACTGTTCAGCAGGGAATGTCGCGACGCAAGATCCTACAATCGCAACAGTGGCTGCTAGCTGCATCTCGCCCTAGAGCAAGTGGCATAGGTCACCATTGTCAGCGTATTGTTCCACAACATCGTGAGCTTGTTCAAGACATCTCTATACTCAAACTCACATCATTGATACACCCTTCCCACCATCTCATCAGCCCGTGAACTCTCCTACGCCTATACTCCTCCCACTGACTCTTCTCGAACCGCTCTTCTCGTCCTTTCACTTCTATCCCTTCTTTCCCGCAATTCGCTCTCCCAGGTGTGGCAGTACTGGCGCCCACTATAACGCCATTGTCTCTATCCGCCGACGATTTTCTAGTCTCATTCCCCAAGCTATTCCTCAGCCCGCTTAACGGTAACGGGCTAGCTCTGAGAGGTTTGCCACCCCCTCCAGCTTCCCAATGAGCAGGTGTCGGCGGCGCCCTTGTACTTGTGCGCGAGGTGTACCCCGTCGAGGTCGGTTCAGCTTCAATGCCGTACGGGTCAGGCCAGTCAGACATGGCCATGATTCGACTGGCGGTCATCTTGGACAGCGAGCTCTTCTTGCTCGTTGATGTACTGAGAATGCCACTTCGGTCTTCGGTATTGGAAGTGTTGTTGCCGACATCGGACGATTCGGACGACTTGCGATCCTTACTCGTCGAGCTCGAACGAGGGCGGTTGTTACTATTCAGCGCAGAAGAGTTGGAAACGCTTCGAGGAACGATCGTAGCCACTGATTCTCTTCGGACGGCGGCTTCACTCAGTCTCCGTACTGCTGTTTCGGGCGGCGCGAAAGCCAAGAAGCGAGACTTGGTGTGCCGCGTGGACGATGAAGACGATTCTGAATCACTGTACGATCCTGATGACGAGGAGCTCGAATCATCAAGGGCATCTTCTTCATCTTCCAGGAGGGCCTGATTGATCCGCGCTAACGGGATGGGTGACGGTGGATGCTCAAGTCGGTCTGCTCTGTTGGGCGGCAAAGGGGTACCGGTACGCCTTGGAGACATATTTGGCGGTGTCGGTAGTCGAGCGGACCCATGTATCGTACTGCTGAAGACATCTTCTCTGAACGTTCCCTCCGGAGTGAAAGGTACGAATTCCTCTATCAGACCTTTCAAGAATGCCCAAAGACGAGCATCGTCCTCCCTTCCGCAAGACATCGCAATATCCCTGTTCCAATGACACAGAACCTCAGGTATATCACCTTCTACTCTGTACCAATTCGCCAGATATGCAAATTCCGTCTCGTCCGAATCGCGCAAGGGTAGAAAACCAAGAGTTTGGAGAGGTTCGTAAGGTGGATCAGAGATTGACGGGGTTGGACGACCGATCTTGTCCCAGTGATTCGCGTATTCCGGTTTGCTATAATCTACTCATCAGCTTGTACACCTTGATTACGATCAGGAAAGAAGCGCACTCACACGTCGTCGAATGGGATTTCCCCAAGCCTGAATCGGTCCAAAGCGTAGACAAACTCCCCCTTGGGACTCCAGCTGATCACCTGTCTAGGTATCTGATCCAGCGGGAGCGGCAGACCCCCAACGCCCAATTTACCCTTGACTTCCATCTGCGCAAAACCGCCATTCTGGAAACACGCGACCAGGTTATCATCTCCGTTTGCCCAACATGCGTCGACTGCTACACCGTCTTGAGTGGGTATAGCGTATTTCGCCACGTGATGTCGCCGCACATGCCATACTTCGAGATGAGCGTCTTCTTCGAGCGTGGACGGGGTCGGGTCCGGAGCTGCAAGCGAGGCGGTAGCGAGATTTGGTGATAAACCAGGATCCGACAAGGATAAAGGTTGTATCAGAGGCACGACGATAAGCTCGGTAGGATGATTAGGTCGCCAAGCTATGCGGCGGACAGGATGAGAAGTATGCAACGTATGTATTGGTGTCGGCGGCTTTTCCCACGATTGACCCATGTCCCAGATCTATGGCAGGCGCAAGGTCAGCTTCGTCCGCAAAACCATGTAAATATAAAGAATCTGGTGGAGGAGAAAGCTCACTTGGACGATCTTGTCCGCACCCGCGCTAGCCAACCAGCCACCTCCATGACCCTCGCTATCTTCATCCTCTTTCCACTTGAGATCCATGACAGCTTTACTGCCATGCGCTCCAAAGGCTTTTCCGATGATTCTTGAGGGCGCACGGAAGTCGTACCGTCGAATAGAACCATCTTCGATACCGGCTACGAATTGGTACGGATCATCAGGTGAAAAGCACAGTGAAGTGACGGCAGAGGAATGTTTCAAAGCTTTTCGATTCGATGGATCACGCTCTCGCAAGTCCTGGATATTAATAGGCTGACAGTCAGCTGATTTCGTTCTGAGAGGGAATATCTTGACCCGTAAAGCAGAGATGTGATCACGCACCCAGAACCGGACACCTCCTTCAGTGCCACCAGTTAAAGCAATATGACCATGACTCGCCAGCTGACACAGTCTGACGCAATTCATCGGTCTGAACGTCCCGCTTGAAATCTCTTTTTCCAGCTTTCCCTTTTCCACGTCGAAGATCATGAGATTGCCACTGGGCGTGGCCGTCGCTATTCTCGTCTCAAAGGCTACGAGGCGAGACAAGTGGTATCACGAATCAGTCATACGTTATTGTATGAATCAGGATGACTCACCTCCGATACCCCAATCAATATCGTTTACACCCTTCCCAACGGGCCAAGAGGGTTTCCATAGATTCACTATCTCGTTGATCATCACTCCTCCACTACCTCGAGCGAGCGCTGGCTTCTCGCGTGATGGGTCATCTTGCTGGCTGAACATCGGCGTGGAAGAACCGCTTGAAGGATCGTATATCTGCATAACACGGAGATCTACGGAGCGGCGTGCGACCGCATATCAGGTCATCTCAGCACAGTCATTAGGTCCTGAGCAAGAAAGCTAGTTAATCCACTCACACTGTCCACCACCTATGGCGTATTTCCCCTCAGGTCCTTGAGCCATCCCGTTAAGCCTCGTTGTTCCCGTGGCGCTATTCATCCCCCACCCACGCTTACTCCCATTCGATGAAATACTCATCAGATTCACTCTCACACCTCTATCTCTCTCCCTTGATCTACTTTCGCTCCGCACTCTCGGCGTAGGCACTTGAGATCCACTCCTACCAGAACCATCATCTGTCATGTGCCTAAGTAATCCTGGTCGACCGGGTCTGTTAATTCCCGCGCTGAGATGATGCCCAAATGAGCTTCCTCCACCTCCGGTTCCTGTACCAGAGGATGAAGGAGCAATCGGGATGTAGTAGATTGTTCGTGGGTCATCGTAAATCAAATTCTGGACGATATGTCTTCTATCTTGCGATCTTGGTCGAGGCGCAGATGATGACTGATGAGTGTTGGTGTTGATGTGGAACGAGGGATCGAGGGGCGATGAGAATCGGGGAGAATCGCGGCTGTGCTGGATGGATGAAGTATCTGAGCCAGAGCTAGGTATGGCTCTAAATAGCCCAAGAAAGTCTTGTCAGCGTATCTACAGAATGTGCTCGCTTGTCAGCGGGTGTGCGGGGATAACTCACGCCGAGAAGGCATTGGTGAGGCGGTTCATCCTGTTCAAGATTGGTTCTTCCGTGCGGCCAAGCGCGAAGCTATATTCGCCGGTCCATCATGAGCTCCGCTTGAGCGTGTATATATTGTCCGTGTACAGAGACGCTGCCTAGTATCTTGATGCAAGATACTCTCACCTGACTACGAGAGTAGTCACCTCTGTGCGTTCGTCGTATCCGGCCGACTTTCCGGACGCCAGGGGAGCGAGTGATCGCCAACAGTAGGTTAACTACATATATATGGCAACAACATCACCCGTGTCACGTGACCAATCGGAGCCCACGTTATGCAGCCATGCCCAATCGACCGGGATAAAATGATGAAAATAGGCAAGTCAGATATTTGAAAGACCTGCTTCTGGGCTGTATGGACTGTAGAGTAGATGACCATCTTCCCTTGCTCTCACTGGCTGATATCTATTATATCTATTGCAGCTTCGAGATACTCGCTCGCAACGATGATATCGTCAATATCTTGAACATTCAGTATTCAGTCCTTCAGTCACTTATCTCATCGCTAATATTACCATCAATTTACACAAAAGAAGCACCGTCAATATGTCACACGGATTCAAGCAGTGCGTTCAGCCGAATTTCAAGGCTTAGATGCGATAGCCCTGCACTCCAACAAATACCTCGTCTCGCCCCACTCGCTCGCTTGTTGCAATAGCAATAGAGCTTGAGTGATGGAAACACAAAAATGACAGCCAATGAGGAAATACAAAGCTGATGGATATCTCAATGTCAATGCAATCGCAGGGATATGCCCCCGGCCGGAGGGTACGAGGCGATCAAGTACAAGCGAAACTTGCCTGTCCGAGGATTCGGAGGTGCCGTCGTCTTCAGCGCCGTCGCTGCTATTTGTACTTTTGGGTTTTGGAGAGTAGGCAAGGGAAACATTGAGAAGCGGTGAGTGAAGTTTTGGGCACACTACGCAACATCGAGAGCACCGTGTCGCTTCGTGCGAATGGGGCGCGCGGACTGGACGTAATGTGAGAAAGAATCAAGAAAGCCGAATTGAGAATTCTGCGGCGGGCGGGATTGTAGATTGTAAGAAAAGGCGTCAAGGGGGATTGAAGAAGGCTCGAGGAGGTCGTAACTCTGAGGCGAGGAGCCTCCGAATCTCAATGTCCTTCGTAATCTTCCTGGTCTGGACACGGAAATCTGCTTGTCCTTTCAATTCCGTGTGGGACTCACGCTGATACCCTTTGTTAAATCGTGTTTGCTTTTCAACGCTTCGACCCACCGTCAACAGAGAACTGAAGCGAGAACAAGCCTGGTCCCGAATCAACATCGTACCATTACTATTAGCAGAGCAAGATCGAGATGCTTATCGACGTCAACAGGCCGCTTTGGCGCGAGAGAAGGAGATCATGAAGGATTACCCTGGATGGGAGGTGAGTCGAATGCGATGTCATGTCTTGATCCGTTTCGGTGTATTATCATCAAACCATTTTTCTCTATTTCTCTGTCGGGAATCTGCTTTCGCCGTTGCGCAAGCGCAAGGAAAACGAAAACGGAAACGAGGTTGGCTGGGGCAAACCATTTTTTCTTTTTTTTTTGATTCGGTCTTTGGTTTGTACACGCCTAATGGGATATGGCAAAGTGGGAAGACAGTAGCTAAGACAGGACACAGGAGGAGGGAAATTTATTGTTGTGTGCCGTGTGGGTCGGTTTTTCAAGGCTGCCAAGACGCGTAGGAAAGATAGTGGGCAGCGAACGGCAAGTCAAGGGTTAAGACGGGTTAAGCGCGGAGTCGAGGGAGTCAGGAGAGTTGTTCCATGGCGGTACAGGTGTACTTGACGCCATCAAAGCTGCGGTTTTTCTTCTGCCTTTCTTTGTTAATCTATGGCTATGGATTTGGTCGTACGAAGTGCATAGAAGAATCTCCGCTGACACTGTCGTTTTCATCATCATGATCCTTTGCGATTCGATAAATCTGAATCCTGCAGGCCGGAAAATCAGCATACAACTCGTCGCGATACACCCCCAACACCATCGTCGTCCTCTAATCCGCCCATCCCCTCAAACCTCCTACCTACCTTCGTACCTTTCGTACCTATTCATCTACCTGCTTACATTTTACATATTCGTGCGTATCGCATAGAAAGCAAGTCATCGACATCAGCAGAATGGATATGCTGCGATAGTGCAGATGCATCTTTTGAACCTGAGCCCGAGCTTGAGCCTGAGCCTGAGCCTGAGCCTGAGTTGACAACACACTCAGTCACATACAATCATCTTGTCGCTATGACCTCAGGAGTGAAACAGATCAAGTGTACTCAGAGAAGAGAGGAATATGCTCATCCAGGTCCAGTGTGATATTGGACTGACAAAGTGAACATTAAGTGACCCAAAAACAAAATCTTTCTCGTGGCGTTAGGTTTCTCTCCGACCATATATTCCGTTCGGCAGGACCAGGATGTGAGCGGGAAGTGGTTTAATCAACCCTTATCTTTATGCTGGGTCCTGGGTCAAACGATCGATCGATCTATCGTGAGCCATGTTATAGCATGATGACGTGGACTACAACAACAAGAACCATATTAGGTAGGCCAGGTGACTTGGTTATTTGAAATACTAATACTATACTCTAACAAGAGCTTAAAGATCGAACCAGACTTCTATTTTCGTATCTCGAATCGATAGACATCAACGTAGGGCGTGGATCGTGGGATCGTGGGATCAAATACAGTCAATCATCAACGATTCCAAAAAGCCCAAATCCTAATTGGCCTCCGATAATCACGCCGCCGTCTCTCTATCTAAATCATCCAATGTCTCCCAACCCCTTCTTTGAAGATTCACCTCGCCTTCCTCTGGTACATCGTCCCCTTCTTCCCCCTCGACAGAAGACATGAAAGCCATCTGTTCCATGGTTGATTTTTTATAGCGTTCAGCACGCATAGCTTGCATTGTGCCCATCGTGTATCGTTGACCGAACTGCCTAAGAGCGGAGATTAAGGTTTCGATATCTGCTTCGATTGAGGTAGCACCTGTGTTTTCCCCAATCCACGATAACAAACGAAAGAAAAATAGGTCAGCTCTTCATCGAATTCTGGTATTAGATATTGGAGTCAATCCCGAGGTAGCTAGCTGTCCTGGAACTCACCAGCTGTATCGCCCATAGCTTGAAGACGCTTCATCTCCCGGATCAAAATCTTCGAAATGAACGACCAGCTACATATCACGTTTGAAGTATCGCAAACAGTCAGTCTTGCCCGCCTTGTTGCCTTAGACTACAAGCGGTGACAGAGCCGTCGTAGAGAGGCTGAAGATGTGGAAACTGCCTGGTAACGATACGACTCACGTCATGGCAATAAACACATCCAAATCGGATACCATAACCTCTTTGGCTACAAATCTCACAGTCACTGTCAATCGCTTTGCGACGTTGACTGCGTCGTTGTTCTCAGCATTGAAGGAGAAGACGTCGAAGAGGAACATCCATGCGCAGCCCAGAACGAAGTGCTAGGTCGAGAGGCATGCGTATTAGCTCTCTGTATCTACATTCTGGAGGAACGTGTGTTCACAGCGGATCAGAATGGCCAGGACCAATCAAGGTCACTGTGCCGAGAGAGCGAGAGAGCTTCTTCCTCACTCAGCTTACCAAAGTGATGAGGTCTTTCCTCGGTTTCCCGAAATGCCAATCCTGGACCTTGCCATCCCATATGAACCAGTTCGTCCTCCATTCCGGCGGGAGATCAGCCTCGATTCTCAATAAAGCCGATTTGACCTCTTCATAAGCCTTGGGCGTTCTGATTCTTGCTGTTCTCGTCCAGCCGCCTTTCAATCCTAGTCCTCTGGCAGAGCCAGGTCCACCAGAGCCAGAGCCAGGTCCAGGTCCAAACAAGTTGTCATGGTTGATATTAGGGTTCTGTGCGCTACCGCTACCAAATGTAGGTCTTCTCGAGGGATCACTATCGACAGGATTGAGGCCCGCTGCGAATGCCATTTGCTGGATCAAGTAATCATCTATCCCACTGTAGTTCATATTTGCCGGTGAATCAGCCGATGACGCTGATGCCGAGGTGCACAGAGCCGTGTCCCAGCCTTCTTCGGGTTGGAGATACATCAGCTTGGATGATCTTTCCAAGATAGAGATGGCTCGAAGTCGGATTGAAATGAGTGTTTTCTCTGTATAGTGGGGCAATGGGCGATGGAAGAGAGATGGTCGGTAGATGCTTGATAACGACTGATCGTCATCCTCAGTCACAAGGCCCTGTTGACATGGTATTAGCATTGCACGAATGAAGTTTGAGCGTCTGCTTAGAAGAGCTGAACAAGTGAACAGGTGAGGCATCACTTACCAGCTCGTACTCGTGTAATGGACGAGGGAAGGGGGTACAGACGTTATCATCGTTGATAGCGGGAGGCCACTGCGTCGAAATCGATCCGCATCGATCGGTAGTATAGATGGACCAGCTGAACGAGAGCACAGAATCAGTCAAGAAGAGCGACCAGTGAGGCTTTTTCCTACCATTTGGCATCATAGATTTCAAACGACCACTCACAAAGACCATATGCGTTCACCGTGTTCTACTGCATCTTTTGCAGCCGGTATAACATAACTTCTATGCCTCATCATACCGATCAAATCCGAATTCTCCATCAAGATGCTTGATGGCTTCCACACGGAAGACTTGATTTGATGCAATCCACAAGACAGTGCCAACCTATTGTGTTCGCTCGTTAGCTCGATAATTCGATGCGGCGTCGATGCCGGTCATTAGGTCTGCAGATATACCGAAAGTCAACACGTACCTAGCAGCTTGTCCAGTCATCATCCATCCCTCATGATATCTCGCTTTGCTATACTTGTAAATCGCAAGCAGAGTTGAAGCGCGTGTCGCATCAAGAAGTCTATCCGCGTGACCAATAGACTCTTCTAGTTGCCGAGATGCAATGGAGTAGAAGTGCGGCTCAAGTGACCGGATAGGCGATGAAGTGGATATACGAGATGCAAGTGTGTACATGGAGTATAGGAGACACGGGTGTGGACGTTTGGCGGGTGGTAATGTGAGACTATTCGCAAGTCAAGTTAGAGTCTCAACAGATAGATTCTGCAACTTCGTAGTGATGAAAGCGACGTACCTGGCCATGAACCTCGGTACGTGAAACTCCTGTCCAAAGAGCCTCATGCCCGAGAAGAACAGGTCAAGCCTAGGAACGATGGACTGGTCAGCACAGAAGACATGCCAAGAGTAACGAGAGTGTCCATACTCACAGGTGGTCTCTTGCAATCTTCGGCAAGTCTGCAGCATCAAACCATCCTCCCACTAACGTGAATCCTTCCGTCGAATCCGCACTGGCATCGGCGTCGGTGTCTACCGGCCCTTGGGTTCCGACTCCAGCAGGCTGATACTCCGTTGAAGAGTCTGTAATACCAGTCACCCATTGTTGACCATTCACTTGCGCAGATGCAGATGCAGGGACGGTACATGTTGCCGGTGAGGCGTCGGCGGGCGGCTGGATATCTGTTCCTCTCAACAGATCGGCTAATCGTCTATCAGGTACAGAGCTAAGGAGCTTGTTGCGCAGAGTTACGTTGGGGTCGTCTTGGGGATCGGTGAGGAGGATCTGCGATACGGAGTATGGTCCCGGGTTGAGTGTAGTCGTTCGGTAGTGGGGAGGACGAGTTCTGTACAGCGGTGAGTCGTTAGCATGAGACGTGATGGGCGGGTTGGGATCGTTGAGGTAAGGTGGGCAAGTCGAGGTAGATGGATTGTAGTACGTTGGGTCGATCGGACCTTGACCTCCAGTAGAAGAACGAGCGACGGAAGGTGAAGTTGACGATGTTGCCGGTTGAGAATGTATCGTCGACGATGGACCGGAAGTCGTGTTCGCCGTATGAGTCGTGGTAGTAGCCGTAGTTGTGGTAGTTGCAGCTTGGAACGAGTGAATCAAGCTCATATAGTTGGGATCGAGCATATTGAAATCGAAAGAACTTTCAACATTCATCCCGTCTCCATTCATACTCGTGTTCAACCCGAAGCCTGACCCGAGACCCGAACCCAATTGCGGCTGTACCGCCTCGACATTATCTCCTGTCCCTGTTGTCCCGCTGAAAAAGGATCCTCCGAAACTCGCAAACGTGCTTGGAGGTAGACCAGACTGAGTCGACAGGAACGCATCGAGCATGTTGAAGTCGAATGATTCGCCAGCGGTCCCGGTCGTGGTCGCATCATAGCTGTAGCTAGTGGAAGATTGTGGGTCGGGCAGCTGGGAGTAGGAGGTATCTGCGTAGTCTTGGAGCTGGTCCATAGCTGTATCTGATGAAGTAGCTATAGACTGATCACTTGACGAGTGATGTTGTAAGGGCGGAATGGGCGGTACCGACGCTGAGGCAGAGGCAGATGAGATGCTCTCTTTCCGACTAGAAGACGGTTCACCTCCATTTGCATGTCCATTGGCACTCGGCGCTATCCCGCCTTTGAGCATATTCTCCAGCTCTGCGACCTTCTCTTCGAGCTGCTTGACTCTACTGACCGGTTTCCCAGAATCATAGATGCATTCCCGACCTGTTTTGGCGCAATGTTGACATGTTGGCTTATCTGCTGAACAGCGGATTCTTCGTTTTCGGCAGTACAAGCATGCATCGCCCCTTTTCAGAGGTGGAGGGTGGACGGGATCGTCTTTGGGCATGGTGGGCAATGAATAGTCGTCCTGGTTGCTTTGCTTTTGAGCAGAGTGGTCGCTAAGGAAGATGAGTCAGGTGGGAAGGTTTGAATGGATGTGTCCATAAAATGGCGGTAAAGGAGGACCGAAGGAATGTCAGGTATAGATATAGATGATAGATTGACGCAAGTGATCGAGATGTAGGTGGTTGAATGTATGATACGACTTGAGTCATGTTGCTTTGCCGAATGATACACTCATTCCGGAGCCGTGCACCGTGCAGCACAGCCCGGACAAACAACAATAACCTTGTGATAACGAGTGTTTAGGGGTTTAGTGGTCGGGGTATCGGTCATACATATATTATTGATTAGAGCCTGTTAATACCGCCAAGCCTAAGCATATAATACATGATAATACATGATAATACATGATATATTACAAAGGAGCAGCCGCCGCGGCATCGTCCTAATCTCTGCACAGTGATTCCTAATCTCCACTTTGAAAGGTTAATCTCGATCGATTAGGCTAAGTATTAGTACTATCGGACACTGGGTCAGAGCGGGAAGGGCTCCAATGTTTACGTAACACCACATGTATAGTTGCCAAACGCGTCCAGCTGCACACGCTACGCTACGGAAGGATCGAAGGATCGACAAATCTCTGACTAACTGACTTAGTTGGAGTAAGAATAGGTGACAATCCAAACCCAATTCAACCCATCACAACTGTAGACGAACGTCACTATTCCCAGTCACCCTACAGCTTGACATCCGTACATTCTCTTATCCTGTCTCTTCATCCTCTGTCATCGCAGAGCCTTCCCATCTACCTCATCACCTCATCCCGTATCTTGTCCTATCTTGGCTATACAAAAGCCCTCGTCGAATTCTCGTAATCTCTCTCCCCGTACTCCTTTGTACAGTACTCAATAATAGTCTTCGAGTAACCGGTTCCCACCATGGCTGAGAACTACCAGAAGAAAGAGCTCTTAGCTCTCATGAACACGGGCAACAACAAGCGTACGTACCAATCTTTTTTTGACTCGATAACTTCGTCTTATACTGCTGGACGCGTCTAGATGGCGGAGCTGATATGAAACTGTTTGGGTTGGGTGGATCTTATAGTATGTGTCGATTGTAATGCTCCCTCACCCCAGTGGGCGAGCGTAAGCTACGGTACTTTCATCTGCCTCGAGTGTTCAGGTGTTCATAGGGGTGAGCTAGACTGTCTCCTTGCTGTTGGCGCACGGTACAAGCAGCTAAGATCTTACCTGCTTCACTCCATGGTCGTCGTCTTTCGGTTTCGGTGCAGGCTTTGGCGTACATATCTCCTTCGTGAGGAGTATCACCATGGACAAATGGTCCGACGATCAGCTCAAAAAGATGAAGGTGGGTCCACTCGCTACTTTGTGCACGCACCAGAAAAGGCCATACATATTGCCTGATCGTTATTTCCTTCGCCTCGAGATCAACTCTGCAGAAAGTAAGATTGTGTTGTGAGCTGATTCGAAGGGATTTGGTGTTATAGCTTGGCGGTAACGAGGCGTTCAAGTCGTTCATCGAGAACTATGGTCCCGACGGAGGCTACAGCAAGGGAATGGGAATGCAGGACAAGTACAACTCGTGGGCTGCTACGCAATACCGAGAGAAGGTGAGTTTGCGCCCGCGATATAAACATAATTCACTTTAGGTTACGGCCTATTCTACATGCAATGACTTTGCTCAGTGCGCTGTATACTGACGTGAGTGACTATACGTGCACTATGATCAGCTCGCCGCAGCTTGCGCCGATCCTCCTCAGTCGTGGTCCCCCTCTGCTCCGCCTGCCGCATCATCCAACCCCTCCCGACCGTCCTCTGCCCAAGCAACTCGAAAATCCCGAGCAGGCGGCGCCATCTCCTCGTCAAACCTGAACCCCAACTACAACGACACATCATTCAACTCGCCCGTACCTTCCCAAAAGGACCAAAACGAAGCTTACTTTGAGCGAATGGGGAATGCGAACGCTTCTCGACCGGATCATCTTCCTCCTTCCCAAGGAGGAAAATACCAAGGGTTCGGATCAACGCCCGAACCTTCTTGGGGATCAGATACCACCTCTTCCAACTCGTCCCATCCTTCCTTTGGCCTCTCATCTCGCTCAGCACCGACCTTTGATGAACTACAGCGGAATCCCCTTGGAGCCCTATCAAAGGGTTGGGGTCTGTTCTCATCCGCCGTAGCTAGCGCCGGTAGGGAAATCAACGAATCTGTCGTCAAGCCCGGTATGGAGCGTGCATCGGCCTATACCCAAGGTGAACAGGGAGAAGAATGGAAGAGGTATCTCGCTACTGCTGGTGCTCAGGCTCGAGACGCGGGCAACTGGGCCACTCAACGAGCAAACGAAGGATGGGACGTAGTCAACGATGTAGCTAAGACTAGGGGCGGTGTAGATCTAAATGAGCAAATGGGTAAATTGGGCTTAGGTAAAGGTACACCCGGTCAAAGAGGGTACGGTCAGCTTGAAAGGGCTGAAGATGGAGTGATTACCCCTCATGGAGCTGGAGGAGCTATAGGCGACGATGATGATTTCTTCGACAGCTGGGACAATCAGCCTAACACCGCTGGCTCGAGCTCAAGTGGTGGCTTCGGTGCCAATGCGGGACCTGGTGCGGGAAAGCCGTCAGCGGGCAAGGGAACTGACAAGAAGAAGGATGGTTGGGAAGATGATGAGTGGAAAGATTTCTAAAGTGGGCGAAGGGCGACGCGTAGCGGTGCGGAGTATAGCAAGATCAGCACAATCAAGCAAAAGGAGTGGGAGGTCAACAGGGCATGTGTTGTATCAACGAAAGGCCGGTCAGGAGACGGAAGTGGGAATCGGGAATCAGCAAGGGCAAGGACAAGGTCGAAGTCAGATATTTTGCTTGCAGCTCGCGTTCGAAGATGGAACTCGTTTCAACTTGTTCGATCTTCGAGCGAATCGACTTCGGTACAACTAGTTGACCGAGTCATACAATGCGTCTTTCTATAAGAGGACTGCGGCAACACATCATTATTTAGACGGAGCCAAGGCATTTTTATATAGTATTGTACTTGACGCTACTAGGGACGGAGATGGTGATAGATGTTTGTAGATTTATTCATGCAGATAGATTGGAGTCGGATGAGAAATTGCTCTGTGCTCTATGTTCATTCACGTACGATCAAACACGCCGATGCAGATGCAGCTCATAGAGATCGTACATAGAGCTTGGACTTGGGTGGATACGATCACACCGTACTATATATGCTATGTTTACAAGGAATTTGCACTTTCTGTACAACTAATTTGAACACCGTTCTATCTATCTACGACTCAGCTCACTGGGGTTGATCAGGTACGTCTGTCTGCTGATTCCGTCGTGAACACAGTGTCTGTCTCGCCCAAGGCCTCGTTGCCTTCTCCCTCCCTGTAATCTTCGCCTCCGTCCAGGTCATCGGCGCCGCCGTCATCCATGGCGGCATCGACAGGAAGAGCAAGATCAGGTATGATGGACGCCACGAGGTTATCCAGTACCATGCCTACCAGGTGTGCGTTACATGATCTATCTTCTAACGGATCAAGTATGGTCGACACGCCCATGCCCTCCACTGACACTGAGATTGAGGTTGAGGTTGAGGTTGAGTTTGAGTTTGAGCTGGATGTAGAATTGCGTAGAGTGGTAGAAGAGGCTGATTGGGTTTGAAACCTTTTTCGGCTGTTATTGTGTGATGGGAAAAATATGGTCTGGATGAAAGCTGCGATGAGTAGCATTCAGTCATGTGATCAGCCCATGGCTCACTTGACACAACTCGCTTCGCGAATCAATAGCTCTCGATGACTTCGTGCTCAAAAAGCAAGAAAAGAAACAGCGCGTCGTCACAAAGCATACCATACCATGCCACATCATACTATACGCGATGCGACAAGGGCAAGAAACTCACACGGGACCACCTCCTCAAGCCTCTTCTCTGCTCTCAATCTCAGCTCAAGCGCCTCCTCAGGCGTCGGATCAACAGGCGATGGACCAGGCCAGCCGCCTTCGAGCGGGAACAGAAGCCGCTCGACGACGTCGATTAATTTGAGAGATATTTGGGGTGTTAGGAGATATCTCCGAATTAGGTGTGGGAGGAGACTGTGTATTGCGATGCAGATGCAGACGGAAGAGTGCAATGTACTCTGTCAGCTTGGGCATATCCTATTGAACTTTGATCGTGTTGTCATCGATGTCGTGACTCGCAAGTCTCGATAAAGGTAGTTGAGACTTCCATTGAAGACCATTAGTAGATAGAGGGAGAGCGACGGGTTTAGAGAGGGGGCGGGGGGATGTAAAGGTAGATATACAAAGGACAACTTACCGATCCAATACCGGTCCAAAAAGCCCAATTAACATCTCCACACCGGCCCATCCAACCCTAGCTATCCATCCCTTCTGAATCAATCCCGCCCGCCCGTCAATCGCTAACATCTCCCTTAGAAATAACAAACTAGGTTCCCAGCATCTCGCGTACGGGTTCCTTTTGTTTCTGGCTCGGGCTTTGGCTTCGGCTTTCTTCTTGGGTGAATCCGACGCTGAAGCTGGAGCTGGCGCAGCTTCGGAGTAGAGGGTGAAGAGGTTAATTAGTGCCGAGTAGAATAGTAAGGCCATTGACCATATTTTTAGGATGTAGTGAATGACCAATGAGTCGATAGTCTTTCCGCTGCCTTTTGGTGATCCTTTCCCAGCCTGTTCATCGTTTGCAGTCTCAGCTGGGTCCGAATTCGATTCCGCCTTCAGCGCTTCTGATGAGGTGTTCTTCTCCTGGTCCACTTCCGACCTTTTCTTTTCTTCCCTTCCTCCTCCTTCAGTCGTCGAGGTCGTAGACATGGACGTAGACGTGGTCGTGGTCGTGGTCGTACCCGGCTCTCCCAAGAATTTGAGGACGAGCATATACCAAAACCACCCTTCTACCAATCGTCTGGATATACTGCCCAATACAGATTTCGAAAGCACTTCGCGAGCCATAAGCCTTTCGACGTCTGGTCGATTGGATCCGACGTGATGCGTCAAGATTGCTGATGAGAGCGTTGAGAGATAGAGCGGGGAGAGGGTGTATTCCGCGCCTGAGGCTGAGGCTGAGCCGGAGCCGGAACCTAGAAGATCTTCGCTCTTATTTGCAAGTCCATTGGTAGTGTGCGAGCTCAAAGTCGAAGTCGAAGATCGAGTGACGGACAATAACGGTAATCTCGCATGATACATCTCCCCTACCCGTCGCCTCTGCTTCTCACCCCCACCCTCATCAAACCCTGCCACTCCCCCATTGGAAGGAAGATACCTATCCGCAGCTCTGGCCTCCCAATACACCCTAACGTGCAACGCCAATATAGTTGGCAAATCCGCCAATAAAAAGGTACATAGCCGCTCTTGCCCTTCTTCAGTAGTCAGATCCGATAGGATTGGTGAGAGGATCGGGTGGATGATAGTGCGATGAATCTCGGAGGGAAGGGTACGCGAGGCCGTGAAGCGTGTGTACCATGATAAGACGTATGCACGGAGTGCGAGGGCTATAAGGTGGTAAAGGCTGTTACCGTTATAGTTGTAGAAGCCAAATTAGCTCTTGAGTTCAAGTTGGGACGACAGGATCTACGCCCCGATGAACCGGCGGATATTGGGGTATTGAATGGTTATTGTGTAGGAAGGAGAGTTACATACCGCTCATTGATACGTTCCAGCTCTTTACCGCTCTCGCCAGCAACTCCATGCCCTTTTCCATTCCCTTTCGGAGAGACTATGAGCGGAGGAACAGGCTTTGACGGATCTTCCGTAGGGAACAAGATCCGCCTATAAAGCGGAAGATGGACCGTCGATCTTGAACGGTGCAGCCCTGGCGCAGATGCTGATGCTGGTGCTGGTGCTGGTGCTGGTGTCGAGGAGAGTTTGTGCGTTGAAGGTAGACCTGGTGATTTTGTTCTCACGAAGGAGGGGACTGTCATTAATGTTGGCGAAACTATCGCTGCTGAAGGCTGCTTAGATTGTGGTTGAGCGAGAGCGACACTGGCGGATGAAAGTGCTGATACGGGCCGAGGTCGGCCTAAACCGTGACCATTCTTGTTACTGGACATGCCCTCTCATTATCCAATATCAAACAATGCTAAAGATCATACAAGCATCCTGCGAAAACAATCCGGTTCGCGAATCTGACGATGCTGAGAACATTGATAGGTTAGGGGAAAGACAGAAAGCGCAGTGGGACGACGAAGAGAAAGCGCTTTGATCGCCCAAACGTGAGACGGCGTCCGTCTGTCCGTCATTTTCGTGCCAATTACAGATCCATGAAGTTGATCATTCGATGATGGACACATTCGTCCGGCGATGGTCCATCACCTGAATGCATGAGAACGACAACAGCTGTGCTAAGATATTCATGAATGCAAAGCGGTACCAAGTGGATATCTATACATGTACGCAAGAGAAATAGGTACAACAAGATCATGTAGCCTTCATGAGGGGTCATCGAACCATGATCAGCCATAGCTAGCTGACTGATCGCCCAGACCCAGACCCCGACAGCCGAACATGAATCATAGAATGATACGTCATGTCGAGCGCATCCGTTGAGTCTCCGCAACGCAATGCAACGCAATGCAACGCAACCGTAATTTGGTGATTAAGTCACAAGTTGTGACCAGTCCGTCATCGACATGCTCCGACTGGCTGCTGGCTATGAACGTCTGTCAACGCCGCGGGAATAGCGCGTTCCAGTATCTATGTATGTATGCCTCACTTGATTGCAGTGCCGAGAGTGGAGGCTATAGCTGGCATATCATCAACATGACAACTACGAGTAGCTATAGAATAACGCCGGAATGCAATCACGCACTGATAATGGCCAAATCACGTGATTAACCCAAAGATATGGCATGATAACGCCGAAACACCGATTTAATCACGACCTTGCAGCTGATCTAGCTGATTTGTTTGTTTGTGCTTGCAGGATCAGTGGGTATTCCCATGATATGTTCCTGGAGTACTCATCTCATTGCATATATAAAACCCCCTGCCGTCCTCTCTGTTCTATCGTTTCCCCATCAACTCAACGGATCATCAAACCAATCAAGCAAGTCTTAGGACAAGACCACTACATTCTTCTTCCACCACCACCAACCAATACACTACTACAACAATGTCTGGACGAGGAAAAGGCGGCAAGGGTTTGGGCAAGGGCGGTGCCAAGCGACACAGGAAGGTCCTGCGAGACAACATCCAGTGAGTTAACTGAATTACGGTCCTGGTATGACCAATCATCCAACTGACTTCTTTCTTGCCACTGCTTTCAGGGGTATCACTAAGCCTGCTATCCGACGACTTGCTCGACGAGGTGGTGTCAAGCGAATCTCCGGTCTCATCTACGAGGGTGAGTTGTCTCTTGCGCTCGTCGCGATCGCATAATCAACATAGCTCATACATGCTGACTGTTGATTTCTTGCTTCGCTCCACAGAGACTCGAGGTGTCCTCAAGATCTTCCTTGAGAACGTTATCCGAGACTCGGTCACTTACACCGAGCACGCCAAGCGAAAGACCGTCACTTCCCTCGACGTTGTCTACGCTCTTAAGCGACAGGGCCGAACCCTCTACGGTTTCGGTGCTTAAGCGTCTTCGTAACCTTTCGACACTTTAGCTAGACAAGGAGAAGAGGAGAGGACGAGTTGACTGACGGGCTCCTTTTTGCGGATGATACCTTCGTTTTCGCTATTATCACTTTTATATATATCCGCCCATGGCGATGCATTTCATATAACAACCAATGCTTGTGCCCCGTTCAAGTGAGCCAATGATGCAGTGCAGCCTGTTTGGTCTGACTGAGAACTGGGTTGATACCATGAGTGTGATACGTGTCATTGCATTGATCACCAAGCTCACCAAACATCCTGACACACGATACTCATTCTTCAACTTGACAACCAGACTTCCCTGCCATGCATACACACACAGCGTCTAGTCTTCGATGAGGGGTTATGCGCAGGTTTCATGAACCATGCATGCATCTGCTGTCTTGCATCGTTCAATATGCTCTATGGCCGAGCTTAAGCTATCTAGTGTAGACAAAAAGCGCATCGTCACTGTCCTTGTTTCAGGTTCAATTTGGTTTGCCGCTCAAACGCTTAACGGGGACCTCCGTCGTCACGGTCATCACCGTAGCGATAATAATAATAATATAACCAGTTCGATCGAATTCGATTTCAAAGTATAGGCTATAGCTTATAGCTTATTGTTCTCCGCTTTCCCGCTACATTTCATACAGACCATATCCATAGATAAATCATAGAAACAAGAAAACAATAAAGATTCGAATATACAGATCGAGTATCCTGGTTTGTCTGGCATCACTCATAGCTGTATTCATGATCCCCTTCATTCGATCTTCGAGCGGATCAAGAGGTCTTCAAGCTTTGCACAGACTTCGACAGCCTCAACTCACCTCCACCACTCCTCGTCTTTTACCCACTACTGCTGCTGTTCATCGACAAGGTATACATACCCCTGCTATTTTCAACAAAGCACGAATCGCTGTTATTGGGAACAACACTGTCGGAACGAGTTTGAAGCTGGATCAGATCGAGAACCGATTATTGGCCAAGAGAAAGTACGCTTCTGTCGCTTCCGTTGAGTGAGTAGCCTCCTTCTAGCTGGGCTGTTGATATTCGACATGCTTCAACCTCCTTTGAGCGGCTCCTACAAGGCGCCTGACGCGCTCCATATACACAATGGACAATCGACATGAACCCATCACTTCATCTGTCAGGCTGAACTTGCTTCCCCTCTGTTCCATTTGCCGCTCCACTCTCGACTCATGTTAGAGTTAGAATATATAATAACATCGCTGAGACTCCTAATCCTCCTCCCTCGTCCAACTTCCCCTCCTTTCCAATACCAACACCACCTCAGTCCGACAACACACCTACCCACCCAGCCCATTATGTCGAACCCCTTCCCCCCCTGTCCTCCTCTGCCCAAAGCCGACGGGCCTGTGGACTTGATCTTGCCCCCTTCTGAAGATCGACCGCACAAGTATTTCACCTTGGACAACGGATTGGAGGTGATTGTCGTCAGCGATGAAAAGGCAGACAAGGCTGCTGCTTCGATGGATGTCGGTGTAGGCCATCTGAGCGATCCTGACGATCTGCCTGGATGTGCTCATTTCTGGTGAGCTTGCTTGAGCGCTCCCTGCTCTCAGAGTGGCCGTTAGCTGACCTACGTTGGATATAGTGAACACCTGCTATTTATGGGTACAAAGACAGTGGGCTCATCGATTCCTTGCAAACTGTTGGACAATGAGCTGATCGCTACGTATCATCGCAGCATCCCGAAGAGAACGCTTACCAAGCATACCTCTCATCGCACAATGGCCACTCAAATGCTTGGACAGCTATGACTTCCACCAACTACTTCTTCGACGTCAGCCCTGATGCTCTTCAAGGAGCACTTGACATGTTCTCGGGGTTCTTCACTGAGCCGCTTTTCAACGAGGTGAGCTACAGATTTCACGTACTTTGTTCGTGGATTTGCTTAGCTTATTGTATCCATTGCCTGGCTTGTAGGACTGCACCGAGCGAGAGATCAAGGCTGTAGACTCGGAGAATAAGAAGAACCTTCAAAATGATGTTTGGGTGAGCCGCCAAATCATTTCCGGTCAGAGGAATTCAAGCTCAATCATCGTCCTGGTTGCGTGATCAGCGATTCTTCCAGTTGGAGAAATCACTTTCCAAGCCCGGACATCCCTATGGTAAATTCGGTACAGGAAACTACGAGACTCTCTGGTCCAAGCCCAAAGAAGCTGGTCGAGATCCCCGACGACAGTTGATCGAGTGGTGGGAGAAAGAGTACTGTGCCCGAAGGATGAAGTTGGCTGTAGTAGGAAAGGAAGACGTCGGTACGCTTGAGAAGTGGGTCAGGGAGAGGTTTGAGAAGGTCCCCGTGAGAACAGAGGGATTGCCCGAGGTTGGAGAGAAGGGTGTCAGGATTGCTTTCACTGAGCCTCCTTTCGGACCGGAGCAACTTGGCGTGAGTCTGACCGCCTGTGTGTCGCCCTTTTATCTGGTTGTACGGTTTACTGATACAATACCGACGCAGTCTTTCACCTTCGCCAAGCCTGTGAGAGACATGCGAGGCCTCGAGCTCGTCTTCCCCTTCCCCGATCTGGATCATCTTTACAAGTCACGAGTGAGTCCAGCCCGGATTTGCCATTCATACCACTTTATGGCTAGCGCTGACCGACCAACTCACCAGCCATCTCAATTCCTGGCTCATTTCCTCGGACACGAAGGACGAGGGTCGATCCTGTCCCATCTCAAGAAGAAAGGATGGGTCAACTCTCTTCGAGCGGGCGCTCATCACGACGCCGCCGGTTTCGCTCTGTTCAAGGTATCTGTGGACTTGTCTCCTGAAGGTTTAGGTGAGTTTGCTTGCAGCCATGCGTGTTTGCGTTGATCCAGCTGATCGACTCTCTTGCAGCACACTACAAGGACGTAGCCCTTGCGATCTTCAAGTATATCTCGTTATTACGCTCTCAACCTCCTTCAGAAGAAGCCTTCAACGAAATCAAGGCGATCTCCGAGATCTCCTTCCGGTTCGCTGAGCGAGGCAGAGTTTCTTCGTACTGCGCCTCCTTGTCAGGATTCATGCAATCGCCTGTCCCGAGAGAAAAGGTCATCAGTTCCAAATGGCTCGTCGAGGAGTACCGAAAGGACGAGCTTCAGGCTGCTTTGCAATTGCTTGATCCTAGAAGAGCGACCATCGGTGTCACATGCAAGGAGTTGCCCAAGGACGTCGAGGGGACTTTCGATCAGAAAGAAGCTATCTACGGAACGGAATACAAGCGAGTCAAGTTTGATGAAGAGTTTTTGAAGGAGGTGAGCTGTCTTGAACCACAATAGTTTGCGGAACCCAGCTGATACAAAATATATAGGCTATGGCCGGAGCCAAGGTGGAAGATTTATATCTGCCTGGACCGAATCATTTCATCCCAGAGAAGCTGGACGTCGAGAAGTTTGACGTAGCCAAGGTTAGCACAGTCCTTGACACTGCATAAATTGCCAGACTAATGTACCTCTCGTTAAGCCCGCCGAACGACCTGTCATGCTTCGTGACACGCCACTCTCGAGATTGTGGTACAAGCGAGACGACCGATTCTGGCAACCCCGTGCCAACCTGGATATCCTGCTCCACTCGTAAGTTTAGCTAATTGTTCCACATGATTTTCAAAGCAAATCGTCTGCTGGACAACAACTCACATGAATAACTTTCTCTAGACCCATCCTTCAAACCACCCCTCGTAACGCAGTATTATCTCGACTATTCTGCGACCTCTTCACGGACCACATCACCGAGGACGTCTACGATGCCGAGCTCGCCGAGCTGTCTTTCAGCTTGTGGAACGAGCATTCATGGATCGGTATTTCCGCTGGAGGATTCAGCGACAAACTTGCTGTTCTGACCGAGACGATGTTGAAGAAGCTTGTAGAGTACAAGGTCGATGAAGGTCGATTCAAGGAGATTGCCGAGGCTGTAGGTGACTTTGCACAATGGCCTAACCCAAGACACGACGGCTAATGATGTTTTGCCTTCCTCAGACCCGGCTGGAGTGGAAGAACTTCGCCTTGGGTGACCCGTGGGGTATTGCCATGTTCTGGGATGGCTACCTTTCAAGAGAAACAGCTTGGACGCATGACGAGCGATTGAAGGAGCTAGAGTGTGAGTCCTGGTAGTCACAAAAGAAGGTTTTGAGCTGTGGCTGATCGTTTGCCTTCTTGGGTAGTCATCACCGCTGAGGATGTGCAAGCGTTTGGACGAGAGATGCTTTCTCGAATGTATATCGAGACCCTCATCCACGGAAACACCTCGCCTGAAGGCGCCAAGGAGATCCAAGATATGCTCGAACGGGTTTTGAAGCCCAGACAGCTGTTCCCTGCTGAGATCAGGGCTCCTCGAAGTCTTGTCCCCGCGCAGTGTGAGTTGCTCTCGCCGCTCTGCAGTGCAGCTGTGTCAACTGACCGTGTGTCGCGGTGTTCATCACAGCCACCGAACACATTCTCGCTCGTGACGTACCCAACAAGGCCGAAGTAAATGGTGCCGTCATCTACCACCTACACATCGGTGATCCAACAGACGTCGTCCTCCGAAACAAGCTCTCGCTCTTATCTCAAATCTCGTCCGAGCCATGTTTCGACATTCTCCGAACGAAACAGCAATTGGGATACATTGTGTTCTCTCATGCATCGGCATCAGCTGGATCGATGGGATACTCCATTATTGTGCAATCTGAGAGATCGACCGAATTCGTCGAGAATCGGATCGAATCTTTCCTTGATGGTATGGTAGAGTATCTCGAGAAGATGACCGATGAGGAATTTGGAAAGCACAAGACTAGTTTAATTGCGAAGAAGGAGGAGAAGCCAAAGAACCTTAGTGAGGAGACCAAGAGGTTCTGGGGAAGGGTGAAGGACAGGTACTACGAGTTTGGCAAGCGTGAGTGAACGCCTCAATCTAGACATTCTTCCTACATCGGACGTTTTTCTTGTACGAAGGTGTGCCGCATGAGTTGTTTGTTGTGTAATGCTGACTGTGCTGTTTGTCTCTCTGTTCATGCGGATTACACAGGACAAGCCGACGTTGCCGCCCTTCGCGACCTTACAAAATCCGATATCCTTGCCTTGCTCAAAGAGAAAATCGTCACCTCTTCTCCCGCTCGAACCAAATTATCTGTCCACCTGAAATCACAATACAAGGGCATCAAATTCGATGCCTCTTCTGCCGGGTTACTCATCGAGAACTTTACTAAAGCCGGTATCGCTGTCGACCAAGCTTCCATCCAGCAATTGCTGGCTACCAACCCAACTTTGGAAGCAGTCAAGACTTTTGCCGTATCAACCATCGACGCTGCGCCCATCGCTGACGAAGTCAAGACTCAGCTCAAGGCTGTCGTTGGGAACTTGCAAGGTGCCCCAGAAGACACGAAGGCTTCGGCCTCGGCTGATGGACAGGTTGAGGGACAGGAACAAGGTGTTAGGGAGAGTAATGTGTATATCGACGATATTCTCGCTTTCAAGGCTGGATTGATACCTTCGAAAGCTGCTTTGCCCGTGGAGAAGCTCAAGGACCTTGCTAAGCTTTAAGGCAAGTGGTCGAACGAGTGAAGGAAAAAGGAAAAAGGAAAAAGGAAAAAGGAAAATCGAGAGACAATGTTGTGTCCAAAGCTGAAGGAGAGTGGGTTGTGCAGAAGAAGTATACTCCATAAAATAGCTAGACACATGCCTATACATCATAGCTCACAGCTCATAGCATACATACTACATATTACAGTCAATATCAGTCCGAATGCAGCATGTATCAATCACAATTCCCAGAAATGTCCTGTGCAAAGCTGAGCCGTCAACGTTCTCTTTCTCCGCATCATCGATTATTGACTACCCATACTTGGAGGACGATACCGTATCGGTCGGGTTGATTACGGTTGGAGGACCTTGATTGTATGCCCCAAATTGCCCTCGAAGCGGAAAATGAGCCGACATCGACGAGCGTTAGTTAGCTAGTGCCACCGTCAAGATGCCAGAAATTTATTTTCCGGCTTAGAGAGGTCATCGGTATGCCGCCAAAAAAAAGGCGGACGCGCCAGAGATGAGATTTCAAATGTCATACATCATACTTGCTATCGTATATAACGACGAAAACTGAGCATGAGTAACGTCGCTCAAGACCTTTCCTCCTTGTTCTTTCCCGTGTTGCGCGTACGCAGCACTTCTTTTATCGCCTGTCGACCCGGGCTCTGTCGGCCGATCGAGCTGACCCAAGTCCATCATGATCTTCTGCCCATACTGACTTGCCTTTTCCCCAACATTCCTTGTCGCATTCCTCTCCGATTGATCTATCAAAGATCAATCACGGCTCGGTTCGGCTCGGCTCAGCTTTAGCCCCGCTTCGTTTTTCCTGCTTGTTCCCTGCACAGTCCATACCTCTGCCCTATGTCCAATGTCCTATATATACCCTATACGCTGTAGCCCTCGGCTTGAACTTCACAAGCCTTACAATTACAGGTCCATCTTGCGTCTCTCCTCGGCTCGTCGCCAAGCCATTCGAAGAGGTTCTGATACTTTGCCGTTAGTTGATGATGCGGGAGGGAGGGCATAGGCGTATTGCGATTCCGTTCGAATTACCTGCGACAGATATGCAATGTCGAGTGAACCAAAGGAAAGAGAAAAAAGAGGTCAGCGAGTCTGCAGGGACTCTCAGGTTCGTCTACGTAAGAAGACGGTTCAAGGTAGAACGACAGTTTTGGTTGCATTGATCACTTACCGATCCAATAGACATGAAGAAACCAAATGTAGCGGCTGAAGAAAGCATGTATTGCGATAAAGTAGCCACGAGACCTCTGGGTCCGGGTCCGGCTCGAAGGACAGAGAATGTACCAAAGATGAAACCAATCGTCAGGCCGACGCAACCTATAAGCGCAGCCGTAAGGTAGTAAGGTAAAGGTTGAAAGAGAGAAAATGGTGACAGGACAATCAGTCAAGCTATCCTCTCCCAGCCTTTAGAGTAGATAATGAGAGACTTAGAAGTGATTGATAGCGAGAGGAAAGGGAGGCGATCGGATCGTTGGGCGGTTGATGAGATGTCAGTTCCGGGCACTGTACTCACTACCCATGATAGCGCCCATTTTCACTACAATGCCGAAAGGTCACATGCACAAAGATCAGCATACGTTCTCCTTCAAGTCCAATCTCATACCCATATCCCCCCACATTCCAGCTCTTTGCCCCGGCTCTCACTCACTCTTGTCAAAGGTGGAACCACCCGCTGTCGTCTGAGGAGGAGGAGGCATGATGATATAAAGTTGATGTTAGGTTTGGGTGGCGTAAAGTCGAAGTGGTTCAAGAAGCTTTCGTCACGGATTGCTTCTGGTTCAGTGAAAGTTGCCGTCCGGTATGTCTGCCGTCAATGGTGAACGCAGTTTGGATGAGATATGATTGTAGATGTTCAGAGTTGTTGAGAAAGGCGATGTATCAAGAATAAGGAATGGGTTGGTTCGACTGGTGATGCGGTTTACTCGCTCCGCACCATACAAGCACAGCAGACTTACTCACCTAGCCGACATTTCTGGAAAACATGACTTCCTTCAACCGTGGGAAAGTCCGTCAAGTGGAGGCAGACCAGACTAGACCATATATACAATACCCACCCATCTCAGGCCCAATTGGCTTCAACTGACTTATTATCGACGGATAATAGCAGTGGTACTGTATATGAACTACATAACTACATGATGCATCAAACTACCTGTTATCGTACCTTTATGAGCCTGTGAATGAGCATGGACATGAACATGAACATGAAAATGAACGAATTCTGAATGCGTTGTGATGTGCTGTGATGTACCGTATAAAACAAACAAATTATATATATCTACCCGCCCTGTCTTTGATGTCATGGGACAATCGAAAGAGAACAAAGTCCCTCCCCACACCGGAAGGTGGGCTAATTCCCTTCCAATCTCCTTCTTTTGAGAAACTGTGAACTGAAGCCTCTCATCGAGTAGTATGCGTAGCCATATCGTTAATCTCGTGTCGGTCCAGTAATCGTGTGTCTGTTTGTGGGTCCTAAGGTTTATCCGTCTTCACTATATCCCTTTTGAGTGATCCGTAACTATCGAACGAACAGAAAAAGAATCGTTTAATGGTGCTGCTTCGCTTGATGTCGTTTTAAGGCATCCATTCTGCAGAAAATAAGGCAAACAGGATCAGCGAGAAGCCCACCTCAATATCTTCCCCCGCAACAGCAAAACGCGTCGCAATGGCTTGAAACATTGGCGCAAAGGAATTGGGATCAGATCAGTGGACTCACCTCGTAAAGCTCTCGCCACAATCATTACAAGTAACCTTTGGTTTATCCTTGATGGTCTTCCATAAGATCGCTTTGTCTTCCGCCAATTTCCCCTCGATCACCAGTTCTCCTTCCCTTCGAGCATGACGGGCCATATGACGCGGCAAGTCGTATTTACGCGTAAAGACGTCTGTGCACCGGTTGTATGGCTGAAAGAGTGAAGCGAAAAGAACAACAGTTTGTGTCAGCTTAGTACCTCTTCATGAATGATCAGAAATAAAAAGCGCCCATTCAAATCAAATGCATGCTTGAGTTGAGTGATATGGTTTAGAGAGGGACCGATTCCACCTGGGTAAGGCAAAATGACTCACTGGTAAAGGATTGACATAATCGCACTGTACCCCACCGGTAGGGACAACAGCCGGTGTCCCACTCTTCCTTCCACCCTTGTTCCCTCCACTAGGACTATCTCCAACCTTCCTGACCTTTTTGATCGTACCGCCTTTCGTGACGCCTCCTGGTGCATTGGCAGGGTTCACTTGAGCATGACCATGACCATGACCAGTTGGCGGAACCGCCGCCGCCGATCCTGTACTGGCTCTTCCACCTGCACCTCTTGCAGTTGCGGCTGCAGCTGCTGAACCACCCCGCTTCGTTCCTCCACCTGATGCGCCGAGGCTTGCTCGACCCCTATTCGCATGTGATATGGCAGTCTGACCTCGTCCCCGACCAGCTTGGTACTCGCTGTCGTCCCCGCTGCCTGTCTCGCTGGATGCAGAGGGCGAATGGTACTCGCTATCTTCTTCAGCGAAAACCCCCCCTTCGTCCATCTCCCTCTTGAGTTCCAATGCTCGTTCTCGCTCTCGATCTCTCATCTCCTCCATCTGAAGCTCACTTCGCCGTCGCTTCCGCGGTGGTCCCCCTTGCTCGTCATCACCTTCAACCTTGACCTTGTTCGCCGCCCCCTCAACTCCGGCTCTTCCAGCTCCCGCTGTACCAGGTTTCTTGCCGGCGGCTTCCTCATCTTCGGCGGCAGATGGTACGGTTACGCCAGTCGGTATCCCGCTCGACCTCCACTTGTCTACGGCCTCGGCTCCAGCTTTCCTTTTACCCTTGTGGTCGAATGGCGCATCGTAGACGTGGGTCTGGGGTATCCCTTGCGCTGCTCGCCATAAGAGATCAAGACCACTCTGAGCAGACTGCGAGGAAGTAGAGGGCGATCTTTCTCTTCCGTGTCCAACAGTCGCTTCGTCGTCTTCTTCGTCCGCCGCGCCATCAGCAGGTACTCCAGCAGGCAATGCACTAGCCTGCCGTAAACCTGAAGGTGTATGGGCCGACGCGCCGATAGGAAGGGATTGTTGATGTTGCAGTTGAGGTGGTACAGGGGGATCATGGCCGTTGACTGGTGTTCCGCTTGTTCGTCTAGGCGTAGATCCTGCACCGATGCCAGCAGCCGTAGAGGTGTTCTTGTTATTGGTCGAAGAAGGCGGAGGCATCCTGCTCGCTGCTCTATCCCTTTCTCTTTGCGCAAAGACACCACCTGGGCTATTGAGATATGGCGAGCCCGGAAAGCCCGGTGATTGAGGGTTTGTCGGCACCCACTCGATAGTAGGGATGCACCAATCCGATTCTTCAGAGCTCGTACTAGCCGCATCTGTCGTAGAAGAGCTTGTAGAACTCTGTCGATGTACGGATGGATTCGCTTGGTGGGGAGTCACAAAGTTGGCGTAGTTTCTCGGCAAGTTGAAAGGGTTTTCAAATGACTGCACGCCCGGCGTATTTCCGCCTTGATATAGTGAAGCGGTACCATTCAACGCTCGTACAGCTTCATCAGCTTTGGCGAGAGCTTCGGCTTGTCTAGCCGCTAGTTCCGGGTCTATCCCTGTACCATTCGGATTGGCTCCTCCGAACCCACTAAACAGGGAGAACGAGTTCGCAGGTACATTGCCGTTTCCGATTCCAACTCCATTTCCATTTTCGTATCCATTCCCGTTGGCATTTCCGTTGCTTGAGGATTGACCTTGACTGCTTCCAAAGGCTAAAGGACTCTCCTCAGGTGATCGACTGTACACGGGGAAACCTTCGGGCCCATAGCTCGATCCTAGACCTGTTGGCGCTACAGGATGTATTGACATCGAAGATGAGGAGCCTTCCGTTGAAGTAGAATATGAACGATCATGGGTGCTTGTGCGTCCTTGTGACTGCGCAGCTAGTTGGCCGAATGGCGTTTTCCCAGCTTGGCTTTGCGGTATTGAGGATGAAGCCTGAGCTTGGGCATGATGTTGCGGTTGAGGTTGAGGTTGGGTAGGTGGTCTGACGGAGTTCTGAGAAGTGGGTGTAGGAGGATGGACACCAATGCTGCTCGCCAGGCTGGAGTACATATCACCTTTGGTGATGGGAGACTGAACTTGTAGATGGTTCAGATCAGAGGCTAATTGATGGCCAGCTACGCCATTTCCAGCTCTGTTTCCTTCATTTCGTTCTCCTTCTCCTCCTGCTCCGTAATCACCTTGCCCATCTATATCCATCCTCTCGTGCGCATCAGCATCTATGTCCGTCTTCAAGGGCAGCTTCTTATTACTCCTGGCTCTCGGTGTTCTAGCGCCTCCCGAAGCAGGCGATAAAGGCATACTTCCCGTAGTGGGCGTGGCTATCGTCGATCCACTCGCCGTAGCCGTCCCGGTCGCAGAAGCTGATGCTGATGCTGATGCTGAGCCTGCAGAGCCGCCAGAGAGGACGCGTTTCAGCATGTGTAATCTGGGAGAAGTGGGCGTTTGCGTAATTGTTACGTCTTCGTTGTGAGAGTCCTGACCGAGGGCAAGGGGAAAAGCATCAGTTGACATTGGTTCGTCTGTTAATATCGATGAGAGGGGCACATATGATTCGATCTGTCTTGGAGAACGAGGTGAACGGGGTGAGCGAGGTGATTTCGCGTTTTGTGATTTGGGCGAGCGGGGTGATTTGGGTGATTTGGGTTTTGTTGATGATGGTGTCGGGCTTGAGACTGAGACTGAGGCTGATGCTGTGACTGACTTTGGGAGAGGAGATTTGGGAGGTATCGATGGCTGAGTCATGGTTGATGGTGGTATTGATGGGGACTTGGCAGAGACCATCGTGAGGCTATAAACGCCAACTTGCTTGCTGCAAGGGTAAGGTGGGACACTGATGATCCGCCCGCAACTGCTTGTCAGGTGAATATAATCGTGGATGGAATGTCGAGTCCCAAATGGTTTGTTGCGCTGTGTCAAGGTGTGCGTATGTAGTGATTGAGACGACCAAGTGATCTATCTACTTTGAATTGCGCTTTACCGATGTACTATACACCGTGCTCGTACGAGGACTGCGGGGTGAGTGAAAGGATAAGATGCGATGAGATGAGATGATCGGAGGTGGTGGGTGTCTTCGATCGGATGTGATTGCTCGTGCTGAGTATGTGCTTGAATAGCGGTAAGTCTCGACCTGTCGCTCAAGATATCCCGTAGCTTTTGGCGATTGTAGATATTTATGTACTCGAGTATCAGAAGCATGTACTGATATTAATTGATAATCTAGTTTGAGACGACGATTGATGGTGACCGAGTACTTAGGAGTATACTCAGTATAAGCTGTGCGAAGTGTGTTGCTCATATGATGATGATGTAGTTATCACTAGTATCACTAGTTAGCTTTACTTAGGTCTCGGCGCGGGGCGCGGTGAATATAGCGGGGGTGAGTGGCAAATCCTAAGTGGCGGAGTGGCAAAAATCACGTGGCAAGCACGATCTTAACTCAACCTACGTACAGTGAGTGCTTCTTTTGCAGCGATATATATGTACAGTAACATTGCATGGGATGGGATGGAATAACTCGATTCTCTATTTACAACCAGTACAGGTCAACAACATATATCTATGCAGGGTCCTTGGAAGTGAAATTTCAATTGGAAAAGACGCTAAAAGCCCAAAATGATACTCGTATTTCAACCTTCAGTAGTTCGGTCCTCAAGTAAAATCATTGCGGACCTCGAGTTCATATCTCCTCGCTGAAAGACATTGCACCGCTTGGGTGAGCCTACATCAAAAATGCTTTGGCAATTTTCTCCTTCTTGCCTAGTTTCTCTTTGCCTCTCCCCTTCGGGTTTCCTTCTCCAGCTTCGTCCGTTACCGCCTTTTTCCCCTTCTCACCTTTTCCCATCGCTCGGTCTGCTTTACCCTCAAGCTCATCGAGCAGCCTCAATACTCCTTCTGCCGCTTTATCAAACGCCGTAGACTCGAGATTAATCGTTGTACTGGGATAACCAGGTCCACCGTAAGAATCCGCTTTTGTCTGTTGGCCATCGTCAAGTGTCTTCCATCTACGAAAGAATCAAACACATCGGAAATCAGCTGCAGCCCATCTGCATCAAGAGCACCACTTAGCTGAACGATGCGATAGCGAGGCCGTCTGACCCACTTTTTGATCTGCTCTCTAATCGATCTTGCTTTGAGACGGAAATGAGTCTTGACTTCATTCTCAACTGCATAAGTACCAATAGGCGCGAGAGCGTCAGCTCATTAGTCATCTCCTGTTTAATACCAGTCCAGATCCCTCTGATGATCATGCTACAAGATATCCCACTCACACGGCCGAGGTGGCGTTCTGATGTTATTCGCCATAGCGTCGATCAGGGTCATGCGCCTGATATTCGCAGAATATGCTTTGCTTTGTGTCGACTATGACAACAGAAACAAATGTCAGCTAGCCTCTGCCACGTAACGAGCGGCAAAAATCCAGCTCACTCCAGCTTGGTCCGCCCATCCTGCATCAGGACCGACAATTTTAGTCAGCTGTGATTTCCGGCGAAGAGTTTGATGGACTGGTACGAGGACCAAGACTGTCTACTTGTCTAATCTCACAATTCAGTGCCAGACTCACCGGGCTCATTGAGATATGGCTCCTCGCACAAGATCAAGCTTTGAATCGATATCAGCGCTTGCAAGAGCGTCGATTGACCAGAGATCCATCCTGGACCTGACCAAGTCCCGAGCAAACTAAGGCAGACTTTCTGAAACAGACACAACATGTTGTAGCGGCGGTCATCACTTCAGCTGGTAATTCATCAGAATCTGCCCAGCTGACATATGCCACTCACTCCGTCCGCATAGAGGTTCGGGTTGTACCTAAACTTTCCTCCATTGGTCGTCATGCTCTTGACATGAGGACAGTGAGCACTGTAATCCAGGGGTAAGAAAATATCAAAGATGAAACATCCATTCTCATATGGTGTTCCTTCAGGACCAATGATCATGGCTTTGAGGACGTCGACTCGTGCTTCATCCACGCGAAGGAATATTGTGGAATGCCATGCGACGGGAAGCGAGGTGGTGAGGACCGCCAGTTCTTTCGCTATGGCAAGAGACCTTTTGGCCATGTCCTGCGAAGATTGTAAGTGAGCTTTCATTTCCCTCGTGAGATGGTGAGGCAATTGAACAGCTCACCAAGCCTTCCAGAGTCTGAATTGAGCTATTATAAGCGTGATAATAGTTCACTTTGTCCGTTGAAGAGCCTTCACCGGGTATGCTCATGTCGCAATATTGGAATCTAGCTTGTCCTGCCCATCTCTCGTCTGGCCCATTGTGTACAGAACGGTTGATCAGGTGAATCCCATTCTGGAGCTTGACACGAACTTCAGCTCACATGTCGCAACGATCTCTTGATCAGTCAAACCATCTTGTTGTTCTTCTAAGATCGGAGCGCTACAATCAGGTAGTCGAGGGAGACCAGCCTTCATCCTTTCCACGAATGGTTTGCCTTTCGTCTCTTGCAGCGACCTGTCTATGATCTGAGCTGAATGTATGATTCGCTCGCTGAACCAGAACATCGAATAATATGAGCTTGGATCGATAGACTGGAGAAATCGCTCACAGACCAGCTCACCAAAACAGTCTCATCTGAACATTCGGATCATGCTTTTCATCCTCCTTCTTCTCCCTCTCACGTCTAGCTTGTTCGGCCATACTGATTCTCTTGTCTTCTTCGGTCATGGTTTCGTCTTTTTCTTCTTGAGCTGCAGCTGCAAAGCCTTGCAAGCTCTTGAGAGCAGCTTGAGCTTGGATAACACAGCTCTCAAGCAATTCTCGCGGAGAAGAGGCACCTTCATATGTGACGATGACTTGATTCGGTGCGTCTGGAGAAGGAGATATTTTGCTAGCCCGCATCTGGGGCATAGCTAGCATACTTGCTAAAGCCTCATGATTCGAAACGATCTGGAATGCGCCATTAGCGAGCTGGGTCACGCTGTTACTAGTTCTCAAGCTCACCTCAAGCCAATCGAAGAGTGCTCGATACAATTCGCCTCGATTGGTCATATCGAGCAATGAGTCGTTCCTCAAGAGGTCGTTGACGAAAGCGCTCCTTCGTCGCAAATGAGCAAGAGCAGTCGGGTGAACGAGATGATCCGAAGCCCGGGCGCCTCCTGGTCGGTCGAAAGAGGGGAGGAAGACGCTGACTTGGTTGAGGAGCGTGGTCGTCTTTTTATCGGCTTCTCGCTGGGCTTTCTCAGCCCGCACTTGACCCGAGCGCTTTATGGACATGTACATCAGCACGGAGCACATGACATACAATCTACACAGAATATTCAGGAGGCGCAACCCACGTCTTCCTTCGCGCCACCAGCATAACCAGTGCCTTTCGCGGCGCTTTTCCGTCTTCCGAAACCAGACTCCCAATCAGCCAAATCAGAGTCGTAATCCTCATCTTCGTCGATATCGGCTGATAAATTCAATTTCCCCTTGATACCGCTGAGTAGCCCTGTCTTCGGCTTCTTTGGAGATGAGCCTTCGGCAGACGTCGATCCGGTCTGACCGGATGGTCTGGACCCGTTGCTGAAGGCTTGCTCGATCATGTGTAATCCGACGCCTAGTAAGACACCCTGAATGACAGCAGATTAGCATGAATAACGTCTTCGTACCCATCTGATTGTTCTGGAGACTCACTTGGATGTTTGGACAATGTAGCAGCTCTTCGGCCGCGGGAAGCTTGTTTTGCCTTTTTCGACCGTCCGACATCGAGAGTGAGGCAGGGGAATGCAAGCTTGAGAGAGGGGAAGGTCGATCTACCCTCTCACCGCAAGCGAGACAGGTATGCCGTTCACATTTGGGGCAAACGGGCCTGATGATCCCTTTCAGGTAAGAGGTATATGTAGCGAAATCGGTCTACAAGAAGATAACCATATCAGCTACATGCGCCGCACTTCAAAACGCGAAGAGAAGCTGATCCTCACAAAGAGCGAGAAGAAGTCCGATGGCTTTCTCTGCAAGACATGTCCGCATCCTCCAGAACAAGGCATACATTCGTCTGCCAGCATCGAGTACAGCTGGAAGAGGAAGCTTTGTTCGTCTGCCAGCCACCCTAATTAGCCTCGTTCTAAGCGATGCGTGAATATAGAGTGATGATACTCACTTCCCTCAGGACATCCAGACATCCACTCCCCTCTACCCAGTATTCTGACTTGAACGGACTTCGGTATCGCGTTGCGTAGGCTCACACCTGAAGTATGCGGTACAGTGACCATGAGAAGAGCTTCCTTCTCCACTGGTTCGACGATGTTTTCGGTTCTGTCTTTCGAGAAGAAGATACCTGCATACGGGTCGGACAGGAGCTGATCTTCGTGTAATTCTAACCGGGCACGAGCTAGCTTGTAAGCTGTATGCTTTTCATGATTGTCGCTGATCCAGAGATGAGCTTACCGTCGTCGCCAAAGTCACCTTCCAAATCCTCGTCTTCATCATCATTGCTCTCGCTATCCCCGTCCAGCATGTCTACGTCTTCGTCATCGTTATCTTCGTTCAGTCTTTGAGAGGTGTCAGATGCGCTGCCCGTGGGCGTCCTTGAGGGCGTTTTTTTGGGTATCTGCGGCTGATGTCTCAGCTGATCAAAGGATCGTTCTCACAACAGCTGAATAACGCACCTGAAGACCTGTTGGCATAGTGCCTTCCGCCTCCTCATCATCCGAGGGTATATCGTCAAATTCGCCTGCGAACACCCGTTCCTACATCCGAGCGTCAGCTAATTGTTGTCCAAAGAATTCTTGACTACAATGTCAGCTGATATGAGGGTGGGACTCACCGCAGCTGACATCACGTCACCTTTTGATCTCCTCAGTGCCGCTCTCGCTCGCCCACCTGGGATACCCATATCGAGCAGCTGGGCGAAAGCAGCCTGGTCCGCCATCTTGCTGTGCTCACGGCTTCACAGGCTTCCTCGATTGAGGGTCGGAAGGAACGGCAACCTTTTTGAGGAAGTTCTGTGACCCCGCTTCTTCTTTTCGATACGAGGAAAGGCTTGCAAGGAAGGTCACTTGATTTCGGTCCAGTCGAGGAGGTAGCTAATACAGGGACCGTGTCTGGTATATCACAACGAGACAGTCCCTACGAGCAGTAGTGAGGTGGTTGTCTGTTTGAGAGTGACATCAAGCGAATATAATCGTGACGGGTAGCAGAAAGAAGAGAAAGAAGAAGAAGAAGAGAAGTCTATGTCAATGTCAATATCAATGTCAATATCAATTCTTATAACCTGTGTATATTGACTGGCGTCACCCCGCACATACCACATTCCTTTTGGGTTGCGGGTTGACCGGACCAAGTGGAGGCAAAAACACGTAATAACCTCTTAATCTTATCCTTATTCCCCTTATCTACCAACCTACCTACCTACCTACCTACGACAAAATAGGCGCGCCAAAGAAGCGGGTCAAACAAATGTGTGTGTCACGAGAGGGCAGAGGTGCCTTGATGGATCCCTTTGATGCATATCTGCAGCAGCCAGCTGTTGTATCTTCCGGGTCCGGGATATACAGTAAAAGAATAACCGGAATCACCTGCACCATATACCACAAACACCTACTCGTACTGTTCTGAATTGACCACCAAGACTATATATCCCATCTCTTGGCTCTCTTCATCTAGATCACTGTCTGCCTTCCTATATCCCTCTCTGACCCTCTTCCATTGCCACCTCGTGAACAGCCAGCTACTACATTCTCCTTCATGTCCCCTTAACGGCTGAATCTGAATCCGGTCACATCCCCACAGCCTTTCAACACCCTATACCCCCTGATCCCACCACATTATGCTCACCCGACCCATCTCCGCCTCACTTGTGAATAAGCGATCTCGTCCCCTCGTCCGAGGAATAGCAGTACCTATCACTCATTCTAGCTATCCTAAGCAGCAGAGCCGCATGTTCGCGCTATCGACTAGAAGGGCTCAACAGCCCAAGACATTCTCAAACCAGGATAAACTGCCCAAGTTACCCGTACCGGATCTGGAGAAGAGCTTGGAAGGGTATCTCAAGAGTCTTGGACCCTTGTTGGAACAGACTGTAAGTTATGCATGAACGAATAGCGCAGTATAGGGAGATTGCTGATCATGCGTGGTTTAGTATGGTGCCTCGGCGTTAAACAATGAGACGGAGAAGAGGAAACTATTTGCGAAGGATTTCGCTGCTCCCGGTGGTCTCGGTAGAATCCTTCAAGAGAGGCTGAAGGGTGAGCTGCTTCTTCACCGAACGAGAAGGTGGACGATAGCTCATACATTTTTACGCCACTGTTGGCTGTTGCAGATCTCGATCATGTCTCGCCCAACAACTGGCTCAACGACACGCTGTGGCTCGGTCTAGCCTACCATACCTGGCGAGCACCCTTACTGGTCAACTCCAACTGGTGGCTTCTCTTCGCTCCAGACCCACAAGACCCAATTCCACCCACTCACGATTCATCATCCTCTTCTTCATCTTCGTCATCTCAAAGGGGGATCAGCGTACCTGATTCGGATCCTTCTTCGAGCGTAGCAGCAAATAGCCAAGGAGGGGGTCGGGAATGGCTGGATAAGAATGAGAAGCTGGAAGAAGTCTTCCAGTGGGATAAAGTGACGAAGAGAGAATGGATAACCGATTGGCAGATCAGGAGGGCTGCTTGGATGGCTAGGCGGTTTGCTGAGTTCAGGACAAAGCTGCTTAGGTGAGTTAACGAGACAAGTGAACGGTCTTATAGCTGACATCGTTTCGATGATTGCTTAGAGGGGAAATCCCACCTGACGCTTCCAAGGCGGGACCGTTCGACATGCACCAGTACTCCAGGTGAGCTATACAAAGGCCCCGGTTACCTGGCCTCGAAACTGACTACATATAATGTTCATATCACAAATGCATAGGATGTTCAACCTATCTCGTATACCGCGACCAAATTCAGACGCTTTCTCAGCCATCGACAACAAGGCCACTCACATCACCCTACTTATCGACGACTTCATCTACTCGGTCGATATCTTCGCATCGAGCTCACCAGATGGCGTACCTGAACCTCTGCCGGTAGGTGAAGTCGAGCAGCGATTCAGGGCTGCTGTAGCGGATGCAAAGTCACGCAGAGATGCCCAAGAATCTCCAGCTACGATTGGGGTGCTCACTGCAGATGAGCGAGATACATGGACCAAGGTGAGCTAAATTGAAAACTATATTTTCACTCAAAGCTCACTTCCGGTATTTATATTGATATTAGAACCGAGAGCATCTCCTCTTACTCTCACCTTCGAACCGAACCACGCTCAACTCCATCTCCTCGTCCCTTATCGCCCTTTCTCTCGATCCATACACTCTGCCTAGCATCCCTTCCTCAGATCCTCTGCGCTTGCCTGCAGTCGATGCGCAAGTACGGAATACCGCCACTGGTATCTCAGGCGGCAGTAGTAGGTGGTTCGACAAAGCTGTCAGTGTAATGGTAGAAACCAATGGCAGAGCAGGTATAATGGGTGAACATTCCCCTGTGGACGCTCTGATACCTTCTATCGTGGCGGAGTATGTTCTGGCCGCTCCAGTGGATGAAAGTCAATTCAACAGCTCAACAGCTTCGACAGGTCAAGCGAATGGGCAAGGTTGGAAGAGGGAAGATTGGGTTGTGGACGAGCATATCCGAAACGAGATAGAGGAATGCAAAGGCAGGAACCAGAAATTGGTCGATGATTCGGATGCAAGCCAGCTATGGTGGAGTGAATATGGTGCTGACTGGATCAAGAAGAGCGGTAAGCTGGCTGAGATTCTAGCAATCTATGCCATTCTGAGCCGTATATACACTGAACCGATTGCTGATGAAAGTCTGCTTAATGCGTGGTTCTTTAGCCAAACAATCGCCCGACGCGTATCTACAACAGGCTCTCCAGCTCGCATGGTATATGGACCAAGGGTATGCCACGGCTACATATGAGACTGCTTCGACTAGGATGATGCGCCATGGAAGAACAGATGTGATTCGTTCGCTCAGTAGCGATAGTCGGGAGTTTGTCAAGGCTATGCTTGATGACAAGGCGGATGTGAGTGGAACGCATACCTCTCAATCTGGACCAAAATCGCCTCATCTTGATGAGAATGGTATAGCCATGCTTTCATTATCTCATGGTCTACCTTCATCTCTCCTATACAGTGTCTTTCAACGGATGTACAATACTGACTCAACGCCAATGATCCTTTTTATCGGCAGGACGCCAAACGATATGCCCTCCTCTCGTCAGCTTGCGCCACGCACAATGCTCTAACCCGCCGCTCATCCTCAGGACAAGGCTATGACCGACACCTGATGGGTCTCAAAGTCCACCTTCGAAACGGCGAGAATCACCCTTTGTTCGAAGATGAGTTGTACGCGAAGAGCCAAGAATGGAAATTATCCACTTCGGGTTTGAGTGCAGGTGGGAAGTTTATGGGGACTGGGTTCGGGGCTGCTTGGCCTGATGGATATGGGATCAATTGTGAGTACTCTACCTTCTGCGGTGTATCATCCAAGCTCGCATCCATGGACTTTCCTTATTGACCTTCTGTGGCTGTGCCACTGCGTTACGGTCAATGCTGATGCCGAGTTACGCTTGATATGGCCATGGCTTGTGTAGATCTTGCCGGACCATACCTCGTGAAATTCGGTATCGAATCCAAATACTCGTGCGATAAGACTTCAACACAGCGATTCAAACATAATATCGTCCAAGCTCTGAGGGATATGAGGCGTGTGTGCGAAGCACAAACCCAAGCTCAGTCTGATAAGGTCGAGGCGCACTTGTAGTTGCTGGACCTTCAGTTCATAAACGGTGCCTCTTGTTAGACATTTGAGCTGGAATCGGGATGGCGGGACTTTGCCATATGTGAAGGGCAGGTGGCCATAGGAGATCGGTTTGATCCGTGCTGCGATTGGAAGTCTGGTATTGCGAATACAGTAGATCAGTGGACAAGATGACAAGAAAAGTTCAGTGTCCTGTATCGTCATACCATCATGTGCTACACTACTCCACTTATCTGAATACCATACCTTCCGAGCGTGCTTATGCGGTGGAACAGATTATACGATATTGCAGCTGAACACGGCGTTCGCGACGATTGCGTCGATTGCGTCTACATCTTGTTGTCCGGTTTAGATGATGCATCGACCATGGCTCATTGAGCTCGATGTTGAGCTGTGGCTATTTGCACAGTATATCTGGCTATGACAAGAACTTCTCGAATCCATCCGAATCGAGTATACCAGCTTTCTCCACCCGAGCCGTCTCTTTACCCTACGCGCAAATACAGTAGGACAACGAATGATCAGCCAGCTGGCCCGACCACTTATAGTGATTGGTAATCCGCACGTGCAGGAAGTTGACCTGCACGATTGTGCTTCACAGCAAGAGAAGGACTAGAAGGACGAGTCATGAAGGATGGGAGGGTCTGAAGGGACCGAGGTACTTGTACTTACGTTTTCTAAACGGATAACGGTCGGTACGAATCTGACGCCGTATTTCAATCGAGCAGGATGAGAAGGTACATGCTTCCACCTATGAGTCGGTAGCATCGGGTTAGTTAGTCAGCATCGTACTTACTGTAGTCTTCTGCTACGATGTCAATGTCGGAACGCCGCACAAAGGCAATGCGCAGTCGCATCTTGGTGACTTACTGAGCGAAGCTGCCGATATAGGTGATTACGCCGTCTGCAGCAAAGTGGATCGAATCACGTCCTGATTCAGCACTTCACACTATCTTGGGGAGAAAGGGGCGGCTCGCAAACAATGATCTATTTTGGTACCCGATGTGATATACTTTCATAAGATACAGGATCTTACTAGGCTTGGAAGATCCCTGGAAAGCAGACTTTATGATCCCCTGTACGTCTCGGCAATGCTACCGTGGTGAATCCATGTCGACGATAGCGTACCATCAGTGATTAGTGCACCATTTCATCGGCCACTGGCAGGGGCCAGCCAGCCAAGCCAGGAAGATATCATTGAACCGATTGGTAGGTAGGTAGGTAGGTTAGCAGAATGATGGCTTACAGGACACCACATCTTGCCGTCCTCTACGCTAGAATAGAAGATCAAGAATGTCGGTTTGCCATCTTTCAGAGGCGCGATCTTGTCTTCGGGTGGAGGGTAGCTGTCATTGAAGGCGATTTGACAGTGATCATTTAGCGTCAAGCCAGTTTGGACTATCAGATCACGCTGAGTCATTATAGGTTGTTATCTGAAACATAATGAGAGATCGAGGAATTGACAAGATGAATTGTATATTGTCGACCATAAGACGGGGGAATCAAGAGGCTAGGGGACGGGAGGAGACGCACTTTGTTTCTACGAGCGGCATTGCGATCAGATCGGTCGATATTCAGATGCTTTGTATCTTGCAAGTTATTATTCCGTGTCATTGTAGTGGTTTGTACATATATAGCTCAACATCCGCGAAGGACGCAGGAAAACCATGCGTGACCTGGCCGCGGAAAAGGATCGTCGGTCAATCCGTCCATGGCTAGTCCGTATGACCTGACGGTAGTTCATGAACATCTCGCTTGAGCGATTACGATTTTCAGTTTCGGATCTGGCCGTTATCGATAACGCCATCGATATCCATATATGAATTATGTATATCCCATTGGCGCCTGGGGTCAACTAGATAGATGCATGAACAGCATTGCATTCAGCCGATCGGTTTCATCACATGACGTGGTGTAAAGTATTTCTTCCTCCCACGCCAGCAGTCCATTGATATGACTTGTCACTGACGTCTGGGGAGAACAGCATCCTGTGCGTAAAGTCTAGCGCGGAGCATATACACACACACACTCACGTCTTTACATGCAAACTACAAAAAAGGATACATATTGTAAGTAAAACGATTACCAGATATGAACAGCTTTGGCAATTGGCAATAATAGTCCTATCTATCTACAATATGATATATGCTATGAACAAGATGATATGAAACAGACAACCGTAGGCGCAAGCAGGACGGGCAGACAGGCAAACTGATCAAGACAATAACTACTTTTGGGAGAGTGCAAGTCTCGACGGAGAGAAGACGACAGTGGTCATTACAATAGACCCGCCGAGGCAATCTTTTCGGTTTCCCTGACCTTCGCTTTCCTTGCCTTGCCACGCCGCCATAGCCACAACTCCTTCTGATCTCAGGCGTTCCCCTGATCACCCATTCCTGCCTCCAGGCTTATAGTCTCAGCAAGCCCCGCGCCTTCTTAGCCCTGGACTCATCGGCTGCGTTGGCGTGTCCGTGTCCATGCCCGTTGCCGTTGCCGTGGCTCTGTCCAGCTCCCGAATCCCCAAAACCCCTCTTGACTCCCTTCTGTCCCTCCGATCCGCCGAAAAGCAAGCCCCGCCTACTAGGCATCGGCATCTCTTCCTCTTCGTGCTCATGCTCATGTTCGTGCTCATTTCCATGTCCGTTGCCTCTCGCGTTGCGCATGATCACTTCTCCTTCGTCGTCGCTAAAGATTGTACTCGGATCGTTCTTCAGCTGTAAGCTTTCACTTCGCACGGCATCTCTGCCGAACCTCCTGCTGATTGTCGGTGTAGCCACCGGAGAAGAAGGCGGTGAGATCTCAGGATCCGGCGAGGGTGTTCGGGCTGCTTCGAGGTTGATCCTCTTCGAAGGCGAAGGGCCAGTAGGCCAGAGAAGTTTAGGTTTAGGCAAGGGATGAGGCTCAAACTCATCTTCATCCGGGTCAAGCTCTGCTTGAGGGAAAGGAGCTCGTGAAGGATACAAGGGGTTGGCGAATACCTTCTTCGCGCCTCGGAAGACGTACGTGACGGTCGGCAGATCTTCGTCGACAATCGGTCCAGGTCGACGAGTTGAGGGTTCTCCCGGTTTCACCAGGAACGGGTTATCTTCCAGATCCAACATCCGTCGCCTCTCTTCTGCTTCTCGCCTCGCTCGTTCCCTCGCGGCCTTCTCTTCCCTCGCGGCCTTCTCTTCCCTTGTTACGAACTTCTTCGTACCGTTGGGACTGATGACGCCGATCCGAGGTGCATGTTTCGTTGGGGGTGGCGAGAGAAGCCCTGTTCCCGCTGAAGAAGGAAGAACGAGTTTGGAGATATTGGCTGAGGGTGAAGGGGAAGCATGTCGAGGACTTCTGCGTGGTCGTGATGATGAGTAAAGCATGGGCGCACCCTCTGTATCTGAGTCGAATTCAGGCTCGGTGGGTCGATGAACCGTGATCGCGCCAGGCGAGGCGAGTCCAACGGGTGCTCCCAAAGCTGATGAGACCAAAAAAGGGTTCTCGTCGATTGTAGGGAGTGAGACGTTTGAGCCGATTTGATCGACTTTCCCATGGCCAGCATTCTTGTGCCCGCCAATTCCTACTCCTACACCTCTTGATCCCGCAGCGTTGTTCGTTGACGAGGACGAGACAAGTCCCATTTGCTGAGCGAAAGTCAGACCTGGTCTGCGTCGTACTTTCTCCGGTCGAGTAGACGATGATGATGATACTGCCGCTGACGACAGGAAGAAAGTTGTGTGGCCGGAAGGAGATGGTTGAGCATCGAGCTCTGAGGAAGAGGGGGGTGGTTGACGACGTCGTGTTCGTTGTGTTTGAGGGGTAGGAAGTTGCGTCGAGCTTGATGCATGAGGTTGGGAGTCGGCCTTGCGCGATGTACGGGCTGATCTTCTTACCGTCTCGGGAGTGGGAAGATGAGAGGTATGCTGCGATGGGGGTGTAGGCAGTCTATATAGTGTCCCATCAGCTTCGTTGATCAGTCGATCACCATTGTGGTAGCTGACATACGAGGAGATAACGTCTACTCCTCGTCCCTTCCTCTTCCTCTCTACTGTTTTAGGAGCATCATCATGTTGAGGTTTGATACCGGTCCAGCCGGGCTGCAAGTATGTTTGAGATCCCTTCAAGGGTGATTCCATCTTGTCCCTCTTTTTTGCCGCGATTCTTAATTGTATTGACGGGCTGATAAATGCGATGATCTGATGATCCGATCGGGAAAGAGGAAGAAGGTTGAATGATCGATCTACGTTATTGCTGATTTTTCCCTTTCAGAATCGTTTGAATCGCTGATTTATCCGTTTTGCCACTTCTTCAAGAAGCGGAGGTGATGGCCGTCTTGCTCCTGACAAGATCCAAGGTGGGAATGGACAAAACGAAAACAATGATGAAAGGGAATAATAGAATGATCAAGAGAGAAATCAAAAGACAAAACGATGAGACTCAAGGTTGAAACGCGTCACCTAGTAATGTAATTGTAGTAATGTTCAGTTCATTCCTACAACTGGTACCCAGCCAGCCATTCATCCCTCATCTCTCTCAGGCACCAAAAGGTAATGTTCGGTGATGTCGGCGTTTCCTACCTGTGGCTCCGTTCCATTCCCAGCGATTAGCGGCTTTGTCCGCTGTCCATGCCGTATTTACGTAACTCGGTCGTTCGGTGCGATCCATACGTACAGTCGACGCGTTGAAACATGTGCATACACATGTCCAGCGCAATGTGCCAATGTGCCAGTCTGCACATCTACAGTACGAGTGCACTGCATAGCTTTGTACCACCAACATCTCTTCATGAATCGAGCCTGAGACCTTCATCGTCGGTATCAACCAAGCAGATACGATACAACAAGCATAGACTACTGTGAACAGATTACTCATGGCGCGATGAATGAGGTGAGCTGACGGATGAATTCGTGGAGGATGTGTTCTGCCAATTGGCTAAGAGATCTACCCCGTTACAGCCTAAATCACGATCGAGGTCGAGTCGGCCTTCTTCACCCTCAGACGTCAAGCTGCCCGACTCACCACTCTCCAACGACGGTGATCTGGCTCTAGAGGCATCACTATCCAACGTATCACTGAGCTCTGAACCCACAGAGACAGAATCTCACGCTGGACCAAGCAGGCTCTCACCCCGACCAGCATCTATACCGCTAGATATTGACGATGAGGGCGATATTGGCGTCTCATTGACCTCGCCCACTCGCGCCTCGTCACCTGCACCTCCTCCTTCTCTTCCGGAGAGTAGACCGCCGTTATCACCTAGAAGATCAAGTCACCAGATTCAAAGGGTGTTCACTCGTTCACCTTCCCCTTCGCCCAGGCAAAGATCGCTCACGCCTGTAAATGGCCATTTACAAGTCTCGCCAACCAAAATCCCCCTACCATTCCCGACGTCACTTTCCCCTCCAGCGTCTGCTCCGCCATCACGGCGTTCTTTCTCGTTCAAGTCATCACGATCGTCAAGTCCGCCTCCACAACCAAACTTCTTGAACATAAAACCACCTCTACCGAATGTAACATCCGTCATATTGGCCGATGGCGGGCCAGAGGTCAAAGCGGATTCCGAAGCCGACTCTGCGCCATTCGAATCTATCCCTCTTCATTCATCTACACCACCTCCGGAGATACCGACGGTGCCTCTACCTTCTTCGCCACGTTTTGCGAGCCCCGAAAAGAATGGGAAGAGGCAATCATGGGGAGGATTTGGGATGACCAAAGAAGGTCAACCGGTCGTTCATGGTGAAACGCCGGATCATACTCGTTCTCAAACAGAGGGATCAAGGAGGACTTCTTCAATTGTCAGCTTGTCGGTACACGATGAGAACGGGGAAGACGGTGGGGTGATACCGACGACCAACGGCGATCCATCAGCGACACCGAGATTACATGCTCCACCCGCGCACCCGTTTCCTTTCCCTATACCATCTTCGTCAAATCCCACTTCACCGCCTCCTTCGGCGCATAAAAGGCTGTCCACGGCCTCTTCGACGGGGACAACCCCTCAGCCTGGTCCACCGCAAATCCCGAACCAGGCACATGGGATAGGTGCGAAGGGTATCTCCACCTTTGAAAAAGTCATCTCGCATACTCGACCGTCGTGGCTTCCGCCCAAAGATCGGCACGAGGATGAAGTACATCTGCATCAATGGGAAGAGATGATGGCACAATCGCGAGAACACGAGAAACAGGCGCGTAAGGCTGCTGAAGCTAGGCGTAGAGAAAAGGAAAAACATATGTCGTTGCAGATGCCGCTCTGGGACGCATTGTTGGCGGATAAGGAGTTCAGTGTGAACAAAGTGCAGAATGATCAGAAGTTACGGAAGTTGTGGTTTGAGGGAATACCCAGTCATCTGAGAGGGAAAGCATGGAGTTTAGCTATTGGAAACCCGCTTGCTGTGTCTAAAGGTGAGTCGTTGCGCCGATAGTGCATACCAGTGTCGCTAGCTACACTGGCGATATAGACATGATGAACCGATATTATGGTATGCTGACGTTCATGTACTATAGACGCCTACAAAGCGTACACAGCTCGAGCTCGAAAAGCTATGGATTCAGGTCGATTCCCTCAAGCTATACTGGATCAGATGGAGGAGGATCTCGACGAGACCTTGCCGACGCTAAAGATGTTTCATCGTGGCAGCCCGCTGCGAGACGATTTGAAAGAGCTGATCACTGCTTGGGTGGTATACCGAAGTGACGAAGGCTTAGGATATGTGAGTATAATTGGTTGTCGTCTCCGGACAAACATACCCTATTGGCGTAGTGAGCACTGACGAGCGCTGTGATATAGGCACCATACATAAATCTGCTTTGCGCAATGTTCATCCTCGTCTCTCCGCCCTCAGAGGCATTCATAGCCCTCATCAACTTACTCTCTCGACCTTGTCTACGCGCATTTTTCACTCAAACCGAGGACGAGATCGACGCGTACTACAGGGTATTGGAGAACTTGCAGGCGGACGCTTATCCAAAGATCTACGCAAATTGCAAGAATTTGGGATTGAGGGTGCCGGAGAGTTGGTTCAGGGGTATGCTTGTTGAGCAAGTGCCGTTTGAGTGCAGTTGTCGGCTCTGGGACCAGGTGAGTGGTACTGGGTTAAAATCAGGATAATCGCAATGAGACGGATCAAGCTGATGGTATTTCTTACTGGATCATAGATCATGCTGGATGGCGACGGATTCATCTTCAGAGCCGCGCTCGCCATCTTTGGCTTCCTCGAACCGAGGTGAGTCAGCTCCATACCGATATACCGATTCGAGGCAGCTGATCTTACCGTTGTTAATCATCATCTTCGATGTGCAGATTATATTACCCAGACCACGACGAGATCCTGTCTGTATTAGAAGGACATAATCCAGCCACCCAAGCTATCCAAGCGCGAGAGCGCGAACGAGCCAAACTCCGAGGTGAGGCATTCGACGATTCCGTCGATGGGAAGTTGAGTGTCTTTGGGCTGAATGAAGGGGTTTTGTTTGATCTGATTGCTGAGGATGGGTGGAAAGAAAAGGCGTTTGAGAGGCTGGTTCTACGGGAGATGCCTGATTAGGCTTTAGAAGTATAAGTCGATCACCAATCGACTGATCGACCGACAGAGAAACCGTGCAGATACCAGCCGTACGGAACGGGCCATGATTGAGCGTGGAAATATATGATTTATTGTACTGCTGTACTGCTTTACTGTAAATAACTAGAAATCGGATAAGGTTTTATACCCTGCATGCATACCACGACCCTACGGATTGACTCCAATTTCCAAACAGCTTCACATGCCATGCCATGCCATGCCATGACGCGATCTGCGCTGAAATACAATACTTGTACGTCACACAAAAAAGGTACTGTCTCTACGACACGATTGAGCAGGAGCAGGAGCAGGAGCAGTGTCGTCGTGAGGATCACACGACGATTCGTACGATCTTAACTTGACCTGACTGAAGCCACAGGCAAGAGTGCTCTGTTACTGTTACTCTACAATAAGATCACTATGTAAAACAGTGATCTTGACCTACCCTTGGTACTTTTTCTGTATCTGTATCACAAGGGATCCAACAGATCAAACGCTTGTCTATGGTCGCTCGTTTCTGTTGTGAAAGAGATAGCTATCAAAGGAAGTGAGGTGTTTCACTTACGACATGACCTGTTGTCATGAAACATTCCATCTCGTAACCGTAACCTGCTTACAATCTTTGGGTATTCGACTATCTGAAGACTGACCACCGAAGATCACTTACGAACGCCGGTCCAATTCCAAGCCTTGAGATAGAGATTGACGTGTATACTGCATTTCTCATTGGAAATTGACAGTTGTGACGGGACAAGAAAGATCATTGACACCTTAAGATTCAGTCTATTGAAATACGGGCCAAATACGGGCCACCCCCGTTAACATACACAGACAATCACCAACCTGAAGGACGGACGCCAGCATTTCTACGTATGACCAGTACTTAGACCAGGCCCTTCACCTTCGAGGAGCAGTTGTTGATCTGATCGATCTTAATCAATTTGCGTGTGCTGTAACTGTCGGGACTTTGTAGATATGGTCGACTTCTCCCTTGCCGCTTCGGCGCTGAGCAAGCTGCCGCCCTCGCTCTCCTTGTCCCTACTATCATACTCATCGCCTAAACCACTGCCAAATGTCCCTTCTTTGGCGGACTTGAGGAAACATGCAGAAGCGATATCAAACTCTGTTCCAAGTACCGACAAGATGCCTTCCTTGCCGGCTTTACCCACTTATACAGCTGCCGGCGCCGACAATCAGCAGAAGGAAGAGGTCAATGCTTCTCCGTTGGGGGTGAGCGCTAAAAGCAGACTTGACGGGGTACCTATACCTACACCTATACCTATATCCAAGTATAAGAACCAGAGCAAGAATAATGGCGCATCATGGTCATGGTCATGGTCCTCTTACCTCCCAAATACCAATTCCGCTTCCAGTTCAGATAACGCCGCCCATGCTGAGAATGCTACTCGCTACGACTCGCCGCCGTCGGCCCCACGATACATCCCTCGATCGAACCAGCTTCAACAAGACAAGGATAAGGATAATCGCAAACCTCTCGCTTTAGGAGGAGGAGGAGGAGGGGTGCGCGTTCCAGAGCATACGTACGATTCTCCCGATCATCGACGACTTCATTCGAGCCTGCGCAAGATGGATGGAAGTAGAGTATACGCTGAGAGCGTGCATAGTGAGTACTATTATGGGGGGACCGACCATCAGACCCACTGCAATCTATGAATCCATGCTGAGTATAGGGAAATGATCACCTTTCTACTTTAGGTCTCCAACAGCCCCGAATTGGTGATATGGGGCACCATGACCCGCACTATCAAGTTCAGCATCAGCACCAACATCAGCCCCAAAACAGCGCTGGAGGGTTCGGTGGCAAGAACGAGATTGTTGGCTGGGTAGATTGGTGAGTCTAGCAATATTAAAATGATCTACCTGTGATCTCGGTAACTCCCTTAATCTCACATGCTGGCGTATCAGCCAATCGACCGGATATTTCAGCAGATCAATGATGCAGCGCTTGAGCCAGTCATATACAGCGAAGCTGACTGGTCGTTCGATATATGATAGGGTCACATGCAAGGCCTGCCCTTGATTCTCGATCCGACTCAACAGGGCATCAAGACCTCTAGGAGAGTCGGTGACAGGCAAGGGAAGGAACGGTGTCATCTGGGCGGATCCGTGATGCCCATAACCTGTTCCAAGTCTTCAATGAAGTGGGAAGGCGATTCGTGAGTCGTTGATCCGGGATGAATTGCTGCGCTTCGTTGTAGAGTCGGTGATTGCAGGGCATTGCTCAGTAACTCGTTCTTCATTCTATACCCTGTGTCAGACTTGTACATTATGTTTTTGTTGTAATATCAGTAAGCCAGGAATGGCACGAACCCATCTACATATTCTGTTGTACAATATGAGGGCCGTAATTGTTAGAGATCCGCATTGTTTTCACCTACCAAGGATGACGCTTGCGCCTCGTTGCCATTATCCAGCTCCAAACCCAGATTCAGAGGTCAATCTTGCATACAGTATGATGCCATGCAATGTGATCAGTCGTAAAGAAAAGCTCGAAATGAGCGTAGGCGAGCTCCGTCCATCCTCAAATCCGCGAAAACTCCTCTGCTCTGTCTTCCATTCACCGTCCCACCTATCCTACTACCAGTCCGACCTGTTCAACCCTTCAAAATCCAGAAACCAATCGATCGAAATGATTTATCGGTAGAACTGTACGAGAATCGATAACGGGATCAGCCAAGATTCGGGAGGACCAATAAATCGTAAATTCCGCAAAGGGGGCAAGGATGGCAAGGATGGCAAGCACTCACGTGGTCAGCCTGGAGGTTAGCGGCGATCTCGGCCTCAGCCTTGTCACCGTTAGCAAGAAGCTTCTCCTTGTTGTAGAGAAGCTCTTCTCGGGTCTCGGTTGAGTATTCGGCGTTTTGGGCTAGAAAGGGAAAGATGAATCATTAGCTCGATTCGGTTCATGGCTAAGTTGCCACCAGAATTCCATTCCAAACACATTCGATGAGGGTAGGTACAGGATATTCTGGAGGTTTAGCCAATCAGGGATATAGATACTCACTCTCTACGATAGCGTCGACGGGACAAGCCTCCTGGCAGAAACCACAGTAGATACACTTTGTCATGTCGAGATCTGCAATGTTGTAGCAAGATGAAATAATCAGTGGATTGTCCTATTTGAATATTGGTCCCCAAGATCCGCTGTATGTTGACAACGACTTGAGACAACTTTTTGAGGGTAGTGAACCGCACTCACCATATCGAGTGGTCCTCCTTGATCCGTCTTCTCGTGCTTCAGACTCGATGGTGATAGCCTGAGCAGGGCAGATGGCCTCACAGAGCTTGCACGCTGCATCGGAACATTGATTGTCAGTACATTATCCTCTAGCTTATCGTAGGTCTGTCTATCACGCCAATCTGGACGTTCGCGTCGATTTGGCAAACCATCGACCGATCGAGGGCCGCATCCAGAGCGGCTGGGATGCCTTCTCTGAGCACTCGAATCGAGACATGAGCGACTCGCACTCACCAATACATCTCTCCTCTCCGTTGGGGTACCGTCTCAAAGCGTGTTCTCCTCGGAATCGGGGTGACAGAGGTCCCTTCTCAAAGGGGTACATGATGGTGTAAGGTGGTCTGAAGAACTGCTCGAGAACGATCCACATTCCTGTGAAGAGTAAGCGCGACAAGATGTCAGCGAACGATTCTTAGTGGAGATGCGAGAAATAAGTTCATGTGGATATTTATTGTCGCGAAATAGCTCAGTGCGGTCGAGACAGCTTTGGACGAAGATGTTGGACAAGGGCAGATCGGTCGATCTGCGATTGCTCGAGATGCAAGATAATATCGCTATGACTCACCTCGGACAATCTCAGTGAAGAAGAAGAGCTGACTGGCCTTATCCAGCGCCGAAGGTCCCTTGGAATAATCAGGCCAAGCGTCGGCACTCGCTCCTCCAGCACTGGTGACCTCGCCCTCATGGCTTGATCCAGCATCCGCCGAAGTCCTGTTGGCTGTATCTTTAGGGTTGGGGGTCTTCACAGGTCCAGGGGTGAGTTTTTGAGGACCCGTTCGTGGGGCAAAAGGGTTTCGTCCGCCTGCGGGGGTGGCGAGTAATATTCTTGAAGTGGTGGAGAATGATCGAGCGGGGAGAGCTGAAGCGGAAAGAGTCGAGGCTCCCCCGACTACTGGTCGGAGAAGGTTGAGAACGGGTCGAACCATTTTGAGTGAGAGATCGAGACGACCTATTTCTTAAGGTGTTACCGGATGAAGGTTCCAAATCAATCGAGAAATGCGATAAATGTTCGAGCGATGCGAATCTCTATACCTGTACTGAGATCAAGGATATCTGAGAGACCGAAAATGTTTTTACAAGTGCGATTATATGATACCAACTTATAGATCGAAGACTAGATGCAAGATGAGATGTTCAACTGGACATGATGAACCGTCCAAACGTTGACGGCGAAGAGCCAAAGAGCTCAAACGCATAACCCGCATAACCAACAATCAGCAACAGCCAACAGCCAATCTGATCGTGCCAATACCATCTAGTATCATCGGGGTTTGATTAATGTGGCACTTTACTCACTTTATTCCGGTCCAATAGATTTCGAGGCGTTTGTTCAGGATGACACACGTGGAGGACGCGTGAGGCACATACAACGTGATGAGTGCCGCGCCATGAGTTCCGAGCAAGATAATATGTTGATGATGGTCCGTATCGTGCATCTTTATCTACATTTTTCTGCTGAGCCATATTGATATTAATCGCTAATGATGAAACAAATGAATCCCTCAAGATGGTCTATGATACAGTTATATAATCTTTCCGCTGTCCCGGTTCTTGTGTCGCTGTTCACTCGCCATGGCCAACCGCAAATAGTATCGAATTCATTCCGGTCGTTACTTCCGTGAGGCATGCCGAGGTCGAGGTCGGACAAGTATCTCCCGCTTCTGGCTGCTTGAGACTCGACTGTTTCACGATTCGGGCATGAGAGCACAAGGAGACGTCTCAAACTATCCAGCCTATGGCGCATCGTGGGCGATACCAAAGTTGTTGTAGTTGTTCATGACTCCAGAACCGCCGCATCCACAGAAGAATCCCGATACGAGGATCTACATCAGGTCGCCCGAAATGATCTTATCAGCTGAAAGGTACCTCTTGCACAGCTGTAAAGAGAGAGCAGATCCAGACGCATGAAGAGAGACTGAAGAACGTCATTTGGGGAGGAGCGCGCGAAGGGGGGTGAGGGACTCACGCAAGAAGCCAAGATCATCCAGAATCCATTCCCAATAGTATTCGACACGTCGCCTAGGTACTCTTGTTCTTCAGCTTTCGAGATGTTCTTGGTGGTTGTCACTACGTAAGCGATCTCGAGTCCGAAAGCCGTCCACATTAGGAAAAAGGTGAGCCAGATGAAGAAGCGTGAGAACTGTGTGGGAACCCACAAGCAAGATGGATGAGTCGCGGTAGGACGGTCGGATCACATCAAAAGATGGAGTATGCGGCGCAAACGTCAAATACAAGTACATTCAATGAGGCATCGGTTAGCTTCTTATGATCACCCGTTGTGGGAGGTCATTATAGGATCTGGAACATAACACTCACCCCTCGTTGGAAGACGAACGCATCAAGCGTGAACAGAATCAATGTCAACCCCCCAAAAGCAGTAGCCAGGTGGTTGACCACAAGAGCCTTTCCAAGCGGGGCCGAGAAGGCATTCGTAAGTGTTTGGTTGGAAGGGAGGTGGAGGATCTCGGGATTCGGCTTGAATGGATGTGAGGACTCGCACTGCGTCGGCGGTCCGTTGCTGGATTGAACCAAATCCAAGGCATCGGTCAGCTCTTTTCTTCTATATCGCTATTGTCATTTTCACGCCACGTGATGAAGTGAACGGACAATCAAGTGACGAGCACGATGTACAGTGGATGGTAGGGGGAAATTCGCTGACGATCGCTTGGTTGATAGCTCACACATCTTCGTACCACATACATCCTCCAGCAGGACCAACGGTGATCTTAATCGGTACAGTCGTATTGCTCTCGTAATCCGTTACTATCGTCCCAGAGACTTTCGTAATAGCGATCGAGTGAATATGGCTTGGTGACAAGGAGACAATGAGAAAGAGCACGAAAGGTAATACTGCATGCGTCAAAAAGACAAACCCAGAGATAGCTCGGAACGTCAGCTAAGCTGAGCCTATACTGCGACCGGTCATGGGAGCGGACACACACGAAAATACAGGAGAAGGGAATGAAACAAACGAATCACTACTAGTAAGAGTACTCACTGACGACAAGCCCCATTATCACCCAGCACATGCCTACACAGCCTTTATCATACTTCTCCATTGCAGCTCTCCGACGAGCTTTGCGCGCTAACCTTTCTTGTCGAGGGGTCAGGGCGGACCGTTGAGCCTCCAGAGACGACGCGGAGTCGTTGGCGTAGGCGTTGGTCGCCATCGTGGGCTGTATTGCTGACTCGAAGGCTCACGCAGCGTGCGGCCGCTTCGGATTCGAGAGGGATTCCCGCAGTTGTCCCACTAAGTCGAGGTACGTTTCAGCTGAAGTTGGTGCTACCCGTTCGTCCCGTCTGGTTGAATGCGCGCTCGTTATCGTGATAATGAAAATATGCGATATCACGATTGCCGTCGATAACCTCACTTCATCAAGTTCTTGTCAAGAGTAACATCATCGGGCGCCAAGTGGAACGGTCCTGCCGATGGGTTATATTTATACCTAAATTGTCCTTCATGATACCTCGATATACACGGCGTTGCCAACAAGTTGCCAAGAACATCTCCACCTTCCTTTCATGCATCGTAATCATCAATAATAGCTCAACTAGCTTCCCGGAAGAGCCGGCCGGCGGACGAGTTCAGCGGAGTTTCGTTCGTAGTCCACCATCTTCGCACCCTGAAACGGAGCACTTTCGATTGTTCTTCATTTCCCTCGGTCACGAATCGCTCGCCCAAGCAAAGCAAAGCAGAGCAAAGGAATGCATGCGTGTCAGAGCTCTTAGCTTAACTCGGTACTCGGAAGGACAAGTTCAGTTGGTAAATGAATAATAATGACTTTTGGCTGAAACGCTAGTCCGGTGCCTGGCGGATGCAAGACGTACATACTGTATGCATGTTTGCCCTTTCATCCGCCGTCGGTCCGAGTTTCCAGAAACGAGTTGAGTGCATCGCCTCTGAGCACTTGACACTTCGGTGAGAGATAGACAGACATATAGGCATCAAGCACGTTCGAAACGCACTGCATTGCATCCATATTGCTTCTAATGACATGACGTTCGCTGACATGGTATAAATGTATGTTGCGAGACTGATGTCAAAAAGGAGGCTGTACGGCATCAGACCGGTTATCTCTTTTTCCTATCTATCGGTCCTTGGTACTGATAACACCTCATCGTCATCAATCGCTTGATCTGTGAAACGTTATGAAGGTGATCGTCCGCAGTGCCTGTTTTGTCTTGTCATCTTTCTGGACTTTCCACTTGCACAGCCTTGATCTGGCGCCGAGCTATCTGATCACTCCACGTGCTGTACCGTTTAATCGCCCCGGGGAGTAAAGAGAAGGCCGAGATGCTGGGAACCTTTGTTGAATCCGGTTGCATATGGTATGTCCCCTACGATTGATTGACGTATTCATTCACTTCACTGTAAGAGCCGTTTGCAGTTCAAGGCATAATCGTAGGAATGATGTGATTAAAATAGCTATATACTCGTATCGATTAGTGATTCACAGCGGCTCGGCCGATATTATACACCCGTATCATACTATCATACAAATAAGACTCGTTTCCCGGCACCGGAATCTGGTGCGCACGACTTCGCTCGCATTTCTCAGTCACTATTGATATTGACTTCGACAGATCCGTTACTGCACATGAGAAGGGATACGGCGATCTACTCAAAGGCGGACGAGCAGTTTCAGGCCGCTGTCAGCTTATGCTCGACATCATTTACCGTACTTCGGCTCGCGCAGCAAGGGCAGTCGTGAATCGCCAGACATAGGGCACGAACAGGACATGGCTTTGTATGTATAAGACCGGCTGAACCGACTCACCGTGACAGCTAGGATCATCCAATACCCAGGTCCGATATGATATTCAAATCCACTTTCATTATCGTCCAGCCTCTTGTGCAGGACGCTAATATAGGTAGTTTCAAAGACGAATGTGATCCACATCATGAGAACTGCAAGTTGAATCAAGATGAAACATGCTCCACCTTTCAAGACGAGGATATCGACCAGCGCCGCTAGGAGACATACACCGCATAGAGCAGTCATGACGTGATTGAGGGCGAGAGCTTTACCCATTGCGATAGGGAAGGATTTGGTGAGTGTCTGATTGGAGGGGAGATGCAGGACTTCGGCTTCGGGTACGAAGGGGATCTTGGCAATACATCGAGTTGGTGCCCCACTGCGATAATTCGAACGTTGTGATGAAGAGACATTCAAGGGGAATCGATTGAGGCATCTCGTCAGCTTTACACTTAACGTGGGTTTTCATCGAAAGGGGACAAAGGGGTACTAACGTCGTGTTGTACCACATACAACCGCCTGAAGGTCCAACGGTGACTTTGACAGGGACACTGATATTCGTTGCGGGGTCCAGCACGTCGCCTGTGACTCTTGCAAGGGATAACCCGTGGATCTGGACTGGGGAGAGGGAAACGACGAGGTAGAATGTGAGAGGAATGACTGGATACACCGGACCGCCCATTGTCAAGAAAAATTCTGTGTCAGCTGACCATCAGTCACAAGGCTGTCTCCGAGCCGGAGTCGAGTCGAAGAAGGAATGAAGGGCAAGGCTTGACATCTTTTCGGCTTCTGTGGTGTAATCCAGGGTGTTGGCCTGGACTGGGAGGTCTCAGTAGGGCAAACTCACAGGCCAGACAAGTTAACCCTCCAATCAAGAGGACAACCCAAAGACTATTGTTTCGTCGGTGCATCGTGCAAGATATATCAGTTGTCTGTCGGGCGGTACTGCGATTGGACTAGGTTGATGAGATGAATACCGTTTTTGCAGGCAGGAGAACAACGAGATAGGCTTGGCTACACGAGTGTAGTAGAGGGAGGTGACCGGTGGGTCAGGTAGAGTGGGTGTTGTCGATTGGAATCAGGTCATGACGATTAGGCTGATTTTATACTCTGATAATCATGAGTGATAGGGCACGTAAGAATGCCAATCAGTAGATAGTGTCAATAAATAAATAACTCAAAGGCGGTGTTGAGATTTACTTTATCCTTCTCTTGATGGACAAGAGATCTCTCATGGTAAGTGAGATGTGTTGGTGACTGTATTCGTGATGTTGACATGAAAATTTGCTGCCTGATTCCCCTAATTTCCCTCAAGTCAACTCTGTGTGTTTGATGGTGACGAAGCGGGATTTGATGGTGATGGCGAGGGTGTTTGCAGCACAGTGCGCCAAAGGATGTCTGGAATTTCATTTCTCGCTGAAAGCGATAGCCCGGACGTTACACGATATGCACGTCGCACGTTGGGCGTTGTTCAGTGATGTAATTGAGGCTTGAGCGGTTTCATCGTTATCATTATAGCATGACGATGAGCATGAGCTATACTGGATTGGTACTGTCGTCTGCCTCCAACGCAAATCGCTTCTGACCCGAAGCCAGACGTGAGGCCACTTCACGTCCATCAGCTCGAAGAGAACGCAGATCACTTCTTGTCCTTTGGTCAGCGACCTTGATATGATATCGTCTTGGATCAGCGGACGTGCGCACAAGCATAAGCACAAGCGAACTCGGAATGTGAGAGAGAGAGGTCAGTGCTGTGCGCTGTGCGCTGTGTGTTGAGCTGGACGCTGCCGCTTCCTTCTTCCGCTAATAACGATGGCGGACCATGCGTTGGCGGGGCTGTCAGGGCTGATAGACAAAGTCAGCAATCCTTCTTATTCTTTGTGTAAAAGGCTTTCTCGGGGTTCGCATAATTTGATCGCAGTGTGCAGTGTCTACGCATGTATCTTGAAATCGGCATGGAATTCGAAGTGGGCGAGACCCACGCCCCATGTTGAACATGTACATAATTAATATACTGTCTCACGACCCGTCTTTTTCTCGGCATCCCCGCTTGCAGTGAGATTTCTTCGGCCGGAAAGAGGAACGAGCAGTCGTTCCACCAAAATCAACGGTGGAGGCTCGTCCGCTTGTTGTCGCGAGATGAAAAGCAAAAGCACGCCTGTTACCTTTCTCTCCAAAATTCGAATTCGTAAGCCTGCTCGGAATCGGGATTGTAGGGCTTATCATAGCCTTTGAACCAACACGAACGACCATCGCGATGCTGGAGCACATCGGCGCGCTTCCCGAGTTCATGCAGCCATGGGCAACATGGCTTTCTGCCTTGACTCTCGGTCAAATATGGTCACACATCTATAATCCGCCCAATCGAATCAACTTGACTATCGCCTTCCTTGTCATCTCACTCAAACTACCTTCTTACTTGAAAAGATATAAGAGCTGGCGCAACAGCCGAAGGGTGGTGGATTTCGTCTGGCCCGTTCCCAAAGTACGTTTTGTCCACCCACTTTTCGCTTCTCCCCTTTCCTCGCTCACCTCCCGACAGATGAACAGGAGGAAGGGCTAAATAAAAAAAATATCTATGTTTGGATACTGATGTGAAAAGTGATGGAAAATAGGAAGCGGACAAGTCATGGACTGGGAAAATCATCGAGAAGCCCAGCTTGTTTGCTCACTTGGATGATGAGAATCTCTTACCTCCCGAGTCAGGAAAGACGGGCCAGAAGAGAAAGCACATCACCTGCTACGATCCATCTACAGCTGTAAGTTTCGTATCCCTTACTCATCCAAATTGATATCACCATAGGTGCTTCATATTTGGGCAGCTTACTCACTTACCGCTGTGTGCAATGATTCGTTCCACAGTATCACTTAACTACCCTTCCTCTGCTTTCCGCTGAGGAGATATCTTCCCACATCGAAAAGGCAGATATCGCCCAAAGGAAATGGTCGAAAACTTCGTTCGCTCAGAGGATCTCATTTTTGCGAAGTATCAAAGCTTGGGTCCTGAAGGATATGGAAGGGATAGTCAGGGTCGCTTGTCGAGATACTGGCAAGACTGGTAAGTCTATCTTATAACCACGCTTACAATGTATCAAGCCATCATTTGTCATGATTCTGGTGGCGATGCTGATGATCCTGTTCAACGGGGATAGAGGTCGATGCTGTGTTTGGCGAGATTTTGACCACCTTGTCCAAGTTGGACTGGTCAGTCTTTGGCTCTACTATCACTTCCTGATGCGCGAGCAAGTTCTGACACATTCATGACGATGTAGGCTGATCAAGTACGGCGAGAAGACTCTTTCACCCGATGCTCGACCAGGAAACCTCCTCCTCGCTCATAAGGTGTCCAAGGTGAGCTCCCAGGACCCATCCATCTCAACTCAACCATGATATCCAGCTCAGATCGCCTGAACCTTCAACCATACACACACGTTCGAGCTGACTGTCTCTACCTAACGTGTTTAGGTCCACTACGCACCCCTCGGAACTGTCCTAGCCTGCGTGTCATGGAACTACTCATTCCACAATGCCATCTCGCCCATCCTCGCTGCGCTCTTCGCAGGTAACAGCATCGTCGTAAAATGCTCTGAACAAGTCGCATGGAGCTCAATGTGGTTCGTTGGTGGAGTCAAAGCTTGTTTGAGCGCCTGTGGACTGGATGAAGATGTCGTACAGCTTGTTGTTTGTTTGCCTGAGGTTGCAGAGAGCGTTACGAGGAACAAGCGGATCAAGCATATCACCTGTGAGCTGCTTTATACTTGCCAGTTTTATTGGACCAGCAAGTTCTCGTCAGCTCATTCTCATTCTCGTACCTTGCAATAATTATAGTCATCGGCTCAGAGCCTGTTGGCAAGAAGGTGAGATATAGATCATAGAGCCAGTTGGATCATGGCCTAAGCTGACCCACATACGCTATTACAGGTCGCTGCTGCCGCTGCCGAACTTATGGTGCCCACATGTATCGAGCTCGGAGGGAAAGATCCAGCATTCATCCTGCCTGATGCGGATCTTGATTTCTTCGCTAGCACATGGCTACGAGGCGCTTTGTGAGCCGATTGCTTCTTTACTTTTCTATATATTCGAGCTGCAGCTGACCATTTTATGTTGTGTGCTCTCAGCCAATCTGTAAGTGTTGTCCCGCACAAGTATCGTGCTTCATCACATATGCGCTTTTTGACGATGAAATCTTGACCTTGTACAGGCCGGCCAAAATTGTATCGGTATCGAGTTGTTTTTAGTCCATCGATCACAATACAACCGCTTCGTCTCCACCGTCACACCTCGCGTCCAGGCTCTCCGGCCAGGTCTAGACGTCGGATCTTTGATATCTCACACACCTATCAAAAAGCTCGAATCAATCCTCCAATCAGCCGTAAACTCCGGTGCCAAGCTCCTAGCTGGTGGCAAACAATACATTCACGCCAATCACCCACATGGGGCGTATTTCGAACCTACATTGATAGTGGACGTGAGGATGGATATGGAAATTGCGAATGAAGAGCTCTTTGCCCCTGTCATGACTGTCGTCCCGTACGACAGCGTCGATGAAGCTGTAGAATGGCTGAATCGGTCGAGGTATGGACTTGGAGCTGGAGTTTATGGCAGTGATAGGGCTCAATGTAGGAAAGTCGCGGAGAAGCTGCAGTGCGGTATGGTGGCTATCAATGAGTAAGCTTGAAATCATCCCGCCAATACCGCATGAGGTCTGTCCAGCGCTTGAAGAATAAAGAGCTGACAGTCGTTGCCTTCCTCTATGACCCGTTCTCATCCACTCGACAGCTTTGTAAGTTTCATAATCATCATTCGTTCACATCTCCCTTATGTCATATCTCCGCATCCTACAGCTTGCGGTCCTCAATGTCTACGTGTGAATCAAGCTGATCATGTTATCATCATCATGGCAGGGCGTCTTCTACCTCAACCAGGCTATGCCGTTCGGAGGAATCAAAGCGAGCGGCCACGGTCGATTCGGTGAGTTCTCTCGTGTCCTAATTGGTCGGACGATATTGACGGTCCCCCCAACCGCCTATGTCCGATTTCGATTGAGACCACATATCGAGAGAACACAACTGATTTTACCTGAATGTGATGATCAACGATCGACCATCATATCACAGGCGGCGAAGAGGGTCTTCAATCACTATGCTCTGCTAAGTCAATCACAGAGGACCGGTTCTTCTCGTACATTCGCACGAGTATCCCAAGACCAGTTGGTAAGTCATCGTTACGCTCGCCCCAAGTCTATTCCCATCAGAGTTTTTGTTAGATGTATCACCGGAAAAGAGCGCACGCTCGCTGATGGCTAAATGATCGATGCACTGTACGTACGTACGTATTTGATTTGCAGATTTCCCCTTGCCGGATGGTAGGAAGCCCTGGAATTTTTTAGTAGGGCTTGTGAATCTGGCGTATGCGCGAGGTCTATGGGGTCGAGTTAAAGGCCTAGGCGGACTGATTGGAGCTTCCATGTGATACGCGATGTGTGATGTGTGATGTGTGATACGTGATGTGTGATATGTGATATGTGAAATCTGACGAGGAACGAGGATGCACACCGAGAGCCGCAGGTAGTAGTTAACGAGTTCACACAATTCTTGACGAGGACCATGATGATGCACCACCACCACGATGGAAACTTCAATTGATCGTTGACATTGTGCACATTATTTGAATTCGTGTCATCGAATGGATGGTTGACTCAAGGCGAGAGAGAAATCATCAGATTATACATTATATAGGAGGTAACAACACGTTACCAGTATGGTAATACTAGCTAAAGGTTCCTACAATGTATGGTACAATACAATACACAATACTAGCGGATGTTATAGTGCTCCACTCGCCTGCTTATTAATGACCAACGACTTTACATGTTTTCTTCTGACACTGCACAGAGACACAAACTTCACTGCCTCATCGTGTCCAGTGAGCCTGACCCACCAGATCCACGGCTTGTCCAACTTCAGCTCCAACCTAAACAACACCCCCTCTCCCATTCCCTCTCACAGCCCTAACACCCGCTCCTAGTGCTCTCTGTCCCTGCCGAACAGCACTCCTACCAAAGCTGAGCAGATCAAACATCCTGGGCGTAGGTGTGAATTTCGCCAGACTCGTGCTCAAGGGTGACATGGGCGGAGACGAGGGGCCCGAGCCATCCAAGTCTAAGCGGAGGGTGGAAATAGCCGGATGAGCAGGTCTGAAATCGCGATCGCGAGAGTCGACGGGCGTCTGAGGGTTCAGGTCGGAGAGTTCGAATGATGATAATGAGCGCGGGGAAGTACCTTCGGACGAGTCGATCGAGTGCGAAGCGTACGCCATCGTCATGGAACCGTTCGAAGTAGCTTCAGTGTTTGCAGGGTTGTTTCGCCTTTTCAGGATGACAGGGAGCAGCGTCAAAGCTGACAAGAAGACGAGCTTGAAGATCAACACTGGATCTCGCAAGAGGCTTGTCAAGCTCTCTCCTCCATGAAGCATATCATCGGACATATCACCCGAAGCAGCCGACGCCAAAGCGGAGGATGGGACTTTGAGTCTGGCGAGAATGTGCCCGACAGAAGCAGTGACGTAAGACCATGAAGCACTTCCGGCGGCAGTGGTCAACCAGAACGTCTTCCAGTCCACACCAACAACACCGCAGGCTACGTTCATCCCTGACCAAGGTACGAATCCCATCGCACGCATAATCAACAATCTTCGCCAGACGGTCGATTTCTCTGTGGGACCACCGATAGGTCGAGCAGAGGGGTCGGAAGATGCTTGGATAGGCGTGATGGTTTCACCCTCCACGAATTGAGAAGGGCCTGGAACAGAGTCGGGGGCGAGTGCAGCTCGCACGAGAGACAGCGGTTTTGGGAAGAGGACAGCGATCAGGGGCGCAAGGGGTCGAGAGAGGGTGTATGCGCCCAATGAGCCGGTGGCAGTGATGAGCGTGAGCAGAGCAAGAGCCGGCATGGGGTCGAGCAGTGACCCGACGAGGATATTCTGGCAAGATTGTCCGCCAATATCAGCTTAGTCTCTCAGCCTCACGAGGATTTCACTAATATGTTGTATACTCACCAAGACGACAGCCCCAGGCACACTCCACGCATGCTTCCAACATCCGACAAAGAACAGCACTCCAACTGTATGCCACCATCCAGACTCGCTAGAAGCCATATATGATCTAATCTCGGCGGAAAGCAATTGAAGGTCGGTAGTTGATTGAGGGAAGTGCTTGAGCGTTGTACTGTATGCCAGCCATCACAAGTCAGCTCCAGACATGAGTTGCCACACGTACACGCCATATCTTGCTTCGTCGGAGTGAAACTCACATTGGCATACCGTGGATCAGCCATAAAACCAGACCAGCAGTGACGAAGAAAGTCGCCACCAGTATCCCAACAGTCCACCCGAGCTCTTTCAGCACTTCACCAGTCTTTCCACCCTTGTAACCAGCCCAGATATCGTACACTGCAGTCAACCATCCTCTTTGATCTTCCGTTTCGCCTTCCGCTCCGTTTCTTCGGAATACCTTTGTCAGCTTGTTCTTCTTCGAGTTGCCTCTCGACAGGCTTCGAGTGGACAATGCGGGTGTGGGGAGAGAGGCGGGGAAGGGTCTTGAGCCGCCCGCATTCGGGTGCAGGGCATGTGCAAATTCCGGGTAAATGGGGTTCTCGATTTCCTCGTCCGGCGGAGTGGGCGGAAGTGCAAAGTAGGATGAGCCCGAGTCCTCAGCTTCGTCTTCTGGTCCTTGCATTCCCCAATACCGCCCGGGCCGCCGCACAGACTCGTCGCTCTTACGACCATCCGATTCGTAAGTATCGTCTTCCGATCCATTCAGACCCTTTTCGGAACTATCATCTGATTCTCTTCGGTAAGCCATACCGTCGTATCCATGTCGACGGCGTCCTGTCCAGTCTAGTAAGCGAATAATAGAGGATTCACCGAGATTGTATGCCGACGTCAGAAAAGATGTTGGTCCCTTTCGCTCTTCCGGTAAGTCCACATCGTAGTAGGACGGGGAAGCTGGCATATTTGAGGATGATTCGTAAGGAGGAAGGGATGGGGCATGTTTGAAAGTCGGTGAAGGAGGTCGATGAAGGTGTCCTGCAGCAGAAGAAGATGATGATGATAAGGGGAAAGTATATGTCGAGTTTTCTGTAAGATCCATAGTCTGCGGTACCACAACACTGGTCGAAGTCGATCTCGCTCGCGAGTCTGACGCTTTCCCTTTACCCTTCTTCGACGCTGACTCATTCAGCAGTTCCATATCCCTTTCCGTCAATTGGTTTTCTTCTAACGGTTCATCCTCCCGCATCGTATATCTCCTGACTAAGCTCGGAGTCGAAGTCCTTCTCTTGACTACGTTCGGTCCCACTTCAGGACTCGCTAGCACAGGCGAGGATGGAAAGGCGGGTGCAGCTTGAACCTGAGGTGTATAGTAAGACTGTGTGCGCTTCGCAGGGGTGACGACGATGTTCGGTCGAGTTCCGCTGACAGACTTCGATGCTCTTCTGCCCGTACGCTGCTGTCCCGTGGGTTCGTTGAGACCGGGAGCAGCTAATCTGGAAGGACCAGCTTCGAGGCTCCTTGACAAATGAGCTACCAGGTCCGCGGCGTCACCGGCTGGTCGACCTCCGGGATTGAGGTTCGCCGAACCAGCAGCTTTGATGTCCTCGGCTGAGTTCTCACGAGACATTACAACGGGAAGGGGAGGAGTGTATGTTGACATTGTTGAAGTTCGGGCTCGTATTCGCTTTGGTCGAAGGGACGAAGACCCAGGAGGAAGATTTTGGCTAGATGAAGGTATAGGAAGGGCGGACGAGCGGGGTGTCTCGCTGATATGTGCGAGTGGACCAGAGAAGACGGGATATACGTTTGGTAGCAGAAAGCGGTAACAATTCGGTCCCAGGACAATGTGCCAATGAGTAGGATTATGATGCCAGTAATGGGTCGTGCGAGGGCGAGATCAGAAGCCGATGGGCACAAGACAACGAAGACGGGGTGACGCGAGAGAGGATCAAGTATCCATAAAAGGAGGATGAATCGAGTTTCGAGATGAGCCGCAGGATGAACGAAGAAGAAGGGAGGGAAGCCCGAAGGGGAAGGTGGGGCGAGTGAACGACGACGGCGATATTGATTGAGCGGACGTATTGAGATTCAAAGGTATTGCGATGCAAGGGTAAGGGTGTTCAATTTTGGATATGATGGGATTGATGGGATAGAGTCAGCTCTGCGTCATCTTCCATTAGGTCGGACAAGGGGAAGGTAAGTGTTAGGTAGCCTCGGCCTTGAGTCGTGGAATGTGTAATTATCATCAAGTGTCGCAACAGACAACACGCCAAGAGGAATCATTGTGTCGTTGATGATAGGATGGATGTCATTCGACAGATACCATCGGACAAGGATGATGAAATTGAACAAGAATGAAGAGATAGCAATACGGCAGCCGATGATGCCGGACGTTGACGATGTCGCCTCGTCACTTGGATGGCTTACGATGATCGGCTCCCAATGATACTGATATATTCAAGCTAAGAAGAGAAGCCTTTACTCACAATTGATTATCCAACCCTAAATCCTCAACAACCAGACTATCCGAAGGCAATAACAAAGGCGAGGAGGTCAATTGGTTTGATGCTGTTGTCGATCTCTTCCATCCTAAACTTGATGGACCTGGACTTGACGACATGTTGACGAGAGCGACTGTTGTAGTATTATAATTTCGGTACTCGTATGCACTGTCTGTACTGGAAGCTTTTGGGGTTGATAGTTGCTCGTTGTAGGCCGATGGTCGCATGCACGAGTAAGCTAATGAGAAGAGGTATGTCTCTGTGTCTCTGTGTCTCTGTGTCTCTGTGTGTGTATGTGAAAGTAAGTGATTTGTGGTATGGTGATGGGCCCGCGTATGCCGATGCGATGGGTAAAGGTTAATCGTAATCGTAATTGTGTATGGTGGTATGGTGGTATGGTGGGTGGCTCGAACGTCTTATTCTCAAATTCCTTAAGCTTTCTTTGCTCGGCCTAGGTGGGTGCCAATGACCGAGTTGCTAGTATTCGTGCTTTGGAATTGAGAACCGATCACTATGTATAAGTTATTATTAATATGTACTATACAGTCGAATCAAGAGAATCGCTTGCAATAATGATGCATAAGACCAATCCAGATGTACAGCAATTGCACATTGCAGTGTATGCAGTGTATGCATCGTATGCAGTGTCAGTAGCGTTGGACAAAGTAGTGTGCCTGTGTGTTTACTATGCCTATGCTGGGCAACAACAACAACAACAAATCTTCCCCTTCCCAAGCACTCGGTTGACCATAGCGAAGCTTCTCTACTCAGAAGACAATCGTCCATTCCTCGGTACCGCTGATGCTCTGGCCCTCTGCTTGTTGCTAGCTCGCGACCGATCGGACGAACCCCGACCCCGTGGACAGTCTTCTGTCCCCATCAACTATCTGCATGCACATTGCATGAAGCAAAAGCACCTTCTTGCATGCAGATTGAAGATGCTCGTTTAAGGCCTTAGCTTAGCTTGTTACGCCTACGCCTAAACCTGCTTACAATTCAGCTCGGGCATCGATGGAATTACCGGACTCGGAAATCCCGGAATGCGTCCAGACGGCCGTAATGTATCAGTCATACCTGACCTTATAGCTCATCGTGCACCGTACAATCGCTATAATCGGGCGCCGATCCCCATGCAATGAATGCATCGACGAGGACAGTCGAATAGAGAAATATGACTGCAAATATACCAGTAGGTCTCCTTCGCTTCGTGAATCGCACATCGTTGATCGCTGTAGAGAACGGCGCCGACCCGTCCAGCCAACTCTCTCTCTATAACGGCACCACCGCCCGCCGTAGGCGTCATCGATCCCATCGATGCCAGATGACGCGCAACAACATTAATTCAAAGATGCCAAGCGGCACAGAATGGGCCGGTCGAGCCCGACCACAGACGTTTCCGACTGACGAGTTCAGAGCGTGTTCCGGCAAGGATGTATGAGTGTGAACCTTTTCACTTCAGCTGGAGCAATGATTCTGACTCTTATAGACATGGTTCCGCGCCAGCCACAATCTACCTGGCATCAATCTCAATCTCAATAGCTCAGACCGGAAGTGTCCCTCCGACGCTTCGAAGAGCGCGATACAAGCTGGTTCAACACTTCGACAAAGCCATGACCTGTTCGGTATGTCGTTACATTTCGTTCAGTCTAGTCTAGCAAGCTATCACATGATATGTCGTCGATCGTCATGTCATACTGTCTGGTTGAAAGGATAAACAACAATTGTCTCTCAAGGGCATCTGTGCTCTGCTGCCTGCTGTCTACGCTAGAACATCAGTTCTCAGAACCCATTTATCCCCACTGATCACCTCATCGCCTTCATGTCTCAAGCACCCACCCCCGCTCATTCCATGCCAATGAAACAATAATCTTCCAGCTTTCGGTTCCACCGTGACCTTCCCTCCACCTCCGGTCCCAATCGATGCATCTTTACCGTTCTTCTTCCCCTTCTTCTTGGTGCTGCCGCCTGTATCATGCGTACCAGTATAGAAACTCGTTCCTCCCCCTTTCACGTCAGATGACAAGTATACCAGGACGGTCCAGCAGCTTAGCCTGCGCGTACGGGCGTCGAGTGTCGGTGAATCGTAGTGTGATCTGAAATATGTTCCAGCCGGGTAATGATAGACTCTTATGTTGGGTGACAGGGCAGCAGAAGAAGCAGTGTATCTGGGCGATAGTCGCGGGAGGTAGGGCTCGAGCATGCGGAGGAGGATGGCGGCGATGTCGGGAGAATCCAAAGCACCTCGGCCTAGAAGACAAAGCAACGAGACACCACGATGGATCATATTCAGCTCGGTTCATGTACCTCAAATCTACTTGATACGCTGCCAGCCTCTGTCTTGATGACTAAAAGATTGAGTGGAATTCAGAGAAGAGGTATGGCATGATATGGTACATGGTGTGACCCACGAGCAGTCCTCTCAGCTTCTCCCTTGCCAGGCTTCTTTGGATCCTCCATGATCACCCCCTCCGTCCAGCTCCGCACAGCTTTCAGCTCGGCTTGGCTGAGAAAATCATCGACAATGTATATCTGAGACGGTAAGATCGTCGTGAGTGGTAAGTCTGGTTTCGGCTTGAGCGAGGGGAAAGGTGGAGGAGGCGCCATTGGTTTGTGCTGGTCGAGTACTGTTTTAAGAGGATCCTGCGCTATCTGTCCTTAGGTCAAATGTAATCGAATTCAGTCGAGAAGTTTTGCTCAAGCCAAGTCAGCGATTGTCTGGGGCGGGCAGCGGGCAGAAGACTATGCATGTAGGGATGCGCTCGGCGCAGGTGATAGCTGATAACATACTGAAGTCGAGGAGAAGGATGAGCTGGATTACTCTACTCGCTAGATAGGCATTTCGTGCAAGCTTGGAGCGTACGAGTACCGACGGAAGCTTTTCAGGAAAACACCAAGCAAGCGTTGACATCATGCACACACACAACCTTCAAACAACCAACATCTCGCCTTACAATTTCTCTAGAATGTCCTAGCCTAGTCTGCTACATCACAACCCATCTTTGCTCGTGCGAACCGTCCTGCGATTTCGTCTCGATAGCGTACCAACGCCTCTTCCCTATCTGTAAAGTTAGATTCCTAGGCGACATCGATAGGATAGGAACGCTCATTGGTAACGTCGGTTGCCCTAAGCCCTAAGTCGAAGTTTCGAAGCACCAACCACACTATGTCTTCCTCTGGCATAATTTCGAAGAAGCTGAAATTCAAGGGTGAAAAGCCCAAGAAGAAGAAGAGGTCCCATCATTCAGGTCACGGCGGAGGAGGTGATGACGAAGCGGATAGCTTGGCTGCTTTGGTAGCTGCTGACCCCAGAGGTGAGTGAGCAGAATTGGATTTCACTCTGCTCTGTGCCCACCAACGGCGATGGAAAATAGCTTTTGCTTGAGCATTTTCGGTCACTTTCGCCGGGCACACCACATTGAACTGGACGGATGAAAAACAAGTGCTGGATCAGAAATCTGACTTTGGGGCATCTGTATTTCAGGCTGGGTATTCCCCGAGAACCCGTTGGAGATATCTGGACCTGCGTTCATTCTGCTTCCTTCCGAGCCGATAACATGCCTGGCGGTGAGTGTTCCGTTGACCAATCATTCAATGAATCAATTTTCGACTTGACCACATCTGATGTCAACCGGAAGTTTTCCAGTGTGCAAAGTACTCCGGCTCTTCTCTTCCTGAGGTGTATAGTCCGTACAGAAATGCTGATCTACAGTCTCTGTGGGTGATATAGTGGGACCCGCAACGTGAACGAGTATATGCGGCTCCGATTGACCTACCGCAGGTTCCGGAAGGGATGAACGACCTGAGCGAGGCCGAGATTTTACAGACTATCGAACCGAGCGACGTGAATCATGTTTGGGTGATATCGAGATTGTCGGGAAGTGAGGACGTTGTCAGCTTGAGATCCAGCACGTGAGTGAAAAGAGACTTGTTTCTCTCCTGTCCTCGTGCACGATAAATTCTACCCATCAGCACAGACACTCCCGGTGAAAACGCGAAGGATGTCTTTGCCTCGATTGCGATGACGCCCGTGCATTCATCCATCCCTGGTCGAGGGAGCGCTGTCCAAGCTGACCCACACTCACATACCCATCGTAATATAGCGGAACATTCCTCACTGCCAGTCCCTCTGGAACATTATCAGCCAGTACCCCCTCACGAGGACCTCTCGAAGCGTTCATCCCACTTGCTGCATCCTCTACTTCTTCCTCGTCATCGTCTCTGTTCCCAGGATACTCTATCCAAACGCAGCACAACTCGAAATACCTTTCAACGGTCCCTCCTACTGGCGCGGCAGTTGGTAAACTGAGAGCGGAACTTCGAGTGGATGCTGATACCCCGCAAGCGAACGAGACGGTGCGAATCAAGTGTCAGAGGGAGTTTGTGTATAAAGCTCGGCTGGCGCAGCAGGAAGCGCAAGATAGTGGTGGCGCTCGGAGTAAGAAGCGGATGTTGGAAGGTGGGCCTTCTGAAGGTTCCATCGAGGACGAGATGAAGAAGAAGTGAGTGGACTATTTATACCCTGGTTCAACTCGCAGCTGCATTCATAAAACCCTCTGTATATGCCTTGACAACGATCTTTATAACCCTCCGTTCTCGTATACTCAGTGTCATCGATGACGTTAAGCTGATAACCGAATGGTATGTTCTCGTTTTGTTTTCTCAGCCGAGAAGCCCAAACATGGGGAGGCGGCAGAAGTATCGTTTCAGAGAAGGATCGACGTGAATTGAAGAAGGCGAGAAAAGAAGGTAAATTGGCTGAAGCCATGTTAGATAGGCGAGCAGCCCTGAAGAGGTGAGTTATTCTATCCTGGCTTTGGCCATGCTAGCAGCTAAATGCTACAATTCCATGAAAATCGTCCTGCTCGAGAGGTGTAGCTGATCATTGTGTATCTACCTACGTAGCGATCGATACGCCAAGTAAGATAGATCAATACCATACCATATATGCATCGCATATTAACTTGTAGTTCGACAATATGTTATAACAATGTCCGTCGTACGCAACCTATGATTAAGGTCTATCCACAGGGCCGGCCAGTCACCCAGGCACCCTACGCTACACCACTAGTGGATTGTGGCCGACCACGGAGACATGGGCACGATTTGCAGATCGAAGTTATGTGCTCGACAAGCTCACAAGCGGCTACGGGCTAAGGCCAGGCCTTATAGGCAGCGTGGTTGACCTACATGTTGACCGAAAGGGCGGTGCATCGACTGACTGGATTACTTTGCGAGAAATAACCATCCCATTTTGACGAAGCACGGGGAAATGACTCAATACAGAGGAGAGGGCATGAGAGGAGAGCAAACACTACTCGGCAGCCTCGTAGCACCTGTACAGTGTTGGGAGTAGACAGCTCCACCAATCAACCGGTCATAATTTCCCCACATAGGCAAAGGCATTGAGGGGGTGTAATAGCCTAAATGTCTGTGAACAGTACGAGTACGCTACGCTTTGCGCGATATTTAGTCATCCAAATAAACAGCCAAGCGAGTCTGATCGTAGTTACAGCCAAGTCCGGCGGTACCCCACGGGTAGGAGCGGTTTAGCGCTAAAAAGCAGAAGGCCCCACTCCTTCCGAGCGGGGCAAATTATCGAACCGGGAGAGAGATGGAATAGATATCCACCGAACGGGCCGGCCCTAGCCCCACCATTTTAATAAAACCCCTCATCGGGTCATCGCTGAAATCTTTATTTATTTCAGTCTCTCATATAATGGGGAACGCGGAAACCGAATATTTCCGATCCCACAAGCGAGATCCTCCGAGCTGTCTTTGTCTTCAACGCGGCGACGGACGAATTCTCTCTTTCTTAACGGGCCGACCGAAAGAGTAAACCGAGCCAAGTGATCCCATTCCCCTTTTGGTAGGGCAAGTTTCACCGAGCGGTGAATTTCCCTTCACTCCTGGCCTCAGGTCACAAGACAGTAACAGGCAGAGGAAGTGTTCATAGGTTGAGACGCTTGTCGATCATTGTATTGAGCTAAATAGCCCAGCTGGCCGCTTCTGACCCCTTGAACGATCTGCGATTGCCAATTCCCAATGCCTCACGCCGACAAACAGATTGACGCGCCATACGCTGTGGATGGGTTCGACCTTGTGTTTGGTCTCATCTCTGAAGGACCCGATCGATTCGCAAGTGTCGGTTCTCCTTCTGAACCTGCGCCTTTGCCCGCCTGACGCCTTGCCGTATCCAAAAGGGAAAGAACCTTCTTCCCTCGACTCATTCTTGATTTGAAGACTGGAGCTGGCTTCTGACGCCTCATCTCGCCACCGCTTTGCAATGTACTGTGAGACGCGATGCACCCTTTGTTGTCGGATGGCATTAGCCTATTACTGCGACCTTGACCATGGAATTATGAACTCCGGACGGACCGATATTCCGCCTTGTTCATTCTCGGTTGGTAGATTTAATATAGTGAAGCAGCGGTGCCAACCAAGAGGTCATTTAAACTACAGGTGAAGTAACTAGACACGAAGCATGTATGGTTTACCACTCCTACGATCGAAAGTCAAGTGACTCAAGTCAAAATGCAACATCCCGTCGCGTACCGCTCTGTCGTTCGGATGTACCGTACCGAATTTATCTATTTCCTATCCGTCAAAGGCGGAGTAAAACCGGATGGTGGGGCTGTATCTGTGTCTATCTCACAGCTAGAGAGGATGGAAGGAGCCTTTTTTGTTTCTTTCGCGAATTCGGTGTCGATGCATGCATTTGCTTCTAGCTTGTTTTGTTTACATCCATCCATCTTGTTTGCATCACATTCGTCACGATCACCGCCGCCATCACTCAGCTCTCAGCATCGGCAAGCAGCAAGCAGGCTCAAGTCCTGAATCGACTGATCTGATTGACAAAGGGAAACCAAGCGAGTCTAAGCGGTGTCAGAGTGCGATTTCCCGGCGGCAATTGAACCGTTCAGTCATTCGGCGCGCTTTGTAAATCCCTTTGCCCCACACAATCACAGTAGTAACGCACAAACGCACCGCATTCTAAAGGGATCGCGGAAACGCCCCCGAATCCAGACCCGGTCCGACAGACAGACAGACAGACAAAATAGACTGCGCACCATACAAAAGCAAAGCATCCCGACAAAACCGATTTGACGGAAGCAAGGCAAACGAGGCGAACCATCAGAGACGGATAATTACTCACTGTTGTACATCCACCTATCCTATCCATCCTAAAAGGATATCGTCATTGGACCGTACCGTACTTCCCGCACTGCACTGCACTGCATACATACTGCGATACCACGATACCAAATACCAGGTAGTACGACAGGCGGAGTTTTGGTAATGGTAGTAACGGTAACGGCCCGGCGAATAGAATCCACCATAATCGTACATTAGCACACCATATTAGCCCATTCCATCGGGTCGAAACTGTTTAAGCTTGTCCCAGATAGAACACAGTACCCAGTACCCGCACAATACAAGTTCACCATAGCGCGTGTATCAAGTATTGTTTGTAGTTCAACTTCTCATCAGCATCAGCATCATCATTGCTTCTTCATCACTATCCCTTCCTCGTCTCGGTATCGACCTGGAAGAGAGAGAGAGAGAGCATAGTGGCGAAAAGGATAGGATAGAATATCCACTGGAATTGAGCACTTTGGACGACTCGACTCGACCCGACTCCTTTGTGGATATCGATCCGTCTGTTTTCGGTTTCACACTCGAATCAACCCCCCTCTCCTTTACAAACCATCATATCATCATCATTCATCTCGGTTATCCCAAACATCGTCGACTATGCGATTCCAATAGCACCGACTGTACTCATACACACCGTGGTCGAAGCCGAATAGTGGAAAAAGAAGAGAATGAACAAAGCCGATTCGAATTGACCCGTAGAAAACCAAAACTGAGTCATTCCGGTCTTTCCCACGCCCAATTCTTCTTTTTCACTTCTCTCCCAACGAGTCTATTCAACTTAGAAACGGACATTCAGATTATTGGTTCGTAGAAGGCTAGAACAAGCTTCGTTCCTGTTCAGACAAGTTAGATCTGGCAATTGGTTGGATCAAATTGGATCATCAACAACCTCTAATACTCGACAGAGTGAGTTGAGCGAGTTTCCATCTCGTTGTCTCGTTTCGCTTCTTTTCATTTTCACGGCCGCGTCCCGGCATGTCCTTTTATTTTCACCATCCCTCGTTCTCCGTTTCAAGATGACCCGACGATACATGTATATCTTTATCCCTTCCATTCATCCGGTTTGTCAAAAGTTTATTATACCCTAGTCAACCTATTCCATCTCACTTTCGCCGTTCACTCATCACTCATCATCAGAAACATAACCAACCAACCAATAAATACACATTTTTACCGGTCCTGTTTTTTCCCTCCTATTGATCTACCAATGTTACTGGATTGGGTTGTATCCATTTTTGGTCGACTGGAGTTGTCAGGCTGATACGGAATAGGCTATAGCTATAGATTCTAGGCTGTAGGCTGGATTATACAACGTCAAACGTCGATCAACCCGCGTTGAGATCACAATCAACAATAATCTATACGTCATCAAAGACAAACCGGCTCAACACCAACCTTGAACTTCACACAATCACTCCACGTTATCATCACAACTCATCTGTTTTCATTCTCCTCTGATACTATTCGTCCTTAACAAAAACCATCATCGCCATCATCGATCCGTTATTACTCGCTCATCCACCAACGACGTACGCTCAGATGTCCTCGACACCCGACGACGAGATGGCGTTCGACGCGTACTGCATCGTCTGTGATAGATTGATCGTACCGCCGAAAGAGGTGGAATCACCAGAACCGAAGGCTTTGCCAAAGAAGAAGTTTGCAGGCGGAACAATCAGAGTGAGCTATCATTTCCAATTTGGGATTTGGACATCAAGCTCATAGCTGATCTTCATGTCATATTGATAGGTGAAGAACCCTGATGGTACAACAACGACGCGTGGGGCAAACGGCCAGAAAGTAACGCGTCCGGGTCTGAAGAGGAACCCCAATTCAGCTGCTCGCATCGCTGCCATGAACGCGACGAGCAAGATGCAGACCCTCACCAGATCGAAGACAACAGACGCCACCGTTACACCCACACAAGAGTCCACACGACCTGAAGAAATCTCACCCAAATTGGCTCGAATCGTCACTCAACCTGCCGAGACGCCATTCAAGTCTTCCATATACTGCTCAAAGGCTTGTATGGACCGGGATGCGGGCAAGTCGTCTGAAGCGTACTCCAACATTGCCAGAACACTTTCCTACGACTTTTCACAGGGTTTTGCATTGGAGACTCCCGGAGTAGCCGTCCACGACCACCGAAGCCCGTATGGCCCGCCTTCGCCGCTCTTCGCATCCGGATCGGACACCGAGTCATCCGCCGCTTCTAACCTCGGTATCCACGATAACTCAGGTCCAGCCAGCTCCGCGCCGAAGTTCATGGAATACTTCAGGCTCTCCAAGGAGGGACCTGATCAGGCTTGGCAAGAGGTACAACGACAGCGAAGAAGCTCGATGCAGCCTGCTGTGAGCCGCCCTGTAGCGCAAGCCAGCACAGACTCTCTTTCCAGCCTCTGGAATGGCGATTCCGACTACCTCTTTGACCGATCCGTCAGCGGACCAGGCAAGATGCGAGCGATGACTCCATTCCACATTCCTGACAGGGAAAGTCTCGGTCATGGCAGGCGCTCAGTCTCCATCAGCAGCGAACACTCGGCACCTATGGCTACTCGACAACCTTTGCGTCGATCTGAGCTTAGCCAATCTTCGCTTGCCGGCTCTCCTTCTGGTCTACCCATTCCTGCCGAGTTCGGCTCAGCGCCGTCTCACACTCTAGATCTGCTCCAATCATATGCAAACGCCTTCCCCGTCCGAAGCCCCTCTGGCCTTTCTACCAGCTGTCAACGAGGTTTTGTCTTCCCCGGCTCTACTGCCATGTCACCTAACCCTTCGGAACAGCAACGACGAAGCAGCATGTCTCGACCTGTCTCTGGCACTATCCGAGCGAAATCCCGAACCGAGGCTGCGACCTGGGACAACTTTGGCAAGCACGAAATCGACGAGAAAAACGCCCGATCATCGCTTCGAAGAGCCACACAGGACCCCGCTGCACCCATGTCTGTCCCTGCTCGTGGCAGGCCCGATCTTCACATGCCGGACAACACGCCCAAGCAGAGTCTCGAGAAGGCGGTAGGAGGATGGAAGATCAAGTACTTTGCACCCTCGAGCAGTCTCGTCGAGCGAAGCGGCACCATTCGTGATCGATCTCGAAGCAAGTCTCGATCTAGCCGAGCCAGCTCTGAGTCCACGACTTCACACCGAGACACCTCTCGAGGTATCACCATCCCCTCTGCATCAGCACAGCTCTCGACTTCCAGCTCCACCGCTACTTCTCGAACACCCTTGACATCTCGAATGCCTCCGCCCGCTTCCATCCCTGCTCGACCGGCTACCTCGGCCCTGCCCGATATTGGTTCACTCCGACTTGAGACAGGCGGCTGTGCGATCGAGCATGCCCATGCTCAATCCGCCTTGCCACCATCTTCAAGCTCTGTGCCCAGGACAGGGTTCAATTGGGAGTCGAGCGAGAAGAAGGGCATGAGGACGTACGAACTTCCTGACGCCCCCAAATTCAAGCTCGACCGAAACAAGGCCGGTCTCTTCTACTTCCAATAAGGTGAACTCGGAAAATACGGGATTCATCCAAACCACGCATCAGTGATACCCCAAGGATCAAGCGAGAGTCAATCTTCTCATTCGCCACCGGATATCACCATGTCAGGAGGTTCATTCATCCAATCAAGCAGACAATCCAGCATTTCAACATACCCAATTGTCATGTGCCACCTAGCATTTTCATTAATCAACAATCAGGCAACCAAGCACACAACACACAAGCGTGTGATCAATCAACCAATTATTCAATCACTCAGGTCGTCTCGTCTTTCCAATAGCATTTAGGGTTGTATGTTATCATTGTTTTCGTCTTTTCTTCCAGCATTTGTACGATTTTTCGTGTTCCGTTCTTATTGTACCAAGTCCGCTATCTGGACAATTGTGTCTTTTCTCTTTTGAAGGAAGGGGAAACAACTAGGAGAAGACGAGAAGAAGGAACAATAAATATATAATTGTAATGTGACGTCGTTGTACATACCCTATGTAAAGAGGGACAATGCACGAATGAACGAACACCTGTTTAAAAGCTTGGACGATCGCAATGGTCTACTGCACAATCGTTCATCTTCGACGCATCATTTTATATGAGAGAGTACATTTTCTTCTTTCGCGACCTGGGGTACGATCTGGGCACGGTTTTTCGTCACGAACATGATTATCGCGCCAGACAGAAGGAAACGTTTCGTACGTCCTGCAGCTCATTAGAACTCATCTATCTCTCCATCACCAAAATATCAACTGTCCACGAGAATCTAGAGCACTAGAGGATGATGAAGGGGCCTGGGATAAACGCTACGCTACGAGTCGCGTCGCGTCTTAATCGAACACGACACGTCCAAACGCCCAACCGCGAGGCGAATAACTTTCAGAAGAATGAAGCATGATCCAGCGGGAGCTCAAATTTGGCTTTCGACCGACCCTTTTCCGGACCCTTCCAAGGATTATGGAATTCTGATCTCATATTCACCACCCAGACCTAGTGGCAGCCTTTTGCCCGCTCTATCAGCAAGCATCCGTTCACATACCGTACTTATGCCAGGTAATAATCGCTCATGGTCCATGATTGTCATTTTTACAGTTCATCGTCAGGCCAGGCCAGGCCAGGCCACCAAGCCAGGTCATACCAGGTTGGATTATGTAAAGCGCAGCTTAGCACAGCATAGGTACAAAGTAAGATCTTGGGGCCTTCACCTTCGCGTAAGTGAACTATGTGGAGTTGGGCACTGGATCTAGACCAAAGGCGGGGGGAAAGGGGGAGGGGAAGGGGAAGTAAGGGGTGTTGGGTAAGAAAGGTCGGACTCGGCGTGATTCGTCATATGCCTCTGAACGTCTTTCAAAAGTAGGAGCAGCAGTGAGATAGATCTCCGCAGAGCTCCATGGCTTTTCGAGATGATTGTGGATAGATAGATGCGTGTACCTTGCTTACAGTAAAAATGCTCCCTTGCAGCCTCCCTCGAACGCCAGTATATGACAACCTGAACGCGGCTCTGAGGTGGATCTGCGGTACCGTTCGTTCCTTGTTGTTAACACCCCTCGAAGGCCTCTGCCCCTCGCTCGCCACTTACTTTCATATACGATACAGTGAGTGAATCCAGAATTGGAATCGGGTCGACTCGACTCGGAGAATAATGAACCCTGCCTGGAGATCTGGCGGGGCAAGAAGGATTCTGAGAATCTCAACGGCTAGCAAGAGCGAATAGCCGATCTGAGTTCGGGTTGAGGACCACAAAGAAGATATACGAGTAAGTTACATACCGTTCCGTGGAACAATCTTGCATCGCACCACATCGGGTCAGGGAATCATCCGCCGGTCCCGGTCTTTGTCAATACAAGAAAAGTCTACGAGAAGCTTCCCACATTTGACAAAAGACAAAAAAACAAACGGGTTCTGTGCCGCCCATTCTCTATGTATGTATCGGAGCATAGCATTGATTGTGACTATGGACGCGGGAGATAGTAAGACACTATGATGAGTTCGCGTGTTAGTGTTAAAGAGGTATTCACCTTTCTGTCAGCGCTTATATCACTAGCAGATCGCTCATTGATAGTGTAGTTAGCATGGGCGAGATAGTCAAGAGATAGATGCAGGGCGCAGAGATTGGCAACTGAATAGGGGTCTTTCCATTACCCCAACCAGCAACGGCAGAGGGAGAATTACAGGCCGTGAATTATTCTGAACGAAGATCCACGAGCTCCTCATCGGCTTTGGGATTGCTATTCTTCCTTCGGGATTTTGAATTACTTACTGTACGTGTGTACGAGTAAGTTACTATGCAGGACAGAACTAAGCGAGGGGTCTGGTCTACCAAGGAACGATGGCGTCAAGGAAGAGGCGTTTTTCACTCTTTTACTCTGATTACAGGCAGCTCTTCTTTTTGCTTTCTAGGAGTATGTATATAACCTTATCTTGGTCAAACTTCCGGCTCGTCGATCTCGTAATCGAAACTTAGAGTTTTCTTTTTCGTCATTTCCGCATCATTCTGCAAATCCTAGCATTGCACTCACTTCCTCCAGCGGCCTACAAGTATCTAGCTGTGAAAGGGCTTCGAAAGCATTTTTGAAATTTTATTACTCCGTCTGTTCCGACGAAGGAAGGAATTTAAAGCGGCGGCTTCAAGCATACATCTCAGCCTGGAGACTAGATGTGGCGTCGGCAGTAATGGATTTTTGACATCTTGCAGATCTCTGACTGCGTACGTCCGTGCACTTTTGTTCTTCTTTTTTCCGTTCAAGTCGAAAGCGCCGCACTTAGGACACGGAAGGGGGGTTAAGGTGCAAACTGGAATGAAAAATCTACTGTATCTCGGAGTTTTTAGCTTGATTTGGATTTGGATTGGGAATTGATAGTTTTTAGTTGGTACCTTAGAGAGACTAACCGTTGACTAACCCTAAGCTGCAGTACTCGTATCCAGAACCCAACTCAATTCATCGTCGGCTCAAAAGAGAGAGGGGCAAGCACAGGTCGAGGGTACTCCCTTCAATCGTACCTTATACCTCGCAGACGCACACTGGAGGTGCCTAGAGCATGTTAAGTTGAGGAAAATCCTATGGTCTCGATCATTCAGTACCGACGCCGACCGAGCATTTCATTGATTTGTGGAGCTGTGAGCCGGCCCTCAGAAGAAAAACAGATGATGGAAAGAGAGGAAGAGAGGAGGGTTAGAATGGGAAATGTGAAACCGCCGTACAAGTAACTCATTTCGTACCTAGTACCCATGTACCCATTTTCTTCCTTCAGCTTCAATTTAGGATGCTCTACCAAAATCCAACTTGGATTGGGTTGGTCAAATAATTGTACATATAATCGGAAGAGGTACCACACACACATTATCATTTGCCTGCCTGCGCCATCCCATCTAATCCGCGTAATTTCACCCTACCGAAGCAACCACCGATTCAGTCACATTAGAGAGATCAGGTGGAAGTGAAACAGCCTCAACCTTCAACTCATCCGCCGCTCGACGACCACATCCTATCGGTTAACGCCTCTCGAAGATAGCCTCATTCCTGGTAGACTTTGGACGCTACCACTTGCGAAGAAACGCCGTCATTTGTCACCTAGAGGTACATCTGTTCACGAATCGAACCGGCTTCGACCTCGTCTGTCCTTCATCGTGTTCGATTTGCGTTATCTCTGGTCGAGACTACAATCTTACTGATTGGCACTTCCGCTCATTCACTTCACTGGCTTGAAGAAGAATCGATCGTCTGCAAACAGCTCTTATCGAAGCACAGCAAGAAAACGGAAAGCAACTTCAACAAAAATGTCGACCACCGGTTCTATCGAGGACATCGCCAGACAGCAAGTCACCGGTAACAGAGGTTCTCATCTCTCCCCTCTTCTCTTAGGGTGAGTCTCGCTAGCTACTCTCACTTGGTCGGTTGCAAGGTTTGAGTGCAAGGCTGATTGGTCGTTGTCCCAACAGTCTGGCCTTCGACTCCCTCTTACTAGGTATAGCCATCAACCAGTTCATCCACTGGTGGAACCATTCCAAGAAGGAGGCTACGCATATTCGATGTCTTCTTGTGAGTGCATCCTTCATATCCGACTTTACCACGCTTTGGACCTTCAAACTGATAACTGAGGGTACGTTACAGTATCTCGCCAGCTTTGGTGCAGTCGCTGGAACGATTTTGTGAGTTTCCTCCGCCTGGCTTGGCCTAGTGTGTAGCGTAAATATAACGTTACTAGCTCTATGTTAATATGTGGTTGGCTAACTCAATTACGTTGATTTCTATTGATACGCTTTCGATAGCACTTGGGCGGTGACGTTGAATATGTTTTCGTACAACTATGGCGAATACTCTCAGTTCATCAAATGCGACTGGATCGCATGGTACGGTGTTCTGGATCCCTTGACTAAGATCAGCATCCAAGTGAGTGTCTTACACGTAGTCGCGTGGAGTAGACTAGATACCCCTTGCCTCGCTTTGGTTCCGATCTACCACCGAATTAGGTTGAGCTGATCATAATTTCCCGGTGTTAGGCCTTCTACGCTGAGCGAGCATGGCGAATCAACAAGCGAAAGCACTGGATTCTTTTCGCCATCGGGACATGCTTGTGTCTTTCCGTGACTGGTTCAGTGGGATACGCCTTTGTTACCCGGACACTGACCATGGATAACTTTAGCACCGTGAGTTGCGTTCAGAGTGATTGACTTCTTTGGCGTTGCTTGGTATATGACTGACTCAACGGCAATCTCGTCCACTTGATTCACAGAAAGCCAATGTCTTCTTCTACCTCTGGCCTGGAGCTTGTATCTCCGCGGACTTGATTATCACCTCGTCCATCATGTACGGTCTCTACCACTCTCAATCAGGGTTGGAACACACCGACAGACTTGTGAGGAAGCTTATGAGGTAAGTCGCCCTCCATCCATATCCTCTGCATGGTAATATCCCAACTAATATGCGCCACACCTGCCTTTCATAGGATCTCACTAGAAGCCCAAATTCCTCCTACCCTAGTAGCCTTACTCTTCTTCCTCCAGTTCGCTGCTGAATCCATGTCGAGTATCGTTCAGTTCATTGCGTGAGTTCTCCTCCTCTAACACGTGGGGTGTGTGACTGGCCATTGAAGCTGACTTATCAATCGTGTACAGGATCATTCACCCCAAGGTATACCTTGTAGGCTGCCTTGCAGTCTTGAACAGCCGTGAAAACATGCGACAAGACAAAAAGACCAGCTACGTCCACACCTCTGTAAGTAACTGTGACTGTACCTTCGTTTTCTCCCTGAGCCAGATATGAGTATTGTACACGGTTTTCATTTGCTGACCTTGGTTTGCAATTTCAATTTGTCGGGTCTATTAGGGCAACTCATACGGCTCTGGATCTGCGAGCTCTGACATTCGAAATAGCCGCTTGAACAACAGTGGAGGTATCACCATCCAGACCGAGACCTACGTTTGTGTAAGTGCACCTCCTCTCTACGCCACGGCCAAGACATTTCCACTCTCCTCGTATCGTCCGATCAGTGGCTGATCGAAAATGGTCGCTAATGATTTGGTTCCCATGTCCTCTTACTTGTAGTCTGACGGTGGGATCCAGTCACCCAAAGCCGGGTTGAACCGATCTTTCACTAGCAGCTCTGACGGCGAGAAGAAAGCGCCTCTTTCGGATAATGGCTCAGAGCTCGACGCTATCGAGCTTGCTGAGACTGGGGCGCTGGGTACCCCACTTGAGTTCGAGATAAAGCTGCAATAGAGCATCTGACGACGACGAGGACAGACAGGGAAAGGAACACCGAAAGAAGTCTAAACATACATTTATCATACTGCTATACATGATCAGCGTTCATTCATTCATTCATTTATCAACAATTATCATAGTTCGGGGTCCACACAATTTATAGGATAGCTCATGTCACCATACGTATGCGATATGTACTTTGTATAAATACTCAAGGTCATTGCTGCCAAAGAGCGGTCAATCCGCCGACTGCTGCGTCCTAGCGCGCCGATAAGTCGGTACGACTCTGATATACAAATCGGCATAAAAGTATCACATATTATACATGCGCGCAGGAGCGATGGCAAATGATCTGATGAGGATCAACGGATCAACATTACGCCTTGAGGCTATCCAGCGACTGGCTCGCTTCAGTTGCTACGCGGACCGACAAAGAGAATGCTCTTCGATATAAAGGACGTACTCTAGCTCTTACCGGCTGAACACTGATCACCATCCAGACGTTATGGTCAACCAATCTGCAGCTTCCTGTGGTGGGTCATCTCAGCTCTTTCCTCAGCCATTCCGAAGGCTACATCATCACAAACCAGTCCCAGTCCACTCCTTCCCTTCATCCCCATACGAAGCCAAAATCTCCCTCAATTCACTATCGAGCAATGCCCCCAATTTCACCTCCGATCTCCTGTGATGTACCCAGCCTCCATCTTGTCCCTCTTGCGTTTGCTCTGACTCGGTTGACTTCGAAGTGATGTAGTCGAACCTTGAAGGACCTGAGACTGGTGATGAGATCCATATTTGTTGATTGGGCGGCTGCTTGTTTATTACGTATGTGCCGTGAGGGGGGATCGTGAGGTTCATGACTCCGGACTGAGAAAGAGCGGTATTTTCCAGTAATATGGAGGTAGGTAGAGAAGGAATCAATGTGGGTGACGTTGGTGTTCATGTTATCGTAAGATAAGCAAAGTCAGGATTGTTTGCTGTCAGCCTGGAACTCATACAAACAAACTGATGACAGTCTAAGGATGAAACACGGATGGGCACAGCACAGATTGGGCCGGGGAGGGGTGAAATCAGGTCTAGCTGGTTGTTCGCCTGACTACCTCGGTGGAGACCTGTTCTTCCAGGCGATCTAACGTTCCGGGGTGGGACATGTGTACATTGGGCTGGGGCTGGGGCTGATTACTCACGCTATACTCGACTTCCCAATCACTCTGTCCAAATTCTTCGCATAGTATTTCTAAGTTCTCATGTAATCTGTCCATATCCCTCTCCGAGACTCGCTCGTACTCCTCGGTCGTCATCGAGAGGGCCGGTGTCCTGAAAAAGCGTACAGATCATCAGACGCAAAGGAGGCGTCAACAATCATCCCGTTAATTTCTGACTATAATGAAGAAATAGGGGAATACTTACGAATCATTCGAAGGTCCGGCCAAGCGTCGAGCAGAAATTGATAGGTATCTGATAGGATTCCCAGCTTGAGAGTTCACTTGCGAAGAAGTCGATTGAGCCAGGTGAAATGATCTGGAAGAGACAGTGCTGCTGATCGTCCTGGACATCGACTGAGGTGTGCTGCGTACGCCCACACGGCCGGACAGCTGGCCGCGGAAACATTTCAGCTTCAGTGATCTGAGTGTCGTTGTACCGTTCATCATGATTTCGGTACTACTTGTGGTCGGTCCTGAGATGGTATTGAAAAGAATTATTCGTTGAAGCGCGCGTGTTGTAATGGGGAATAGATGATTGGTTTGCTTACACGGAAGAGTTATAGTTGCATCTAATCTGCGAATGCGATGATATAAAGTAGGAATCTTGGAAGTTGATCACCTCATTCTTCGTTCAACGACATGCCATATGGTGCCTGGCTCGTAAACTGCTCGTACGGTGAAGATCCCCTCCACCGCACTGTTGACGACCTATCATCACTGGCTTGACTTCGCTGTCTCCATGCATTCCCAACTGAATACTTTGTATTGTATTCCACCTATAGCTGCCCTGCCCCCAAGCGTACTCATTCCCACCAAGTATTGTCCGATCTCCAGCGGTCATTGACTATTATACAAATCTGAATCGACGTGTCGAAGGTTTAAATATCCCATCAAGAATATAGCTACAGTAGTGTTCCACACCCGAAATCAAGAAATCAAGAGCTGAAGAACCATGGATCCAATTTTCCCCGGATGATGTTTATCACCTAATTGCCTAGAAATATAGCTGTGAAATGTCCTAGCAGGATCATATACACTGGCTTACACGACGGCCCGCACTTCGCTCATCATGCCTCTTCGCACATCCTTCTCGAGATGAGGTCGAGGCTGATTCGCGAACTAGGTCCTCTCGTTTATATCTTGTACGGTTGAGGATCGGCCATACCGTACTCAAAAGTCGAAACATCGCCCTGACCATATCCCAAGGGAAAGGATGAAGTGGAAGCGGGAATTCCGTCATGATGATGTTGCTGTTGTTGCAGTTGAGAAGGAGCTTTTGGCGGGGTATATCGATATGGTGGAATCTCCAAACGAGCTGTGCGTCGTCGGACCCTCTCTGCGGGTAGGCACAAAATAAGAACAACGACAAGTCAGCGTATTGAACCTTCCTTCATCACAACGACCGATGAAAGCCGAGGCATGAAGATGAGAAGAAACTCGTAAAGAGATTCTGAGAGGGCTCGAATTCGCTTTCACCAATGTCACTCACCTGCTCTCGGAGGCGCAATCTGTTTGCACAACTGATCTTTCTCGATATGCTGGTCGAGCTTATCTTTTCGGCCCTTTATGAATAAGAGCGAAAAACGCAACAGGCGTCAACTGATCTATCCATATACTGTTTGCCACGGTGAATACCACTCACGAATGACTTTCCGCACCCCGGACAAGAGAACGGTTTCTCCGAGGCTGTACAAGTAAATATCAGGCAAGATCCCGTCTCAGCGTCAGTGGTCGTTGCTCAAATCTCCTTTTGATCAACTCACTATGTTTGCATCTGACGTGTCGCTGCACAAAGCCGGCGTCAGTATACTTGCTGCGTTGGGAAGCCGAAAGACCGAACTTACCTCGAGATCGTTACGCCTGGTGAAAAGCTCATCGCATTCATGACATCGGAACTTGCTCTATCATTGCGCAGCTCAACAATCAGCGTCCTCTATATGGGCGTAAGATATCGTGATGTTAGCTCGAGCAACCCACCGAAGACCCCGTACTAGGCCTGTTATCCATCTTAGCCCTTTTGCTCGACGCCTTTGGCTCCGATGTCGACGGCCGCTTCGCATTGGAGAGCGTAGTGACGATCTTTGCTCGGGCTCTGACAGAGCTCGGTCGAGTCTCGGATCGCCTTCTTAGTCGGTCTGGCACGACAATCGGCTTGTGGGTCAGGAGAGGAGGCAGCACCTTTGCCTGCTGCTCTCGATGCAGCGCCGGAAATTGCTGTAATGGTACGATGGAAGGGGCAGGTTGAGCAGTGGAGCTCGCTACATCAACCTCCGAAGGCCAATATTCGTTGTTATATTGTGAAAAAGTGTTTGAGGGGTTTGAGGGATTCGACAGAGGAACATAGGTATCGTAGGTGTACGACTGATGGATATGGCCATGGTAGGCATGATGATTAGTTGGAGTTGCTTCTGAGGTAGATCCGAAGGGAGTGAGGAATGCGAACACTTCAGAGCTTGAATTCAAGCCGGAGGTGAGACCCGCCACGCAGGACGTGGCAGAGGTACTTGGTGGGAAAGGCGGTACAGCAGATTCCACCAATTGCTGGGCTGACCTGTTGACGGGCTGGCTGTGATGAGCTTGGGAATGTATCACTGGAGTTGGGATAGCAGTGCTCGTTGCCGAAGTGGGATGCATCGCCGTTGCCTTTCGGAAGCGAGACACCATCTGTGTGCTCAGATACGGCGGGGTTGCCGGCAGCTGAAGTCTTGCGTTGGAATGACCAGTGACCATCGGCTGTGATATGGGATGTGATGCCAAAGTGGGAGTCACAGGAATCATCCTCGGCTTCCTGCCATCTTCAATCCTCGCGCCTGCGACGACTTGATCTACTTGTCCTACCTGCCTCTGAGCAGGTATAGGCCTCTGGTCTGGCGGTATCCACCCATTGATTTTTGGCGGAGTCGAAGGTAGATTCTTCTTGAGTTTGGGGGGTTTCGACGTCAAGAATTCAAGTGAGGGGCGGACTGCAAAAGATGGGGTGTGAGCCATTGGGTACGCAGGAATCGCAGGCGGCGGAAGAGCCGTAATGCTGTGGGACGGTATCGTAAACTGAGCTGAGGTGACTGCAATCGTTGAATTCGGGATTATTGCTGGTAATATGATTGATGGGTCTGACAGTGTGCTTTGGGTGGGTGTCAAGGATTGCTGTGGCAGTATCCACGTTCTGTTCGCGAAGGGCTCGACGAACGGTCCAGCAGAGCTGATTCTGTTATTCATTAAGCCAGCACCGGGCTGCGAAGATAATCTAGTGACGGTGTTTGAGGATACTGCGTTCGTTTGGATATCTTCTGGGTTGCTCTCTTCCGCACTGACCCCGATATGTACCCCATCAAGACTTGGCACGAGAGCCTCCTCGTGATGCTTGAACAAACCTTCGTCCTTGTCTTCATCAGTGCCAATGTGTAACAGGCTGGTTGACCCCTTAGGCTGACTGTCGTGACCCAGATACCCGCTTTTCCTGCTCTCAGTGGAGCCGGCTGATTCTGCCTTCTTTCGAAGCAATTCTTCCCCGATCAGCATCTTCTCTTCAGTAGAAGATATTGTCATCTTCGATCCCATGGTAGGGACTGGACCTCCTGGAGTTTGCTGCTTAGGTCCGTAATGAAGATAGTGCTGGCGGAGAATATCGCTTGCGGGTGGCCCAAGCGATAAAGCAGACGGTTGCGCTTGGCTGGGAGATCTGTCTTCGATGGGAGGGCCGTCGGATGCTAGCGATGCCCCTGCTTGCTCGAAACACAAGGATGGAGGAGAAACGAGATAGCTCGAGGGGACCTGGTAGCTTATTTGAGAGGGGTATGAGAACTGCGTGGGGCTATTCTCGATGATCAAATTGTACGGTGCGGTTGACTGTGGCGCTTGATACTGGTGATACTGAAAATCACCATGCACGCCCTTTTCTGGGTAGGACCAGCTACTTGGACTCGGGGCAGGAGGGGCCCAAGATCCGGAATGTTGAAAGCTTCTCGAGGTAGGAACGAAGGCTGAAGACGAGGTGGTCGAGATAGTGCATTCAGCGGCGTGGGGGATTCCAGTCTGTTGCTTGCCAGTAAAGCCGCCTGGAGGTGGAGACGACATTGGCGAGAAAACTGACTCAAAGGGGTAGGTAGTTGTCATCCTTGTCGCTGTATAGACTACCCTACAACACCCCTTGAGTCGTCTGTGTCTGTCTAAGGCTTGACAGAAGGAAATCAGTCACTGAACACGAGGAGTCGTGGTGTAATCGCCACTCGACGATGTGTGTGACGGTTGTGGATACTGAAAGAGTTTTAGAGTATCACAACTCTTTAACAGCCCTCACAACCTGACACTATGTCACTCTGCCCCCCACTCGTCTTTCTTCCCCACTCAGAGCTCACACAGATACCCTAAGGAAAACATATTGATCATTAGGTCGTTGCGATACCAGCGCGAAAACTTCAGTCTCACCTAGGAGCTTTTTCTTGACGCCTTTTGGTTGCGTGCCTTCAGAAGCAAAGTTGTACAGAGATGATTGAGCGGTGGCTTTGGCTTCGGACGATCGTCCTTCCCATGTGTGGTGCAGCGTATGTTTTCTCGAACAGCGACTTTGAAGTGCGAAAACAGAACAGAGGAATGAGTCACGTATATGATCGCCCAAGCACAATAGGCTATTCTTGCAGACGTAGTCCATTCTGTACATCTCCACAACAACTAATTCGCACACAGACACGAACACGAACATCTGCAGATCTAATCCGTCAAGATCGCGGCACGGGACAACCAGATGTAGACTGTTACGTTGTCCTTAGCTTATGGACCCCCTGCCTTTGGCGTTCTCCGCTAGCTCCGGTCTCGCTGAGTCCACTCCAGGTAGACCTGCCTGGACCTGCCGCTCCCTGTCCCCCTCTTTGTTCAACAAGTCTACATAGCACGGCACATCAAGCAAACTTAAACTCAAAACCCACCTTCTGGCTCGGGTTCAACGTTATCCCACGTAGAGAAGGGCCTGTTTCGACAGGGGAGTCAGCCAGTCAGAGCCGGCAGGGCAGCAGGCAGTCTGGGGAGCATCCGGGATTAAGTGCAGGTGATGGTGATGGTGCGGAAGGTGATGGGAAATGCGTGAGTGGGGTGGGGTGGATGGTGCTGTTGATTGATGATCTGATGGATTTTAGGATCCCTGATCGGTCCTTTAGATTAATACGGTAGGTACCATCTAGCTAGAGCTTAGAGTGAAAGCGAAATGGGGTGAGATGCAGTGAGATGGATGTGATGGCAACGCCGCTTTTGGGAGACACATCAAGCTCATCATCTCGAGAACAAAGACGTATGCTCGGGAGTTGCAGGCGGAAGCGGGCGCGACGGTGATGGTGATGGTGATGGTGATGGTGGTGAAGGTCGAGTCGTGCTCAATGCGTGACTTGATCGAAAGGAAGTTGGATAGTGCCAAAGCCAAAGGAGGTCGCTGATCTCTCTGCTGTTTTTTTTTTTTTTCTCTTTTTCTTCTTGTTTGGACTGATTACTACTTCTTGACCGTCTCACGCGTTGTCTGATCGCGCTTCTAAGCTATGGTATGGTTGTGCTGGTGTCTCGGAACTAGAGTCTGTCCTCGTCCGTCAATCAGGTCCAATCTATGCGAAAGCTCTCGAATCTCCTTTGATAAACTCGAGCGTCTGCTCAATACGGTAAATCTTGCCTGAATCACTATCTCTTCCGCTGATCCGTCTGAAGCATCAGTCAGCCATTTCGCGCCGTAACTAAGCAGATCAACGCATGAACACCGGACGTGAAAGTAGAGGTGTCTGATTGGTTTGCTCAGGCTCATCAGTCACTCGTGTTGTCACTAGTAGCGCTGTGACCAGCTGCAGCTCAGAGGATGGGTGACAGCCAAGACATGTTGGCTAGGGCGGAGCTACTGTTGTCGGTGGTGATGGTGATGGTGATGGTGATGGTGATGGTGGTGCGGTTGATGGTGATGCTGATGATGATACCCGTGCGAGTGCTGGCAAACCGGACCACGACCACACGAGACCCGTGCGCAGGTGTTAGTGTGCGCTTCCTCCGAGAGTTATTGATCGTACCTGACCAGTTGAGCCAGCCAACCTTGCATAACGCAGAGCAAAATACCCGAGGTCCACCCACCAGTGATGAGGCATTTTATGTTGGGACAAGGAGATTGCGCTCAGCCTATGTTTATACACTGTACCATACTCACTGTAAAGTGCGCACAGGTAGATAACAGCACAGTCGATTACTCAAGAGTATCAGTTTAGTAGGCCTAGGCCAGCGTTATCTTTAGCGTACACTCTCGATAATGTGAAAAGCTTTTGCTTCTCCGTCAAAGTGAGTAAAGTAGCCCAGCGAGAACCCATCACTTCACTGACGCATTCATCAATCAATAATCAGCCAACAGCCAACAATCATCACGCATCGCATCATTTCAACGATACAATCCATTGTTGTAATCTGATGCAACCTGACTCAGGCGGAGTGGAGCGGAAAGATACAATAGCAGAGCGTGCATGTATGTCATCCTTTCGGCAAAATATCACTGTATAGCTGCCAAATTCGGTTATATCCACTTCTCGCCTTTCAACTTCGCCTCGCTTCGCTTCGCCTCCCAATCACAAAGGATGTACGGCATCTCTGTAGAGCCGGAAGTACACACACTCACGGCCTGGGTAGTCTATCTTCGTTGTGGTGTAGCCGTAGACGTGCATGTACATGTAGGTACGACGCGCGACGACCATCATTGTGAGCGAGCGTGAGAAACGACAGTGTGAACGACGAAGATATAATCAGTTCCCGAGTGCCCGATCACGAGGACTTGGCCTCCATATCGAGCGGGTGGGGTGTTTGATTATTTGCTCATACAGAAAGCTCACTTTATCCCTCACGTCCATGACAATCAAGCTATTAGAGTGAGTCTGCGTCGTCTCGAATTACATATACATCGTCGGCTTCCACAGTTTACCAAACAAATTACATCTCATGCACGTTGATTAAGGATAGAGTAATAGCGCGGTGATTCAGATTCAAACGTGGGCACCCATCAAGGGCTGGCTCATCTCCCTATGAGTAGGCGAGTTGATCTTGTCGCTCTCGATAACTGATTGGAACTGAGCTTTGTCCATCGGTCTCTCAATCCTACGAAAGAAAGTATGACCGAGTATAAGAAGCCAAATACAACATCAGCTCAGCTGGTTGATCGTTGTCACTCAGGATATACACGTCTGAGCGGCCATCAAACCCATCAAAAAGGTTGAAACCATAATCCTCCCTTCGCCGCGCCACAGCGATTGCTTCCGAGCCACCCACTAAAGTCACAGTAGGTCCACAGCGGAAGAGCATTCTCACTCACCTCAATACCCAGAACAACCATTCTTCGATCGGCCTCAGGTTCAATAGCAGCCTGTTGAGTCGGTGCGCAAAGATGGTGACGACGAAACCACCAACTGCGTCCAGGATGTAGTGGTTCGCCGTAGCCATGATGACGAGCAAAATCAGGAGTGGGTAGAAGAGTGAGATGGCTCGCATCAATTTGTGAGGCGAGTAGATGAAGAGAGAGAGACCTCTGCGACGACAATATAGCTGTCAGCATGCTGCTTGAGTGCTTGATAGGGCAGAGTGACACATACATGACGAAGCTATATCCGAAATGCAGTGATGGGAACGCAGCGAGCTGGTTCTGGAACTGCACAGAACCTCGTTAGCAGCTTTTCCTAAACTTCCAGGACACAGAAGAACGGCAATATCCCTATCAGCGTGACGTACCTTGTTAGTGGTCCAAACTATGAATAGTGAAATCTCTCGTCAGCATTTCGACATCTCCAACGGTAAAGGTAAGCGCCAAGGTGCAGCTCACTACTAGCGGCCTTGCCAGTATGCAGCGTGTCGATGTAACCAAACTCTTCATAAGGGAGGAGACGGGGAGGCATACACGGCCAGCTTGAAAAGACGATGAATGCCAGGCAGTTACATAAGACCAATGTTCGTCGGGTCGACTGGAAGATCAAAGGGTTGAAGTATCGGTAGGAGTAAGCCATGAATGCGATTGTGGCTGGTATGTGCACCATAGCGTAGGTTCTGAACAAAATGTGATCAAATCAAAAACTCTCGTCAGCCACATCGGTATTGAGGGAAGGTGCCATGTCTATCGCTCGATCACGTCCCGAGGGGACTACACCAGGAGAAGAAGAGGTGAGTGTACATACTTGTTGAAGAAGATCAAGAGCCATTCCCTCTGCATTACGAATCGCTGCAGCCCCAACTCCATATCGATCCGGAAGAATCGCTCAATGGCGATGATCTGCCTAGCATGAGTCTCGGCCAGCGACCGGAAGTCTGCGCCCATGGTCAAAGCCTGGATGGCTCGGGCGATCTGGTAGATCCAGTATCTGTACAAACAGAGGATAAATATCAGCTCCAACTCTAGATCTAGAGAGCCTTGTCGATCATTCAGCTTCATGGAACCTGGATCCGTAATATCTGCGTTTGGTCTGATAGCTTCAAATGGATTGTGAATTGACAAGTACTCACGTAAGAAGCCAGTACCACACCTCCATCAGGAAAGGGAACATGCCCAAGAACCGACTGAACAACTTCATCCTGAACCTCTCGTTTCCCGGCACTTTGATCGTCCACATGAAGAACTTCATCTCATGCCAATTCCAACTGTTATCTCCCGGCTGAGGGGGATCATCCCTAATCACGGCGTGAGCTTGGACGATATCGGCTGGTCTGCGACGATTCAGGAGACATCCTGCCGTCAGGAGCGAGGCCACGACTGTCGATCATCGCATCAATCCAAAAAAAAGGAGTCGAGCGTGATGTTCATGTATGTGTCGGATGAAGAGGGAAGCAAGAACATCGAAGCAAGGGTGTGAAAAGAACAAAGGATAAGGAGCTGTCAGCTGCAGTGCTTGGTATACACATGGTATCTAAGACGATCATCACTCACGAGCAGGCTCGAGGATGTAGGATAAGGCTGGGATCTCGTCAGGCTTTGACATGTTGATAAAGAATAGAGAATGTGGGGTTAAGTGTGGGTTATGCAATTATATGTGGATGAGAGTTGATTTATGAGAAGCTGTTCACTGCTTCACGAAGGACAGCCGGATACAGTACGTCGCTGTCTAGTGTTTCGTACGCCGTTCCGTTTTTCAGTCCAGAAAGCGATTACGAGGCGTGGTTTCCCTCGGCTCCTTTGATATCTAATCCGTTCTTGATCGTGATGACCGACCGTACGGCGTGTGTTGTGTCTCCTTCTCCTTCTTGCAAAGACGTGATGGGAGGTGTAAGACGGAAGGGGCTTCAAAGGACCCCCTTACCTCACGTCTCTAACACGGTGACCTGATCCTCGCCAATCGAAAACGGTTCTTCTGGGAACCAACTGTACCTTTGCTAAGCTCCTCTCCTCTCGAGGACTATGTTATGATAAAATGATCGGAATCGGCACTTGCTGGGTAGAGTATACTGTACTTCCCAAAGGCCCAAAAAGCTTGCTTGGCAAAGAAAAAGGTTTGGCGAATTTGATCGAAATTACCAACGTTTAAAAGCGACAAGAATGAGGACCATAACCCCGAAAAGGAGATCAACAAAGTCAACAGAGTCAACAAAGTTGACAACATCAACAGCAGCAGCAACGGCCACAACAAAAACAACAAGGTATGTCTACAACTCGCTGTACATTGTACATTCTTACTATTTCGTTAGATCGGTTCTGCATCGGCCTGACCGGCTGACCGTACCAACGTCTTCTTGGCTTTCGTAACCGATGATCACCGGCGGGCGTTGAGCAATCGGCCTCAACAAACTCGCTCATCATGTATGCAGCAGCAGTGATATCCCTACTCCCTGTCCTGGAAGGTTGCAAACGAGAACCAACCGGTCGGCAATGACTGACCGACCCGAGCGAACTGCCGTTTTGTTAGACTATACACCCCTCGGTAAGAGAAATTCGATATCAGGTATTGGTGCCTCGCTTGGTCTGTAGGATCATGGCATAATCCAGGAAGATTAGATTTGGATACCTCGGGGATGCACTCTTGCGCTTTTGTGAAGTGGCCCGAAGTTTTCGGCAGGCATTCGCAGGCCAAGCTGTGATCGTACTCCTACTGGGGCTGCACGAGTTCTGTCCACTTGATATTGTTTTCTCTGACACACAAACACACACGCCGGATGGCACAGAGACTACGTATCCAGTGTCTCAATTTCGATATTATTTTATGTAGCAAGTATAAGGGACACCGTTAGGAAAGGAAGATAAGCATCTTTTTTACTATGGAAACGGTGTGCGCTTACATGCGAGCTTGAAAGACAGGAGACAGAAGACAGAAGACAGAAGACATAAGCAGAAGCAGAAGCAGAAGCAGAAGCAGAGGCAGGGCTCACGCTTACCAGATATCAATTACGATAACGCCAGCATCTACCTCCACGATTGTGATTTCGCTTGGCATGGTCCACTCAGACTCCAGCCTCAGCCGAGCCAAGGTCGACGACAATCAAACCGATGGCTGGACGTCATCCGAACCGAGCCAAGCCAATTCAAGCCATGTCAGGTTTCGTTATCAAGAGTACGCAACATCGTTATCGTAGGCACCGTAAGCATCTTATTTTGTTCTCTTGCCTCAACCCGATTGCGTACTTTACAGAAGAAAAGACTGGTTCTAGTCTATGAGGACGACTGGTCGTGTGAGTGAACATGAAATTACGACCAAAAGCTTCGCTGCGTTCTTGTGAAACATTCCGGCGAAAAGCAACGAAGGATCCGAAGAATGCGCCATTCCCATGTTTACGGCAGCCCAAGATATCCCCTATCGCGTTTTTGTGCCTACGTATGCCACTTAAGGGTATTGATTCCCACGACGAGAACATGCTTACGGCCGGAACCTTCTCAATTGGCAAGCAAGCGAAGTTATGTTTTCTTTACGCCAGTCTTGAGGTTTCGCGACGCGATGCGAAGCATAAGATCTGATCTGTCTACATAATCGGGCGCCAGATCGGCTCTGCTTCACTCCCATTAGACATGACCGTCGGTTCAAACCTCTTGCAAGTGGTTCGGGAAGAAGGCGATTACGCATGCAGTCCGTATGGTTTTATAGGACGATATGGTGCGCCAGACTCGCCATATACATACAAACGAGTTTGTTATAAAGAACCAAGCTCTGCGCGACGATGGCTACCCACCCCCGATCCAGTTGGTTGACATATATGATCTATTGTCTTTCGCGTGTTTCGACTCTGCGGCGCTTCTCATCGCCTAGGTTGTATTTCCCTTTTGCAGTCGTCTCATCGATCCATGTCTCTCAGCTCTCAGGCTTGCCCGTGGCTCCGATTCTTCGAATTTCACCACGTTGCCGACGCACCTGCTCATAGTGACAGGCAAGACCGTTTCGCCGTTACCTGCGATGGGCAGGCTATCTTCTATGTCTCTGTATCTTGACCAACTACCGTATCGCGATAGCACAGACTACAGACGCAATAACAGGAGAAAGTAGGCCCGCGCGAGCGAGCGCAAATCAGGCATGCGGGCTATAAGGCGCGCGATCGACTGCGGTCCGGACCGTGTTTCAGCTTAATGCTGTCTAATCCTCAGGCACGCATCAAACCTGAAGCAGCTGATCGACAAACGTGTGAGGTAAGGTGAACAAAGTGCAATGCGGTGCGGTGCGATGGGACGGGACGGTCAGTAACCAGTACCGTTGAGCTCGCTGTGATGGCTGGTGTCAATTTATCTGCGAATGGCGATCATGAGGTCTAGTATTTCATCTGATCTTGAGGATCTCGTCCTTGACTGTATATAGATGGGTATTGTCGCGTTGTACATTGTGCGAGAACGAACACTCTCTTCGACGCGTTCGACATACTTTGCTCTCTTCCGGGCTGGCGGGCCAGATCTGGATCTTCTAGAGCGCAAGGTGCAAGGCGTCAAGCGTCAAGCGTCAAGCGGAAACGATGTTGGAGGAAGAACCTCTTTTGCGGAGCAGCGGCGAAAGCCTGAGGAGTCCCGGACCCCCCAGATCCAGCTGGGACGACGCCGCCGCCGCCGAACCGCCCCAACGTATTTCGTTCATCTCTCAGTTGCTAGGTAGCATGAGGTTTCTTACCGATCAGCTGCCGGCCCACAGTAGCGATGACAGTGATGGAAACGGCGACGCTAGTGACCCTGAGCGAGACGGCGTTGGATCAGGGGACATTCGTCATCGTCATCGAGTTGACGCAGTCCTTGTTTACGATGAAGAAGCATGGTCTGGTTTCGAGGATGAAGCCCGCCCGACAGAAGCCGAGAAGAAAGAGGCGATCTTCACTGTCAACAACGAAGATGATGTCGAGCTTGGTCCATGTACCCTGCCCATCTATCAGTATCGACCATCTCATCAACAATCTGGACCATCTCATCAACATCTGTCATCCTCGACTTGTCTGATCGCTTCGCCATCTTCCCGAAAACCGAAGCCTACATCGAGGGCGTTCGGGTACAACAAAGGTGATAGGTCCTGGTTCCGGTTCCGGTTCCGGTGTCGGTATGTCAACAGATCGACGTGTATAATGATGGTTTTGGGCGCTTTGGTCGTACTTGGTTTCGCCATGAGTCTGTTCTGCGAATGGTCCGACACGTCTCCCGAGAGGTGGATCCATGTGAGCCGTTCTTCCTTTCTTTCTTTCTGAAGTCATCTTCGGTAGTCGCAAATCCGTCATAACTGTCTTTACTCACCTCTCGAGGATAGCGATATAACTATCTTCAGAGAGAGAGGGATATTGCCTCTCCCTTCACAAGGGGTTTGTAAGGGTTTGTATCCTTGATGATCTGGGCTACCTTTATATGGGTTGCCCTCTCATGCACATCGGATCCTTTGACCAGGCCATGAGTGTGTGATATAATGTGATGACCTGGACTGACACGTTGTTTGGATCTTGTATGGTACTGCTCACCAGGTGCCTGGCCATCATAGTTCAAAAACACCTTTGAGTGAGTAACCGCATCTTCGTGGATGTCCCGTCTCCGTCTCGTCTCGATACACAAGCGAGATGAAGATATCCTCCATTCTCAGTATCTATATTTTGGAGTTGACCTTTACGTCGTATCGCTTCTCTGGCTACAATTGCAATCATGGCGCCGCCGACATAGATTCCACTGAGCCCGCCGCGGGTCTGAAGAGGATCATGGCGTGCAGCCATAACGATGAGATGCAAGGAGCCGACGCTTTAGTGAGTCAATCTGTTGACGCTCATAATGCCGACTACCTGATTTGCGATTTGCGATATGAGCGGGTCTTGAGTGCGGAAGGGAATGAGCTCGGACTGATTCTGGTTGTTGTGCTATATGTATGTGCAATAGCAACTGGCCTTGGAACTCGGCTATGGCTATATCGAAGTAGACACGCATTTAGGTCCAGCAGCCCCATCTTCCCTATCGACTATAGAGGAGATGACAACGACAGCAGTGTTCTCAGGTTCTTCAGACCAAGAGGTTGACCCCGATCCCTCTTTGACACTGTTAGCGGGGCACGGTACCAAAGATCTCAATTCGCACCGGACGCTGAAGAATCTATACTTTGACCTGATCTTGAGCATTCTCGAGAGACATAATGCCGGGAGGAACGTAGCTAGAGATGGGTGGGTGGGGCTGTATGAGGATGATCCGGGGGCCGAGGTGGTGCTTATGATTGATATGGTAAGTCCCGGGGTCTATTTTGAGGGCCCAATGGATACTTCAAGCTAGCTCGCCTCGGCATGACTTTCTACACTGCAGCTTAGGCCGACTTGCACGACGTTATCAGCCTTCATGCTGACATGTTGGCGCTCCTATAGAAACTCGACGGAGATGCCATCTGGCCATACCTCACTGCTGCCCTCAAACCATTCCTCAAACGAGGCTATCTAACGACATACAACACCTCATCATCCACATTCACTCGTGGCCCATTGACAATAGTCGGTACGGGTTCTACACCCGTTTCCAAAGTATACTACACCTCGTCCGCTATACGGTACATCTTCTACGACGCCCCCCTTTTGACTTTACATCAACCTTACAACTTGCCCAAAACGATCGACGGTCCAGCCGTAACATTCCGATGGGATTCCACCCTATCGCCTATGGCATCTTCCAAATTCCCGATATCCTACCATCTCTCCATAGGCCGCAAAAACCCTTTTATATGTGACTTGAAACGGATCGCTTCGGTGGCTAGGTCAAAGGGGATTCAAAGTAGATGGTGGGGGGTCGCTAGGTCTCCTGGTTGGCTTCGGAGGAGGATGTGGGGGATCATCTGGGATTCTGGAGCGGACGTTATCAATGGCGATGATTTGGTTGAATTGAAATATTGGCTTGAGGCGCAGGAGAATCGAAGCGATTCATCCGCATGCTGAGGTGAGCATCCTACTATCTATATATTAGAGACATCAATGTCGAAGGAAAGGGCAAGGAACGGAACACGGATTAACCGGTAGAAGGTTAAATGCGTGCATGGCTCGATGCGTCTGTAAGAGCTCGTAGAGTTAGCGGGGGGAAGAGGTTTCACCGCCTCGATCATACAGTACGTCGTCCTCGATCATACCATATACCACTAGTATTATACCCCTTGGACTTTGGTTATGTCTTTCGTGGCTGTTGTCTGTTGTATCGTGCGACTCCTACCATGGTTTTGTACTGTTGTACAACTTTTGTAAGCTGCTATTTTCTTACTTCATGCAACATTACTGCATCGACGCGGCGGCAGTTTTTAGCTATATCCCTGATGCAAAAGGTCATTGGACTGCAGTAAACGTGGTGAAGCGATACTGTTTATGCACGTTCGAGACTGAAGGAAGATAATTCGTTATCTATCTCAATGGAGACAGACGAGAATGATGGTTTTTTCAATGCATGCAATGGTTCGTCCTTGGCTCATCCTAGATCATACCAAATCCAAATCATCCCTTTCTATTTCCGTGAGAATGCTGGCTGGCCTAAGGAAGAACAATGTACTTCTGGAGTTTCTCGGGGATATGTGAGATCAGACCCTTTGATTCGAGCCATACTCGAGAGAAGAGACGAGCTTGGTATCTATGATTCCAAAGAATAGCGCAATCAGCACAATTTTTTCGCAAGGACGGAAGTGTATTCGCGCTCATTCCGATGCCCAAGGCGGTGGGGGGAGCTTAAGCTCAAGGCGAGGCGTCTCAATAGCATCCTGATGATGGAAGAAGAAGATGTGTGCTTATGCTTATAAGGTGTAGCTTGACTCACCGGTAAGCACCATCACAGAGCACAGTGACGACCGTGCTTCCCTTGCCCTTCCTCTTCGCCAACTCGGCAGCAGCCCAAACGTTCAAAGCGCTTGAAGCACCGACGTAGAGACCCTCCTCGTCGAGTAATCGGTAGACCATACCGATTGACGCGGAGTCAGGTACGTGGATGGCACCGCTCAGGAGCTCGAGGTCGGGCTGGAGGTTGGAGGTGACTCGACCCTGTCCGATACCTGTAATTTGAATGTGCTGTCAGCACAATACTCCCAGCAAAAGCTGACTTGGACATTCGCCTTCTGGGTGGGTCCGCTGCTGAATTCCAGTCCAGATCCAGCTCCTCGCAGACAATCGAGTTACAAGACGAAGCATACGGAAGGAGGGCCAGATAGGATGCGAGGACGAGGGCGCGACCGGGACAAGAAGAGCTCCGACAAGGGGTCCAGAAGCCTCACTCACCCTCAGTGATAGATCCGTTTCCTTCTCGCTGAATTTTCCCATTCTCAACAAGGTTGTAAAGCACACTTCCAGGAGGGTCCGCCAACCAAGCCTCGACTTTGCCACCACTCTTCTCCGTCAAGTACCTAGCCACACCAGCGAGGGTACCTCCTGTTCCGGTTGAGCATATGAAAGCGTCAAGCTTGCCGCCGTTGGTCTGTTCCCAGATCTCAGGACCGGTAGTGACGATGTGCGCGTTTCGGTTGGCAGTGTTGTCAAATTGGTTGGTCCATACGGCGTTGTCGAGTGATTCAGCGTATCGCTTGGCCTGGTGGTTGTAGTTCTGGGGGTTGTCGAACGCGACGGCTAGAGTGTATAAATGATTATGTCAGCGTTGAGCAAAATGAGAGAAAATAAACAGGAGTATGAAGGCTATCGCGAGAGCCGGCCCAGATAACGCCATCGGAGGATCGGTGATGGTGCTCGTGATATGTCGCGTGACTCACCTGGTACAGGTCTGACGTCGGCTCCCAGCATCCTCAACAAGTCAATCTTCTCTTGACTCTGAGTGTCAGGCATGTAAATAACACATTGGTATCCCTTTGACCTGCAGACATGGGCGAGACCGATACCGGTGTTACCGGCAGTTCCCTCGACGACCGTACCACCAGGTCGGATGAGACCCTTCTCCTCGGCGTCCTTGACGAGATAGAGAGCTGCTCGGTCTTTGATGGAGCCACCGGGCGACATGAATTCAGCTTTAGCGAGAACGTTACATCCTGTCTCTTCCGACAGACGGTTGAGTCGGATCTGCATGACACCCAGCCCAAAGACACGAAGAAATGTTAGCGCTGTTGCCTATACTTTTGGCCGCGCAGCTCAGTGTATAAAGCAGACCGTGACGACTCACCAGCGGAGTGTTTCCTACAGCGCCCACGAAACCCTCTACTTCCCTGCCATAGCCAGTGACGGAAGTAGCGTATGTTCTTCGGACCAGAGGTCGAGCGGCTGCACGGAGAAGTCTGATGGATTGTACAGCCACCATTTTTTGAAACTTTCGCAATTATTATAAAATAGCTGATTAGAGGCGAAAAGACAAGTGACGGAGGACGTTGACTTTTGTTTTTGGATGAAGTCAGCAATACACCAGCGATAGACTGTATCTTTGGCGTCTCCATCTCGCTCATGTCATGTCATGTCATCTCATCTCCTCTCGCAATGCCGAATTAAATGATAGAGCACGTCATGTAATCCAGGCACAATCACAGGATAGAAATCTGGAATCACTCACGTGGGTTGTCAGAGTCTTCTCTCAGACACGTGGTCTCCACGAGTATCATACATCTCACTTGAGATTGTCGAGATTTCACGTCCAAATGTCTGATCTGATGTCTGCAAGAGTGTGATGTGATCCAAGTGCAAGTGCTCTCCAAGAACAAGAACAACAAATGGCTCAAATGCACTAACGGTGATACACACCACTTATCGTGCAACTTTCTAGTTCGCTCCACGAGATACAGCTAGCTTTCGAAACACACCGGTAGCAGTCCATCAGCTATCCGCAGTCCGCCATGAGCTCGATTATTCGGGCAAGTCGGCCATGTGCCTTCTGTCTACGCCGCTTGCAAGCAGCTCGAGCGATCACCTCAACAGCAGGCTCGACTTCGGCTCTCCGGACCTGCAACGTTACCACAAGCAGTCCATACCTTCAAAGAAGCAACTTCGGTAGATTGAGGAAAAGGGACATAACAACATCCGCTCGGGCTGCGGCTCGGGCTGCGGCCCCAGATCCTCAGGCATCGAAGAAGCGGATAGATATGAGCGAGTTTCCGCCTGAACGGATACGGTGAGCTTCGTTGATGCTTGATGAATCAGTCGGACCTGATAGCTCATGTGTGGCCATGCTCAGAAACCTGTCTATCATCGCTCATATCGATCATGGAAAGTCTACGCTGGCAGATCGGTTATTACAGGTCAGCTGTTCGCCAGTCACCTTTCCCCCGAAACCAGCTGACTCGTTTCACTACAGATGACCGGTACAGTCCCAGCTTCGTCTTCACCTCAATTCCTCGACAAGCTCAAGGTGGAACGGGAAAGAGGCATCACCGTGAAAGCGCAGACGGTTTCACTGATACATACGCATACGGACGGACATAAATATCTGATCAACCTGATTGATACGCCTGGACATGTGGATTTCAGTTATGAGGTCTCAAGAAGCCTTGGAGCGTGTGAGGGGGGTTTACTACTGGTGGACTGCTCTCGTAAGCTAAGAAACATATTCACTGTTGGCCTTACGAGAAGTTGACATGTATACCATCACCTGGTCGCCGCAGAGGGTATCCAGGCGCAGACCTTGTCGGTCTTCCACCATGCTCTCGAAGCAGAACTCAAGCTGCTACCAGTTATTAATAAAGTCGACCTACCACATGCATATCCTGACGAAACTTCTGAAGAGATTGAGACCTCGCTCGGACTGCCGATAGAAGATCATATGAGGATCAGTGCGAAATCTGGATTGGGTGTAGAAAATGTTCTGTCAAACATTGTTGAGGGCCTACCGCCGCCTAAGAAGTGGGAGACGGACGATGGTAAACTGAGGGGACTTATATTCGACACCTTGTGAGTCCATATTCGTAAGCTAAAGGTACATCGAGCGAAGACATACTGACGAGTCTTGTGCTTGTAGCTACGACCAGTTCAGAGGGGTAGTTTCGCTCGTCCGGATATTCTCGGGCACTCTGAAGAAAGGGGATAAAGTCCGATTCTTGCAAGCCAACAGGAAATACGAAATCTTGGAAGTAGGCATTCACAATCCGGAGGAAGTTTCCGTGGATGAGCTAAAGGACGGTCAAGTCGGGTGAGCCTTCTTGCACTCTGACTGGCACCCATATAGAGAGGCTAAAACTTGTTATCCGGCAGTTATGTTGTGTGCAATATGAAGAATTCTGAGGAAGGTGAGCTAGAGTATTGCCAGATGGTCGGATCCGCAAGGAACAGGTGGCTCATTTATCCGTCCGTTGGGTCATTCACCAGCCTTCATCGGAGACACAATATGCTGGGAGGGCAAACCGGTCGAGCCATTGCCTGGGTTCAAGCCTATGAAAGCGATGGTGAGTTCCGCAAAGTTTGGGGTACGCCTTGCCGTCGCTGACATTTCTTGACCTCAGGTGTATGCTGGTATTTTCCCTATGGACAGCTCGGACTTTCCCAAGCTAGAAGAATCGATAGAAAGGGTGAGCTGAACGACAAGTTTTAACTCAGGAAACCAGCTGACCCGTTTGGCGGTTCCCATTAGCTAACGTTGAACGACAGAAGTGGTAAGCATGTCACGATAGCGTTTGAACAAAATTTATCGACTAATCGATTTCATCCAGTGTCTGTCCAGAGGGAATCGTCTGCCGCGCTGAGTCAGGGTTTCCGTCTGGGCTTCCTTGGTACTCTTCATATGGACGTCTTGTAAGTCTACCCCCGACAACTTTCTGAACGACTACATCGATATCGTGCTGATTTCCATTCAGCAAGCAACGTCTGGAAGACGAATACTCGTCAGAAGTCATCGTTACCGCTCCGACAGTGCCATACAAAGGTCAGTCGAGCTCCTCAATCTGCCGCGAGAGGCGGTTCGTTGTGCTAATCCTACAAAAAACAGTGGTTTACCTGAATGGGACCGAGACATTCATCTCAAATCCTGTGGATTTCCCCGAGGTCACAAACGCCACGCACCGAATAGCGCATGTTGAAGAACCGATGAGTAAGTTAGCGACATGGTTTCATTCTATCCATAGTCAATCTGCTGATGCCACGTCAAAAACAGTCAATGCAACTATCTTTGTACCCAATGGTAAGCTTGAAGTCTAATCCCCAATAACCACCTATCACCGATCTTGGCTGATCTGTTGGGCTCATAGAATACATTGGGGAGATGATGGATCTCTGTGCGCGATACCGAGGTATCCAACAGGAATATCGAATCCTCGAGAACTCTGATCGTGCAATCTTACGATATCAACTTCCTTTGGCAGAGATCGTGACGGATTTCTTTTCTGAACTGAAGAGTTCAAGTTCCGGATTCGCTTCGTTCGACTACGAGGAGGCTGGATATATGCAGTCCAACTTGGTCAAGGTGAGTGCAGATGAATGAAAACCTGATTGTATCATAAGCTGACGATGCTTTCAGCTGAACATTCTCATCAACGCTAAGCCTGTCGACGCGCTTGCGATGATCGTGCACAAGTTCGCTGCTCAGTCTATCGGTAAAGCCTGGGTGAAGAAACTGAGTGAGTTCACTGCTCATTCTCACCTATAGGCCTTGACCACTGGCTGACCCGTTTCCTTTTTTTACTGTCACAGAGGAGGTTGTTCCTCGTCAGCAATTCGAACTCTCGATCCAGGCTGCTGTGGGTGCCAAAGTGATTGCGCGAGAGAACGTTTCAGCATTCAGGAAGGACGTCACTGCGGGATTATACGGAGGTACGTTGAGCTTTTATGATGACTAAGAATTTAGACTCAAAGCTGAGCAACCATCGTGGTGCTACAGGCCACTACGACCGAAAGCTCAAGCATCTGAACAAGCAGAAAGAGGGAAAGAAGCGACTCAAGAGACTGGCCGGCAATATCGATATTCCTCAGACGGCCTTCTATCAAGTTCTATCGTCTAGACCGAGAGCCTTCTCGACATCTGCTAAGCGGTATCCGGCTTCAGCTTTGGCTCCGCATCCTCCAACCTCACCATTCTTACCGAGTGATTCAGCTCTTGGTCGAGGGTTATCGGCATTCATCTCGTCATCGTCTACTGCCTCATTGCAAAGTGAAGATCCGGTGTCTCAACATATACCTAGTCAAATCCCCTCTGGACCCCTGCACGAAGAAGCCATTTTCCCTCCGCTACCGATAGACAGGCATGCTATCTCACCTCAAGAACGATCCTCAAAACTTTCCTCACTGACGCGTATGACGGCGGTACCACCACCACTGGAGACTACTGCCGCTCAGGTGACGGACGCCTACACCGACCTGATGTACTCTTCGCCCGATTCGCACGTATTCACCGTCGGAGAAGTGCACGAGATCATATCGGCTCTGCGCACGCTTCAAGCGAGAGAAGGTGGCGATAAGCGATTAGCAGATGAGCAACTTGCACCGTTGTTTGCAGAGTTGAAGGAGATGATAGGCGACAGAGCTCAAGCTGTCAAGGGCTTGGAACTACTCATTCTCAGCTTGGGTTCGCATAAACGCCGTCGACCCAAGACAACCGATATTCAGAAGGCCGAAGCGGAATTTCGCAAACTGTTCCCCAAGGTGCCCTCGGTCGACGATCTCCCTGCAAGAGGACGGTATAGGGCTTCAGTGAATCACTTGATGTACCTCTGTGCTCTTGCCAATCACGATTCGAGATTTGGCGATTGGTGGGTCAAGCTTGCTCGAGAGAATATTCCTCACGACAGCTATTCGTACCTTGCTCGCTTGATCCTTTTTGAACGAGCGGACAGAGTCGAAGATATCCCCGGACAGCTTCGCCGCATGCAAGAGAGCGACACTGCGGAGATGTCCAAGGCTGATCGGGGGATATTGATCAATTTTGCGATTGCCGCCTTCGCTCGCATCGGAAGATGGGACGTATCCATCCCTGCTTACGCCAAAATTCTATCGCTTGAAGACCAGGCCGATATCGATACCCTCCTTCCATCTCATATCAAGCCCGAACCCTTGATCCCTGTTCCCGCTGCAGAGGACATCGAGCTATCTGCGCATGTCTTTGGTCCAGTCCTCTCGGCATATGCAGAGCAAGGCAACTTCGCCGCGTCCTTGACTATCCTCAAGCATATTTTTGAGAATGGCTTCACACCCTCCATAAAGGATTACATGTCCCTATTCAGAGCATTTGCGACTTATGGTCAGATTCCTCTACCGGGCACCAGTGAGATGGGTCGTGTATTCGGTGTTGACGCGAACAAATACTCGTCGCCCAATCCGGCCTTTGACATGGTGTCTGATCATGCGACCAATGCAGGAGGACGGTTCGGTAGGAATAGAGGAGAGAGCTTTGAGCAGAGGTTGACTGAGATCTGGGAGAGGGGAAACATGATCGCTTCGCCTCTTTCTCAATATCACACAACTCGATCCTCGTCGTCGGTAACTCCGAGCCAAAGCGGCTGGACCATGGAAGCTCTGCAAGACGTCTTCGAGTCGTTCATTTCCATCACTCCTCGTCCAAGACCTTCATCCTCTCCATCTTCCGCAACGGCATTATCATCGGGACCAGAACTGAAAGCGCCCAATAAGAAAGCTATATGGATAATCCTTCGTGCTTTCGCGCGTGTATCTGGCGGAGACAAGGACAGTATCAGGCGAGGTTGGGAGGCCTTGGAAGTGAAGTTTGGACCGGGGAATGAGGATGGATGGGTTGGGTGGAGGGTCGATAATCGACTTCAGTGGGCTATGGGAATACTGTACGCTTAGAAGGGTTGTTCCAATTACGCGTACTGTGTATTCTCCACAAGAATAGGTTACTTGCTGCTCTATCTTGCAACGATGAGAGGTGGCGGCACGGCGAAGGCAAGGAATAGATATAGGATACATATATACCTCGCATATCATTATACCTGCACCTAGAATAATCATGGATATCGCATTCATCATAGTCATGCATATTGCATTCGGACCGAGATTTCGACGTCTGTATCCTAATCCATGTAAGAATCGTATGTTATGTTGACAGGATATACCATGTGAGTATAGAAGAGGAAGAGTACAGAAGAAAGATCTCCATAGTCTCCTACCTATAGCGATCCGAGTGTGTTGCTTCCCGTCGACGAGTGCTATAACTCGACATCCTCATCGTCATAGGCCTCTTTGATCAGTCGGTAGATATATGAAGGGGAGTGGTCGCCTCTGCGATGTAAATCGGATAATATGTTGATCAGCGCACGATCTACTCCGTTAACGTGACTCGAGGAATATGTCGATAAACATATAGCATAGATATCGGCTCGAACGTGACTCATACAGGGGGTATACTCACTCATTGGTGACAAACAAGTTGATGAGATCCGGCCTGATATAATCAAAGTAGGGATCCACAACCTCTACGCCCTCTTTGCCACCACCACCACCATTCCCATTCGTACCCAATACATTGCCCGGGCTCTGGAAATCTACCGCTCCGTACTCGTGGTACAGGTTCCAAGCAGGTGCGAACTTGAATTGACCTGTAGTGATGACTACAGGCTTTGAATGGCTTTTGGCTGCCAATGCGCATGCCAGCGAACCAGAAAGAGCAAAGAGACCGCCGTTGGCTAAGACGGAGTGAGCGCCGAGGATGACTTTGGTCACTCGGGGTATGAGGGCGTGGATTGATGAGTCCGGAATGAGGATGGTAGGGATACCGGAGGACGAGAGGGACGTGGCGAGAGAATGGCCGAGGTACCTATCGAATATAAAGGCATCAGCGACCAACTTGATCAGGTCACCTGATATGTTGGTGTTGGTGTGGAGCCCAGCCCATGATTTACTTCACTGAAGCAAGCAGATGCTAAGCCAGTCACAGAGATAGACACACTCGGCTGAGGAATGGTAGATGAAAGCAGGTGATTTGACTCTTGGACGCTAAACTCACGATGGCGCAGATTCAGCGACTACGACCGTGAACTTTCTATCCCTATACGCCTGCTTCAAGAACGCCTCGACAGTTTTCGAGTGGCCCATGGTCAAGATGATTTCGCTGCAAACGGTAGCTGAATGTCAGCTTCTGCTGCTTCTTCTTCTCTTTTCGATGTATATGATCTCCAGATTGTGTCGTCAGCTTGACTCACGAAGAATGAATGTGCTCCCTGGCGCCCTTTGCTACATCCTCATGCGTCGTTTCCAGCTCTCCAACAACCTCATCAATAGCCTGTATCAAAACAGGCTTCAACCTCGCACTGTGTCTCATGAACTCATCACTATCCATCCTACTTAATGGTCCTCCCACCCCGGGAGTCTCGGGAATAACGCCTCGTGTGGGACTAGCAAACAAGCTTGATGTGCTAGCTGAAAGGGACATATCGACCAACGAACCACTTCGTTCCAGCTGAGCTCTCGAATGACGCATCGCCACGAAATTCGATAGAGAGGTTTGACGCGAGAGCTGAGCTGGAGATGGGAAGAATTGGAAATCGTTGACGTTGGTCGTTGAGAGATAGTGGTTGTTTGGTGCGCTGATTCCTGGTGTAGTAGGACCGAGATAAGGGGTTTCGGGAGCTGAAGGTGGGGCGGAAGAGACGTGTGCTGCAGCGGCAGCTCGGTACTCTTCTCGAATCAGTCGTAGGATTCTTCGAATGATGTTGGCAGCGGCGAGCTCTGTGTACAGTTCAAACAAGCCAGGAAAGGTCAATTTTCCAACCATGGCGTCGGCTGTGTTCATGAGTCCAATAACAGGCAGTATGGAGAAAAGTGTCTGATGAAGCTGCCCACTCACCTTTAGGATTCGCATCAATTAACCTTTTACCAACCAGCTTGATCAGACCCAACAGCTCATCGATAGTCGAATATCTTGCGCTCCTAACGATATTTTGCACCACGGCAGCTGTAGCTAAAGCGACATTCAACGATCCGACAATTTGCCTACGACGAAAAAATAGAAAAGTTGTAAGCGTTGGTTTTGGGCAGTCTGGACTTCTATAAACAGCTAGCTCACCGACGTCGCAACGATGTACAGAGAGCTTCGGTGAGCTTCGCATTGGGATCGTTGGGTCTCTGCGTATCATCATCAGCCTCAGCTCTAACGATAAGAGGTCTGGTTCCTCGCCGGGCCACTCACCATGATTGGAGCAGATACCATGATTGCTCGTCTTCAAAAGCAGCTTTTGTTCGGTTCGATGAGAGTACAGATCTGTGTATGATGTATCGCTGGATCTTCCAAAGCAAAGATTGTATGAATCAAGGTTGATATCAATAGTTGAGTTTGTCTTTTTGAGAGTGATTATTGTTCTTGACGTTAAAGTTACGGGTTCATGTCAGGTTACCGAGTCAAACGCCTTACTCGAGTACCGTCCATTCATGTTGCGTATGGTGAGGAGTCACAGGTCACGTGACATCTCTTCTCGTATTGAATGGGTCAATCATATGGTTCTGACAGGGATATTCTTGGCTTCTTCATTCAGAGACAATACAAGACTTCAACACCTATCCGACCAATCTCTCAAGTCAGCAGCAGCTCCAGAATTCTCGTCTGTCCCAGATCAATCCTATCATTGCTCCAACGTTTGAATCTCAGACGCTCCTGGAAATAACAATAACACCCCCTCTCACCCCCCCTTTCGCTATCATGGCAAGACCGCCCACTTCGGCAACCCGGATCATCCAGAACCTACTCACCAAAAATGAGCACCTTTCAACGCAGCAGATATTTCAAATGTCGACAGAGAACATGCGACCGATACTACAGCCTGCTCATGTGATAGATAAGGATGGGAGGATCCGGATGAAGAAGGTCTCAAATATGAGAGAGGGGAGGAGACCTTGGGTACCCATGCCTACTGCGCCGTTTCCTGATCATCCATTCAAGAGTGTCAGGTGAGTAACGCTGGCTCTGAGCTATAAGTGCATGTGCATATGATCTTTGGCTTTCGCATGATGACCATAAAATCTGATATCTCTCTTCCATTGCCCCGCAGTTTCCTCAAGAGAACCATCCTTACATCTCTCGAGTCTCAAGGACTGATACACAAAGCTCGGATCGAGCGACCGATCGAGACCGAAGAGGAACGTCAAGAGGCCATCCAAAAGGCGATGAAGCTCACGCGAAAGGCCGAACGAACAGCATTGCGATTGAGAGAGCCCGTACCGCCGCCCAGACAACCCAAGACTACCGTTACAGAATACGCGTGGAAAATGGGACCTAGGCCCGAATTGACCGAGGCCGAAGAAAAGGAACGAGCGGCGGAACAAGAAGACAATGATGGGGAATATGATGAAGACTTGGCGGCTGAGCGAGCTGATAGGGACAGGTCTATGAGGCTTTATGCTGCTTCTTTGGCGAAAAGGGGCGAAGCAGCTGGGGCTGGACCTAGTGTAGACCAGGTGGCGTTGAGATGGGATCAAGCTGCCAAGTTGGAAGAATCTTTCCATCGAGCGAAAGAAATCGAAGCTCAACAGATCGCCCAACGGCAGACTGCTAGAAGGGAAGCATACAAGATCGAGCGAGAGCAGAAGAAGCGCGAAAGAGCCGAGGATCAGAGTAGTGGAAGGGCCGAGGCTGTGCGTGCAGAGAGGAAGAGGATCGAAGCGCTTGAGGCTATTGAGAAATACGCTCAGCAGACTGGTGAGGATGTCTCGGGATGGTACGAGGAATTGGGTATCGCACAGGGAGAGACGATACCGCTCAGCGAGGAGAAGGAGAAGAGGATAAGGAGGAAATCCGGTTTTGGTTTGAGATAGGTGAAAATGCAGGGCAGGGGAAATTGTTGATTTGTAATTACCACATAGCGCAGTACATAAACATCATTGTCATAGAATACATCATATCCTCTTATCGATCTCATGCACCATTCGCGTCCGCTTTCTTCGTTGTAGCCTTGGTCGCGCCACCTCTCGCTTCTCTTCTCTTCTTGATCATCTCCATACGCGCTTTCAACGAAGCAACTCTTGAATCAGCGTCTTCCCTATAGATGCGAACACAAAGTTAAATAGTCAGTTTGAGTTCTTGTGACTGAGCAGGGCGCCTGCCCATATAGAATGTCTACAGACAGTGTGTCACCTGGCTGACCGGATGGGTCGTAAGGTGGCTATGAAGATCGCTGACCACCGGACCACTCACTGAGCTCGCTCTTCCTCCTCTAGTCTCTGCACGATTTCCTCCCTCTCCTCCCTTTCCAGTCTCTCCCTTCTTTCCTGCTCACTCTCCTCTGGCTCTTCCTCTTCTGTCGGTTGACCATTCGCCCCGTTAGCAGCTGCTGTATCTTGCACTATCCGTACAGGAGCAGCCTCATACGACGCTTGACCAGGTATCACTTCCTTGTACGTCTTCCTCCTACCGGCGGCTGTGATTGGCGCTGCTGCTGAAGCAGAAGACGATGCGACGGGAGGTATAGATGAATTATCATCTTGAGTGAGGGAAGATAAGAAGTCATCTAGCTCTGTATCGCCAGTGGGTGCAGGTGGTCCAGCAGCGGCGGGCGCGGACGAAGGTCCAGATTGATTTTCATCTCCATCCTCCTCTTCATCTTCGTCATCAGAAGCAGGTATCGTCGAAGGTCCATTACCCGATGAGAAGAATCCAGCAGGCAACGCTGACTTAGACCCTGATGTAGATCCTGATGTTGTCCCCGCGTTCGATACTTTGGCCCGTTTCGATGATTCCCCAGCGCTAGGTATGGGTTCCTCGGCAGGGCGTTTCGATTGAGCTTTGGCCGCAGCCTGAGCTTGGGCTTTTTCTCGTTCGGATTTTTCACGGGATACCGAAGTTCGATGTTGTTTTGTCAAGAGATGAGCATCCCACTGTTTCACTATAGAGGGCATCCCACAGAATTCACAGACGCCGAAAATAGTTCGTCAACTACAATCCCCGTGATTATCCCGTCCTAATGATGAATGCTTGCATGCTCGCAGAGCATCGAGCTCGCAAAGAGGTGAACAGCTAGCTGTCGGGGGGTTTATGGTGTTTGCGATAAGTGCACCGGCGCTCACCAGGTACTGCACATATAGAACACCTCAAAACCCCAGCAGCATTATAACTCGCGTACGGGTGATTGATCCTAGCTTCGGCCTTCTTGGCTCGTAAGAGCGCTTTCGCGTCCATCGTATCTCCTTGGCGATAATGTTCCTTCGATAAGCCTCCTACGATCGTGTTATGCAAACCTGTGGAAAATGTGAAGCTACTTTGGGCTCGTTTTGTAGTATGCGAGTGTATGTGAGATTGACAGGTTCTTGTATGTTATTTCAACGTTGAAAATAGCTCCTCAAGGAAGAGTTCTATGGTGAGGAAATTTGATCCCGTCTTGTCCTCCACTTTGACCGTCCACCGAGTAGTGTGCTCAGACTGACAAAGAGATCCCTGGAACGTAAGATCTGTTGTGCTTATCACTATCATCATTGACAGCAGGACTTGAAACATATAGCCTCAAGCATTGTCCATCGGCAATCCGGAAGTATCCGCACGGGACAGGTCGATCATCATGAGGACCGCTTGGATCGTGGCGTTCTTCTTGTCTTGCCTCGGCGCCGCGTGGGCCGATACGGAGATCCTCAACTTCCATCTCCCTCTACCGTCGGGATCAGCTTCAGCTCCAGCTGCAGCTCTAGCCTCAGGTGCAGGTGCAGGCGCAGGTGCAGAGATCTACGAGACCAAATTTGAAACATCCAATGATTCTCTGATGTGAGTAGTATCGAATTCTTCAGCAGGCATTGACTACGTCGATGCCATGGATCACCACGGACGCCAAGTCGTCGATGCTGATGGAGTTCCCAACCGCGCGCAGACTTTCGCCATCTCAGCCTCTCACTTTTGTCCTATCGTCTTCCTTTCCTAATCGAACGATCTTCCTCGAATTTGGAGACTCTGATAGTAGTGCTTGGACAATACGCGCTAGCTGGCCAGGCTCGGTACGTCGCTTTCTTCCATCTTGAGGATACCAAACGATAACGGCCTGTTCCACCTTGGTCCTGAAGTTTGGAAAATTGATTATGTGTTCACTTGCAGCACCCTGCTCGGATCGCTCTTTCTGATCCTACAGACGAAGGATTCTTCATAAAGGGCTCACCCCTCTCTCCACGCATGCCTCATCCACTGCTCTTACATCTTCCAACATCGCTCCAGATCCTCTTCACACCAACCTCAAGCAAAGCTCCCCCTGCATCCGCTTTGTCCCCCGCCCCGGACGCTGCCAGCGAAAAAGAGGCTTTCTCCACACCAGTGATCTTGGTGCTGGAGCCGCTCGTATTAGGTATAATACCGCAGACGGCTGTGCCTACTATTGGAGTAATTTTACTTGTTGTTTTCTCGAGCGGACTGCTTGTACCTCGTGTTGTAGGGCTGATAGAACGCCTGGTCAATCCTGCGGAGGGGGTTGTTCGGCATGGCAAGACAGATTGAGATGACGACCATGTATAGGCTATATTAATTTCGACCAAATCACTTCGGGTCATATTGCGTCTGATCATCGTACATCATACGCATTTCGAAGCTGAGTTGAGCTGCATGCACATCGTGCAGATACAGTATAGTACACACATCACTGTACGCTTGCAGCCTAGTTCTAGTTTCACCACTCAGTCAACAGGACTGCTCAGAGCTACAATACAACAGCGGCTTCGACACCCTCTATTTCCGCTACTTCCTCAGCCGTCAGGGCGTCAGGCGCATGTCGTTTGTCGTTGGACAATGTATTTACAGGCCTAGTCCCCGGCCGAGTCCCCTGACTTTGTTCTTGCCCAACCTGACTTTCGCGCCCATTCCCGCTCACAACTGAAGTTGAACTCGAACTGACAGGCGAAGGTCTCGCGGCGGGTACCGATGTTGTTTGATTCCTGCTTCCCTTGATTCCGTTCACGGTCAGCGCAGGCCCGCTTGCAGAGGGCGAAGATTGAGTCCGCATATTCCCGTTGGTCCGGTTACTTGTCTGTCGTTGGCGCTTGGCAAGATCTTCTCGCTGTGCAATGATGGGCCAGAAATCCTCCTTCTCCATGAGGGTGAACTGTTCAGCACAATGGGACATCAGCTTTTATGTATCTCCTCAATACTGTGCTAGGCAGAGATCATGCATCCGGTGCAAGCCAATGACTTACCTCGGACTTGGACTCTAGGACACTCGGAACAGGCATCCCAAATGGATTGGAAATGTCTGGCATAGGCCTAATCACGCGAGGCTTTTCTCGCGAAGGCAAAGCCAGTTTCCCGTTGCTGATCGGATCCGGCAGTGATCGGGTTGTCAGCGACGTGTCGAGTGACTTCTCACGGCGCGAAGCAGCCTCGATCAAGTAGGGGACTCGTTGTGCTAGGGCAGGTTCAGCGAGACCAGCGGCTGAAAGTCCCGGCAGTGGTACAGATTTGACTTGTGCAGCTTGATGCGGTGTCGAGGCACTGGAGAGAGAGGTTGGATTCCGAAGGACGATGCGCGTCCCTGCTGAGGTTACGACGGTGTTGGACGGGGTTGAAGCTAGACCAGGACTACTTAGTACAGGTGCGGGGCGTATCGGGCGGTTGAAAATGGGATACAGCGGACGATCAACCTTATTAGTCGCTGAGACTATCAGGGTAGAATGCCCACGATGGACAGCTACCGGTGACGCTCCTGCAGCGATGGCGGGAGCCTGGGATTGCTTGCTGTTTTGTATGGTCTTGGTCTGAGTGACCAATGCCGTTTTCTCTTTGGTCACGTCCACAATCTCGCCCTCCTCATCCAACTCGACACTAACATCGCTCCTTAGTCTCTTTGCGTACGTCTTAACCACTCTAGGCGTTGAAGTCCTACCTTCTGATCTCTTTGAAGGGCTGTCGGCAGCACTCTGGTAGTCTTTGTCGTCGACAGCCGTACCCGTGGAACGGCGTTTGCGCTTCGCAGAGGACGTTGTAGGATCTCGCAGAGCTGCTACTCTGGCTGGTAAGACTATCGGAGGCGGAGTGAGGGAAGGCGAGGGAGATGCACGGGAGGGCGTGGAGTGGCGACTATCCGCTTGCGTTGGTGTCTGGTTCTTCGGTCTATGCCCGGTAGGACAGACAATAAGCTCTTGTAACTACACTCGTGGGCATCTATGATTCTGGGCAAAGACCACAACTCACTTCCGCTGCTCGGGCGGTAACAGCTCATCAAATCGCTTCATGACCACCTCGCCTTCCTTGATCAATTGGCTCTTCAGCCAGTCGGTACCCTTCTCCTTTATCTTTTCTTCTCCCTTTGCCCAGACGATGGATCCTCTGTTGAGAATTGTAGATACCACCGAGCTCCAAGTGAGCTTTGGCATATTTTTTAGCAGGTCGATACGGGATCGCATTTTGTACCTCTCGAATTGGAGCGTCTCCTTCTCGCGAATCCTCTGTCGGCGTTCAAATACCTCGTATTTCTTGTGTAGCTGCATGTAGTATGCGTCGGAGGTGTCCTCGTCGGGCTAGCAGTTTGAGCTTCTCATTAGCAGGCGCATCCGGCTGACTTCATCGAGCGCTCTTCTACGAGCCTCTCAAAAGGCTGATTCGGCGGGAAAGTGGCTGCTGCTCAATGACGATGGTTTTCTAAAATCGGCAGACCGACTACTCACCTCGTCTCCTATTCCACCCCTTCTCAGCCTCTTCACCGGACTCACTATTCCAGCTCCTCTCCCTTGACCTCTTCCCGTCAACTCAAGCTCCTCCCTCGCTTCCTCTTCATCATCTTCCCCACCCCGCACCATCACCCAAGAAGGAACTTCAATCTTCTCCTCTTTTCCCAGTTTCGCTTCTTCTTGTATATCCGCTTTCTTGCGCGTCGGGGTAAGAGTTATAGGTGGGGGCTCGGGCTGGGAAGCCAGAGTGTGTTTTGGTGGTGGCTGAACGAATGAGAGTGGGATGGATGTGAGATGTATGACTAGGTCATCTGGCGGTGTTGTGGTCGGCTCTCCTGTTGTAGATACACACACACACATTATCAGCTCAGCTCAGTTTAGTCCGGTTGGGCTCAACATGGACTGCAGTCATGCGTAAGGTGGTGAACACTCACCCCATCTCTCGAGCCAATCGACGATCATCTCTTCCACTTCGCGCATACCTTCTCCACCTCCTGCCGACCTCCTGATTCTGGCAGGCAGCACACGCCGACTAGGCCCAGCTTCATTCGTTCCTGCTCCAGCTCCAGCTCCAGCTGACGAACCAGCCATCGTTCCTCCCCCTACATGTCCTCCGACTTGAGCCGGAGCTTTGCCTTTCCCCTTGACATCTCTGTACGGTGTTTGCGATTCCGTTTGCGTCTGTGTTCGTGCAGGTCTCCTTGATGGTCCAGCTTGTACTGTGCGGGGCGAGGAAGCACTCGACTTTGACTGATCCTCTCCTTCGTACTCGGAGTCGGTTAGCTCAGACGATATCGCGCTCTTGGGAGACTCGTGATTGGCCGCTTGAGAAGGGCGGCTTCTTGTCGTACGCGTTGGCGTGGAAGTACTAGTACTTGGTCCAGCGAGTGCGAGTGCAGATGCATTTTCGGCCTGAGTCTGACGCGTCAAACGTGAGGAGGAGCGGGGTTTGATTGGTGATATACTCATTCTAGTTTTTATTCGAGGCCAGCTGGATTATTGCTTGATTTGGCCTGAGGGAAGTGTGAGGTCGAAGGAAGAAAGGAACAAACGGGCAAGAGAGAGGGAGAGCTGGATGGATTCGACCGCGATAGATGAGCAAGGATGACGTGCCCTAGTCTCTAGTCGGTCTCTTGGAATGCTATGCTCGATCGTTCTGACCGACTCAGAGCAGAGCAACGTAGGTCACCGGCGTGTCGGGACCGCGGAGTCAAGGATAGAGTGAAGGAGGAATGGGAACGTCGTGAGCAGGAGATGAAGGAACAGGCGAGATCTCGTTGTCAGCCGCGAAATGTTGTTGGTGAAATCACGTCAACAACAAATGAGCGAGCGAACGACGTGATTTCCGATTCGATTCCAGCAATGTTCCTTTGCTGCTTCCTTGTGATTTTTTTTTTTTTTTGTTGATCTTCTTCTTCTTCTTCATGCATCACCAAGTATCAGTCAACGATTGCGATCGCTCTCACCATACTCATAGACATATTGACATACTAGGTGCTACATAGGACCCAGAGAAACACTGCGTGATTTACTCAAACTCAGTACCAATATGCCTCTTCACGCTACTCCGTGAGTACGATTTAGACTCATGTACGGTTGAACACACCTCATGATTGGTCATCTCTTAACGGATGACCAAGACACTAAACATGTATGTGTCACCGGTCATCCTACAATCATGATTTCTCCATATCCCCATTACATGATATGTACAACAATACGCGCAATGGGCGATGGGATTTTGTATACGAACGAAATCCGAACAGATACCCGCACGTCATGAACTCGCTGAACGGACCTACTGCGCCGGAGAAGACGTTCCTCGTCTTTTACTCTGATGTCGTCAACGGCCAGATGTGGTGTCCGGTGAGTCTGGTCCCAGGCCAAGTCATTTGTTCTGCCTAGCTTGATTCCATGGTTGCGTACATGCTGGGCTTTCTCACACTTTCACAAAGCAATACTGACACAGGTTGTGTAGGATTGTCGAGATGTCGAGCAAGTGGTCAAGAATACATTTGACGGGCCTGACAAGCCCAGTAAGTGTCACTTGGAGGCGGCAATGGACACTTGATGCCGACTTCATTCTTTGGTGATCACTATGAACATGAAACTGACGTTTGCGGCTGACTCTTGCGGTATCGGCAGAGGCTATCATATATTGGGTCGGATCAATAGCAGAGTACGTATCGTCTGTAATCTCATAAGCGAGTCCCTAGTCGCTTGGTCAGTCGACGTGCATATCTGTCTGACCAGTTTCAACTGTCATAGGTGGAGAACACCCAAGAACAAAGCTAGAGTCGATTGGAACGTCCAAAGCGTTCCCACAATCCTGCGTATCGAGAACGTAAGTGCCGTCCGCTGAAGCCGCTGCTGTCAAGTTTCTGCTTCCCTCTTGCACTGTGTGCAACTGGCATGATTTGGAAACTGGTAATCAGAACTGATCGGTGGATCCTCAACTCAAACAGGGCAAAGAGACTGCTCGACTTGTCGAGGATGAAATTTTGGATGCGAGTCGATTGAAAGCCTTTGTTCAATAGCCACCTCATCGCGGGATATGAAGCCGATTGAGTGCGAGTGCGATTGCAATCGAGCCCAGCTGACATGCTATGATATGCAGTCATTGAGAATGGGGGACCGGACAGACCACAGTGGCCGTCGATGCAGAGATCAGAGGGGAGCCTTGCGCTATACAGACGTGAACAAAGGCAAGACGAGTTATCAATATAGTATCACATGCATCTCATCCTATAGCGATATTTGCATGGTGAGGTATACCATTGGCCAGACACAGAAAACAAAAGGTGTTCTACAAATAAGAAGTGGTTGAGCGCAATTACTTATCAACAAGGCGGAGTAGGCTCTATATATTGTACTTGTACATTGTTATATCGGGCGAATATCTATATTTATGTCAAATATACTTTGTCACACTGAAGAAAACCATCGATCCGAAGGAGGGATGAGCGATGGAGATTAGAGGAGAGGGGTCGAACATAGTCTAGGAGAGCTTTCAGGACTAGAAGCAGCCGAGCTTGACCTCGAGGTAGAACCAGAGCTGATACCCTGTCTACCGAACGAGGGGACCGAGGATGATCGACGTAGATGACCGTGGCTGTTAGTTGGTCTCGATGATGCCATCAGCGTCGAAGGAGGGGGAGAGGGTAAGAATTCGGATACGACGCGCGAGCGTGTCTGTGGTTGTGATGATCTCGTCGATGGACGGCCGGCTCTCTGCTTGTCAAGTGGAAGTGGAAACTCAAGTGTCAGCCTGATTTTGATGTTTGATTCTTGGGTTGGGTTGTTTGGCGTGTATGAATGGATATGGGCAGAGCAGGAGATACTCACCTCTGAGTCAAGGCCGAGCCCTAGCCTCAGCCCGAACGAAGGCACAATATGTCTTGAACATTGCACCTGTCTATCATCATCCGCTATCCCATGCTTCTCCACGTTCTCTTTCGTAAGGTTGATGCCGTTCATCTTTCTACGATACCCAATTTTGGCAGAACGTCTTCTTTCCTCTTCATTTCGTTCATCTTCTGCCTCTGCCTCTGCGAGGCGCAGTTGCTGCCGAAGCCGCTTCTTCTCCCTCTGAGCAGCTATATAAGCCACGTACGCCCTTTGTTCTTCGTCGTCTGGCGGCTCGGTGGACGGAAGAGCTGCGAGAGCTACGGCGAAAACGAGTGAGGCTAGTATTATCGGCATAGTCGAAGGCTGTCGTTCTTGTCCGTTTTCGCAAAAGGTAATAGCTATGACAAGCTTGTTAGAGCGATGTTGCTGCTGCCTTCTTTTGTAGGTTGAAGATTCAGCGCAGCGAGAGTAGAGGAAGATGATCGAGTAGGATGGTCAATCAGATGTGATTCATTCGCAAGTATTCTCGAGACCAGCTCGACTATGCTTGTCAATGATTGTTGACCCAAATCGATTTGATGTTTGATGTTTGATATGCTGTACGCTCAAACAATGAGGCAGTAGCGACCACCGCGCTTGAAACAGCAAAACAGGATGATCTGTTTCGAGCAGTCGAGCAGGCGACAGAAGTACGTGTCTTACGCTGCGGTGCGAAAGTTGAGGTGGTGATCAGCTAATGCAGAATCCAAATCAAATCATGTAGTATGCTATTGGCCATGTGTACAAGACCGTACAGCCGTGTGCATGTGGACAGAATGCCTGCTCAGTTTACAAAGAGTACGCAAGTCGTCCTAGGCGATCGTAGAGACGACCCCAAAATGGTGGAGGGGTTGGACGCGGATGCGAATTGAGATGATAGCGGGAGATCTATCTGACCATGGAATACGTACCACGCTTCCTACTACTACTGTCTGCTCTGCCTTTCCTAAGTCTGTTGAGATGTCCCTCTGATATCTGATCTCGGAACGACGGATATACGTGTCTGTCGCTTGTCTGGCTCGTGGATAAGGGCGTGTGCGTGCGAGTCGATATGCTAGTAGGCTTTTCGTCTGTGTTATTTATGAGTTGTAATTCTCGATTGCGAGGTATGCCCTTTGAAGTGAGCGTGGTTTTGATCTTGATTCAGCAGTATAGATAAATTATAGATAGTCAAGCGAGTTGTAGTAGTCAGTCGTTCGATATTGAGTGTCTCTTTCGGTCTACTTGGTCCCCTCTTGAGATTGTGTCAAGGTATGTGATCAACAACTAAATGGTCGTCTTGGAAAACAATTCAACCAAGATACTCTACAATGCGAGGGATGTCAACTTGATTATCCTTTCCATGGGTTAGCTTGTTCATCCTCGTCAAGTCTTCGTGAAACTCAAATCACCCAAAGCACGAACCAGTGCATGCGTCAAGCTGGAATGCTGCGTTAGCCTTCAATGGAAGCAATAATAGAGTCTACCTCTAAGCCCATAAGCCCATTTCTTGGATTTAGCGCATGAAAGAACCGCTTTCGTCGCAGCTGGATATTAAACGCTAGTGCCATTTTATACGTTAAAGCAGAACCGAATCAGCGGTGCGGTGCAAGAACATTACGCTATCAGGGCTTTATCAAAGGGGCATTTCAGCTTGAAAGAGCATCAGCGCATCAGTTGGGTAATATCTCAGGACGTTTTTCAGTTGTTTTCAGGGGTTTATGACCTAGCCTCTTCAGATAAGGACCCGAAAGAATCAATAAATGACTAAATCCGCATGCAGTGCAGCGCACGCAACCAACTTACCGTATGGGAGTAAGGACCGTTGGATTATCGATGGCGTGGTGGTGTGGTGGTGTGGTGGCTGGCATGTCTCGCCCGATTGACAAGATTGCCCAATTGCTCCGGTCCATACCGACCACGCCACACCCACTTGCTGCACTCGTCCCATCGCGAGATGCGGTCATTCCGTTCCTTCAACGGTTGGTTGCACACCATGACCAACTTCGGATACATGCAACGGGATGGGAGATCGCCTTACGTTGTCCTTCGTGCTTATTTTGAACATAAATTTCCTCTGTGCCTCTTCGTACGGTTCTGGTGAATGAACCATAGATGTAATCCATTGATCTTACAATCATATAATCATGGCATACGATGTCTTGTCGGTTTTCTATACATGTCGACAGTCGTAGACAAGTCGAGCAAATCGCTATCAAAGGCGATACCACGACCTCGTCTTCCAGAAAACAACCAATGCTTTTCGGCATAAACACCTTTCGAATAGATCAGCCCATATGAGGAGGTGCCTTAAGGGCATTGACATAATCCAATATCGATCGGAGGTTGGAGGGCGAGAAGACTGTCGCATCGTCTCGCGGAGGAAAAGTCTCCGCTGCGGTCCTCGCCTTGTCCTTGTCCTTGTCCTCGTCCTTGTCCTTGTCCTTGTCCTTGTCCTGGAGGTCATCCGTCAGAGTCTTTTCGGTGGAATCTCGCTGTGAGCTAGTCAGAAGACGGTCGAGTGTACGGATGATCTCGGCGGAGATTCCAGCGGTCTACGAATCGAGCAAGCGATGCAAGGCAAGCTATCCTGTCAGCGAGTATCCTGATAAGTAGAGTAAGTGGTACTTATCACTGGACTGACCTGCTTGAACGATTCTGGCATATTAGGCAAATTCGTATTGGAACCGAGATCGGCAGAGGAACCTTTCTTCTCTTCCGCTTGCTTCTGATCTTCATCGGTATTCCCACTCAATTCCCCCTTACTTGCTACCTCCTCCGTCGAGGCGGAACCGTCCTGTCTCGCAACGACATCCGGTACTCTCACTGCAGGCGTATTTTCGGTCCCACCAGCCTCAACCTCGTCGTCCAACACAGCGCTGTCAGTTGCGGTTGCCCCTTCACCCAACACCTCACGACCAACTTCGGGACGTTCCTGAACCTGTTCCACATTCTCGACCCTCGTCGGCCTTCCCATCCCTTCCGCAAGCCCGCCAACGACGCTCCTGAGCCTCATAATCTCCTCGCGCAGACCGCTGATCTCCTCTCGCACATTGGGAATACTGACATTACCTCTCAACATGCCCGCTGCGCTCGAAAGAGGTGTTGCGAGTGATGACGTGTCGTCCGTCATGCCGAAGGACGTATTGGCCGGAGTCGAAGATGTAAAGACGTCGCCGAGCTGACTTTTGTGATCATCGTGATCTTCGTTCTCCGAATGACCTTGACCCTCTTCGTCACCAAGCAAGCTATGCTTGGAATCCTGATCTGTATGAGCCAGATATGCGCCTGACGATACTCGACTTCCGCCGTGGGCTTGCGCCTGAGCTTGAGCTCGAGCTTGCGGGTTTAGGGAAATAGGATCCGCATCGAAAAAGTCTGGGAACAACGCTCCAAGTTGAGCTCGTACGTACGCCATCCACACTTCATCTTGATCCTGAGCGAGCCCGACATCGTATCGAATTTGAGCCTCGTGCTCTGCGTTGAGCGAAGTATCCCCATCCTCAAGCACTTCTTCTTCGCTCGAACTATGTCGAGCGTCTCCAGATTCTCGATCATCGGCGGGATATAGCTCGAGGTCGCTCGGTGCGGATGATACGTGTCGAATCGGGGCGATGGCATACTGCATAGCGCCAGATACTCTCCTCCCTCCTCTGACTTCGTTCGAACCTCCTTGGCCACTTTGCGAATGCGTTCGGGCGTGAACAGAGGTGATTCTCTGCCCTGGTGCACGCTGGATCAGATCCTTATTCTCGATGTTGTCTTGGTCGTCGAAAGATCGGGCCGGTAGCACTGAGGTACTACTAGCCCTAGGAGGAGTGAGGGACAATTTCCCCTTGGGCGACAGATCAGAAACGACCCTAGGATGATGATTGAGAGATGAGATCCACCCTTTCGGTCGTCGAGAAGGAATCCAATACTTTGGTAGCCCATTGTACGCTGGAGCTGAGTATTTCGGAGGCGTCAAGGGAAGTGCAAGTGGGCAGGGACGATGTTGGGCTGTTGGCGTTGTTTTTCGAAGACTGGTCTGGTGCGTCAGAGATTCGGAGTCGCGTTCCTTGCTTTCACCCGCCCGATCGTCCTCGGCGTGAGAGATCGCGTTCATCGAAATTGGGCTCGCTGGTCTACCTGGTTTACCTGTGTTCTTCCCGTCGTCACCGTTCACGTCTGCTGTAACCTCTTTGCCCGTCGATGGGATATCGTACTCGGCCATACCATCGGGACCACCCAAATCAGACACAGAGCTCCGATCCACGACGTTAAACATTCCCTCAATCCTTTCCTCCTCTTGATCATACCTTCCTCGCGCTTCAGCCTTCTTCTCCTGATCCCCTTGAGATCTCATATGCAGTTCGGGAAGCGTTTTCTGCCCTTTCCTCGTCTTCCCACCTTGCTCAGATTGTATACCTGGCCCTTTCTGCTCAGCGATCGCTCTCTCTCGTTTCATCAGCTCATCATCACCCATATCCGCGGTGTTGAGCATCTTGAGTTTGCTCTCCTTTGGTTGGACCGGCGAGGTCGGTCGACCCATCGTGCTGTACTCGTACTCGTACAAAGCGACCAACGTACACGTACAGCCGGGTTGACGGTCGATTGCGAGTGTCGAAATAGAGCCTTTTCGAGTGGGATGTCAAAGTGTTTTCTTACAGAATGGGGCTCAGGTTGTTTGATGTGTTGCTGTCAAGTGAGAACGGTAAATTCAGTACGAATAGTCGCGCTTTGAGTCATGTCAATAAGCTTGACGAGTAACTGCGAGTGAGCATAGGCCCAAGTGGCAAACAACCGCAACCACTGACCTGTTTACGCGTGTGTGTTAAAGGTATCCAAGCGCGATCTCCACACATCTACACACATCTACCCACATCTACACACATCTACCCACATCTACACACCTCTACCCACGCCACGCACCGGTCGCGGTGGTCAGTGCATCAGCCATCAGCCATGTAGGAACACACGATATCCCACAAAATGGTGATGAACGCAGGGAAAGATCGCCCGTATCCATTGTATAGTATGCAACAGCAATGCTATAATCGTTGCTCGCCATCACCTCCACGTCGCCTCATCACCGCCACCATCACTCTGATGGGATGGTACTATATGTTTTCGCAATCTCGTGCCAGCTATAGGTGAACACTAATGGTAGCTCGGTCTCATCTCAAATACTCGGGCTCGTATCATGCATCGCGTCACATTTCGCCATAATCATAGCTTGAGCCAAGCGCAGTGGAATTGTGTTTGTGTGTGTTTGGTGGTGTGCTTGATTGATTGGTGGCAACAAGCGGAGATAACGGATAAGGGGTAAAAGGAAAACCAAAGTAAAGATCGGGACCTCCGGTTACGGTTATTTGACTAGTGACTAGTAGGATATTTCCTCCATTAGGAGATTCCTGGTTCTTGTTATTATTTCTTGTTATCGGTGCATTGCAAGCGTTCTAGCGTTGGTATTACGTTGGTCCTTGTCAGAACGTTGGAACGAGCAGTATCAGCTTCGGACCCGCGGGCAGATCAGATCGGATTCAGATGCGGAAACTGCAGACTGAGCATCGCTCGCGTCGTGTGTCACAGCGTCATTCGCAGCCAGAGACAGCAAGCATGTAACTCACCAATAAGCATGAGATGAGCGAGAGAGTTAAACCATAACACCAATAACACAATACGACTGAACACACATTCTGAATCGTATGAGCAATGATTCAGTCACTGCTGCTGCTGATACTGCTGTAGGCATCGCGATCACACCATACCTTGCTCACATCCTCACGCGTTACATCCATCTATGTATGTATAGTTCGTTATCAATCACCTTGAGAATAGATTACCCCTGTTCATACATCGATCGGATCACCTAATCAACAATTGTAGTCAAGTGAGGTCAACTCAAGACGTGACAATCACGCCACCCGGCGTCTTCTTCCCCTCTCAACAACTTGTGATCATTATCAGTCAACAGTCACCAACCAACAATCGAGCACGAGTAACCTTTGACCGCATCGCCCTTACCTATTGTACTGCTCTACCTTTGAGCCCATCCCCATCGCAATTCACCCGCACCGCGTCCACGCGATCATCATCCAGACCGATCCTTCCATCGCCCAATCTCGGTTAACCTGCTTGTCTCGACACCGGCCGGCTCTATACGTATACTACAAATAGCGTCTCCGATCTCTATCTCGGCGTTGTCTCTTTACATCGATATTGATCACAAGAACAACGGTTTCATATCGATACCAATAACATTCTTGCTCTTCAGCGATTTGCCATTGCGACATCTTGCCCACAATCAGTCACCCACGTCAATCACTGTTTCTTCCGTCAGTCACGCTCTACCATCCTTTCCCCCACATTGCGGTCACACAGCATCCAACCAAGCGGGCAATATCATTCAAGGAGGATTGTGGATTTGCGCCCTAAACCAGATGGACCTTGAGGCCGTCAGGCCATAAATATCGTAGTTGATCGGACTAGACCTGAACCGTTACCGCAAGGTACACCCTAGGCTCAGTCGACCGTAGTCGACACCATCACATCTTAGGCCCAGACTCTGGATACTGACTACAATCATACACTCAACCTTGCTCAGCATACTTTCACCTCCACTTTCCGCCTTCACACACGCACCGCACCGCACTCAGGTCAGGTCCCTCGGCCCCCATCCTCATCCGATCCATTCTTCTTCTTCTTCATTCTTATAGTCGCTCATCTTATCTTCCTTTCTCGTGTACGCTCTCTGCATCTTCATCCGAGATGCCAGACTCAAATTCACAACTAGCTAGAGAGAAGGAGGGGCATAGGTCTCACAAGGAGCGGATAGGGAATTATGTGGTCGGCGCAGAGATTGGAAGGGGCAGCTTTGCTACGGTCTTCAAGGGCTATCGATCGGTGAGTATCGTCTTCTACTACCTCTTAAGGTGTCCGCACCAAGCCATCGCTTGGATCCCACTAGCCCCTCTATCCCCGACCATGACCTGTCTCAGAATGCATCACTCCCGACGCATCCAACAAAGCGTGCTAGTAGCTGACTCGAATCGTTGCGTCATCTCCAACCTTCCACATTCCTGTTAACTTTGTCTCATGTATTCCCGCTTCCACTCACATACCGCACTCAATCGCATACCGACTCCATCATACTGGACCTATTCTTACAGAAAACCAAAGTCCCCATTGCCATCAAAGCGGTATCTCGACAGAAGCTCACGACGAAATTGCTCGAGAATCTCGAGAGCGAAATCAATATTCTCAAAGTGATCCATCATCGCAATATCGTCGCCATGGAAGACTGTTTCGTAGGTCATACTTCACTCCACTATGCCCAAGAACCTGTAGTCTACGGGGAGGAACTGACGAAATGCGTATCTACAGAAAAACGACACCCATATCTATCTCGTCATGGAGTTTTGCTCCGGTTCTGACCTGTCAATATACATCAAGAACCGTGGAAAGCTACCGACTCTCGACTTCATGCCGAGACCGGGATCGAGCATGTCCAAGCTGGAAAGGAACGCTGAAGGGAAGATCTTCTGGCCTCATCCTGCGACAGGTGGATTGGATGAGAAAGTTACTAGGTCCTTCCTCGGTCAACTAGGTGAGCGCTTTCGAGCCCATAAGCTGTTGATATGTACGCCGGCTGACGCTAGCGCCACCTCCATCAGCCCAAGCGATCAAGTTCCTCCGAGCGCAGGACTTAATGCACCGAGATATCAAGCCACAGAACCTCTTGATGCAACCTGCGACCGAAGCGGAAGTAGCGGAAGGACACCCGTACGGCATTCCCGTGCTCAAAGTGGCCGATTTTGGATTCGCGAGGATCCTGCCTGCCGCGGCTATGGCAGAGACGCTCTGCGGATCACCGTAAGTTGGCTTTCTTACATTTCAGCTTAAGCCGCAGCTTACCTTGTCCTCAGACTGTATATGGCTCCCGAGATTCTAAGATACGAGAAGTACGACGCAACGGCCGATCTTTGGTCAGTCGGAGCCGTGCTCTTTGAGATGTCGGTTGGTCGCCCTCCATTCCGAGCGAACAATCATGTCGAATTACTACGTCGTATCGAGAAGGGAGAAGATCGAATAAAGTTCCCGGATGAAGCCACGCCAACCGATAACAAGCCACCAATACCGCCTGTGTCCGACGATATCAAGGCGCTCATTCGGTCTCTACTCAAGCGCAAACCTGCTGATCGAATAGGTTTCGACGTATTCTTCTCTTCAACCGTCTGGGAGACTCACCTCTCAGAGAGCACCGAAGACGAAGGTCTAACCAGTCTAGAAGCGTCAACCGACAGCTCGGCCAATTTCAGCGATACGAGATTACGAGAGCTCGTCGCCAGCGTCGAAAAGTCGAAAGATCGAGTCGCACCTGCTAGTCATCGAGCACCTCAGCCAATCGCCAACGATGTAGCTCTCAATCCTCAGCCTGCACCTCGCCCGCCAATATCGCCGCCCCCCTTCGCTCGTAGGCCTTCTGGCCGGCGATCCGAGCCCAAGTACTACGTCAGCGATTCTGCACCGGTCGAGGAACCCCTCCCCGTCTCTGCTACCACCGCTCGAGCGAACCCGAGACCGATCATCACTGCTGCTCAACGACGTGTCTCGGCCAGAGAACAAGGGAGTCTGGAAGAAGCTGCCCCCGTCACTCCACCTTTCGCGGCACCCCCTCGGACTTCGAGGATTCTTCCAGAGGGTTCACCGAGAGCAACCAAGGAAATCAGTGGCTCGCCGCTGGCTGCCACCCCACCAATCACGATGAATCACGATACTAGTGCTTTGGAGAGCAGCGGCGTCGGTACAGATTACGTTGTCGTCGAGAAACAGACTGTGGAGATCAATGCTCTCGCTGATGGTAAGTTGTCGATGATTGGTCCGGTGATTTATCAAATAGCTTGCAGGGCTGATCTGCCTTCGCCCTTGTAGAGCTCGATCAAGCATCGAAGAAACCCACAACTCTCGCTCGACGCCGAAGCTCACGCACATCGGTCGTCACTCGACCCGTGTCTGCTTACAAGCCCCTCGCAGCTAGTCCCAAGCCGTCGGAAACAGCAGTCATCCCCATTTCCTATTCTCCACCATTCGCTCTTGGTACCACGCCACCATTCTCTATTCCGCCGTCTGCGCGACAACCCTCAAGCCCGTCTCTAACTCGACCACCATCGGTCCCGCAAGCTCTGAACATGTTCCCGCCCTCAACTCATCAAACACCTTATGGTCAGGACGCAGTCGCTCGGTTCGGTGTGTCACCCTCGTCTCTACAGACTGGAGCACTCGCTAGGGCCCTGACAAATACAGCTATTCGCCTAATTGGTACTTCCGCCAATACTGCTGCTACCGCTATCGCCAGGGCAACCAGCAAGCGACGTCCTACCATCGTTCGAACTAGCGATATCGATCCGGAAGAGGATGAACTATTGCGCACTGTCGAGGATATCGCGCGCAAGGCTTTCGTCCTGTTTGAGCTTGCGGATGAGCGACTTCTTGCTTCAGCCCAGCTTGCCAGCTCGGCTCGCACGAATACGCCTACTCCTGGTACTACACCGCCGTACAGCTCCAGGAGGAAATCATCGTCTGGTTCGATGAATAGCGAAGTTTGGGTTCTGCGACAGCAAGAATCCGCTGCCAATGATGCGGTGATACTCTACATGAGGTCCCTCTCATTCATTAGCCAAGCAATGGACAAGGTTAAACGCTACTGGAAGAACCGGGTCGATGAGGATCTAGACGCTAGTCCCGAGCTGAACGAGAGTGAGTGATAGTGGCTTTGAATTTCGCTGGTTTGTATTGCTCATCTAATCTGTAATCTTTCAGTGGGCCAATGGCTTCGAGCGAGGTTCAATGAAGTTTTCGAGAAGATTGAATGGGCAAAGTCACGCTCATCTGATGCGATGCTCTTCCCTGACTGGCTCGTCCATGAGAAAGCCAGAGATACTGTGAGTGCTTCCTCTACAAAATAGGTGCGGCCACTGATCAGTCTTATTGTCTAGTCACGACAAGCTGCCGTTGCTGAGCTTCAAGGCGACCTCCTCTCTGCGGAACAGGGGTACGAGACCTCTCTCTGGCTACTTCAAGCTCTTCTAGACGAGAGCGTCTACGAGACTGGCAGGGTCAGGGACGATGATAAGGTTACTTATGAGAAGCGTGAGTGTTCTTCGAATACCGATTCACTTCAAAGATAGCGCTGACGCGTCTAAGTGGTCGCAGTCCTTATCCCTATCAAAGCGAGGCTCGAGGCACTTCGACGGAAGCTCGCCGAGTCGAGCACTGCAAGCAGGACAAGCTAAGCGCAGTGGACGTTCTGTTGGACTATATCATGTGACAGTTTTATTCTTATTTCGGTATCATTTCGTCGTTTCTCCAATCCTCGCACTCGCACTCGCACTCGCACTCACTCTCTCACTCACATTCACCACTCCATTTCCCACACAATGCTTCATCGTCAGCCACTCGCAATTACCAACGCCATCGCCATCGCATCGCATCGTCATATACAACCATAGAAGATCAATATCCGCATTCCGTCTCGTTCCGTTCCGATCATATTGAGCTTATCCATCCCAACTCACTCCACCAACAAAAAACAATACTGCAGTCCACTTCACCAAACCATAAATGTGCCCTAGCTAGGCCTATCATGTCAATTCAAATTCTTATCTCCATGTTGTCTATAACTCATCTGTTGTCATCTATGCTTTCAAGTTAACTCTTAGTGTCATGTCCTTCCGTTCCACTGACGCTTCTACAGACCGAAGAAGGGAGACAGAAACAGGCGAGGCCCTATCAGGTATTCGGGCTCTCTCCTTTATTTATCCCCCTTGTTCGTCTGAGGTTGTACACTCTTATAGGTCAGGTTTGGTCTGCGATCTCATATTCTCAGGTTACGTATGTGCGCTATATTCTATATGAGTTGGTTGTATTCTTGTATGTTCACATCAGGTACTCGCTCGTATGGCTTATGAAATGAATATGATCGAGCTGGATGGCGATTGCAAAGCGATGCACAGGATGGTTTGCGGATGGTTTGCGCCTGGTCTGCGCCTAGCAAAGGTTATCAAAGCCCGACTTTCAAAGCCAGACAGAGACACTAACTCACACTTCATTGCGTATCGCGTATTGGGCGCATCGAGCGCATCGTCGCATCGTAAAAAGGACCTGGCGCAGCGAGATAACCAATGTGCATGTGCATACAGCCGTATATACTGGGTACAAGTGAAATGTAATGTAGAATTACAACCGATATCACGACCTTGTCCCAGCGGGATACGCCAGGATGATGGCTAGACAAAAAGGCCAGAAGATAGTACTATGCTAGCGAGGGAACACCTAATCTTGTCTTGAGTGACAAGTGACAGGAAGGACGATCAGCGAGTCGACTCCATCTCTTCTAATCTAGAGACCAAATCATCCATCGGATCTTGGGCCTGTGTCTGTAATTGTGCTTGTATTTGGTGATCATTCGTCGTTGATGGATGTGATGGATGAGCAGCCTGTGAACCACCCGTTATCATTGTGGTGTTCTGAGCTTGAGGAACACCCGTACTAGCACCAAATCCGACAGGTTCTAGTGAGAAAGCTGGGGATAGGGTAGGAGTGGATGAACTTGGGATGAGGAGTGAAGAGGGGTTGTAGCCCGGTGCGATCTTTCGAAGGGCGTCTTTCCTGCGATCAAACACAATAACTCGCCAGATCGTCAGCGTATATCCACTCGAAACCTACAAACACATCGTGCGAAATAATCCCAAGAAAAGAAGAATATATAAATGGCGCAACGCGAAGTGATTTTTGAAGCGGGACGTAGTGTGAGAGAACAGACGAGGGGTTTCTTGATCTTCAGATCTCTCGAGAAAAGATGTAGGTCAGAGCTGACAATACTACATTAGACTCACTCTCTCTGTTCTTCCTCTACCTCGCGACGATGTAGTACTTCAGCATTCCGCGCTCTCCTTTGTGAGATAGCGTCGGCCGGCGAAGGATGGATGGAGAGAATGTGTTCTTCGAGCGAAAACGGGTAGACGAACTGTCACGTCACACGCCATCGAAGTACGGGAGTACGAAGGAAAGATAAGAGAAGGAAAGGAAACAGGTCGATAAGTTAGCAATGCATGAATACGGTTGCACATGTGCGAATGAAAGGTCGAAAGGTGATGGGCAGTAGTTAGATGACTCACATAAGCAGTTATATCCTCTGGTAAAGGGTGTATGTCATTCGGCATCTCAACCTACACAAACATATAAAAAAAAGAAAAAGCAAAAAAAAAAACACCGGCGTCAGCGAGGTAAATGCAGAGGGACCGCTGCCGTGCAGCCCTTTCGAACGAAGCAAGGTCTTGTGTTTAGGGCGATAGGAATGATATAACCGTCCTGTCTATTTCTACTGACCGGTTTCGGGAGCCATAACGAAGGTGATTTGATCAGAGGTACAGTCGCCGCAGCTGCATATTGAGATGATATCGGACCTATATTTGAAAGAATGGGGCGGATTGTCAGCAGAGTGAGTCTATACAGCTGCTTGCTATAGTATTCATGCAGGATGAGGAGTATGTGATGTACTGATCCTGGGTATGAGTTTAAGTATAACTCACCGATATCCGCTTGTGAGACCATCTTTGGAATGGAACAATAGACCAGACGCAGCTCTTCCCAAATGACACCTTTTCGTCCGTTATCAATGTTGTGAGATTGCCCGTGCTTCGCTTCAGGTCCGCTTGTAGTTCTCGTACGATGCGATGCGCTGGGTAGAATGCTGATGTGTTGTAGAGTTGATTAAATGTGTAGAGAGAAGAAGGGGAACCGACGAATTCAACGATGATGATGACGATGAGAGATGAAGAGAGTCCCTATTTCCGTTGGAAATGGCTAATTGGCTTCACCACACAGCAGTTTAAACTCTGTGGTTTTTGTTTACACAAAGTCACAGGGGCTTGGTCCAGATCGACATTTTGTTTTGAACATTCCTCTTCTTTCTCCTTGCTTTTGCTTTTGCTTTTGCTTTGAACATCACGAGTGCATATACATCCACAGTACTGTTGACGAATACACTGCACCATTGTTCTTGTTGACGACGATGACTCGATCAAGATAGCACGACCCGCTGGAAAATCCGATCAAAAGCGAAGAACGGAAGAGGGGAGATAGATCCAGTTAGTCTTGATTAAGGATCGAGTACAGCCATGGGAGGAGTATCGTCGGCTTTGGACCCAGCGAGGGGACGAGGCGTGAGTCAAAAGGCCTCCAGATAAACTCTAGGATGTTGCAAGAGACCACTGTTGCGCGGAATCGAAGCTGTAGCTGGAGCTGTAGCTGATGGGCTCTGCTTATTACATAGGTCATCTCCGTGCCCGATGGATATACGACCCCCTCGTTCCCTTCGCTGTATATACCAACTATTGACTCTACGATCGAGCAGCGCGGTATCTTCCTGTATGAAGCGGAGGGTGAGTATAATAAGGCAACCTTGTGGATCATGGGAAAGAAGGTTGACGGGCAGATTACCAAAATGAACGGCAAGCTGATCAAATAGCATTTTGCTTGTGCGAAACTTTTAGCAATCTGGCACTTCACGCTCTACTGGACAATGGCTCTTACATGCGGCCTCTTTCTGATTTGCTCCTTGTTCGCCTCGGCAACTATGATCCTCAATCTAACGGTATACAGACCACCAGGTGACCCGCCAGACCACTCTCTACTATCGATGTCCAGACCCATTCCGACTACATCCGCATCCGCTTCGACCCCAATCTCAAATCCAACTTCCAAGCCAGAAGTAAATGATAATCACAACCAACCCACACATCATACCGACGGAGGCGGTGGGACGACGACACCTATAATGAAAAAGAATCTACGGAAAAGACGAAAGAAGAGACCTCCGCTGTGGCCCATCTTGACTCTTCCCGCGATATCGATGTTCGTAGCGGCTGTGATCGCTCTAATATCAGGGACCGTAGTTGGATTCGCTTTGGCTGCTATATATTCCGCTGGAGGATTCAGTATGTCTACGTGAGTGATTCTAACACAAATCTGAAAAATCGCTCCCATGCACGTATCTCACTGCATACACGGTCAATAGCTGATATTGACACTCTGTCCGGGATCATGTCAGTTGGGTACCGTTCTTATGGGCTCTGATCCAGGTTTTAGTCTTGATCATATCGTGCGTGCTCCTAGACCTATTAGACCATATCAACGCACGGATTGCTAAAACACAAATGTTGTCTTCGCTCACAGGAGTTATTCCACACTCACATCTATCTTGTAATGCGCTACGCTTCGCTCAGATCGGCTATCACACGTTGTATTGTACCTTGTCGGCCCTCAATACAAACCTACCTACTATGCTCTAATAATGATGTAACGATTCACCTCTATCCTGGTGATCATCCTTGGCTTTGATTAGTATCAGGTGCTCGAGTGTAAGCAAACGGATGATTCATAGCATCCAGCGATCTGCGATGACACGGATTCGACACGAGAACTGAAAGGGGTGGGAGACCGTTGCTTAGGAACGCCGGTATGCGGTGATACTGTAACTCGTCGTCGACAGGTTCAGTCAGGTCTAGGCGGCGGAAATTAACGGTCGTCCGAGCCGTCGCCTAGATATCTTGAATTTGATACTGACCACCAAACCGCTCCTTCGATACTACGCTCACTTGTGCATGCTTTATAATGCGATCTGAACCGAACATTGCCATCTCGACAAGCTACCTCAGCATCCCCGTGTGCTCGCGACATGCAAATGCACTTATAAACAGGATTGCGCTCGTATGAGCTGATCTGCTTTCTTCCCTATCCGATAATTCTCGTGGTGTTGATCATCACCAACAGTTTTTTTCTTTCTTTTCTTATCTTTTCGCTTCGTTCATTTGGAGTTTTCCTTCATTTTGCTACGCTGCAGGACAGCATCCGACCTTGACGATTGGACTACTCATTCGATATTCGTTAATACATAGGACTTCGTTGGATCGCTCAACATCAGACCTGTGGTCTCGACTCGATTGGATTCATTGGTTGTTTGCTCCCGGTGAGCTTACATTCCGCAACCCTCGCTATCCTGTTCGACGCAACCAGCATAGTAGCAACGACGAGCGACGAAGCGTAGCTTGTACGGACATAAACTGTACTCGTTCTGTACGCTGGACTCGAGGACGATGGGCGCTTTGATCTGGCATCATTGGGGGAGATTATTGGCTATTACTTCTGCTGTGTGTGAGTACCCAAGTACAGAGATCACGTCCACCTTCTCCAATCAGCCAATGCGCTGTAGCTGACATTCTTCGCTTGGGGTAGATATGTTATGGGGTATGTCTGTCTGACCACCTGCTCATCCTCATTTCGCTCTTGGCTTCCCACTACAGATCTACGGGCTTGATGTTGGCTCGGTCGGTTGCGGCTGCCGTAGGACTTTTCACTTACATCAGCCACATAGCTTCTTTCTGGGCGTTCCTCCATAGAAAGTTCTTCTGGGACATGGTGTGAGTGATCCGTATCCATTCGTCGAGATCTGAAAGTCCAGCTGAGATCACCCTTGCAGTGGCGGATCTCTCGGCCCAGCAGGTTTGATGTGCGTTTTCCATTGGCTTTACCATCTTACTATGCCTCTTCTTATCCTGTTTCCGTCCGTCCCCTTGGATATCGACTCGACATGTCTACAAGCTTCCATCAGCACCTATTGCACCAGCTCCCGTCGCCATGCAGTATCTTCCAATATTATCCCCAATCTTTAGCTGATAATGGCTCTATCATACAGACCAGGCAAAAATACCCAGCCGCTCGTCAAGATTGTAGTAGATATCCCTCTACTGCAGATCTTTACTCTCCTCATGAGTTTCTTCGCCTTGGTTCTAGAAATGCCTCTACAGCAAGTGAGTCTCCGCCCTCATGCAAGACAACATTGCAAATCATATCGCGTCTCCCTCTTTCGCCACCGACTGTATGATGGCTGCTCAACGAATGCATTTGGTAATCACCTCGCTTGACTTTGTACGAGTACAAGATCGATAGCTGATCATGGCGACTCTGTTTGGTTCTAGCTCTCCGACACGGCTTTGCATCGTTCAATAATCTTTCGAATCGTCTTCTACTTCTTTGCAGGTTTTGCCGGGATCATGGTCTACCAGGTGAGCCAGTCTTCGCTTATAGGACTTCATCGGGCAAGTCTCACATGTCTCATCGATGTTTTGACACGGGGGCTGATGAAATATCATCGGCCTTTGTGCAGACCGTCGACTGCGCCATTTACTTTGTAATCACCTCAATAGTCTATGGTGTCGCTTTGAAAAAGGGAGAAGTGATCAAATCTGGCGGACAACTAAAGCTTAGCGAAGCGTGATAGCTCGCCTCTAATCTCAATGCAAAAGACGATTTGTTACTTACGGGAACCACCGGTACAAATAGAGAGCGTCAAGCCGATGCTTGATGTGAGAATCCGCCCTGTTGATGCGTTTGTCTACTTGTATCGGGCTTGCACAGAAGCTTTCGTTGTCTGGCAATGCATGGTGTCTAGGATATTGCGAGTAAACTAATAACCCAACCCGTCTCATAGCTTCTAGAGCTTCTTCTCTTATTCTTGACTCAGCCTTATCTCGAAGGCAAGGCGTGAAAGAGGCAGGATGGTGAGCTGGCAAGATCACCATACTGTTAAGCGACAGCTGATGAAACGATTGGAAGCAGTGAGCGGTGAGCAGTGAGCGGTGAGCAGTGAGCGCTGAGCGCTGAGCGGTGAGCGGGGACCCCGCGCTGGGCAATGTTTTTCTGAAACCTGAAACCATGCACTTCTCGCTCGAGAGTGACTGGGCAAGATCCCCTCTGGATCCCTCCAATTCCCATCCTTAAGCTATTTCATCAGCTCGTTGATGTCCTGACTTCAATCACGACGTAAGACAAGACACGCGTTAGCTCAATAGCCATATCCGCCTTCGATCAGAATCAAGGAGAAGCGGCCGAAGCAAACAAAGAGAAAACAATCATGGCCGACAACGCGCCTGCCAAAAAGCTCTCAGCTTTCGTCTCCTTCCCATCACCTTACACCCAATCTCTGCTCGTTCAAGCGCTCGTATCGACTATACCATCTTTGTCGCTTTCGCTAGCGCCTTTCCCAGGAGATGAGCCTCCTGCTTTACAATGGTGAGTGAGCTATGCGCTGTCACGGCATAATTCGGCAGTCAGATATATATATACGCAGTCTATGAGCGGTGGAAGTGCTTTTGACTTAACCATATAATCCTTCAGCTGACCCGGAAGCTCCTCGTCTCCTTGGACTACATTTGTGTATCTAATAGGGCCGACTATGATCTCATGTCCTTCGACAAACCCCACGCTGATGCCATATCATACCTGATATCATCCTACATCTACCGTAAGGCGTTGATACGAAAACATCAACTCCAATCAACTATCATTTCCTTCTTGGCCAAATGCCAACATCGGAATATTCAGAGTGTCCTGGATCCGAACAATGGTGGAGGGATACCGAGAGGATGGAATGTAGAAATTCAGTTTGCCGATGAGCTGGACGAGCAATTGATGGATGATCTGTATGAGCTCGGAGAGGGGATGAGGGATAACGAAGGGAAAGATGACAGTGAGAAGAGGTCAGTGCACCTTCCGCTCAAAAGACTCTTTGAAGTCAGGCTCCGGCTACGTCCGTTCATCACCGTAGATTATACAGCCTAGATTGATCCCTTGCCACCAAAACCATGGGGAGCTCTCTAAGGGTCACAGTGGGAACTTTCGCGACTAATCTGTGGTCATCCGTTATAGGTGGTGGATCCTGAAACCAGGCTTCGCGGACAGAGCACAAGGTATCAGAATGTTTTCGACAGAAGATGAGCTGTATGTCCCGCGTCTTATCTATCACTTCTTCCGCTTCGCATCGACAGCCTCCCTCCTGAGGTCTGGCTCTCGCTAATTGATATTCCATGATACAGCCGAGCTATCTTCGAAAGCTTCGAACCTCCATCGTCAGATGAGGAGGACTACGAAACGGATGGCGACGACGACGATGATGAAGCTGACGAGCAGGGAGATGGACCCTCAAGAGAGGACGAGACGGATGATGTGATGAATCTGCTAGTGAAGAAGGCAGTACAGTTGGGATTCAACGGGGAGGACGATGAACGCGGGATAGCATCCAACCATGAAGGCAATGACGAAGAGGAGGAGGAAAATGAGGGAACGGGGGTCATGACTTCCCAGTTAAGACATTTTGTCATTCAGGTGAGCATTTCAGCTCTCCACAGCATGATAACAGCTTCGCTATCCAATACGGTAAGCTGATTTTCCCCCTTGTAGGAATACATGCCTCGACCCGTGCTTTTCGACATCGCCCAGACAGCTCATGAACCGTGTCCTAATCCCTCAGGCAACAAGGTGAGCTATCTGAAACGTGTAAGCCCACGCACAATAGCTGATAATTGATTTGTTTCAGTTTCACCTTCGAGCCTATGTGCTCGTGACGGGAGGCTATACCGTCCACCTTGCTCGAACGATGTTGGCGCTCTTCAGCGGCTCACCTTATACCCACCCTTCGTCGTCGGATGATGAGTTGGATCTGCGGCCCCACCTCACCAATACATGTCTTCAGGTCAGATAGCCGTTCCTCTCCGATTTCTCAAGAAGAGGATAACAAGCTGACATAGGATTAACGTAGACCGATGCATACGGAGCCCCCACACCTCCGGCAGAGCTGGTCAAGCTGTTCTGGGAACTCGAAGGCTTAACGGCTCTCTCGCCAGGACCAAAGGGAGAGTACGAAAACAGAGGAACAGTGGATAGAGAATGGCTTGATCAGACATTCGCAAAGTGTGGCGAGGTTGTTGCGGAAGCTGTCAAAGCTGGTGCGGAGTGTGGGAGCTTCGGGCTGCAATTGATGCCGAATGCTTTCGAGGTGAGTCTGAAAGCAGCGAGTTCCCGACCTAAAACAGCTCAAGAGAAAGCTGTTCAGATTTGTGTTCCTGTCCTGAGGAAACCAAATGTAACTAATATGTGACGAGGCTGGCTTGTGGAATGTTCGGATGACAGATCTTCGGCGTCGATCTCATCTTGACATTCCCTGAGAACAACTCAACTGCGACCCCGTCGACCAATATACCGATCCCCACAGTAACCCTACTTGAATTCAACGCATCACCAGACTTCCATCAAAGCGGCGATCGACTCCGGCCGGATCTGCTAGAGATGTTTAAAGGCGTCATAAAGATCAGCGTAGCGCCTTTCTTCGGTATAAACCTCTCTGGAGATGAGAATGATGAAGCCTACGAGGCGAAGGAGGATGGAAAACCACTTGTCAAGGAGCAGGATGAGAAGTGGGAAGTAGGAGATGAGAAGTGGGGTTGGAGGTTGGTTGGGCAAGGAGAAGTTAGAGGTTCTGGGTGGTAGGATACTGCTCAGCATGAGCCGCCGTACTCGATGTGCAAGCTAGATCCACTACTTCGCTTAGAGTCCTCTCCTGGCGAACATATCGATGCTAATTTGCCCGCTGGAGACGAAGGCCGCAGTCAGGTCAAGTCAGATTTTGCACGTCATCGCATAACATGCGAAGGGGTTCAAAGGATTAGCCTTTCACTGCAAGGGCTCAAGGTTTCTCGATGATCCGAAAACTCCGCTGAACTACTTTTCCGGATCAAGGATGGAAATGCTTACTATTGAACGCCTTCGCCAGGTCTACGCAGTAGTACCTAAGTGTCTTAATCTGAAAGCGTCATCTTGAAAGGAAGAAGTTGGCCGAGCTCGTCACAATCTGCCTTGCAAACCAACGTGCATGCCAAGAATCTGCTTGTAAGGTGGACGGCAAATGCGGTGCTATATCGGCTTCTCGGACGGGATAGTTCGAAGGGGTCTGCGAAGACGGCGCAGGACGGAAAAAAGGATTGATTGTGTTGCATCGTGCCGAGCCTTTGCGCGATGTGCTGACCGTTGCGGGTGGAAAACATACTCTGTTCCTAATAGCGCTAATTCTCACATACCCTAGCCTTCCTTTGGTGATCGCCTGCCTTCCTGATCAGAGTTCACACCTTTGATGATGACCCATACCTGATACAAAGCAACAACCGAACACAGATCGGCATGACGTGCTGACTCGCTAATCCTGTGGCGACTTCTCACGTCCACAACACTTGAGCTTGAGCTTTACCTGTTGTTTTGCCGATCTTTCTGCGATCAAGAGCCTGCGCGCGAGAAGACCACACATACATCCGCCTTCTCATGGGTCACCTTGGTCGATCGAGTCGATTGCTATGACCCAAGACAGGGTCGAGGATCCTCCAGGTATAGCTGTCTGTATGGCTACTGTGACAAGTGGAGCCAATGTTGATGTCGCTCCTTAAATAGCTTTGATGAATTCCTTGAAACGCTGCATTCTTCTATCTTCTGGACTGACCGACTCGACACCGCTTCGTCACCTACCTGGCTGACTAAATTATACTATAGGTCTACAAAGCGAATTCTCACCAGTGTTATGTCACCCACTTCTGAGCGAGCCGACACCCCTTACCCCACAGCCGAAATCTCACCTCCATCGCATGCAATAGCTCAGCATGCTCAAACTGCTCAGCTGCATCACACCACCCCTCAGCCGCACGCTGACAAAGCCGACGGTCTTACATTCACCCTCACAACCGGCCAAGTGGTCCTCGATGCCATCTCTGGCGGAGCGGCTGTCTCTTCGCTCGGGAATGGCAATGCCGAGGTACTCGATGCGATGTTAAAGCAAGGACAAGAGATGGCTTATGCATATCATCAGAGTCTTGGATACGAAGGAGGAGAGAAGCTGGCGAAATGGCTTTGCGAGAGGAGCGGAGGTGCGCTGGTAGCTGGGGCTTTCCTGAATTCCGGTAAGTCATTATCAGTGCGGAAGACTTTGTTTGCACCGCTCATGAAGAAATCTTATGTGTCGATCTCTAGGCTCTGAAGCGATTGAGGCTGCGATCAAGCTTGTCAGGCAATACTGGGTGGAATGTGGACAACCTGAGAAACAGCATGTCATCGCCAGGTTCCCTTCATACCATGGCAACACCTTGGGGGCGCTAGGCGTGAGTTCTCGATGTCTCACTAATGTACATCACTTGTCAGCTTTGCCTTCTACTTTCCTCACCTACCTGACAACCTCTGTATGATTTACTGCAAGTCGCTCATTCCGTCTTTCCTCCATAGATCGGCAATATCCCCTCTCGACGAGATATCTATATCCCGCTCCTTTCAGACAAGGTTCACCACGTCACTTCACCGCAATACAAGCGCCTTCACTACCCGGGAGAAAGCGAACAGCAATACTCTGCGCGACTCGCCGACGAGCTGGAGCAGAAAATCCTCTCTATTGGTCCTGAGAGAATCATGGCTTTCTTCGCTGAGCCAGTCGTCGGTGCCGCTTTGGGAGTCATGCCCCCTCCCAAGGGATATTTCCCAGCCATCGCGGACATCTGCAAGAAGTACGAGATTCTTCTTGTAATGGATGAGGTCATGTCTGGTTCCGGCAGGGTTGGGGAGCTATTCGCCTATCAGGCTGTAGGCGAGGGGGTCAAGCCTGATGTACTTTCGATGGCGAAGGGCTTGGGAGGTGGATATGTTTCTATTTCGGCTATCATGGTCGGGCAAAAAGTGGCTGAAAAGGTCAGAGAGGGCGGTCAGTGGAAGAACAGTCACACGTATCAGAACCATCCCATCAATTGTGCGGCCGCGATGAAAGTGAGTCAGAACAAATTGTACTAGTAAATGCTTGGACGCTTCTCCTACCGCACATGAGCGGCTGATTGGCTCATACAATGGCACGCAGGTCATGGAGATCATCGAGCGAGATAATCTTCTCGGGAATGTACGAGAGCGAGGCGAACAGCTCATGTTTGAGCTCAAAGCAGCAACCGAGGACATGCCAATTGTCATTGACATCCGAGGCAAAGGTCTAGTAAGTCACCCGTTCAGGGATCGCACGCTCAGAGGTAGTAGAGTGCTGCCACCAGGCATCGCAAACTCAAGCGCTGAGCTGATCGATCGCCATTACAGTTCATCGGAGTCGAGCTGGAGAGGTCAACTACTCTCAAACCCCGATTGGCCGCCCGAGTCAAAGATCAAGCATTCAAGGATGGGCTACTGGTCATGGCGTTGAGCGGCACGGTCGACGGCGTTGAAGGGGAGAGTATCGTCTTGGGTCCCGTGAGTGTATTCTTGGTCTTGCAACGGCCCTGCGCGTTTTGATTCTGATCCAGAGGGAGGGGGTCGAGTGAAATGCTGATAGCAGTCTATATTCAACAGGCCTATACAGTCACCAAGGAGCAGATCTCCGAAATCGTCAGATTGTTGGTCAAGAGCCTCAAGGAGGTGGCTTGTGAGCTCTGAACCACCCAGGAGTGAGGAGTTATCGTTACGAATTAGGGATTGTCGCAGCAATCTCTTCTCTGATGATTATAGCATCCCCTGATCGTCATGATCATGATGTACCTTCCATGTATAGTACTCGCAACTTACATTATCGTTTCGACCTGTCATGCATCAGTCTGATCAGCACTAAGCCTCACTAATAAAATAGGTGCCACGCTCGGCGTTATGACTGCATATGAGTGTGGTTGTGCCACTCTTGGCCGCGCGTTGATTAGTACTATACGGGTACTCGTACCTCTTATCACCTCATCGATCCTCATCCTCATCCTCGTCCACATCGTTCCTCTGTCTTCCTTCAATAAAATCGAATTCATTCACATACATTACACGTACAACAAACCATCACCAAGACACCAAAGCTCAGCCAACATGGAAGACGACCGAGAAATGCGAGTAGATGAAGCTACCATCCCCGAGAATGGGAATGGTGATAGATGTGGGTGATCAGGACTTTATCTTGGACTGGACTGGATCGGATTGGGTTGGACTGGACTGGACTGGATAGCGCTGGGCAGAGAACACTCGTTCAATCACTACCTCACTGCCGAGTAGGACTGCATCACTGGGCGAACCTTGTGTCGCATTAAAACTCGGTGTCGAGATGATAGGGGAGTTTGAGAGGCAGACGATATCACGATTACACCACACGATCCAGCTTCGATCATCGACTTTACTTCCATCATTCCAAGACCCTTCCGAGAGGCAGAACCACCATCTCACCGAATGTTTTTGCTTTGCCGGGTTGAGATGGCGCGGATTGAAACTGCTGAGGAGTGGAGTTGAGAACGCGGTAAATGGTTTAGAAAGCTGATTCAAAGGGATTTATGGCTTGGTCTATTTTGGATGATGGGTCAATTTAGATGGTTCAAGGAGAGACGACAGGGACCGTAGTCGGAGCAGAGATAGATCACACAGGCGAGACCGAGACGACGACAGGCATCGATCCGTGAGTGCACCTATCTATTTAACCTTTTTAATCGTGATGCAGGTGCGGCGTGTGGGTGTGCTGAGGCGTTAGGGCGGTCGCTGTTACGAGGGCGAGTACGAGGGCGAGTACGAGGGCAACGTCGATGCCGGTGCTGGTGCTGGTGCTGGAGAAGACGCTGGGTTAAATGATGATCTCAATAACATGAACATCAATTTGGAAGGCGCAGAGGATGACGAGGTGGGGGTTTCGTAAGAGACGATGATGTTCGTTTTTGACGATTCGCTGATGCGTTTGTATTACATGATTGCGCAGCACCGTCACCGATCGCGCTCAAGGTCTTACTCCCGATCTCGAAGTAGGTCACCCGGCCACCGACACAGGCGACATCACTCTCGATCCCGATCACGATCCAGGGACAGGGGTGACCGGGGCGACCGAGAAGGCGATCGACACCGATCTGGATCTGGTCGACACTACAGCGGTTCCGGACGAGACTCATCTTACCGACGAAAAGAGATCACAGCCCCTCCTCTTCATGGTCGAGGAAAGTTTGGCGCGCCCCGAGGCGATTGGGAGAAATCTGTTGGAGGACCGATGAATGCCCCTGCTGAGGAAGCTGAGGCTCACGCCAAGGTCTCCAAGAGAGAGAACCGAATCTACGTCGGAAACTTGGCGTATGATGTCAACTACAAGGATCTCGCCAAGTTCATGAGCGGAGGTAAGTCGTCGACAAGCCACGTCAGCTTAGGAAGATGGCATGATCTGACCAACGAGTTCTCGTTCTTTTAGCTGGAGGTAACGTCATCTTCTCCGAGGTTCTCACTACTCCTGCCGGCCAGTCTAAGGGTTGCGGGTGAGTCTATAACACGAAACCTCCAGTCTGATTGTATATGCACCTCAGCTGACAACAAATCTCCCCTTCAGTATCGTTGAATTCGCTACTCAGGAAGAGGCTCAGCGTGCCAAGCAGGAACTTTCGGACAAGGCGTTTATGGGTCGAGCCTGTTTCATCCGAGAGGTAAATTCAGCTTGCCAACGTTATGATCTATTGTGCGATTCATCCGTCAAATTAGATGGCGAGGCTGACCATATATATCATAGGACCGAGAGGAAACCGCTCGATTCGGCGCCCCTTCCATCCCCGGAAAGATCGGTATGGCGATGGGAGAGGCGAGGTCTTTCTTGGGTAACCAAGCTCCTGTTATCCCCAACAAGAACATCTTCGTCGGCAACGTGAGTGAAAAGAGTTGTGACTGAGGCACGCAAACATCCAGCTGACACTTTTCTGGAACCTGGCAGCTTCCTCTTCAAGCGTCATGGCAGGATCTCAAGGACTTGATGAGACAAGCGGGTGAAGTCATCAGGGCCGATGTCGGTATGACCATGGACGGACAGCCGAAGGGCAATGGTACCGTTGTCTTTGTCAACCCCGACGATGCTCGAGCTGCTATCGGTATGTGTGGATCATTGACGTCTTCTATCTGGCCTTCGCTGACATTGTGTACTTTATATAGAAATGTTCAACGGCTTTGACTGGTTTGGCAATGTTCTTGAAGTCCGAGAGGTGAGTGTTCACCAATCCAGATACTTTGGGCCACTGAGCTGACGTTGTGACCATAGGACCGATTCGCTAACGGACCATTCCGAGGACGGGGTGGTTTCCGAGGTGGATTTGCTCCTCGAGGCGCGTTCGGCTTCCGAGGTGGTTTCGGCGGTGGTTTCCGAGGCGGATTTATGGGACCTGGTATGGGCTTCCGAGGCGGTTTCGGTGGCGGTATGGGTCGAGGTGGGATGGGATTCAACCAGTACGGAGGCGGACATCAGGCTGCCGCTGCTGCTGGAGGACGAAGCTTCAACGACAACATCTATGCCGACTACAATGGACCTGACGGTAGCTCGGAAGCTATGGCTGTTGATGGAGCGGCCGCGGCTGGTTCAGGCTTGAAGCCCCAGCCCGCTGAACCCAACCAACAGATCTTGGTCCGAAACGTGAGTGCATGCGCTATCCATCGGACTAACAACAATACAGAGAAGTCAGCGCGTTGCTTATTCCTTCTCAATATAGCTTCCTTGGTCTACTGCCAATGAGGATCTGGTCGAGCTTTTCGAGACGATCGGTACTGTCGTACTTGCCGAGGTACTCTTCGAAGCCGGTCGATCGAAGGGTGAAGGTATCGTCCAGTTCACCGAGACCGCCGAGGCGCAACTCGCTGCTGAGAAATTCACTGGCTATATGTACGGTGGCCGACCTCTGGGTGAGTGCTTGTTGATCTATCATCAGTGGGATTATGCTGACTGCACGTATCATGTTAGATGTCCAATTCAACCCTCGATGGCACGAATTCTCCTCTGCCGCCGTCAAGGGCGGTCAAGTACCTCCTGCTTAGGCCGGCCGGTAAAGCTAGATAGATGGAAAACTAGCAATGGCAATCAAAAAAGCCGAAAAACGGAGATCGAAAACAAGTGGATGTGTTTATCAAATGGCCATTCCCACCTGTCGATTATCATCGACAGATGTGGTTGGAGAGATTGAAAAAAGGAAAAGGTTGTGCAGCTAGCTAGCTAGCTAGTCGAGGACACAACTTGTATATCATTTTCTATGTGTTTATGCAAATTGTGGATGACACGACATGACATCTTGCCAAGATACATTTCTCGTTCACTCTGGCATCTGCTCCTTGATATCTCCAGAACACTCCAAATCACTGGGGTTTATTTCATATCGAAGATATATGTATGCCGTGCATGTAAGTTGTGCTCTGCAAGGGGCAAGTTGGGATCCGGATTGAACTGATTATCACCGAGCGCCGAAGGCCGAGCAGTGAGCAGTGAGCAGTGAGCAGTGGGCAGTGGGCAACGAGTTCTTCGAGTCGAATGGAGTGATACAGCTGCAGGTGGAGGTAGTCTGCTTTGCATGTCTGCATGTTTGAACACTTCTTGCCTCTCTTCGACCATTTTACTAGTCCGCGCTTTTCTTGGTTTGACATTCGGAGTGCTTGACTCAGGTTTGTATAGACAATTGTCAATCTGCGAGCTTCCTGTTGTTGGAACCTGTTTCCAAATTGACTCGCTGCCGATTATGCTCCCTCGTCCTGCTCGACTACGCGTGGTGATGTCGATATCGACAAGGAGACATCCCATCGCCCGAAATATTTCTCTGACATCTCGTCCATCTCAACGCCTACTTGCCACCAGCACCACATCAGCATCAGCATCAGAATCAGAATCCCCGGCGACTACTGCGAACGTAATACCATCTAGACAATTCTCGACTTCACCGAGAGTATCAGAATCAGGATCAACTTCGGGCTCGATTTCAAGCTCAAGCTCAAGCTCAAGCTTAAAAAACAAGCCCCTCAAAGTAGCGATAATAGGGTCAGGCCCTTCAGGATTCTACACCGCCTCAAGAATATTATCGTCCCTTCCTATCGACTCGCCTAATGGTGCTGTGGGGAATGTCGAGGTGCATATGTATGAGAGGCTGCCTACGCCTTATGGACTTGTAAGATACGGTGTTGCGCCCGATCATCCGGAGGTCAAGGTGAGTCATCAAGCGAGCCGAAGGGAGGGAGTTTCAACACACACAACTTGCTTCTAAATCATCAAGGTATCAGGACTTTGATTGATAGATGATAATTGACCGCCGGTTTGGTACTGGTCTTTTGCTTTACATATACAGAACTGTCAACACAAGTTCGATGAATTGTGTTCCGACCCCCGTTTCAAGTTCTTCGGCAACGTCCTCCTCTCCTCCCAACCTTCATCTTCCCCTCATCCACAGACACCCATCCCTCCTACCGCACTCTCGCCATATGCATACCCCCATGCTTTGCGGGTATCATTCGACGATATCTTGCCGTACTACAACTCGCTAGTTTTGACTTATGGAGCCAGTTCTTCAAATCCCTTGTCATCGGTCAGTGGATCCAGTTCGTCGGAACATCCGTTGGAGGGCGTTATACCCGCTCTGGCGCTCGTAAGCTGGTACAATTCCCATCCGGCATTCACGAGTCTACCTATAAATCTCAAGGGGATAGAGGAAGTATCGGTGATCGGACAAGGAAATGTAGCGCTCGACGTGGCTCGAATCTTACTCAAACCCGTCTCTGAACTCGAACAAACGGATCTGTCAGAAGACGTACTACATGTCCTCTCGCAGTCTAGTGTCAAGAGAGTGAGGGTAGTAGGAAGAAGAGGTCCTGGACAAGTGGCGTTCACTACCAAAGAATTCAGGGAGATGCTTTCTTTGCCTGGTGTAGGGTATGGAGGGGTCGACCAGAGATTGATGGATCACGCGAAGAGCCTCGTGGGGAATGAGAGGATGCGAAAGAGATTGTTGGGTCTGATGGAGAAGTCTACTACAAGTCAGGAAACAACCAAGGAATTCCAATTGGATTTCTTGAAATCGCCTTCAAGCTTCATCCCTCAACCCGAGAGCCCGAAAAAGATCAACGAGGTCGAATGGTCGATCAATGAATTACTTTCCAGCATACCTGCGACGCCTACGCCGCCTTCGTCCCAGAGCGGAGCTGTACCCAATGGTGGTGGGACTTTGGTGGCTAGACCCACTGGGGAGAAGGTGAAGATTAGGGCCGATATGGTGGTCGAGAGCGTAGGGTATAGGTCTGAACCCTTGACGGGAGAGGCTAGCGGCGGATGGGTATTGCCGTTTGATAAAACTCGAGGGAGGGTCAGTAATACCAATGGGCGTGTAGTGGACTCTGAAGGCGTCATTGTGAGTTGACCTATATATAGCCCTGAGAGTCCAATTTCCTTTTTCTCCATCTGCGCTTCTCAATTACAGTGTAGAAATCGCTGATGTAGGGGATTTTTGTACCCTTGTTGTCACAGGTACCCGGTGTTTATACTGCTGGATGGGCAGCCAGAGGTCCAGTCGGCGTGATAGCATCAACAATGCACGACGCCTACTCTATCGCCGATACACTCCTCTCGGACCATTTCGCCTCTACAGACGGTAGTTCCACCAATCACAATCAAAATCTCAATCACAATCAAGGTGGTCCGTTTAATGTCCAGCCTGAAGTAGGTGTGCCGCAAATTCTGAGTGGAAGTGAGGGGAGATCAAGGGTGGTTTCAATTGATGATTGGAAGAAGATTGATAATGCTGAGAGGGAAAGAGCGAAAGTTGGTGGAAAAGGTAAAGAGAGAGAGAAATTTAGGACGGTCGAAGAGATGTTGGCTGTGTTGGGATAGCAGACGGGTTTCGAGGGACAGAACAAACACGTTTCGGTCGAGGAAGAAGCACCACATCCCATATCTCCACACACACACACTCATCTCAGCTGGTATTGTAACCATAGAGTGGATTGTCGCATCTCAAGTAAATCATTAGACATGCATTAGATACATCATGAGCCATCCGTTCGATAAAAAATATATGTCAACGGGACTTGATTGAGCGTGAAAGAAAGTTCGTATGTAGCGTATGTGGAAAAAAATATATACGTGTGTTTGCTCAAAAAGCGTTGTGCTGTAAGATCAATAGGTAAAACAACAGGATATGGGTGTAGGTACTGCGCGATACTAATTACGGTGCATAAGGTTCGTTGCTGAATCGTAGGGAGCTACGACCGACCCCCAGCTTAGGTGTTCGTCGTATGGAACTCGACTATCTTCTCGTACTCGCCAGCTCTCATCAAGGTCGTCAACTTTCAAAATGACAAGGCGTGGTCGACAGCGATCGCGCTACATCATTATCCCCTGTAACGGCTCGAAGACTCCGGCGCATCATGATACCGTGATTCCCTCTGTCCCCCACCGTGGCCCGTCTCATGCATGAGCAACACCTCGCTATCGGTATGTCTCAAGTTTCCAGGTCCAGCGGCCTGTCGGTCGGAATCGCTCCATCCGGAAGTAGAGTCTCGTCTGACGTTGGGAGGAAGGAGAGCATCGTTGGTCGCGCTGGTCCAGCCGGAGTCGTCTCTGAATAGCGAGGATCGCGCTACCTCTGGTGACTATAGACAACAATTAAGATGACAGGGTCGTCAGTTCGGCATAAAATTGACAGATGCATTTGACCGGGACGTAAACAAAGTTTGTACTTACAGTGTTAGGCGGTAAAGAGAGCAACGAGTTCTTTGCATGAGACATTGACATGATCGATTGTCGGTATGCAATCTAATCAGTGAAAGTTGTTGAGATCAGCATGTCTCGTGTGCTGAAAGCCGGGTCGGCGATGGTGTAGAAAGGTGATGGTCACATACCTGCTCATTGTAGTATTGCTCAAGTCGGATCTGGTTCTCCTTTCGGTTCCTTCGGTGGAAGAACCACAAGGCGGTGAAGATACTGCCGACGACTAAAACAAACAAAAATGATTATTAGCGTGATCCAGGTTTCTCTCATATGACCTTACACATGGCCGTATTGGAAGAACATCGTTTCATATTTTTATTTTTATTCTATCATAAAACCCGGGAACCTGTAAAGCGAACACTCACAACCAACAATACCAAGAGCGACCAAGACATACTTCCATGCAGGAGGGTGAATAGCATCATCGGCCGCTTTCCCGCATCTGGCGTCGTTGCCGCAGTTATAAGTAGCGCATCTACACGACAAAAGACGCGTCAGTCAAATCAATCGCGGAAGAGACTTTGATCATGTCGGCTCACTCCTTGTTTCCGCTGCATGCTTCTCCGATCTTCTTCGTCCGCATACATTGGAGCGCGGTACCGTCGCAATATAATCCGTTCGCGCAGCTAGTACAGGTCACCCCACCGATCAGCACATCGCCTTGATCCTAAGCCGTACAACTCTGCTCGGGAGGGAAGAGAAAGACGTGCAGTACTCACTTGTCTCGCGATACGATGAAAGCATAGGCATTACCATCGGCAAGGTACGCGGTATAAGCGGTGTTATCGACGATGCAGGTTTGACCGAGAGTTACATTTGCGAGGCTACGCGAGCATCAACACTGTAAGACTGGGGCACGATAACGCGAAAAGGAAGCGTGTATGAAAGAGAGCGGTAACATACTGGCAGACATAGTTGAGACAGATTGTGCCGTTCGTGTTGAGGAATCCGGCGAGATCCTTGTAATTTTCGGGGGGCGAGCATTCATCTGTTCGCAGTGAAGGTTTTTAGCTAGCTGCGAAGACGCGAAGCTACTCGCTTTCGCCACAGCTCACTATCTCGATCCTTCTGACATGCTTCTCCTACAGCTACTTGGGGCAGACATTGATCTCCTTCATCGGGGCAACTATTATACGTGAATCAGTCATTTTACATCCATCGCATCCGGAATGAAACGAACTTACAACTGTCCTGTAGGGCAAAGAGGGGGTAGTTGGTCGAAAGAATAGGCAGAGTATCCAAATGGATACTGCGATACATGGATGAGCGCTCTGTCCGATAACCTAAACTTGTTATAACTAGACGAGACGCATAAACACTCACGATGTCCTTCCTACATCCCTTGTACGCGCATGTCCCATTGCCGGCACAATACAGTCTAGGATCACAATCCGTAACCAAATTGAAAGTAGCGCTATCGAGATGCGTGTTATCTTGACTACATGTTTGTGGAATACAATTAGCACCGAGGAAGGTATTGGGTGCCAATATTCGTTTAGGCGGGACGAGACAAGCGTCCAGCGAGTGATGAAGGAGGAAGAAAGGGAACGCGAAGATGGTCGGAATTGACAGACAGACGACTTACGAGCAGGCTTCTCCAAAAGCCGACTTGGCGGAAACCACTCCAATCAGGCCCAGCGTCGAGAGAGCTATTAGTGCGCGTGAGTACATGATGATGATGTCGAATAATGATCAGATTAGAAGAAAAGAGGACAGAAAAGAGGTGGACAAATCAAAGGGATAGAGAAGTGTAAATACCGTCACTGTGCTCACTGGTACTGCGGGTAAAAGTGACACAGCCACCGTACAATATAACGGGATCAAATTATGATTATGATTATGATTATGATTATGCTAATGATTATGATTATGATTATGCTAGAGACAGAGACGCGCTCGGGTAAAACAACCTAAAGACAGTAAGATGCAACATGGCAGCAACATGCAACAACAACATACTCTCCCAAGAGGAAGCCCTTCCTTCTCTTCTTCTTCTTTCTCTCTCACCTTACCTGTCTACGCACAATAAACAATAAACAATCATGAGCAAGAGCCCGGTCGATCTTACTTCACGCTCAACATCACGGCCGAGCTCCGTCTCTCGACCGGTAGGTACTGCATCTTCGTCCGGGAGAAGCTCATCAGCTGAACAGAGACATTCCATTCTATCTTCTTACAATCTGCAGCCAAGGTCATCCACCTCTCCTGTCCGACCACCTTCGAGGACAGCAGCCTTGAACCTGGGATCCCCCATCACTTCACCAGCTAAAGCTCCGACTATGTCTCAAGCATCAAGACATGTCATCTCACCTACTCGAGACGAACAGGGCGGTATCCCTACACGATCGGGGGAAGAGAAGCCCGAAGGGAAGAGCGGGCGACTGTCGGTCATTGTAGCTGAAGAGAGGGAAGTGATGGAGCTCGTGGATACACCGCCAGCTGCCGACGGCGATGTGGACATGAACGGAGATGAAACCGTGGACGAGGATGGTGATGAAGGTGAGGGCGAAGGGGAGGATGAAGGAGAAGATGGGGAAGGCGATGGAGAGGGAGAAGGCGGAGAGGAAGGGTCAGGAAGTGATGAAGATGAAGACGACGAAGAGGAGGAAGACGACGAAGAAGATGACGAGGAGGATAGTGGGGATGAGAGTGAAGACCTAGGTGGATCTCCAGTGAGCTGAAACGCCTTGCATGAAGGTCAGACCAGATCAGCTGAATGCACTGATGTCACTAAGGAAATCGTTGCTATCGATGGTCCCAGCGGACCACCTCGCTTATCACTCCCACCAACGGTCAAGACCGAACCCGGGGAAGAAGGAGGCACTGCTCCTGCTGGACCTGACGAAATCGCTCTCGCTGAAGCCGGAGCCGTTACAGCTGAAGGCGAAGTAAACGTACTCGCTCCCAAGAAGAAGAAACGTGTTCGACCTCGATCGCCCTCTGAAGACGTTGACCTTCCTCCACCTCCACCACCCATGAGGACCATTCGCCTGGAATCGAAAATGCTTCCTGAGGGAGAAACCCTTGAGTGGGATATTCTGGAAGACGCTAGGACCCACGGGATGGTAGCTGAGGTCTGGGCTGTCGCAGAGGACGATATGCCCATCAAGGAGGGTGAAGAAGGTGCAGTCACAGCTGGAGTGCAAGCGGATGGACAGGGTCACGAGGGAGAAGCGAACGGTCTCTCCAATGGTCCGGGTCCTGCCGGACCTTCGTCCGGCCCTCTGTTCGGTCTGGGATTCGGGGACGAAGATCCTGAAGAGATCGCTAGAAGGCTCGAGGAGAAGTATGGGGAAGACAACAGGAAGAGCAAAAAGGCCAAAGTGAGTCGAGCTTCAATCTTGTAGGTCATCTACTTAATTTCAGTTCGCTGATACCCTTTCAACCCTTTAGTTTAAAAAGAAGAAGCCCATCGACTATGATCTCAATGACCCGTTCATCGACGACTCGGAGATTATGATCGATGCTCCGACACATTATGCTCGACCGAAGAAAGAAGGGTTCTTCGTGCATTCTGGAATGTTAGAATTGTTGGAAGAGTGCGTACCCGTCATATATCTTGTCGATGCCTGCTTCATTATACTGACCTGTATACCCTCGCAGATCACCCGTCAAAGCTAAACCTCGCACGACGAAAGCGAAAGCACGTACCTCAAACGCCGTCCCCGCCCCACCCAAACCACCCCGAAGATCTCTCTCCGCAGCGGTTCTATCCCATAAACGACGCGGATCAGGGTTCAAAGGCTCAGAAGCGGAACCTATCAGTATTGACGATTCTGACGGGGAGACAAAGGCCGCCGGACCTTCCAAACTGGTCGCACGCAGATCTGGCTCACTATCACCTTCCCCCAGGGATGATGATGTGGAAAAGGATGAAGACCTTGACCTCCAACCTGTCGAGATCGATCGAGTTCTGTATAAAAACGCTTCTAAGGACCCCGCAGTAAGTATTGATTCTGATGTTTCACGATATGCCTGCGCAAAGCGCTGATTTCCCATTACAGCTTCTCCCACCCTACCTGATGTTCGCAGCCGCTGTCCGCCGTCGTTTGAACGCCCTGCGAGGTGAAAGCGAAAAGCGTGAGTTACCCGTTCTCCCAATGTCTGCTGATGAAGATTACTGACATCCTCATCTTGTAGACGATTGGAGCCATGGTGCTCGAGGAAAATTCCCAGACCACCTTCGACCTTTCCTGCAAGCTGCTGGACGGGCGGCATACGAGCATGATCTATTCGGTCTGGCTGACCGAGAGGGCGTGGATAAGAGCTTCTTCCTTGCTCTTCCTAGTGCTCTGCCTTACAATGAGTTCACATTAAGGGTGAGTGTGCTATGTGGAATTTGCCGTTGCGGTACGTCGGAATCTGATACTTATGGATCGATACCGTGGGTAGAAACTCGTCACGAAGCTTTGTTATACGGGATACTGGATCTGGCTCCAAGATTGCGAAGAAGAAGGTATCGAGCAGTTCAAGGACATGGTGAATCAGGAGAAGGATGATATTCTCGCTAAATACGAGGAAGCGCACAAGGCTTGGGAGGTTGAAGTGAAAGAATGGGGTGAGTCTAGATACTAGCTTGCTGAGTCCACTCTGTGGTATTGACGATTCATATTTGGCTTTCCAGATGAGAATCATCCCAATGCAGTGGCCAATGTGAGTTCGAAAGTATCTGCCATTTGAGGTGAGAACGCAATACTAACCGATGTCTGGTATATCGACAGGGAAACACACCGTCTTCTAATTCCCAAGCTGAGCCAATGGCTATCGACGCTCTGATCAATGGGCCCAGCGCTGGAACAATCACTGGTACAGGGACGCCTAGGCTGGACGACGCGAGACCGGCTGAACCGCCAAAGAGATTCCCTTGGACTGCAGATATGAGGGAGGTCTTTGGTCAATTGCTGGAGAATATGAGCGATATCGTCGATCTGGCCAAGCGAGCGACGTGAGTCTTCCGACATGCGAACGTTGTTGCGATCTCGGTACTCCAATACTGTATACTTACGTGATTGCTGACACTGTCGATGCACTGCTATATAGCGAGTGGAATATCCAAAGCGCTAAAGCTGGCAAGGAATGGGGCGAGACAGGAACCAAGATTCGACTGTACAAGAAGGTACGTAGACATGGTCTGATTATGGGTGATACCAGTGCCAATCCTGGATCCTGTTCGTGAGAAGATATTGACGGGTTTGTCGACCTCTCGCAGGTCAACGACTGTTTCCCCGACGGTTTCATGAACACCTCGATCATCTCGAGAGAGAGTGAGTAACGGTCTTCTTCGTACCTCTTTCACCAGTGCATCACTTCTCAGGGACCGCGATGGAGGAAAGCCGAGCTGATGATGATTGCGTTGTCTTCGGCTTTGGCTGTCTCTCAGTGACCAAACTCAGGGGTAATAAGAAGAAACAACAAGTCGACCAGGACGGAGATGGAGCGTAACTAACTGGGCGACTGTGCGACCGCCAAAAATGGCACGGGCATGAGCTCACGTTGCCCTTTGAGTGCGATTAACATTTGTGCAATAGTACTTGAAACGATATGAGACACCGTGAGATGACTGTACGATCTAGAGGGGAGGTGACGAGAACCTAGTAACGGTGACACATGTAATCATGGGTAACGAAGAGTTAGTGGGATGAGTTCCGTGGTATTCAAGTCCTGTAACATCGTGTAATACTAGATCATGTCCTGTCATGCCATGTCACATGTCACACACATGCCAGTGTATAAGACTATCACGAAGTTACCCGTAGTGATGTTACGGTAGCCAAGGCCACGATCAGTCATCTCGATTATCGATGTCGAAGAAAGATCCACGTTTCCACGCTATCGCAGAGGATGTACTGTAGACCCCTTGAGTCCTGGAGGTGTATTTGCACAGTGTTAGTGATGAGCATACAGTCAAGCATTCTTGTCCCTAATATAAGTCTAAGAACGAGTGGCCGCAAGCCCTCGTCCAAACAACCGACCGAAGGGAAGGCTTTCGACTTGTTTTGTCTATTTTAGTTTGTTGTCATGGCGCCACAGCAACAACTACTGGGAAAGAGGTACCATCATGGACACCATCACCATCATCGTGGTCGTGTGGCTAGGTAGAGCTGATGGCTTTTAATTTATGTCGCCTCGTCAAAACCCCTGTTCTGAGCCTGCCCAATCATGATCATGTCCCTATCTTACTGCATGTTGGATGGAGCGCATCTGGCAGTGTGTTAATCGAGGCTAAGCTCGGCGGCGCTGTATCCCAACCCAGCTGACAAAGAGAATACAGTACTCGTAATTTTCCTCGGGAAGGCAAAGGGCGCTGGTACTCGGAGACGGTCGTTGGTCTCTTCCCAGCATGGCCGAGATCGGACAAAGGCCTGGACTGGACAATGGGTTTGATCTGTTTGATTGATGCAGGGTACGTATCAAATTAAAAGCACAGAGCATGGTGACTAGACTAGATCAGACCACTGATCGTCAGCTTGGAGCTGCTCTGCTTTGCATTGCGAGCGAGTACTCGTACCATGCCGACCTCTCAAGCTCCGCCCACTCGTCATGTGAGCTATGCTATCGGAGCTGTCTGTTGTCTATGCCCGAGGTACCATGCGTCTGTTGGCTTAGTGTTCATGCTAAAGTCTATCAACACAACAGTGCTTCTCATCAATCAAATAATCCAAATCCCTTCAGCATTGCCTCGTACAGTTATTAGCATATTCTACTAGAGCTTCGAAATGCCTACTCTGCCGACTGTCGAGGGAAGTGTGGCAGGGTACATGTATGTCCCTTCAAACATGCTGTTCTAGATTCATCTCATCTGTGTTCTGTGAGCTGGCTGTTCTACGAGATTGTTCCCTTCTCCAATACGAGACTTTACAGACTCCTGGGCAGTAGTAGGTACGAAAATTCTTGCCCCTTGTCAAAAAGCACATTTTTTAGTCCAGACAAACACGTTGAATCAAATCAACGAGTCCAACACAAATCGCTCAACGATCAGCATCTTTTCAGACGACCTATCTTGGCGATCAGCACCACCGGTCCAGTCGCATCCAATTGCAATTGCAATCACAGGATACGACAGGAGACGACAACATGATCATTTGGCTCATTACCCTCTTCTACGACGACCATCGATACAAGGCAGAAGCCAACAAAGCGAGAAGCGACCGACAGTGGGCATACGATAGGAACAAATCAGCTGAAGCTGAAGTGATGAGCATGAGTGGGATTGGGATAGGACACGGCGACATGACAACAGCGATGGTAGAGGAGACGGAGAGTTTTACGAGACGGGCTAGAGGCGCGCCTCAAGAATTGGAGAAAGAAGTGGAAAAGATCGAAGGCGAAGGCCAACGCCGGGATCGCGATGCACATGGCTGTGGATCAACGACCTACTAAATCGACTCATGGCCATCATCGGGGTCGGGGGGGTCTGGAGTTACGATATGGGTAGGGAATGCAATAGTCTTCGCTGGTGGCGGTGGCAACGAATGGAGAAGATCAAATTGATGTTGCGCCGAGGGTGAGGCGGAGGCCGAAACGAGGATGGGAAGTGAGTGAGCTCAGTCGATCTCTTCACATGCATCGACTGCAGTCAATACGCTTCCCTCTCAAGCTGCACTCTATGTCGTACGGTAAACTCACTACTTCCCATCCTGTTTGTTCACAATTGAGTGTTTTGAATGGGTGGATGGGGTGAAACAGGCGAGTTTGAGATTTGTCTGTACTCATACTCCTCGTATTATTGTATCCGGGCCTGACCTGCTTGACCAGGTACTGTGAGAACCTACAGTAAATATCGAAAGCTTGTTTTTTTTTTTTGTTATCGATCTGGTGTTTTGTTTTACATTTCTCGAGAGTGAGATGCTATCGCATTCATTCCCACTGGATTTACATATATATGGGATGGGTCGTGTTACGCGGGCTGCATTGCAGCCCATGATCCATCCCATATCTCTCTGCTCTCTCTGCTTCATTCTCACTCGCCCGGTGGACTTTTCCCTCTTCTTCATAGCACGGCTGTTGAACACCATTTCCAACGCTACCCTACGCTACTGTACCCGAACTTTCCACTGACCATTGCTCAATCCTCCAGACAACGCGAATTTACTACGCCCCTTCTTCTTTTCTTTTTTTTTTCGCTCGACACCGAAATCATCAAGCCTACTGTGTAGTGTATACCAGCAAACACTGAACTTTCAGCTCGTACCAACGATTACATTCCCCGGTCCACCCAGTTTCGAACATCCGTGTGGTAGATCAGACCTATCGCTTTTCCCGCTTGCGTCATGCCGTCCGCGCTCTTCTCCCGACCGGGAGTCACCAATAACAACCCCACAGCTGTCCCGCCAGGTGACTTTGCTTTCGGTGCGCAGAGACAGCCCAACAAGCTCATGTCCATCTCATCATTCTTCCACCCTTTCTCACAAACAGGCGGGAACTCCGCCTCCCATAATGTAAACGACCAAAACCATGTGATACCCTACCAACGACCGAGCATGGACTCACCTCTCCGACACCGACTTGATGGTCTCCCTTATTCACAGAGTACCGCATCGCTCTCGTTGCGCGTCACCCTCTCGCCCGCGCGAAACCAATCGTCACCTTCTCTCATCTCGGGCTTGCCGATCCCACTGAACCAAACTCTCGGTGAAGGGGTTAGTTCAACTTCTGCTACCCTCCAAGCGCAGCTGGGCAAACAAATGCCCACGTTAGCCTCTGCTATTCATATCCAGGATAACTTTGAAGATCCACGACCGACCAAGAAAGCCAATATCGCAATACCCAGCAGTAAAACTGCAACAACGACCCGACAGACTGGCGTACACCCTCTGTATCACATCAACGTGTCGTCCTCTTCTTTGTTGGGTAGTTATGTCCACATTCCAGCGGACGAGATCATCCCCGTCGAAGTGGAAGAAGAGTCACGCGGTCGAGACAGGTCCGACTCGATTGCTAGTCAGGGTACAATCAAACGGCGGCTATCCAGGAGACTTTCGCTGGAGAACATCATACCCAAGATAACTGGGTCTCTACGAAAGCGTGAGCGTTCCGCTTCCAGAAGTGGCGATGGTGAGCGACGATGGTCTATAACGAATGGATTTGGCGCGCCCGCACCAAACGCCACTCAAGATGCCAACGTAACCACATCGACCCTGAAGAACAGAAAGAGCAATGATCTACATTCCAAAAGACCATTGCAAGATGTTAAGATGAACCCCATGGCTATGCCAGCTACGAGGACCTGGCGATTGAAGTTCAACGTCAACAAGGACCGACAGGGTGCTGCGACTGCCGCTGCAGCTGCTAATGCAGCCGCCAGGGCCGAGCTAGCCGTGAGACAGGCTAAAGCGAGGTCCGAAGTTCACGAAGAGCAAGTCGAAAGGAGAGGTCGACACCTATTCGACGAGCGGACGATCAAGCGAGTTCCGGTCAAGAATAGAGATACGGTTGGTGTCTTGAGAAGGGAACGAGAAGGTAGCGGATCAAAGTTGATCTGTGAGTGAACTGAGCCAATGATAACGGGAGTCATTAATAATTGAAACTGACCATTGGTGCTCTCGATTTAGTACATCGGCCATCTTCTATCGCGAGCTCGGCATCGTACCCTGACCCCGCTGCGACCCCCAAATCCGTTCCATCAGCCCACACTCGACCGTCCCCTACGCCTCTACCAGAGAGCCTAACCGCCACTTCCTTGACAGCCACTCTCGACTCGCCTTCCCCCTTGCCTCGTCCCATTTCGACACCGCTTCACAGGATGTCAGTCTCGGGCCTCCGGGTACCGCCGACCGAAGCTGATGGTATGGGCATGTTCTCGCCTGCCCAGGACGATATGTCGATTCTTGATCCTGCTCGGTCGCCAATGCCTATACCGGACGCATCGCCTCTCGTGCCATCTCTGACAGGCATAGCGTATCAATCGCTGCCCGCCGCCGTGTCTCGGGCCCCCGCGATGGCGAGTAGCTCCAATGCTAATGAAGGGACAGGACCTCCTGGACTTGACAGGAAACAGGCCGGTGCAGAACTCAAAGAAGCCTTCAGCAGGATGAGGGACATCAGCGGCATGGAGATTGATTCCATCGTATCTTCCCGACAAGTCAGTGGTTCTCATCCTGACCAGGCTCAGGAACTGTCATCAGCACGGCAAAAAGCATTCGATTTCACCGGTCTCACAGAAGCTCTCGAAGAGGCAGCACTCGATACTCGACGACACTCAGCAGTAGAGCTCGGTGGACCTCCTAGCCAAGATACCTTTGGCGTATCGCCAACCAACACGAACTGGGACAGGGCAGATATAGCCTCTTCCTCTTCCACAAGAACGCTCTACACGCTCCCGCGGAGCAAGTCGAAGTCAGCTACCGATCTCTCCAGCTACGTATCTTCGAAGAACTTGGTAGAGCACCTCGACAATACCCAAGGTCCAGGATGGTGGTCCTCTGATCAACGACTTGCTGGTAGTAGGCGCCACTCTGCCTTTGAGATCGATGAGAAGTCCCAAAGCAAGCATATGGCTGCCGAGGTCGACAAGAAGCTTGAAGTGCTTGAGCGTTTGGCGAAGAGCACAACACTGCCTCAGCGAGCCAAGTTCGGTGATGATGACTCCTTGGATCTGGATTCGATGACACCTAGAAGGCGGAGTGAAGTCAGCTCAATGAGACCGAGAAGCTCCCTTGACTTGCGGTCGTCGGAATCAGGCATGAGACCTTCGAGAAGAGAGTCAATGTCAACACTGCCAGTGACCGAAACCACCGCTAGGTCAGCAGAGGCCGTTGCCTTTGTCTCGGGACACGGCCCAAGACCATCCTTGGTTGCTGGATCGACCTGGCGACAAGATCAACAATTTTCTCCCCGTCGAACAGTCTTAGCCAGACAATCGATGCTTTCCCTCTCCCGGTCCAACGATAACTCGACTCCAACGCCAACCAGACTGGCGCCTCATCAGATACCACTTCCTGCGAGCGAGCCGAGACCCAACGGGATTGGACCATTCGTTTCGAACCGGATCAGTCCCGACATAGCGAGACGAGCGAGTTTCCTCAACCGGGCCACTGGACCTGCCGAGCAAGAATCACCATCCCGCTCAGTCTCTCGTCAGACCACACGCACTACTCTATCTGTATCTACAGCTCCAACGTCGTTGCCCTCTGATTCGGACGAAGAATCGCTTCAGCAGTCGGACCACGCCGACACGGCCAATAGCGAGAGCGGCGAGACAATCAAGATTCAAGCTGAACTCGAAGCGAAGCTGGCAGCGTTGAAAGCTCGGTACACGCTCGAGCTCGATGCAGTACTGGGCGCTTTATCGATCTCGAAGAACGAGAATAAGGTCCTCAAAGAGGAGATTAGCGGTCTGACGAGATTGCTCGCTGAGGGTGTTCGAGAGCGTGACAAGCTTCGAGACTGCATCATGGTCCTTACGAGCCAAGTGGAGGATGCTCCAGGATTAAGAAGATCAGGCTCGATAGCCAGTAGTCTACTACCCGAATTAGCGGGTACCACCTCCCCTCTGAGAGATACTGCCGCCTCCCACCATAATTCACCTGGCTCATCTTACTTCGACACGACAGCTGATGAGTTCGGCCGACGTCCATTGCCCGCTTTACCACAAGGAAGTTGGGTAGTAGCAGGAGGTCGAAGAGACTCTTTTGCGGGGCTGAGCAAAGGTCGAAGAGTGCTTTCAGTGGCTGTTTCGAGGAATATTAGTGCTACTGGAAGTACGTGTACGGGAGAGAGCAACGTGTTGTACGAACCTGAGGAAGAGGAGAGTGTGGATCAGGATGGGTGGACATTGAAGCTTCGAGAGGCGGACGAGAGGTATTTGGATGACCTGTGAACCAACGCCAGGACTGTACGAGCAAAGTACCATATATTGGACAGTCGATACGATACAGCATACGGATTTTTTGATATACAGTAGGGGCTCGAGAACTGTATACCATGCATGGCTCTAGCACGTATCGCAGTCCTACTTGTACAACAAGTGGCGAGGGCGAAACGCAGATCACCCATCGAATGGCTTCTCGCCCATGTCGCCTGAACCTCGGTCACGTCGTCCCGAGCAGAAAGGGACCGTCGTGCCTTTCGAGCAAGCAAATGTTACTCTGTTTAATTGAGCGATGATCGACACGGCGTTTAGAAAGTGAAGCGAAGAGAAATCACCAAGACGATGCTCACCCATCAAGGTCCCCGCGCACACTGAACAGATACGAGTAATGTGATTACACCTGTTCCTTGTGATCCGACATGATCGGATGCACTATAACATTTTCCCGAGGTCCTTTGTTTGGCAACGTCCATCAACCAATCCTCTGAACGGACTTGTTTGATTATTCTCCGATCACTGTTCACTGACCACGATGTGAAGGGTCCTTTGGTATCCGTGCGTCACGGATCACAGCGCATACTCTATTGTTTATTGTTTATTTCCCATGTATCCTTTGAAACCCTTTGATCACCCTCAATACTTAATCGTCCGATCGATAGGACATGCACACAGAGATCAGGCGAATATGAATGAACATCCATCGTGAATACAGTATTGACTGGACTGGACTGGATCGGATCATTGTCCGAAGTCGGAACACAGGCCCCCATGGGGCGGCTTTGTATAATTACTTGTATCGGATGGTACGAGTACGGGTCCAAAGGCATGGCGCAGCGCAGCTGATCACTGATCACCGAGGTGATTTTGGTCTTGGTCTCGATGTTGATGTTGATGTTGATGGTGATGGCGGTGGCGATAGTGATGGCGCTGACGATGGTGATTCTTTCCCACGCCTTTGAGGCGTTTTGTTTCTCTCATCTGATCGTCAACAGTACTGTATCTCGTGGTGCATCGCTCCCTCCATTTGATTTGCATCGCTCCCTCCATTTGATTGCTTTGCTTGAGTGAGCCGTACATACCTGTAAGACTAGCCTTCGCCGTCTAATCGAATATGACACATGATGCTCCAATCGTACAACCTGTGTACTGTATGTACTGCATGTACCACATTTTTTTTTGTTGTAGGTACAGGGTACTGTCGGTACAGTAAGCCCATCAATATCTCATCAAGGTACGTCTTCAACCCCAGTCCATCTTCAATCGGCCGATCTGTGATGGCTACTGTATTGAAGTATTACTGTAAGCACATCAAGTTCTGAGTGATTATGCAATGTGTGTGCTGTGTGTGACGTACTCGTACAGTACTCGTTCAGTAATTTCCATCGCGTTCTCATACTCCTTTCAGCCTACTTCAGGCTTCCAGGTCCCCAGGTGCACTGGACCTCGCCCCTCACCATCATCATTGCCTTAGGATCCATCACCTGCAGCCTGATGTGTAACAGCGCGTCGCAGGGCAGAGTATCACATGGTACATGGTACATGGTTCGGGGAGCTAGCTTTTAGTCTCGACTAGCCTTTGACTGTCCCGGATCTGATGTTTGGTTCCGATCAATTTCATCCATCATATCCGAAAGATCATGGGAAGATCGTTAGGTTGATGCTTTTTAAAGGCTATATCGATCAATCAACCATTTCCGTGATCGGGCTAAGGAATGGGGTATCAGGCTCGTCCATGTCCATGTCCATTTTCCATGTCCATATACCATGTGTTTATCGCCATGCCGTTAGGATAGTTCAAATCAATCACCAATCACAAGCACATCACGGTCGACCTGCTGACTGTTTTCCCTCTATATCCAACACCTGTACTACTACAACTGCTGCTGGAATGCATCTACAACCTGCTGACTCGGACCGAGAACAGACCGGTCAGAGTCCTCGGTTCATTTTCCGGTATACTAGTACAGCAGGTACGGGCTGTAAGCTGTAAGCTGTAAGATGTCGTCTTGGGTCCTGTTAATGTGCCGTAGAGTACAGAATGATCAACCATTCCATCGACTCGACTCGACTCGAAGATGATCTGGAAAGGCATAAATAGAGCTCATCTCGGACGTCTTTTTCTTTCGTTTCTTCAGCAACCTCATCATCTTTTCTTTTTTCTTCACTTCTCTTGCTCGAATCTGACTCACTCGCCACCGCCCCATCAAACCTCACACATTTTCATAGCATCCTCGTTCGTCTTTTGCATTGATACCAACTCCAACACCAACACCAACACTCAATAACCAATCACCAACTCATCGCCACCATGTCCTCCACCTCATACATTCGACCCGCTCGACCCTCTCTCAAGCCCCTCACAACTCTCGATGATGTCCCTACTTTCATTGGGACCTTCGGACACGGACACAAGGACCATCGATCGTACTCTGTCTCTTCTACTCGTTCGACCAGCTCTACTTCGTCTACTTACTCGAGATTGGCGGATGATATGATTGACCGACTCGCTTCGCAAGAGGTAGGTAGCGTTTTCAGCTCGACCCAGTGCGAGCGTGATATAGTGATACAGTGCTGACGTCGATGATGACATTGCCCTTTTTTGTGTGCTTTCTTAGGCCCACTCCACCATCGATCTCTGGTCAGCCGGAAATATCCGCCTTAATGGCCGAGATCTGACCATGGCCGCAAGGGACGCCGAGGACCTCTTGACAGCCATGAAGGAGGATGATCGAGTGAGTGACGTTTGTGACAGCACAGAATGGCGAGTCAGGTCAGGGACGACATGCTTTATGCTAATTGCTATATGCTATATGCTAATTTGGTGAGTGTCCCAGTTCGTTTTCGTCAAATTGACCTTTTTCGACGCCGAGGGTGAAGACTGGAAGGTGAGCCCAACTTCTTCATTTCGATTCAGAGTCCCAACCTGAAGAATGATACACTCAAGAAAAGTCAGCTGATTTGAGTATCCGTCTGACCTGGCACATCAGATCTCCTTCCGACGATCCGAGATCCTCCTCGCCTCGCCCGTCATCTCCGACTCAGAATAAATATCCCACGTCGGAATGGGACGTGCCTGTGTATGGAGATTCTTGTCACACTCCTGTTCTGGCTTAATGATGGCTGTTGTGTCCAACGTTTCCCTTGGTAGTTTGGGTTTAGGTTTAGTCGTGTGTGGTTGGTTCATGATGGCTTTGATTTCGCTTTCGATCTTTCCTTAACCTCGATGTATACCATCACCTGTATGCTTTCTTACCATACCTTCTTTCGTTCCGTGTGTGAATTATCGCGTTGCGCCCCTCATGGTATTCGATTTATAGTCCTCTTGGCGTTTGGGATCTCGGTATCATGCATGTCATTCATTATTATACAACCTGTAGTCGTACATGCAGTGGTCAGTCGGCTGCTCTCTGACTATTAACGTACATGTTAAACGACCAGTGAAGGCATTTGAGACGAGCGGAGTCAATGACTCACAGTTATCTGGAACTGACCGCAGTTAATGCCGCCTCACTTTAGACCAGCACCCTCCTGAGTTGACCGGGTGCGACAGACATCCCTGTTATAGGACATCTCCCTTTCCGTCTACTGACCACCCTGGATTCACCTTCACCGCCTGCGCCTGCTTGGACACTGACTGCTTTCGCGGCCCCTTGCTCTGATCCCTGCTGGTCTGATTCGTTATTGATACCCTCTTCGTCCTTATCCTCGACCTCATCCCCGTCTTCACCTTCGACCGCATCCCACCCACAACGCCAGCAGACCACCCAGCCACTGGGCAGAATAGCAGGGTTCTGCCATTTCTTGCTGCACAATGGACATTTCCCATACTCCCTTCTTCCAATCGCCAGCTTCTGCGTCCTCGCATGACCTTCTTTGGAGGTCGCAAGCTGATGCTGATCGTCGGTCTGTTGGTCTTCTGCGGGCGGAGTGAGCGGTGGCGTGGGCGGTAAGAGTCCTGAAGAAGAGATGATTGGGAGGGCTCGAGGTGGGAGAATCGCTGCGTGTGTCGCTGCTGTGCTGTTCTGGTTGACGGTGAGTGAGGGGTGTGAACGCGGTGAAGAGGGCGAATACCACCATTGCGAGAGCTTGAGCAAGAGCAACAACGGTGGTAGCAGGGGAGGAAGTTTCGACAAAATGGAGTCGGAGTTGTCGTCGGTCTGAAAGGGGAAAAACATCAGTCAGCTATTGGTCGCGAATGAAGGACTTGACTTCAGACAGCTCACATCGTCCTCCGGTCCTCGCCTGGACACTTGTATTCCCAACCACCTATGCCATGGGCGATAGTGATTCGTCTTCTCAAAAAGATATGCTATATCGTAACCGAGGAAAACCAGATCTACGCCGGCGTTGACGTATGGATATAGAGTTTTATATGCTCTCTGGGGCTATCGAAACACCGAGTTCACAAGCCGGTCAGTTCATCGAGTCAGGAATCAGACATATCGAGGCACGTTACAGTCGAGGGTACAGACTCACCCTGGTAACAGCTACACCACGCTCTCCTCCATCTTCATCTTCGTCCCCTCCAGCACCTCCTAGGCGCTCAAAGTAATCTTGTCCCCTAGCTCTGATATAGGGCACTCCTACAAGGAAAACAAGCAGGGCCCATCTCTGCTTGCTGCTAAGATTTCGTCTGGCCGAGCCTTCGAAAGCGGAGAGTCTGGGCGTAGGAAATGATTGGGTGGGTCTGGATCGAAGTCCATAGAAGTGTTCTGAGATGGATGCGTCTGAATGGCTCAGAAGTCAGTATCGACTTATACAATCCTGTTAGGCACTTGATGAGAACAGAGCGAGATGCGTGAAAACATAAACAATGGGAAGCTTGGGGTATATGTACTGTGTTTCTTGAGATGGTGTCTCTCTAGCAGAAGCAGCAAGAACGCAAAGAACTCCTCGTGGTGGTTGAGCACTCGCAGAAGATATCGAGGATACCGTTGAGCGAAGTACTATAAAAAATCGAAACCCAAGACGCGCTTAGCTTAGGTCAGATATCACACGGGTATACTTTCACACATTTCAGAGGGGTGTCACTGCGTGGAAGAATCAGCACGTACCGACAAGACATATCGGACGACTGGATGGAACAGGTCTCGCAGCTGTTCTTGAGCCAGCAAATCGAACAAAGACGGCCTTGAGTGATCCACAGGTGGACTCGAGGGGAACACTGCTGAGGAGGATGGCGATGGCGATGGTAACGACAAAGGCGAGACGATCATCGTTGATTGCGTTGCCGTGTTGCCGTGTTTCGAGTGGTACGATATCTCCTGTCTGGCGATACGATAGAGACAAAATAAAAGGATAAAGCTGTGCGATAGATAAAGCTATCGCGGGCGTGCCTTTGGCTTCGTCCTACGCTTCGCGCTTCGAGCGCTGTCAATTAGCGCGGCCGTAACTATCTAGTGCAGTATTTTGAAACTCCTGGCATGAACTGATCAACGTGAGCTTCTCGAAAGCAGGTCAATAGATGCAGTGACCTCGTCCGGACTTTGGAGGAGCGAGTAACCGGAGCAAAGACTCCCATGCATACCTCGGCGGTTAGCTCCGTTTCCGATTCTTGCTTGGTTTCCCTGAGCTCGAACTCTGCTCGGAAGCGGTATCGCTACCGGCCTGCCTCTCTTGCATTGCTGAAGATGATGGCATGGTTTCAGAGATATGAGTCGGTTACGTGACGTGCCTGCTCCGCACTCTATAGTATAGTCTAGTCTCATTTGATCTCATCGCCGCCTCGTTACTGTGTGCAAGTCAGATGACCTCGACGCTCAACTCACTCACCGTACGATCATCGGTCCACCCCGGTGCCTAAAATATGGGCTGATCATGAAAGCGGTGCACTGCTCATCGCTCGCTAGCCACCTCGGTTGGTATGGATCCCCCGGCTCCGGATCATTATGTATGTCCTGTATTTGATCATTGAGAATCGTCGATGTATATATAAAGAGGCGTAATTTGGATCGAAGGATCCAGTCCAATCGTTATCATATCATATCATCTCATTCGCACCACTGCGCAACGTAATACTGCACCTAATATAACTTCAACTCTTACACAATACACAACACCCTCACCTAGTCAACTCATACCACACCGCACTTCACATCGACATCATGGCAAGCCTTATCGCCCTCGGTGTCGGAGCTGGCGTCAGAGCCATCAAGAATGCGCGAAACAAGAACTCCCAATCGAATGAGAACAATGATCTGAGTCCAGAATCGTCTATGGCCCATGTAAGTTATCTCGACCATCCATTTCGCCCCAGCTACGATCATATCATCGCTGCGAAAGTCTCATCGGCGTCTTCCTGTACACTTGCGTGGATTTCCCACTAAACTTATCTTCACCTTCGATAGGCTGCTCAGCTAGAGCAAACTCAGGACAAGAAGAGCTCCAAGGGACCGATCGGGAACAGCGAAATCGTAAGTCCAGTTCAATGCAATTTTGGTCCTGCTGCTGCTTGAGTTGGTAGAGAGAAACTTATTGGATGATTGATGCGCTGACGCATTATTATCTCTTCCAGCCTATTGATGCACCACCTTCATACGAGCAAGCGAATAGCGCGCGGGGTCTCGCTCCTGGCTCTAGCTCGTTGGACAGACAAGTGTCCTCTAGCTCAACCAGCTCATCTTCGTCTTCTGACATGGAACTAGCCGTGAGTCCTCCACTTTTAGACGTTCTGTCATGTGTGATCCGATGTAGTACACCTTTCCAGAGCAAGCTCAAAGCAAGACTAGTGACTGACTTTAATTGGTGAATTCCAAATAGAAACGGAACCCAGGCCTCTCTCGAGCCGAGTTGAAGGCCTTGAAACGCTCCCACCGATCAGAGTGTCGTCTAGCCAGGGACCAACGCCGCTCTAACCGTCGAGCCGACAAAGCTCAATACAGAGCGGACAAGCGAGCTCTCAAAGCGGAACAAGATGCCGAAATTGCCAAACTCGCCGCTGCTGCAAGACAAAAGGGGGAGACTATGAAGTTGGATCCTCTGTATTTGCCGAGGGAGTATGCGTACAGGGGTTTCGCTAATTGTGGCGGCTTCAACACGGGTGGTGGTGGCGGCAGTATGTAGCCAGACGACCCAAATGTAGCTAGGGCAGACAAGTATTTAGGGTGTCCGGAAAGAACGGCGTGTGATAGGTGAGGAGGATTAGTTGTCTTTCCCCTTCAGAACTACCTCGCAGAACTGCTACGTATGGTGCACACCAGTTGTAGAAGGCCTCATCATCTTGTATAGACTGCGTTATAATCCTGTAGAATAGAGTGTGCCCTATCGGATCTCATGTATCAATGATCTATACGTTTCACAAATGTCAGGCGTTGTGCTTCTCATCGAAACTACCTAGTACGCCGTTGATGTCAAAAGAACAGGAACCAAACATGGCCGCCACAAGCGTAATCGCCGTATTGCCTAACCCCCTCCATTCAACGCTAAAAATGACTCATCTATCATACGAGAAGCTCACCGCTTCATGAAAAGTCCAGTCTCCTTTCTGATCTCAATCGCATGGTATATATTGGATCATGCGTATAAGAAGGAGTGGTTGAGCGTATAGTGGTCAGTTGGAACGCGAAGTAAAGCACAGTGATAAAACGAGAGGGGCCAGCCGACGCGTTTGATTTTTCCGCTAATCTTATCTCGGGGGGCAGAAATCGAAAAATCGAATTGATTTACCACCGTACTGAACAACATGACTACACCATCAAAGCGCATCACTCGAAGTGTCAATGATCATATCAGCAGCAACAAAAACGACAAAAACAGGCATGCTACCAGAACTTTGTCCCCTGTAACCGGAGATCTCGGAGCAGAAGATGAAGAAGGAGAAGAAGAGATTGATCATTTAGACGATAGATCTTCGCCGCCAGCCCCAGCAGAGGCCAGCACGATAGAGGAGGGTGGAGGAGCGATAGCTGGGCCTGGACCGAATACACTCAAAAGACGACGAGAAGCCAAGTCTGAAGTCGCAGGCGGTACGAGAAAACAACCCCGTCGATCGACCTCTACGAGAAACAGGCCAGCTACATCAGAAACGCCCGACGCTGGATCTGCGGCTGATTCTCGAGTAGCGGGAACGGATGACGACGAAAGCGACGATAAGGAGAAGGAACAAGCTGAACCGGGAGCTGGCGGAATAGGACAAGTGGACTGGTTGAAGATTGGCGAAGTCTTCCCTTGGGATCGAATTGTATTTTACTTTGACACTTCGGTGGACGATGATATGATGGCGCATCTTACCAAACGGATAAAGGTGAGTTGCTGTTACCTGTTGTATGTTGTCCGCTCTATGTCGCAGTCGGCCATCTACGCCTCCGTGGCGATCGTCCGCAGTGTTCTATCCGACATGCGTAAATCAGCACTTGCCTTGACTGACTCTGCCTTTGTCGTACTGTTCATCCCGGTAGAAAGTCAAAGGCAAATCGACCTCAACAATCACCGAAGCCGACATAATCCTAATCAATCCTCATCCCTCACGACTCTCTTCCGGCAGGTTAAACCTCCTCTCATCTCTAGATCAAGTTCAATCCAACGATTGCTTGATCTTAGCATATCATTGGCTATCAAGATGTTATTTCTCAAGAAAAGTCGAGGCCTGGATATCGGACGTACCTGTCTTTGTCGAGCCCAAAGGTGACCTGGTTGGTCAAGGCATGAAAATCGCTGTGGGTCGTCTAGGGGAAGAATTAAAAGCGGATAAGCTTAGAAGGCAGATTATGGAGGATCTTGAGGTGAGTGGCTCGTGTGACGCAGTTTCATCTTTATATCCACCGTTCACATCTCTGCGCGCGTCCCATGCCGATCAGCCGCTCCCGTGCAAGCTGCTATCGATTGTTCTTGATCGTCGCTCCTAATTTCCCAACTAGACGGCTGCGCAAAACGAGGTTAACATGATTCTCCCCCGCTCGCAGAAAAATGGCGCGTTGATCGTCCCGAACGAAGAAGCGTCAACCTGCATCCTCGCCCCTGGCCACCCGATGCTCATTGACAAACCGCAAGTTGGACCCTGGTCGAAATGTACCCTTCACCCGCCAGGATGGGTCCAAGAACGTATAACCGAGGCCAAAGAAACGCAGAAGAGAGCTATAAAGCCTTCAGTGGTACTGGAAATGAGCAAGATCAAAGTGACATCGGCCGGTATCAATGGGAAAAAGGCACCAACTTCTCTGTCGTCGAGTAAGAGGTTGCAGATGAAGACGAAACCACCTCGCTCGGCTCACAGGTCAGCCACTTCTTCCATCTGTCTTTCGCCTGATTGGACCTTCCTTGGGTTTATCGCATGAATCAGTGATAATTAGCTGATGCAGGACGTGGTTCAATCATTCAGGCATGAATTCATAGCTCATGATAGGGAGATGTTGGCTCGCTGGCTGGCGTATAAGAGGCCCGAGAAGACTGGGCGAACTACCAGGAGCATATACGAAGAGCTAGGGGTGAATTCTTTCGCTGGTCCATCCAATCCAATTCTCACAAGACATGAGACGTCCCACAACATGTGTCTACACCTACCTCAAGCAGTCATAAAACACGACTCAATTCAGATCCGCCACTACGGGCGCATAGGCTTGAGGCTGACTTTTGTGTCTAAACAACGTTCTAGGCGTATTCCAATAAGCATCCTAATTATTCCTGGGCGAGCCGACATACTCCTTCGGCATGGCACGAGCACTTCAAGCGAAATCGTAATAAAGTCGGAAACGACGGCAAGATCCTCGAAGATGAAGTCGAACGATATGTATCCAAGGGCGTGGATCAGAGTCTAAAGACTATTCAAGAACGGTCAAAGGGTACTGCTGCCACCCATACTACCGCTAGTACATATACCACAAGTAAAGGTCGAGTAAGCGACGGAGGCACGAATCGGAGGGGCAGTGCAGCCATGAGAGGGAATACGAGAAAGTCTTCAAGTAAGGAACAAGAGAAGAAAGGAGATCGGAGTGGTGGGAGATTGAGCTTCTCAAAGGATGCTTCGGACGATGAGGGTGGTAGCCTCGAAGTGATCGACCCAGATGAACAAAGTCAAACATAGCAGAAGAAGAGGAAAATGGTACATTACGAAAATGACGAATCGGACGAATCAAACGGATCAAACGATAATGGTAACGACAAAGTCGACGACGGCAACAGCGATGCTGATTAAGTAGGCACTTTCGATGGTCAAGACAAGCAAGCACCTTGCAAGTGGTGATGGCGATGGCGATGGCGGCGACAGGCCAGATGCCAGCGAAGACGAGTCTGTGAATAATAACAAGGATAACGGTGAAAGCGTCGGCGGTTCGAGCGGGGAGACGATGGCGGATTCAGAGGAAGTAGACGGTTCTGTATAGCTGATTGTGTGGCAGGCAGGTCGAATCAAAGTTGTAACCCAACGTCTCTGCCCACATTGAGCTACTCAGATTCTCTGCTTGGCTTCCTGCTCTATTTAGCTATCACACTTTTTTGAACCTTTTGTCCTCTTCATTTCCCAGACTTGTGTAGATTTGAATCAAACCTTTGCTTGACGTATGTATACGGAGTCTGATGATGCATATCTACCGTGTTCACGCATCTCATTCGATGAACTGAAAGATATGTATGCTGTATGTAATCATAATTTGCACCTGCACGTGCAGCTGCTGAAAGAAGGTTGACTGCGAATTGAAAAACCACACCAAAACGAGCAGACTCCCCGGATCTCTCACCGTACGATCATCGAGGTCATAGGTGATAGGAGGAGGGCTCGACGAAATTTGATCCCGTCGGTTAACTGCTGTCCTGTAACTTGGTTGTGTCGTTTCGGCTCTCGAGCGGTTGAGCCAGCCAAAACCAATGCAGATCCTGTTGATCTCTACTTTATTGGATAACTCATACCTACGACCATATTTTGATCTCTTAGACTATCAGCATCAGCATAGACAGTATACATAATCATTGATTTAGCATATTCCCGCGGGGCCTGAGACGTACACCGACAAGAAAACAAGCTGAAGCTATAATCACACAGCTTCTCTATACGAGTGAAGAAAGACCGCCAAGTTACTGGAATCAACATCAACAAGAGTAAAGAAGATTGCATACAGACGGCAATAGACGTGTCATAACATACGTATAAAATCAGATAGACTGGAGAAGACAGTCAAAAGTCTCACACGATGGACGCTCTTATCCCTTTTACGACTTCTGGATCGCTCGTAGATCTCGTTGATAGTGAGTTTTGAGCCAAAACCATCTTCTTACTTTGTCTCTTTACAGCTTTCACATCCTTTCCCTTCTTCTTTACCCTCTCAAAATCTATACTCTAGTTCTTCATTTGTCAAGAGTCAAGAGAGAGAGGCGGGCATATGAAGGCGCAGATTGCTGACGATACGGTTTTACTCTTATCGCCTATCTCTGGCTGACCTCGCACTCATCCGATTTTACCCCAATACAATACTGCCCCGTCCCCTCTGCTCTTCAATTCCATACACTCCGGAACAGAAAAAGTCATGGTCATCCTTCGAGATGGTAGAAAGTTGATAGGTGTCTTCAGAAGCTATGATCAATTCGGTGCGTCGCAAATCATTCTATTGAACTTGTTCCTTGCTGTATCGGCATATGTACAATCTCTTTCTGGGCGATCCACTAGCTTCTTTCTCGAGACACGAAAACAGTTGTACTGATAATACTCTTCTCTATCACTTCCAATCATATGGTCATCGGTCGGCTTACGCTATCATCTTTCTTTCCAACCGTATCTACATCTTCTCGGGGTCACGATTTCATTCTGCGCTTGTAGCCAATTTCTTGCTCGAATCGTGTATCGAGAGAATACATCATCGATTCGAGTACGCCGACAAGGATATCGGGATACTGTTGATTCGCGGCGAGAACGTTGTGGCCTTGGGAGAGATTGTGAGTGCCATCAGGTCCACCCCTCACCCTGATAAAGACTTCTCAACGGACAGCTTCGCCAATGATGCTGTTCTCAGCCATGTGGGGGTGGTCTAATGATGGTCTAATGCTGAACGCGTTGGTTGTTTCACTCTCTTAGGATCTGATAGCGGAGGACATGGTGCCGCTGAGGGAAGTAGCGTGGCCCGAGTTGGAAGAGAAGATTGCAGCTGAGAATGTGAGTGGATTTGTTCTTTGCACTATTTTCTCCTCACTGAACGCTGACCACTATTATCTTGCTTCCCATCTATGCAGAAACGACGCGAGAGGGATCACGCGATCAAAGACAAGGTGTTAGCTAGTATCGGCTTCGTCAATGAGGGGAGGGAAGGTGATGCCTATTAGTTAAGGCCAGCGTGGCACGAGGGAGAAGTCGGCCAAGATATCAGGTAAGTTTCGTATTAATGAGCTCGACATCTTCTGCTATCCCTTCGGCCAACGTCCTTCATGGGTGCTCCTTCTTAAGACAAAGTCGCTGATATCTTGTTACGCTGTCATGTCGGTCATCACAGCAAGATCATCTAGACCATCTATACCGATAGCAGATCAACACACATCATCTATCACATATCGAGAACACATCACAATTTGACCGGGAGAGACAGAGGTGTTGATGTTGGGATGAGGTATGCTGTCGTCGGTGGTCATCATCATACAGCAGGGCAAGAAGCATTCGCGGGGTGGGCTATGTGATAGCACTCTACTCATATAGCGATATAGGGATATAGCGATAAGTACAGGTTCATATTTGTTATTTCCATGATACCTGAGATTAGATGTGAGTGAAATCGAACGACGAGAGTATAGAATACGAGATGAAGGCAAAGGCGCACAAGACATTACGGGTTGATCAGTTTACTGTTACTGACCATATCTGTCTAATGCGAATCCATTTATTCACTCTTTCACTCTTTCACTCTTTCACTCTTTCATTCTTTCATTCTTTCATTCTATTCCTTGTTGAGGAACATGCACATCTATATAACACCATTTAGCCATTAATCCTCTACCATGTTTGGTCTGGGTGAATTGGATTGGATTACGTGTGTTTGTGGCTTTTGATGGATTGGATTGGATTGGATTGGATTGATGGGAATGTTAACAGTTGACATGTTGATCTACCGGTCGGATTCATCGACGCACGGGCCTCTCTTCCTCTTCCTCTTCCTCATCCTCATCCTCATCCTCATCCTCATCCTCATCCTCATCCTGGTCTATGGTCTATAAATATGAGAGAATGAGTATATTGCATCTAGTCTATAGCATATGGTCTGGGTTGAACGACTCAAACATATCTCTACAGTAAGTGCGGATCATTCTCATCCTCATCCCCTTTAATCCATTCTCTCTTCTTCCTTCTTCCCCTCTTTAATAATCATTAACCCAACAGCTCTTCCTCTCTTTCTCCACAGTTATACCAGCCATAAACCTCGGAATCAAGAACTTGCCCAAATATCAAATACGCTACCTCAATAAATAGCGTCGACATCACAACAAGCTACTAACCTCGACAATCAACGCAAATACCACTTCTTCATCCTTCCTTTTCCTGCCGTTCAAAAGGTCAGGCTATGCCACCTCAGCTTCCACCGGCGACGCCAGGAGGTCCAACACCCTTCGGAACCTCGGTACAATCGAGCGCTACCAAGGACAATGGTGGAAAGAAGGAGATGAAGAGGAAGGAAGCTGAGGCAGGGGGTGCTTTGGCTTTCCTCAACGATACCGTCTGTGTGGTTTGGTACGTCAATCGATCTCGTTCCCTTCCTCGAGGGATATGCAGCTCCTGAGCGCCCAGCGAGCTAAAACCGTCTTGTTCTGATACACAGCAACGAGGGAATTGTCACTGGCGCGCAAAAAGGCAGGATTTACTACATGACTTCCTGTGGCCATATAATATGCAATAAGCCAGAGCATGACAGTGAGTCGGGCTGTCGCTGACCATAGACGAGCTTTGCTGAGCTGACATACCTCTTGTAAAATAGACAAGCACAACATCTGCACCGCGTGTGGTAAGCCGATGACGGCTAAGCAAATTGACGAAGAAAATGTGAGCGAATCTCTTCGAGCCCGGGTCAGATGCATGATGCATAATTTAGTGCTGACTCAAGTTCCTCGCCCCTCAGCTACCTTCTGACCTCAAAAGATGGTTCTGTGATCCTCAATACGAGCTCAACGAAATTTATACCGAGCAGCAGAAGCTGCATACTGAGCAACAGAAACTTCAGCTTGAGCAGCTGAAGTTGGCCAAACGATTGAACGGCGCACGAGAGGTTGTCAAGGTGAGGGTCACGCCTCCCTTCAGCCTTCTTACCATTGACGAAAGCTGAAACCAAATTGATGATTCCCCAGTATCAGAAAACGCATCTCAAACGGTCGCGTGACTTGTACAAAGCTGAACTGGAGAAACAGCGAGAATCATCAACAAGTCAACTCGACAAGGAAAGAGTGAGCTAGGGAATCAGCGTGGCGGCGAATGGGGCTGATGACGGGTGCTCTACTGATTGCAGGCGGAAACCGCAAGATTGAGAAGCGAAATGGAGGGGTTGCTGAAGGAGAATGAAACCTTAAAGGCGTACGTGCTGCCAATCGAGCAAAGAAGGATGGCAAAAACTCACCTTTTGCATAGCAAGTTGGCCGCTGCCCAATCCGCTCAACCAAGCCAGCACAACCAGCAGCCTCTTCATGGCTTACACCGGTCAAACGGGACCTATGGGGCAAACCATGGTCAAAGGAATGCAAGAGGAAACTTACCCACAGTTCAGGAAGAAGGAGATTACGACGTCGAGGGAGGGTATTCCGGCGAGATCGTGGGAACTGCCAATAAAGGTGATGCGATGCGGGCGATCTTAGGGAAGAGATATGCGGACGAATCGTTCGAGGAACAGCCTAACCGGTGAGTCATGCTCTCGTCTATAGATAGTCAAGAGGGTATATACGGAAGCTGACACGAATTGCTGGTGCGGTCTAGACTCCCACCCTCAACTCCTATCGGACGAGTTGGTGCCATGGGTGGACCCGCTCATCCGCCATCGAACTCCGGTATATATCCTAATGATGTTATGTCTACGCCTCGGAGACCCATGTCTGCAGGTGGGTATCGGGGAAATCAACTCTCTAGAATCACCAATCAACTCAATTTAGAGTAAGTCAAACTAAGATGATAAGCTCTAATGACATTTAAAGGTAGATAGATGTCTCGCTGATGCAGTCCGTGGTTGGGTTAGGTCGTACCGAATGGACGCCCATCAGTTCACGCCCCGCCAGTATCGACCGGATCCCCAAGACCGCAGTATGACTCCTCTTCAACGTGCCTCTTCCGCACGGCCATATGTGCACGAGAGTTCCGGTCAAATGCTACCTCCTTCAGCGTATCAGCAAGGTCAGTGCAAAAGCAGAAGTCGAAATGCCATGGTGAACTACTTTGCATTTGCCTATTTGCTGACCTCTTTATTGGATATCTAGGGCTACATCAAGGCAATCAGCAAGGTGTCTACGAAAACCAACCAGGGTCTTATGAATACAACGAGCGATACCAAACGCAAAATCAATACGGGATGGACCAGCACGATGATAATCAATACAGAGAGAATGTTCCAGATGAGAATACGAGGTCTGCACCGGGGCGTCCGGCTGGGAATGGGTTTAGTCTCGCTTCGAGACCAACGACTAGGGTGCCTCCGCCATTCTAGGCTATAAGTGAGAGCGTGACGAGTGAGTCTCTCTGCGGGATATGGTCAGATCTGGAGGGAGGGAAAAGAGTGCGAACAGGAGGGAATTGCTGACACATAGGGCAATCTGGGTGATCTTCAGGATGGGAAGTCAGAGATATAGGAGAACAGATTCGAGGGCATGCGAGGGGCGGATCAGTTCAGGAACGTGCGTTAAAGTGTACTGAGGCGTCAAAGAAGGAACAAGACAATAGTAAGGCGTTTGTAGTCAATAGAGAAACCGATCCGGCCCTAGTATAGTGTTGCAAGATTTCGAACAGTGAACAGTCGATCATTGTACAATACATAGTGCCAAATAGAACTCAGTCAGCATTATTCAATAGCTTAAATGTACATGATAATTCCAGAGAGTCGATACTCCAGCATTACATACTGGGAATGTGTTTATGTTGGATACCGAGGTCGCCCCTCACCCAACAGCGATATGCGGCATTTGGTGGTGCAAAGCAATGCATTACGATTGCATGGTAATTGTGAATGGTTTCTTTTCCCATGTGATGTGATGTAGATTGATACTATACATACAAAGTGGTTTACACCTGATAATCGGTACACTTCCTTCTTCTTCTTCTCTCATGTTCCGTCCCCACTTGTCGTCCCCTTCTCCACTGGAGACAGGGAGCATAACAGACGTCCTGTTTCACCTTCGCCATTTCACGGTAGTCAAACTCCTTAGCCGTATCACTCCTCGTCTTTGAGACCCAGCCTCTTCTTCTCCTCGGCCAACGCCTCTTCCCTCGCTCGAAGTTCGGCTTTTGCAAGTGCCGAAGCTTGTTGTTTTGATGGATGGTGGTATAGTACTGTGGAGTGAAATCAATCCAGCAAGTATTAGGAGGATATTTGAGTAGTCAGTGATAGATCTCTGTGTGGGGTTGAATCAAAGTATGTCGGTGTGATGTTGATCCCGACTCGGTCTCTCACCGACTTCCAACCTCTAGCTTAGACATAACCCATAACCTCTTCTTAAAGACATGCCCATTCATTCCCATTCTGCGCCTCATCTTCCCTTTTTGGTTTGCAGGATGAATATGAAAATTACCCTCCCAGTCCAGAGTCCACGCGGCCCGTTCAAGATGGTTTTCTCCGTTCCCTCCCATGATCCTCCCAATTTCCCAATAATCAAAGACCAGCCCAGAGAGACCAGACACAATCGCATGATTCAATACTCTGCACTCACCAACGATATATCTCTCCATCAGATGGAAACCATTCAAATGCGTGATAGCATCCTTTGCGTCATCCGGACTCTCATATACCACATAAGCCGTTCCTTTCGTCTTGAGATTCTGATCCGTGCCCAGCCGTATTTGTCTTATAGGCCCGTATTTGCCGAAGAGATCGTATAAATCTGAACCGGTGATATTGAAATTGCTATAAAACAGAACGAAAATGCACACAAGAGCGGGAATTTCAGTACATGTATATGAACTGAGAGCATGGTGGGGAGAGGTTTCCCCCAACTGGGGTTTCTACAACGACCACTTTGAGCTCAGACGTCTTTTGGCGACTGTAGGGACAGGAGGTAGAGGTAAAAGACATACAGGTTCTTTACACTGCAAAATGACCCCAAAGAGATGTCAGCTTGTATCTAGGGACGGGAGAAGCATGATGAGAGAGTATTGGACTGATCAGACCATTCTCTGCACTCACAATAATGCTCTTTGAGCCAAGGGATCATTAGGTCGTTGCATTGTGAATCTTCGGTATGCGTGATTGTGATCAAATCGGAACAGATCAGATAAGTTACGGCTGTATGTTGAAAGTTAAAGGACAAGGGTTTTGTCGGACGTCTCTGAGATTTTGTTGGTCCGGATGTGATTTACGGACGTCGTGGGCGGCGGTTGAGATTGTGCGATCGGTAGCTATGTTCGTAGATGATAACAGCTAAAGTTGTCGAGGGTTGGACCGAGAAGGGAGATAATTATGCTTCGAGGTAACCTTGGTTACTCGTAGCAAGCAGCAACCAGCGAGCAACTCGTCAACAGTAGCAGCGTAGCAGCGTAGCAGCTTGGGATAAATTACAATAAATGTATACCGCAAAATAATAATGATATCACACCGTAGACCTCTTTTCAACCTGCTGCTCTAGCTTTCCTCACCACGATACATACTACGTCTACGTGCTGACCACCTGAAATTTCAATCTCATCTATCCGTATCATTTTGATAAGATAGATAGTCCACTCTAAACAAAAGTCTGTGTAGATAGACATACATATTCAAAATGGCCACCGTTGTCACCCTCCCCATAACCCTCTCACCCGCTCCTCAGGGCTGGTTCAAGCCCTCGGCTTCCAAGCCTTCGGCCCCTACCCAGCTTCCCGTCTACCCCGCCGGACCCTCTTTCATCTCCGCGGCTCGAAGACAGATACTCCAGCGATCATTCGAGGAAGACGACAAGCACGTCCACTCTGCTCGAGAGGCAGCCGCTGCCGCTCAGCAGACCGAGGGTGACGGTCAACTCTACCCTGGACTCGGTGAGGAGGAGGAGCCTGCCCATGTGTTGCAGCAGGACCCCAAGGAGTGGAAGAAGCAGGATCACTATGCCGTTTTGGGTCTTGGTCACATGCGATACAAGGCCTCAGAGGAGCACATCAGGATCGCTCGTGAGTGTGAAAGCTGGCTGGATGCTGTCTGAGGGCTATCGCTGGATGCATTAGCTGAAACGATTCATGGTCTATCCCACAGACCGACGAAAGGTTCTTCGACACCACCCCGACAAGAAGGCCGCTCAGTCCGGAGCCAACGACGACGCTTTCTTCAAGTGTATCCAGAAGGGTGAGCTGGAAAGTGACTTTACATGCGAACCGTCAGCTGATATGTTTTCTACCGGTACTTGTCCTGTCCAGCTCACGAGGTCCTCACCCACCACGAGCGACGAAGACAATTCGACTCGGTCGACTGGAACATCGAGGACGAAGTGCCCGACCTCAAGAAGTACTCTCCCGAGCAGTTCGTCGCCGAGTGCAACAAGATCTTCTCTCGAGAAGGTCGATTCTCCAAGACTCAGCCCGTTCCCGAGTTTGGTCCTCTCGATGCGCCCAAGAAGGAGGTCGAGGGATTCTACGACTTCTTCTACAACTTTGACTCTTGGAGGTCTTTCGAGTGGCACGACAAGGAGGTCAACGAGGGTTCCGACTCGTGAGTTTCAGACTTTTATACGTTACAACTGTTATCTCATATCCTTGAGTTCGAGATGAGCTCGAGGTGAATCAGTTGAGCCTAATTCGTGATATGTTGATCTGTTTCAGCCGAGACGACAAGCGATACACTGAGAAGAAGAACAAATCTGAGCGAACCCGAAGAAAAAAGGAGGACAACACTCGACTCCGAGAGCTCGTCGACACTGTTCTCGCTCTGGACCCCCGAATCAAGCGAATCAAGGCTGAGGAGAAGGCCGCTCGAGACGCTAAGAAGAAGGGTGGTGTTGCTAACGGTGGTGCTGCTAAGCCCCTGAGCGCTGCTGAGAAGAAGAAGGCCGAGGAGCAGAAGAAGAAGGAGGAAGCTGACAAGAAGGAGGCTGAGAAGAAGGCCAACGAGGCTTCAAAGGCTGACCGAGAGGCGGCCAAGAAGGCCAAGGAGGCTGCTCGAAAGAACCTCAAGAAGTGGAAGAAGGTGAGCTCGGCCTTTTTTTCAGCTTGTCGTCAACAAGGAGCTCTTCTGTCTTCGAAAAAATGTGCTGACAGTCAGTGCTTTTGATACTTACATAGGCCATCGCCACCGTCATCTCTTCCTCCAACTACTTCCAGCCCGAGGGTACTTCCCCTTCGCCCGCCGTCATCGAGAAGCAGCTCGCCGAGCTCGACACTTTGGTCGAGATCCTCGAGCCCGAGGAAGTCAAGGACCTCAAGGAGAAGATCGACAAGGCCGGAAACGGTGAGCCTGCCAAGGCTGCTCTTGTTGAAAAGGTCAAAGCTGCCGGTGAGAAGGGAGAGGGCAAGTTCACCGAGTTTGCTTAAACCTAAACTTAGATCTAGACATTCTTAGATTGCCACCCAAGGCAGCACATGCATTCTTGCTTGCTCGCTTGCCCCGTCTTACTCGTCTCCTTAGACTCTGTCCTTCTGGGCTGAAATGCTCCTTTGTGAGCGCCTGGAACTGGTTGTACCGTGCTGGTCGCCCATTTTAATTTGCAGCAAATCCGCTCCAGTTCTGGACCTCCTTTGATCGAAGACAGGGCGGAGTTGGCCCATGGCCAGTGGATGACCTAGAGAAACAAGACTCAAGCATGATTGAGAATCTAGATTGTGCTCGCGACCCAAGAAGCCAGAGGTGCGCTTCGGAGAAGAAGCTGTGAAATTTGGGCAGTGAAAGGAAGTTCAGTCTGGCGTTTTCTCGTGGTGGTTGCCTGATAAGTCTCGCATTCACTCTAATCGAATGGGCCTACAGCTCAGCTGGTCCGATCCGACCGGATAGGAGAAGTAAGTCTAATTCCGTCCAAATTTTTCGGTCGCTGGACTCGAGTCGCCATTATCTTGAACCCAGGTGTCTTAGAAGACATGGGTTGGAAAGTTGACCATATAGTGTAGTCGGAGTCCATGCTGCCTGTGAGTTCGGTTTGTTATAACAGTTACAAGAGCATGGGTTAGCATTTCGATGGCAATGGCCTCAAAGCACCCTACTTGATCACTGATACAAAGTTTTGTCACTCAAGTATAACTGCAGCGCACGTCCACTTTAATTTTGAAACTCAATATCAGTCACATACTCATAGTCAGTAAGGTATTACATCCAGTCTCATCCCCAGCTAGTATCACTACAATCATCGACCACCAGTAGGGGTCTGCTGTGTCAGACAAAGGATAGTGGCGATCGACCATAATGTCAACCAAGGAGAATCAATCTAACGACTCCGCTCGAGGCCTGTCAGCCGCTATGGAAGATTGTACCTTGACAACGGGTACCACTCCAGGAACCGATCCGGATATCGACGTCACAGAGGGTACGGAGGGTACAGGTACAGCTCAAAGAGCTACATCTGCATTTTCTCGGTCAATTGTGACTGAGATTAAGCCAGACGGTGCGCTATCGACGTCGCCCTCGTCGCCTTCGAGGGCGGAACCGAATACAGACACGGGTCACACTTCGGCGACGGCGACGCATGAAGTTCCTAGCCATGTCCATGGCCATCGCCAAGGCCAAGGCCGACCTGTCGATCCAACACCAACGAGCGGCGCTACCTCGGCCAAAGCAGAGTCGTCTACCAAGAAAGGAAACGTGACGAAGAAGAAGGAATCAGTCCGCGAGATCATTGAGAGGGTTGTTGAGAACGGTGAATCTGTTTGCGGTAAAATGCGAATGGCAACGGAGAAAGAGGTAAGTGCTTTCACGCAATCAAATTAACAGCTCAAAATGTTCCGTATGGAGCAGACGAGCTGATCACCGAAACCCTGTACAACTGCACTCTTAATCTACCTGTACATGCTATGCCTCTTGCTTAACGACCCTTTGGCCGTATTGCCAATACGTAATCAACGCAGCGCTACGACACTACTTACGGTACCGAGGCTACTGTGAACAATACGGTTACATGCAAGAAACCCCCTCTAGGCTTTGCAGATTCTACGTGCACCAGGAACTTCACGTGCAAGTATAGGTGCTTTGACGACTTGTGCGAGCGTTGTTCAGACGCTGCTGAACCTTGGATGGCCGAAGCAGAAAAGCGTATGGAGGAATGCGAGAAGCAATACGAGCAGGATTTCGGCAAGGAATTCGCCTCCAACAAAGAGGGTGACGAGACGGCAGAAGGCAAATCGTCATGGCCTGACTGGATGCCATCTTGGAGAACCAGAACCACTAGGTGATAGATAGGACAGACAGTGGTACTGTACACAGTATGCTGTAGTACGATTTGGACCTGAGGTCTCCGTTATAATGCCGTCCTGAACTTATATTATGGGGGCTTTAAACAGACGTTTCCGATTAGATAACATGGCGCGGTATATTTAGCCATGTAATGAAGATATTCTGGAAGCAGAGAAGCCTACGTATGATTCACCGGTGTTGCGCCCGGTACTCATAAACCAGGCTGTCATATCTTGATTGCATACCAGGTATTTTGATTATCTTCCCACCATTTACTCGCTTCTCGCACTCCGTCAACACATTCCGATGACCAGTCTGATAGGCTTCATCTTGTGCGCATCTGATCTCCTGCCCAGGCCTGATATCCTACAACGCCAGAGTGGCCTCCAGCCCGTCACTAAAGCCTGACGCTCTCGGGCGGTCCAAGATAACTGTATCCTCTCTCCTTGATACCTCCAACATCTACCCAGATCCTCTCTATGATCATACCCGCGGTCATTCCGTGGAGGCTGATGGTATGTTTGCCTCCCTTCTCCCAGCTGGCAACCTTGTAGGGGATCGTGACGTTTCTGTTTTCCGTAGAAACGGCTTCCAGCCAGTCGGAAGGTACTGCACCAGTGGCAGCCTTGGTGAAGGGGTCGAGACCCTCGACTTCTTGTAAGAACTTGGTAGGAATAGGGTGAATCTCCTGTACGGGTTGATCATCGACTTGCAAACCAAAAGCAAGTTCCTTGCCAACCAAGAAGTTGTTGGTGGGACCAATCTGAATGGTGATTTCGAAATCGGTGTCTGCATCAAGCGAGTCGCCATGACACCAAATGTCGTATTCCAGCTTAGGGCCTTGCCCGGCAGTAAAGTTCTGGGTTGAGACAGGGTACATCTCGACTCCGGACAATGTCCTGCCATATCCTTCGATCTCTTCAAAGGCGTAACCTTCGGCCGACGAGTTTCGGGTGAAATGGGCCGCTTCGACAACAACGTATCCATCACCTTGGATGTGGCCGTGGAAGTCCTTCGGTGGGGAAGGTGGAACCGTGATGGGTACCGTGATCGTCACATTGGTGAGATCGTTCGCGGTGAGGTGGACATGACCTTCGGCTTGATACATTTCCTCCGACGCGAGCGAGGAAGGTACCCTATCCCAATCGACCGAGATATACACTCGAACATCCTTGGTACCGTCCCACTTGATGTGACCTCGGTCTTGAGAGAGTTTGAGCCACTCCTGGTCAGCCTTGAGTTTGAAGGTCGTGTTCTTAGGTCCACCAGAACCGATATCGATCCACCTTCTCTTGGCGCCATACGGATCCATAGTGAGTAAAGTCGGGTCAGGACACTTGAACAAGCCTGCGCAATTGGCACCGGTGTCTCCGGGCCAAGCACCAATCTTGTTCTCGACGGTGACACGGACGTAGGCGACATAGCCTGGAAGAGCGTGTTCCTTGATTGGAATACCGGGTCGAGAAGGCTGATAAGGGTTGACGAACTTGACGGGTGGGAGCGAGTCTCGGATGGGCTCGAGAGGACCATAGTAATTGATGTGCGTCTGGTCCCACATGCTACGCAACATGACACATCAACTCTGCATTATCTCGCACAGGATCAAGGTCGAACTCACTGGTCCCACTTCCTGTTCAGGAGAGAGTGGAAAGTCTCAGTGATGTTTGCGTCCTGGTAGAATGCATCAATCGCTTCCTTGGCAAATGTGTTGGCTGCTGTCCTAGCTTGGAAGGCGTAGAGGTGGGATCGTGCGACTGGCATATCCCCGCTTGAGTGAGCCTAATGCTCGTACGCAGCCAAGAAAACCGTCTGAGAGCTCACCAGCAATGTGTAGTCTATTGATGTTTGCCTGGCCAGCGCAGAGCATGAGCACCTGCTGGAAGAAGGTAGCTTTGGTGTGTTTTGGCAGATGTTCGTAGATCTTCTCCGCGCGATGGGTAAGATCAAGCCAGCCGTCGAGGACGCGCTCCGCTCTGCACAGCAGAAGTTGAGTAGGTCATAGAGGTCAGTTACTCCGGAAGATAATCAAAGCCAAGCGAGGAACAGCTCGCTTACTCCTCGTAGTTTAGCAATGAGAAGGTGTCTCCAAGCAATTCTACCTTTGCTCGCCCGGCGTATAGCTTCGAAGAGGAGCAGAAAGTCAGTCATTGGTGAGCTACGCTTAGCAGCGGATGTTTTGTTCTTTGCTGGCCACAGGGTGAACTCACAGAGTACTTGTACATGATATCGGCAACTTCTTCCTTGACCTCTTCTCCGAATTCTCGCTCGGCCCAATGTGTCAAGTACTTCTTGACAGAGTTTCTTGACCAGGCGTCCGAATCGTAAGCAAGGGAGAGGAAGTGTTCCGTTGGCAATTCGAGAGGCTTGAGGGAGCCGACGTTGAGGATCCAGATGGAGGTAGTGTTGAACGCTCGGGCAATGTTCATCTGTTCCCATGCTGAGAGGTGCGGTGGACGAATTCAGTCGACTTGCGCGTTTTTCAATCGACCATCTGCGCAACAGTCTACTTACTCTTCGCAAGGTTGATAGTGTTGGTCCACTTGTAGTCTCTGGGCAACCCGACGTCTATCAAACCATATGAAACAGACCGGCTGTTTTAATCTCATACTTTCAGGAGGATGTTATGCATGACTCACAATCGACGTGATAGTATATACCGGCGCCAGCTTTGTGATCTTGCTTGTTGGGAGGCAAGACCGACATGAGGTTACCGTAGTTGTCATCGGCGAAAAGAACGGTGACTATCACTTCATGTCAGAACAATGCTCCCGGACGGGCTTTCATGGATTACCTACCATCATCCGGCACTTCCAGCTAGACGAGGACGGGTCATGTTAGCTTCATACATCGTTTGGATATGTTGTCGTAGGCTGAACCCACCCCGTTCATGTAGTATCCGGCTACTTCCTTGTACATGCACCACATTTGGCTGACACCGTCGAGGTTGTCGCCGTAAACCTCCTTGAGCAAACCTTGCTGAGCGTTGGTGATGTCTAGAATAACGAATGAGGTCAGTACTGATAATAAGTGAATCATTATGTGTGTCAGATTTGACTCACTTTGGACCAACTCATTGCTGGCACCACTCAACGGTTCATCGCCATCACCTCTCATACCCATTGTGAAGAGGGTTTCCATGCCTTTGGCACGTTCAGCTCCGTACCGCCAGAACTCGGTCAAGGTGTCTTTGTTCTTGTTGTAATCCCATGAGCCCACGCCATAAGAGTCCCATTCAGGCTTGTTTCGAGACATGGGTTCGTGATGAGAGGTTCCCATTACTATACCCATGCGGTTAGCCAGAATCTGGTTAGGTCCGGGAGTCGGCTCTTTCGGAAGACCGTTTGAGGTGTCCAGGCCATCAACGTCGAACATGCTAGCCCACACTGGGGTACAATCAATATCAGTCAATTTCACAACACCGGCTATTAGGACATATCAATTTGGAAACAACGATGACTCACTAGCAGGCCAGTGATAGTTCGCTTTGAGCCTCAACATCATCTCGAACCATTTCTCATACATTTCAACCTGGAATGCAGGTTCCCAAGGTTTTCTACCCCAGGACTGCTGGGCCCATCCCCAAAGCGCAGGATGCTCGTCATTGATGAATAGACCGCGGTACTTGACGGTAGGTTCCCCGTGCGAAAGTCGCTTGGTCTTGTCGAACGCTACAATGGGCTTGTGTCGCACTGGTGTGTCGGCCCAATAATGCCAGGGGGAGACGCCCATTTGCTCCGACAATGTGTATAAGGCATAGATGGTACCACGCTGCTCGACCATGCTGGTCAGCTACAAGCCTTGCAAACGATGAAGCTCGACAACTCAGGGCAAAGCTCACTCTGTCAGAACCGGTGATAACAAGTCCTTCCTTCAATCCCTTGACCGGCTCATCTTCCCATCCAATCTCATATGATTCCCACTTGCCATCCAGCTCATCCCTCTTGACACCCTTCAATCCCTTGACAAGCTCACTGCCGACACTACCGACCACCAGGGCTCTACCGATATGATGAGGCAGGGTATCGTTATACAACCGAGGACGTTGTCCCGTGACTTTATGAACGTCATCAGCGAAAGTTTGAGCGGCTACATGAATAGCTTGATCGTCTGACGAGTCGAGAAGCAGGGGTGTCGCGTGCTTGTTATGAGTCGAGGCGATCAAGAAGTGATTCTCTTGATCAATGGTCCCACTCTGCTCTTCATGACCTTGAGAGAAGGCCCCAAAGACGACTTGATCTACCTCGCTGTCGAGGACGGGTTCGGCCGTCGAGTCGAGTTCCGCAACTGAAGGGAAGAAGATCACCTTCTCCTCTCCAAGGGCTAAGACTTGCCCTACAAGTGACAGTCCAACGCCCAAGCCCGCCAATAAGGCATTCTGTGCTATGTACATGGCTGTTGGTAGTCAATCCTTTCTTTCTCTGGAAAGGGGACATAAGCATGCTACGTAACTGTTCGAAGGATTGTTATATCTTGACCACACAGCCTAAAGCAGACTCATTTGGGTCATGCGTTAATTCCCCCTCCACCCGGTGGATCCGGCTCCGAAACCGGCCGGTCTTCTTACGCCGGACCGTGTTAGTCTCTTTCCTCGTCGCCGAATGTGAATGCATGGGACGGCAGGAAGGGCATATCATTATAATCATCCACAGGAGATGTTTGGAGGTAAATATGTGCACATGCATATCCATATCCGGACCTGCATTGCGTGAGATGATGAAGAGGCGACCGGTGCACCGGTGAGGTGGAGGGATGTCTACAACAGTAGTCAACGCAGTTGGCCGCGTCGGGCGTTTGTCCAATACGACTGCAGCACTGTGCCTTCAGATGATCCAAGTGAAATGATCCAAAAGAGCCTTCCCGGCACATCAGCTGACTTTCTTCATGTCACATCACAGCACAGGAAATCACAGACGCCTTGCGGTGTGAGAAAACACGAAAAGGGACTGCGCCTGCGCTTGTGGTCCAAGTCTGAAGGACATCGACCGGGTCTCATGATCGCCTGAACCCTTTTTCCACCAGAAGCCGATACTGGCGTGTCTTTGGCTGAAGATTCCACCCATGAGGTAGACTCGAGACGGCACCGTTCAGATCAGACTATCGACAATGATTAATCAAGCGGCCGGGATCGCAACGGCCGTGGACAAAGTGAGATCTGAGGAGGCAACCATCTCATCGCTTCGAAGTGATGGGCAACATCACTCATCACTTTAGCGGTGTTTTGCTGATTCAAACATGTGACACAACGAGGTAAGTCTATTTGCTGGTATTGCAAGAAAATCATATTCTTTCTCTAAAGAAATTTCTCCATCTAGATCGGCCGGATCGGGACTAATAATGTGATAGGGTCCGCTCAGCTTTCCTTCAGTTACTGGACACTCGGGATCAAATCACTTGACTGGAAACCGTTCCAGTTTCCGAGGTTTAAGGGTCAATCGATCGCCTGGCCCACGCCTCGGGTTATCTGATAAAATACGCCCGAAGAGAGTGTTCAAAACTGCGAGCGATTGATTGTTACGTGCAACTTTTACGCCCCTCATCATATGCCTACATACTTTAGTGAACAGTGAGCCCGGCTTCGTCCCCTAGCCGCATTCAGCACTTTGATACATTCATGGAGAGCCTGCTGGTTTGCGAAGACTTTTGGGATGCGGCCAAAGGCTAGATCTGACTTTTGGGAGAGGTCTGAAAGTTCACTGGAGGGGCTTTTGTTCAGCCCTAAGCGAGGGAACAAACACCAAGCCTCGTTATGGCTTGAATGGACCGTCGAATTAGACTATGTATCCGACGTAAGCGATCGGTAATAGATGCACATGTATGTACCTTTTTACGCAACTTTACTGTTGCACAACAATGCTCAGTCCTGTGCTTGAGGCAAGCAGGAGCAGCAGATAGTACACATCTCAAGACGCCACCGCATGCACCAGACATGACTGTGCAGCAGCCGTTGACTTGGAGGCTGTTCCTGTCGCCTGTACCGTATGTACTATAGCTTGGGAGTACAGACGTGTATGCTGGACGAACATTCCTGGCAAGGTTGCCAAGACTTTGGTTTCGGGATGTGCAATGATCTTTTAGTCAGGGCATCTAAGGCAGGGCAGCTTCAAGTCAAGTATGGGTGGATGCAAAACCGATACGGCGCAGCGTCAGCGTCAGCATATGAATATAAGAAACACCGAAAAAGCAGGAACAAGACACGGCACTAGTAATCGGACCCGTTAACCCGACTTTCTACACAGCTGAACTATTCTTTTGCTATTTTTTTCGGAATCGTTGTTGCCCCTGTCGAATCATATCAGATAAGCTCGACTATGGGCTGAAAACTCGCTCGAAGAGACAACGTGCGATGTATGTATATATATAATATATATATATATATATATATGAGACGCAGCGATACAAGTCTACCGAGGTATTAATATCTCATATCTCTCATCTAATCCTCCTTGCTTTCCTCTCAGGACGATCAAAAACGCTGTCGAGCTTCCCATTCCCCAGCCTCGCCGACCCACGACACGCCCCGGATCGTATCTCACGTGTACTGCCGACACCTCTATCATGTCTCCAAAGACGGTCTTCCAGCGGAGAGCTGGCTCTCTCACTGAGAAGAGAGAAGACGATTCCATCGAGCCATCGCCCACTTCTACCTCGCCTGTCTCCGCATCACCCTCGCTCAGCGAGAAAGACAAAGACCCCCTCGCGCTCACTGGTCCCCCCGATGATCTCCAAGGACAGGTACCCGAGCTCACTGATACTGATGGTATCCCACAAGGACTGGAAGAAAAAGAGATTGCCATACCGTGGAAGTACCGTTTGGTAGCATTTAGCATGATCATTTTCTTCGCGACTGGGTCAAGCTACCTTGAAAACGTTGCCGCGCCTCTTAAATCCACGTTCAGAAAAGAATTAAAGATCACCAGTAAGTTCCCATGTTTCGGGACTTTTCTTCGAAAATGGAAGGCTGATTTCATTCTGTTCTGCTTTGGTGCGATACTACAGATGCGCAATACGGTGCAGTGACTTCCGCTTCAAGTCTAATCAACACCGTCCTTCCCATCATAGGAGGTATAGGAATGGACTACTGGGGTGCTACATAGTACGTATGACCCTCTCCAGCCACTGTGTACCGTCTTTGTCCATGCCTTCCTGATCCAGTGCTGACCTCTATTGTGATATGGTACGGTACACAGCGCCTCCATCATTTCCAGCATCTTTGTCCTGGTCGGCGCCATCGTCACCTCGTGTGTGAGTGATCAAGTCCTCACTCCGCCTCAGTATACAATGACTTACGATCTGAATTCTAATCCCTTACGTCACGGACACCGAAACAGTCTGCCAATACCAACAATTATGGACTTTTGATCGGCGGTAGGATTATCATGGGGTTAGGTTCTACGGGTATGTGGATGTCCGGCTTGACTGATCATCTTAGCGGAATACCAACACTCAATGTGAACAACATTGTTCCTCTCAGTCATCGAGTCTACTCAGAATAAGCTGTATGCCCATTGGTTCCGAGGCTCCAATCTTGCCTTGGTCTTCGCCCTCGATATCGCCTGGAACCGAATAACGGGCGTTATCTCAAAGGCGACTGCGGTTCCCATGTCCAACATCAACGGATGGTGGGGATGGGCGCAGTGGATCCCGACTATTGTGTGTGGATTCAATATGGCGCTCGTATTGACGTATTGGGCTTTTGAGCGTAGCGTGCCCAAAAAGTATCAGCCTGCTTTGGGGAAGGATGCGAGAGTCGTGGAAGGGTGGAGTAAGAGGCAGTTTCAATTTGGCACTCTTCTCAGACTGTGAGTGCGACACAGGTACAATCGTGTAGTGGAGAGTGTCGTGAAAACTGTTGTCCGGTGAAATACATGCTGATTGTAAATCACAACACTCAGTCCCAAGTTCTTCTGGATCATGTGCGGGACTCGTGAGTACATGGAGCACGTCCGTTTACCACATCGTGCCTTCTTGACTACAAGCTGACATCAGTCAACCCTTGTTCCTGTGTGGAATCTCGTAGAGCTCTTTCAAAACGCAGCAGTCGGCGTATACACCTCCAACCTGGCGGATATCCAGACATACACAAGGGGGACTTCGAAGCTCGCTGCAGGGTACAATTCCTCGTTGCAGGGTGTCATCCCAATTGTATTGACTCCTGTCACCGGATGGTTCTTCGATAGATTTGGCTGGAGAATGGTCTTTGGTGAGTACATACGCATCAGAACCGTCTCAAGGACCTGCTGTGGCCATCTATGCTGCAGCCCTACAAGCTGTCGCTGAAAGCTTTCGATTGGTCTTTGGGCTGACCCCTGGCATCTCGCAGTCTCGTGGACGGCGGTTCTGTACATCATCGTCTTTGCCTTGATTGGATTCACCGCTGTCCATCCTCTTTGTCCGATCTTGATCTCGTCGTTTGCAAATACGACCAACGCCATCGCTTTTATCGCTTCCATCCCTGTACTGATCGGCGATGACGCTCTGTTGGGTACGGCATATGGTGTGTGGAAGTCCTTCGTGAGTAAGGTTTTCTTATCAGGTGTGGTTGATGATGAGGATTAGGATACGACACGACGAAAGGGGGTCATCTGAGTCCATTTTGCCATGACATAATTCAATAACGCGATGCAAATCGAGGGCTAACAAACCGCTTTTGATAACGACACAGCAAAACGGAAACTCTGCGGTTCTGGATGTCGCCGCGGGTGCAATTGTGAGGACCGCTTTCTACGCTTCACTACCAAGCAGAAAACCGTTACACAGCTGTGCGACTATTGCGATCGCTGCTGACTCTTGTCTTATGATTCTGGGATGTGTAGCAAGATCGAACGAAGAGCGGATCATACGATAACGTTTTGTACCTTATCATCGCCATCAAAGCCGTTGAAGTCTGCCTTGGACCGATCTATGACTACCTTGATGGTAAATGGCTGGGTCACTCTCTTCGTATGCCCGAGCAGAAGCGACTTGAACTTCGAAAGAAGGCCTTGGAGGAAGACCTCGATTATCCTGGATGGAGGATTAGCAAGAGGACTACCTTGATCGTTGGAGGTGAATTGACAGCGTTGATCATCACCGCATGGGTTGTGAGTGTCATTTCTGTCTTGCGGACTGTGGTTTCACGGTTCGTTGGGAACGAGATCAGCTCAATGCTGACCATACTGTTCGCGATCGGCAGGTCTACATCATTTACTCTTTGGGTACTTGAGAGGGAGGCATGCAGCGCGCAATCCAATCAAAATTACGTGAGGAGTCCGCCAGTCACACAAAAAGGCGGCGGGGACCTCAGTGAATCAGAATGATAATTTATAGAACATAGACTAGGCTTCAGTACGTTCACCCATATATGCTCATGCAAGCATGATTAGCGATTTCGCTTTTCTCGGGTAAAACTCACTGTAGGGTGAAGCATAATTCGCGTATTCCCCCACTCTTGCGCCCTAAAACAATAGGTTTATGATCGGAACTAGAAGCAAGGATAAGGCGATGTAGAGTTGAGTTTGATGGTGACGGGTCTGTTGTAACGCATGGTGTCATCACGATGCCATGGGCAAAACATAATGGTACCGAGTAGATCAACGCTCTGGTTCTGGTGCCGATTTGATGATAATGAGCAATGATCGCCGTTTCAAGGGATGGACCCCAATTCCCAATTCCCCGTATTCCCGCGACAATCCTGCTTTCCAAGAACCCTCGATCGAGCCCGGATGACGAAGACGACGGTGATGGTGGTGATGAGGACGATGAGTTTGACCGCGAGCCAAGACTGATTTGTGATGTGTTTGAGCGATTTATTCGTGTCATTTGTCATTTGTGTGATAGATGAAAAATGACTTGTATGTAGCGCAACGACGCCCTAGCCCTTCCGTCGGAGAATTTTAACCTTGACCTTGCTACAGTACGTTAGCCGTTGTCCAACTTGGCTCGAGCTTCTCGGATCTAAACCATCTCAAAGTATCATCTCAGCATTGGGTTCCCATCATTCCACTTAGCAAGCTTAGCATTTGTAGCTTGTAGCTTATCAACCATCATTTCATAAGCCCATCAAGCTGACTGCATCACCAGGGACCGTATAGCAGCACCGAGCACACGTTCTTGATTCAGTGTGTATACTCAATACCAACGCCCAAGTCGTACCCCTCTTAACATTCCCATATCTACCCTACCGCCTACAACATTTGTGAAGCCCTCGACTTGACCTTCTCGATAGTCTTCGACGAAATCCTCATCTCACAACAACTCACTCTGACTTGACAATACCTCATACGACTGCAAACAAGCCAAGATGTCCTCGCCTCATCCTACCACCCTCCTCCCTTACGCTGAGCGAATCAAGCTCCATACCAACCCTACAGCCAAACGGATCCTTGAGATTATGGACGGGAAGAAGACCAATCTCGCCGTTTCTGTAGATGTCACTTCTGCTGCTGAGGCTTTGGAAGTTGTCAAGCGGGTCGGTGCGAGTGTATGCATGGTCAAGGTGGGTGAAATGAAGTCCAAGTCTCTACTTGCGTTTATACACCGCTCGGATCACTTGGAGTTCGAGTGAACTGACCAGCTTGGGTTCGCTTGGCTTTCTCAGACCCACTGCGACATCTTCGAAGACTTCTCGCCTGCTTTTACGGAAGAGCTTGTCCGATTGTCAAAAGAGCTAGACTTTGTGATCTTCGAGGACAGGAAGTTCGCCGATATTGGTGAGTTTGATTAGACTTCCCATCTCAGCCTCACTTCGTCATTACCTTCGCGGCATCGCCGTATTGCTGCTTCGGCTCAATATCGTGCATCAATGCTGTTGTCTTCGGAACGACAGGTCCAGCTTCTGAATCGAGTACTAATGACATATACTTGACTGATTTCAGGTAACACTGTCTCCTTGCAATACTCCTCTGGCGTACACAAGATCGCCTCCTGGTCAGACCTGACCAATGCCCACCCTGTCCCCGGACCAGGTATCATCAAAGGTCTCGCCACTGTCGGTCAGCCTCTCGGTCGTGGTCTCCTCTTACTCGCCGAGATGTCATCTGCCGGCTCTTTGGCCGTAGGAGGATACACCGAACAAACGTTTGACATGGCCCGAAAAGCGGGACGAGAATTCGTCATTGGCTTCATCGCTCAAAACCGAGTAGACAAGGACGCCAGCCCCGAAAAGGGCGAAGATTGGTTGATCATGTCTCCAGGTGTAGGATTGGCCGCCAAAGGAGATAGTTTGGGTCAGCAGTACAGGACCCCCAGGGAGGTCGTGATTGAGGCTGGAGCAGATGTGATCATTGTAGGAAGAGGGATTTACGGTGTTCAGGGAGGTGAACAGGCTGTCAAGGATGAGGCAGAGAGGTATCGAGTTGAAGGATGGAAGGCTTACGAGGAACGACTCACCAGGAAGTAAGCGTAGGCCCCGCGAGAATATCGGATGGATACGTCTGCCAATCATGTCTGCGACGTGTGAGGAGAGATAACGTGAAGAAGGGGGGCAGATCAATTCCCTTTCAACATGTAATATGCTGTTAAGAGTCAATCCCGGATGTCATACCACAACGGAGAAGACAAGAGAAGCGACGTAAAGACAATAGATACGACTTGTTTATGCATGTCAGATTATACATGTGATGATCTATCGCTTCGAGTGCACAAGTGTGCACTGGTCACAGAGTAGCAGCCAGCTTGATACGGGAGCGCTCCATGAAGTGTTTGGTCCAAAGGCCTGGAACAGCCCTACCAATTTACACCTACAGTTGGTCCGGTCGACCTAGTCCGAGTCGATCTCGATCACCCCATCATCATAATCCCCATCGTCATCGTCATCATCACCTCCATTAAACATGAAGTCATCCTCATCCAGCATCGTAGCGTCAATAACCTCCTGCCTGCTCTGTTCCGTACTCCTACCTGCTCCCGCCGCAGCGCTATTGGTCGTAGCCGTCTTTCTCAAACTATTGCCACTTCCCAGCTTAGCCCATGGATCAGGCTTCTCTTCTTCCTGCTCCGTTTTCACAGGCGCAGGCGGAACCGTCCCAGGACGACTGGCAGGCGGGGTGGGGTTAGCCGCTCCGGGTGGTCTTCGAGCAAGGGTCTGTCCTGCTCCGCCAAATGGCTGTGCAGGCTGGACGGTGGGTTCGACGGTTGATTTGGGTGCTTTGGAGGGGTCGAAGGGAACGTATTTGAAACCAAAGAAGAACTTTCCCTCGGGCAGCACGAGCGCAGCAGGGACTTTACGATCGGCATCTCCCAGTGATTCGGGTGTAAATATACGTGGGCCACTAGATGTGAGTTAGCAGGAGAATCAGCACACGAATGGCTTCCTGAAACAGACTGAAGTACAGCGCCGTGCTTCTCCATTTCAAATCTGAGCGGAGAGGGATGATCTACTTACTCTGCACGGTTGATTCTGCTGCTGGAGTCAACTTCCTCGATCTTCTTAGCCAATCCCTTTCCTTTCACCTTCTTTCCGCTCAAGCTCTGACCTACACCGGTGAAACTCTCGATAGGCGTCGCATCCCCCGAGCCAGGCCTGGTGACGCTCAGCGAGGTTCCAGGCCTGCTACTTCCAGCTGAAGCAGAATGAGTTTCGCTCAGATCGATCTTGAGCTTGTCGGCCATTGTAGGAATAGGCGCAGGTGCAGGTCGAGGCGGCTCAACGTATCCTACTGGCGTGGCGAAATCTACTTCCAGGTCGGTATCGATGACGCTTATACCGGGTCCTTCAGGATATGTCTCCATGATGAGGAATTCAAAAGTGAGGGAGTTGTAGGTGATTTCGATGATGTCGCATTTTGTCAGAACTGAATAGAACCGCAAAGCGGATTCAAGTCTAGTATACCAGATTTGAATCAGCTGATGGTTCCGCTCGCGGTATCCTGTCGGTAGCTGGTTTGTGATACTTACACAGCTTTGGCATCTGAGACTTGCAAGAAATCGGTCGACTGAGCTTGAATCTTGACCATCTTTCCCTTTGGTAGCTTGGCTCCTGTCAGTCGGATTGGATCTCCCTCAGTCAAATTGAGTGTTTTCATCATCTGTCCTCAATGACAAACAATACAATGCTGTCAGCTGAGTCGGTGGATTGACATAAACAGGTTATCTCCTCAGCTCACCCATGCTGGAAGGTGCACGATCCCTTCTTCTGCAATAAACTCCAATACACCAGCATGCGTCTTGTGTACAGTCGGATTTCGAGGGTTCCGGAGCTGGAAGGTCCATGGAGAAGGGATATCGAGAGCGGCTAAAAGATGGATGAAGAAGATCAGTAAGGTGAGAAAGAGGCAGTGAAACTAACATGGAAGTTCAACAGTCACCTACACAGTTTGGCAAGTGCCGAAGGAGGCATGATGACTATCGCGACGTTACTGGTTAGCTATATTACGTTGAACCCAGCAGTGCATAGCTCACTCTTTCCTCCATACATCAGCTCCGGCCTCTCTCGTCCACCCATAACAGCTACAGAGTATGCTTTGTAGTATTCATCGTAGGCTCTAGATTGATATTGACAACAAGATAGAGAGAGCTCACGTCAGCTTCTGGCATGACGTTACCTTGCGCTTCCATAGGGAGTAACAAGGAAGGACTTGGATGATGTAGTCAAGGACTCACGATGGTGGGGGAGCTCTAAACTGGTGTCTCATACCACCCATGAGCTGAGAGAGGATCGCACTCGGCCCTCCCAGAGTAGGCGGTGTAGCGTAATCATATTCCTCTGAACAGTTTCACCTGGTCAGCTCATACTTCTCCCATCAAGCGGTATCGATTATGACAGGGACAGACGTTAATGGTGGTGGCAAATGAGGTGAACATACCGTCTGAGTCGTCGTATCCGTGGTTCATCTTGTCTGTAGGTATCTCAGAGCACTCAGCGAGTCTAGTCAGCGAGCTTGAGGGGGATGATTCTAAGAGATTGTTGGTAAGAAGATCAAATAGACGAGCTGTAAGGTTGATGAGTTTCAATAGTACTTCGTACAATGTAGTGACGCCTGCGCGTTGACGCTGACGGGCGTCCAGTGTCGGGCAGGATCACGTGACCTGACGTCAGACTTGGTACTATAGTTAGGATGATCGATAATCGATAATAACCATAGCTGCCACGTTGTCTCTCTCCTTCGAGTGCTCACATCCATCTCCATCTAATCAGCATAATTTACCTGTGAGACAGCATAAACAGCTAGGTATACCATACCAGCTTACCGACCGCCATAATTAACAAGCTACAAGAAGCGATTGCTTTGGACCTATATCCGCACGGCAGACGCTGTACAGGCCAAAGAGAGACTATACGACCACTTGATTTGGCTCGCTCGCAAACATCCAGCGCCGCGACAGGCGGTTCAGATCCTGTCCTGACGACGACATCATGTCAAATCCCTACCTTCCCTTATCGCCCTCATCCTCGTCCACCCCTTCATTTCAAACCTCAAACCCATACGCTTTACCTGCAAATAAGAACGGTTCCAATGCACCCATTACGCGATCGAGGACATTGTTTTACTTGTCCGTGAGAGACTCGAGTACGACCTACAGCACGAGACAACGGAAGGTTGGGAGACAATATGGTGATACGATTGATGTGGGCGATGACGAAGAGCAGATCGGGTTGATGGGTAACGCAGCTGGGAGTGGAAGTGGGAGCGGTCATTTCGGAGAGGGAAAGGGATTGCCGCCGAAATGGTGAGCACTTCCACCTGCTTTCACGCTATTGAATGAGTGGTCTTGAATCAAGAGGGGAATAGACTGGCTGATACATGTAGTCCCATACAGGGTGGATATAAGTGATGAAGTAGAGGAGATCTTAAGCAGAGCAAAGATAAAGAGTGAGTGGTTAATAGAACATATCTCATGTCTCTGTTTGATGTAGACCATTCTATGACGGTTGAACATTTTGCTAATAGTCGCTACAACGCCGTAGTCACCTCCCTGGATAAGTTGCATGCCAAGCATGTCTTGCCTGGATTTACGGATCGTTCAGCTGAGGAGAGAGAGATTGAACGTCAGACTGCGGACATCACACGAGTAAGCCTCTTCATGCCTCCCGTGCTAGACTATTCCTCTTAGTCGTACTCCCCTTCATATTTGGTGGTGGACTGCCACCTTCAGCTGGTTGCATCTGATGCTAACGGTTCGGTCTGCTACGGTTTGTCGTCATATAGGATTTCCGCCGGTGCACCTCGCTCATATCCTCGGTTCAGCCTGGTCCAAGAGCACAGAGAGTGGAGATAGTGACTGCCAAGAACGTACAACGCGGCTTAGCGCAGAAGGTACAGGATCTTTCTGGGCAATTTAGGAAGAAGCAGCGCGTGTATATGCAGAGTGAGCTTTCGCGTTACCTTCGTCTTGCAGGATGTGATCAGGATTGTGAGGAAGATGAGCTGATGAGCGAAAAACGCTTTCCTGTGTCTTGTATCGGCTGTAGAGCTGCAAGGTCATGCAATCAAGAATAAGGATTTGATGGTAGCGAGCGGTGCAATGACACTCAAGGGGAGTGATATGCTGGATGAGCTGCAGGAGGATGAGCAGGCTGTGAGTGATGGATGGTCTGTCAACGTTTCACTCTACCTTTATCCGCTTGTCACTTCCTCGTCAAGAACTACGTCCGCTTGGTCGAGCATGCGAACGGTTACTTGAGGCTGACCTACCTTACGCTGCCGTGAATCGACAGTCCAAATCCCAGCTTCAATCGCAGACGCAAGCTCAAGGCGTAGTGGCGGTCGACATCGACATACAACAACGTAGTAACGAAATCACACAAATTGCCTCGTCTATCTCTGAATTGGCGGACCTTTTCAGAGATCTAGGAAATATGATTGTCGAGCAAGGAACAGTTCTGGACAGTGTGGAATATAACGTTCAGCAAACTGCTAGGGAGTTGCATGGTGCTGTGGAAGAACTGAAAGTGGCGCAGAAGTGAGTGCGATCTCATATCGATCAATTATCTGTGCCGTTTCTGGTCCTCCACAGCCCAAGGTGCAATGTGACATAAAGTGCTGATTCTGTGTATGGTGATAGGTATCAAGCCAATACCGGAAGGAGAAAATGCATACTATTCCTCGTACTGTGCATCGTCGGACTTATCATCATCTTAATCTACAAACCACGTGGAACCTCGTCCGACTCAACGCCAATACCAATCCCATCGTCCTCACCAACCCCGTATCCGGAATATGAAGATTATCCTGTGATGCCCGATCCTGATTCCGAGGGAATCACGCCATCCTATAAACCCATCTTGGGTCAACCCACCACCACTTTCTCATACGATGACGGAAATGTAGAGACGGCTACAGCTACAAGAACAGAATCTCCTTCGGATGAGATACCAATCTACCGACCACATCGGCCGATGCCTAAACCTCCGCCACTGGAAGAACTGCCCGACGCCGATTGGTAGAGTATGACCTCGGAGGTAGAGATGCATCATCCGTGATCTGTCATTAGCGAGGAAGAAGGCGGGTTCGAGGGCTCGCGCGGAAGGTCGAAGGTCGATTACCCTGCATATTGTATATTTACCCCGTCCTCTATATCATCTGGCTCAAGCTTGAATGTATTGCTTGTACCACTAATCGATGGTAATCCGACACCAAAACCTACACCATCTCCAACACTGATCTGCGGGACAGCTGAAGGGAATCTGCTTACATCAGCCCAACTATGACTCGCTCTGATCGACTATCCACTGCAGGAATCATACGAGGTCCGTGCGTCGATACTTCTGTGAGGTGCAAATGTGATCTACGGATCTCCAAAGACAGAGGTCCGTGCGCACTAATCAATACACCGTATATCTCTTCTCTTACAGCGCTCGGCAGACCACGTGTATATTACATGTATATTACATGTATATTACATGTATACTACTCGTACTGTGCACGAGTAGCCCGGTTGACGCGATTGATTTCTGCTGGCTATGTCAATATGTATATCTGGCAACCTTCATTTTGATTTATCCTCTCTTCTTTCTCTTCTTTCTCTTCTCTCTCTATTTCTCTTTATTTCATCATTACTACTTATCCCTTCCACCCTCATTCGTCTAAGGGTGGACCTTCCTCTTCTCTTTATCAATCACTTATTCTCACTCTCATTACCGTAACTTCTTTCCCAGTGTCACACTGCTCGCCCTCGTGGTCGTGAAAGGAGTAGAGCTCAGTTTATCCAGAGTGTACCAATTTTAGTACACTGTATATACTGCACTACAAAGATGTCCAAACCCAAACCTAAACCCGCCGATACTTCCTCTGCCCTTTCCCTCTCCACATCATTCTCTTCCTCTCCAATGGCTATGCCTACTCTCCCTTCCTTACCCGGCTCTCCTGTTTCTCAGCCCGGTGCTAGCCAAGACTTGATCCCCAAGACACCTTCTTTCGAGTTGAGGGTCTTTGGTCTCAACCCTGCAGGTGAGCAGCTGTGTACTCTACAACGATTGTCGAAGCTGACCTTTTTCTTTCCCTCCATAGTCACCGCGGACAACCTCATCGCATTCTTCGCTGCTAACAGTAAGTGTAGCCGCTCTATCCCACCAATCTATCATGATCTGAGTCGTATGGTAGGCTGATCACAACCCTCTTCTGTCTAGCTCGCGTCCTCGGGGTCTTCCTTCACCCTGCTCAAGACGGTCAGCAGAAACCGACTCAATGGGCCCAGATCTGGGTCTCTTCGCAAGAGGAATTGGACAAGTGTCTAGATCTCAAGAATTTCCTTGCACCTAGCGGAATGTGAGTAGCTTAACCAATACCTCGTCAGCTGTTCGCCGTATCAGTCCTGTGCACTTGCGAACTTCATCGCAGTCAGTATATCAGAGCTGATACATCAGGTCCCCGTTCAGCACCGTCTGCCAAGCTCCGTCCGCTTCGCTTCCTCCCATGAGTCGAGGACTCCCCTCGCCCAGTCCTCAAGGCGATGCTCTCGCTCCGGACATTCGCGCTCCACCCACCCCTCCGTCGCTCAGCAGGGGTATCCGCCCAGACATTTCCGGTATGGGGTTCAGGCACGTCGATCCTCACGGTCCGCTTCCTAGGAACCTATATGTCATGGGTCTACCCCTCGACTTGTCTCAGTGAGTAGCATCAACAGCGTTATGGTATAGGTCAGTGATGTCGATCGTGATATCAGGCTGGACTTCAAGGCTCTTTTCTCGCGATTCGGGATGGTGGAACATTCCACTTTACTCTCCCAATTGGATGGCGCCGGGCGTCGAAGGTGAGTCCTCTGCGCGAGGTGACCACCAGGCTTTGCTGACATTTCGGGTGTACGTCTCAGGGGATTTATCCTAATGTCCACTCACCGAGAGGCCGCTGAGGCTATGCAAGCGATGAATGGGAAAATCATCGAGTGAGTTATATGAGTTGTCAGCATGGCTAACAGTCCCCCTGTTTAGCGGCAAGAGGATTGACGTCTCATGGGCACTAGTCCAAAGGGAAACCAAGAATATCGGTCAAGGTAAGCGTCATATCACTGTGAGGCTGTCGTTGACGCTTACTATAGGTGCATATGGTGCACTCCCCAATCGTGTTATTCATCCACCATCGGCGTCCGCACGCCGTGAGCCACCGTCAGAGTGCTCTGTGATTGTTGAGCATTTGGTCAGTCGGCATTGTTATAACGACCAGACTCATTGGAAACTGATCGAGATCATTTCGAATTCCAGAGCTCCTTTTTCTTCCCCAATGCTGGAACTGTTCGAGATGTTTTCTCCCATTTCGGCCCGGTCTCTCGCGTCACTATCCTTTCCACAAGCCCCCTACAAGCCCTCATCCAGTTCGAGCATGAGGTTTCGGCCACCGCCCTCCTCAACGCCAACGGTCTGTCAATCGGCGGGCGATCGGTCCTCACCCGACCCTACGTGACCTCTGTCCTCACTCCGACAGACAGCCGAGAGTCGTCGTCCTCTTCCCGGATTACTTTCGACCCCTTTGGTAATAACTCGGATCTGTCTCAGCGGTTCTCCAGTTTGAACATGATTTCTACCCCGCTTGGATCTCTTACCCCAACTGTTCTCAATGCCGAGTCAGAACCGTTCGTTCCCCTTCCGTCACCTGTCAATTGGTATTCGCAGCCGCTCAAGCACGGTCAGGATACTCCATCCACCGGTCGAAAGTGGATTGAAAAGATCGATAGTCACGGTTCTCCATTCGCCTATAGCCCCAGTGGTAGCAATGACCATTCGGACAGTACCAAGGCATCCGACTCGGAACATGCCACGGTCAATACTTCGGGCAAAGGAAGTAAGCCTGAGGACAGAAAGCCTATTCGTGCTAGTACCGGTTGGTCGACTGTCCCTACAGCGAGCTCTCGATGGACTAGTGCTCCGAACTTCTGTGAGCGTTACTGACATCAGGAGGCGCTCGGAGCTGACTTCAGACTGACTGGCGGCTCTCAGAATACTCATACTCGCATCAATTGATTCACTTACATCCGCTCAATTAATCACAGTGGCTCCAGCAACTCCTACTTTCTGGCGCAATTCACCGACTCCAAGCCTGCGACTCTCTGACTCATACCAAGCATCCTCAGACCACGCACTCGCATCTACACCTCTATGGATTTTCGCCTTATTCCCACTCCAAATACAAGCGAAAACCTTACCCATTCCATCATGGAGCCATCGCTCGCCTATATACTAATACTTATTTTGTGCCGGTCTTCTTCATCTCTGTGGAATGTTCCTATTCATCGCATCATATGATACTCGCTTTACTTATTAACTTCTTTTGCTGTGAAATCCTTATTCACGTCCCTCTTCTTTTGCGATTTTGAGCTGATCTTACTCGCGATACGTCCTTCGAGCTTGTTCAGTGATAGCGTTCCCGATATTCCCTGCCTCTTCACCCCATCAAACCCCCTGTACTGCACACTAGCCATCATTTCGTCCAAATCTTTCAAACCCATTCGACGGTTGCGATAGGTAAACAATCGGTGATGCCTCTTCTTCCCGGTTCCACTACGATGATCACTTCTTTTCGCTTTCCTCTATCCAAAATACCGCTGTATCAGCGAATTTCTGTGCATTGAATTACCATGTACTTGAGCTTTCCAACACTCCGCAATATATATGTTATGTCATGTACGTATACTATCATTCATTATGCATGTTCATAAATCATGAGAACTTTGGTTGTTTACACAGACGGAATAGAAATGACATGGTTTATCGGCCAAACTGTGGTGTGACGCAGGGGAACGAATGTGTAGTCAGCAGCAACTCAGATCTCTTTGGCCATTCGCGGGTACGGCGATATCAGGCGTAAAAAGCGCATTCTGAACGCTTCCTTCTTCACTTCTAGAATACCGAATCTCCGAAGTTGAAGGAAGGGGTGCCATATACGCTGATCTACGTAGGTATGCGCAGGGAAGAAGAGAGAGAGAGAGAGACAGAGACAGAGAGAGAGGCACCTGCACCCCGTGGCTCGACTCACCAATCTTTCGCTGACCCAGTTTCCCCATCCACCTTGGTTCTCGGGTTCATCCCAGGCGTACTCGTTACCACTGCCCGCATTCGTCACTGTTCCAATGGCATTATTGGCCGTCCTCGCGATCGGCTGCGTCGAGTTATTGCCTTGGACCTTGGGCTTGATGATGCTTCCATTCTGTACTCTGATGGGAGTTCCAGCACCATTACCCCTGGTTTGAACTTGATTGGCTGTTTGCCCTTGGACAAGGGTACATCCCGCCGTAGATCCCTCACTGGCAACTTTGAATCCAATCATCCATCGTCCATTGATGATTTCACCGTGTCGTCGAAGAGCGTAAGAAGCAGAGACGGGATTACCGAAATTGACAATCCACCAGTTTGATCCGTCAGGTCCAGGCTTGTATGATTCAACGGCTCCGAATTGCGTGAGGTACGATTTGAGAGTTGGCAGCACGTCACCAGGGGGTCCGAAGACGTGCAGGGTTGTGGTGGTTGATGAAGGGATGAGTGATTGGGGAGTGGGTAGTCTGAACGTTGTTGACGTAATAGGAAACGATGCTATTATCAGCTTCAAACTAAGAACATAGCAAACGAAACGGCCGATCATAATGAAGACGAGGAAGATTTTGTGCATAGATACACCAAGATTGGTACCACGCTGAAGTATAGGGGGGGAAAAAAAGGATCAGCTCGATCCAAGACTCACTCAACAGGCGTGGCGATCTCAGCGCTCCTAACACCTTGATCGGCGGTACTATCCCTCAAAGAAGCAGTAGGCGGCATATCTTCGTCCATTGCCGATCCTGACCCGCCGAAACCCGCGTTATAGGTCGAACCTGTACCGAACGAGTTGGGTTGATGAATTAGGGATCGACGATGATGTCTAGGTGAGTCTCTGCGAGAGCGAAGAAAAAGAAAGGAATCATCAGTCGATGAAGGGGTAGCGATGAAATTGTTAGCTTTTTCGCTCTGCTTCTTGTGTCTTGTTTGGGTTGGATCCAGCTGATGAGGCTTGATAAGTGATAAGGAGAGAGGGTGATAAAGTGGAAGTTCAATGGAAGCTCAAGAGAGAGCGCAGAAATGCACTGGGCGTTAAAAAGGAAGAAAACGCTGCACGCGGTAACACAAGACTCTAGTTCCCTACGACCATCAGATAGAGAAAGTGGATCAAGATGAGGGAGGGGAGGAAATTTGATTTTTGCGTTTCAAAGGCTTCAAAGATGGAGGAGCTTGGAGGTTGAGCACGAGCTGAAGACGACCTCTACGATCCAACCAACGTATATGTATATATGGTATTGACGGGATAACGCGCAGCATATTTCAAGAAGCTCAAAGTGGACATGCCCACTGAGTGAACGCGACTCACCTCTCTTGCACGGAATTACTAAACCTAGTTCCGACTGTAGGACTCCTCCTTCCTTCTCCGGGACTAGAAACGCCCATTCCGCCTCCTGCACCCCCACTTCCGGCTCCACCACTCCCCCCACCGCCGCCTCCAGCTCCACTTCCAGCCCCAAAGCCCATACCTGTACTTTGAGATGGCGAAGTGCCCAGAGCGAGTTTGCCCGCGGGACTAGATGCGAATGAAGGGAGGAACTTGATTTGCTCCGCCATACGCTCGTCCTCTGGGTCTAGCTGATCGTTCGCATTACCATGACCATGGCTGTGACCATGGCTGTAGTTGTGGCTCGTGCTATTATGAGGAGCGAATCGCGTTCTGGACGAAGAGAGGGCGTTAGATGATGTCGAATGCGGAAGACCGCCTCCTCCCGGTCTTTGGGGTGTATGGAAAGTTGATGAAGAGGTTGAAGATGTCCACCAGTCGTTTGACATTTTGGCGGGTCGAAACTGCCTAGGTTCGGTCGGGGTTAACTTGATCACTTGATCGAATATCAAAAAGGGTATCTGCGCGCGCTACGATCGAGCTGACGGATCAAAAATGCAGTATGGATGATTGTGGAGGAGGTTTTGAGACTCTGACGAAGCGACTGTTATCTTGTAGTTAATTATCAGAAGATCCGAGGGATGAATGATCTTTCTTCACACTGACGTTTGTTGATTTTGCTCGAAAGCAAATGCACCTCCAAGCTGGTTCAATCGCGTTCAGGGTGCAACAGCGTATAGGTTGAGTCATTAGGATTAATTACAAATACTAACTTGGACTTTCCTAATAAGAGTTCCTGAATCGTTTACAAATACCTGATCTGTTAGTGCCATTGGACTATTCAAAAACAAAAGTTGTACTCGAGTACAGTAGCAGATGCATTTGGATAATGGATGATGTATCAATAAATCATGTTCTGCAAGAGCTGTTATGTACATGCAGTACGCCTTCAGCCATCCCGCAGGGCAAATCGGTGCGCTCATCTGCTGCAAATGACGGGTCGTCTTCGCCTCACCTCCGCCACGCTCTATAACTACTACAAAGTCAAGACCTGCCTGAAAGTAGCCTTCTCAGCTTCAGTCAACCCCTCAACCATCCCATGTATCCCATTCTCATTGCTGGCGTACGCGTGCCTCAAAACTTCGGTCAAGTGTTGCTACGTCGAGACAAACAACACACACTGTCAGTATAACAAGCTCTGGCACGGCGCACGATTCGACGAATCGCTCCAACCAGAAAGACGTTGTCTCCAAGTCACAAACGTGCGGGATATGGCACTTACGCCTAGGTCGATCTGAGCAAGCGGATCGGTCTTCAGGTCCTCGTCGTCGTCCTGTGCGTCGTTCTCTCCGCCCTTATCATCGAGCCAAGCTGTAAGTGAAGATCGAAAGGAAGACTGATCAGCTCCAGCTTTCCCCTTGGACTTGGCATATTCCAGGTTACGTAGCTGTTTGCAGACATCGTATTTTCACACTCACATGACAAGAAGTCGAATTCCCCCGGCTCGGCATCACCGCCACCTAGCAGATCATCGTCATCCCAGTCGTCGTCCTAGAGGATGCGTTGCAATACACACAGACATCGTCAGCTGTTGCTCATACCATAAAAACATAGTTGATCAGACAGCGGAGAGGGAAACGCTCACCCCGTCATCATCCTCGATATCGTAATCAACCTTGCCCTTGCCTTTCCCTTGTCCCTTTGAAGGCTCGGCCTGCACATCCTTAAGGATGAGCTTGAGTGCTTTGAGAGGGAATGGAATGCGTGTAAACTGGTTGGGGTCTGCGAGACATCATGGGGATATGCGTCAGCGATCAGTCGAAGATCTCTGTTTGTACGACGCGGGGAAGTGAAACTTACTGTTCCTTGTTCTCGATCGAGTCATGATAGCTATAGGCGACAATCAGGGTCAGTCCCGCATCTAAGCCCAACTGTTGTGTTGTCGAGCTCCAGGCACAAGAGTGCCACGTACTATCTCTGTTCGTCTCATCGATAATCAGATCACCCTTCACAGCAACATTCGTCAATCTAGCATCGGAAATCGCAAACAGCTTGCTCAGTCCCATATCGCTGACTCTAATATTCCACGATCCAGTGATAGTATCACTGTGTTCCGCCCAAGCGGATAGAACAACGTCCAATGCTGGAGCTTGCTCGTTGGTGGGTAGCGTCACTGAGAATGTCGACAGAAGGTCGATGGTCGAAGTGGTGTATTCGGTACCGAAGAGGTATGCGAAGGGCAACACCAAAGTCTAAACAAACAATCTGTCAGCGATCCTTCCGCTCAACCTCAACGATGTGACAGGAGTTAGCGATAGTGTCTTACCTGGATGAAAGAAGGCAATTTAGCATGAGCCAGCCTGTGTACGACCGCTCTCAGCAGATCAGAGAGAACCGGTGCCATCACAGCTCCGGCTTTTCTGAACAAGTGCATGATGAGTTCTCCGACGAAAATCCCGCCTGATTCGGAGAATGACGGTTCGAGGAATCGCGAGAGGAGGTGGAAGATTGCGACGATCCCGTTGTTCCCTTCCACATCGTGCCTGCCAGAAGCCAGATCCGTCAGCTCAACCTCCGATAAAGTCCAGGACATACATGCTTGCTCACCACTGGATCAGCTTATCGCAGTCTTTTCGAACGACCAGGGTCAAGTGAATCATGCCATGCTAATCAAAGGTACCATGTCAGCTGTCGGCCTTTTCAACCGTGGACGGAGCTTATTACAACTGACCTGAATCACATCCATGTCGTCCGTGGTCCGCAAAATACCAATAACAGCAACAGTCACGCTTCCGATCAATTCAGCCTCGAGCGGTCCACCACGAGTTCTGATGAGCGAATTTGCCAATTGGATAGCTTCTCCAGGGACATGGACAGTATCATCGTCCACAGGAGTTGAGATCGCTTGTGCCAGCTTGGGGCCGATGTGCGAAATGAAGATAGGTAATATGGATGGATCGGGAAGCTGTGCCAGCGATTCAAAGATCTCTTCCACAATTGCAGTGGTAACGGGATCTGTGATGAGCGATCATGTTACATCAGTGACCTTCTCGCATTTTCCTTCCTTCCTTTGGCAGGAATCATGCTCACCATCGGTGAATTTCTGCCAGACCTCATAGACTCGCTCAGCGATCTCCGTGATATTTCGTCCGTTCACCAGATTCTGGTCCAGCGCGAATACAGCTCGGATTGTCTCGAGAAGCAGATACAACGTTTCGTTGGCTGTCTGTCGAAGAAGAGGCAAGAGAAGGGTGAGGACTTTGCCGGATTTAGGTTGAATGATGCCGACATCAATGAATCGGCAAAAGCTGTCAGGCATACAGGTCAGATCACGTAAGGGTGGCAGTTCTCGACGTTGGACCCACTTTTTGATCGTCTTGACCGCTGAGATCTTGACGGGTACAGGTACTTCAGGTGATTCGAGCACGTGGACAGCGGCACCGAGGTATTGGCTGGCTAGTCCATCAGAGAGCAAGGACGCGAATTGACTGGCGAAGACGAACGCTCGACCTTGCAGGAAGGGTGTATCTAGCGAAATTAAGATGGTGAGCTGTTGGCTTATACGTCGTCTAGCGGGAGCTTACCTGATTGGCCCAGAAGACCGGGAATGACCTGATCGAATAAGTACTGGACATCAATTGATGGCGGTCGCTTCGCAGCTTCATCGTCATCCAAGATGTTCCTGAGATCATCTGATACTCCGCCAATGAGCGCAAGTGCAGATTCTAGCGGTTTCCACCTAGTATAGCACATAACGGGAAGCAAGAACAGGTCAGCTTGTATCCGCGAGAACTAAATGCACGAAACGCCTAGCTGACACACCAATCAGTGCCTCCCGATGACTTCAATCCTGCAGATTCCTGGACTTTTCGTTGTACTCGCTCTTGTAGTACGTATGCAACGGGTTGAGGCCACTTGTCCATCAAAGACTGTCATAGGTAGATCAAACCCCATCAGCACTGGGGAAAGAAGTCAATGTAGTTGATTTATGGGTCCAGACTCACTCCAATCAGATCATAGCCGGATGTCCGTATCCCGTACTGCTCCGTCTCATCATCTTCATCGATGACGAACGCGTTCGCGTCTTCCATCCACTCTTCCTCCTGATCAGTAGACATAGATATCAGCTCTCTTGTCCCGGACTCAAACAAAAAGAAGCTGACATTTTCTCGTGTCACCTGCGTATAGTCAAGCACGACCCCCACAATCCCCTGCGTCAAATCACTGGCCCTATCTTCATCCAGTAAGATAGGCGCGACACCTTTTGTCCTCACAGCCGGGGTAAGGAAGTCAAAGATTGCGCATGCTAGGTCGGTAATGTCGATCTTTGGGTCCAGCATACCCACATCGGATGTAGGGGAAGGAGGTTCGGGGGCGTCTGGATCTGACGAGAGGTAGAATGCGTTGAATAGCGGAGAGAGGGATTGTAGGTTGAGTACGGAGAGACGAATGTATTCTGGGAGGTAAGGAGCAATGGCCTTAGGAAAGGCATTATGGAAAAGCGAGAACGTCTAATTGACCATGATTACTTCGTCAGCTTGTCAGAGCGAGATAACGGAGAGGCCGACCTGAGATCAAACTTACTCGGAAGATCTCGATGCGAATGCTGAGACTTTCCCAGCTCTTCTGGACCTCCGTAGCAGCATCGACCGACAAAAGTTGAGTGAAAGCGCCGAACCAGACTGGAGCTAGGGATTCCATAGCTGACTTGGCCGCCTGAGGGTGTTCTTCTTTCACAGTCTCGAGCATTCGTATGGTCTGCCTGAAGACGGATATCGTAGCTGCGCGAGTTGATGGAGAGTGACGCTATGATGTACATACATGTCAGTCATGAATCCAATCGGCATTGGTTATCGACTTCGAACTCACTTCAGGGTCACCCAAGATAGCCAAGACTGCAGGCAATACCTCCTCAACCACCGGTAACAGCTGATCTTCACTCAGATCATTCCTCACAAAGTCCGATATCACTCTCATAGCTCCGTGCACCGAATCAGGGGATCCACGCAGAAGGCCGATCAGGTTTGATAGTAAATCGGGATAATCGTCCGGCCAGTCGTACCGGGCTATCGTCGACAAAGCAAATGCCTGCGGTACGTGATACATGAGCTTGGTCCAGCTATCAACTGCCGCGAGGAGATAGTCCTTAGCTCACCGCTGCCAATCGGATCTTCCTCTGAGGGTCGGAGAGACCGCTGAATACAATAGGTCGTATTTGCGCTTTGACCTGAAGTTGCCCCGAGAAAGTTAGCGTTGAATCTCATGCATGTGTCGCTCCAGGATAAATAGAGCAATGTCCTGGAGCAAGTTGTCGAGCGTTCACTCACCTCGATAGGCGTTATGGGCTGCTGAAACGATACGCTCGCCGGCGTCCAATGTTGATCGACATACTTCTGTAAGAGCACGCCGGCGGAGTATTATCGTCACCAAGCGAGCAATGTCAGCGTGACCCGTGTGACGATGTATTGATTCACGAGAGGTTCAACTCATCTGTCTTTGAGCAGTGAGGACATCTTGAGCCATGAAAATACGAGCTAGGCTAAGACCTCCCTCTGACGTTTGGGAAACACCAAGCACAAGCACAGGTAGTCAGCCAAATGCCTGAGAGACATGCGTTATGACTGGAAACATACATACCCCGTACGAGGAACAGCTGTTGAATTTGCTCTTCAGCATGTTTTCGAGTGGTCTCTTCGGGTGATAGTGTCGCTTGTAAGCACTGAAGTACCTGCGCGTCCATCTTGACCGGGTTTCAACGTGTCAGGTCTCGACCGTAGGATATCACAAATACAATTAATAACTGTTCAGAACGATTGAAATTTCTTGGACGGGCTTCACTCAACTATTTTGTTGGCCATAGCCCACACGCGTTAACGTTGAGTGGAGGGGGTCCAAGCAACAACAAATGACAATGATCCCACAGCGTTTCAACAAGGTAGTTAGGCTCGCTGATATGGGCGCTCCTCAGACCTCCAAAAAGGCGCCTAACCAATCGTCCGGCTTGCCTTGCAACCGAAGTAGCTAGGGCTATGGCCACCACCCACCGCATGACCTCATTATATCTATATCACCTATAGGCTATCACCTGGACAACAACATGCAACTGTCCATGTCCCCCTCTTCATCCTGCGATTCATTCCTCCACAACACTTTCATATCCCTATGATTCTCCCGTATACAAACTCTTGAAGTTAATCAGACTATATCATGCCTCTCAAAGACCTTCTCAAGGCTCGTGAGTGTCACTCTCATCTATGCACATGGCTTCGATAGCCCAAGCGGCCAGTCGGGACACTCCGAGCCGGTCGTCCGACCATAATCACAACCGACGCCCGAGCCACCCTGATTCACCCAACCGCCGAGATACCTTTCTTTGTACTGTGGAAGCTGACGGCCAGTATACATTCAATCTCGTCGCAGGTTTCACAACGGCTATACAATCGATACCACCTCCAGCATGGAAGATCCTCATCACGGATGAGCATTCGCAAGCATTGCTTGATACGGTGTACAAGAATTTCGATATCCTCCAGCAGAATGTTACCTGTACGTGAGATGGCATCCGAAAGACGATTTAGGGCATCATCTCTCATCTGACTACCGTTGTCCTGTGGTGCTGATTCTTATCCGTTTCACATGCTGATAGCTGTCGAGCCATTGCATTCCCCTCGTGCGCCCATGTCGGTCGACGCGATATACCTCCTCACTCCCACCTCGCAGAACGTAGATCGGATATTGGCAGATTTCCAGGGCAGACGAACGTACAAATCAGCCCATTTGTACTTCATTGACGGTGAGCCGTTCTCTCAAACTTTATCAGTCAAGCGCTGTAGCTGATCTTGAACTGGTGGGACAGGCATCGACGATATCCAGGCTCAACGATTGACAGACGGACTACAAGGAGGCATCTTGCAAGCTTTCACTGAGCTTTATTGCAATGTCTGGGGTAAGCTGTCTGTGACTGGAACGCGCGGGGACAAAGCTGACATATACATACAGCGATCGAGGACAGAGCATTCTCCCTCAAGACCCCTTGGTCTTTCTTCACCATGTTTGGTCCGCTAGGAGGAGCCGCATCAGCTGATTTGGCGGTAGAAGCATTCGAGGATGATATCAAAGTTACGGGGAGATCTGTAAGTCTGAGAACATGCAATGTCGGGATCTCGGTGGACAAAGCTGACTCGTATCATGCAGATCCTTAACTTCCTAGCAACGGTCAATGAGAACCCTCACATCCGATACTATCAGCCCCATCACCATGCACCATTGGGTCCTCTCGCCCAACAAGCAGCTCAAGCAGCGCCGGCTCAACAGGCTCCTGCCCAGAGCTTGAGATGGAGGTCAGCAATGGGCGGTGGAAGCAGAACGCCCGAGATAGTAGGGGAGCACCTGAGCAAGAAGATTGCGCTTCAGGTGCAGAATGATTTGGATGAATATTTGCAGAACAACCCGGAGTTTCCTGTGAGTATAGCTTACATGCTATCTAAAGGCGTTGCATAGGTACCAAGCTATAGCTGACTTGAGTATTTGTTACTAGCCCGCATCCGGTAGACCGAAGGGCGTGCTGTTCGTTGTGGATAGATCAATGGACCCCGCAGCTCCTCTGTTACATGAGTTCTGGTATCAAGCAATGGTGAACGACTTGCTCAAGGTGGACGATGGTGTGCACTATCGGTGAGCTGAATCCCTCGCAGATCTCCTCGAGGCGAAGGCCTATCTAGCTGACCACCTTAGATATCTTGATACAGATACAAATACACAAATACAATCGGAGGTACAGAGGAGAAGACGGCCGATCTGACGGAAGCGGATCCTGTTTGGGTGTCTGTACGACATTTGCACATGAAAGATGCTATCGACACCCTCATGATGGACTTTGGCAAGTTTGCGCAAGAACACGCAGGCTTCTCGGGGTGAGTTAGCTCAGTGCACCACATGCTGGATTTGAGAGCTGCAGCTAAACATTTGCCTGGACAGGGGAAGCAATGTCAATGTAAACGACCTGAAAGATATGCTCGCCAGTTTGCCCCAGTTCCAGACGCAGAGAGAACAGTTCTCGCTCCACCTCGATATGGCGCAAGAATGCATGTCGCTCTTTGAAAAGAAGAAGTTGTCGCTTGTGGCGAACGTCGAGCAGGTATGTCAGCTTATATTCCTTCCGCGTTGCTCATCAGGAAAACAAGCTGACTCTCGTTCGTAGTGCTGCGCAACTGGATATACATCTGAGGGAAAGACACCGAAGACGCTCGTGGAGGAGATGGTGCCGCTTCTTGACGATAGAACAAATATTACGTGAATATGCGTTTTGACCCGGTCAAGGATGTTGTTAGCTATTGTCCGCTGACTAGGTTGCTCCATCCATCAGGTCTTTGGATAAGGTCCGAATAATGGCGCTCTATATCCTCTTCCGAGATGGTGTAGCAGATGAGGATCGAAGGCGGTTGTACCAGCACGCGAGACTATCTATCTCTGAGCAGGACATGGTGAACAACCTGATTCATTTGGGTGTGAAGGTCATCAAAGTGAGCTTTCGATCCAACTCGTATTCGACGAGCGCGTGCGAGACCCAGCTGACACCGACTTCCGTTCCAGGACTCAAGTAGAAGCTCGAAGACTCGTATCAAGCAGAAACCGTCGAATCAAGAAGGAGAATACGAGCTGTCTAGGTACAAGCCGGTAGTGCAGATGGTTATGGAGGTGAGTTGTCCTAGAGATTCGATATCATCGGGACTATCGACTCGCCCTAACGCCGTCGCTCTTGTAGGACCACAATGCCAGCCGATTAGACCAATCCACTTTCCCCTACGTCAAGGACGCCCCGGTAGACGCGACAACCTCTCTTCGAGCCGGTAATTCCCTTGCGGCACCTTCTGCTTCAGGCTCTGGCTCATTACGATCCGCCAGACCGACCTGGCACAAGGCACCTTCAGCACGTATGAACAACACGGAAGGCAAGCAGAGGATGATCATCTTCATTGCGGGCGGTATGACGTACAGTGAAATGAGGTGTGCGTACACCGTAGGACAGGCATTGGGCAAGGATGTATATATCGGTAAGTCATTGCGCCGTTGGAGCTGTTTTTCGTTTAGCTTTGAATGTATGCAAAGACTGATTGTTCTGTTAACAGGTTCAACTCATGTCATCACGCCTGAGATCTTCACGACGCAGCTGAGATCCCTGGGTAGAGGAGGAATAGGAGCCAACCCGCCTGGTGGGCTGCAACCCCACCCCCAGGGTCCAGGTAGACCGACTAGGCAGCCTGGCCGACCAACGACCTATCAGCAGTGGGTATCCTTGCACGCAGCTTCGTCCTGAGAAACAAATGCCATAGAAGCTGACCTTATCACTCCATCAATCCTGTTGCAGCATCCTTGATTTCAGACACTGGACAGTACCGGTTGGTCCACCACCCTTAGCACCTCCGCCTCAACCCCAACAGCCGCAGCAACAAAATCTTCTGAAGCCGCAATTGCAGCATCAATCGTCATTCGCTTCATCGTTGAATGGCAGTATGAGCAATCTCTCTTTCGGGAATGGCAAGGATGGGAAAGACGGAGAGAAGAAGAAGAAGAAGAAGCTGTTTGGAATGAAGTTGTAACATACACGTAGATTACTTTGGGAAGGATAGAATGAAGACATGAAGACGGGAATATATATATATACTCGCTCACATACCATACAACATATTTTGTATATTTTCGAACCTGAGATTAGTACATGTCAAGCCACCATACTTGACTGCAAACGTGGGCGTACAGAACCTGCATGTATGTCGATGAATTTCTGGATGTTGGGATGCTGTGAGCTATCTGAAGAGGGATATCTGTTGTGTTGACGATTGATTGCGCTGCCCAAAACTTGAAACCGCCGCTGCGCTATGAAACTGCCATTGTATTTACTTTACTACACGCGTCATTTTCTTGTTCCGCCGTCTCCGTTGGTCGGAGGTGATTATAATCTGTAATCGCCCTGCGTCACCTTGTTGCCTTATAGCTTGGCTTATTTGCTCGCTCAGGCACGGACCATCCACTTCCACCTCACTCTAGCTAAAGATACATTGACGAGGAGGTGAATCAAAGGTGTCGGACTGGACATATGACTGCAGTACTTGTACTATACAAAGATCACTTTCATACTTCATACAGATCGACTGACTGCCCAGATCAAACGAGACGAATCAGCACCAGCTCTTCTTCAAAGTATAAAGTATAAGAACCTTCCAACAACGCATTGCACCGAAGGAAAGAGAGTAAAAACAAAAGGTAACGCCACGGAGCCAGGTAGTAACGGACAAACGTAACATGACACCTTCCCCTTCATCTTCGACGTTGAAGACGAAGACCAAGACCAAGACGCATGTAGGCATGATCAAAGGAGAACGCACGAGCTCGCCTACGCCGACCGTATCAGAACTTGAAATGTGAGTGAGCCTCATGCGAGAGCGTGAGCGAGAGCGGAATCCAATCCCACCACAAGCAGATCAGATGATCATGATCATGATCATAATCTGTAATCGATCCGAATAGGTTAGGTCAGGTCTCTCGACATGTTTTTCGTCTTCGTCTTCGTATCATACGGAAAGTGACTCTGTTGAGCTGAGCTGATAAAATGTACTATGGACGATTCTGATTAACAATGTAGGGAGGCAGCTCTGCTTAGAAGCTTAGTCGACGTGCGGCCGAGTGAGCTCTTTCTCTTCTGCTTTTCTTTCACTATCATCCCTGATTACATACACTCTTCTCCTCATCTGGTACGACAGCTCGCGGCTCGAAAGAACGTCAGCCCAGCCAAACCTATAAACAATATCCAGCGACCTACAGCCGACAGTCAGCACTCTCGAATGAACTAATCTCTACCAGGACTTTATCTGAAATACTGAGCTGAGCTGAGCTGATGCGCTATTCTATCTCTTTTCCTTACCTCACGTCATCCTGTCCTGCACACCTTCGTATCCGTCGATATGACATCTCATAGTCGGCCGACACAAGCATTTCCTCATTATTCAACTTCAAGCTGAGATGCACAGACGGACGGGATTGTGGGTCACGATGGATGAGCTCTGGAATAGGCTTGATGGTCTATATAATCTTGATGCGCTCGATGAGTTGGTACGTTGTTGTTATTTTCTCCATCATCTTGATATTGATGACCCTGGCGTCCTGCTCCAATCTTTTTCTCCTCTTCCCCCTTGCACTGTACCTTGCTCATGGCACATACATACCAGTCGATCGTACAGACTCACTCTGCAATCACTGACGCATATATCTTCTTATATACATACTGACCTCACGTATAATCATAACAGGCATCCTCCTCATCAATATCCCTTCCCTCGACACCAGAAGCTCTATCTCCACTCTTACCCCACTCACATTCACAGCGGAGTAATCGATCCTCTCTTTCACCACTATCAGACCTCTCGTCCCCTCGCAAGCCAAAAGGCGGGCGGAAATTACTACAGGCGGCAACGGTACAAGGCAAGAAGGGAGCCAAGGGCAAGAATAGCGAAGCGGATCACAATAAAGGGAAAGGAAAGGGCAAAGACCAAAGCAAAGGCAAAGGCAAAGCGGGTGAAGCGGGTGAAGCGGCTGTTTCTGGTTCGGCAAAAGTGATCAATTCAGGTCATTTCAAGCAGACCTTCAATCTACCTTATTTCCGCTCACGATCCGACTCTCGAACCGCCGGGTCCCCTCCTCCGCATTCAACTCACGCACATCATGCGGCATTGAGAGGTCAATCGAAATCGAAATCGCGTTCGCCCGTTAAGCAGAAAGCCGATCCCTCAGCTGTTAAGGGAAGTGCTGATGAAAAGCCAAGGTTGGGCACGGACGATGATGAGACGGATGGAGATTGGCATGGGATGATATATCCCCGTGCGGTCGATGAAGGGGTCGACAAAGATTGGGGTGGAGAGGAGCCAGGAGATGAAGCGGATGGAGCGGATGTCAAGATGGAAGTGGATGATGAGGACGATGCGGGCGAGAACGTCGAGGCGGAAGATGCCGAGGAGGATGACGATGAAGATGAGGGGGTCGAAAAAGAGAGCCGGGAAGATGCGGATGCTGAAGCGGCGGCTTCAGAGGAGGAAGATCAAGAAGCCCCCGATGCGGAAGAGGATGAGGAGGAGGAGGAGGAGGAGGAGGATGGAGAACAACACCATGAAGCAGAGGATGCGGAGGAGGAAAAAGAAGAAGAAGAAGAAGAAGAAGAAGAGAAGCCGGAAAGAGGTCGAGCGATCAAAAAACAGCCGACGACGGCGACGGCGACAACAACTACCACCAAGAATGCAAACCCGACCACTTTCGCTTCCGCTTCTGGTAGTGCTGCCAGGCGAAGAGAAAGCACGGTCACTCAAACATATTCGTCAGCTGCTACGCGTAAAAGACCGCGTCCAAGTACAAGTGCAAGTGCTGGAACCAGAAGGAACAGAGATGAAACTGAAAGTGACTCGCACGATAGTGAAGAAGAAGGGGATGATGATGAAGAAGAGACAGAAGATGAAGACGAGAATGAAGAAGGAGAAGGAGAAAGAGAAAATGATCGCAAGACAGCGAGAAGCGGAACAAAAGGCACAGGTACAGGTACACGCGCAAATGCAGGCGCCGGTGCCAACGCTAGTGCCAATGCTAATGCCGCAGCTGGCAAAGGAAGAAAGAAAGAGCCTATCGCTGTTGCTGTTGCTGAGAACGAATCAAAGAGGCGAAGGAAACGATAAAATGGAGGTCGACAGACATAGCACTATATCGCAAGTTGCCACCCATTGAGTGCGCGGGAATCGGGATTGGGCAAGGACCCTCTGGACAGATCCAAAAGGCTTGAGTTCGAAATATCACACTGGCCATACAGCTTGCCGTTGTAATAAATAGCATTACGAGTATTGGTCTGAGGAGCAAGCATCATCGGTTTGAGTAGCATTATCAGTATCATTTCATTGTCGTCGTTGTACAAACAGTAGTGACATGAAACACTAGCAAGTAAGCAAGTAGCCTCGAAGCATAAATTTATTGTCTATAAGCTACAATCAGCAAAGCACGTCAATCGATCAAACATGCAACCATGTCCAAGTCTATGCTCGTGCCCTCATGCCCATTTTTGGTGGATTAATGATAGGTCGGTAGAGCAGCTGAAGCGGCGGGGAAAATATAGAAAAGGTAATCTTTGATCGTTGTTTAGTGAGGGTACAAGGATTCGCGCAAACGAGGTAATCCATCACTTGGCGTGTACTGTTCATCGGAACAGTGGGACGGGTTAGGAATGGTTGGACAGTATACTCGAGTACGAAATTTCATTAAGGAGTATAATAGCTCACCTCCAAATATTCATCGGGAGTGCGAACGACAAAAGGCGACAACAGGGTGACAGATTTCAGGTCAGCTAACAAGTTGATAGCTTTTTGTATGCTAATCTGATCGGTAGGACGATCTCTTTTACGTCTTTTCTCAAATTCGAGTACGGATAAAAGCCTTCCCTCGTAGCTCGCATGACTTGGCCACCTTGTTCGGTTCCACTCTGCGTGCATTGCGCAAGGATACTGCCATGTTGGTCTGATGCGCACGGTCGTGTCGAACGGTCTAGCGGTCAATTATAAAGGTGCGCTCGGGTCACGACGATCATTCACAATATGAGTAAAGAAACAGCTGAGCACGATCAATCAATCAATCTGCTGTACTCTTCTCTCGATCAGATCAGATCACGGCGATGATCAAGCCCTTCTCCGCTCTTGGAAAACCGATCTCAGCGCAGCGCAGCCATGATTTGGCACAATCAACCAACTACCCACTCAAGCACGCACAAATTTCACTGACAAGGTGAGGTGAAGAGGATGACAATGATATTATGTCGTATGTTAGTGTCCTCTACTATTCTACAAAAGCCACACAGCACACAGACAATGAATGCTATGCGAATACTCATTCCTCATCGCCATTCTGATTAACCTTATGGAGCCACGAAATCGCGTTGCGTTGATTATCGAGTAAATCAGTAAAGTGGAGGAGCGATCTGCTCCGAGTGGTAATGCAGCAGCAGCACCGGCAGCAGGTTAAAGTTGGCATCACCAATCTACCTATCTCACAAAGACCCTGAATTTTACTCTACTCTACTTGCGTCTGCGGCTGCCACGCGTGTTTCCCCCTATTCGGTTTGGGTGTTTTTTTCTGTTACCGTCTGCAGCTATCTCTATCTGGCAGTTGTACTAGTGCAAGTTCAAGTTGGACCCTGAATCTATTCTCTCTCTCTTCGCGATACACCATACGCCATACACCATACACCACACACCACACACCATACACCCCCACCATACCACGTTCAAACGCCAATTGCAACAGTAACGCTAACGCCAACCGTTGAGCGAGACACGTCCATACACCGTACTTCGTACACCCAGCACCAAGCTTTATCATCCCATCCCTCAACTTCTTTACTATCATCATCCCAAACACCTTTACCTCCTATCTCCAAAAACTATCTCCAAAAACAACCTCCTTCTCGTCACTACCCTCTTCACTCTTTTATCACTCACATACATTCACCTTCACCCAACACAATGGCCCCCATCACTGTCAAGAAGATCTGCTGTAGTGAGTAACCCCCTCATCCAGGGCTGGAATCTTTTACGATAATCACAGTCGAGCCTTTTACTGATAAAAATAATCTTGACTCTTACAGTCGGCGCTGGTTACGTCGGTGAGTAATACTCGGTTTGAGCTGCTAATTGGTGCTGCGACTCGATTCATGGCTGACTGACTTTTGTACCACTCACTCCAGGCGGCCCTACTTGCGCTGTCATGTACGTCCCAACTGTCCTCAACAACGACGCGTCGATACATAGCTGACCTCAAGTTTTATGACCTTCTCGCCCATGGTATCAACAGTGCTGTAAAATGGTGAGTCGACTCTACACTATGTGTTCTCAACGCGACACGTCTTCGCATCGAGAAACATACCCTTCTCCCCATGTTTTTGCGCAACCCGTTTCATTCCGAGACAAGGCTTCTGGCTTCCGCGCGATCACTATCATATCGTGTCAACAACAAGATGCCCTCCTCCCCCACTGCCCTGTTCAAATCAGCTGCGGTCCTCGTACACTCGGCGCGCAGTCTCCTGCTGATCGACAACGCTGATACCCTGATCTCTCTCACACAGCCCCAACATCCAGGTCACCATTGTCGACCTCAACCAAGCTCGAATTGACGCCTGGAACTCTGACAACCTCCCTATTTACGAGCCTGGATTGGACGAGGTCGTCAAGTCCGCTCGAGGCAAGAACCTCTTCTTCTCCACCGATGTCGACAAGGGTATCCTCGAGGCCGAGTGAGTACTATCGACGTAGATTGGAGGCGGTCTGTCCCCATGGATTGAATTCTCGAGTGGTCGACTCAGCTGCAACAGCTAATGACGATGCCTGCACAGCCTCATCTTCGTCTCCGTCAACACCCCCACCAAGAAGTCCGGTATCGGAGCCGGTTTCGCCGCCGATCTGAAGTGAGTTATACCCCCATACTGGCTACCGATAGCGATCGAGACGTGTACTGATGCACACGACCGTGCAACAGGTTCCTTCAGCTCGCTACCCGACGAATCGCCGAGGTCGCTACCTCCTCCAAGATCGTCGTTGAGAAGTCCACCGTTCCCTGCCGAACCGCCGAGTGAGCCTATTCCCTTGCTTTGCGCTCATGTCGTCAGCGGTACTGACTCCTCTTTTCATAGCGCTATGCGAACCATCCTTGAGGCCAACTCCAAGCCCGGCTGTCACTTCGACATTCTTTCCAACCCTGGTGAGTCACGGCGTTTATTCAAAATTCGTGTGCATCACGCTGATGTTCCCGCGTTACAGAGTTCTTGGCCGAGGGTACCGCCATTGCCGACCTTTTCAAGCCCGACCGAGTCTTGATCGGTTCTCTTCAGACCGAGCAGGGTAAGGACGCTTGTGAGGCTTTGAAAAACGTCTACGCCAACTGGGTTCCCAAGGACCAGATTCTCACCGTCGGCCTCTGGTCTTCCGAGCTTTCCAAGCTCGCTGCCAACGCTATGCTTGCCCAGCGAATCTCCTCCGTCAACGCCCTCTCCGCCATCTGTGAGGCTACCGGTGCTAACATCGACGAGGTCGCCTACGCCGTTGGCAAGGACACTCGAGTCGGTTCCAAGTTCTTGAAGGCTTCCGTCGTACGTATACATCGTGTCTCCCCTCGCCTGTTTGCAAATGGCATGTGCTGATTTGCTTGGCTCGTAGGGTTTCGGTGGTTCTTGTTTCCAGAAGGACATCCTCAACTTGGTCTACCTCTCCGAATCGCTTCACCTTCCCGAGGTCGCCAAGTATTGGCGAGCGGTTGTTGAGATGGTAAGCGATTGATTAGGTTGATCTTGATTTACGCGCTGACTCCGATTCCACAGAACGAGCACCAGAAGGAGCGATTCGCCCGAAAGGTCGTCGACACCCTCTTCAACACGTAAGTCGTTATGCCAGTGAAGGTTGATGTTGCAGCTAATAATCCGATCCACAGCATCACCGGCAAGAAGATCGCCATCCTTGGTTGGGCCTTCAAGAAGGACACCGGAGACAGTGAGTGAAAGATGTCGGTGAAATTGTTGTAGCGACCAACTAACTGACTCCTTCTCGTGTGCAGCCCGAGAGTCCCCCTCTATCACTATCGCCAACCACTTCTTGACCGAGAAGGCTCGAATCACCGTTTACGACCCTCAAGTTACCCAGGACCAGATCTGGCTCGACTTGACCAAGTGAGTTTTTCTGCAGCTGTTACTACAAACATGACTTGTGCTGATCCAACCTGTCTTTCAGCTACGGAGACATCCCCGCCGACCCCAGTTAGTATTTGTCGAGGAGAGATTGTCTGGTTCTTGATGTGCTGACTTGTGCTTGTCTCATCTACAGTCAAGGAGCACCTTACCATCTGCCAGTCCGCTGAGGAGGCTTGTGCCAACGCTGAGGCCATCGTTGTCTGTACCGAGTGGGACGAGTTCAAGCAGCTTGACTGGAAGAAGAGTGCGTATGATCGATAGAGAGGTGATATGGTGGATCTGAGCTGACTTGCAACCGTAGTCTACGCCAAGTGCCCTCGACCTGCTTTCGTCTTCGAGTGAGTTTTCCTTCCCATAATTCTCTTTATCTGGCCGTCACGCTCACTTGAGTGATTGATTGCTGATCTTGGTTGATCCATGTTCATGTAGCGGCCGACTCATGCTCGACCGAAAGGAGCTCACCGACATCGGTTTCCAGGTCATCACCATCGGTACCGGTGACCGAGTATAGATGACAATGGGGTGATGGGATTCGGCAAGATCTTTGCCAGATCTGATTACAGGATCGGTGGTTTTGGCAGCGTTCCTTCTTCTTTGGTAGGCTAGAGAACTATACAGTGGTGATAAACGGGATCATATCATTGATACTCACGTTGTGTATACATACATATTCGAACTACAAAATACAGTTTACATTCTTTCTCACTTTGCCTCGCTCTTTTTCAACCTATCATCTTGGTATGCACTTGCACTATAGAATATCATTGCGCCTTGAATCAGAAAGCAGGCCCTGTTTCCGATTCTGTACTCGTACTGTACACCCCTTGACATGTTGCAGCATAAGCAGCCGAAACGATCATTCCGGATTTGCAATATTTGTGATTGGCCGTCTGGACGTGACGTCGAATGTGGAGGAGAGCCAAAAGAAAGTCGCCAAATATAATATTCGACGCGTCGGATGGAGCTAGAGACGGTTATCATGTTCATGTTTGTGCGGCAGGACTCAATGAAGCAGGAATGATATCGGCTCAGGACGATGAGTCTGGCATTTATGTCATTGCTGCAATGTGGATCAATGAGGTGCGAGCCATTTGCACGTTGTCGGTTGATACATATGCATAGGCCGACTCCTCGTTGGTAGATCAACGCGATTCTCTTCATATATACCATTGGCAAGGCATCATTCACACAACGAACAAACAAGACTCCACCACGAGTCATAATAGATCAAGACACTTTGCAATCTTTCAATTGGACCCGATCTACAGTACCTACTGTACCTCCTCAATCCATTCCATTCCAGACACATTTTATTTACACAGACTCGACTAAACTCGAGCTCGAGCTCGACGAAAGGTGATCAGAATCATCTGAAAAACTACAGGTCGCAGATCGCAGACCTCAGATCGCGATTCGCAGTTATCGCGGTTCGCATGAACAAAAGCAACGAAGCAGTCAACAACAAAAATGGAAATCAGCACAATCTCACTCGACGCCTACTTGCTCGATCCGACCTCGTCCGCCGCTAAAGCCCAAGCTAAAAAAGCAGCCGAATCTCTTATATTGACAGGAGCTCTGATCGTCCAGGACTCCCGAGCAAAGAAAGAAGCGAATGATAAGTTTTTAGATCTCTTTGAGGATTATTTCGCACAGGATCAAGAGGTGCTCAAGAGGGATGAGAGGCCTGAAGTTGGATTTCAGGTTGTAAGTTCAGTACGCTTGTACCCCTTCTTTACTTGCTGTCTGCTGTCTGCTGTCGATTGTCCTTTTTTCGCACTTGTTGTGTGCTTGTATTGGTGTCCTTTCCACCTTGTTGCCGAAAGGCAGTGAGAGTGGTATATATTCTTTCAGACCATCCGGCAGCCCAATTAGTTATCATCTTCATCTTCTTGTTTTTGCCAAAATCGCGGACCACACGGCTCGGGTCAAGCTGACGATATGATAATGGATACATGCTCTTTTCTCCCATCCCCTCTCCCTGACCTAACTGAACCAAATGTCTCTCGCTCCGCTGCCGCTGCGCTGCGTCTTGCTCTGATAGGGCGTCACCCTCGAGAACACCGAGAAACCGAAATGCGCTTCCGACGAAGATTGTCAGGCTATTATAGCTTCGCTCGAACCCGATGAGCGACCCGTTGATCTAGGGTCGCACGGCGCTGATCCGAAATGCAGGTGAGCTATAAATTCAACACCTTGACTTGAGCTGCCTCGGCGCCGGCGCATATGTAACATGTGCTCTGCTGGGAGCTGACGTCAAACATATCTTCTCTTGCCTTGCCAGGTTCTTCCACCGCATGTCTGACAAACCACCCTATCAATCCAAGTTCCCCGTATTGGAGACACCCAATGTCACACCCAAGAAGTTTGACGGCGAGTGGGAGGACCGAGTCGGTGAATGGGGAGGAATCATCAAGCAGGCGTGAGTGCCGAGTGCCGCGTCAATCCGCTACTCGCTTTCTGTGGACAGGTCGAGCTGATACCGTTCCTCACCGTCCGTCGCACGCCAGCGTCGAAGGCGTCGCGAAGATGGTCGCTGCTGGTTTGGGGCTGGACGATGATGCCTTCACAGACGCAGGACGCTATGGGTGAGCCGAGCCGGCTTGCCTGTTCCCTTTGAAAGGCGTTCGATTCCTGCGACGACGAGTCACTCGACAACTGCAAGTCTCAAGTCTTGTGCCAATGCTAATGCTGATGCTAATGCCGATGGAATGCCATCGGACTGATACTGATCTCAGTTCTCATCTTCTCGCGCCGACCGCAACCGATCTAGTCAGATATGGGAAACTGAATACGTGAGTCATCTAGCCCATGCATTTATTTTTGCGCGATGCGTGCAGATCGATGATATTAATAGCTGAGCCTTTCGCCTCTTCGCTTGCCAAACAGTATCTACGCTGGATTCCATAGCGACCTGAATTTCTTGACAATCCACGGTCAATCCAGATACCCAGGCTGTACGTATGGCTCTCCGCAGTCCGAGTCCGCAGAGCTTATTAGCTTGTTACTGCCTCCGATCTTCGATCCGATCGCTCTGAGCGGGAACGAATAGGCAGGGCACGCGCTGATCTTTACGAGTACCTGCTGTCTCACACACAGTACATATCTGGGCGAGGAACTCGGGCAAGAAGATACAAGTACGCATACCGCCCGGATGTCTCCTCGTACAGGCCGGCAAGCAGATTGAATGGTTGACGGGTGGTCTCATCAAAGGTAGGCAGGCATACAATAGACAGACCCGCACAGTGATATCAAATTCATTCTTTGTATGTACGTAGCCGGATATCACGAAGTGGTCTGTACTCAAGCCACGATGGACGTAAGTGCGAGTGCAACTCAAAACACGGTTGATGCGCCTTGGCATTTTAAGTGAAGACTAATGAATCTTTGATCTTTGATTTGAATTTTCACTAGACGATCGAGAGGAGAACAGTCGAGCACCCCGAAAGACCTTTGATCCGAATATCATCGACATTTGTGAGTCAAAGCTCTTGACGATGCCGCACCTTTTTAGCGTTATTCTTGCGCGCAATGGACATCTCTCGTTTCGACGAATTGAAAGGACGAGGACCGCAAACCACCATGACTGACGTGCGAGTGCTACTCTACTCTACAACCGCTCACTGGCATGTGCAGTTCTGGCACCTGACGCCCGACTTCCAATTGAGCGCGATGCCAGAGTTGAAGAAAGAAGCAGAAAGGCGCTTTGGGCCTCAAGATGAATATGGTGACATGCTTGTCGGAGATCAAGTTCGACGGTGCGTATCGACTCTGCTCCTCTGTCCAAGTCTGGTATCACAATCATACACAGTAAATTCCGCAAGAAAGCTCGCTGACCTGAACCTGTGCTATGCTTTATTATTTGTGTAGCGAGTTGGGCTTGATTGCTCTGCTTGCTTCTTGAGCGCGTTCAAACACGCATCACGTCGCCCCCGGTTGTAACCACTTGTTTTAACATGTACGAGTACAGTATGAATCGTTGATAACGAAATTGTCTCGGTTTTAATGAATACTGAATACTGTACAGTCTAATGCCCCTCCCTCGTAAGACTGGAATGACCGTAAAATCAATTCAGTACTCAAGTGGCTTTCTCATTCAATCAATCCTTCAGAGCGGTATACACTAGTATCAAAGAATCCACTTGATCGTAACATAGTAAGTGATACAGGTTTCAGTCATCATGTAACCCATTCAAATTCAAAGCGATCGACCAGTCCGAACATCACTACGAGTATCGAAGCAATTCAGATGTACTGTAAGTCAACCGCAATTTGTCTCCGCCTCAAACTTGGCCCGAATACCTAGAGTACATTTAGTACTGTGCAATCTCCCAATGAGCCAACATCACCATTGCTTGGACACAGTGAACTAGTACTCTGCTTTACAGTTAGACGTGTCCCAAAGCACTTTGATACTTGCTGGTTACCGGGATAGTCGAAACCCGTTCATCGATCACAGTCTCAGAAGATTTTCAAGCTATACAGTACAAATGTGAGTACAGTATATCGTGTCAGCATACCGTACGTTTCATTCTGTCCCACCAACGAGATGATCATTGATTGGCGTCGTTTCCCGCTGTATATGCAGAATTCCTACAGCGCCAACAAATCACTCGTACATCGAGTGGCGCTGAATGCTCTTTGAATGTCTCGCGCTCTCATACTGCTGATGTTGTCCTACGCGCCGCATACTGTACGAGAGCGACTAGCTCATAATCTGGTACACGCCTTGCCCCGACATCACTTGGGGTCAGGCGACTCATTGACTCACTCTCGGGCGGGCACTGGCCGGACGAAATAATATGGGTATATGGGTAATGCCTACAGCACCGCGATCGTTCGGATTACAAGAGTCTGTTACGTCAAGGAACTCACTCATCTGTTTTGGGCAACGATACTCGAGTACAGCTGATTTGGATACCGACCGTCCGTTTTGGCGATACGATACAGTAATCGTTCTCGTTCAGTACTGTATTGACCGCTATCAATCTTGACCAGTACTAGTATCGAAACACGTCTGCCTCTAATATGTACTGTACATATGAGTACATACATACTTTACTGAAGCTTGATCAGATCACCTGATAGATATAACGAAGACTTATCACTGACAAGGCTGACACTGTAGAGTACTCGTATGTTATTCTTTACACTATCATTCATTTTCTATCGCTTATTTGACACACGAGAGGACCACAATCTCGACAGACTTGGAACCACCTACAGTTCTACATACTTTGTGACGACCGACCAAGATGCCAACTCCTCCTCAGCTAACAAGAACATCCCTACCCTCGTCATCGCCATCCTCAGCACGACTGAGACGAATCGCGCCGTCACCCGTCAAGATACCGCCTCCTCCATCTTGTAACAGTAGTCCATCACACCATGCGACTCGTCTCCCGCACTCGCACACCGCCTTGACAGCGCTCTCCAGCTCTCCCTCTACCTCGCGGTCAACACCTCCTTCCACGTCATCGGCGACCCCTTCGTCCGCCAGGGCCGCAAGTACAAGAACAAGGACCAAACGAAGATCAACGCTAAAGCGTTCGGGTTCGAGAACCGATGTCTTTGGAAGCGCGGGAGGCAGAACCGGTGACGAGTACGAGTACGAGTTTGAACCCCTTGAAATGACAAGACTCTCTTCTCCCGACACGCAGATTCGAACTTTGTTCGCCCTGTTCGAACGTGAACGTGAACGTGAACGTTCCACTCCTCCCCCCTCCTCTTTGGTGAAAATGGGATGCAGTCCGAATTCAAGCTCGCAGAAACAAAAGCAGAAAACGACATCGCCAAGTATGAGTACTCGTAAACAAGGCAAAATTGTCGTACCGTTGATTTTCGATATAAGAGGGGAATATGGCAAGCTTGCTGCTGATTTGCGAAGCAACGGCAGTGGATACATCGAGGTACCGATGACTTGGCAAGAGTATAAACATCAACAGTCCCCCACTGCACCTGCAGGTGACGGGAGGAAACATCAACGTCAATGTCAACGTCAACGACAACGGACTACCAGTAGCTCAAGCTGTTACTCCAAGTCTTCTTCAGGCTCGAGCTCGAGCTCAACTTCATCGTCTCCGACGAATTTTTCTGACTTCTTCGCATCGAATGAGAGTGAAAAGACAGAGAAAACCACAGGAGTATGGGCGGGCTGCAAGAAACGATCGGGTTCCAACCTTTTCTCACCTGCGAATTTCATCTCAAAGTGCAAGACCCGACAAAAGGAAAAGACGATGCACAAATTACGACAAAACCCTTCGCCGATCATGGTCGAATTCAGGACCGACATCTTCTCCACTAAAGGAAGGGAGAAGATCTGGCATGATCAACAAATCGACGAATCTACGCCTCGACCACGACAACGAACAATCAGTAGATCGGTATTGATCAAGCGCGAGCGCGACGACGGGAACTCGTTGGTGGATACTGTTCATGAAGGTGCTATAGTGTCGGTGGAAGGGAGAATGGTACGAGAGGATAGTGGAGAGACATTCGCTACTTTCGGTATCGGATCCGGAGTGCCGCCTACGGAAATAGCAGATCGACTCTCATATCAGCCGGTTGCAAAAGCCATCGATAACGATACTCGTAACGACAGAAAGGATTCCCTATTGGAGGTTGAAAGTCTCGATGAAGATGGTTGGAGCTTCACTCTTTCAGCTTATGAGCAGGAACAAGACGATCTTAGCCTTAGCCTTAGCCTTGGCGCAGGCGCAAGCGCCAATGATAAAATACGCAAAGACAGCTTCTTCGCTTCTTCAGTCATTGCTGCGCATGCTGAGGAGATCAAGCGTAAGCGAGCGAGTGCGAGTGCGAACACCATCAGGTCGAGGACGATCTCCAGCCACGAACCCCAACCCCAGAGCACTGCCACGACCACATCTGATTCGCTGTGGAATTCAGAGTTCACTCTCGGTGTCACCCTCCCATCCGCTTTCGCTACTGACTCCAAGTTCGTACCGCCACATCTGAAACATATTGCCCAAGCAATCAAAGCCAACGAAGGAGCAGCCGAACCGGGCAGTTCACCCATGTCGGACACTATCATAACTCCTCAGGCACCTCAACCTCAACAGCGTTCATCCGCTACGAGCAGTAGACAATCTCGTGTGGTCTCTCTGGGACAGGTGGATCCGGAAGATACGCCTACGCCTACGCCAAATACTGTTCATCATCAGCATCAGGCTAGTCGGCTATCAATGCGACCTGGCCAGATGCACCAGGACAAAGGGTTGCCCTCTTTGCCCAACCCGAGCATTACGAGCTACGATAAGCCGTCAAGTGGTTCGATCGTGGGCGCTGAACTGGATGCTACCAGCGATGCACTCAAGAAGGTGGATAAGAGCCTGACGGTGCAGCTATGGGTAGACCAGGTATGTCGATCTATCTCCAGCTGATCACAATCACCGTACGACTCAGCTCCCCCCAGCTGATGTGTACTTGTACTGTGCTTTGTGCTTTTCAGGAGGGATGCCGGGAGAACCGGACGACATTGAAGTATATCCGCTCGATCAAATCGTCAACCTTCAGGGAGAGGGAGCAGAAGGCGCTTGCTGAGGCTGCGGCGTGGTGTGAGAGTCCGACGAGACCCGAATGTTTTCAGCAGAGTGGATGTTGGGAGTTTGGAATGGACCCCAAAGAGCGAGACAAGTGGTTGTTTCACCATGCTGTGAGTGTGCAAAGCCACTGCAGATTGCCGTCGACTGCTCTTGCTCTTGAGAAAATTACTTGAGAAATAGCTGACTTGACTTTACCTTGTGGAATGCTTGAGCAGGCACTCGAAGGTCTTCCTGTGTTGAGGAGACTGACCATCAACAACGATGACAAGCATGATTTCTTGCCTCGAGGGGCAACACTGCAAATCAAAGACCCGGGCGTGTACGTCGTTTGTGGCACCGAGGACAGAGGCAAGGTAGAATGGAAGTTTGAGTATCTTGTTCAGCCAAAGGTATCGCCTATCTCAGGCGAAGAGGTCCCCAATGAAAGGGTGAGCAAAGCAACGATCAAACGATATGCATGCGCAAAACAAACCCCCAAAGCTTCAGCTGATGTCGCATCGATTCTTCGACGTCTGCAGATTATTGTGCCATTGGCTTTCTATGCCTCGCCAAGCTTTTTCGCGCCCGAAAGAGCCCTTCGAACACACTTGCTCAATGTATTCAAGAAGACGCTCACGCCCAACATTGTCAGCGAGAAGATCAGACCGCCTCATATTGGTAAACCACCAACGACGATCCCCATGCCGCTAGCAACGGCGAGTACGACCACCTCTCAGCGGCCTACAGGGGAACAAGGACCAGCCGTAGCGGTACCTGCTACTGCAGCTGCTTACGATTCATTGGCGATGACTTCGGGCAATGCGCGATCTGACGCTCATACTCAGCACGGTCTGACCAGGTCTGAGACCGGTCGAAAGAGGGCCCAAACGCAGACTCAGCCTTTACCATCCATCTCAAGCGGCGGCACGCCCCATCCTCATCCTCATCCTCATACACGATCAGTCAGTCGAACGATCGGAGCAATCGCAAAGTCTATCGCAGGCATCACCCTCAACTCGTCCAATTCGACCACTACAACTCCTACCAAGCCTTATTCCGAGATGGATGACGGGGTGCCGGTTACTCCCGGCGCCAGACCTAGCTCTGCTGGAGTTAGCATTCACAAGTTTGGGACGAAAGCGCCTACTTTCGGAAGGTCAGGATCCAGAGCAAAGACTCCTACGACCGCCTCTGGTCCCGGTGCTGGTACTGGTATGAGCGGAGCGGTCGTTTCTCCTTCTGATGCAGCAGCAGCAGCTGCGGCGGTTGTAGAAGGTGGAGCGGAAAAGGGTAAAGGAAGAAAGAGAGCGGCGAGCTTGTTTTCGAGATCTAGACCGTTCACCCCTCCGGTCAACATCACCGAGATGCACCCCGTCCCAATCATTGGCATGACCTCCGCTCTAGCCACTGCAGGCAAGAGCAGCAGCGGGAACAGAACTAGCATGGGATCGTCAACTACCCCAGCCTCGGCATCTGGCTTGAGCCAACTCGGATCTGCCATCATATCCACCTCGACTCTGACATTACCTCTACCTCTCGCCCATAATTCGACTTCCCTATCTCTGCCCTTACCGCCAGCCATGCCTGCCAAATCGCACCAACGCCGATCAATCCCGCTTCCTACGGCTGTGCAAGCTCAGTCTCAAGGCCCAACGCACAACAATCTCAATCATACTCTTGGCTCGACTGGCAGTACGAGCACGCCTCTGAGCGGCACTGGAAGTCACCCATTCCTTCACCCTGATTCCTACATGTGCGGCGGGGCTGTTAATTCGCCTGTGCCAAGTGCCATGTCCCTCTCGTCCTCTGCATCATCCTCTCGATATTCTGCTTCACCATTGTTAGCAACGCCGTCGCTGTCACCCAAGCCTTCTCCGATGCCACTCCCGCCGACCACACCCGGCCTGACTCGTTCCGCCAGCACATCGTCACGACCAAAGACTAGACCTAGCTACGGTCACGTACAAACGTCTGAACAAATGAACGAGAGCAAAATGCTAGTTCAATCACAGTCCCAGCGGGACGAGGGTAAACAGTCTTCAGCACTGGGCATGGGGATTGTATCCGACGCCGAGAAGGCCGGCTATGAGGAAGAGACCGTCTACGGCGGAACCTAGGCTGGGCATGAGGTAAATCAGTGCGAAAACTCGGTTGGCCTGCCACTCGACACAACGCGACACGACACGCATGGTCGTAGTCCTTTGCAACAACCTTTGTAGTCCTGACCAGCCACCAAGATGTTAGAGTACTGCTTTTAAGCGTCATGCGATATATCTACAACCTTACAAACGGCGGCGGGAAGGTTGAAAGGCCAATACTCATTCATGATCATCAGACGTGAAAAGTGGAGCGTAATCGAGCGCATCAAGAAGAACAACAATTATGTATATGATATTTACAACGAAATTTACACTGCGAGAAGTCGTGATGTGAGATACAAAGCACGTCCAAGGAAATGTTACACTCGATCTTATCTGCCAGACCTCTTTTGGAAGATTCGACGTTTGAACATCGAGTCGATGGATACGATGGGCGTTAGGGGTAGTGGTGGAGGGTTTTGATGATGCTCATGGAACCTCTCTATTTACACTTGTCGCGTGTGATTGTCTTGTGGTGAGGAGGACGATACACTCGATCTTGGCACGAGAGGCGTCCGTTCCCCGTTCTCCCCTTCAACTTCGGGAGCCTGACCAAACAGCCTCTCTCGAGCATTTCTGAACAGATCAGCCCAAGATCTCAACCCTCGTCCCCATCTTCGTCCTCCATCAAGATCATCGTAACCGCTTCCATTGCCTTCTACAACCAGATCGTTCGAGGTGAGAGGATGGTCCGGAGGCAGAGAGGTGTGCGTCACAGGTGTCAGAGTTGAGCCTCGAATATTGCCGCCTGGTGGGAGGGTCACGTCTGCTCGACAGGTGGGACACTGATGTGAAACATGTTGCATCTATGTCAGCTTGCAGTGTCACGCGATGCGCATTTGGTAATATGTATGTCGCCGTGCACAATGGGAAACAAAGGACGTCGTTGAGGCGGATGAAAGAGGAGCCAAAGCATACTCACAAGTTTGCGCCATTTCATCAACCACTCATCGCATTCCTCCTTATGGAAGACGTGACCACAAGGCAGTATCCTAACAATGTCACCACGAGCGAAAGAGTCCATACAGATTGCACATTCGTCCTTGGAAAAGTACTGCCTCTTTACTCTCGCTTTACGCTTGCTGGGGCCCACACCTGCGCTAGCGGCGATAGAGGATGATGGTGGTGGCGCGGAGATCGGGTCCGGGATATCGATGGTGAGTGCAGGTGGTGTCCGGACTTCGGAGGGTGAGATTGGTGGTGGTGGTGGGTGATGGAAGCTTTGTCCGCCTGGTGAAGAAGGCGAACCGCTTCGGTCGTTCTGCGCGGAAGAAGACGCTTGACTATCTTTGCTGTGGTGCCTCGGCGCAGTCTCAGCAACTTCACAGACAGGGTTATCTTGTTCCTCTCCTTCGTCCATCTTGACGGACCGGTCGGAAGAAGAATCGTCTTTCTCCCACACGATGTCGGGAGTCCATACCCTTTCGGGCAGGGAGAGGACCACCATGGGCGGCGCGCGGTCTGCCTCGCGTTGTCTATGACCGATTCCAAACCAGTCAGTACCGTACAACGACAAAAACAGTCTATTGCTCCTGCTGTGGATGAACTCACCTCGCCACTCGGATACGATGGATAGCGATGGTAGCCAAGAGGAAGAGCGTAGGCATCAACAATGCGAAGGAAAGCAAGCTTGTCAAGGCGCTGCAACACGAAAATAGGAAGTGGAGAATCTGTGTCAGCTACCTAGTTACCTCCCATAGAGACACGAGGTTTGAGCTTACCCCGTCTCGTCAGACCCTTCACTCAAATCGATCCACAAGCCAAGCCCATCTTGCCGACCAGAGTCGGTGTGTTTGTTGAGCAAATCTCGAAGAAGCAAGAACGATGCTCGGGAGATGAAGACGGAAGGGATGGATATCGAGTCCGTGTCTTCTACAGTACCGCAAAGTACATCCAGCATCAGTAGTGGTCATTTCGAAGCGATCATGATCGTCCATAATCGAGGACGATACTTGTTGCGTGAAAGTGTGGGGAATGCGGACTTACCAGGACTGAACATGGTGATCAGACTCTCCCTCCTCCGCCCCTCTTCATCGCTCTCGCCCCTTCTAGCAACACTGTCTCCTACTACGACCGCACCAGCGCCTCTCTCTTGAGCCGCACGGATCTTGGTCGCAAAATCACATCCGCCCCTCTCCACCAGCACGATACTCACCACGTTCTTATGTCGACCAGCACCACTACCGCCCTTGTTTGGAGTGGAGGGTCTTCCGACTGGTGAGCGGGGTGGAAGACACGCCAACTCTGGGATCGTTGTTGACATTCGAACGTTGTCTTCTACATCCAGATCGTCTATTTGTTGGTCCGCTGATTGAGAGTCGTTGAGCAAGAATGAGAAGGGGGTGATATAACCTGAGAGGGGTAACGGGTTCGCAACGTGCGATGGGAAAGCGGCGGGTCGATGAGGTAGGCTGAGATTGGCGGGTTGTGTGGCGGAAGAGGCATTCAACTGAACGTTATAGCAGACGATATTAGCGAGATGAAATAGGTTGATTCCCAAAGAAAGAGGTTGAGAGGATTCATAAATATGAATATTCATCTGCCAGCTGTCATCAAGAAAAATAAAGGAGGCGCCATGACCTTTTTCAAAGTAGATGGAAACGGTGAAGACTTACATGAACTGTTAGACTTCCCTCCCCGCCCATCGACAACCACCTCGTGAGCCATCCTTGATTCTCGGATCTTTGTCCTTGGATCGGTATGGGGAGAGGAACTTGTCCCAACTGATATCTCGAGTTCACGACCGATCCTATATTGGTTGGCTCATCGGCAAGTGCGTAATCGTATCGATGGTAGGTACCGTACTCATCCCATACTCCGACCGCTCTCAAATCGTTCCCGGCGCGATCGATTGAATTCATACCAACATTCGTGGGGACTGTCAAGCCATGTGCAACCGTCGACAACAGAGACAAAGATAAGATCAAGAGTACTCTGTTAACGTGCGTCGCGTGACATGCTCTTGATGTCGATGGTGAGGCGGATAACATGATGGACGGGATGTGTTTATCAGGCTTGCCCCCCTGTCGGTGACACCTGGTCGATCACGCGTATAGTCAGTCCTGTCCGACTGGGCGTATTCGATTCGATGATGAACGGTGCACGAGATAGATAGATGGTATGTTATATTAGAATCAACAATGAGATCAGATAGAGTGGGCCAAAGGCGATGTACATGTAGAGATTGATCGGACGGCAGGGAGTTAGTTAACGTTTGGATTGAGAAATGGGAATTGGAATTGGAATTGAATTCACACAAAGCACAAAGTGAAGCGTCTAAGCGTCTTGCATCATCATTTCATCACCATAGTCGGTTATACGCTACACCACTCAAACCCGGCCGGCACATGGCACACCGTACATGGCATCCTCTTTTTCAATTTGCCACCCTACACAATGTCGCACTGCAGGCTGTTGCTCAAGACTTGATTGCAGATAGCATTGTGAATCCTCATATCTTGATGCATTGCGTTGCATGCGCCAGACTCCCTACTGAACCAAAAAGAAGAAATGCAGCCTAATCCACACCAGTCGTTGATCCATATCCAGATCCAGGTGGAGATATATACACCCTACATCTTGCCAAGAGAAGGTATGCGATGGCTTCAGATCAATCCCATCCATCCTATCCTATCCAAACCTATCCCGTCCGAATCAACTGACATCTAACTCCAATCTCACTCGTTACACACAATCTATTGTCGGTCTGCACGATGACAACCATTCTCCCATCAGCGTGTGGCTTAATCGGCCCCAGAGTCAGACGATGATGGTTACTTACAAAGGTGTCGTCGGAGAACCTTGGCAATCACATCAGTGTCGGGGAAGGCCATGTGCTCGAGGGACTCGGAGTACTGTAAAAAGACATACGCACAACCAGTCAGCAAACGCTCGTCCCCGGCCAAATGATACCGCAATAGGTTCCGCCTTTGTCAATCTCATAACACTCACAGGAGTAGGAACGTCAGCACCGGTGATTCGCTCAGGAGGGGCGTCAAGGAAGTCGAAAGCGGGAGACTCGCAGATCTGGGCGATGATCTCAGATCCAACACCGAAGGCTTAACAGATCCACAAGTTATCAGCATACATCCAGAGTCATGTTGAGGAGGTATCGAGCCATTGCTCACCGGGGAAACCACCCTCAACGGTGACCAAGTGGTTGGTCTTCTTGACGGACTTGATGATAGTCTCAATGTCAAGAGGTCGGATAGATCGGAGGTTGATAACTTCGACCTTGATACCCTCGGTCTTTTCAAGGTGCTCGGCGGCCTCGAGCGAGTGAGTGACCATCTTGGAGTGGGTGACAACGGTGAGGTCGGTACCCTCCTTCTCTACCTTGGCCTTGCCGATGGGGAGAACGAAGTCTTCGGAAAGCTCCTCCTTGGTTACGGGGAAGGAGACACCGTAGAGAAGCTCGTTCTCGAGGAAACAGACCTAAAGGTACATTAACACGTAAATTAGCATTTAATGAAATCAGATCCCACATCCCGCGGTCGGGCTCATGAGCTCCATCTTTCCTTCAGGCCCGGTATCAATTTGACGGGAAGTGAGCGAATACTCACAGGGTTAGGGTCCCTGATAGCAGCCTTCAACAGACCTCGACAGTCGGCAGCAGACCAAGGGGAGATAACCTTCAATCCGGGGATTGAACCGTACCAAGCACAGAAGTCCTGAGAGTGCTGAGCACCGACACCGGCGGCGGCACCGTTGGGACCTCGGAAAGTGACGGGACAAGGGACGTTACCACCAGACATGTAGTAGGTCTTACCACCCGAGTTGACAATTTGGTCGATGGCCTGCATGGCGAAGTTCCAGGTCACTATAGTAGGATGAAAGTGAAAGATTAGTCCCACTTGTCTCTGGACAAAATACAAGTTGATCCGCCTGAAGTTCGAGGTGTGAATCCAAGGCCATTATAAAAGGCAAATGATGGATGAAAGAGCCCCTGATCTTTGATCAATACTCACTGAACTCGCAGACAGGTCTGAGACCGGAAAGAGCGGCACCGACGGCCATACCGGCGAAACCAGACTCAGTGATAGGGGTCTACGATGACGAAAAAACATACACAAGTCAGCCTCACGGTATACGCTATCTCTTGGCCTCGATTCCAACAGTGTCCAAGCATGAATCAAATTATCTCCATTGGTTGTCTTCTACTCACGTCGATGACTCGGTCCTCTCCAAACTTGTCCAACAGTCCCTTGGTGATCTGTGACAGTAAACGATGCGAATGGTCAGCATGTCACCGCCAAAGACAGACAGAAGCGACATCTGGTCAAGACCAAATGCCCTACAGGGCAGAGGTCCATGTACAGGTCTCCAAGCAGTCATGCCGAGTTCACCAAATAGGGGGAAGAGGAGGAGGTGTCAGGGAATGGCTTGACTTGACCCACCTTGTAAGCACCGTTGTATCGAGCAACCTCCTCACCCATGACGAAGACGGTCTCGTCTCGCAACATCTCCTCCTCCATAGCAGAGTTCAAAGCCTCTCGGACAGTCTGAGGATAAGTGAAATCGAGAACGAGTCAGCTGTCAAATCCCCGGCATTATCAAACCAATGTGATATTGGTGCGGTAATCAAGAAGATAACGAGACTGAGGTCGATTCTAGTCGAAAGTGACCGATATGCTCGCGACGACGGCTAATATAACAAACATACCATGGTCTGAGCACCCTCATCGCTGGAAGCGGCCCTTCGCTGCTCAGCACCGACCAAGAACTTGGCCTCGGACCTCGATACTCGAGCTACGGGGGTAGAGAGGAGTGCGTTCCTGCCTACGAGCTTGCTGGCTGAAGCAGAAGCTGAAGCGGTGGAGAGCGAAGCTCTGGCCGATGCGGGTCGGAGGACTCGAGAGATGGCGGCACGGGTAGCCATTTTGGACGATGTCGATGTAAGAGATTGAATGAGGGAAGGTAGAAAGAGTTGAGGATGATGAAGCGAGGTTATAAAGGATGAGCGAGATTTAGGAGGATGTTTTGACGAGATTTCTGATCTGATCTTGGAACATGTGCATGTGGTAACTGACTGACAATCTGAACAATCTGAATCTCCCCATAGTGTCTACTGCCCACCATAGCAGTAACTATAACCATAGCCACCGTTATGATTATTATCCGTTGATGCGGCCGTCCCCTTGACCCTTCTCTGACCCGTTCCGCGCGGCTCACTTGTTTATTTCTCCAACAGTATTTATTCTCACTTTATCCCACTCTGTTTTTGACATACCCATACTCACCACGTGACTTGATTGGAGACCCCACAAACAATCGCAAATGCAAATGCAACTGCAACTGCAAATGTCGAAGAGCCAGATCACAACGATCAACGATGAACAAGAGCAGTACTCTAAAGATACTTATCAAGACCTCAAATACCGCCGCGACAGAGGTACCGGGACAGCTTCAACCCAAAGGCTCTAGATCAAAATCAGCGCTCCCGGCACCCGATGTTAGCCTTAAAGCTTCGAGGTCCTTGCTCGAGGTGTACTCGACTTGCTGTTCCTACCGCGACTCCAACGATCAATCATCGTTCCTACTCTACTGCAAGTGACTTTGGGACGACAAATGACAGTGAACCTCAAGAGTATCGGCATGATAATGATTTCACTGATATCGAAGGAGAGTTGAGACGTCGGAAGCGGAAGGCAGATGCGAAAAGAAGACAATATGTGAGTGCTCATTGTCGAATAATGGTCAGGCGGGCTAGCTCAGCTGATTTTATCGTTTTGGTGTGTGTGTAGGGGAATACGTTCGTCGACCACATCATGGTGACAGTTCGAGGAGGTGAGTGACTCGATGTTTAGCTTCTTGGTGACTCTCGCGGCATGAAGCTTGAAACTGACCTGCCTGTGTTCATAGGTAAAGGTGGTTCCGGTGCCGCTGCTCTAACAGCCTCGCTGCGAGGTCCGTCCTCCCCCTCAGGCGGCAACGGTGGACCTGGCGGATCGATATACCTCACCACATCTCCCTCACTCACGTCACTTGCCACGCTGAAGAAACGCGTGATAGGCGGTCAAGGATCCTCTGGATCAGGTTCATTCAAGCACGGTAGACGCGGAGAAGACATCTTGATCACCGTACCAGTGGGTACGATTGTGCGTGAGACGAATCGTGAAGGCGAAGAAGAACGTACGATCAGGGAAGAGAATGATATGGGCTTGGATAGAGAAGAGCGGAGGAAGAAAAGATGGTTGAGATGGTTCATCACGCATCCTTCTGCAAGTGGTGAAGTCTCTCGAGAAGAATACGCCGAGGCCGAAACGTTGCTCCGAAAGGAAGGGAGATGGGTACCTAAAGTACCTGACTTGGATGATCCCGACCATCCGCCTCTATATTATGATCTCGATAAGAAACTCGACAGGCCAATCCTACTAGCTACAGGTGGTCTAGGTGGTCTGGGCAACCCATTCTTTACTTCGCCGAGAATAGCCTCTAGGGGAATCTTGCCGCCTAATCAGACGTTCGAGTTCGAGTTGAAAATCCTCTCAGATGTCGGATTGGTCGGTTTCCCCAATTCGGGCAAATCGACCTTGCTCAGAGCTTTGACGGGACGAAAAGCCGAAGTAGCGGATTACGAGTTCACGACGTTGAACCCTCAGATCGGGGTGGTCAGAGTCTGGGAGGATGGCAAATGGGCCGGAGCGCTGGATCTCGAAGGTGGAGAAGCTGTTGAGGAGACTTGGAGGGAGAGGGAAGACGACGAGATCGCGAGGTTGCTAGGCGAGGAATTGCCCAGCATGCGAGTCAAGTCAACATCAACTGCAACCGCCGAACCTAGCGGATCATCGCTTGAGGCCGAAAGCGAAAGAATGGCAACACCTCGAGCAGGGAAAGGCCAAGTCGAGCGCATACGATTCACATTATCCGACAACCCAGGTCTTTTACCCTTAGCCTCGCAGAACGTAGGGCTCGGTCACTCCTTTCTTCGATCGATCGAACGTTCCCCCGTACTAGTTTACGTCCTGGATCTCACTCGGCCCAACCCTAGCTCTGATCTGACTGTACTGAAGAATGAATTGGAAGAATACAAAGACGGATTAAGTGCCCGCGCGGGGATCGTAGTTCTAAACAAGGCTGATCAAGTCGATGAAGAAGATGGGAGGACCAAGATTGAGGACCTGAAAGGCGTGGTTGGGGAAGGAGTAGAGATGATTCCCTTGTCGGGCAAATACGGTCTAGGGGTGGATAAGTTGGTAGATACGCTCGCTAGGAAGGTGGAGATTGCAAGGGATGACAAGGTCAAAGCGGTCGAGCTGGAGGAACGAACAACCAAATTGAGGCGCGAGCAAGCTCGAAATGAGAGGATTGCGGCCGCAGCGAAGAGAGAAGCTGAAGGGAACAACGGGTCGGTACCTGGCTTTGGTCTCAAGAGGTAACGGCCCAGCTGCTTCGGTACCCCGTAATGTCTAGCTTAGTCTGCATGCATGGACATGTTGTATATCCTCAAGCATCAGATCGTAGCATATCATATTGGATCATCAGTCGGATTGTACAGGGTACACGACACTTTCCCTTCGTTACCATAAGTATTGATCGCCCGATCGACAATTCCCTCCGTTATAATCAGATCAGACAGCTTCATTGTCTACACGAAAAGTCCTGGTCAACTACAATATACAATACGGGTCCTTGTTTTGCCCGTTGGCACGGGGTCGACAATTTCGGTGATATCGAAGCCGAAGAACCGATAAGTGATCTATGGTTCGGGCACTTGTCTGTCCCTACCTCTACTCCTGCTTCTTTTTTGATTCACCTTGGAATTCCTACCTAGAGACCGAGTATTCGTACCAGACTCTTCATCTTCCACACGTTGGGCGATCGCACTTGCAGGTACGTTACCAATCGTAGTCCTACTGGCAGATCTCCCTCTTCCAGACATATACGAATGCGGATTTGGTGGAGTAGTAGCCATCAATAACAAACCTGCTTGAGACCCCAATCCGAGGGTTGGTGCGAATTCACCCGTTGATGTGCGTTTGGAGAGTTTGATTCGGCCTGTTGGCGTTATAGAAGCTACAGTCGCGGATGAGGACGATGAGAGAGCTCCATAGCCTACTGACGAGGTGGCGCCAGAATCTTCTCTATTAGGTCGCAATTCGTTTTGATTGAGATGTATAGGCAGAGGCAGACGATTCGATCCCTGCGGTCCTTGCGGCACAAGCAATGGAGCGCGCTCGCTGGCTGTCGAGATGAGCAGATTCAAGGAAGCAGAGGATGAGGCGCGCTGAGGCTGTGGTATTCTTGCTGTCGCTGTCGCTTGTGACTCACCCCCATCTGATGCCGACTCTTCTGAATCGTCTTCTGGTGGGGTAGAAGTCAACAGATGAACACCGAGGAACGTGGTGCAGATCTGAAAGGCAGGCAATTGGTCAGCAACGCGTATGCAGTTATCGATCGAATCGGACTCTGCGGAGCTCGTTTTCCTTGATGGTAGATGTCATGCAACGAATAACTGTAATTGGGTGACTCACGCCGAAAGCGAAATTGACGAATCTGGAGAACGGGACATCCCTGAACTCCTGGAATAACACCGCAGAGCCGATGATTGCTGCGTGGCGAGCCAAAAAGAGCACGTAATGCAGGAGGCACATCAGCAGTTGTCGTTGTAATGAAATTATGAGCGCAGAGAATAAGAGGCCGATAAGAAGAAACGGCCGAGCGGGAAGAGGTACTCACCGGAGAGTGAGAATAGTACAAATTGGGTCGGGATAACTTCCTAAGGATCCGTATACGTGCATTGAAGGGGAGCATGTAAGTCAAGTCCGATCAGCGTCGTTGCAGCCAAGTCCAGAGACGACGAGGAATGCTCAGGCACTCACCTTGCTTTGGAATCTCATCAGAGCCCTATTCAGCCACCTAATCTGACCCACACTGGTTCCGGCAACCACCAGCACCAAGAACCAAGTGATTGGATCCTCCCAAGCACCAAAGAAATCGTTACTTAGAAGACTAGACAGGGCTTTTGTCGAAAGGACAGTATATCCGCCAAAGAGGCATGTGATACCTAGATCGACGAAGAGATAGGTATGGCCCCAGTGGGTGTTTGACAAGAAGATGAGTGGGATGAGTAAGAGGATATTTAGGATTGTGTAGATTACGAAAGGGAGTCGTTTTACAGCTGATATCAACTGGGAGGGATTAAGCTGTGTGATCACAAATTCGAATGTTAGTAATGTTTGAGGGAGTATGTCATATGCAGCTATGTGGGTTACTCACTCTTGGATTTGACCCATTACTGCTCCATACAACAGTAACGGCGCCAAGTATAGCAAGTGCCATACCAAGCAGTTCTTTCTTATGGAATCGCTCCCGAAGAATAAGTGGTGCAAAAATACAGTTGGCGATGAGGGCCTAATTATCGATATAAAGGTCAGTTCGCGATCGAGCTGCCAATGAAGCTCGACGCCAGATGACCGAGAGCTCGTAAACAGAGAACAGGGAATGGCATTGGTGAGAACTCTCCCAACGTAAGACTCACCACAGTGCCCAGCGGTGCGACAACACTGGCTGGTGCGAATCCATAACTCAAAAAGTTGCCGCCTTCTCCGACACTGATCAGGACCATACCCGCCCACCAAAGCTTTGATTTCAAGTACATCCCCTCCTGTACCTGGCCTTCTCCTTCTCCGTTCGCCGCCCCGTTTCCATCGCTCTTTCGCTTTCCGGATCCGTTCCCATCGCTCAGGGGTGGCTCGGTTGTTGTACGAGTGGGAGAATCAAGTCGCACATGCGCATCATCCTGCGCATAGCCTGTGGCTGCCTGATCGACCTCATTTGGTTGAGGAACGATGACCACGGGAACAGCTTTGTACTGGACTCCATCCGCCTCGAACTCGGCCTCCTCGTGTCTCGTCCAGCCATCAGCCTCTGTGCTCCCGTCTGCTGCTATGTATGGATTCATGGTAGACGATGAGGGTTGATGTCGATTGGAAGATGATTGGTGATGCTGAGATTGAGATTGAGGTCGGGGACGAGGCGAAGGATATGGTGTAGGGGTATCTTCCTCGGGTATGGGAGATGTCGTACCGTGCATTTGCAATTGGGCGCGACCGCGTCCTTCATGATGGGGATGTCCGGATTTGTCTGCGAGCCCATCGTCTAAAGGGAAGTTGAGACCCCTTCGAGGTTCGGTATTTTGAGTATTGTCGTCGTCCTCGTCATTCTCGTTGTCTTCCGACTCTTGTCGAGATTGCTGCCGTACGGTCTCCTCGTTTCGTCTATGAGCGAGCTTCTGCAGCGTTCTAGTGGACCAAGACACAAAAAATAAACAAGTGCTTGATGGTCAGCGCAAGTCAAGCCGGTGATATCAGGTGGGTAGGGTTCGCGATCCGTTAGACAACAGGCATACCACAAGAATTGCATGACTCAAATCACGGGACATGGTGTCTGAGGCTGCAACAGCAGCTGAACAGGAGGAAGGGATCTACCTATCTCACTCACAAAGCAAGACTGATCAGCACGTTCCCACCGCATGCTATTCCCACTCCGATCAGATTAGAACCCGAGACGTTGCCCAGAGCTCCCATGTCAGATCGTCTCTTTTGTCCTATCTATCTATCTGCGAAACCAACATCTGCACCTATGTATCTTTGGCTGTTTATGTAACTTCGAACGTCGTTCGTCGCACTGTGCGATTGTGTTAATTTGGTCGCTTTTGGTCGTTTCCATCGATTTTCTCGGCCCTCTTTTTCTTGACTGTCTTTGGAGGTCGGTAGATTCTTCTTGCTCAGTTCTACCTAACTACGAGTGTGTATGCGACTTTGTTGTAGCTGCCTGTACGTGCCACGAGAGCTGGATAAGGGGAAGGAAGAGAGCAGTGCGCTGTGAACAAGGGGAGATCCGCCTGCAGCTGCTCATTGGCATCCTCGGAAATCTAACAGAGATTGTTAGAGTGGACCTGATGACGCCAGCTGTCAGCGCTGTTGTTTCGGACATCGCCGCCACACTGATATGCAGCCACGCTAGGGCTTATAGCCCGCCCTTGGGCCGAGTTCGACCGGACCGACCGGAGTCACGTACCCGTCTCATCATCGAGTACTAAGGTTAGTAACGAGTCGATAGGAAGCGAGATGTGATACTCTTTCTGTATATATTCGCCCAGTCACCAGAAATCGCCATTTCAGTATCAAATACCTTTCAAGTCCATGTCTGTTATAAGCCCATTGACATCCACCAAATTAATCAACTCGACACTTATCAATACTTTAACCAGACGATACAGCTACACAACCTTGTCCACCGCCCCTACGTCAGCATTCTCATCCAGCACTAGAAAGACCAATAATATGACCGACAAACTCCCATTCGTTCTGGGCTGTACGGTGCCCCTTTCTTCTGCGGCAGAGGAGAAGCTGAAATCTTCTTTCAAGGGATTCCATTATCAGCCCAATAAGCCCGACTCCCCTGCTAAGTTCACCAAAGAAGAACTATCAGAGATCGAATTCTTCTTCACCACAGGACGAGGTCTGCCTGTATCATCCCTAGACGAGCTACCCAAGCTCAAGCATATTCAACTTGCAAGTGCTGGCTCGGACGCCGCTCAGCGCTCTGAAGCTATAGCTGCTTACAAGGACAAATCTGGAGAGGGGGAAAAGGAAGAAATCAGCTTGAGTACCGCGAGTGGAACGCATGTGCTTTCGATCCCCAATTACGCGGTCGCGATGGTCATCTCGCTCTATCATCAGCTGCCCAGGATGATCACTCGTGCCAAGGTGAGCTTGAAGGCCACCAATAAAATCCCTGCCTTTTCATCTCGCATGTTGACTGATGGAGCCCTTTCATGTGCTTTCGTCAGAATGAGAAACGATGGCTTGAGGAGGAAGAATGTGATCTGAACAACCAGACGTACTTCGCACGATCCTTGCACGGCCGAACCGCAGGTCTACTCGTGAGTATATACCCAATGCACAGCCCTCAATATGATCTTGGTCCGTTGTCCTATTTTCGTTTGCACTCAGACTGATATATCACGCTTCAGGGCTACGGCGCGCTCGGACGAGAGACTGCTAGGCTGCTCAAGGCACACGGAATGAAGATTATCGCTGCTAACACGTCTGGCAAGTCGTCTGCCCAAGATGGCGTGAGTGAGCAGTATCGAGTATCTCACGATGTCTCCCATTGTTATGGTTCTTGATGCACCTAGGGTATTGATTGACTTATGGACTCGCAGTATGTCATTCCTGGAACCGGCGACAAGGACGGTACGTTCCCTTTTAGACTACCGTGTTCAAATTTGACAGACGTTCCACCCGATATTGGAAGCTGCTGTGTCCCGTCACATCCTATCCCCTCCTAAACCCTTGTAATCACACAAGAAATACAAGGGAAGAACATGATAGACTGATACGAATATGTAAACTGTAGGCTCCATTCCCGAGCAGTTCTACTCGACCAAAGACCCTAAATCCCTCGAAGAATTCCTCAAGCAGTCCGACGTTCTTGTGTGCAGCTTACCAGGTACACCCGATACCAAGTACTTCCTAAACAAGGACCGGCTAGGTGAGTGAGGCCTCTTTGGCTTTCTACTGCCTTTCCGTGTAGCCAGCAGGGTTCACACCAAGTGTGAGGCTCGGAATCCGCGATTATGGACATCGCGATGGCTGACATTGACTACTGTCGCAGCACTCTTACCTCCCAATGCGGTTTTGGTGAACGTCGGTCGAGGTAGTTTGATCCCTTCTGGTAAGTGGCCAGAGACCGTTCAAGTGTACCAGCCCGATTGTACACCCGACAGGTCTGACCCCATACCATCTAACGCTGACCGCTTTGACCGATGCTACTCATCTTCAGATGACCTCATCGCTGCGCTCGACGCGCCCAACGGCCTCTTCGGCGCCGCATTGGACGTGACAGACCCCGAGCCTCTCCCTGCCGACCATCCTCTATGGTCCCACCCCAAGGTCGTCATCACCCCTCACACATCTGGTAACACGGAGGGTGAGATGGATATCGCTGCTGATATCGCACTACACAACGCCAAGAAGTTGGCCGAAGGGAAAGAGGTGATCAACCGTGTCAAATTTGACAGGGGATACTAGGGGGTGTGTGGCCCGATTTGATTTCTTATGATAGAGATTATAGCAGACTACTTTCGGGGGATGCATAGGTAACAGCAAGAGGTAAAAGCGCATCATGTACATCCCCGTGCATATATAAAAGCCGCCGGCGCACGGTACGGTACTATGTGGGCCAAGATCACGTGATTCTATGGTAGAGTACAGTGCATAACCCCGAGATATGACGTCTTGTTTTATCGCGCTGGGTTTGATCGATTTTGCGGGGTATCAGTTGAAAGTGTTCAAAACGTAACCGCATATCAGCAGATAGATAACATCGTCGATCTCAACGTATTCCTTTGTCGGTCTGAGCTGTTCTAAGAACTTCCCTACCCACGGATTCACCACAATCACAGCAGAGACAGAACATCAAAGCAGCAAACGGGTTCCGAAGAAACGACACATTTTATCCACGATCAATAATTTGGCGGCTTGCTGTGTCTATACCAGTCAGCTATCTCCCTTTCCCCCTCTCTTCTCGTTTGTTCTCCGATCTTCATCCCGATAACGGTACCCGCTAGCCTCCAATCAGGAACAAGATGGCACCCCGGATCCTCCTGAATTTCGCCAAATTCTACAACAACCACTTCGATCGGAGGCCCGTGCCTACATTGATAATCACCAATGGTGTGCTCAACTCCATCGCGGATATCTTGGTGAGTTGGGGTCAAAGAGGAGAGAGCTGCCATGGAAGGTTACATTTTCTGGCCGTTATCAGAGCTGACTTGGGCACCATCTCAAAAACACGAAACTCGCTGTTTAGGCCCAAACGTCGTCGATGGTAGTGAGTAGACCACTAGGTTCAGTTGCTTCAGCACCTGTTGGATCGAAGCCAGATTGAAGCTAATCTTCTCATACCTTTGCTACCATTATTGTCAGCTACACGATGCCTCTTCCCCAGATCCAAAACCAACATACGATCCTGCGCGAACATTCCGATTCGCCATATACGGTATGGCCATGGGACCTCTGATAGGTCGGTGGATGAGGGTGTTAGAACGTGCAATCCCAGTTAGAGCGGGTGCTGCTGCGGCTGGGAATGGTGTGCAGCTTGCAAAGCGGGTTGCAGCGGATCAAATCATCATGTAAGTCGACTGCTCTGGCATGGCCCGGGGCCATACTTGAAATACCATGTGTCAAGCTGGTGAAAGCCAAGCCTACTGAAGCCGAAGCCGAAGCCGAAGCTAACGACGAGATGTTCATTGTTATGTAGGGCGCCTTTCGGTGTAAGTCTTCCTTCTCGGCTTTCTGCTGCCCTGGTCATTTTCTACGGCCCGGCAGCTGGAAGACGACAGAGTGGTACTATATGTAGCGAAGTTGTCTTTGTTTGACACAACTTGCTGTTCGGTTGCAACTTATCACACCTCTTTTTGACACAAGCTGACCTCCTGTTCACCTTGATGCACGGACACATAGATGATGTTATTTGTAGGATCGATGGGTGTCATGGAAGGTCGAAGTGGAGATGAGATCCAACAAAAGTTCTCCGATGTGAGTAGACAAACAACCACACACACATTCAAAGAAAGGTCTTATGTACGCCCGTCAAGGCGTATGCTGATGATCACGATATGATTGCCCTGGGCGTAATTCAGATGTACCTTCGTGAGTCGAGTGAAACAAAGCAATGACAAGTCACGAGGAGGCTGCAATGATACCTTGATTAGGATATTGCCGTGATACTCCTGAAATCGAAATTGTATCATGCTGATCTATTTTCGCTGTGTAGCCGCCCTCATTGCCAACTGGAAAGTATGGCCCTTGATCCAGACGATAAACTTCAAACTCATGCCGATCCAATACCGAGTACCCTTCCAATCGACTTGCGGTATAGCATGGACACTATACCTCTCTTTGCTGAACGCCAAGTAAGTGGGCAATGATGCACAATTTCTCCTTCGGCCTTCAGTCATGGATCACGCTCTCGCCTTGATTGTTTCTGTTTGAGTGTATCGGCTTGATGTGCCTCTTGTGGGCCCGTCGGACCTAATCGACCCAACGTGCGGCAACTCCAAGTCGTTTTACACGGTTTGAGATTGTGAAAGATTATCACCTCTCGAATATCGCTGACTCGAGTGTTTTCCCTCACTTCCCTCGCAGAGCCGATGCTAAGGAAGACCAATAGAGCACGCTACGGTGCTTATTTCAAGCTGAGCCAGATGAGGAGCCGATATCCTCATGTCTATCGCTTTGCGTGTACATCTCTTAACCGAATCAATTGTCATACACCTTCATTCTTCATGTCTTGCCCCATGGTTCTGTCATCCGAACACGCAACTTGTAGCATACATTAGCCTTCTTGGATGCTATCTTATAATAGTTCAGTGTACCGCCTGGAACACATTGCAATGAGACAGACCTGTCAGAGGCAGGAACAAGTGTATCATGGACCGACCTTCCAATGAAGCCGATACATGTGGCTTCTATACATGAACTATACTCCACCTACACAGTGAGCGGACTCTGTTACTCGACGTCGACGACATCCCAGTCAGTGACGAGGTATTCGTCAAGTGCATCCAGCTATACCATAAGGATTTATACACCGTGATCAGCTTGGGTGTCGTGTCTGTCTAACGAACAAAACATGACATACCTCCTTCATCTCGTCCTCGTTGAGCTCAAAATCGAAGATTTTAGAGTTGGAGGCTATTCGCTTGGCTGAAACAGATTTGGGAATGATGATGAAGCCCTACAATCGTTATATCGCAACATGTAGTGAGTGAAAAGCACGAATTATCAGCTCTGGTCTCAAAACCACATGTGCAGAAAATCATGAGGATCGAAAGACGTGGCTAAACTCACATGTTGTAAGCCCCAACGAAGGAAGATTTGGGCAGCATCTCGACCCTTGGCTTTGGCGACCTCTAAGATGACAGGGTGGTCGAATCGCTGTGCACGAGCAAGAGGTCCCCAGGCCTATGGATGGTGCCGCACGGATTATAAAACCATCAGTTCCGCCTGTTACGCTACTTGTCATCCGATCATGTGAAATACATCCATCTATTAATGGGTTTTGGACAACGGGCAGGTCTCCCTAACTCACCTCAAGAATAATGTCGTTCTGCTCGCAGATCTCGACAATCTCAGGATGTCTCATGAATGGATGCAGATCGATCTGGTTGACAACTGGGAGTTCGACTCCTTGGTCAATCATCTCCTGGATGTGCTTCTTGCCAAAGTTTGACACCTGCATCAAGTGCCAGCGGTTAATTTGTAATCTGCTGATCCTTGATGCTGTCCTCGGTGGTATCGGTGGGGCCGATGGGATCAAGCCTAGCTTAGACTCACGCCGATGGATTTGAGCAATCCCTCCTTCTTAGCATCCACCAATGCTCGCCAGATGTTCTTCCTGATCTCCGGTCCACCGATGGGCGAGTGCATAAGGTAGAGGTCGAATGAATCTACCTGGGCCCGTTTCAGTGACTTCTTGATGTCTCTGTAAGCTTGGTCGTAGGTCTTGTTATGCATCAGCTTGGAAGTCAGGAAGATCTCGGATCGGGCAACGTTGTTCTCCTCTTCGAATCGGGAAGGGGAAGTGGATGAGGTAGCGCCAGAGTCAGCAACACATTCCTCATTATTATTCCACCTCGTGGACTCTTCAAGAGATTCCCTTCCCCACAATCACGGAGATCCAGTAGCGTCACTCACTGCACCACTCGTTGATAGCCTTTCCACAAGGAGCCTCGTTCTCGTACCTACGCGGTATCTGACGTCAAACAGGCGTTCGCAGGTGCTGTGCTACAATATGTGTCAACGTTGCGGCACCTACCACTCGGCAGTATCTACGTGCTTGTATCCGGCGTCAAGGGCAGCTCGAGTCGAGTCGTAAGCTTCTTGGTCGTTCATCTCGTATACACTGTAAGGGCGCGTGCCGATACAATACGTCGGCTTATATCAGTAAATCTGCTCGTGCCTCTTCGTCACTCGAGGAGCAAGACTGACTGCTCACCCTAGACCGAATTGGGGGATGGTACTCCCATCTCGCATCTACGCCAGCACCCGTATTAGCATCAATATCTCCAGCAACGGTAGCGCAATTTCGGTGATACGTAGACAACGGATGAAGGAACGTGTTAAGTCGATTTGATCAGGGGCCGCTCACCATGAGACGGGCATCGAGAGACTTGACGGGGACAGGAGCGGGCATGGTGACTGATCCAGATGGTGCGATGCTTCTGTTGAGAACGTTCGTAGCTGCTGAAGATAGACGTAGACGACGTAGAATCTGTTCACAAATGTCGATCTGAGGGAGGAAGACTATCTGGACCGTCCCAAGCATGTGGATCAACTCCACTTGATGCTGAGGGGCCCAGGCAGGGGAATAACCACGTGTCGGTCTGGGCTCTTTACGTAATTAATCCCCTCGGTACTGTATGCCAGTTTGTCTCCTCTAGCTCAATGATGTCGCGAGACCGCGATTCAGCTGCTGGTCAACCTGTATCTTGTTTTCATATTCCATCTTCACTATCACCTATCTGGTCACATATATATCCAATCAGCACATCAAAGATGCCTCAAGAATTGGTATCGCCCGAAGAGGTCAGTTGTCGTTTGTTGTCTGCTGCTATTCGAGCTCTGGATCTTTCTTAGTGCGAAGCTGAACTTTGGTCGGTGTTGATATCCTGCAGTTCCTCACGAAACTAGGGGCTTGTTTCTCCGACCCATCATCTTCCAGCTCGGTATGGCTAACTCACAAGAGATGTAAGCTGAACTGTACTGAACAAGAATCGAGTCCCGGATACAGTAACTTACGAGACACTCGTCATTTCCCTTTGGCAACTCGCAGTAACCTACACTGGCGATGAGGATGTATTTATGATTTACGGGAAAGACGAAGTCGATGATCAATCCGAATACGAGGTGTTGATAAGATGTACACAAGGCGACAACAAGTTCTCAGCAAAGGTGAGTAGCGACGGACCATATCCTTTTGCTTATCCTTACTCTTGCTACCACAGTCAAAGCTGGTTAATTCAGCCCACTATCACGCTGACGCTGACATCGCCATGTTTATATCTCGTTTGTGCAGATCCCCGCGTCTTCCCTTCCCACATTCCATGCAACCTACGGATCCCTTTTGAAATCGTCGTTCGCTCCGCTGATGCGAAAGAGGGATAAAAAGAAGGAGAAGGCTCGTGCTGAGGCTCTGACGAAGAAGAGACGGGAAGTGTATACTGATGTCGTGGTTGGAAATGAGGGAAAGAGGGGAAAAGGACGGAGACAGAGGGTGAGTGACTCTCCCACTGGGCCTAACTATTTAAGGGCCAAAAGCTACGTCCTCTCCTTGTGTGGTCATTCTGCTGGGTAGGCCAGGATTGGTCATGATTACAAGCATCTTTGGGATCGGACTGAGGGGTTAATCGCACGTCGAGCATTTCAGGGCGTAGACAGATATTCTTACCAGGAGCACACAAGCTTATCATAACCATTCTGTCTAAAACCTGATAGTTGCGAAGGATCAAAGCTCAGAAGAAGAAGGAATCCGAACGAGAGCGATTAGAAAACCTGACGTCTCAACAAGACAAGTCCGGAGCAGAACTATAGAAGGAACGTAACCATGTCAGATCCATGGGAATCGCATGGTGCGTCATGGATCATGGACCATGGATGATCCAGATATGCGATAAAACCCCAATCTGGGTATAACATATACTTCCTTTCTTTGTTTGACCTAATTATCGCAAGAAGAGTCGCTGCGTCCAGTATGGGCCGGACTTGCCCTCCGTCTACAAAGTGTGCTGACAAAACTCTCCAAGTCAAAAGATTAATCGGAAGCGCCAACCGAACTCTTACTTTCACCTGTTGTTCTTCGTTCTCTTCTCATCCTTCGGACGATCATCGTTTTCCCCTCCCACGCCTGACCTTCGTCCTACCCCGATCTCCATCTTCACTTGTTCCCGAACCAGAATCTGTGCTTAACTTGGGTTCCTTCTCCTTCAACACTTGATCGAGCTTTTTTTTCAGTATTTCTTCGTCTCCTTGTTTCGAGTCAGGAACATCCTTTCCGGCCTCATTATCTTCTACATGTTTCGCATGAGATTCCCTGCTTTTGCCTCCAGTTTCGAGGTCTGTCGCGATGGATGACGTCGGCAGGACGACATTGTCGTTCGTCGACTCTGCACTTGTGGACGCTTGGGAGGTCCCCACGTACCGTGATTTCCACCAGTGGCTCTTCTTACCCGAGCCAGCTCCCGAATCTGATGACCCCGCCCCCTCCTCGCGACTGAATTTCTTGATTGCAGCATGCCCAGTGTCTGAGGTCGATTGTATGCCCGTGCTCCGATCCTGGCGGTTCCGTCGCTTGTTCCAGGGATCGATGAACGACCAAATCGAGCTGAGCTTCGATCTGAAGGTTGAAGTTGATCTAGCGGTCGTGGTCCCGGTCATGGTCGCCGCCTGGGCCTCGGAGGAGGTATCTTGGTTTGACCATACATTTCCTGCCGAGTGATTTCTACGTTCGTTATCGTCTTCTCCAGGCAGTAACGGCGAGTCCAGATTGCTACCTGCAGCCTCCGGTCGAGAGGATCCCGTGGTGTTCATCGACCAATCATGTGGGACTCCACGCTCGTCATCGTCTTCATCCGTCATCTTCTCATCCTTCGAGGTGTTCTCTATCCCTTGGTGTGTATTTTCAGATTCTGTACAGGCAGCCGTATCGTGTTGCTGTGCGTCCTGCCGGTCAGTCCCGGCAGAAGCGGTGGTAGCAGTGATCTCGGCCTTGGTAGAATCGCTCGAATCAGGATCAAGCGTTGAATCTCCATCATTTTCATTTGTTTCCGTGACTTCTGTATCCGATTTTGGCGCAACAGAAGAGTGAGCCGCTGAAGAAACTTCGGAGCCGGACATTCTGGCGGCTTTGAGCTTTTCGTTTATCTGCGATCTACCCTTTCGCACTTGTGATATACATTTGATATATCGAGGCTCGACGCCTAGTGGAGACCCGGAACCGGCGCTTACGCGACAAGATCGAGTATATAAGCGGAAGTTATCAGCTTCAGAGGGATTTTGCAGCAAGAAGAAGAAGAAGAGCGAATAAATTTAAAGTCTGTCTGCTCCATCGCTGCTTCAGGAGTCCTCGACATAAACCCGTGTGCTGTGTTTCGGCTTACGGTAATCACCTTTGTCATCATCAAAGCTTACAGGAAAATGTTTCTTGAACGTGCGAAAGGAGATCCAGGGGTAAAGCCCTGGACCAAACAGATTGAGTGCAACGACTGCCTCGGTCGAATCGCCTCGATCGTCGACTCCATCCTCATGCATACTTTCGGAGTCGGAGTGGGTACGAATCATATGATAATCCGTTCACAGTATGGTACAAGCAACAGACAGGTATTCACAAAGACGGCTTATGTCAAAGCCATTATAAGGTGTGGGGGAACCATGAGACCAGGTTTTCCGCCACGCTGCATAGCACTCCGGGTTGTTTGATGCGCATCTCCGCATCTCACCGTCCACCTCGTGCGCCGTTCCCGATCGAACCCCAGAAACTGACCTTCTCCACTCCTTGAACTAGTTGGTCGACATTTCCGAGCCACATGCCGAGCTGCACACGAGTGTGATATTGCGGTTAGCGGATGCACAAATATCCCTCATATGGACATCACTACAATTGCGGCCATCGAGCTAATTGAGCAACTCACCATCTCCTTCTTTTCTTCAACCGACTTGACCTCCTTCTTCCTCTTTCCATCATCCGCTCTGAGCTTTCCTTTCTCTACTACCTCTTTCCTAGCGCTTGAAGGCGGTCTCTTATCAGAGGGTATTCGCTTACTAGCTCCCAATGGAGTCAGCACTGACGTGGACCCATGCGCGACATTGAGAGAGGGTGATGATACGCTTGGAGGTAAGCCTCTTGTGAGCTCGGCAGGGAACGCGCGTGGTCTTGAGGGTGTTCGGGACATCTTCTCGGCTGACGGAGGGATCACAGGTAAGGCCGGTACTGGCGGAGGCGGAACACTGCCGCTCAATGCAGATAGATGAGATTGTGTTCTCGAGTGACGAATCTTGGGCGTCCTTGGTACCGCCGGAGCTGCTTCCTCATGTTCAGGCAGAGAAGACTGCACAAGGGGACTCTTGCTGACTCTTCTGACGCTGGCACGACGCATCGTCCCAGCAGATGAGACGGAACTTGGCTGCCTTGGAAGTCCATTGGGGTTCAGAGAAGGCTGGGTGCTGGACCTTGACATGCTTCGAGGAGCAGGAACGACGGTTGAAGAGCCTGACGACCCAGAATGGGAACGCTCGGAATTCGCAGTCAGGTTGAAGGGGTCCGTGAAAGATGATGAGGTGTCTTTTCTGTCGCTTTGAGCGGTCTTACCGGACAAGTCCCTTTGAATGGTACTAGATCTCACTAGACCGCTAGAGCTCTTGGGCAACCCCAATCCCAATCCCACCCCACTTCGTTCTGCATTTTCGGTTGATCCCCTGCTGGTCCTGCTATTTCTCGGTGTAGGTGCGGATGAACCCTCCATCTCGTCCAGCATAGCTGATAATCCCCTCGCCGTAGAAGACTCAGGGATTCGTGGAGATGCGGGAACCGTTGCGAGACTGGGCGTGGAACAAGTCGAAGTGCATACAGACGATTTACGCGTCGCTGGTGTGAGGTACCCAAGATTGGGTTGAGGGGGTTTACGCGGCGTCATGGGTACGAAGGGCATGTCTACATCTGCCAGGTGATTCTTTCGAGGCTCAGGAGATGGTGTCATCCGACCGCTGGAATTAGCTGTGCGCACCGAAGGAAGCGAATTTTGGGAAGTAGACAGTGGTGAAGGCGGATAGAGTTGAGAGTCTGTCGAGGAGGAAGACGATGAGGACGAGGATGAAACGGCTCGCTTGGCGTCGTTCTGCTCGGGCAGGAGGTAGAAATAGAGGAACTCGATGCACTTCATCCTGCGCAAAAGGAAAAAAAAAGCCTTTTGTCAGCAGCCAGCCAATTATGGTCGGATCAAACATAAATGGGGAGACTCACCGAACTTCTTTCGTCACACCGGTACCCTTCAAGACTCTTACGACTGCTTCCAGTCCACTTAGCTTCTCAAATGTCCGTGCGTTCCTGGGCGAGTCGACCAGTACGCAGAACAGGAGCTCCATGATCGTATATGCTATGGGTTTTTGCTCCTCCACGATCGCTGTTTGAGCCCGAAGGAGAAGAAGAAGGTCGATGAACATCTTTCGGGGGGAGAGCAGATGTGATCAGTCAATGTTTATTCTGCATATCGTATTTAACGTCCGTGCTCACCTCCATCACCCAACTTTCGCCCACAACATCCTTACATCCTTTGCTCAGCAGGCACAGACCTTGTATCATACTGACAATCACCGATATTTCTGGCATGAGGCTGAGAGCTAGATCATCATTTGCTGGGATGGCCGTACTTGATGCTCGGAGGGAAAGGGTGGATGTATGTCGCGTGAGGAGAGACAATAGGGGTTGGTGCACTATATATAACACGCATACGTTATGGCACTTGGTTAGCTTCAACAAGATTTTGAGCCTTATTGTAGTGAGTGGATATTCCGATGGCTGATGAAGGATACGTTATGTGAATATTGCTGTTTTGACTCACGGCCATGCGATACGAGCGCCTCCAGAGCGTTTGATCCAGCTCTACTTCCGCTATCCAAACAAGCTTCGACCAGAGCCCTTTCCAGACCTTTCAGTGCGGCCAGCCTTCTTCTACTTGAGCTTCTCAGCGATCGTAGCTGCTCAACGACAAACACAATCAGACAATGACCTCACAACAGAGCGATCGTTTGAATACGACCGGACGACATAGGTCTAAGGTCGAAACGGACTGTGTTTTGAAGACAGGAGATCTCGAGCACTCACATCATTAAGCCATTCCTCTATGCTCACTGACAGCGACGACGACGACGACGACTTTTCCCGCCTCGTCTTACCATTTTCATGACTCTGAGTCGATCTCGTTCTCCTCATACCCTCACTACTAGGTGTGCCAGGTATACTTATACTGGCATTTCCAGCCCCAGGCCTGTGATGCGAAGATACAGGTAGAGGCGGGGCATTCAAGCCAGGCAATACGGCCATGGAAGCTGATGACGCTGAAGACCCTTCATCGACAGAAGGTAGATGCGATCGTCTCTTTTGCCGTTGCTCGTCCCTATGTCTGGATGCAGAGGACGATGAAGGCGTGGACGGGATGAGGTATGGCGATTGAGATTGACCTTGGGAAGCGAGGAAGGAAAGGGCGGAAGTGGATTGTGATTTCCGATGTCCTTGAGGTCTTGGACGAGACATGACGACTGACCAGTCACACTGCACCGATTTGGACTTTGAGAGACGGATCGACTGAGATATACTGCTTTGAAGATACAATGATAAATGTATAGCCTTGTGAGACAGACGAGTAATATAGTTCGAGGATGGCACTAGTAACACTAGGAATGTTGAATGATTTTTGTTGTTGTTGATGTTGTGATGTTGTGATCCAACTTTCAACTGGAGTACTTGACTGGACTGAAACCAGCCGCGTCCAAATGCATGCTACGGTGGCACACTAACCCAATTACGTAATATGACCCCCCGAAATGCGCGTTTGGGCTTTCTAACAGAGAGTCGGCCTTACATACAAGGTTATTATACGTTATACGCTCATGGATGCATGTATTAAGACTTGAAATGGATTGCTTGTAATCGTACATGTATGTATCAGAGAAAGCCTGCTCGTTGTCCTGCTGTATCCCCTGAGAATGAACTTGACTCTTCGCGTCATTAACCATCAGACCCGCTTCTGCCCAACGTAAACCCACTCCAATCAACCGTCTACTCTCGCTTTGGGACCGTATTCAACGGATCGCTCTTCTCAATCACTGCTGGACTGGCGACCAAAGGCTGTGGGACCGACTTGAACTTGGGCACTTTCTTCCCGTGTAAGGACTGTCCTCCGATTGTGGATTCGGTGGCCGAAGTGGCAGCTGTGCCTGTAGTTGGAGGCGTGGGCTGTCTGCTGGGCGGCACGCTAGCGGATCGCAGTGCGCCAGTGGTAGATGCCGTCCTTGACATTCCTGGGACACTGGTACTGGGAGCTCCGACAGCAGCGCGCTTTCGGCCCGAGATCATCAAAGCCTCGTTGAGCATGTTGGCAGTTGATGGTGGGGCGAGCGATGGTGTAGCTGCTCCGCCTGAGGGAAGCAATCGGGCAGGTACCGCAGTGACCGGTTCAACGCCTTTTAAGTTGATCGTCAATGGTGCGTTATTCGAACCAGAAACTGGTGAGCCTTCAGCAGGCAAGGACGCACCCCGGGCATTGATTTTCGCGTCGGAATGAACACGAGAGGGCGCCTTGTCCGCCGAATCCACGCTTGCGTCGACGACGCCAGCCGACTGGGTCGAAGAGTTCAATCGATCTCCACTTGAATTTCGACGGGTCTCAGAGGTACTTGGTGTGTTGGTTGCCTGTTGTATAGGCGGCGTACTTGTCCCAGTAAGTCTAGTAACGTCTTCAGTCCTTGCTCGACCAGGCTGCGAAGCAGGTCGTTTGCCCAACGAGAATTTCGGAAGAGGCAATTTTGACAATCCTCGCTTTGGTCCTCCGACGGGGTAAGAGGGTGGCTGATCGATATCCGCTTCCGTTTCTCCGGGTAAAGGAGTGGACTGGGCAAGGGCGAGATCTTGGCGAGCCAGAGCGGCTGCGCGGGCTGCTAGCATTGCTTCTCGAGGTACGAAGGCAGACGCGTCAGATCGAGGTACACCATGTTCATCGTACCTGTCAAGCGAAGAGATGTCAGGCCAGATCTTCGCATAAATTTTAGAATATCGGAGCTATTTTACTCACTCATCATAGATCTCTTCACCGATAAGCTCCTCAAGAACATCTTCCAGAGTGATAATACCCAAAGGGGCGCCTTCCAGTCCCTCAAAGAACTGCATCGAAAGGTCAGCTGTTGTGTAATCCAAGTCATTTTTCAGGGCCTGCTCACCTTCTCAACAGCACCAGGTGCCATTTGGGCATCTGCCGGTACAGTCTGTTCCAGTTGGTTCAATCTGGCTTTTCCAACAATCCCCTTCTTCTTCGTCTCCTGCTCCCGTTTAGCCTCCTCCTTGATCTCGTCGGCAGCAGTGTTGTTACCGACTCGAGTGGAGGTAGGACTGATCGCTGTGCCCTCCGATCCAGATTGAGAAGATTTGACCTTCTTCTTCCTGCGCTTCTTCTCGCCCTTCTCGGCCCTTTCGACATCGGTGTCGGTTTCACTACCACTACCTTCGGAGTCTGAACGGTGATGCGAGATCTCGGCTACTTTCCGCATGAATCGCTGTCGAAGACCGCCCGCGGCAGCTGTCATGACTGATTCCGCGTCTTCGGGGTCATTCTCGATCCTTCGAGGTCGTCGGGATACGATAGCCATATGGCTTCGGCCTGGCGTAACAAATAAGTGGATCAGCATTTACTTTTGAGATTGGGTTCGGGTCGCATCGAACATACCTTCTTGGAAGACGTTCAACATATTCGTAAGGGGTTCATCGAAAGGAACGGAGGGAATAGCGTTGATCGGGATGGAGGCGAGCGGCGTGGCATCTGATTGTGCAAAGTTAACGCTCTGTCAACTTTTCCGTCTTAACAGCAATGAAACCCGTGCCGAAAAGGCTCACCCTCTGGATCGAGTAGCACACAGCTCTTGACGAGCAAACTACCCAATACCTTCTTGACCATCTTGTTCTTCGCTGGTCCCTTGGTGGGGGCAGCAAAGTTGATATCGGGAACCTCGACCATTTGATACACTGGAATCCTAGAGTGACCCGACCTGACTACATGACCAAGGGTTTCGTAATCGAGTTTGGCATCAATGGGGAGCATCTACGGAGATGAAATCATTAGTGCATGCTTCTCACCGGGGATTTTGGCAGTATGGCCATCCGACTCACAAAGACCTGGTCGATCGGAGTCATGGCCTCCTTGACGCTCTTCTGGGCGAGATCCAAAGCACCTTGAGCCATCTGGACGGTGTCAAAGTCCAGATCACCGCCACCCTCGGCGGTCGCAGCATGCATCTTGATCAATTCTCTCAGTTCTGATCGTCTGTAGATGATACCATGATGCGCGCCGAGGATATACTCGAGGAGCTTGGCGATGGGCCAGGCAATGGGGAATGCGATCCACATCATGACTCGAACGGGCCAAGCCATGGCGGCGCCAACGAGGAGACCGTATCGCGAACAGATAGATTGGGGGATAATTTCGGCGAAACTAACACATAATCGATTAGCCAGCTGATCATGATTGTGCCAGATACCCGTGAGGACAGCTTACATGACGACCAAGGCAGTAGAGGCGATAACTGCATAAATACCACCGCCAATAACGTTGTCCATTACAACGGGCAAAGCCTCATTGACAATCATATTACCCAAGATAAGGGTCGTAAGGAGAAGATGTGAATCCTTCCTGTCCGGTGAGATACCGTAGCTAGTCAGCTACGTGATGACTTCCAAATGAGTGGGTTCAAATGGCTCACCTAACAGGCATAATCCGTCTGGCGTATTCTTGCTGCTTGGCTGTACCGGAGATTGACAGTACTTGCAGCTGAGTCTGATCGACAGAGAAGTAGCTACAGAGGCAGAGGGAAAGGAGGTTTGATCAGCTCAGCTGAGATTCTACTGTCGGTCCCAGAGGGAGAAGTGGGAGCCTCTGTGGATCTATTGGCCACACTCACCCAAGTGTCAAACCCGCGAATATACCTGACAAAGCCACAAGAACAGGAATCATACAGGCTTCTACGATTTCCCCGTGACTCAACTCTCTCTTGCCGTACCATTTTGCCGACGATGCACCAGCAGAAGACGATGGGTCGGTGAGGTGAGCTAGGAAGGACGATGCCGAGTCGAACGACCATTTGAGGAAAGATAGAATCGGCGTCTTCTTTGAGCTTAACCTAGATCCTGCACCGAATTCAAAGCTAGAAGACCCGTCGTAAGAGGTGTATGGGTCGGTCGATTCTTGATACGCTGTGGCCAGAGGCAAGAAGACTGCAAGGGCAAGAAGCGGTACAAGCGGGTGGCGAAGCATGCTGAGCTTGTTCATCGATCGCCCCTTTCCTGCTCTAGCAGTCTGTTGACCACCAAGCGGGAACCTCGCGGGATCGACAGTCTTTTTGACCGCGAAGGACGTGTACACTTTCGCCCCTCGAGAGGGCGTTGCATAGTTGTTTATGCCATGTTGTAGATTGATTTCGCTAGATCGACGACGACAAGGTCGTATATCGGGCGGAGGAGGATCGGTACTTTCTTCGAGCATTAAACGGGGAGTTATAATGGGTCGTGTGACTGTTTTAGTGGATGCTTTCTGTCAATTGCGGATGAAAACGAACGAAAACCCGATCGAGTTGTACAAGTGCAATATATCGTCGAGGATGATTATGCAAGAGAAAAGAACCGCTCTGTTGTAAGTGATTTGACGATTCGATCAATCCCGTCTCATCGCATGGTCTGCTACTTGTATACTCCTGAACCATGCACCGCACTGCACTGCGGGTTTGTGATACAGTATGACATGCTCATAGTAACAATTAATTATTATATGCTTGCAATCTTGCAATTGCTTCTATTTCGAATACATCGCCAAGGCAATTTGTTTCTATTTTCGGATTTACTCTTAACTTACTGCTTTTTGCTTTGGTACGGTGATCGTCATAGCCTGAAACTACAACCGAATGCTATGCCGAACCCTGAGCTGTTGTAATGAAACCGGGTTAGGCTCGCGTAAATGGTTACTCGAGTGACTACTGTTCGTTAAAGGCTATCATATATGACGTATCAACCCGGACATCCCGGAAAGAGAATTAGATGCGTTAAATGATATGATGATGTTCCAGACTCGGAGTCGGAACTGACGAATTGGGCTGTGGGACTGTGGAGAACAACGATGCAAGAATGATGGCAATCGTCCTCGTACCGCACTCGGGTCTGGTCTGAATCACCATGGAAACAATTCTAAGAGTGCTTTCGCATCAAGAGGATGGAACCTGCTGAATCTTCGTCGACCTCGATAAATACTAGCTTCGACCCGATGGCATAGCAATTTTCGTGGGTCTCGCATATGTCACTTGTAATCAACTGCATGTACGAATGGCGTGGTAACTCTTTGCGCGTCTATTGTGTGTATTGCTGAACCTCAACGCGCAGCTAATGGATTTGGTGGGAGATACTTCGAAGCTTCTCTGATGGCTCGGCTATTCGAGGTCCAACCTCAAGCTGATTTGGCCTTGCCAATGGCTGAATGCCCTTATTCATGTCCTTGCAGAACGCACGCAGAAAGAAACGAGATCCCTCCCTCCTTTGTCGCCATCGTCATCATCGCTGCTAAGGCTAGGTCATATTTAGATCATCCATTCACAAATCTCTTGCACCTTCTCACGGTTTGTCCTTATCGAGTCGAATAGAGTAGCATTCTGAAGAACATCGCAGACACACCATGTCCGTATGTATATAACCTGTTGGTATAGATACTGAATCGAGTCATGAAGACCTCTATTGACTTCTCAACGCCACTGACAAAGATGAACATTCTAATCCTTTTCGGAATTCTCCCGCTGATCATCATCCTGACTTCAGCGCAACAAGTGCGCTTCCAATCTCAATCTCAAACTCAGTGTCAATCTCAAGGATCTCATATTACCCCCTGCAACCCAACTCATGCTCCTGTTGAGGACGCATATGAGTTTCCATGGCCCATCAAAGATGTGGCTGTCATAGGTGCGGGAGTCACGTAAGTCTCTCCGAGTTGAGGTCCTGACACCGTGCTTTATCCAGCCGATCTCCATCTCCCTCCAAATGCTGTGTACCTGTGGATTCTAATGCAACATATCCACCGCGAACTTTTATACTATTGCGCTCAATGACACGGATACTGACTACTTTTACTGATTAGCGGTATGCTCGCCTACCAAGCTTTATCAGCTCGAGACACCTTCAGCAAGATCAAGGTATTCGAGCGGGACGACGCACCCGGTGGCAACTGGCACTACACCGACGAGACACCTCCCTCGGTCCCTCTGTCTCTGCTCGAATCGAACGACTGGTGGAAGGCGGACTATACACCTGTCATCCCTGTGGGGAAGTTGCCTCTTGAGAGAGTACATGTCATTGGAGCGAACATGACTGCAGATGAGGCCGATGTGAAATGGACAGAGTTTAGGTCGCCGAAACCTATTTGGAAGAGCCTGAAGACCAACTCGCCATCGCCTATCCAGCAGGTCAGTAAAAGTGGCGATACTCGTACAGTATCTTCTCTGTTTTCTGTAAATTGTTCATTCGTGGCAGCGGAGAGCAGAGAGCAGCGATCAGAGGATTAGACTGCGTCTCTCTGACCGTCCGGCTCGCACTGATCAATATTCATATCCATACTGTGCATGCTGACAAGATCCTCGACTGTGTTCGCAGATCCCAGGATTCCCTTGGCCCCCTCGCACAGGATGGCATCTCCACCACAGTATGGTACAGCGTTATTTGCGGTCTTTTGCATCATGGTTAGGCATTAATATCCCTGACCAGAGTCCGGAGATTGCCTACAACACTCGTGTGGAAAGTGTCCGGAAGCGACTCCATTCAGACGGAAGACAGGTCGGGTGGAAGCTCGTGCTTCATAGCTATGTGAAAGCTGCAGAGGGTGTCTATCGAGAAGTATTCTGGCAAGAGGTAAATGCTAATTTCCACTATTCCCTTTTCGTTGGAGACGATATCATGGTCGGAATGATCCGTCGCTGAAACACATTGTCGACTCTTCACTTCCCTGTGCCCTATTTCGACTTTACGTACGAGTACTCGTATTTTGCTCTCGGATGGGAATGTGGGTTGGGGGTTGGCAGAACTTTGACGCTATAGTAGTCGCCACAGGAAGGTTCAACGTCCCGCACATTCCGTCAATCCAAGGTTTTGGTCAATGGCAGGATTCTTTCCCAAACGAGATCATCCATTGTAGACAGTATCGAGAATCTCGCGATTATAGGAGTAAAAACGTGTTGATTGTTGGAGCATCTGTGAGTGGCAGCCAATACATGTACCTTGTGTTTTGTGTTGGGATCAGATGAAACGCCTTGAAGGGGTGGGCGATCGAGAGACAATTTTAAACGTTCAGCGAGGCTTCTGAATGCACTCTCCCGATGGTATACTAATAACAGATCAACCGCGTTATATCACTCCGATAGGACAGTGCCGCCGGTATTGCTGCGGACATACTGGAGAGCGCCAACAAGGTGTTCCTCAGCGTCAGAGTGAGTCCAACATCTTGTGTTGTGCTCTGTACGATGATCTCAGTCGAGTACGGAAGTGCGGATAGTCCCAGTATCGTCTCACAAAAGGATTCTTGGTTTGTCATCGCCGGCGCATATTCGTAGGATCCAAAGGACGATGGGCCTTCAAGATTGAGACGGGAACTGTTCCAAAACATGTTACCGGCCAGCACGACCATTGTAGGCGAGATTCATACCTTTCGTGCGCCGTCTACAGCCTCTAGTACGACAGGAATGAGGGCAGGCGAGATCGAGTTGTTGAACGGAACAGTACGTTATCTGGTAGTCTTACTATATTCGAGTTTCAAGAGGCATACTTACATGGAACTGACACTTGTGTGTGTGTGAACTATTGCAGGTATTGTCAGGTATCGACCAGATCATCTTGGCCACTGGGTACAGATATTCTTTCCCCTTCTTATCGCAGTACCACAATTTGACCTCTTTCGCATCGAAATGGAGCCTCTCATTCAAGGTCCGCAACTCCGTGCAACAGGAAAACACTGCTGAAATTCGAAACGATTGCGAGTCGCCTCTAATCACCGATGGCACCCATATACAATCCCTGTACTTGGACACGTTCTATATCGATCAGCCGACGATTGCATTCCAAGGACGTAAGTGAAACACATGACTCGGTCGAGCTGTAAGGAAATTGTGTACCGGTTAATGGTATGTGATTTGCATGTCCGTTGCAGAAAACCTGAATACGCAGCTCTTCTTCTACTCGAAATATACCGCCGAAGCTATCTCTCGCGTCTGGGCCAGGCAGGCATATTTACCATCTCACAGAGCTATGTGGGACTCGTTCTGGCTTCAGGTGAAAGATCGAGGCGGGCTCGGAAGGGAATTGCAGTGGCTTCGGGCGATCGATGTCAGCAGTGAGTTCAGGAGAAGGTCGTCCTGTACATACGATATGATCAATCGGATTTACCAGATTATGATTACGATCATCGTTGGGTCGTTGAACCCTATTCCATCGATCCGAGCTAACGCCGTCCGACTTCATGTAACCATATGTCTACTGTACTCTCTGTGTTCACAGACAATCTGAGGTATTTCGTCACTTGGCTCAACAATGCAGCTATGAGTATCAATCACAGCCCCACCATCGAGTTACTAGATCTCGCACCTGATATGTGAGTTCTTCCGAGCAATGTGGAATGGCGAGACTGGAAATCGCGTCTGAATTCTCGTTGCCCGGTGGATGGGTGTTGTCGACCTCAAGTCGGTGAAATTGAGATAGGTCTGTGACGGACGCTGACATTGATTGATTACCCTATGGCGAGAATTCTCAGTCGAGAGCTCTCCATGCTTTGGCTCGACTCCAAGTGGTATGTGCCAGACATCAACGCCGAGCGATAGTCTCGAGCACCACATATGATATTCACATGTATGAGCAGCGAGAGCTCAGTGAGATGGCATCGTTGTGTTGTATCGGTGCGGGACCGCACATACTGCAATCGTATATTAGAAGACGCGATGAGGCGCAGGCTTACTGAACTGCTGTAAACGATCTTCCGGAGGTGTCCTTCGGTGCGTGTCTCATTACACTGGCAAACGAGCTGTCTTGGTATGGCGGTAAATCAGATGACGGCGATGCGGCAATGACACATGAGTATTGTCTACTGTATATTTATACATACAATTTCCCCTTTCAGATCTACTATCTATCGTAATTGCTTGATATATATATGTGCCAGATGATGAGGTTGACCAAGATGATATGTGTTCTATGCGAGATTCAATGAAGTTGATAATTGAAGTGTAGATGTATAGTCGTGACGCCTTTGTGATGCCAATGCTGGATCGCTGTAGCCCTCGCTTTCTGCTGCGCCGACCCCTATTTAGCCTCCGCTGCAAACCCCCTTCCCTTTACTGGATCCCAGCCAGAATCTCCTTCCAACCTTCGTCCAAGCCTTCCCTGATCTTATACCCATCCGTACCGAGCCACTGCATCACGATACCTTCCTCATCCTCAACACCTCGATCCAGTATGTCTACCCTGCCCTTGCCCTCAAGACACAACGCTGCCCATCCAACGATCATCATACCAGGAGGTCGTTCGTCCATTTTCCTCAACGATTCCTCGATTTCTCCCAAGGTGGACAGGATTACTCGTTGATCGGGCGATGAAGCTCTTTCGATAATACCAATGGGGAGGTGTCGAGGATACGCCGCACCATCTCGACCCTTGGCGTTGGGTGAAGTCAGGACCTCGATGATTTGGTTGATTCTCGCAACGCCCATGAGCATCACCAAAGTCCTGCTCTTGACGTATCCGGGAAGTTGCACAGCCTTGCCTTGTCTGCCTACACCGGTGCACATGACCAGGCTCTCGGCAACTCCTCGCTGGGTGACCGGGATGCCCATCATTAACGGAGCAGCCAAGGCAGAGCTTATACCGGGAATGACGATACTCTCAAAGCCGTGTTCCCGGAAGTATAGGACCTCTTCGCCTCCTCTGCCATAGACAAACGGATCACCCTGCTTGAGTCGAACGACGACTTCACCAGCTTGCGCGCCGGCAAGAGCGAGCTCCATCATCTCGTTCTGAGCTCCCTCGGCGTTGCCGGGGAACTTCTTAGCGATATGCAATTTCGTACTGGGCGGTATCAAGGCGAGGATTTCGGAAGGAACCAGTTTGTCTGACAAGATTAGGGTAGCCGTTTTGAGAGCGTGATGAGCGGCGCAAGTGAGGAGACCGGGATGTCCGGGGCCCGAGCCAATCAAGAGGATTCGACCTTTACCCTTGCCCAGAGCCTTGCCACCATGGTGAGGGAGCGGCTCATTCGCGGGGGCAGATGACCAAAGTTCAAGAGCCGACTCGAGATCTTCATCCTTGAGCCTGGCCAGATGTTCGAAACTGTAGTACTCTGACATCTGATGAACCCATCGCATCCTTCTGAGCTGTTGTTCCTCTTCGCTCAGTATCACTTCAAATCTGTCGACCGAGGCGGTTCTTGAGATGGAGGGAGTCGCGATTTGAGGAACGGGGCTATTCAAGGGAGCCGTGTCGTCTTCGTCGGAAATCTTGGCCGCTTTCGCCTTTGCATGCGCTCGTAACTTGCCGACATTATCTACAGCCGCCCCAACATTCCCAGGGAGACGGGATACGATTTCCCGCTTGATTCTCCCTGACAGTCGACATCCTTGTCCGCTAGTGGTAACAGCAACATGGAGATTCGACGATTGACCGTTGTTCCCAACAAATCGGTGAACGGAAGGGAAAGTGAAAGTGGAAAGTGAGGGCTGGTCGGCAACGTTGATAGGAATTCGAAGAGATGCCGCCGCATCGAAGATCAGTTTGGCAGATGCTGCGTTGCGTCGAGTCGCGGAACCTATGAGAGTGTCGGTCACGCAGACTAGGGAAGCTCCTGATTTGGAGAGAAGGCTGGACCACGAGCGAGAGCTTTCAGCCTTGATCTGTTCATAGGATACGATGTCTGTCTCAACGAGATGTCGAACCTCCTCGGCGGCTTCCGAAAGCGATGAGCGGGATGCGATGGTGACTTGCGATTGTGCGTTGGTAAAGGTAGATGCACGGCTAGCAGCGAGTCTGCCCGAGCCAATGACTAAAACGGAGAGACCTTCCGGGTGGAATGTGAGGGGTAGAACGGCAGTAGGCACACTGGTCGATGATGATAACTCCTCGGTTTCGGCGCTGCCGTTCTCCACAAGTTCTTTCTCCACATGGTTGCCGATCACCTGCACCTGTGCTTTGACAGGCATGTTGGGAGCAGATTCTTCGGCGGTTATGTGTTCTTGGTAGGCGACCTGATTGGCGGTATCTCTCATCAGAGCCTCGGTGATGAATTGGCCGAGAACAACACAAACAATGAGCGGAACAACAACCCATGTGCTGTGAGGATGAAGTATGTCAGTCAGGCTCAGTCAGGACATCGCATCTAGAGCAGGCAAAGGATTGGTAGAACATATCGCCGTAATGAGCAGATCTTAGGACTCACCCCTGTAGATACACAGAGCAGAGAGCATGAACAAGAACGTCAGCGTCTTTGATCCCCGTAAGTATCAGACAAATACTTACATTGGTAGCGACCCATACCGCCCAGAATGTGAATCGATCATTATGTCCCACCATACACCAATTGCAGAAGTATTCTGGGGATTGGGTGTGTGTGTATCAGCGCAGTCTCAGCGTGCACTGAAACAGGACTTGATTGGAAGGGCGAGTGTACACACCTTGTAAGAAGTATAAAGCCGTCTTGGACAGGGTCATCAACGCTCCAGCAAAGCCGACAAGGGGAGCATGGGCGTGATATCTGTGAGCGGGGTTGGGAGTCTTTGTCAAGACTCGAGGACTGGTGTGTCGAAGGTAGAGATATTCAATGGCCAAAAACACCTCGATCACATTCATGAGCGCTGTAATATCAGGTCAGCGTACATTCATGCAGTCGATCTTTTCCCATACTGGCATGGAAGGGCATTTTGTGGAAGGGAGGTGTCTAACGTACCTTGGGCGTTGGTGAAGCCGTCTCCGGAGTCCACAGCATGTTGTCCGTACAGATAATCTACCATGCTATAGGGTACCATACTGTGATTGATAGGATTATTCACCGTCAGTATCGGAACTACAGCTACGTAAGACCTTGTATAGCCATTTGAGCTCACTTGTAAGGTGCCCAAATCCAAGCTAGATCTCCAGTCCCAAAGCTCCGCGGTCTCAGAAAACAGTATGCGGCGTCTACGATTGAGCAAGCAAGGTCAGCATGGACTGGAATGGGCGTCTGCCGTTGGTGGTATATCAAGCCTGACTCACCCCATGTGACGATAACGATGGAGAAGGCCATCCAGTATGACACCCATACGGGCGGTCTCTTATCTCGAATCTGCATGCTGAAGAAGTTTGGTCGAGATCGCCGCTTATCGGGGTCAGCTGTCTAGATCGTTCGAGTTCGATATCCACCAAGAGAAGAGATTGCTATCACGCGAACAAAGTGAGATGTCTAGTAGTCTGATGAAATTATATATACACAGTGTATGGAGCGATAAGAGAAGAAGAAGAACAAGTCAATCAGTTCGAACTAAAGATTGCGTTAATGATTATTTGGCCACTGGACCACACTGTTATCTGGTGATCCGATTTTTGTGTACGAGTAGGTGTTTTGACTGGCGATTGGCAGCCTATGAGATTGATCGCGTTATCTATCTTCGTAAATAAAATCAAAAAATCAATGGCGAATATCGGGGCACCGCATAGATTCCATGAAATTTCATCAGGATTAGGAATTGCCGCATGGTGTAATCGGTCATCATGATTCCGAATCCCCGGTTTGTAACAGGATTAGGAATTGAATTCTTTTCGCTGGGGCATTAGAAATCCTTGATTAGCGCACTAGTCTGTGGCCGTCCAGGAACGATTAGGATGTTTTTGTATTGAACATTACAATTCAACCCATCAAGCTGTCTGTGCGGGTGGGGGTGCCAAGCAAAGTCTTGAGTATCGCGATCCACGCCATGATCATGGCCTCTGGCTGATGATTTTCGGGTGGGTCCGTGATTCAAAGATATGCATACTCCATCTCTCAGCATATTATCATATTGATATCCGCAACCAAACAACGACATCCGCAGGCATTCGAACTCCATAAATCTCATTCACTCTCGAGATCATCATCAATACATCCAAGATCTCTCCTCTTGAAGAGCTAGCCACGCTCTCATTCACCTTCAGTCATGACCATATAGGGTTTGACAACCGTGTCCATATTTCCTATCATTGAGGCCGACACTAACGAGTGAAGCGGCATCGAAACATCACGCCTCGACGACATGGCTAACGACAACGATTATATTCCCCTGGCGACTTCTCCTGCCACGGCGGAAAATGATGTGGACGTCCAGAGGGAGCGAGTCATCAGAGGGTGAGCAAGCAAGGTCCGGATTGTGGATCAACAAGACTTTGTTTCCAAGCACTGATTGGTCATTCTCGCTGACGTCTCCAACCGGATGATAGGTCACATCGCCATTTCGCTTACCTGCCTGCATTTTTACGATCGAAACCGCGCCTTGTGCTGCTCTCCTTGGCCTTGACGGTTCTCCCCCTGCTGCTCCTTGTCTCCCTCGGGGCAGGTAATTCCCCATCTCAACCCGAGGAGCCTATCGTCCTTTTACCCGTGCACGATAATCCGTATTTTCACAACGGTGACGTTTGGAAGCACAATGACGAAGTAGCTGCCCGACTGGATCGATGTGCTTCTCTCGGCTTACTACGAAACACGTCGATGCCACTTGCGCCCCATGATCGACTCTCAGACGAAGAAGAGTCGGAACTGATAGCTGAAGGATGCGGGACCAACCAAACGACCGTTGTCATCCTCGCTTCCTTATGGTTCGCATTGGCATACGCAGGCACCGACACAGCTGGTGAATCAGTCTATGCGCAATCGGTCATTTCGACGTTGAATGCGCACAACTATTCATATGTGTTCACAAGTCTCGGTTGGTGGAATCATGATATGCGGAAAACGGTGGAGCTTTGGCGCCGGCATAGATGGAATACGAGGCTGGTCCTGGCTGATCCGGAGCAGGTCGACGTGTGTTACAAGCTCACTGAGCAAGAGTGCTTGAAAACAAAGGAGAATATGGAAGGGATAGAGCCTTGGAGGGTGCTCAGTTTCTGGTATTGGGACGAGTGAGTGCCATGGTCTTCCTGACCATTTCGTCTTGCTGCAGACATTGCGATGACAATGTACATTCCGACCATGGGCAAAGAGGAAGGTGGAATAGCGAAAGCTGATACGGACGCTGTATCATGCCCGTTCAGCCCAAGAAATCCCCTGGGCACTCAATTCACCCTTTCTCCATCACCGCGAAATGATAATCATTTCCTTTCCTACTCCATCGAGCCGACATGCAGAAGACTTCCCTATCTCCCGACCCATGAACGTGCACACCCACCTCAGGCTTACTTATTGGCAAAGCAGATGCATTATCTCGAAGACAAGCCAGAATTCTCATGGACTTTACCGACACTAAAAGGATTGGAAACGCAATATAGCATTCGAGTAGTAGCGGGAATGAAGGAGGATGACGACGAAACATCGAAGCGGGTCAAGGAGATCGGCTTAACAAATTTCGGAAGGTTGGGCAAGATCGAGTTCTATGAGCAACTAGCTAGGAGCTTTGTCTTTGTTGGTGTAGGGAGACCCAGGATTAGTCCCAGTCCGTGGGACGCTTTGTGTATGGGTGTTCCGGTGAGTGCCCTGGTGAGAAATGAGGAAGAAGAAATGAAGAAATGGGTATCCGGCTGATCGATGTTTTCACCTGCCCTGCCCGTGAAGTTCATAAATCCGATATTGACGTGGGACGAAGAGGATCCATTGAATAGGACAAAATGGCATGCGCAGCAATGGCACATGACGGATCTCAACCCGTGAGTGATATCAACGGTGCCATCCAAAGAACAAAAAACGCTTGTGACTGGAATGATGACCCTGAACAATCCAAACAAATATTCGAAGACCATTCGTCTACTCTGTCAAAGCACACGATCTCGACGGGCTATCGCAAGCCGTGGGCGAAGCACTCGCGAATCCAATAGAATCGTATATTCCCGATTATATGAAATTCGATTTTGCTTGTCAGAAGACCGCTGAACTCATCGAAGGCGATTGGAGAGGGAAAGCGGAGAAGTTGTTGGAAGAGCGGATAGCAAATGGAGGACAGGTGAGAGTTGCCGGATTTGACTGCCGACCGACTCATGTACAAACTGGCTGACTCCATGGCTTATCTACATAGACGTTCGAGCTATAAGGCTGGTCTCGGTCGGCGGATCTGGGCTTATACGAAATGGGCTTTTCAAGATATACGGAGGTTATTATAATACAGGTCTATAGCAGCTAGCTAGGGTGTCTTTCGTTTTCTTATACTGTCCTGAAATGGTCAAATGCAATGTTGTAGCACTATGTTCCGCGGTGGAATGGGCATACATGACCTACGGGTTTCGCATGCTGCATGCTGGGGCAGCTGATGTTTCTTCGATGAGGAGCAGAATTCATCGATATGTTTGTTACTTGTATTATATTGGCTCAGCCATACCAATCTCGTTCTCGTTCGGTAAGGAGATTAACCGGCCGATCGACCGATTCACTCGAGTTGCACTGTTACAGTCATCGCCTTCTGCTTGACCATGTCGATTGGATTAAAATTGATCATTTCGTATATTGCAGCGACCTTGACCTCTCTGACGCACAGCTGCAGCACAAAGGAGCGCCATACGCAGTTCTGAACATACAGGCAACTGGTAGATCAACGAGCATCATTCTTCTTCTCGGTCAGAACACACACCATGACGACCCCTCTCTTACCATCCTCGATCCCCCTAATTCCCCTTCAGAAACCCCATCTCCTCTATCCACACCTTCCAGCATCCATACCTCTGTCATCCACACAGCTGGGCCTGGTTCTCGATGCTGCATCGAAAAACCTGGGAGGAAAAGGTGGGAATGGTGAGAGAAGGGTGGTGGGTGTCGTGCCTGTCGTTGATAGCGATAGGAGGGTCGGTCGGTGGGCGTGTGGTGAGTCGCGTTCAGCCCGATCCTCCGATTATCATCTCGTGGAGCCCGCCAGTATCGATGCGTTGGCCACCATCCACGGCTTTGCTCACGAGCCTAGACACTGACGACCCCACACTTGTGACTTATGAAACCGATGTCCAGCTGCGCGAATCAAGGGAGTAGAGAAGTCAGATGAGCCAGATACATATTTGCTGCTCGTCGAGGGCTTGGTGAGTCTGGGGGTGCCCGTCCCATATACGACGGCTCTCATCAGCTCTGTCTTCATCTACCTCAGAAACTCATCACAAGTGATCTTCACCAACAGTGTCGTATACGCCTTCCGCGTTCCTTGCCCCCTATCCTCTCCCTACTCCCCAATATTCCACCTCCTACTTCGCCATTCTCCCTACCCTTACCCGCCCTCTCAACGCTATCCACTGATCTCATACCATATGCTATCAAGCTCCTCCCACCGACATTACATTCACGTTTGTCCAATATACCCCAAGGCCTGCTAGCAGATCTGCTCGTAACCGTTCTTGGCGTAAATTGGGAAACTCGGGTCGAACTGCTTGGATTGCCTGACACTGAGCTGAGGTGTCAGAGAGTCAAGGGGATCTTGACTGAACTTATGATAGCCCGTGGAGTGACCCCGCCGTCAGATCAAGAATTATCAAATGAACAGAATAAGCCCAAAGCTCAAGGACAACCTACTTCTACTTCGTACGCACTTATTCCTCGATCCAAGTCATCGACTCTCGTATCCTCCAGATCTGCTCCAAATTCCAATCCCCTTGCTTCCGTACCCGAAGACCTCAGGCCAATGTACACGGTACTTCAAACTCGAGCGTCTACTCTCTCTTCATCAGCCAAGCAAACAGTAACAAGGGAGTTGACGCGACTATCGAAGATCCCCCCTCAATCCGCTGAATATGGGGTTTCGAAGACATATATCGAATGGCTACTTGCTCTGCCCTGGAAGACAGTGACTGAGACACCTCATGAGCTGGATTTGGCTCGGGCGAGAAAGATGCTTGATGAGGAACACGAGGGATTAGAGGGTGTCAAGAAGCGGGTGGTCGAGTATTTGGCTGTGTATAGGTGCGTTATCGTTATCGATTGCGGGACAATTCAAGTACGCCCTCGTAACAAAACAAAACAGGAGAACAAGAGTTGACAACAAGGTTTCATAGACTGAAGAAACGTCTGTTCTTGGAGCAGCAGGAGAAAAAGCAAGCTCAACTAGACGTCTCCAGCACAATCGCTCAAAAGTCTGACGACCTCGATGCGGAGGTCGAAAGCAACTTGCTTGCGCTTGTACCTGCTACAGAAAGGGAGGGGTTGTCATCTGAGGATAGATCACTGGATCGCGAGGAGGACAATGGCAGTGGAGATGAACCACCGGACGATGTATTTCGAGATAAGGGCCCGATATTGCTCTTGCTAGGCCCGCCCGGAGTAGGCAAGACGTGAGTATCTCAGCATATCCGGGTATTCGCTCAATCTATATATCACTCTCACCGAGCTGAAGGCAGACCGTCGGTGCTGATCAGACATTGGGTCATGTTACAGGTCAATCGCTAGATCATTGGCTACCTCACTTGGACGGAAGTTTTACCGGATCTCGCTAGGCGGTGTGCGAGATGAAGCTGAGATCCGAGGTCATCGACGGACGTGAGTACACAGCTGAGTAATGAGTGCACTGCTTAAAAGGATCTGCCTGACGAGTCATTGCACAGCTATGTCGGAGCCCTTCCTGGGCTGATCGTCCAAGCTATGCGCAAAGTCGGGGTATCAAACCCTCTGATCTTACTCGATGAATTGGACAAGGGTGAGACATCCTCTCATATCAATATCAAGCCCGTGAAACATGCCAGCACAAGTGTTTAGGCTTAAAAATATACTATTACAGTGGGACATTCCAGCTTTCATGGTGACCCATCTGCGGCCCTTTTGGAGGCGCTCGACCCGGCACAAAACTGGAACTTCCATGATCAGTGAGTCCGTCCTACGATTCGCAAATCTGTCAGGGGCGATTAACCAGATCTCAGAAAGCTGACAGATCAAGCGATCCCTAAATAGCTACCTAGGGGACGTTCCCATTGATCTCTCGCAAGCCCTCTTTGTAGCAACAGCCAATTCAACTCAAGACATGTCATGGCCGCTCCTAGATAGATGCGAAGTCATTCACTGCTCAGGTTACATCACACCTGAGAAATTGAAGATTGCGAGGCGCTTCTTGCTGCCCAAGCAGATCAAGGAAAGTGGCCTGACCGACAGTCAGGTAGAAGTGGGGGATGATGTGCTGGAAAAAGTTATTACCGAGTACACCAGAGAGGTGAGCCCTGGCGTGCTGGCGTGTTGGCGTACACATTTCATGGAAACAATCTGGATAATCTGTTTTTGGCTGACCCGCTCTTTTGATCGCAAACAGGCTGGCGTTCGATCTCTTGAAAGACAACTTGGCAAGCTCTGCCGCACCAAGGCGGTCGAATACTCAGCCTCCCGCGAGCGCCAAAGCGAGGCCGCACCGAGTCCAGAGGAGACGATCCGCCAGTATGAACCATCTATTGGGCTCGAGGATGTTGAGAAGATTCTGGGTATACCGAAGTACATCCATCAAACACCCGAAGGGCCCTTGAGACCAGGCGTTGTGAAGTGAGCATGTTTTCCTATTGACAGACCGAAACACACACCAGTCGAAATACCTTTTGGTGGCCCGGATTCTGATACGCACAAAGTCTCATTTGACCAATATCGATCTCCACAGTGGTTTGTCTTACAACGGATCGGGTAACGGAGGTGTCTTGGTCATCGAGACCCTACTCGTACCAGGTGGACATGGCAAGCTCGTCACTACAGGTAGACTAGGAGAGACCTTCAGGGAGAGTATCGAGATTTGCCTCACATGGGTGAGTTACAATGTACCTCAACAGCTACCTTATGGTACAGACTAGAAGCTGAAGAATCACAACACTTACCATAGGTTAAGTCCCGTGCCTTGAGCCTGGGGATCACAGCTTCAGCCATCCAACATCCGCTCAAAGACGTGGATGTCCACGTAAGTCTAACGTATATTTAGTCTACCAATTTCAGAGTGGTGGGAACCTCTATTGATTGCGCTTCTTATCTCCAGTATCACATCCCTGAAGGAGCCGTGCCGAAAGATGGTCCATCGGCTGGCATCGCCACCGTCTTAGCTTTCATCAGCTTGCTAACCGGGAAAGAAATTGATGCCTGCCTTGCGGTCACTGGCGAAATGTCGCTGAGGGGTGCAGTGTGAGTGTTTTCCTCTTTCAGTAGCCTGAAATATATATATACTCGTGGCTGAACGAGGCGTCTGATCTGTGGGTTAGGTTGAGGATTGGCGGAGTCAAGGAGAAGGTTATAGGCGCCCATCGAGCGGGTATCACTAAGTGAGTTGTGTACATCGCATCCTTTACCTTCAATTGCAGTCAACATATCAAATCAAATCGGAGCATTCATTCAGCGGAGCGGAGCGGAACGGACCGATGAACTGACGTGTGACGTGGTAAAATGGCTCGTTTACAGGATTATATTGCCGGCCTTAAATCGAGGAGACGTGAAAGAAGATGTCCCCGAGCAAGTCAAGAAGGATATACAATTTGTATACGTTGACAAGATCGAGCAAGCTATCGAAGAGGTTTGGGGCAAAGATATCTGGGTATCGAAGGGTATTATTAACCCGGATGGATCGAAATCGAAATCGGCGAGTGTATCCAGGGTTGAAGCGAGATTGTGAGGTTCGCTCAATTGCTGTCGGCTTTCTATCTGCCCCCGCCCCAGCTCCGTTGTACGGTTGTACGGTTGTACCGTTGTAGTAAATCAGTAAGTATATGTAGTCGTAGCGCACACAGCGTCTGTCCAGACCAAGTCACTTTCTTTGGTAAACGGATCATCTCTTCCACGCCCAGCTGCTCAATCAAACAAACCAAAATTCAGCATGTAGGGTCATTCTTCTTCAAATGCTGCCCTTATTGCCAAACCAAAGGCATGAATTGTAAACCGCACGTCAAAGGACTGAGGTGCCCGGGCGGTCTACTAGAAAATCATGCTGCAGCACACTTGATGCTTGGATGCTTGAAGGAGATACATGCTAGAGAGCACTGCCAACTTGATATATATGATTCAACCTCATCAGACTCTTCCTTTGCGTATTCACTCACTGTATCCAAAGTATATTCGTAAAGGACTGAACTGTATATATCATTTAGCGAGGTGTACTACGCCTTCCGTACTAGAGATTTTATCACAGGACTCTTCGGTGCCGGTGTCTCTGTTCATTCCCAGTTGCCTAGCCTATAATATCCCGGGTTCCCCCGCGGTTCTGTTCCGATCCTGCCATGTAAAAATCTTATTCCAAGTTCTTTCGTTCTGGACATCTGCAGTCTGCCTACCGGCGCCGTTCCTTCAGGACTGATTGTGATTGACTTATCGATTGGACTTGTCAATACAGTAGCTAAGTTTCATTTCCACCTCTCATCCGTATTCGCCGATCAGATGATCGTTTTGCCCTGTCAGACACTCTACTGCCCCTCGAGGGATCGCCTCGCTTCGGCTTTCTCGTTCTCGCTTGGCGGATGATCGAACACGGCATCGCCCTCTGGCGCTCCGGCCGCAGTCGTCAGAGCTCTATTCAGCGTCATCCTCTTAACCCCCTCCGTAAGACCCTCTGATCCAGCACTGACACCAGCACCAGCAGAGGCGGTAACATCTTGATCTTTCTCCAGCTGTTTCTCAGCTCCAGTGACGACTCCTGAAGATCCATCATAAGCTGGAGGGGGAGGAACATCGTCTCCCACTTGCTTTTCCGAAGCAGCTTCAGCCGCTTTAGACTGAGCCGTGGTGTTGGGAGTCGAACCGCCAACAACGGCTGTGTTGAATGATGCAGAGGGATCATCGACTTTGTGGACTTCGCCGGATGCTACGGCACCAGGAGCAGGGTGAAGTCCATCGACGGCGGCCTGGATACCGTTTCCGGAAGGAGGGTACCACTTTTCGCCTTTGTCGTTAACCCTTGTACCGTCTTCGGCGATGTGGCAAAACCTACATGCAAGCGATAAAATCGTGCGATCAGCATGGGGATATCGCGCATATTATAGTATCAAACGGAACAGAGCAGAATTGGATCTCGGAGGACCATGGCAGATTAGTGGCGCGGTCGTTATGAAGTTTAGGGCAAACCGTGGATTTGAAGCCTGCCTTGCCGCATTCGGAGGAGATAAAGGGGAAAACAAACGTAACTCACTCGGTAATTGTCTGCCAGTATGACTTGTGCTCAAAGTCAAAGTTGTAGTCTCCTCCAAACTCGGCGTCGAGCTGAGCGGCAGGTACGAGCTCGGTAAGCTTTGGGTTGAATCGGATCTGCGATGGATAACAGAGAGAGAGACAGAGAGATAAGTAATTCGGTCTTGCCAAAGGCCGCCAAGTTGATCAACGAAGTAAATCGAAGAGGTTAACGGTGAAGGACATGGTGCAAGAGCAGGTTGCGGGCCCACTCACCTTGTCTCGAGTGATTGGATCAAGGAAGGGAGAAATACCAGAGAAGAAGGCATTGATCCACCAGCTGATAAATTCATAAACAGTCATCCAGATCCAATCAGCCAGCTGAAACATTGCTTTCATCACCTCCACATTCTTGACAGCGAGGTATCAGGAATTCACTGCTTTGCCAGAAGGGGGAAACACTCACGGCATGTTCACGACGAGACCTCGTCCAAGCCTTTCTACGTAGTGATTCTGGAGGATGTTGAGTACTTGACGGGCAACACCGATCGACGGGTTCGATTGCGATGTGGCGGACTTGTACTGCGGCGTGAAGGTCAGCCGTCGATGATCAGCACACGTTACACGTTGGGTCCAAACTGAAAACAGCACAGAGAGCAGTGATATTACCACTCACGTCAACGATGATGGCTACCTGCTCTTGCCCAGGAGGCATGAAATCAATAGCTCGTTCCCTACGCGTCGTGCCAGGAAACCCATTGATCAGCTCCTACCCTAATCACGATATTAACACGAACGCGCAATATCTGCTCACACTCACAAGTGGTATATCAGATGTCTGATCTGCCTAGGACTTCGCTCGGTGTTCTCTCGGCCTGGTCTCATGTAGAGGATAGGCCGAGCGTCTACATCAAATCCGGTGAGGATGCTGAAACAGAAACGAGAACGAGTGATTAGTCATGACCATGAACCAAGGTTTCTTTCTTCGTTACCACTACTGTCGAGCACCGGCCCCTTGCTTCCAGTATGCTCGAATGCTCGAAAAGAAAAATCTATCGACACTCACATCTTGCCCGTTTCAGCTTCGACTCCGACATCCCCAGGCTGGATGAGCTCAGGCTTGTACTCCCTCCTCCATTCGATTGTACCTTGGATCCTCTTCTTCGCGTCGTCCATCTTCCATTTGGCTGCTCGCATGTACCGAGGGTGAGTGCCTGGGTCGGCGAGGAATCGGGCCTCCCATGGGTGGTATGGGTCTGATTCAGGCAAGAGAAGGGTTTTGGTGTACTATAGCCCGGGTAGCAAAGAATGGGTGATCAGTTCTGATCTGATTCAATGGACAAGAATCATGTCTGCGTGGCTTAGAACATAGTGCTTGGAACCCAAAGGGGTAGGAGTGGAAGAGTCATCCTCATAGCTTCCAAGAGCAGCTCGTGAATTGATCCTGCGGGACCAGAGGGTATGCGAACGACTTTCGCCTCCACTAGCTACATAGACAACCCTAGACAGAACGAATTGTCACTTACACCCTTGAGTTCCTCGATCTGAAGGTTTATCATAGACAGAAAAACAGCAAAAATCAGCACCATTACTCAATTACGGATGTGCCGGAAGTCACACCGAGCAGGCTCCGCTCTGATTCGGACCATTGCTTTGCTCGTTGCCTGGCATGCTCATGCTCACCTGCTTGAGCTGTTCTTCGGTGTACTCCCACTTCTTCTTGACCGACACGCCCTCTGGAGGAGTCGTGAAGATCGTATGGGTACCGTCTGCTTTCTTATTGAGCGAAGTGGTTGATGACGAGGCTGATTTGGAGCCACCCCTTGAGAAGAAGGATGACATTGTGCGTGGATGTATAGAGTCGTACAGGCGCCGCCGTTTATTGATCACAGACTATTTATTTGTAGATGGATTGTTTCGTATCGATGTGCGTGTATAAGAGTCAAGGCTAGTAGTCACCAACTGCTGGAATGAGATAGCAGGATCAGAGAAAGAGGAAACGGCAATGACAATGGCTGTTTTTATACGAAGATTGAAGAAAGAGGATAGATACACCCAGTGAGGCTTGATTCTTTCCTTCCTGATTGTGAATTGTGATTCTCGGGCAAGTGCAAAGATGACCGAATTGACGACGATCATACATATATACATATAATACGCAACGCGTAAAGAGAGGGTAGGGTCGCTTAAACTGCTTAGTGTTCAGTATTACTATTACTCCACTTATGCCGGTTCCGACTCGTGAATCACCCTCATCCTCACCCTCGGTCATCTCTCTAATATGACAGCAGCATAGCCAAAGTCTCGGCCAAGCGGTCCTCAGACGTAGGGTGGGGCATGCATCATCTCTATCTGTGTTCGTACGATACGAGTGTACGGTGTACTCTTTCTTATCAAGTAGTAGTGGTAGTAAGCAGGATTTTAAGCGCGGTCATCGTATCGTGTCATTCATGCATGATGCATGCCATGGCCATACTACGTACTGCGCTGCCGTCCAGATTCCGGCATTTCCATTTCCCCCCGTGTGATGTACATGTACGCCCGCCGATGAGCCGATGACCGCATACACAATAATAATGACACAAGACATCCTCGGCGCACTCCGAAAGTATATGCATGCGATTTTGAAAGGCGTGACAAACCTTGCAATTGGCTGCTTATCATTGATGTCCTTGTCTTGTGTCTCGGCTTATGCCACATAATTAATGGTCCAAACTGCCACATTCACTTTATCCGTTTCAAATAGTAGGTATAGTAGTTAGTATGGCCCCGCCCAACCCTTACACCCTTACACACCTCAGACACCTTGCACTTCGCATCAGCAGGCTCAACCTTCCTAGGTATTCTATATCGGTTTAGTAAAGCCATATTCTTCAACTGAACAAACCATAAAAAACAAAACATCATCCATCATGTCCATTGAGAACCTCACCATCAACGACGACGGCGCCGAGACTACGGTCGACATCCAATCTCGACCCGAGCGAAAGGCCCGAAAGGCTCTCGAGGGTCTCGGTTTGAAGCGAGTCCAGGGTATCCAGCGAGTCACCCTTCGACGACCCAAGGGCGTCTTGCTCGTCGTTGCCAACCCCGAAGTCTACAAGGCCCCCGGCTCCGACTGTTACATCGTCTTTGGCGAGGCCAAGCTCGAGGACCCCACGAGTGCCGCTCAGCTCCAGGCTCAGGCTCAGCTCGCTGCTTCTAGCCAGGCCGCTCAGAAGGCCCACGCCCAGGGTGGCTTCAAGGAGGGCGTTCCCCAGAGCCTCGAGGAGTTGATGGGTGGTGATGAGTGAGTGGGCGATATCCATGGTTTGAAATAGACAAGGAGTATTGCTGATGTATTACAACGCGTATCTAATTATTCATGTCTGTCCTACCGCTTCCGACTTGCCATCGATCAATCTGTTCAATACCCACTCGACCCGTCTCTCCATCAACCAATTATCGCCTGATCGCAGCGCGCCCGCGCTCGAGGAATCAGGTGACAAGCCCGCCGAGACCCCTGCTGCTGCCGGTGGAGAGGATGTCAAGGTCTCCGACGAGGACGTGAACCTCGTCGTCGCTCAGACTGGATGTACGGAGGAGAAGGCCCGAGAGGCTTTGAAGGCTGAGAAGGGTGACTTGATCAACGCTAGTGAGTGGAGTAGTCTAGCTCTTGCTTGATCGCTTGGTTTTAGCCCCAGGAAAAACCTCAAACATTCATGTCACTGCATTTGGCATTCAAGGAGGATGGTGGAACGCTTTGATTCACTGCGAGTGGGGGGAGGATTCAGCTGGATAATATGGTGATATCACGCTAACAGTTCCGTAATTGCGCCATTATAGTCATGCGAATCGGATAAAGCGCTCAACGATTGACCGATATCAGAGAAGGGTAGAACCCAGTACGTTTTGGCCCTTCTACAACACCTATTCCTTGGTTACCGTCCCCCTCTAAGGTCATATAGCTTCGCGACGATACCACTGAAAAACGATGAAGCTGACCGGACTTGTCATCGCATTTTGCATCACAGGACAGTACTATGCGAGGCTTTAGGACGCAAAGTCTCGAAAGCAATAGATCGATGAGAATAATTGGAAAGCGGGAAGGGACGGAGCGAGATGGGAGCGCGGTGTGAGATATACCACCCATTTAAAAAAGCATCGCAGACATGTATATGCTTTCTCCACCCCATCGTTTGTTCTCAGCCATTAGCCCGAGCTTCATTTGTCCTACGATCTGTCATCGGGGCCAGAATTGGAAACTCGAAACTGCGAAATTTGTATTAATACTCGAAAGGAATGGGGCATGACAAGGCGGAAGAACATGGTGTGGATAGACTCAGACCACATGGTGAACCTACGGCGGAACTCATGTTCCTCCTCTGTACTGGGTCTGAGGAAATTCGCCCACTTACACCTACCTCTCCTAAGACGTCGCTGTACTATGTACTGAAGCGACTGCAGTAGCGACCGAGCAACCGTACCGTACTGACCCGTCCCGAATATGGGGAGATTATGGCGCGCGCAAGCAAGTAATTCACTTGTTGCTAGAAATAGACTGATATTCAACGAACACTTGGAGGACGATGGTAAACTCTGTCGGGGCATGCTGCTGAGCTGAAACCTCTCGCGTGCAGTCTCGTCCTAGCATGGCAGGAGTACCAAATCAGCCAGTTCATAGCGGTCCCAGCCGGATAGGGAAACTGCCGACGCCGCGACGTGTGGAAGTCTCCCTCCTCTGGATTGAACAGTCAAAATGCTGGTGCACGCATCCAAACTCATGGGAGCGTACGCAAGGATGTACGTATCCGTGGGAGGTAAGCTTAGATAGATATACATGTGGAGATACGGTCCGGTCGTATCTCAGCGCGCCCTAGTACGTGAATCATTCGTCATAGCTATACCGAGGAAAGCTATAACGGCCTTCTTCCTGTGCGCGACGGACGACTGGCAGACTTCTTTCTGACCGCTGCATCTCGTCGGCCGCAAAAACGGTTCACGTGGCCTGGGGACCTTCTTCGGTGCAAATGCACACCAGACCAGAGAGGCATACGAACACCACTAGCTTCGTTTCTCTCCGTCAACTCGTACGCCAGCGCTTACAACAAGCTTTCACGCTACGCTTATTGAGCTGCCGCTTGTCGTTGCTGGCTGTGGAACTGTACGGGCCAAAATGGGGGGATCATCAGCAATCATGCCATGTCGACAGGTCAGAGAAAGGGCCACGTGGTCATCTGAAGCCAGGCTGACATGGTTGGCAGGGGAGATTGGGTTGTGTACGCAAAGCAAGTAAGATCACGGGACTCACGATATCTTTCAGTTGTCCATTCGCCTCTTCAAATTGCTTCTCGAGGTACTTGGCCTAGATAAAAAGAATAGTGGAGCAAAAGTCAGCGAGTTCGCTCTTCCTCTTTCTTGACTCGCGCTGCGCTCGGCGGAGCGCGATTGTTCGTTAAAACCAGCATTCTATGAGGGTGTCTCGGAGATGGAGATACAGCGAGATCTTTTACTCGCGTTGGTGGAAAAGGAAAAGACAGATTGATAATGATAATGACAATGACGCGACGCGACGCGACGCACCTTCTTGGTCAGATTTGATACTTCCTCTGATAATGATTTTTCCTGCGTTGCATGCTCCTGGTTGATCTCCTTCCTGTCCTGCTCGATAAACCTGGTATATATTAGTCAAGCAGTCGAGGATCAGCACAAATTGACACTCTCGAAGGATGACAGAACCCAGCATGATCCAGCTGCCGGATATATATTATGCCTTGCCTTCCGTCTGAAAACGGAATAGGTAGGTCCAAGCTTGATTGAACGCCGCTGCTTGAGACCAAACTCACATCTTGCCGACACCCTTGTACATTGTACTTTGTCCATCTGTCGGTACGGTCCCTAACTCTCGGACAGTGAGCGAGAGGATCTTTCGTTCTTTCTCCTTGGACGCTATTTGCGCTTTTACGATCGATAGTTGCTTTTGCGATGTTACTGCCTATTATAGTTCAACAGGTCCATTAGCTTAGCTCGGTTTCCCAGTATGTCGTGTATGAAGCTCGAGTAGCCAGACAGTAAACGCTTCTAGGTCTCCGTTCCGTTCGGTAAGTGTGAGTGCGAGTGTTGAAGGTGTTCTTTCCAACGTTCGCTGCCCAGCTCTGACCTGACCGCTTCGAGCGATCGTCTTTAACGGAATAGGTATATGCGGGGTTGTAAGTAGAATATACTATACTAACCTGCTGCTGAATCTGGGTGAGGATCTGTAACAAGAGAACATCAAATACTAATCAGCTGATGATCCAGTTGCATGGCCTTACAGCTGATGACTAAGCTTGGGCGACGGACACCTGCTCACCTTCCTCAGCGTATCGTCAGAAAGGTTGGACATGATGATCCTTTCGTTATCGTTCTTTTGGCCTGTCGAGATAAAATGACAGTCGTCCGTTTAGCTTTTCCGTGGGTGATTCGACCAATTGAGAAGCCTTGTATTTGTGTTTGTATTTGGATGAGCTGACTCCGGAAGGTCTCGTGGTGCTTCCTGACGTTGAATCTGTGTTTGTCAACTTTGCGTTGAGGGTCTTAAACATCTGATCAAGAGGGTATAGCAAGAGCAAGAGCAGAGAACAGGAAGCAAGAAGCACGAAGCGCGTTGCAGCTACAGCTACAGCTGCAGTTGAAGGTGGAATACATGAAATCGGCGATCGCCGCCAATCAGCGTTTCAACCTCAACGACTATAGTCAGCTGGAAAAACAACAACATATCTTATAAGGATATTGCCACCGAAAAGTGCGAGATCTGACCTTCTGCTCCAGTGTTGTCTAGATTACTTCTGTGTTTTGTTTCATCACACCAAGCATTCATCTCTGAACAATCTGATATCACCGACATTCACATATCCCCACAGGTGAATCGATCATACCACTACTGAGCAAGTCCGAGCGCATTGAGACATCATGGGAAAAGCAGAAGCGGGTTCCACAAAGGCTATTGCCAATGCTATCAAGGCGAAGGGTGAGTAGGGCATCGCTTCCAAATCCCAAAGTTCATTGCATGACTTCCTCCTCTTCCTTGTTGTCCACCATACACAATACAGCACAGCGGGGGAGAAAGCAAAAGCGTCTCCCTACTTCCTACTCCATACTTGAGCGTCTCACGAAATGAGTCTCGCTTGCACTTGCGTTTTGTAAGGGGTTGTGTAAAACATGGTACATGGTGCTGATCACGCGTCTTTATCACTTGCGTCCTTGCGTACTTGCATACTTGTACAGGGCTGGGACGATTGCGATGGTACTGTCAAGTGTGTGAGAAACAATGTCGAGACGAGAACGGGTTTCAGGCGCACTGCCGCTCCGAACCGCATATGCGAAAGATCATGCTCGTCGGTCCCAAAGCAGGAAACGCGATATCCGAATTCTCACGTCAATTCAGGAGTGATTTCCTCTTGCTTCTACGAACCCGGCATCAAACGAATAGAGTCCGCGCCAACGCAGTGTATAACGAGTACATCCAGGACAAACATCACACGCATATGAACGCTACGCAATGGGTCACTCTGTCTGGGTTCATTCAGACCTTGGGAAAGGAAGGTGTGGTTCATGTGGATGAGGATGAAAAGGGGATTTGGATTACTTGGGTCGATAATAGGCCAGAGACGCTAGCGAGGCAGGTAAGTGGAGTGGGACCACCTGTCCCTATTCCGGGCAACACATCGAAAGCATGCCGAAGTGTTCGCGTCTGTATGGAATACTGACGAGCATTCGTTAACGTCAACTTGCAACTTGCAACCTGCAGGCCGCTGCGCAGAAGAAAGATCGAGCGACGATGGACGGTGAGGAGCGAGAACGTAAAATGCTCGAGGAGCAAATCGCTCGAGCTCGAGCTCAGGCTGAAGCCAGTGGTGCCGGGGATCAGGAAGCTGGGCTGCAGAAGAAAGAAGGAGAGAAGATCACTTTGAACTTGTTCGGTTCTGCTACGGCTTCTTCTTCTGACGACGAGAAGAAGCCGGTTGTTGAGGGCGATGAAGAATCACCATTAAAGGATGGCGTGACAGATTCCTCAAGCACACCCGTATCATTATCAATGACACCTGCCATCAATCTGGACAGCAGCAACAGTGGCAATGGCGCCACGACCCAGCCAAAGCCAAAAACATCTTTCGGCTCATTCTCAACATCAGTTTCAAAACCCGTGGCGGCTCCCGCTGTCAATCTCTTAAAGAGACCAGCTCCGATGAACGTGTTCAAAACTGCCAAAACACCAAAGACGTCAAATGGAGGAGACAGTGAAAACGGCGCGGCCGCTGGAGGCGGGAAAAAGTTTATGAGCGAGGCTGAAAGGCTGATGAAGGAGGATCAAGCGCGAAAGGCTGCTGGTGGGCGTTCCAATGGTGGTGGTGGTGGAGGAGGAGGATATAGAGGATTCGGCCCATCTAGAGGAGGAAGATGAGAAGTCTGGAAGGAATCATCTGACCGTGTACTGTACAAGCGTCCTGGGCTGAACAGCCAGGCTTTCAGATAAGAATTCGTACATGTATTGTTGTAATATACAAAGTATCAAATCAATCGCATAGGTTCGACTCTTAAATCTACATCCCGGACTTTGTGCTACACGGCATGCGGTGCAAACATAACTTGAGGCTTTATTAGAGTCGCATAAATGCTGCTCAAAGAGACCATGCAGATGCCTATTACCAATGTATCAAATGCCCTCCCCCCCATCTTACGCCAATGTCGGCTTGGTATATTGACTTATACTGGCTATGTTTTCCGCGCCATAACCGCCCAAAAATGGAATACAAATTGGCATGTCCACTTCCACTGGGTGGTCTATCGATCTGTTCTGTTCACTAATCATCATCACCGCCAAAGCCCCAAACATCCTCCTCTCCGCCATAGCTCCATTCCTCCTCTCCGACATCCGATCCATGACTTATTATTCCGTCTTCGCCTGGGTCAACATTGGCGCCAGTCCCATCATACTGCGACTTGCGCACGACAAGAGCTTCGACGCAAATCAGCTCGTCCCATTCCCGTTCGCCTTCGGCATTTTCGTCGACCCAATTCGCCTCTTCTTGACTATCCGACAGTTTCGTGCTCAACGTGCCGCCCGCGCTCAAGGTCTTGTCCGGATCATCGAGCTTTGGCGTCGCCGCTGGGATTACTGCTCCAGAAGTGACATCTGCCTCGTTGGCGGGGATCGACTGAACATCTGCGAAAGAGAGCGAAAGGCTATCCAGAGGAATGTGTAGCAGATCGTCTACGAACCAGTCCTCTGGAAGATCGGTAGGTGTAGCTAAGCGGAGAGACGATGGTCTGGTTGGCTGATGTGGCGAATTGACAGAGGCAGAGAGAGGCGTCTTGGGCGGCAAGACTGAAAGTATGGTATGATTTTGAGCCTGTCCATTCAGTGGGGTCGAGCTGACATTGGCAGTCCAGTCGCCTCCCTTTCTTCTTCCACTGTCGACCAGTCCCGATGACCCATGCTTGCGGCCCACGAATGTGTAAGGCTCTACGTATGCCCCAGGAGCGGGAGCGGAGTCAAACTCCGCCCAGAACGGGTTCGTCCCATCTCCTCTTAACAAGTCGAGCCTTCGCTGCTCCTGTCTAGCAACCGACTTGCGCCTCTTCTTCTCCTCCTTTTTGTTCTTGTCCATCAGGCCTTTGATGCCCGTTGCGATCGTGACCCCGGTTTCATGCTCAACGTTCTGTTTGGTTCCTTGGGGGTTTGGATATTCCCCCTCGACAAGGGTTTTGTCTTCCTCTTCAAAATCGAACGAGAAAGGTGAATCATCTCCGCCATTCGCTTGCTTTCGTCGCCTATCCTGCTTTGCCAGAATTTCTGATGAGCGTCGATCATCGGACAGACTATCATCGCTATCCGCTAGCAAGTCGTGCTGGTCAAAGATCATTTTCTTGGGGATCGTACCGCCATATATGACAGGTCCGTCCGCTGAAACGGATTTCTTCTTGTGCCTTCTCCTAGCTTTATTTTTGCTAAGCTTCTGTTGTCTTTCCAGACTCAAATCACATTCGCCATGTTTTGTCTTCACAATGCGCGAGTCGGCGCTTGTATTGGTAACGTCATGAGCATGATCTTGGTCTTGGTCATGGTCCGAAGATGACGAGAGAGTCGAGCTGTGGGGCTGGAGCTTACGAAGTCTGCGTCTTGACGTGGTCGACACGGATTGGCGCGATAACAGTAGGTTGGAGTTTCGGGATCGAGGCGTGTGCAATACAATCTCTCGGAGGACGATGACTGTTGCGCCGACTTCGGAAGCCATGAGTTCAAGCGTGCGAAGTGAGGCGTCCATCTCTGCTCTGGACAGACCAACGACCGTACCATCGTCTGCACGTCGAATGACACGAAAATCCCCACCAAACATGTCAGCGTTTTCACGCCCAGCGCATGCACGCATTCGCGGAATTGTCACGGCACGGCACGGAGAAACAAAAACTTACCAGCTAGACCAAGCTCGTAGATAGCTTCATTCTTTCCCTGCTTCAACCTCCACATCAACTGCGTGACCAGTCTCTCGAACCTTTCATTCGTGGGATCGGTCAGTTTCAACTTGTATTCGATGAAACCGAACTTATCGCTCTCGGCAGCCAGCTTGTGTTGGCCATGTCTATGCAATTGAGAGGAATCGAGCCGGTGACGGGTGACGGTCGGCTGGGGATGCGACAGTCGAGCTTCCCAGTCTTTGAGGGCTTGCGATGTCGAGGGAGAAGGCGGGGGTGAAGGCGTGTGACATGTCAAGGACGATGATGAAGAATAAGACCATGATGGCGTCGTGTTGCTGGAGGGTTCGGGATAACTCGTAGTGTCACACGCAATGTCGATGTTTCCGCCTTTCCTGCCCAAGACATCTCCCACATCAACTGCATCAGACTCCTGCTCTCCCGTTGTGCTTGCTTCTTTACTGATAGGCGGCGTAGCGGTCCCGGTGCCTTGACGCGGCAAAGAGGTAGTAGATAATGAATGGGCGACTTCGTGCCATGGGGAGGGCCGGCGCGAGATATCGATAGGCCCCATTCGCGGCGATGGTTTTGACGAGTTTTTCTCGTTTCCAGTGGAGTGCACGGGTATCACAACGACCATTGTGCAGGTGTCTGCTCGCGATCGCAGCTAGATATGTGTATTGCGGTTTGTAAACCAGCAGGCAGCTGGCTGAACACCCTTGCTTTCTCTCCTCAAGCAGTAAGTATTGTTGTTGGAGCTATCGTTCGTATTGCAAGGATAGAGCGATAGTGCGTCATTGATGTCTTGATAGCCATGCTTGTGTGTGGTGCAGATGCGGGTGATTTGATCTTCACTGTGTTGAAGAGAGACAGAGATCGTTTGCGTTTGTGATAAACAGAACAGCGAAGTATCATCGTGATGCGATATGATATGGTCTCAAGTGAAAGCGGCGAACGGGCAATTTTATAATGGCATTTATCGGTGGGATCCTGGATTTTAGATGTCCAGAGACATCTTGCCCCAAATCGATGAGTGTAATGCGCAGAGAGACAGCAGATCGATCTAAGGGGACCTAGAAACCATACAGACTGGAAACGAATAAGTGATCAAGTGTGAGAGTGGTCCGCTGAAGAACAAACGAAAACGAAAGGAGGAAGGGAATGAACGGAAAGACCAGTGAAGAGATCGAGTGAGGTAGAGTAGACCGAGTCAACAAAACAACGAAACAACTCGCCCCGGTCCGAGTCGGATAAGATGTAAAATGAGAAGTGGCAAATGCTGCCCCAGTTACTATTACCCATTCGCCATGTCCCTCGTCACGTCCGGACAAGCACCGAGAGCGAGGCACGGAATACTGCTTCATGCTCTGTCAAGCACGTTGAGATCCGGTCAGGGGCAATGTGGCTATAGATGTACTGCACACGGTGAAGATGCTCTCGGACAAGAAGTTCAAGTCCTCAACCAAATGAGGTCAGTCATTCTGATTGCTTCACGTTTTCATCCGGAGCCAAGTTCACGAATCATTATATATATCACATGCATTCCCTTTTCTTTTGCGATTCTGCGTACTGCACAACTCATCGCCAAATAACCTAGTCACAATTTACGCATATTGCTAATCACACATTCTCAGCCAATTCGCAAACGGCTCCCCCTTGTCGCCGATTCCCCCCACGTGTACCGCATATCGATAGAGAGTCTTATCGACGATGGTTGGTCTCATCTGGAGAGTGATCAACACGTCAGCTAGGACTTCTGTTGATGAGATGTACGCAATCCAACTAACCTTTCGAGTCGTAAGAACTACATAATAGGTATGATGGTCAGCATTAGTGATACATTACAGCGATAGAAGGACGCATTCGTGCTCACGTGTCAATGGGACCAAGGAGAAGCCTGAGAACAGCAAAAGCCGTTAGCACCGAATGACCACATGATCCTGAGTGTTACGCCAAGCCTCAAGAAACTCACTTCATCAACCACATCTCGGGGCTGAGCTCTTCGCCGGTCTTGACCCTCATTTGCTCCTGCTCATACTCGTAGTCCATGGTCTGGTCAATAAGCGAGCCGATTTGAGGGTGGTCATCGAGCGAAGACAAGAATTGCTGGGCTATTTCGGCGGTCAATAACAATCACTAAGTACAGGCCTTATATACTTGATAGGTATGTTTAGCATGTATCGATTTCACGTACCCTTCTTGTCGTTGCCGACCTGTGAGAGCTGGTACGATACGGCATCGGCACCGTCTGCAAGAATTCAGACCGTAAGTGAGCATCTTTTTTTCCCCGCTTGCACATGGTGAGGGGGAAAAGGACCTACATCGAGATCGCTGGAGTTCGTTGTTGGCGTTACTGATGACTTGTACGACTATTGAAAACCTGTATCAGCACCTAGACGAGTGACGCGAAATAGCATTGCAGGCTTACTCTTGTCAGTCGACTCGCCGGCAGGCGCACCTATCAAGAGACCGTTAGCAACTGCCACTGGGGCCAACGATAATGCGAAGATACGAAGGACTACTCACCATCGGTGATGGCAATGACGAGGAGAGGTTTCTGCAAGCTGTTGGACCTAGCTGGGCCGAGAAGAAGGGGCTGCAAGATCTTCTGGTCGAGCGAAGTTCCAAGCGGAGTCAAACCTAAGCATTCGCCATGATCAGCTCAGTCTCCGGTTTCATTTTGACCAGTCTGACTAGTGAGAGACGCAACCCGTTTTGATATGCCCAGTCTGACTCGTGAGTGAAGCCACTCACCGCTGAACTTGACCTGTTGAACAAGCTGCAAGGCGCCTTGCTCCGAGTTGATGTTGTTGCCCTGGAGGTTGGAGTTGAGGAATCGAACTTGGCTGAGAGGCTGTCAGCAGGCCATGTCTCAAACACGGGGTAAGTTGAGCTGGATGCACGGCGAGACACTCACATTCCATCGTGATCGAATAGGGCACAAGCGAAGGCGATCTTGCCGAGGATCCTTCAAAAGGGCAAGAATCAGTATCATTATTCACTAAAGATTCGACTGCGCTGATAAATCGGTCAAGGCATCAATGAGCGGGTAAAAGTCCCTACTCACATCTTCAGATCCTCGATTCTCTCACCACCCTGCTCGAATGCCATACTACCCGAGTCATCGACAAGGACGACAACGTCGAACAAAGCAATCTTGACCAGGTCGCTGGCGAGCTCAACTGGGAGCTTCCAATTGGTTGAGAGCTGTTGCAATGCACCTGACTGGACGACTCGCTGGGCGATGCCATCGATAGCCTGGGGAGGGTAGAAGGCTTGGAGGTGTTGCTGAGGAAGCAGTGGATCGACAATTCCAAGAACATGGTCCAACGGACAGATCAGAATTGAGGCGGGCGAAGCGTATCTCCAATCAGCGTTGAATGAAACATGGTGCGGTAAAGTAGGGTGGAAACACTTACGTCCTGGACACACTGTCCAAGCAACTGAGCGACGTATCTTGCGTCCACGCCACCAGCACCTGAAGGCGCAGCACCATAAGCACCGCCCCCTGCACCAGGAGCAGAACCGTAACCAGGAGCAGAAGACCCGTAGCCAGAAGATCCAGCAGGGGGAGCGGAGCCATAACCGGGAGCAGACGAGCCAGGGGCAGAACCATAACCAGAACCAGGAGCTTGACCATAGGGAGTTTGTGATTGAGAGTGGGATTGCTGACCGTATCCGCCGTACTGGGATTGGGGTTGGGCACCATACTGACCTTGACCGTATTGGCCTTGTCCAGATTGCTGCTGACCGTACTGACCTTGTCCTGGTTGTTGGCCATACTGTTGTCCTTGGCCAGGCTGTTGACCGTATTGACCCTGACCCTGACCAGGCTGTTGCTGACCATACTGTCCGGGCTGCTGCTGGCCATACTGTCCGGGCTGCTGTTGACCGTACTGTCCGGGCTGCTGCTGCTGTCCATACTGACCTTGACCGGGTTGCTGACCGTACTGAGGAGGTCGCTGTTGACCATATTGGCCAGGCTGCTGCTGACCATACTGACCCGACTGCTGTTGCTGACCGTACTGTGATTGCGGTTGACCGTAAGAGGGGGTGCCGCCCTGGGGCTGTGAAGCTACACCATAGCCGCCAGTGGCGCCGTACGATGCGTTGGGAGGTTTGTTGGACATGAGGCCGGCAGCGTTGGCCATTTGGTTTGCTTGAGCGAGTTTGGATGCGAAGCCCATGTTGTTATGTATGATGCGCTTGGAGGTCGGTGGCGGTCAATAGGTAGAAAGGAGCGATGGGTGTGAGTTAGGATGATTCGGAATAAGATAGACGGCGTGTTTGCGAATGAGGTGGCTTCCTATATTCACTCGTACTCAGTTGCAGTTGATTGATGGGTCCGGGTCCGTTCACACACATTCCTCCACTTGAATTGTGCCATGATGATGATGATGATGATGATGCATATCCTTATCCAGCACAGCCTCCGGTCCCAGCGATTGACACGTGTTTGCCCTCTTCCTATTAATATTACCGATTACCGTTTTCAGCAAAGATCAGATCTACGTACGTTACTCGAGTAACGTTTATTTGATGCGCGATTATCTGGCTGACTGTTTTACGTAATATACGTCAATTGCCTCCACTCTACGTCTCCACTCCCTTTCCCAAGTGATGCACGAAGCCAGCCCAAGCTATAAGAATGACGACGATGACATCGTCAAGTGGTTCTCAACCCCTAGTGCTTCAGTGAGTGTAGCCTGCGAGCTCTGATAATTAGAGGTGCATAAAAGGCCCGTTACACTGCTACAACCTCCACGCCCACGTTCTGACTTTGATCTTTACGCTGTGTAGACCCGTACCGCCGCCTTTGCATACCACAACTGGGGATTCGATCTGAGAAATATCAGTCATGTCTGTCAGAGGTCTAACAATCGATACAACACTGCGTAGGCCGCCTACAAGGGGTTCAACCAGCAGAACGGGTAACCCTCATCCGCAACCGAAACATGTGATTCCTGCGCCTTCCGTTAGTGGTCCGGGCTCGGAAACCGACGGTTCGCTCACGTTCATCGGGACCGCCACTACACTCCTTCATTACCCTCCATTTACGATTCTTACAGATCCCAACTTCCTTCATAAAGGTGATCATGTTCACCTAGGTCCAGGTGTAACCTCGGCTCGAGTCACCGATCCCTCGATCGAGTTGGAAGAGTTGCCTGATATCGACGTCGTGTTGTTAAGCCACTATCACGAGGACCACTTTGACAAGGAAGTCGAGGATAAATTGAGGCGGGATCTACCCATCATCACGACACCACATGCCAAGAAGTGCCTGACAGAAGATAAGGCCGAGGAAGAGAGATTCAGCCATGTATATGATGTGGATACATGGCAGAGTATGTTTGTCGATGCGAAAGGACATACTGCGGGAGATAACTGCAATCGCGTGAGAGTGACCGCGATGCCTGGCAAACATGTGCCGCCTGGCTTCCTAGAGAAAGCCAACGACCTTCTCGGGGCTGTGAGTGGCCTGCCTCAGAGCTGGAGAATGTTTTTATCCGCGATTCAGCACTGACAAGTGATTATACTGCTCTGATACCAGGTTCCGCCCACGAATGGATGGATGGTTGAACTAGGTAATCAACGGGACAGCAGCGATTTTGAGACAGGTTACCGAATCTACATAACAGGCGATACCTTACTCGTTGATGACTTACTGGCTATTCCTAAGCGATACTCGGACGCCGGCAAACCCATCGATCTAATGATAGCCCATCTGGGAGGTACGACAATCCCGTCGCCGTCTATTCCTCTGTTGATGGTTACGATGAACGGCAAGATGGGCGTAGAACTCATCAAGCTCGTAAAACCAGATGTGACGATCCCGATTCATTTCGACGACTATGACGTATTCGCGAGTCCGCTTGACGAGTTCAAGGAGGAGATCAAGAAGGCTGGACTGGAGGATAAAGTCGTTTTCCTTGACAGAGGTGATAGGTATGATTTCCGGATGAGAGACGAGAAGAGATGAAGGTCTCAAGACGCTTGCACAGTGAGATACCGCCAGGTCCATTGTCAAATGATTATCTGCTTGAATGTCACACACTCATCCTGTATATATCCTATATACATTGGTTCGTCCGCTTGCATTGTTCTCAGCTACAGATCAGGCAAAACGTGACGATTCATCCGCGTTCATCGCTACCTAAGCCACTCCGTTCTGAATCCTCCTTATAGCAAGATCAACAAGCACCCTTGAGTACTCGTGGTGGAACCAGACAAGCAGTCGATCCATGAAAGGTCTATCCTTCATATACTCCGCCGTACTCAAAGAGCCTGGATGATCCGTCAAGAGCGCCTTTGCTGTTTCAGTGCTGGAGTGACCGTCGGTGCTTCCATACATCTTTCTGTGCACAGCATGAGATGCGAAGACAAAGTAGAGCTCATCCTCCGATTGATTCGGTGAATCCGGGGCTTGAGCTGCCGGTGCAGTCGTGAGAGGGCGAACTGTAGCTGATCCGTGGGCGGGAAAGAGGACCGTGGATGGTAAGACAGCCAGTGTATGATACCCTCCCATGATGGATATAGGCGCTTCCGGTGCGGATGGAGTTGATGAACCAGGTTGTATCGGAGGTACTACTACTGATCCCCAACGGAGGATGACACGACTCGTTACATCTTCTTGTCTTGTGCTTGCTGGATCATGTGGCCGCTCAGCCTCCGTCGTCAAAGCCGGCTCGTCATGAGCTTCTACGATGAACTTCCAAGACGAACCAGACGAGAGTGCCCAAGTCAGCCTTGGTTGCGCTCACTACACATTCTCGCCGTGAATAGGAAAAGGGGGGAGTTGAGGGGGTACTCACGACACCGTTCACAAACGCATCGCCCGTCTGGAAATTTGCACCTTCTGTACTATCCTTGTTACTTTGCGGTACATTCTCCTTCCGTTGGAAAGCATGTACACCGAGCGAAGACAGAGAGCGGATGATCAAACTTTCGAGACGTAAAGGCCAGCTGCCCATGAAAGCCCTCGCCCACAGTATGCCCAAATCGACATCATCTCCTCCCCTGCCATTCTGATCATCGAGAGTTGATGCTCTGGTTTCTGCTCCGTGGGTTGATCGCTGAAGCTTGACTCGATTGGCGAGCTTAGGCGGAACTCGAACAGCCCATACATCACCGGCGTCACATCGTCCCCATTCAGGCGTCGTGTACGGCTTGTCTTGCCTGCTATCGATCTCGAGCGCCGGAGGAACAGAGTGTATGGGGTATTCGAGGATCCGCCGACGATGTTGGACATAGATGTATGTTGAAATGCCCAGCAAGAGCGCAGTACGATTGAGGAAGGGACTCGACATTTCTGGCGCGGCACACTTGATACTGGAAAGACCTGAGTTTGAGGTTGGTGAAGTGTTGCAGTTCGTTGAATTTATTACGAAGGGCTTAACTCAGCCTTCTAGGTATTAGTTGTGTCGTTGATATAAGCATATAAGCACTGCGGTCCTGACTCAGAATGGCTTAGGACTATGTTATGGTTGACATTCCTCATGACATGATTGCGGATCGTCTCGGATGACTCGGAAGCGGATCTCGGGAAGAAATGTTGGTTGCGCCCGGCCAAGAACCCCGGGCATCGTCCATCTACAGTCGCGGGCTGTCACTCAGGCACGAACCGACTCACACATCAGCTGCAATCATGACTTAAATGCAGAGATATACGGTAACTTGCAATTAAGTATAGTAGCGTAGCGTTGACTGATATGCCACACAAAGCTACTCATCAGACATAAGATCCGTCTCAAAAAATATCAGCGGACCTCATGCTATGCATATGACCCTTGGACTCGATTTGTGGGACCTTGGACTCGATTTGTGGGACCTTGGACTCGATTTGTGGGAGGACGCAAAGCTGGCTATGATCAATTGACACACAGCACGCGGCCAAGCGGTGGGAGGAGCTCAGGAACGGGCATAAAGTACTACTGAAAAATCGTCCCCGAAACGTCCGAAGCACGCAATCTTATCGCAAAATGGCGATAGCAATCTATCTGCAACATCAAGAATATATCAATGATAGTCCAGCCAGCTAATGAACTGGGTTCGATTTGTCATGATCACCACATCCTATTGTACATCGCTTCGGAGTAGGCCTAGACCGAAGCCATTGTGGTATGGTGGACATCCTGTGAAGGAAGGCTTATTTGGACTGCTGAGATGGTCGTGTAGATAAATGAGGACGTCTTTGAATTAAGCACAAGCGAGATATTGTGCACTTCTCACCATATCGATTGCAGTGATACCAGCATATCAATCGCCACTGATTTCAAAGGTTTCCCACCTTTCAATCCTTCTGCAGTTAATCAGCAAGGATGAAGTACAGTCTTGTCGTCTTAGTCTTTGCGTTAGTGTACTCGTGTAGCGCAGCAAGCGAACAGACGGTATTCAGGGACGATGAGCCCTCGGCGGAGATTGTGAAAGAAGACGAGGGAGGGGGTTTGGACTTCAGATCGGAAGGGGGATATAAGTTTCAGTGGCCAATACAGGATGTCGCTATCATTGGAGCCGGCGTGTCGTGAGTACTACAATACATACAAGTTTCGACTGTCCTGGTTCCGTCTTGTGGCGCAGTCACTGTATAGTATATTGCCCAAACACGACGTGTGGCTCGAGCCTCGGGTCATTGGTATCCATGGGTATGTGGATTATGGTCTGCGATATATGCTGACTGATACTTCTCATGCCCTTGACTCACAGAGGACTACTCTCATATCGGGCGCTAAGCGGTCAGAACTTCCGCAAGATCCGGCTTTTCGAACGGGATGATGCCCCAGGCGGGAATTGGCATTACTCGGACCAAGTCCCCGCTTCGATCCCCATCACCAGAGGAGACGATGAAGACTGGTGGAAAGTCGATTTCGAGCCTTTCCCTAACCCTGATCAGTCTGAAGAAGTATTCAATGGCGAGAGTGTCGGTGGATGGGGAAGCGGGCAGGAGAAGGAAGTTGCGGAGCATCAAGTCACCCCAAAATTACCTTGGAAGAAGATTCATGATATTTCGGCCAGGAGTAATGAGACAGAGAAGGAGATCCTTCGTCACCAGCTCGAGAAGAAAAGGATAGGCCTGAGACTGCCTAAGCCTCTCTGGAAATCACTGAAGGCAAATACGCCGGCACCTCAGCAACAGGTAGGTGGCGAGCCAATGTCAACCAGACTTCGGGAAAGAAGGGCCTGTTGTCCCCGCACACCATCCTTAGATCTACCTAGACAGGAGAACACTCACGTTTCATATTTTTATTGCAGGTACCGGGTTTCCCCTGGCCACCCGGGGTCGAATGGGCGTCACATCACTCTAAAGTATCACGCTATCTTCGATCTTTCGCATCATGGTTAGCCATATCACCTGGCGACGAAACCACGAAAAGCAAAGGTACCCACATAAACCCACATAGCGGTTCAATCTCTGAGAGGGGTGGAGAGCAGCCCGATGTGTCCTATAATACTCGTGTGGAACGGATTTCGAAGCGGTTTGTTGGTGGAAGGCACCAAGGTTGGTCGCTGGTGCTTCATTCCTTCATCAAAATCGATGAGAATCGATATGAGGAGAAGTACTGGGAAGAAGTGAGTCCATGTTTGCTACATACTTGACCGTTTCGCCATTTACTCTTCTCACTCACATCGGGACAGACGTTCGACGCAGTAGTCATTGCCGCCGGTCGTTTCAACGTGCCTCATATCCCATCCATACCAGGCCTAGCGGAATGGCAAGCGAGGTTCCCTTCCGAGATCATACATTCTAGACAATATCGATCGCCAGAGATCGCGAAGGACAAGAATGTTGTTGTCGTCGGAGCTTCGGTAAGTGCTTGTCACATGTGCCGAAGGTTGCCCCTCTTGGGGTATTCGTGCGGCAGCCCACAATGACTTGCTCTTATATGACGACGGACGAAATAGCAAGGCTTACTGCGGCCTATTGATGGGAAACGATGTAGGCCAGTGCCACTGGGATATCGATTGACATCAACCCATACGCGACGACCAGCTATCTTAGTATCAGAGTGAGCTATTGGTTATCTGGCATCATCTCTGGACAAGTGGATCTTCAGCAGACATCAGGCGGTGTCCCAGTGGCTGACCGACCTTCCATCGTGGGCTCTCAGGAGCACAGTGATGATCCCCGTGCACCGGTTTCCAGGCAGACTCACCTGACCACTGTGCCATCCAATACGACGTTCATCGGCGAGATCAAGTCTTTCCATCCTGTACCTGAGGGTAAACCCATCAGCGAAGGAAAGATCGAGCTTCTCAACGGCAGTGTGAGTAGGCCGTCGAATCCTCGTTATGTCAAAGACCGTCGCCTTGCCTTCAATTTGACGACCGCATTGCTGATGTCAATGCCGATGCCAATGCCATGGCACGCTGTACTGTATTCTGTTGTCAGGTCATCACCCGAGTAGACCAATTGGTAATGGGTACTGGTTTCCGATACGCATTCCCATTCTTACCACAGTACCACAACACCTCGGCATCCTCTGTAGGCTACAGACATCTGCCGGTTGAGACCGAGAGCGGGGAGCAGCCCATTGTGACTGATGGTACGCATCTGAGGTCTTTGTATTTGGATACGTTCTATATCGACCAGCCGACCATCGCATTCCAAGGCCGTAAGTAGCCATTAACACCTCAGGTTAGCAGTGGTCCTACTGGACGGCTGAATCTGCTTCATCGTTTTTCCGTTCTTGCAGAAAACGTCGGTATCCAAACCTTTGTTTATGGCAAATATGCGGGCGAAGCTATAGCGCGTGTGTGGGCTGGCAAAGCGAGCTTGCCTAGTCATCACTCCATGTGGGAACACTTTTGGAATGAAGTCAAGTTGAGAGGAGGGCTCAGAAAGGGATTTCAGTGGTTTAACGCCAAGCTGAACAAGCGTGAGTTCTGATGGTCCGATTGTGGTCTCATCATGAGCGTAAAGAAGAAACACTGGACCTGTGCAGCTCTGAGTTCAGTCCCGCTTCTTCTTCAATTCCGCGCAGGTTACTTGCGATTCTTCATCACATGGCTCAACGATGAAGCCATCAAAAACGGCGACGATCTGCTGGACCCGGCACCTGACGTGTAAGTCCTGAACCTTGGGAATTGCCTGTCCCATACCTCCCCTGCTCGATGAAATCACACCTCTGGCAACTCAGACTGCAACGGATGATATCAGACGCAGCTCCGAATGCTGACCAGAGGTCGGCTAAACGACAACACTTCAGTGACGAGGTTATGGACCTGTGGATGAGGGCTAGAGAGAACGGACTGCTGTTTGACGTCAATCCTAATCCTGATGGCAGAAATGACCTTGTCTTCCGAGGCGACGATATCCACGATTGGCAGCAGGCCGCAAGGGATGATTGGTAATGTCGTTTGATACTCTAGGCTTGTGGATTGTACAGTAGAACGATTGTGAGGGGTGCCTGAGCTTCTTGCCGTATATGCAGTCACTCGATGTCTGTATGCGCTACAGACAGTAGAAACAGCATACCACCGAAGCGGTGTCAGACCCCACAGCGTTGAGGATGTTTCATAGGCAACGTATAAAGAGATATTTTCGCTCGGTTATCATCAAACAGATGACGATAAATGGTGACACTCGACCTCGGTCAGTACCGTCAGTACCTCGGTGATTCAGGGCTTGGTCGGTTCCCCTTAACATTTTCGGAGCTTCTTGCCGAGCAAGATAGACCATTCCCGTAAGCGATAGGAGAGATGCCGCTTGAAACGCATACGTGCACTTGACGGGTCGTTTCGGTAAGGTGTTCGGTCTTGGGAATGGATGGGTGTTGGGCGATCAAAGCATGCTGCAAACGAGAATTATGATTGTTACCTTACGGTGCATACTGTACGTCTGTAGTAAGGTAGTGCGCGTTTCTTCGGCTCGACCGCGGGAAGGATCGTTGCCAGGCAAGGTGGAGGCGGGTCAGTCGTCAGACTCGTACTGCCCCGCGAAATGGGTATAAAGGTTCTCTTGGCGTCCCGGCAACATACAAAACCCCCTTCCCTTCCACCGTCCACAAACTACAATCTACGTCGCATACATCCAAGCATATATCCAAGTTTTGCGGTGTTTTTGTATCACAACTGACAATTGATCTCAGCTATCAGACCCCTTACATCCTGTCAACTACAAACATCACTTCACAATGTCTTTGAACACCCTCTTCGCGCTTCCGGCTCCGTCTATCACCCTGGCCATCGGCGGTCTCACTACCTCTTACGTCTTCTTCTCCAACGTCTCCGACTTTCAACGAGGCTGCATACCCTTCCTCAACGGACGTCTTGGCTCGAGTGTGAATCAACTCGATCAGAGGGGAAGGGCTAGACTTTGGGCCAAGTACTTCAAGAACGCCGCGGTGAGTCTGATTGACTGACTGATCTGATCATCACGTTCTTTCTTGTTACCAAACACAATACAAGGCCTGATCCTTGTGCGCAATACCTCGTGTCACCCCTTGGGGCGGATCTACATGCATAGTCTGCTAGATCACTCATGTAAATAATCGGCTGACGTTGCATGTGTATTATATATATCACTATCATTGTGGCTACTGTGTTCAGACAACGGTCGTCGGTAGTGCTCTCGTTTCAGCCATCCTGAACTACACCACAGCCTACCTTCACCCATCTCCCATCATCCGAAGGCTCGCCCTCGTGACTGGCGCCGCCAGCATGTCCATCATTCCAATCACCTTCCTCTCCGGTCTTCTGCCTATCAACAGCCGATTGAACGCGCTCGCGGCCGAGGACGGCGAGAAGGAGGTGGAATTCAAGAGCGAAAATGAGGCGACAGAGTTGATCGCAGCATGGGAGAGCAGGCACCTCAGGAGAATCCCGTCTTACGCGATCGCATGTATTCTCAGCTGGACCGCCATTGTTCTTGATGGAAGGGTTTGATTGAGGATTGGAAGCCGACTTAACACCAGCTGCTGCATGGATTTGGCGTTTCAGCGGTTAATATTGGCTTAAGAAACTTGGTCATCACGGGTATTGGGACGTCTAAAGATAGGCAAGGATAGGTTTTGGCTCAGAAGAGATTCCATGACTAAGATTCTGTACGAGTACTAAAATTACCACGTAATGTATGATGTACCATGTATGACATTTAATGGTCGTTCTATACTCG